>OX456527.1:47043475-48350975 GCA_949748255.1 Eustalomyia histrio
AGTAACACTAGAATAACGAAAAGTTTAAGGACAGTCCCCAAAGTAACAAAATGTCTTCATAGTAACTTGTGGAACGAAAACCCGTCCCCGCAACATGCGCCGTGCCACATATATATATATATATAATATATATATATATATATATATATATATATGTATATATATATATATATGTATATATATAATATATATATACTATATAGTGGGAGTTAGTGACCCTAAAAGTGTATACCAATAGTATGGTTTATTTTTATTTTTGTTTTTTGCTCTTTTATATTTCTCAACATTAAAAAATTCTTCAAATTCAACTTATCATTATTAACGGACCACCTAAACTTCTTAATAAAATTTTAAAATGATGTTATCTATTAATAAAAAATTAAATAAAAAAAAATGTTAAAGTTATTTATTGTAATACTTTCAATATAGTTGTCTTAAATTTTATACAAATTGTTTTGTGAAAAAATTAAAATTAAATCAAATGATTGATGAGATTCTAATATTTTTTAAACATTTTACATTTTTATTTTCCAATCACAATCCAATTATTTAATTTAAATAAATTAAACTTTCGTTTAATCATAAAAAAAGACATTTTTAAGCAGCAACAACAAATCTTTAACAAATTTGAAATCTATACTAGCAACACCAACACTAGTCTTCAAAACAAGGCAAAAAATAAATAATAAACTCAATCTTCTACCACACATTAAATTTGGTTTGGGTTACTTCTACAAAACATATTTTGTTTTTTTACTAACGAACTCATAAACAACTTGTTAGTTAAATTTCAATATTGTTGTAGTGGTTGATTTTTTTTTGCTTTACTTTGCAATAAAACAAACTAAAGACCTTGCTTTCGATTTTCAAATCTTTTTAACAATAAAAAACAAAAAACAAAAAAAAAATAAAATAAAAATTGTACATTCAGTTTGCCACAAAACAAGCAAAACACAAAAAAAGTTATTAAAACCGCTAAAATGCCAAACAAAATAATACTACACAAATAAAAATCTATCTACTATAGTCTAAGTTTAGAAGAAGAAATCTAACAACACTATCATTTTAAAAAACAAAAAAAAAATATTTTAAAGTATAGAAAAACAGAAAAAATAAAGAATTCATAAAAATATCGTTGGTTTGGCATTTGTTTGATTTGGTTATTGGTAAATAACAACTAACGTCATTTGAAATTAAAGCTTTTAGCAGCTCAAAAACAACAATTCTAAAAACAGTTACTGATATATGTAACAACACCATTTCTTAAATTATTTTTGTTAATATCAGAAGTAAATTATTCTGTTAGCTTGGGCGCCAAATTTGATTTAAGATTTAGTATTTATTCTCTCCTTTGTTGGGCGCCAAACTTAAGGCTTATTTGTATTCTAACTTAGAAGTAGCTTCACACCAGCCTTTGATCTTAAACTATAACACTTTTCTTGATTTATGTAAGTGATTGTTCGCTCAAAAATGTTTTCCCAGATTTCTGGCTGCTTATATAAAGACTTTGTGTTGCTCAAGAGTTCTTGACAGGGCGCCAAATTTAAGCAACATCCCTTAAGCCGACTTTAAAGTTGTAATTCAAGTGTATTATTAAAAGCTGACATGAATTATTACCTGATTTGTGTCCAAATTTAGTTAATCGCTTTTTAATTTACTTTAGATATAGAGTTTCGTCCTAGTTTGTAGATGGTTGGAAAAATTATATATTTTAATCAAAAGTCCCTGCTTGGGCACCAACTTCAAGAAATAACTCACTAGCGGTCTTTGAAGCTGTTTAAATTATCGTAGCAACTGTCCTCTCGGAGAGAAAATGATTCTTATGATTATTGTTTGTAAATGTATATTCATTGGTCTAGTTTAGTCCCTGCCGGGGCTCTAGATATTTGAAAGATTATATTTTTATCTAAAAATTTCTTGAAAAGTACTGTCCTGTACTACTTTGTAATTTTATTGTATTAATTCTTTACGATTATTGTTTGTAAATGAATACTTATTGATATAAAATTGCCTGAGCGCTAAATTAAAGGAACTTCTTGTAATTCGACTGCTTTAGATTAAAACTTTTCTTAAATTTTTACCGCTACTGTTTGTCGGATGACCTCTATTGACCAATAGTCTTTGCATGTGTAAAAAATTTAATTTACTTTTTGATTTTACTTCCTTCAGGAATCCCTATTGGGCGCCAAATTTGAGAAACCTCCCACTATCGGACCAAAGCTATCAAATTTGGAACTTTTGTTTCTAAAAGGAATTGATGTTTTATGGTTATTACTTGCAAGTACATATGTATTTATGGATCATATTTAGTCCCTGCCTGGGCGCTAATTCGGCTAGTACCAAATTCTGTAAATTATCTTTTTTTTATGAAATCTCCCGTCTTACTGTTTGGATCTAGTGTTTTGTCCTAGTTTAAAATTGATTGAAAAGTTACATTTTTTCATTAAATGTCCCTGTCTGTTCGGAAAATTTGAGAACCGCAACTTTTACTTTTGACAAGCATTGATTCTTTACCTTTATTATGTGAATATTTATTGATTTAGAGTCAATTACTGGGCGCTTACTCAGCGACTGGCAATTCTGTAGATATCAGCAGGATTATGTTTTTTAATAAAAATTCCTTGTCTAGGCGCTAAACTATTGGAACCTAACAGGGACTTTTATATATCTTACCCGCCTATTGTGGCGCGAACTCTATTGATCATAAGTAGCTGCATGGACGCGAAATTTATTGAATCCCTTTTGGCTTCAAGGTTAGGTAGATGTGGTAGCCTGTCAATCAGACTCACTTAGACTATAAAGTCCCTTGTGATACCACGGAAGCTAGTAAAAATTAAATCACTAGCTTCCCTTGTCGAACCATCCCGATTGCCTCAAAAAGCCCTTAAGTCGGCCAAAATCGATTTCAGCCAAATCACCCAGGCCCTCAAAGAAACATGAGCCCAAATGCAGTCCCCTCCTGCGAGCCAGGGCAGGACAAGTGCAGAGAAGCTGCTCCACAGACTCCTCCTCCTCCTCTTCGTCACCACAGCTTCTGCAAAAGTCACTAGCCGCAACCCTCAACCTAACTGCGTGCCTTCCAATCAGACAGTTTCCCGTCATGACGAACACAAGTAGAGATATATCGGGCCTTGACAGTGACAGCAACCTGTGCGTGCGCTTCCTATACAAACGGGGCCACATCTGTCTGGAACGAATACAACCACGGACAGAGGCCTACCTATCTCTTGCCAACCCATAAGCACTCTCCCGCAGCCGAAACTTGCAAGTGGCCAGAAGCATGCCCACATATTCCATTTCGTGTGGAATGTGTAAGGTAGTCCCCAGTCTTGCAAGCTCGTCTGCCCTACAGTTCCCTGGTATGTCTCTGTGGCCCGGCACCCAAATAGCATGGATTGGTTTCAAGCACTGCTCTTAAATTATTACGTATATGATCTTATCTCTATCGATTTATAATTCTGTCTCAGTTTATAGTTGGTTGGAAAATTATACCACAACTCCCTGCCTGGCCGCCAAATTTAAGAAACCTCCAACCTTGGGAGTGCCGATGTGTAATTAGCAACTGTTCTTTGTGTCTATATCTATATTTATTGATCTAGAGTCTCTGTCTGGCCGCTAACTCAGCTTCTGATTTTGCATTCATTCAACTATGTTAGTTTATGCGATTGCTGTTTAAGGGTAAAATTTGTTTCTAAATTTCAACGAAAATTTTATTAAATTTTTGTAAAAAGTGTCTTGGCGCTGTTTTCATATCAATTTTTCCTCCAAATATGCTAATTTTTCTTAATTCTAGTGCATTTTTTTTGGTGTGACTCAAAAAAAAAGTGTCCCTGATTGGGCGCCAAATATACATAACTTGCTGTAAATTTTATTTTATTAATTAAAACAATTTAAAATAAAACTTGATCAATTAATCTAATACTCATTGTTTACAATAATCTAAAAATTAAATTTGAAATAAAAACCCTTTAAAACAGTTAACATTTTCCCAATCTTTATTGGAAATGGTATTATTGTATACGGGTGACGGTATATTTTTGTCCATTATGGTTTGGCTTAAAAGCAACAGACACTTTTGCAAAAACCCAAAACAAAAAGAACACATTACCAAAAAAATACTATAAACCTTTATAGTTGTAGTCGTCGGTCTTGTTATGGTAAAATCGATCGAACTAGTACGTGTACTAACAGTAACAATAGTCTTGAAAAAAAGAGAGCAACTTAAAACATTAACTAGCCACAAACTGTTAACGTCATTAGGCGTTGTTACTGTTTTTAAGGTGGTCAAAAATTTATATAAAAAATTTACACAAATTTACACAAAAAGACGAAAAATTTAGCTAAATAAATTTATGTATTTTATAACCACGATTCTTTGGCACATTTTTTATACTTTGACATTTTTTGAATCATTTTTGTTCGGTCAACAGTATCTCCAACTCGATTATTTATTATTTTTTTTTTTTTTTGCAATTTTCTTAGTCATGACGGGATTTGAAGCCAGGCTTTCAGACGAGAGCTCTAGCCGCTAAAGCATACATAACTCATAATAATTAAAAGCTAAAAATCTAAAAGAATAAAAAGTAAAAGTAAGAAAACTATAGCGGTCCAATCACATTTTCAGACATACACCCAAAAAAAAAAATTAACTAAAATTTAGAAAAAAACCTATTTGGAGGAAAAATTTAAATCAAAACAGCGCCAAAGTCACTTTATACCAAATATTTAAAAAAATTTTTCCCTGAAATTAGGAAACAAATTTACAAATTATAGAAAAATTATACTATTGAGAACTACATTTTTATTAGAAAACATAGCAAAATTTCTTCCTAATTAGTTCATACATCATCTAAAATTTTACTGTTAGTTAGCAAATGTTGCCTTGGTTTTAAGAAAAATTTATTAAAGTTTATTTTCTTATTTTAAGAAAATATTTTCTTAAAAATAAGAAATTATTTTCTAACATCAATTTATGTAGCACTTATTTTAAGTGAAAATTGTCCTTAAATTTAATAAAAACTTTCTAATAACTATGAAACTGTTTCTATGGTAATATATTACAAAGTTTACCATATATTTTAAAGTACTTTATACTCATTGTGTAAGTAATTCTATAAAGTAAATTGCGTTAGCAAAAAGGTAAACAAATTAAAGAAATGTACTGCAGGATATCCTGAAACGTGACAGTCAGATCCTTTTTGTAGCTCTCTAAGTGACACACAGCATCTATGGCTACGGAACACTTGGGGTCCTTTGTCGTCTTAAATTAACTAATTTAAAGAAATTGTTGCAAAAATACAAAATATCACAGTTACATTTCTTGTTATTATTGGAAATGCATAGAAGTCATAAATTCATTTTTATGGCATTTTCAGCTTAAACTTTAATTGACATATACAAATTTTGACTTCTTTATTATTAACTGCAACTAATAAGTGCAACCTCAATTATAGAAAAGCCATTATGCAGTAATGTATCAAATGTGCTTGCGGTATTTTGTATTGTAGTCAGCAAACAAAATTATTATATAAAAGCGCAAATTTAAAATGTTTCACCTTTTTCTAACAAACTTTTAAAATATATTTTAAGCTACTTTAAGTTTAATATTTAAGGCTCATGCACGATGATATATTTTTTTAATGGATACTTTAATTTGTTTCCAAAAATAATAGTTTTGTCTTTAAGATTCGAAAAATTTTACTAGTTTGTTTTTAATTTATGTTTTTTTAAACGTTTTGAAAATATGTTAAAGAAAAATTTAAAAGTTTTTTTAATTTATCTAAAGAAATTTTTTAGGAAAAAATCCTATACCTAAGTTTATTATTTTACAAAAATTAGGAAAACTTTTACTTAAAAAAACATATTTTATTAAAGTATTTAAAATTTATCTGAATTAAGTTCAATGAAAATTTTAGAAATAGTTCATCATTTTCTAAAACCAAAAAAAAAAATATTATTATATAGGAAAAAATGTATTACATATTATTTTTAATTGCCTGAACGAATTTTTAGAAAACAATTCTAAAAAACTGAATTTTAAAATGGCTTTTTAAAATTTAGTTAATTTTACTACTCGCGAACAAAAAATTAACACACAGTAAGTTCAAGTACATTTTTATTTTAAGTTAGACGCATTTTTTCAACTAAATGGGGGTAAATTATGTCTTAATTTTTTTTTTGAACTAAACTTAGGTTTATTTTATTTTTTAGTGCAATTTTCTTAAAACTGAGATGTTTTCTTTGATAAATTTGTATTTAATATATTTGTTTTTTTTTTTAAATATTACTTAGAAAAAATATGAACTAATTCTGAGTGCAATTTTCTTAAAACTGAGATGTTTTCTTTGATAAATTTGTATTTAATATATTTGTTTTTTTTTTTAAATATTACTTAGAAAAAATATGAACTAATTCTGAGTGTATAAACTATTTCATTTATACTTAAAAATAAAATTTTTTATTCTTTTTAAGAAAATTTTTTTAAGTTCTAATAAAATTTGATTTAAATTGGGGAACATTTTTTAACAATTTTAAAGGAAATTTTGGATTAATTTTTAGTTCATGTCTTTTTTTTTAAATGTAATTCCACCCCACACGGTGACTTTGAGATGGTGTAATGGTGCTCTTGAGATATAAATTATCCTCGTCGCTTATGATTAATTTTAATGGAAAATCATCCACTTTGTAGTTGAATTACAAACTCAAATATACCGAAATACTATGCTATTTGTAAAAAATGGCAGCACTTTCTAATAGGGTGATGCTTATACCGTTAGATAATTTTGTGAAACTCGAAAACTTCGATCTTTAACGGAGACTAAAGATATTAACCAATTTCCAAGTTTTTATTTTCCACCAATTTTTGTTAAATGTTTTACGCCATAGTACAACTTCGGAAACGAAATGTGTATAAGTTCGGTGCAGTTCAATGTACAAGTTTCATACATATCGGAGTGTTTTGCCAGATATACCTTTGTTGTAAGTTTTTAATTAATAATATCATTTATTAAAAATCATTCAAATTGGTAAAATTTAAATGCTTAACTTCTAATTTTAATCTCACTTAATTTTACGATGCAATTTAACAATTATGCCTTCAATCTTCTTGTCCCTGCCTGAGCGCCAAATGCCTATGTGAAAACTTGGTTTCATATATGACGATTTCGTTGCTAACGATAACAGATTTTTAGTAACTTTCTGTATAATTATTTTCTATAATATAACCTGAGAATCCTTTTGTATCCCTGCTCAGGCGCCAATTACATACACAGTGCAGCAAGAAATTTCGATCTCAATTGTTAAAACGTGAAGTATATAATGGCGCCCACGCTGCCAAGACGCTAAAAAGGTTTGTTAAGACGCTAAGAAATATGTTTAATCCAGATTATTTTCTTTTCCACAGTAAATTGTTCAAAATTATTAAGCATTTCTAAACATCATACAAAATGATAAATTTGTTTCAAAGCACTAAAATTTTTAATTTTTTTTTAATTTTTTATTTTCAACTTCTATGCCGTTACTTTGATTTTGATAAATTTTGTACACCATATCAATAAGAACCAAGGCAGAAAAAGAGATACCGAGAGAGTTGGAGAGAGATACAGAGATAGAGAGATATAGAGAAATACAGCGATAGAGAGCGATATAGAGAGATAGATAGACAGATGGAAAGAGAAAAACTTTAAAACTGTCGGCTGGCTATCTCGAGACCTAGGTTCAATTCCAGGCTCATTCACATTTTCATAAAATTTATTTTTTTAAAAAGCTATTTTTATACCGATTAATTTTATTAAAAATGGTAGGCATATAAAATCTCTTTAGATTCCTTAAAGGAACATCCCTGCGATATGCCTATATAAGCTCTTGATCGATGGCTCACCATGTGTCTATCATGTTATGAGCTGTAGCTCCATCTTGCTGGACCACATGTCAGGATTATTGAGAATTACCGTGCGTAAAAAATTTTCCAACATGATCCATTGTACCCCCTGGAGAAGGTTTTTGTTTCCTCAGCTTCATTTTTGAAAAATTTATTATCAGGAATAATTTCACACCAAACCATACATCTAATAGAGTGTAATTGTCGCTGATGCACTGTTATTTTTGTCCCCAATATTTTAAAATTTGACAATTTTACACTTACAAAGGTGATTTCCCTGCGGGGAAAGGACCTATCCCAGGACACGTCCTATCACAATGAACCGGTCACTTTAACATGGGCTTGTTCTAGGAGGGGGTCAATTGTCAAGTCCTTTAAACCTGTCAAGTGGTAGCTACTTTAGGAACCGGTCCTCTTCTCACCTATCTCGTGATATGTATTTTCGGAACCGGTGCAGTTTTCAACTATAACAGATCCCAATTCCCAACTGACCCATTTTTTTCCTGCAGGGTTACTTCACATTTTACCTTTGTTGCAATTCTTGATCAGATCTTCTTCTCCCTGTCCGAACTTCAAAGTCTTGATATGCAATTTCCAAAACTAAAATGTATTCAAAAACTTAATGTTTATTTTCAGTTGACTGTTTTATGGTCGTCCAGTGTATAAAAGCATTATGTACACGCGATCTATTAAATGTTTAAAAGCATTTAAGAATTATTATATTTTTTTTTTAAATCTGCATTAAGCGACAAACAAGCACCTTTAACAAAATACAGGTTTTATTTTTTGTAAATTTTTTTTTCTATAGAAAAATCATTAAATAACAAACATTTTTAACATCGATACAAACTTAATAACGACCGCAAGACCGTCGACTGGTTCTACCTTCAAAATAACAAATATTATAGTTTCTTGTACTAAATATTTAAGAGTTACTTTAAATTGCTTTGATTAAATTAAATGTTACTAATATTTTTACTGGCGCTGGTTTGGTAGTGGTGGTGTTGACTTGCTAAGTTAGTTAGTAGTTTGGTTCTTGAGATAGTTGCAAGCTGGCTGGCTGGCAGGTTCGGTTTAGTTTTGTTTGGTTAGCAGCCACATTTAGGGTGTTGGCTCTATTTTATGCATATTAAAAGCTTGAATTAACTATTTGATAGTTATGTACATTTAAGGTAACACAAATATATGTTGAATAAAAAAAAATATTATTAAACGAAAAGAATGTTGTTTTTAAAGGTTGTTTATATTTAGATTAAAAAAAAAAACAAGAAATAGTTGAAACCAATTAAAAACACAACTTACAAAAGAATAATTGAGATAGGTTTTTTTTAATAAAATATTAAAATTTTGCAATGCTTAGGTTTTTAAAATATAAGAATTTATAGAATTTTCATAAAATATCTAATTCCCTCTCCCCTGGAGGGGGGGGGGGCCCCCTCCATCCTCAAATTAGTGGTAGTATTTTGATTTTTTTTAAATGAAAATTTTTCAAAAATTAAATTTTTTGAAATAAAAATATGTCTTTAATTCCTGCATTTAAAAGGTTAATTGATTAATTTTACAATTAATTCAGTTAAAAAAAATAATATTAAAACTTTTAAATTTAATAGTTATCATTTTTTAAATCAATTACAAAATTAACTAAATATGTCTTTGTTATTTAAGGTAAGGTGAAATTTATTTAGCCTTTTTTCAAGAGACAATATATGATTTTAATACAATATATAAAAAGAAAACAATAACTTCAAAACAGTGTCATGCTTTTTCTTGATGAGTTTTAATGATTAATAATTAATAATAATTTTATGCTCTTACTCCCGGAGCTTTGATAATTTGAGATATTATATCCTAAAATAAACTTATAACTAAATTAAAACTAGATTTATACTACGTACTAAATTAAATAATAATAAAAAGAAACAAAACATAAACAAAATAAAAGCTGGTGATGGTATAAATTTAGCCTCTGCACTAAAAAAAAATGAACTAGAATTTAGAAAAATTAACTTATTTTGAGGAAAAATTAAAATGAAAACGGCGCCAAAGACACTTTTTACCAATATTTAATAAAATTTTTCTTGAAATTAAGAAACAATTGAGTTTTACTAATTTCATGTATTTAAAATATAAATTAAATACTGCAGGATATCCTGAAACGTAATAAATTGTGACAAAGTCAGATCCTTTTCGTAGTTAACGGTTCTGCTTGAGAGAACTACAAAAAGGGACGCCCTACATGACACACAGCATCTATGGCTAAGGAATACTGGGGGTCCTTTGTCTTCTTAAATTAACTAATTTAAGGAAATTGTTGCAAAAATACAAAATATCACAGTTGAATTTCTTGTTATTATTGGAAATGCATAGAAGTAATAAATTCATTTTTATGGCATTTTAAGCTTAAACTTTATTTGGCATATACAGAATTTAAACTTTTTTATTATTAAGTGAAAAAATAGTTCGATAAATATAAAGTTTAATAAGCACTATGTCAATTATAGGAATGCCATTATGCCGTAATGTATAAAATGTGCCTGCGATATTCTGTATTGTAGTCAACAAACAAATTTATTACATAAAAGCGCAAATTCGAAATTTTTTACCCTTTGCTAACAAAATTTTAAAATATATTTTAAGCTACTTGAAGTTCCATATTTAAGACTGTTATGATTAGAGATAAGCACGTGAGAGATTTTTGACTCACGCTCACGCACGATCATGAACAAAAAATTACAATCATGCACGATAGCTTTTTTAAATGGTTACTTTAATTTCTTTTATTTAAAAATATTTTTCTTGAAAATTAGGAAAACTAATTGGTTTGTTTTTAATTGATTGTTTTTTTGGAATAGAACATTAAAAATAATTTAAACGTTTTCCAACAAAAAAAAAATCCTACACCAAATTTTGTTATTTTTTAAAAATTAGAAAACTTTTACTTGAAAAAAAAAATATTTTATTAAAATTTTTAAAATTTATCTGAACTTAGTTGCATGAAAATTTTCCTTAGAAATAGTTCATCAGTTGCTAAAATCAAATAAATTTTTATTATTACATAGGAAAAAATTTATTACTTTATGTTTTAAATTGTCTGAACTAATTTTTATCAAACAATTCTGCAAAATTATAAAGTGGTAGACTTCAAAACTGAATTTGGAAATGGCTTTCTAAAATTTAGTTAATTTTACTACTCGCGAACAAAAAATGAACACACATTAAGTTCAAATACTTTCTCGATTTAAGTTAGACACATTTTTTAAACTAAATGGTAGTAAATTATGTCCTTAATGTTTTTTTTTTTTTAACTAAACACAATTTTCTTAAAACTAAGATGTTTTTTTCTTAAAATTAATAAATTTTTATTTAATTCACTTGTTTTTTTTCCCTAAAATCAAGAAATATTACTTAGGAAAAATATGAACTATTTACGAATTTTTATTCTTTTGAAGAAAATTTTTCTAAGTTTTAATCAAATTTTATTTAAATTGAGGACAATTTATAAACTATTTTGAAGAAAATTTTTGATTACATTTTAGTTCATGTCTTTTTTGCAACTTTCCATGAATATCAATTATTTAAACAATTATTGAAAAAAATCGTAAGATACTCCAACGCTTTTAATGGAAGCTTTCTTAAAACGAAGTTAGATACATTGTCCAATCCACTCGATTTTTTATTATTAATTATCCTCGAATGAGCAACGATTTTATCTAAAGTGGCAACACTTGAATAATTTTGGGTATTAATGGCAGTAAAGTTTTCATTAAACGAATGCGTGTTATCTGGAATTTTCAAACGCTTATTACAGTTCTAAACAATTGCTGTTATGACGCCCAACGTAAGATAATATTTAAATAATAATTTCTAAGAATGCCCAGATTTCTGAAATACCCATTGAAATACATCTGAAATACTCATTGGAATTTAAAGAATTTTTCACAATTCTAAATCCACCAGTTAAATGGCGCCTAACGTAGGCGCGTTTATAAAAACTTAATTCAATACAAAATAATCCAACTTTTATACCCTTCACCACAGGTGGAAGGAATTTTACGCATAACAACACATCCATGTGTTAAAATTCTTTTCTTTTCATCTCCATACAAACAACACACATACAAAGATTTGTCATTTAAATAAAAACTAAACAAATCTCTAATGAACGAAGACTTTTATATATGTACCTCTATTGACGATGATTTTGTGTGAGCTTCAATAGCTCAGTTGTCTAGACGCTATGTCACAAATACTTTTTTTTCTCTAAGGCCGCGGGTTCGAGGTTCGAATCCCGGTCAATTCACTTTTTTTTTTGTAAATTTTTTTTATTTTTTTCTTTAAGACTTTTTTTTTGTTTATTTTTGTTTTTTTTTAACATTTAGTAATTAATTTATATAAAATTTTATATTAATAATTAAATAATCCTAAAATAGGCTAAAAACATCAACATTTTTTTTATAAAAACCCTCTGATAAAAACAAAATACAAACGTTTTTATACCCTTCACCACAGGTGGAAGGGTCGCGGGTTCGAATCCCGTTCAATTCACTTTTGTTTTGTACATATTTTTTTTATATTCTTAAGATTTTTTTTGTTTATTTTTTGTTTTTTTTTTTAACATTAATTAATTTAAATAAAATTTTATATTAATAATTAAATAATCCATAAATAGGCTAAAAACATCAAAATTTGTATAAAAACCCTCTGATACAAACAAAATACAAACGGTTTTATTTCTATTTTTTGCTCCGATTTAAAAGAATTTATAAAAAGATTTTTAAACCATTTTATTTCTCATATGTTAAGAAAACTGCATACATAATTTACCTTTGAGTGCAACTATTTTAGGTCATAACTTATAATAATTTATAAAAAAAAAAATTATAAACTATTTTCCTTCAAATTTTTAAAATTAAGCTAAAGAAATTACAAATATTTTTAATAAAAAAGCGAAATAAAATCCCAAATGCAAATTTGCCAGCTAAATCAAACGTTTTTGTAGAAATAAAACACATGCAGTTGTAATGATTTCTTTTAACGATTTGTTGAAATTCTTTTCTTTCACCTTTTATACACAAACAACAAACACTATTCTAGAGCTGTAATATGACCTATGGATACGTATTATATAGCAAAATATCGAAAATCTTTAGTATAACATATATGCTGAAAAACTCCATAAATCTTCCCGAGTCCAAGTTTTATCACCAAACAAATTGGTTAATTTCCTCTTAAAGGCGTCCGTATATAAATCTGTCCATTCCATATATGTCCATATATAAACTTCAGTTTTTTCCAAACCGTGGTGAAGGGTATATAAGATTCGGCATAGCCGAATTTAGCCGCTCTTACTTGTTTTATTTTTATAATATGTACAAATTTTATTTTGTATCAAAATGTATAATAACAAATTATAATTTGTTATATTTACATTTCACTTTTATCTATTCGCAAAGGTAAAGTACCCACCTACTCCTCTATGGTTATCTAATTTTTTGTTATAATATTTTTTATTTGTATTATTTTTTAAGGAAATTATAAATTATTATCATCTATGACAAAAATATTGAAAGCAAATTATAACATGCTAGTAATTACATTTATTTGCAAAATAAAAATATACATACATACAGCTGCTGTCAAAATAATAGCACCACCAAAATATATAAACTTTATTTGGCAATTCTGTTTTTTTGCATTTTGGTTTTCGTCTGTAAATTTGCAGTTACGTTACAAATAGTATGTGTTCACACTGAGTAAATAATTTTCAGCTAAACTAAAGAGTGTATTTTCAGAAATATGGAGAACAGCATAACGAGTCGTAAAAAGTCCCGTCAAAATAATAGCACCAATTTTCTAAGTTCTGTTAAAAACCCACCTGAAGCAGAAGTTTTTATTTTTAACATTATATAACCGTTATTAAAGATTATTATTTGCTAAGAACCACCTTGACTGGTCAATTAAAAAGTGGCACAATATTCTTTGGACTGATGAGTCCAAAATAGTCCTATTCGGTGGTAAGGGTTCTCGATCATATGTAAGAAGACCACCTAACTCTGAAAATAACCCAAAATTTACCGCAAAGACAGTCAAGTACGGAGGTTTCAGTATCATGGTGTGGGGATTCGTACTATGGAGTTGGACCTATTCACCGTATAAATACCATCATGGATGCATCCGAATATGTCAGAATACTTGAAGAAATCATGCTCCTATATGCATCCGAGGAAATGCCACTGATTTGGGTCATGCAATAAGATAATAACGCAAAACACACCAGTAAAAAAGCTAAAAAATGGTTTCAGGACAACTAAATTAGTCATGGAGTGGCCTGCTCAGTCGCCAGATTTAAACCCTATTGAAAATTTATGGGCTGATGTAAAAAAGAAAGTATCCAAAATCAAAGCGACCAATAATAATGATTTCTGGAGTACAATTGAACAGGCCTGGTATTTCATTCCTATAGAAAGGTGTCAGCATCGTCTCCCCATGGAGTTAACCAAATCTTCATGGGGAAACGATGCTCCGCCGTTATTTCCAACAAGGGAACGCAACTTAATACTAATGTGTGGCAATATGTAAGGATATTTCAACAGAAAACTACTCGTATTACAAATATAAAATCAATTTTTTTATATATACTTTCAGCTAAATATGAGCGGTGCTATTATTTTGACAGACAATTTTTCTACTTTTTAAGAAAAAGTCAATTTTTTTATAATAACATGAAGTTAAGTGATCTCTTTTTCTTTTGTAAAATTTTTTACATTTATCAGCCATTTAATTAAAAAAAATTTTAATAGTTTTTTTGAACAAATTTGTTTTTATAACTTTTATAAAATGAGCAATGTAGGTGGTGCTATTATTTTGACAGCAGCTGTATATTATATATATAGAAATTAACAAAATTATATTTATTACTATTCTTAGAAGTGAAAGAAACAAAATGAAAATTATAATTTTTCTATTCATTTGGAAACCGAAAAAAAAACAAATTTCATATAAAAAACTCCTATTATAAAATTAGAGATGTGTGCATAAATTATTTTTTATATCAACTGCGGTTGTTTCCCCCGCACTTTTTAAAGTTAGACTAGATTAATGTAATTACGAACTCTAAAATTGTTTGCAAACCTCCCGAACATAAATGTACAAATTGGATAGCTGATTTTCTATACCCCTCCTGTGGCAAACAGAGCTATCACAGGACCGTCAATTGTCTGGTCAATTGGCATCGGTCCTAGAACCTGTTCATTTATATAAAAAAATCTGTCACAAGATAAGTGCAAAAACCAGGCATAAAACTGACGCAAAGAGCAGACCTGGCAATAAGTCTTAATATAGATTTTTGAAAAAATCGACATTGCAAACGGCTATGACGAGTGGCAAAAATTGGATAGTGCGCCTCCTAGAAGGTTGCGCAAATCGCTTTCCCTGTTAGCTACTTTATAGAGTTTAGAGATACTTTTTAAGATACTTTTTGAAATTTTCGCCACTTACGTGATAAAATAGGGATTTAAGAGGAGCAAAGTCTACCTCTGGCGGCGGCCTGCATAAACTGCTTTGGCTTGAAAACTAAAAATTAAAAAAAAGAGTTGAATTGAAACATTAAAATAGTAAAGCGACGCGGAATAAATAGTAAAAAAAAACAAATAAAATTGAAAAAATAGACAAGAGAACCGAAATGGAATGGAATCGGCGAACGGGTGGAATTGAAACACTTGACAAGGGGAACGATTTAAACATATTTTTTTTTTAGCGATTTTTCTTCATTTTTACATTTTAAATGCTTTAATATTCAATAAATAAAATGGTATTGAAAATAATTTTATTACAATTGACATGAATGCTGTAGTTTTTGGTTGTTCTGTAAGTTGGGGCTTTAATGTCGTGATTTCACTTTGAATTCTTCACCTTGATGGATCCGCAAACGAACCTAATCAGCCTGTTGCCGCCCTGCCCCCAAACTCACAAGGCTTGGCCTATGATCGAAGTTATATAAATGATAAATATTTCTATCATGTAGATGGGATTTGGCGTTTGACCTAGAAAGTCGTTTATAAAAATAATAAAAAGGGAAGAAAAAAGAACATAACTTTGCGGTACCTCTAATTGAGACTCATTGGGTAAGACTCCATATATAGCAACTCTTATAGTCTGATCGATATAAATCGGGAGAAGTCATCAAGGACAGGAAAAGCAATAAGCTTTGAAATGACGACCACTTAGCTTTCATCAAATTTGTGAATGGACCGACTCCAACGATCCAAAAGAAACGCCACTAAGTCTTGCGTAATCTTTCACCACATAGGAAAAATACCCATACAGTACGATGTGCTGAAGAGTATTGCTTATGTGTGCTATAGCGTCGCAGAGCACTTTTTCAGTACCAATGCCGGCATGCTCTCTGGACTCGCTGACATACTTCGAGATCCGCAAGAACGAGAAAGTATTAGATGTTAAAGTCCTCAGAATACGAGAAAGGAGTCTTCAGACTCAAAAAGGTTTTCTATAGGATTCGCGTAGTTTTTGTACAAGAAATATTTGCATAAGTAATCGGAGGGCTAATCCATAGCCCAAATTCATCATTACACAGGATTACAAAATCGGTCCGACTTTGGAGAACGGCGTACGTATCTGCACTGTGGGTGCCTAAAGTATTTCGTAATGCATTTGTAACAATGTTATATAGATGGTCGATGGATTAAAGCTCTGAGAAGAGGGCATGATGAGCGTTTATAGATTATATGAAACAGTTACACCAAACATCATTTCTACAGTTACACCGCACCGCATTTTACTTCTCAATTTTAATTTTTTTTATTGAATAAAATGTACCTTATCATTGGAAAATTGCAAAAAAAATACAATTTAAATTATCTTGAAATTATCTTGTCATAAAGAAAAACGGATTCTGAATTCAGAATCAGCGTCGAAAATTACCGCAGGAACATACTTTGGTTGCATAAGTGCAAATTTTTGTATTGCTGTGTAATTTGAGGATTTTCTATAGAAATGTGTTTTGAATCGAAGGGTTCTTCTTAAGGAAAAGGGAATTTTTCTATAAGAAAATACTATTCGGAAACTAAAAGCTTTTCTGTGAAGTTTTTATATATATATATTTTTTTTTTCAAATGTATAGAAAAAGTGTCAGATTCTGTCCACTTTTACCTATTTGAAAATTTTTTACTCTAGACAAAGCGTTAAATTTTAAGCACTTTCTTTCTAGAAAATGTTTTTTAGGCGAAGAAAATATTGCTAAGAAAAAGGTTTCAGATTTCAGACTTTTTTTTGATTTCTTATTTTTGCATTTTTTTTTTATTTTTTTGTGTGTATTTTATTTTTCATAGATTTTTAAATTTTTTGTGATTTCTGAAATAGAGTCGTTTTTCTGAAGAAAAAGCATTTTGTTCGATTAAATTTTTCCTATGTAAAAAAAAAAAATTTACGATAGATCAACACTCAGGTATGCCCCTACTAATGCAGTGCATTGTGTTGGAATTGTAAAAATAGCTTATGAGAAAGAAGAAATTGGGAGTAGTATTTGTAAACATTTGACTTGAATTTCTTTATATTGTATGAAATGGCAACGACCTCTGTGGGGAGTTAATTACAAATACGACTTGTATGACAGATAAACGAATTTTGAATAAGTGCCGATGCTCGCCTATGTACACGGTTCAAAAGTTCCCGTTTTGGAAAACCAAGGCACTTTCGACACTTAAAATACGTTCCGACGGTTATCACACTGAATTTTCCTGCCCAGAACAATATCCGATTCCCCTTTAATGGAATGGAATACCATTCCATGAGATTGCCCCCACATTGACGAACCCACAGCCTTTTGGCTCAACATACAACATTGGGTCTCGCATACATTAAAATCGACCATATTAGCGATTGAATGTGTTATTACGATTGAGTGTGTTATTATTAATCCACGATTTGGCCCCAACTTCCAAACGGATTGGCATACAAGCGAAGGAGTACTTAAAAGCTTGAAATAAATCGAGAGGAGACACCATATGCAATAAACTTTGATAATGGTGGTCTGTGCCACACACGATCATATTTACTTTTACCAAACTGATGAACACCGACTCCAACGCTCCGCAAGGAAAGCTATGAGATCTCCCGTAGAACGAGCTCTACAAAAGCCATATTATCGATCGCTTGAAAGTGAATTAAATTCTAGATAATTAACAAGATGCCAATTAACCATGATAGATATCGCGATTGGGCGGTAGGTTTCAGGGCTACTGGCAGTACCCTTCTTAAGGATTGGCTGTACATAGGCAACCTTCCAGCATGAAGGGAACGAAAAGCTAAAGAGGTTAGCCAAAGGACGATGTAGCATCGAAGAGCACTGTTTTTGCCCCAGTGCTCGTGTACCAGCCGTCCGTGGTGGGTGACTTATTCACTTTGTGATCTTCAATAATGCTTTTAGCTGCACGAGCTCGAAAGAGTATCTTAGCCATAGTACACAATACAATAATGAACTTCTTGCAAACATTTCAGCCTTTGAACCTGGTCAGTGAATATTTGGGCATCCTTTAAAAGAGTTGGGATAGCTCTTTAAAACAACGACCAAAAGCTCTTACTGACCCAAGGAGCAGAAATAACGTTATCATGAAGACACTGTTCGTAAAAAAGCATTTTACGTCTAAAAACTTTGGAACACTTGCTTCTTGCCTGTTTACGTAGCAGTATAGAATTAACCTTTTTATTAGCACGTCAAGTTCTACATGCTTACTCTCTGGATCTGACTGCATTCTTGAAGTTTTGTAAAATTAACATTTATTTTTAGGTTTAGCCGAAATGTTTTTTTTACAGGAATGAAGAATTTCATTCCAATCAAATATAATATTTTCAAGCGTTCACGCAGAGGTAACAATATTGTCTTTGACAACACATAGTCTGCAATTGAAATGCCGAAAAAATCGTAGAGCTCGGCCCAATATGTCTCTTTTTGGTATATAAAAACCGAACGATTTCTCAGCCGTTGTTGGAACATCGTGAAGTCCTGAAAAGTACGTGAATGTGGAAATGGTGCAATGATCTGAATTGTCGAAAGGTGCAAATGTTTCTGCCGTGGTGTGAAGTGAGGAAAAGGTTGAGAGTTTTTCGTGTTGTATAAAAAAATATCCAATAGGAAATCGTTAGATATTAAGCACATTATGATATAGAAAACCCCTTTTTAAATAAAAGCCTCAGATTTCTTACACTCAGAAAAAAAAGTTAGTAGAAAAATTTGTAAACGGTTTTCAATCCCACTCTACTATTTTTGTACTGATTTTTAGTAAAAAATTATTATTAAGCAAATCTTTTTGCTATTTACATTTTACTAATTACAGAATTTTTACAGAATATTTACAAATTTTTGTTTCTAATTTCAGAAATCATTTTAAAAATTTTTGAAAACCGATTTGCTAAAATTAGTAAAATTTTTTGACTAATTTTAAAAAAGTGGATGTTGAAGGAAATGTTATTTCTAATTAAAACTTACACCTACAAACTTAAATTTCCTTAAAATGTTACATATTATTAAAAAGGGATCTACTTAAAATAGCACTAAAAGGGTTTTTTAGTTCTAAAAATCCGCCCTAAAAACAATTAAAATTAAACCTTAAAAGTAAAAAAAAAATTGACCAAAATATTTTTCAAAACAGATAAATATAATGAAAATTTTTGATGCTGGATAAGAAAAATAAATTCAAAGCTTTTTACTAATATTAATAATATTTAGTAATTTTTTTTTTGCTGATTTTAGCAAACAGATTTTAAATTCCCCTTTACAAAAAGTCTACTAAAATTTAGTAGCGGCTACTAATTTTTCTACTAATTTCATTGTACTACACTTCAGCTCAAATTAGCAGAATTTCCCGTAATAACAGCAAAATTTTCAGTTGCCATTACAGACTTTTTTTGGTGAGTGTAGCGTTTTTTCTTTAGAAACATTCTCAGGAAGAAGGATGATTCTTGGGGAAATTGGATTTTTCTATTATAATTAGTTCGCTGCTGTTAGGTATCCCTGAACAAAATCTGCTCCTACGTTGGTACGGCAAGTTGTCAAATTTTATGAGAGATTTGAAAAATAGTTTCAAATCAATTTTACACCTTTTGCTAATTTTTATTAACGAGGGCGGGTCAATAAGTCCGTGACTTTTCTTACTTCTCTCGTAATTATAGGAAATGCAACACTGCTCCCATCAAGTACCGCCTTTTAATAGCCTACTGTCAAAAATTTAAACAAGTTCCGTCATTTACTTTGCATTTAACAGCTTTTCAAAACATACAACCTCGTGGCTTTTTTTAGAAATGGAAAAATGTGAATTTCGAGTACTCATAAAACATAATTTTTTGCCAAAAAAACCAAGGAAACGCTTGATAAATGCTATAGGGACTCTACATTATCGATTTCAATGGTAAAACATGGTTAACTGACTTTCCCTGTGGCCTTACGAACACGAAAAATGTCGAAGGTTCTTGACGCCCAGTTGAGGTCTACACCCAAAACAATTGAAAAAATTCACGATATGGTGTTGGCCGATCGGAGATTGAATGTGCGATAGATTGTGGAAGACATAGGCATCTCCTATGGCTCAGTGGTTTCAATTTTGAACGATCACTTGGGTATGAGAAAGTTTTACGCACGATGGCTGCCGCGTGTGCTCACAATCGACCACCAACGGAATCGTGTGACATCTTAGATTCCATGGAAAAAAGTATACTAAGAATTGCCCCCTCATTCGCCTTATTGTCCGGATTTAGCCCCCAGTGACTATTTCCTATTTTCAAACCCAAAGAAATGGCTCGGTGGAAAGAGATTTAGCTCCAACGATGAAATTATTAATCAAACAAATGCCTATTTTATGGACCGCGAAAAATCCTGCTGTTAAACGCAAAGTAAATAACGAAACTTGCTCAAAATTTGACAGTAGTCTACTTACAGGTGGTACTTGATGGGAGCAGTGTTGCATTTCATATAACTATGAGGGAAGTTAGAAAAGTCATGGACTTATAGATCCGCCCACGTAGTTAAAAATTTATTTTGCAATCACACAGTGAATCGAATAAATTTTTGAAAAATTTTCGAAAATAAGTCTAAGGAATTAGAAAAAGTTTAATGATAACAATTGAACTATTTAGAGTAAAAATGAAAGCAATTAAAAGAATAAAGCCTGCAACAGCGGTGTGGCGGGGGAAAATAAAATTTCATAGCATTAAGCAATATATTAATTAATTTATTTAAATAAAAGAAAACAATACAAACTCATACCAAAAATAATAAATAAAATAACGAAATAAGAAAACAAGTACAGGCCATACAATAGGCAACACATTAAAAGAGGCGACATAGCAACTAGTGACGATGATAATAAAATAAAAAAAAAAGTAGAAGATACAGAAGAAAAAAAGAAATAACGAGAAAAAAGTAAGCAAAACATATTTGTTGTTGTTTATTTAGAAAATACAGAAGAGAAAAAAATGCAGAAAATTGATAATGATGATTTTGTTCAAACAACAACAAATTTAATTGTTCAAATTGAATTTAAAAAGCAAAGAAATAGAGAGAAAAAATAATAAAAAGTGTAAAATTTTAAAGAGCAAATTTAAGCTAAAAGAGTACATTTTATAAAAGAGCGGTTTTGAAGGTAAAATGAGTTAAAGTTTATAATAAAAAAAAAGCTTTGTTATTGATGGAAATAAATTTTTAGTTGAGTGTTTTTACTAAAAAAAAAAGCTTTAGATTTTTCAAAGTTTTTAATTTGAAACAAAAATGTGAAGGTATTTTGTGTATTTGCAAAATAAAAAAATAAAAACAACTACAACAAAATATCGATGAAATAGATAGAAAAAACAACCAGCCACAAGTTGTAGCCACATTTGGTGGATGGGGGATTTTTAAACCTCTCTCTCTCTCTCTCTCCCCTCTTATCTAGCAAGTATAACCTAAGAGAGTAGCAGAAGGGGTTTGGGTGGAGGGGGATTGTTTGCTAGAGAAGGGGTGTTTATAGGTGTTTTTGTGTATTGTATTATTGCTAGTGTATGATGGCGTTATGATGGCGGTATTGTAAGCAATGCACTCAATTAATGTTCATACTCGTGCAATTTTGATTACCTTTTGCCACCAGTCGTTCAACGAATGTGACCGCGTATAACAGTGTCTAATCCACACATAACGGGCCTAATACCAATAAAAATTTTAACGGTTTTTATATTCAACTGTTTATAAATATATATTCTAAATTATATACCTATAAACAAGAATATTCTCTTTTTTTTAATAAACAACTTGATTTTTTATAACAAAAATTTTTAAATAAATTTTTGAAAAATTGTGTTATTTTTTTTTTAATAAAAAGTCTACATTTTAATTCTAGTGACCTTAATTCAATATAAAATACAATTTTATAAGAATTTTTGTTTCTAGAAATTTGTAGTTTGACAATTACTAATTAAATCATCTAATTTTTGAACACGAGTATTTTTATGATTTTTTAAATGTTTATAATTTTGTGTTCTCTTGTTTAAAAATCACAAGAAATATAAAAACAAAAAATTTACCATAAATAGAAAACAAAATATAAATTAGAAAAGAAATAAACGTATTTTTAAAACAGCCTTGAGGTAAATAAAAAAAAGCAACAAAAAAAAACTATAAAACAATAAAAAAATAAAATCTCTATAAAACTTAAAAAATAACTTTTTTTTAGAAAAAAAAAATTAAATTTTCTTTTTAAAATATCCATTATTTTCATTCAACATATGTTTTATGTTTTAACCAAACCTTAACACAAATATATATAAAAGAAAATTTCTCAAGTCATAGGAACCAGCAAAAAAGCAAACACTAAACTCTGCATTGTCATTAGCAGATAAAAATATATGTATAAAAAACACTTTACCAAAACATAAAAAAAAGTTAAAATATAATATTATATATATATATACTAGAAACTATTGTCGCGTCTACACATGTCTAACAGATGTTTTGTTAAAAAATTCTACGAAAAGCTTTCAAAATAATACCCACCATTAAATTGTATGAAATTAAACTACTAAATTTGCAGCATACTAAAGTTTATTTAATAAACAAAAATTTTGAGTGAATTTGTTATTAAATTTTACCACAAAAATTGCTTTAAAAAACGTTCTTATGAAACCTGAAAATTGGTTAGAATCTCATAATGAAAAGGTGAGTTGTTTTTTTTTTTTTTAATAAATTCATCCGCCTAAACGTATGATTAATATTAATTGTAGGATTCTAAATAGTAGTAATGCCAATTATTCCAACCATGCGGTTAATCGCAAGAAAGAACTAAATTTGGTTAATTGGTTGTTAGGGTTGTTTAATAGTTTAATGCAAAATAAATTAATTCTTTAAGTTTTTAAACAAAAAAAAAAAATCACAAAAATCTATTAAATACTAGATTAAGCTGACAAATTTATCCACAATTTTGTTAGTGTTGTCCATGTACAAATTTGAATTTAATTGTTGGTTAAATTTTAACTGGACATTCAGTAATCGGCCAGTTCAATACCCCTTGAGCTGGTAATGAGGACTGACATTGATAAAATTGATATAAGTAAAGCCCACACCAGGTGGTAAAATTGCCAGTGAAAAACGGCAGTGCTGTCAAATATTGTTCTTGAATTGTGCGAAAACTACTTAATTTTTTTTTTTTTTTTTTATTATTAATTTTTGTTGAGTTTGATTTGAAGGCAACTTTGGTTTAATTAGCAAATTTTCTTATTTCTCGACAGGTATAAAAAAAAAAAAAAAATAAAAAACTTGTCGTATTAACAAACTTGTCGACAGTGTGTATATGTTTTGGGCTTAACTCCCACAAAAATCTTGGAAGGACTTTTTTTATTGTTTATTTTTCAGTTTATTTTTATTTTTTTTTTTTTGGTTTTTTTTATTTTTTTATAAAGAGAAGCAAAACAGGAAATTCTTCTTACTAATTATTGTTTTGCTTTCTTTTGAAAAGAGCATAGCAAAAAGATGAAGGGAGAAAAATGAATTATCTTCTTTAGTGAATTAAATGTCCGGTTAATATAACGACATATTTTTTGTCTTAGTGTACAAGTTCCCAAATCGAGCGAAGCGGTCTGCATCAGTAACCTTATACCGGTCAGAACATTTTTTTGTTAAAATTTTTTGGGATAAGGTTAAGTCCTGAATTAAATGCGGTAAAAAATTAATTTTACTTTATTTTTTTTTTGTTGGGACGGGCATTATTACCGAGCGAGGGGAAGAGTTGCTTAAACGGTTTTTAAACCTTGACGCCACAATATAGATGTTCGTGTGTGTTGATACGAGGGCGGATCAATAAGACCGTGACTTTTCGAACTCCTCTTGTAGTTATATGAAATGCAACTCTCATCAAGTATAACCTTTTAATAGACTATTGTCAAATTTTGGCATTTATCCTGCGTTAAACAGCAGGATTTTTCGAGGTCCATAAAATAGGCATTTGTTTGATCAATAATTCCATCTCTTTCCACCGAGCCATTTCTTTAGGTTTGGAAATAGGAAATAGTCACTGGGAGCTAAATACGGAGAACAAGGCGAATGAGGGGGCAATTCGTAGTCTACTTCATGTCACACGATTCCGTTGGTGGTCGATTGTGAGCACAAGCGGCAGCCATCTTGCGGAAAGCTTTCTCATACCCAAGTGATCGTTCAAAATTGAAACCACTGAGCCATGTGAGATGCATACGTCTTCCACATCCTATCGCGCATTCAATCTTCGGTCGGCTAACACCATATCGTGAAACTTTTCAATTGTTTTGGGTGTAGAGACCTCAATTGGGCGTCCAGAACGTTCTGCATCTTCCGTAAGGCCACAAGGAAAGTCAGTAAACCACTTTTTACCATTGAAATCGATGTTGCAGAGTCCCCATAGTATTTATCAAGCTTTTCCTTGGTTTGATTGACGGTTTGTTAGTAGGACGGGGCAAGGTCTGGACTATTTCTAAATAGTTTTTAACCAGTCTTGCAACATGTACTGAACGTTGTCATGATGGCATATTATGGTTTCATGTTTGGTCGCTTATCCCGTGCGCTTTTCGCTCACTTCAGTTCTGTACGGAGGAGGTCCTCTGTGATCGTCTGTCTGGATTCAGCAGCTCATAATAGATTAGATCCTTCTTGTCCCACCAAATACAGAGCATTGTCTTAGTGCCATGGATATTCGGCTTTGGCGTTTATTTGCGGCAACGAAAGCGGAATTAAAGGCGTGGGCAAGAGAAACCCACACGGCCAGTTGGAACAATGGGACGGTGGCCAGTATCACTAAGATTTTGTAGGGTAACCCAGACGGGAAGAGGACTAGAGGCCTCCTTAATGAGAGTAAGTCCGAGGTCAATATGATGGTACGTATCCTGACTGGGCATGCAGGATTACGGGCACAACTGTATCGGATTGGACGGGCAGAATCTGACGAGTGTAGAGCGTGTGGCGAGGGGAGCGAGACGTTGGAGCACTTTCTCTGCCACTGTCAGACATTTGCAGAATTAAGATCCAATCACCTCGGGAGCGATGTTATATCGGACCCGGAATCCCTGAGGAACGTCGACTGGAAAACTTTGAGGAGTTACGTCTGGGAAACCAGGTTTCTGAATACCGGACGTTAACAATGGATCTCCATGTTCTTAAGGAGCGCGCAACAGGTCCAGCAGAGGTGTATATCGTAGCGATATGGGGTTGCATTTCGATGCTTCATCCTCCTTTCGACCTAACCTAATTATTCGATGCAAAAATAACTTCTTTTTATAGCGTTCAAGTAGCATTTCTGACATGCAAACTCGTCTTTCAATGTCTATCGGCTTTAATTCAGCTGCTACTCAATTTTTTTGCTTTTGGATAAATCGTGCTGCTTGAAAACGTTTTCAAATTGTTGCTTGAGTGACACTTAATGATCTTGCAAGTTTTTCTTGTGTTTGACAACAAATCTTCATCGAGTAATGCCTCCAATTTATCTTCTTCAAAATTTTTTGACTGACCTGGGCGGTCTTTGTCTTCCGTGTCAAAAATTATCACTTTTGAATCGCACAAACCATCTCTGGCAAGTTAAAATCGGTGGAACATATTTAGGATAAGCTTCGATAGGCAAGCGATGTGCACCCCCAAATAATTTTTTGTGCGCACAAAATTCCACATTTTCTATGCAAAAAAAAACTACACTATATTCTTCGACGGCTAAGTGAGAATAAATGACATTTATTAAAGCCACAAACCATGTGTAAAAGATACGCCATCTGTTGTGAATCCCAAATTTTTAAGTTATACATCATTATATATTTCTTATGTATGGATTTTCCTCTTTGCCTGCGTTTGGTATGAGTTCGCTAATTATCAAAAGGGCCGACCTTGAGTAGCTAGGATCTTCACAAAGTTCATACTTTTTTTTTAGTTAATACGTGGCATTGTTAAGGGGACACCCTATTATACATTCATATTTTTCATTAATCTTTTCTACTTTTATTGCTTTAATTTATAACTAATATATATTTCTTTCTTTGCAGGTATGTCAAACAATTATATCAAATATGTTACCTCTTTTTCCCAGTGTAAGTAGCACAACATAATTTTAGTGTTCAAAAATATATTTGTGATATTCAAAACTAGTTCTTTCCAAAATTGTTGGTTTCAATTTGAAAAATATTCACTTTTCAATATGGCGAAGCAAATTTTTTAAAAATTATCGGAATCTCTTGAAATTTTTTTAATTCACAGTCATTTTGGATTGCTAAATAAGAGTCTGAAGTTAGATTTTGAAAATTCAAAATGGCGGTTTCAAAATAACTTTTTTAAATTTAATGGATTCACGATATTGAAAATATAGATTCTTATTCTCCAACCTTAAAAGCCTGTGTGTAAATAACTTTTTAAGAAACTAAATCAAAATTTCAGACTGGAATCACATCTCAATAGCTGACCTATAAAAGAAAACCTCTATGTGAATGTTCAGTATTGCAAAATTCCACTGTATAACTTTTCATTTTGCGGTTGATATATATTTTAATAAATTCCCAATAAATTCTTTTAAATTCAGAATTTTTTATTGTAATTATATCATAATGAGTAAGTTTTGCGCATTTTAAACATGTTTAATTTGTTATGATTGATATTGTGTTTATTCAATCATGAACGAACTATATAACATATGATTATTATGTATCATCAATTACACTGTGTAACATATTTTGGGTCATTGCTGTTAGCCTCAGTGGTTTCAAAGCGGAATGGAAGAAAACTTTTGCTTAAACAAAAACCTTAAATGGTTTTAGTAAGAGGGCTCGAATATTTATTTATGGCCTCTTCAAATATCTGTCTGATTTAAAGGCTATCGCGGGATAAGCTGTTTTTTTTTTTGCTTAAATCATTTGTTATTCTCCTGAGCAGATTGGCGTTAAAATGGAACTATTTTAACGGCAATTTTAGAAGTGTCCTCATGCTCTTAGAACCGCTGCAACGATTTTGATAAATTTTCGCTCTTAACAGCGAAAGAGAATTCTCAATCAGGGTTTAAATTGGCAACAGACAGATCTTACAAAAGGCAAAAAAATAAAAATCCGAGTAACCCTTTTAAAGTTTTATTTAACTTATGGAATACCTTCATTTAGCGTTGTAATCAATTCAACCTACAAATTTTTTGTTGCACTGTGTTATAATAGAAAATACAAAGTTGCTGCTTTGCAATAAAATTAAATTATAAACAATATTGTAGAGTAATTTATATAAATACAAAAATAAATAAATTAAACAGTAGATGTAATGTGTTTTCGCTAAAATTCATCGACGTTTATTTTGAACAAATTATAAATTTTTTACGTTAATTTTTTAACAATATAATTTTCTAAGTGTAAATTACAATGAAAACGCATATATAATTTGTATTTTTTTTTTTGTAATAATAACTATAATTTGTTAATTTAAAATAGATTAACCAATATTATTGATCAATAATAATATTTGTTAAAATGTTAACCCTCTAATGCGCCTCGTTTAAGTTAATATTTTTAAAAATTGTATTTAAAAGTATTTGAATTACAAGGCCGGATCAATAAGTTCGTGACTTTTTTAATTGAAACACAGTTTTTTTTTTGCCATAATCTGCTTTTATCTCAATACACTTAGTCCAACGTTTCTCCAATTTTTGTGACCCTTCCAAAAAATAGGATTTTTCGAGATCCATAAAATAGGCATTTGTTTGATCAATAGTTTCATCGTTGGAGCTAAATCTATTTCCACCGAGCCCATTCTTAAGGTTTGAAAATAGGAAATATTCACTGGAGGCTAAATTCGGAGCACATGGCGAATGAGGGAGCAATTCGTAGTCTACGTCATGGGTTTTTGATGAAAAATAACTTTTTTCTTGGCCATGTGGGGTCGTTTTTTTTTTTAAATCCTCGTTAAATTGGTCCACTAAGTTGGCATAATATTCACCGTTTATTGTTTTTCCTTTTTGAAGGTAATCGTTGTGGATTATCCCGTGTGCATCCCAAAAAACTGTTGCCATCACCTTATTGGCCGACAAACTTACCTTGGCCTTCTTCGGAGCCGGTGCACCCACCTTGCAGACAGCTTTCTTAAATACAACTGATCATTTAAAATCGAAACCTCACTGCCATATGAAATGTCCATGGCATCAAAAATCTCACGCACTTTTACTCTTCGATCGGCCAACACCGTATCGTGGACTTTTTTTTTACCTTTTCGGGTGTATTGACCTCAATTGGCCGTCCAGAACATTTAGCGTTATTTGTACTTGTGCGACCACAACGAAAGTCAGTAAACCACTTTTTGCCATTGAAATCGATGGTGCAGAGTCCCCATAGTATTTATTAAGCTTTTCCTTGGTTTGATTGACGGTTCTTATTTCGCAAAAAATAATGTTTAATGAGCAATCGAAATACACTTTTTTCATTTTTAAAAAAATCTACGAGGTTATATGTTTTTAACAGCTGTTAAACGCAGAGTACATGACGGAACTTGCTCAATATTTGGCAGTAGTCTATTAACAGGTAGTACTTGATGGAAGCAGTGTTGCATTTCATATAACTACGAGGGATGTTCGAAAAGTCACGGACTTATTGATCCGCCCTCGTATTTCAATAGAAAACATTTTATTAGATCTTTTATCGAAAATGTATCATGTACGGTGTACGATTTGAAAGCGAGAAAGAATTAAAATTGAAATAATGAAATCAAATTTTGAAAAAAACCGAGATTACAAAGATATAATAAAATTAATACAAAATTATACTGAATTATTTGCTTGAAAGATCATAATAAATCTCTGAATTTAATTTTGCAAATCGAATGAAATTAATGAAAAAAAAAGAGTTAAAATTTTTTTTGCGGTCAAATTTATAGAAATCAGTTTGGCCAAATAATAATATTGTTACGATTTTACCCTTTATAAAATCGTTGATTTATTTAACTATTAAATAAATCGAGTTCTTTCCATATTGCAAATAATAAACACTGTTTAAAATTATTTATAGCTCTATTTATTTATAACACTCACTAAAAATTACAGAAAAACACTTTAATAGCACACTTTTTTTACACGGTGTGGATAGACTAAAATTTACCCACACTTTAGTTCTTGACACTCAGCGTTTTATTTATCAATTGAACTACTGCTTCACCAAGTATCTGTATTTATATGAGTAGTCAGGTATTTTAGTTATTTCCAGTTTATTACGACACTAGATTTTTCCAGCTGTCAAAATTCGCGTAAAGAAATTTCTAGTTGTAGAAATTTCTTGTAACAATACTGAAATTCGGCTGAAGATCACTTTGAGAGATCGTGAAATCATGATATCCATTGATAATTTTTGATCTCACTTCTTAACCCCTAGACGTGCGATTGGATCATATAAAACATATCTGAATTTCATTAAGATTGGGGAGAACTTATTAGGATATCTTCCTTGTTAGATAATGATCGTCCAGTGGGTTTCAATCCCACTTTACCATTTTTGTACTGATTTTCAGTAAAGAATTATTATTTATTATTATTTTTGCTATTTTGATATTTACAAATTTTTGTTGCTAACTTTAGGAATCATTAGCAAGCAAATTTACTAATTTTAAAAAAGTGGATATTGAAGAAAATATTATTTCTAATTAAAACTTACATCTACAAACTTAAATTGCGCTAAAATATTACATATATTATAAAAGGGATCGGAAGTGAATATACTGACTCATGTCTAAATAACAGGACATCCACTTAAATAGCACTTAAAAGATTTATTAATTTCTAAAAATCAGGCCTAAAAACAATTAAAATTTGACCTTAAAATTAAAAAAAAAAAATTACTAAAATATTTTTCAAAACAGAAATTAACAAATTAAATCAAAATGATAAATTCGTTTGTTTTTTTTTCAATTTTTAAGCCTTTGATTTTTTTTGTCTAATATATTTTTTGAAAAAAAAAAAATTTTTTTTCATGCTCGATAAAAAAATTGGAAATTTTGTATTAATATTAATAATATTTAGTAAATTTTTTTTGCTAATTTTAGCAAACAGATTTTAAATTCCACTTTAAAAAAAGTTTACTAAAGTTTAGTAGCGGCATCTTATTTTTCATACAAATTTCATTGTACTACACGTCAGCAGACATGTGTTGCTAAGATTAGCAAAAAATACCGCTGGGCTCAAATTAGCAAAATTTCCCGTAATAACAGCAAAATTTTTAGTTGCCATTACAGACTTTTTTTTGGTGAGTTTAGACATCATTAAAAGAGGGATTTTTATATTTTTTTTTCTTGTAAAAAACTCTTGGGCTATAAATCTACAACGGTTTAAATAAATTTATTGTAATAGGAATGTCCTTAGAAAGGATATCGAGCTTCTAAGCTACACTTATAACAATTCATGCATAAAATTACGAAAAAATGTCAAAATAATAAAATTTTTCGTAAAATAAACCAAAATTGATTTATTTAACGAAAGTTTTTGTTGTTTTCACATTAATTTTGTATTTTTATGCATAGATTTTTACAAGTGTAGTTTATTGTATCTAATTTTGATGTAATTTTCTTGTCATCATTCCGTTAAACAAGAAGAATAAAAACACATTATGTCCATATAAAACTCGCAAAAAAAAAACTCGAAACACAATGTTTAATGTTTAGTCTTATTAATTATACTATTATGTGTGGCATTACGTAGGCATGCATAAACATGCGTACGCATGTTTTTTTGTTTTGGGTTATTAATTTGTTACAAACATATGGCTACAGTAGACGTTTAGACATTATGACATATGTTGGTTAAGAAATAAATCACGTTTCGACATTTATTTCTAACATTTCTTATTGTTTTCTGTCTAAAAGACGCATTGTCACGATTTTTCAATGTGGTGAAACCTCATACACACACACAAACTGAATACGATGCAAATAAAACAATTGAAAAAGTCTAAAAAGGATTTATTATTAGAACAAAACAATCAACAAAATGCAATTAAAAGTAATAATATTTTATGGAGTATCAAAATGTTGTATGAGTGTTAAATTAATGAACAAAAGAAAAGGAAAAATTTTAAAATTTTATAAAAAAAAAAAAAAACACTTAAATTATGTCGATCTAACACGTTACACGCAGAGAAAAAACATGGTTGGGAAAATCATATTCGAAGAGCATCATATATTTTTGGGTTTATGGTTGTACCCACCATAATCGTACTATAGAATGGTTATCATATTATGATAATACAATAACCATAATTTTACCATAATATGATCCCTACAGTCATATGATGATTCAAAAATTTCCATATTATGATTCTAAATCATAGTATGCTCAAAATGTTATTATATTATTGTCCCCACAACTATGTATATTATGATTTTATAATCATATTATGATTCTATAATTAATTAATTTATAATAAATATAAAATCCCAGCATTAAACAATATATGATTGCTTTTTAAGACATTTAAGCCATAAACAAACTGACTGAACTGATAAAATGTTGGTTTTTATGAAAACAAGACAATATTATGACTGTAAATGTCAAAGTTATATTTTATTTGATGTATAATTATTTATTGATTGTGCCAGCATTTCGTTGTTGCATAATTATCATATTTTTGTCATAGTCAGAGTTTTTGTTACCACAGTATGGTTACAGCCAATTATGTTATAAAATAGAAGGTGGTAATCATAAAATAGTAAAATATTTACTATAATAATGATGGTAGCGACCATGATGGTTAGACAGCTAATAATATGGTTGTGACAACCATACCCGATTGCAGCAAGCACAATATATAAGCAGTGATCATATTACAACCATTTTTTTTCTCTGCGTGTATTTACTACATTTGGGTTTACAATTTGTTTACGTACAGAAACGTAAAAGAGTCAAAGTTAAAATTTGTTTAAATTTTTAAAAAATATTTTGTTTTGTTACTCTGGGCCGACACTTAGAACGCAACACAATTAAAACAAAAAAAAAAAATTACAAAGCCTCGTAGAATGTTAATAATAACTACAAAATTAGGATAAATATCCTACTTTGAAAATAAATTATAAATTTGATTTAAATACTCTGAGGATTCTGACTCGAAACTGGAAAATGTTTACTTAATGAAATTTGACAAATTAATAAACATTACATCAATATTATAGTGTGTAAATTTGAATAAAATTTATTCAAGTTAATCGACGTATTTGCGAATTTCGCAATTTTTCGAAAAGTGAATTGCAATAGTTTATAAATAATAATAATAAAATATATAACCCATCAGAGATAAAAAAGGCTCTGGAAAATGACGGCTTTAAGATAAAGTCTGTTGTAAATATTAAAAATAGGGAAAAAATACCCCAGCCTTTATTTCGTATTGAGCTAGAGCCCGGGGATGTAAGCTTGAGAAGGGGCCAGAGTCACCCAATATATGCAATCGGGTACCTTCTGTATAGAAGAGTTTCTATTGAAGAACCCCACAAGCGTTCAGGTCCCGTTCAATGGCATAAGTGCCAAGAATTTGTTCATACTAGGCCATATTGTAAGCTTCCATCGGTATGCGTGATTTGCGGCGAATTGCATTGCACTAGTGATTGCAAAAAGCCTAGATCCGATACGACCGCCAAAAAAATGTAGCAATTGTGGCGGAGGCCACACAGCAAATTTCAGAGGCTGTCCTGTATACTCTTCGGAGAGACAGTTTTTCGTTAATAGAATATAAGTTGCACATATGCAGACGAGAACTTTACCTACGCTCTTCATACAGTCTAATGCCGGGGCTGTATCATTCGCAGACGTTCTACGAGTGCAGTCTACTTTATTGCAGGCTGTGTTAGGCAAACCATGAACTGTCTAAAATTATGTTATTGGAATTCGAACGGCATTCGCCAGCATAGGAACGAACTCGATTATTTTCTCAGAAACAAGCAAATAGATATAATGCTTGTTTCTGAAACTCGTTTAACCCCTCGTAGCTCTTTCTAAATCCGAGGATACACGTTGTATGATACAAAAGATCCCAGAAGCAGATCATGTGGTGGCTCAGGCATATTAATTAAAACTCGATTAAAACATTATCTTATGTGTGATTTTTGCGAAGATTATCTTCAAGCTACTACAATATGTGTAAAAGAGTTTGATATGAAAATTTAAGATATCTGAAAAACAGTTTACATCTTTTTTTAACTCATTAGGCTCACGCTTTCTGGCAGCTGGCGATTATAATGCTAAGCACACATTCTGGGGGTCACGCCTCATTACCCCGAGAGGCCGTGTTTTGGTTGATACTATTTCTAAAATGGGTATGGATGTGATTTCAAGTGGAGAACCGAGATACTGGCCATCAGATCGTAATAAAATACCGGATTTAATAGATTTTGGAATATCAACAAATATCACAAGGAACTTAGTTTGTGTAGAATCATCCTGGAACTCTCCTCCGATCACACAGCCACTATTGTTACTCTTTTTAATACCCGTGAAATAGTATCCCCATCTGGTGACTTAGAGCTAACAGGTAAAGGAATAAATTGGCTTAAATTTAAAAAATTTATCAGTACTCATTGCTCGGAAAACATATCCCTAAGAACATCAGATGAAATCGACCTTTCGCTTAAGAATTTCGAATCTAATCTCAAACTAGCTGCTCGACTTGCTACTAAACCCCGCCGACAATTCAGACAAGAACCAGTTCTTTCTGTTGATGTCGAAAGACTCTTGAACGAAAAAAGAAGAGCTCGTAGGGAGTGGCAACTGCACAGATCTCCACAACTCAAAGCTCGTTTAAATGAATGCACAAGAAATTTACTTAAACTACTTGAATCACGGAGAACAAACTCACTAAATAGATTCTTAGAAAATCTCGAGCCTACAGCCAAATCAGTCTACTTGTTATGGCGTGCAACCAAGGATTCAAAAAGGCCTGTCTTATGTAAGCCTTCTTTGCGAAAACCAAACGGAGGTTGGGCGAGAAATGATACTGAAAAAGGAGATCTGTTTGTTAAACACTAAAGCAATGTATTCACGCCAAATGATTCAAGTGTTATAGTTGAGTTGCCACCAATTTTACCCCAGCGCAGAGCAGTACACGTTCGGTTTGAGTTGCGAGAGGTCGAAAAGGCAATTTTTAATTTAAACCCCAAATATACGTAATAAAATGCTCTTGAAGTTACCCCGGATAGCTGTAAAAATAATTTTGTTTATTTTGAATGCTATATTATGCCTTGAATATTATCCCCCAGAATGGAAAGTTTCACCAAGGACCCTTGAAACCAGGATGAACAAACTACATTTTTTTTAGCCACGCATGATGCCATGGTGCCATGGTGCCATGATGCCATGATGCCAAATGACGAAACTACAAAAAATTCTTAGGCGACACCATGAAATTCTTAGGCGGTTTACAGAAACATTTAGCCAAATGCAATGGTACAACTCCAAGTACAGTGATTGTGTTGTGAATGTATACATGTTTGATTTTTTTTTTTCCTAACATTCAACAAAAACACAATATTAATTATTATTATAACAAACAAATGGATATTTTATTGTTTTTGCTTAAGACAACAAACAAAACAATGGTAAACGTGAGTATGAAAGAGACAAAAAAACACAAAGCAACGGTAAACATGAGTAAAGATAAAAAAACCCATTTTAATAAACATTTACATTTTATTATAATATTTAAATTTTTAATGTAAATTTCTTAAATATAAATAAATAAATTCTTAATTTTACTATTTTACATGTAATTTCCAATCGAAAAGGTATTTCAGAATTTCGAACTCCTGTTCCCGTGGCAAGTTATTCAAATCTGCCACTACATAATTTGAAAATAGATCAACTAGTTTTGGATAATCCTCATAATCATAATCCTTTAAAATATGCTGAACAATTTTGCATTTAACTTCTGTGTTTTTTGTCTCTTTCATACTCACGTTTACCATTGTTTTGTTTGTTGTCTTAAGCAAAAACAATCAAATATCCATTTGTTTGTTATAATAATAATTAATATTGTGTTTTTGTTGAATGTTAGGAAAAAAAAATTCAAACATGTATACATTCACAACACAATCACTGTACTTGGAGTTGTACCATTGCATTTGGCTAAATGTTTCTGTAAATCGCCTAAGAATTTCATGGTGTCGCCTAAGAATTTTTTGTAGTTTCGTCATTTGGCATCATGGCATCATGGCACCATGGCATCATGCGTGGCTAAAAAAAATGTAGTTTGTTCATCCTGGTTTCAAGGGTCCTTGGTTTCACTCGTTGAAAGTTGAATCGTATAGGCCTATCAGTCTGTTATCAAGTCTACCCAAAGTTTTCGAAAAGTTACTAGTTAATCGATTAAATGTAGCTGTTATTGAAAACCTCGTGGCTTTTTTTTTAATGGAAAGAAGTGAATTTCGAGTGCTCATTAAACATAATTTTTTGCGAAAAAAAAAACCAAGGAAAAGCTTGATTAATACTATGGGGACTCTGCACCATCGATTTCAATGGTAAAAAAATGGTTTACTGACATTCGTTGTGGCACGGAAGATGCCGAAAGTTCTGGGCGCCCAGCACTTAAACCAACAACTTTTAAAGCATAAACTTTCGCAATTAGCTTTTGCGAATAAAAAGCGAAATTTTTTTCAAAGAAAAAAAAATTGTGGGATTTCTTTTTAGGCGAATTCCTTTTCTGCGTAATATTTTCCGACAACATTCGTTCCAAGTTGCTAAAATTAGCAAAAAGATTAAATATTTTTTTCTTTCAAAATTCAAAGTTTTTTTAACAACAAATTTTTATAATAAATAAATTTGAATTGTAGAAATTTTTATATTAGTTATTTAGTGAAAAAATTGCCTTAATTTGGCAAATCCTTTCCATTAGAGTTTTAGAAAAAATTGGCTAAATTTAAGTAATGTTTACTAATTTTTTTGTCATTAACTTAAACTTTACTAAACATTACAGATATTTTTTTTGCCACAATTTGCTAAACGAATTAGTTAACTTTTCTGTAACAATTGCAGATTTTTCAGAAATTTTTACAGATATATTATTTTTTTATTTGAGAAAAGTATAAGGATTTTAACTTACACATTTGCTGTGGTTTGTTCCATATGCAATTTAAAGTGAATTAATGCTTAAATTGTAACTAGACATTCAGTAATCGGGCCTTAATAATAACTAATACCCTTTTTTTAATCTGTAAAAAGCTCTGCAAAATAAGCGTCTACGGCTGCTATGGCCTCTTCATTCGACGAAAAATGCTTTCCACGAAGGAATTGATTGAGATTTCTGATTGTAGTCACTGGGAGCCAAATCTGATGAATACGGTGGATGTTCAAGCAATTCGTACTTTAATTCTTTGAATTTAGCCATCGTCAAAACACTTTTGTGAGCAGATGCATTGTCTTGATGAAAAATGATTTTTTTCTTCTTTAAACCAGGTCTTTTCTCACGAATTTTTTCATCCAGCTGATCCAAAAGGCTGCAATAACATTCAGAGTTGATTGTTTTACCTTTGTTAAGATAATCAATCAACAAAATTCCTTTTGCATCCCACAAAATTGATGCCATAACTTTCTTTGCTGATCGTTGTGACTTCACCTGCTTTGGAGCTGAACAACCAGCTTCAGTCCACTGTAAACGTTCTTGTTTGCATTTACGATCATGGTGGTAGATTCAAATTTCATCCATAGTTATAAAACGACGCAAGAAGTCGGTTTTATTCGGCTTAAAACGATCCAAATTACGCTGAGAAATTTGTTTTCGATCCAGTTTTTGTTGAATTGTTAATGTGTGCGGCACTAACTTTCCAAACAGTTTTTTATACGTAATTCTTCATGTAAAATATGGAGTACTCGTTCGTCTAAAATGCCTATGGCATTAGCAATTTCACGCTTAGTCAAACTTGGATCTTCACTAACCATATTATGTACCTGCTCAATGATTTCTGCTGTGATTGCAGTTTTTCGTCGTCCTTCGCGTGGATCGTCTTTAAGGCTGGTACGACCACGTTTAAATTCACCAGCCCAAAATTCGACGGTGCGTTTAGAAGGTGAGGACTCCTTATACTCTTCTAACAATTGTTCATAAATTTCCTTTGCTTTTAAATCCTTCAAAACAAAGAATCTAATGACTGCACAATATTCAATTTTTTCCATATTAAAAAAATCAATGACACGTTAACTTCAAATGGCTTGTAATCAAAGAAAGAATTGACAGAATGACTTGCAACTTTGCATGTGTTGTCAGGACAGTTATACCAACTTGAGAAAAAAATTTTGGAGCAAGCAGTGCCATCTCTTGGTGAGCGCAGGAACTTTTCAACCAACCTGTATATATGATTGTTGCTGATCATATTATGGTCATTGTGTACAGTTTTGTCATCAACTGGAAATTCAATCATAACAAGATACTTCATACAATTATGAATATTATAAGATGAAGAGCCGTCAACCTCGATTCGTCGTCGGTGTACGCTATCGCGAGATAATAACGGACTTCTTCTCAGGATATAGACCTGGACGATATGTGGTTACAACAGGATGATGCCACTTGTCACACAGCCAACGAAACAATGGCTCTTTTCTTCGAGGCGATGTTAATTAGCCGCAAAGATCATATAATTTGATACCGTTGGACTTCTTTCTTTGGGGATATTTAAAAGAAAAAGTGTACGTTAATAAGCCAAAAACAATCCAAGAGCTAAAGGATGAGATAATTCAGCACATTAACGACATTGAACCGCAATTATGTCTCAGAGCCATTGAAAATATGGACCATCGGATAGAGGTATGCCACCAATTGCCATAGTTGCTTCCATCATAATGAAAAATATTAAGATAATTCTGTGAAAACTTTTTGTTTTCTTTACAATTAACATCGTGCATTATGGTTGCACCACCCTTTATAATCGATATAATAATAAACCTTAAAATATACAAATACTCCTCGAATATGATTGCTCTAACCATGATATTTGTTTGTGTGTATATAGAATAAAGCTACCTGAAAATCAGATTTTTTTTTTATTAGTTGTCATTTATAGTTTAAGCTCTGTTAAACCATGATTTTATATGCATACATACATACATACAAACTGTTTAACCTGTTGCATGTAAAGCAAGCACGTTTGTATGTACGTACTTTTATTGTCGTTTTATACAGAAGTATGAATATGAAATACCACCACCACCCTATGGCACACAATATTTCCATATAATCATGAATGTATTATAAATTTAACCACAATAAAAATATGATAAGAAAAAAGAAGAAAGAAAAACAAAAACAAATAAGAAAATTTTATAAAATATAGAGTCAATGGGGAAGGATATCTCAGGATTAAAAATATTTATATTTATATTTCTTTTAAGAAATTTCCAATTTCTCAAATGTCCTTTTCTTCATTTTCAATTGTGTGAGAAGATAATTGTCACAAGCACCATCATAAATTTATATTACCTCGTATCATCATCTTGTGTAGAAAACCATCATAAAAACTGTATAATCCACATCATACAGTTTGTTTTATAACTTTGTTCTTCTTCAATTGTTTTTTTTTAATTTTTCTTATTTTTCTATTTCTTTTTTTTTGTTGTCTTACATATCAAGGATATTTGTTTAAAAAACAAAGTTTTCCTTTTTATGTAAATTGGGTTTTTTTTTAAAGATTATTCCCCCACCTTCTCAGTAATATGAAGGTTCATATGAATTGTTTTGTTTTTTTGTATTAAATATGTGCATATATTTTATTGTGTTTTTTTTAAAAAAAGAGTTGTTTTTCTGTCAAAAACACTTTAAAGGAAGCTGAATACTAACAAAAAAAAATATTTTTAAATTTTTGAATATTTTATTTCGATCATTCGTCCTTTTCTCAATAGACACTCTAATAAATTTTTGTATTAAAATCAACTGTATTTAAAGCAGGTAACTTGATACCTACTATTAATTGGGCAAAAATAAATACAAAATGTATTAACACATAGTGTTGAACCCAATATTTTAAATGTTTAGAAACACATACATATATAAAGGGTGTCCCAAGAAGAACGCAATTTTAAAATTTTAAATAAAACACAGATATTTAAAAAAAAAATCGTGAAACTTTATTATATCGTAAAGTAGACAGAATGAGGTTATGTATGGAACAATATATCGTGCAGATGGCCGCCGCGGCTTTGCTGGCATGCACGCGATCTTTTAATAAAATTTTCAATGACCGTTTTGCATGAATGCTGCGGTATTTCATTAATGCAGCGTCCAATTTCCTCTTTTAAGGCTTGAGTCGTCGTCGGCTTATTCGCGTGCGTAAACCATCGACTTCAAAAAACCCCAAAGAAAAAAATCTAATGGTGTTAAATCGCACGATCTAGGCGGCCAATTCTGATCTCCAAAATGACTGATGCAGCAATTGAATTGTTTTTCTGGCTGTATGACATGTGGCGCCGTCTTGTTGGAACCACATGCCCTCCACATTCATTTCTTCAATTCTAGGCAAGAAAAAACTGGTTATCATTTCACTATACCGAACACCATTGACTGTTTGCGCTTGACCTGCCTCATTTTCATAAAAAAAAGGTCCAATGATTCCTCCAGCCCAAAAACCACACCACACAGTGACACGTTGAGGATGCATTTGCTTCTCGTGAATCACTCGAGGATTTTCCTCACCCCAAATGCGACAATTCTGCCTATTGACGAAGCCATCAAGATGAAAATGGGCCTCGTCACTGAAGATGATTTTATCGGCAAAATCAGCATTTTCATGTTGTCTCTCCAATACCCAATTAACGAACTCCCTTCGCTGTCCATGGTCAGCTGGCCTCAGTTCCTGAGTCAATTGAACTTTGTATGCATGAAGATGCAAATCTTTCGTCAAAATTCGCTGCAAAGTGGATTTGGAGACACCAATTTGCTGAGCTCGGTGTCGAATTGAGGTGGATGGAGTTTGAGCGACATCATCACGTACAGCTGCGACATTTTCGGTCGATCGACCTGGTCGATGGCGCGTTGTTGTCTTTACATCACTAACAGACCCAGTTTCGGCAAATTTATCCATTAATCTCTTTACAGTTGACTCTTTTGGAGCATTATTGTGACCCCAAATTGATCGCAATTTGCGAACTGTAGCCGCAAAACTTTCACCATTTTGGTAAAACAATTTTACAATGAGAATGCGTTGAATAACAATGAAAAGCTATACGACTAAGCCGTTACATTTTGGAACTCAATGACATAGTGAATGATTTTCCATCAAAAGGGGCCATGAGCGACGAGACTCATTTTTATCTCAGCGGCAAAATTCCCGCATAATTCATATTTGAATTTTTTACATCCATTTTAAAAATTTTCTTATAATGCTGTTCTTACAGTATTAACCCCCCTTAAAAAGTAAAATGTTTTTAATTTTTATTATTTTAGGCATTCAAAAAATATTATTTATTATTTTTAAATTTATGTAAATATATTTCTATCATTTTTGTTTTCAAAATTTTGTGTGCGTATCATATTTATCCTGCCCACCTAGACGTATGATTATTATTAGTTATGAATTATTCATCAATCATACGCCTACGTAGTGTAACAGAACATTATCATTTTGTCGTTTAATTATTCTGATTGGCAAAAGATATAAAATGTCAGTAAAAAGCATATGATTATATTATGTCCAAACTATAAGTGTAAATTAAAAAAAAAAAAAAATAAATAAATTATATAAATTATTATTATTCATAGGAGCTTTTTACAGATTTCAAAAAAAAAAAAAAAAAAAAAAAAATAAATAAATTTTAAAATGTAATAAGTATGTGTTTATTCGTGCTATCGCTTGAATGAGCTGAGAATAGACAAATTTAAGTTTTGTTATTTAAGCAATTATGGCTACTTTTACTTCTCACACAATACCAAAATTTAATTTTTGTATAAATATTTTTTTTTAATATTGTTTTATTAAAAACTTATGTTTCACCGTGGCTTTGCAGTGTACATTCTGGGTAATGTTGTGTATTAGACCCAGTAATACCTAAGAACTTATCTACAGATACTACACTTCTGGTTTATATACAGAAACCCAAAAATAGAAAGGGTTGTTACCTCTAACAGCTTCACCGCCCTATACGATTTCATTTTACGAATTCTGGAGAATTTCCCAATTGTAGTTGCTAGTGGTTTTAGTATTCATACCTCCACCTGACTTCTTCATTCAAGCCATTCAATTCCGGAAGGCCTTTAAGTTGGGTTGATTGCATGGCGCAATTACTCTCAGATAAAAACATGGTTGAGGCAATCATATTCAAAAGGCATCATATATTTTTGGGATTATGATAGTGCCAGTCATAGTCGGTCTATAAAATAGTTATCATATTATGATAATACAGGTTGGTTGAAAAGTTCCTGCGCTCGAAATGAAAGAATACTGTTTTTGTTACAAAATATAATTTTTTATTCAATATAATCTCCTAGAAGCTCAATAAACTTGTTCCAATGATCTTCCAATAATTTTATCCCATCCTTATAATGGTTTTCCGGAAGCTCTGCAAAATAACCGTCTACGGCTGCTATGGCCTCTTCATTCGACGAAAAATGCTTTCCACGAAGGAATTGTTTGAGATTTCTGAAGAGATAGTAGTCACTGGGAGCCAAATCTGGTGAATACGGTGGATGTTTAAGCAATTCGTACTTTAATTCTTTGAATTAAGCCATCGTCAAAACACTTTTGTGAGCAGGTGCATTGTCTTGATGAAAAATGATTTTTTTCTTCTTTAAACCAGGTTTTTTCTCACGAGCTTTTTCATCCAGCTGATCAAAAAGGCTGCAATAATATTCAGAGTTGATTGTTTTACCTTTTTGAAGATAATCAATCAACAAAATTCCTTTTGCATACCAAAAAACTGATGACATAACCTTCTTTGCTGATCGTTGTGACTTCACCTGCTTTGGAGCTAAACAACCAGCTTCAGTCCACTGTAAACGTTCTTGTTTCAATTTAGGATCATGGTGGTAGATCCAAGTCTCATCCATAGTTATAAATCGACGCAACAAGTCGGTTTTATTCGGCTTAAAACGCTCCAAATTACGCGGAGAAATTTGTTTTCGATCCAGTTTTTGTTGAATTGTTAATGTGTGCGGCACTAACTTTCCAAAGAGTTTTTTTATACGTAATTCCTCATGTAAAATATGGAATACTCGTTCGTCTGAGATGCCTATGGCATTAGCAATTTCACGCTTAGTCAAACTTGGATCTTCACTAACCATATTATGTACCTGCTCAATGATTTCTGCTGTGGTTGCAGTTTTTGGTCGTCCTTCGCGTGGATCGTCTTTAAGGCTGGTACGACCACGTTTAAATTCACCAGCCCAAAATTCAACGGTGGGTTTTGAAGGTGAGGACTCCTTATACACTTCTAACAATTGTTCATAAATTTCCTTTGCTTTTAAACCCTTCAAAACAAAGAATCTAATGACTGCATGATATTTAATTTTTTCCATATTTAAAAAAAAATCAATGACACGTCAACTTCAAATGGCTTGCAAACAAAGAAAGAATTGACAGACTGACTTGCAACTTTGCATGTTTGGAGCTAGCAGTGCCATCTCATGGTGAGCGCAGGAACTTTTCAACCAACCTGTAAAGTAACCATAATTTTAACATAATGTGGTTCCCTGCAGTGATATTATGATTCAAACCTAAAAAAAAGTTCTTTAAATTTTAGAAATGTTTTTCCTTAATGACTTTTTTAAGAAAACTTCTATGGACTTAAACAAAATATTTTAAATTCCAAGGGCTTTTTTAATTAAAAAAAAAACAGATTCTATGGACTATTCGAAAAAGTCCATAGAATCTGAAAATTCCTACAATCAAATGACATTTTTTTTTATAATTCTTTTAGAAAAAGTCCTTAGAAACTAAGAATATTTCTAAGAGAAAAATTTCTTATCTATATATTTTTCATGATGAAAAGTCCTCAGAATCTAAGAATGTTAAACACCTAAGTTATTTTTTTAATATTTTTAAGAAACAGTTTGCGAAACCTAAGAATTTAACTTTAAGCAATAGTCCATACACTCAGAATATTCTGTAGTTTACTGCTTGTAATTTAATAAAAAAGCTTTCCGTTTCAAAATAAAGGAACAAAGCAATATCTATTTTAACTTACTTATACATTTGTTCAAAATAATTTACTATCATTTACCGATTTTTTTCAGTTTCATTTATTTTTTTTATTTTTGTTCGAAATTTTATAAAAATTTACCCACAAAACGGAAATTTGTGGTTTATTTGTGTCCGTAACAGTTTTTACAAATTTAAATTTTTTTGCTGACTGCTTAAAAAAAATATTCAAAAAATTTCAATTTGTTTTTTTATTTAAATTGGTTGTAGTATATATAGAATATTATTTCAATTCAAATTACAAGAACTTCATAAACACACATAGATACATAAACAAATTTACTCAAAAAGTTTCTATAACTATGCATACATACATTTTGTAAATTAAAAAAAAAAACAAAAAGGGCAACATTTTCAAATAAATGATAAAATCATTTATTTTTTAAGGAAATGGTAGGTAAAATTTTAACATATATTTTAACTGATTATATCATTTGTTTCTTACGGATGTGTCAGTTGTTTAATTAACATTTAAAAATAAATAACAAAAGGCATTTAATTTAAATGAAAATTAAGTAGACCGGTTTTTAAATGAAATATCATTTTCTGTGAATGACATTTTCTGTTATTTTTACTTACAAACTATTTTAAGTGTAGAATCTATAAATGTTTCTATCAGAAAAATTTCTATAAATTAAATATTTTGTATAAAAAACCTTTTCGTAAAAAATCACTCTTGGTTTCTACAGAGTTTTTCTTAAAAAAAATTATTTTATTTAAATATTTTGTTTAAAAAAATTATTATTGTTTTAATTGAAAAGAATAAAAAAAAAAATATAAAATCTTTCTATAGAATCTTTTTAAAATAAATTTTTTCTAGAATGAATTGATTAAAGTAAAACCCCCAGGTGAAAATGATCATATATTATCATTTTTTTAATAGTCAGAATGTTTGTTACCACAGCCAATCATGTTATAAAATAGAAAGTGGCAATCATGAAATACTAAAATATTTACTATAACAATGATGGTAGCGACAATATTGATGCTTATAACCTACACTCAGAATATTATGTAGATAACTGTTTGTAGTTTAATAAAAAAGTTTTCCGTTCCATTTAAAAATAAAGGAACATACATTTATTTTTTAAAGAAATATCTATATTAACTTTTTTATTCATTTATTAGAAATAATTTACTATCATTTACCGATTTTTTCAGTTTCATTTATTTTTTTAATTTGTTTGAAATTTAATAAAAATTTACCCACAAAACGGAAACTTGTGGTTTATTTGTGTCCGTAACAGTTATTATAAATTTAAATTTTGTTTGCTGTCTGTTTCAAAAAAAAATATTCAAAAAATTTCAATTTGTTTTTTTATTTAAATTGGTTGTATATATACAAAATATTTCAATACAAATTACATTAAATTAATAAACACACATACATACACAAACACATTCATACAAAAAGTGTTTAAAGCTTCATATGCATACATACATTTTGTATTATACGAGTATATTAAAAAAAAAAAAAACAAAAAATACAAAAACGGAAATAATTTCAAATAAATGAAAAAAACATTTATTTTTAAAGGATTGGTAGCTAAAATTTTGACATTTATTTTAACTGATTATATCATTTGTTTCTTACGGATGTGTCAGTTGATTTATCAACATTTAAAAATAAATAACAAATGGCATTTTATTTAAATCAAAATTAAGTAGACCGGTTTTTAAATGAAATATCATTTCTTTTAAGTGATATTTTCAGTTATTTTAACTTACAAACTTTTTTAAGAGTATTTTTTAACTAAAAATTTGATCGTGGGAACCATACACACCCCAAAAAAGTATGTAATGATAAATTAAAATTTTGCTGTTATTACGGGAAATTTTGCTAATTTGATCCTAGCGGTATTTTTTTTTTTTTTGCTAATCTTAGCAACACAAGTCTGCTATAGTACAATGAAATTAGTAGAAAAAAATTAGTAGCCGCTAATAAATTTGAGTAACCTTTTGTAAAGTGGAATTTAAAATCGGTTTGCTAAAAACAGCAAAAAAAAATGTACTAAATATTATTAATATTAGTACAATTAAATTAGTATAAACAAGTAAGAGCGGCTAAATTCGGCTATGCCGAATCTTATATACCCTTCACCATGGTTGGGAAAAAACTGAAGTCTATATATGGACATATAGGGAATGGACAGATTTATAAACGGACGCCTTTAAGAGGAAATTAACCATTTAGTTCGGTGATAAAACTTGGACTCGGGAAGATTTATGGTTCCAGAAAACAGGTATTTAAAAAAAATTTATGTTTTGGGCATAAATTTTTTGTATCTGAACCGATATTTCCGAGTTTTTTCAGCAACTATGTTTTACTAAAGATTTTCGATCTTTTGCTATATAAGACGTATCCATAGGTCATATTATAGCTCTAGAATAGTGTTTGTTGTTTGTGTATAAAAGGTGAAGAGGTGAAAGAATAGAATTTCAACAAATCGTTAAAAGAAATCACTAGAACTGCATGTGTTTTATTTCTACAAAAACGTTTAATTTAGCTGGCAAATTTGCATTTGGGATTTTATTTCGCTTATTTATTAAAAAATATTTTTAATTTCTTTAGCTTAATTTTAAAAATTCGAAGGAAAATAGTTAATAATTTTTTTTTTTTATAAATTATTATAAGTTATGACCTAAAATAGTTGCACTCAAAGGGAAATTATGTATACAATTTTCTTAATATATGAGAAATAAAATGGTTTAACAATCTTTTTATAAATTCTTTTAAATCGGAGCAAAAAATAGAAATAAAACTGTTTGTATTTTGTTTGTATCAGAGGGTTTTTATACAAATTTTGATGTTTTTAGCCTATTTATGGATTATTTAATTATTAATATAAAATTTTATATAAATTAATTATTAAATGTTAAATAAAAACCAAAAATAAACAAAAAAAAAAAAGTCTTAAGAAAAAAAAAAAAAAGTGGATTCGAACCCGCGGCCTTAGAGAAAAAAAAGTATTTATGACATAGCGTCTAGACAACTGAGCTATTAAAGCTCACACAAAATCGTCGTTAATAGAGGTACATGTAAAAAAGTCTTCGTTCATTAGAGATTTGTTTGGTTTTTATTTAAATGACAAATCTTTGTATGTGTGTTGTTTGTGTATAAAAGGTGGAGATGAAAGAAAAGAATTTCAACAAATGGATGTGTTTGTTATGCGTAAAATTCTACATAAATATTAAACAAAGAGATTTTATGGAAAAAAAAAATTAGAGGTAGTCCTGGTTTTTTGCTAATATCTCAGCCATTTATTAACAGATCTGTCAGATTTTTAATAGCAAACAGAAATGGATCACATGTAAGAGAAATAAAAAACAATCAAGTCCTTCCTCATCATGTCTGGGTTCTTCGGAAAACCCATTTCAACACACAAACGGACAGACGGACATCGTTAAATCAACTTCGCTCTTCATAAGGACCCAGAATATATATACTTTATAGGGTCTAAGATCAATATTGTAGAAATTACAAACGGAATGACAAACTTATATATACCCTTCCACCTGTGGTGAAGTCTGTAATGGCAACTGAAAATTTTGCTGTTATTACGGGAAATTCTGCTAATTTGAGCCCAGCGGTATTTTTTGCTAATCTTAGCAACACATGTCTGCTGACGTGTAGTACAATGAAATTAGTAGCCGCTACTAAATTTTAGTAGACTTTTTGTAAAGTGGAATTTAAAATCTGTTTGCTAAAATCAGCAAAAAAATTACTAAATATTAATATTAGTAAAAAGCTTTGAATTTATTTTTCTTATCGAGCATCAAAAATTTTGATTATATTTTTTAAAAAACGAATTAATCATTTTGTTTTAATTTGGTAATTTCTGTTTTTAAAAATAATTTAGTCATTTTTTTATTTATTTTTAAAGATTTTTAGAACTAAAAAACCTTTTTAGTGCTATTAAGTGAATAACCTATTTTCAGACATAAGTTGATATATTCACTTCCGATCCCTTTATTTAATCTGTGTAACATTTTGAGGCAATTTAAGTTTGTAGGTGTAAGTTTTAATTAGAAATAATATTTCCTTCAATAGCCACTTTTTTAAAATTAGGAAAATTTTTTGCTAATTTTAGCAAATCGGTTTTCAAAAATTTGTAAAATGATTTCTGAAATAAGCAACAAAAATTTGTAAATATTCTGTAAAAATTCTGTAATTTGTAAAATGTAAATAGCAAAAAGATTTGCTAAATAATAATTTTTTACTAAAAATCAGTACAAAAGTAGTAGAGTGGGATTGAAAACCGTTTACAAATTTTTCTACTAACTTTTTTTTCTGAGTGTATTTGTTTTAAACCTTTTTCCTTTTTTGGTAAATTTTTATAAGTCGGGATTGTATGAAATGTACCAAAAAGACAATCTTGCCAGTTAGAGGCTTAACAATATTTTCTATATGGTTTCAAATAATTTTAAATTTTAGAAAAACCCGTTTAAAAAGATAATTTCAAATTAAATTAACCACTCCTGATAAATATAATGGTTATTTAAAATTCCAAATAATGTACTTATAAAAAAATTAACCCAGTAGCTTTAACGCTGATTGCTAACTTACGACCTCATTAAAAATTGTTGTATATGATTGAGACGTCATTAAATCCAAATTATTGCAAGTCTAGATAAATGTACTCGTACAATGAAACAAACAGAAAAATCGCTATAATGTAATTTTTCTGCATTATTGGTTATTTTAAACCTCGTACTAATTACATAAATACATTCTTTAATAGATAACAAAACCAATAACAATTTATTTTAATTTAAATTTATTTTACTTTATGGAATGTTATTTGTTTTTCTTGCATCTTATGTACTATGTAGAGGGAGAGAAAACAAAGCAACAAAAAACATAGAAAAAATCTAATAGATTTATTAAGACACACCTTTATAAGTTGTACTAAATATCAGACATTTTAACGTACTAAATGCAAAAATACTTTTTATGTAATCTGTTGTGTTGAAACATTAAAAAACGCATTAAGCTTTTTAATCATAGAAACCATATTTTAACAAATAAATGAAAATATAATTTAAGAAAATCCATGGATATTTTCTTTGAATTTTATACATAAAATTTGTTAAATTATGTCTTGATTTCTTCTTTAAACTTCTTAAGCATTCAACCAATATTCCGGGAAAGAAATGAAGGTATTATTTTCGAAATTCCATGTTTAAAAAAATGTAAAAAAGTCACACATAGAAAGGTCCTTTTCAAGTTTAAAGGGGTTATCCTTGGTACAATTGAAATTAGTATATCAAATTTCATCTTAATATCTTTATATTTTCAACCTGATTATTATATGGGGAATAGGTCCAAATATGGTTCGATTTTATTTTATTTAAATTTGGAGTCGTGATGTTTTTTTATTCTCATCATATTAACTTTCACAACTTAAATTTTAACCAGATATTTACAGTTTAATTTGTCTAAATACCATTTAAGGTTAATTAAGTAAGTACCTTTCTATGATAGGTAGATCTGAATATGTACCGATTCTAACCAAATTCGTTTCTGAGCCAATATAAAATTATGTACGAAATTTCATTCAAATAAGTTTGTATTTGCAACCTGTAGAGTTTAAGGAAAAAGTTTACATGCACACTTTTAATTGCATTAGAAAGTCGTTCTAAGTCCACTGGTACACTATAAGGTGGGTCGATGTCTGATATATGATTGTGGTACACTGATAATAACTCATGTATAAAAATACGAAAAAATATCAAAACAACAAAAACTTTCTTCAAATAAACCAATTTTCGTTTATTTTACGAAAGTTTTGGTTGTTTTGACATTCATTTTGTATTTTTGTAACATCAGCACAAAGTCAATATACCCAGACCAAATCTAGTTGCACTTACCAGCAAAGTACACTCATAAAAATCCATGTGTATAAAAACAAAAATATTTTTCTTAAATTTGTTTTTCGTATAATATACAAATATTTTGTATATATTACAAAATTTTTGTAAATTGAAAATTTTATTAATTTAAAAATTGTGTAAATAATACAAACATGATTTTGATAATTATTTTAAGTACAAGTTAGGAAAAAAATTGTATCACTTAATTTTTGTATTTTTTAAACTTACAAATTTCGTAAATAATAAAAAGTTTTTTTTATAAAAAAAAAATTATTTTGCATTTGAATAAAATATTTATATTTTTACAAATATTTTTGTATTTTTATATTTAAAAAATCGTAATATATAGAAATAAACATTTGCTACTACCCTATGGGAAATGGACCAGTCACAGAGTGACGTGGCCGGAACCGGTCAGAACAGTTTCTAGGATAAAATAACAGAAAATACCATTCAAAAGAAATGATATTTCATCTAATATTCGGTGTACTTACATTTTATTTAAATCAAAAGGTTTTTGTTATTTATTTTTAAATTTTGTTAAATCAACTTACACATTGATGAAAACAAATTGTTATTCAGTGTAAAATAAATGTTAAAATTTGATCTACCAATTCCGTAATTCATTTATATGAAATTATTTTGGTTTTTTTTGTTGCATTTTTGTTTTGTCTACAGACACATTTTGTGTAAAAGATCATATGTGTGTGTATGTAAGTATGTTTATGAAATTCTTGTAATTTGAAATGAAATAATTTTGTATATAAACATAAAATTGAAATAAAAAACAAATGGAATTTTTTTGAAAAAATTTAAATTTATAACAACTATAACTGAAACAAATAAACCACAAATTTTCGTTTTGTGGGTAAATTTTTAATTCAATTTCAAAGCAAAAAAATATATAATGAAAAAAAAAAAAAAATAAATGAAACTAAAAAAATCGGTAAATAACAGTAAAACATTTTGAACAAATGTATAAAATAGTTAAATAAATAATTCAATGATATATAAGTGTATGTTCCTTTTTTTTTGTAACTGAAGAAAAAACTTTTTATTACACTACAAACAGTAAACTACATAATATTCTGAGTGATGTGATGTGGAATTAAGTATATATAGGGTTTTCCAATAAGGACTTGACAACTTTTTTTTAAATAAAACGCAAACCATTTGAGATGTTTTCAAAACTTTATGAACGACAATCAAAACATTTATGAATGGATCTCGACTTCGTTCATATGGCCACCGCGGGCACGTCAGCAGCGGTAGATTCGTTGGACCCAATTTTCGATGACTCGGTCACACATTTCGGCCGTAACGCCCGCTACTTCGCGTTCAATGTTGGCTCTGAGTTCTTCCAACATCGTCGGCTTGTTGGCATAGACTAATGATTTGATGTAGCCGCAAGGAAAAAAGTCTAGTCTAGCGTTAAATCGCACAAACGAGGCGGTCAATTGACTGGTTCATTTCTTGAGATAACACGCTCACCAAACTTACAGGTTGGTTGAAAAGTTCCTGCGCTCACCAAGAGATGGCACTGCTAGCTCCAAACTTTTTTTTTCTCAAGTTGGTATAACTGTCCTGAGAACACATGCAAAGTTGCAAGTCATTCTGTTAATTCTTTCTTTGTTTACAAGCCATTTGAAGTTGACGTGTTATTGATTTTTTTAATATGGAAAAAATTGAATATTGTGCAGTCATTAGATTTTTTGTTTTGAAGGATTTAAAAGCAAAGGAAATTTATGAACAATTGTTAGAAGAGTATAAGGAGTCCTCACCTTCAAAACGCACCGTTGAATTTTGGGCTGGTGAATTTAAACGTGGTCGTACCAGCCTTAAAGACGATCCACGCGAAGGACGACCAAAAACTGGAACCACAGCAGAAATCATTGAGCAGGTACATAATATGGTTAGTGAAAATCCAAGTTTGACTTAGCTTGAAATTGCTAATGCCATAGGCATCTCAGACGAACGAGTACTCCATATTTTACATGAAGAATTACGTATAAAAAAAATCTTTGGAAAGTTAGTGCCGCACACATTAACAATTCAACAAAAACTGGATCGAAAACAAATTTCTTAACGTAATTTGGAGCGTTTTAAGCCGAATTAAACCGACTTCTTGCGTCGTTTTATAACTATGGATGAGACTTGGATCTACCACCATGATCCTAACTTGAAACAAGAATGTTTACAGTGGACTGAAGCTGGTTGTTCAGCTCCAAAGCAGGTGAAGTCACAACGATCAGCAAAGAAGGTTATGGCATCAGTTTTTTGGGATGCAAAAGGAATTTTGTTTATTGATTATCTTCAGAAAGGTAAAACAATCAACTCTGAATATTATTGCAGCCTTTTGGATCAGCTTGATGAAAAAATTCGTGAGAAAAACCCTGGTTTAAAGAAGAAAAAAAATCATTTTTCATCAAGACAATGCACCTCCTCACAAAAGTGTTTTGACGATGGCGAAATTCAAAGAATTAAAGTACGAATTGCTTGAACATCCACCGTATTCACCAGATTTGGCTCCCAGTGACTATTATCTCTTCAGAAATCTCAAACAATTCCTTCGTGGAAAGCATTTTTCGTCGAACGAAGAGGTCATAGCAGCCGTAGACGGTTATTTTGCAGAGCTTCCGGAAAACCATTATAAGGATGGGGTAAATTTATTGAAAGATCATTGAAACAAGTGTATTGAGCTTCTAGGTGATTATATTGAATAAAAAAATATATTTCGTAACAAAAACAGTATTCTTTCATTTCGAGCGCAGGAACTTTCCAACCAACCTGTACTCTTCAATAAATCGATTGTAACGTGTGCTATATGGTTTGTGGCACCCTCCTGTTAAAAGCAAATGTCGTCCAAGTCCATATTTTCCAATTCGGGCCAAAAATAATTGGTAATCATGGCGCGATAACGATCGTTATTGTCGACGAAAAAATATGGCCCAATGACGCCGCCGGCATGCAAACCGCACCAAACAGTTATTTTTTGTTGATGAAGCTGTGATTCATAAAGCATATGTAGATTTTCACCAAACGCATATTTTGCTTATTGATGAACCCATTAAGCCAAAAATGAGCTTCCCAGCAAAACCACACATTACCAAATAATGTGTAAAGTAATGTGTAGCCATAGGGGCTCATGGGTTACTTTACACCTTACTTCACTGATGAATTTTACAGGCGATGAGCATCAAAGTAATGTATATACCCATTACTTTAGAGTTAATAATGTAAGGTTACTTATATGGTTACAATAATGGAAAAAGTAATGTGTCTAAAAATAGATTTTTAAAAAAGGGCAATTTTTATTAAAAATAATGTGATCAAGATGGGAATCGAACCAGGGAAATCTGGTTGCCAGCCAAGAACTCTACCCACTGAGCTATCGACGCATATAGTATTTGATTGCTTTAAACTTAAATGAATTGTTGCGCTTCGTTTTTTCGCTTACAAAAAAAAACACAAAGTAATGTATCTAAAAATAGATTTTCATATTACGTAATCAAAACTGAGTAACTTATTACTTTATGCTTGCAAATAATGAAAAAGGTAACGATCTATCATAACAAGGTAACGCATGAGAATTTCGCACCCATTACCAAAGTTTTGCTGGGGTCGTCACTAAAGATGATTTTTCTCTTTAAGTTGCGGTCACCGACTCCGAATTTCGGTAGTACATTTTTATAATTTGCATAAGTTGTTCGTTCGTGTACTTTGCCATGATGAAAATGTTGAGTTTACTGAAAAAAAAAGGATTGTAACAGTTAGATGATCAGTAAAATAGTGCGTTTACAAATAACATTCAAAGTTGTCAAGTACCTATTGAAAAACCCTTTATATATAACAATATAATTATATATATTTTTTTATCAGGTAGAATTTCGAAGGTTTCCAACACGCTGCCGAACAAAAAAGTATCCAAAAGTTTTCGAATTTCTGGTGACCGAAAGAGTGAGACAGGTTGTTCTTGGATTTATCTTTTTTAACTCATATCTATATTTCAATAAAATTGGATTGTTTAAGTTAGGCTAGTCTCCTAGTGAGTAAGAAGGCTTCGATGTTTAGTTCCTTAGGCATACGAAAGCCTAAAAAGCCTAAAGCTTGCCAATTCTCAATTTATAAACCATGAATAAACATGCGTCTCGTATGCCACCATCGTTACTAGTAGATTAAAAAAAATGTTACATTTGGGGACGTGTTCTAATGGTTGTGTGAGAACTTTCATATAAAAAAAAATATTTTAAAAATACCCCACTGTGCCATTGTACAGTGTCAAAATATTTACTTATGTGTAACTAATATTGTCAACAATGCATGTTAAGTAAAGAAGAAAAATAAATAAAAAACAAGAACAAAAATCATTATTTGAACTGTAAACTCAAGTGTTCTTTTACAAACGTAGTACTTCAAGACTTTGCATTGACGTTTTTCTTTCTTTTTTTTTTTTGTGTACATTCTACTAGCAAATGCAAATGTTAGTTAATAATTGTTTATCCGAAATTCAAAAAAAAAAAAAAAAAATACAAGCTTTGTTAATGTAATTAGTTTAAAATAGTAAATTTAGATCGATTTTTTTTTTGTTAAGAGAAAATATTTTTCTGTCGCATTTAAAGAAATAATACAAAATATTAATTTAGAAATTTAAGAGAATTTATCCATTAGAACTCGTGTCAATCGGTGAAGTTAAAATTAACACAAATTGTAGTATATCACTGTAAATTGGCAAGAAGCAAAAAGTGTCTGAATAAATAATGAACACTTTTAATATTTTTACGTACAAGGATGGGTCAATATAGGTATCAAATTAGGTATTTGTTTGTTATATGATTTCATCGGTGGAGTTAAATCACTTTTCGTTCAGGCATTTCTTGAGGTTTGGAAATAGTCACTCAGAGAATAGGTCGGATGAGGGAGCAATTCGTAGCCTAATTTATGAATTTTTGCCATGTAAACTGCACTTGGCACACGATTGCGTTTGTGGTCGATTGTGAGCAAACGCGGAACCTATCTTGTGGAAAGCTGTCTCATACATAAGTGATCATTTAAACTTTATACCACTGAGCCATGTGAGATACCTACGGCTTCCACAATCTATCGCACATTCAATCTCCGATCGGCCAACACCATATCGTGAATTTTTTCAATTGTTTTGGGTGTTGAGACCTCAACTGGGCGTCCAGAACGTTCAACAACTTTCGTGCTTGTAAGGCAACAACGAAAGTCAGTAAACCACTTTTTTAACATTGAAATCGATGGTGCAGAGTCCCCCTTGGTTTGAGTGAGGGTATTTTCCGCGAACTTTACTTTTTTCCACTTTCTGCTCAAATCACGCGATAGTCTGCTATATATAGCTGTCAAACATTAACTAAATGACTCAGCTTGTTCAAATTTGGAATCAACTGACAGATGCCTGTTAACAGGAGCAGTGTTATCCTCTCAGTTAAGAGGCGGGAAATTCAAAAAGTCGTGGACTTATTGTACTGCCTTCGTACAAATTTCATTACAAATTTCAAAAATTAAAATTTTGCCTTCCCATCTGAAAATCGAAATATATATGAGCATACATGATCATACATGGGCCTGTATATGATCATACATGGGCATACATGGTCATATACGTCCATACATGATCTCATATATGACCATATATCTTCGGATCCGAAATTTGAGGGTATATGGTGATATATGTGCATATGTTATCATACATGCTCATATATTATTCATGTATGCTCGTATATGATCATATACGTCCATATACCCTCAAATTTCAGATCCGAAGATATATGATCATATATGAGATCATGTATGGTCATATATTGAACAATGTATGGACGTATATGACCATGTATGCCCATGTATGATCATATACTGGCCCATGTATGATCATGTATGCTCAAATATATTTCGATTTTTAGATGGGTTTATGAAAAAAAGTTGTTAATATTTGATATTTTTAATTGCCCTCAAGCGATGCTAATTTAAATAATAATATTATTATTAGAATAGAAAAAACTATTGCCTTTTAATTTCTAAATTTAGTTTCCTCTCAGGAAATGACTAAATTTATTTAAGTTAAAGGTTGAATAGTCACAGAAAATCGAAAAAAAACAAGGTGTCCTCATATGGGTACAGTGGGTGTTAATTGGTTAGAACATTTATTTATTTATTTATTTTTATTAAACATATAATTACAAATTATATCTTAGTTCCCTAATGGAGCACTAGCAACGAAGGCCTTCGGCTCGTTGTAGCGAAAACAGACCAGAGCCTCTGGTGGGAATCGAACCCACGACCCCCGCACTGATAGGCTAGCACGCTACCAACTAGCCTACCGGGGCTAGTTAGTTTTTGACTGATTATATTTGCTCACACTTATAGAATTTGTTTCAATTAATTTTGGACACTGATGTCCGACAAATGGCCGCAGTCGTCGGCGTTGATGCAAATTTGTGCTCTTTGATTAAATTTTTTTTACTACTGAGTGTTTTTTATTACGTAACTTGTTCAGAATTTACTATTACACATTTTTAACATATAATTTTGTTGAAACTTTTTTGCTTCACACTTAAAATTTTTCTTTGGCGCAAGCTATCTTAACTCTTTGAACACTGTGTGTTTTTGTTGATGTTCAAGATTTAGTGCAGCACATTACCAATATTTATTTTAATTCTTAATTGTAATATAATTTTCCTTAAATGGTAGTAGCTATTTGCAGTAGGGTGGGGCGATTAGTATGGAAGGAAAAAAATATTAATGGGTGCTTCGCGTTTCTGATTCTTGAGATTTTACTGAGCAAAAAAGTCCACTAGACCATACGTCTACGGTGAAAATCAAGCTTCCAGATTTTGACTTGCAGTTTTTTCTCAGACTTTTTTTGTCACGTTTTTTTTTTGGATATTTTGGCCTTTAACAGTCAAACCATTGAGATTTTCGATCCAATACTAAGACAAAAATTGTAGCAAAGACAATAGTACATCGCAAAAGCATTAGAACGCCCCTTCAGGCAGTTTTGGCCTTGTGAAAGTGCAAATTTTTCTTGAAAATATTGATAAATTACCATTTTCAGTTGTTCATAGCGCAAAATCATAAAAATGTTCTATTTCTAATTTTTTTCCACTTTTTTATCCAAAAATATAATGTTTTTTTTTTTTGTTTTGTTCAATATTTATTTTGAAAATTATGAGAAATTCATTTAAAGTACAAAGTAATTGTATTGGTAGAGACAAGGTATGAATCAAAAAGAAAGCAATTATTGTTTTAAACGATTTCACATCAAAAATTCCAAATCAGTGTATTTTTCATTCAAAGGTTGCCTTCCAAATCTTTTCGAGATTCCATACGAGGCGCTTTATTTCGGCCTTCAGATACAGATGCCATTATATGTTCACGGTTTTTGTCGATTGAGCGCTTAGCAACACTAGCTAGTAGCTGGACATGACGCTCCGTACCTTGAATTGAATGGTATTAGTGGGTCTGGAAATGGTGGATCTTCATCATCTACACATTCGAGGTATTGTTGTAAATGCTCATACGGAATTTTCCTGGCGAATATACAATATTTTTTTTAGTGCCAATATACGAATTTCTTTACAACCATCGAATAACATGCTCAACAAAATATTTTCACTGTGTGCGAAATAGGAATAATTCTGAATTACGATATTTACGATGTTACGTAAGTTGTCTGGTAAATATTGCGTCCACTGGATGAATTTTCCAAGCAGAGCACTACCGTATACAGCCGTATTGTAGTATTTGACGTTGAAATACATACACTTTCATGATGAACCTTGCCAAAATTTGTCAATTTTGTGATAGGTTTTCAAATATTCAGGTATTGTAAGTCTGCGTTCATTATGCTGATCCAACATGAATTTATGGAGTCGGTCAGGAATTTTGCCACAATTACATCGAGCTGTTTTGAGCTGGCATTTACATTTTCCGATGTAAAATATTTTCGTTGTGCTGTCAACAAATTCTCTAAATTTAGCATCATTTTTTGTTTGTCTCACGGTAAATTTTCAATAATCTGCCCAATTTCTTAATAATATTTTTTTTCCAATAACCTCAATATTTAATTTGTTTCAAATTTGTATCAATTTGTCGCAAACGTGTCGGGTGAATGTGTCGTATGAAAACATTTTATTTACGTTATAGCAACGAGCGGTCAAGAAAAAATAATGTTTAAAAATGTCGCTCGTAGTGGAAGCAAAACATCGTCTAATTCAGCCTCTAAACCGAATGCCAATACGTTTTGCGAAGGCATATGTTCTAGATTTGATGATGACGCTGATGATTCTGGCTGCGTCTCCATCTCCACATTCTTTGTATTATCAGAATTCACTGGATTATCCATATTTTTTATATCTTAAATAAAAAAAATGTTTTTTTATTAGCAGTGCACAGTTTATACACGAAACAATTATTTCTAAAACTTACATTTGCGGCAGATATTTTAAAATGCGTATTTAATTTTATGTGTATTTGATACTGTGATCGTTTACAATAAACTAACAAAAATGCGTCAAATGAACTGATAACAATATAAGAAGAAAAAATAAGAAATAAACTAAATAGAATAAAAAAGAATAAAATAAAAAAATAGAATAAAAATAAGAAATAGAAGAATTTTATGATTTTGAGCTATGAACAACTGAAAATGGTAATTTATCAATATTTTCACGAAAAATTTGCACTTTCACAAGGCCATAACTGGCTGAAGGAGCGTTCCAATGCTTTTGCGATGTACTAGAGAGTTCTTAACTATTGTCTTGGCTACAATTTTTGTCCTAGTATTGGATCGAAAATATCAATGGTTTGGCTGTTATAGGCCAAAATATCCAAAAAAAAACGTGACAAAAAGTGGTGAATTTTCTGCATTTTCGACTTTTTGACCAAGTAATATGTTCAGAAAAATTGTAGCACGAGACAATAGCTACAACTTTACTTTTGAAAATAACTCAAAATTTTAAATAGTTTACAAAATATGAGCCCAAGAAAATTTACAAATTTTCCAAAAAATAAAGTCTAAGAAAAAACTGCAAGTCAAAATCTGGAAGCTCGATTTTCACCGTAGACGTATGGTCTAGTGGACTTTTTTGCTCAGAATCAAAAACGCGAAGCGCCCATTAAGATGTTCAAATCGCCCCACCCTAATTTACAGTATTGAACACCATAAACGTACTCTCGTATATTAAAATGCATAGCACTTTAGTACACGATCAACCTTTCGTATATACAGAAAAATACAGAAAGTGGCTGACAGTCGGATATGTTATATAACTCTAGGCAAAATGATAAAAATCTAAAATTTATACAAATATGTAAAATTTTGGGAGGTTCAGAGAAAACTTGGGGGAAAAATACCACATTAGCAACTTGATTCAACCTTCGGGTTTATTGGATTTTCTAAATAATAATTTTATTACCAAATATTTTTAAACGTCCTAGACTTTTCATTAGCGGCATCAAATTTTTTTGTTTTTTTTTAACTTGTTTTCCTTTCCTTTTTTAAATTTAAAATCATCATCATAATTTTTCAAAAGATGAAATTGAATTTTCTTAATTTAAAAAAACTCCATTTAATCTGCTAAGATTAGAACAAGTCTTCAACAAAATATGATTTTCAATAATAGAAAATAAATTGGATATTATTTATAAGCTTAACAAAGTCTCTGGGGTTAAAAAGACTTAATATTGTGTTACAAATGAAAACTCTATAAATCTTAATAATAGCAAAAATTATATATTTTGTTATTGCATTTTCTTTAGCAGTTTATTAACTTATGTTTTTAGATGCATTCCAGCTTGTTAGTAAGAGGATGTGTAACTATTTGAGACAGTAATGATAACTAGAGTGGAAAAGAAAAATCGCATATTAAATCCATGGTTAAGGAGAAACTGACTTCACTACTAATTTGCTTAAATTTTTTACATTTTCTAAATTTTATTAAAAATCCTTTAAGAGTATCCGGTCTGAATCCTGTAAGTTCTTGAACTATATAAAGAATTTATATTTAAAGCAAATACCCCTAGCAAAAATATGTTAATGACAGGTCGTTACTGTGTAGACTACCATCTAATGATAGGTAGGTGCTTTTGTCATTACTTTAAACAACAAACTAATGAGCTACTAATAATAAATGAAATAAGTACTTATATGAACATGCAAAATAATGATTTGTATTAATTTGTTTTGAAATTCTACAACAAAATAGAAAATTATCTAATGTAAAATGAATTATTTAAAATTTTTAAAGCCTGTGTTTGAGTTCAAAAAGTAGATATTTTAAAGATTTTTTTTATAATTTAAATACAAATATCCTTGTTGATTTCTTTAAGTAAGAAAAGTTTACTTGATTTAGATGCACTATTGTTTGATTAAGAATAACTACTTACTTTATTATTGTAGGTTACCACTTATTTCTTCACTATGAGTCAACATACTGGTAATTCATTATTCTCACTTTTTTTGTAGGCGATGTGGTAGTGACCACCCATGAATTTTGGGACATCGCGAACAAAAGTAATTAAGGGAGTAAATACCCTGGTAACTAGTGAAACCCTTTGTGTGCTACTTACTCACTTAATTACTTGGTAATGCCTGTTCTTGCTGGGCCATAACGTATTTCAGTGGTCATTATCAACCGTTTTAAGTAAGGTTTATTTTTTTTGTAATTTTTTTTTCTAATATATTTAATTTTTTAACTTTTCAAAATTTGGATATTTCTCGTTTCTAAAAATGTCGTTACTTAGGTTTTCTATCGAAACAATTCATATTTTTTCCATAAAAAATTTAAATTGTAAAAAATGTCCTGAATTGCTCTTTAACCCCAGTCTAGACTAAAGATAAATATGAAGACATAAATTACAGCAAATGTCAAAATTATGGTATGCTATATTTATTGCTGCCATTTTGATATTTTGTTATTTTCATTTGACATTTTTAAAGCGCTACAAAAGAAAAAAATTATAAATAAATGAAAAAAAAGAATATTATTAAATTTAAAAGAATTAACAAATTAATAAAAAATAAAAATGCAAAAAAAAAAAATTTACTTTAAAAAGGTATTTACAAGTATTCATAGAATATCCTTCGAAAAAATTGATATTTTTTCCATAAAAAATTTTAAATTGTAAAAAATCGCCTGAATAAGGGCTCCCAGTCTAGACTAAGGATAAATATGTAGACATAATTTCCAGAAATTCTGCCAATATATGTCGCAGTATTCGTTAACAATTTTTGCTAAGATGAAACATCAAACTCAATTTTCATTTTCATTTCACATTTTGAGACGTTACAAAAGAAAAAATTTGAACTTTTAGATAGTATTTACAAGCATCGTTTTCTACTTATTGCAAATATATTTGTCTAATCTAGACGGGAGATTAGGGAATATAAAAATTTCACAGTAGTAATAAGTTTTCATTTTAGGATCAGATATTTGCAACTTTAAGAAAATTTTTCTAATTAGAGGGTTAACAAAATCTTGATAATAATTACAAAAATAATAAAATCTCCGGTCGTAAAATTAAAACTTGGTGTCTTCTTTTACTGAAAGCACAGACTAACAATAAAGATCATTATAAAACTCCACATGAGGTACGGTGCGGAATAGTTTAATATGTTCCAACAAGATTTATTGGAGTTGAGCGAAGAGGGTTGAAAGGCAAACATGTTTCGCATATTTATTTCTATGAAAGGCAACGGCAAAAGGGAAACAGAAAAACAAATAAATGGCTTTTTACCCTTTGACTGTCCAATGCATTACATATGATGCACAGGCGTCATGATTGATACGCTTGTGCATCATATGTGATACACAATTATTATTATTTCCTTTAACTAGATTATCTACGTGGACGTACGCTATACAAACAATTTTTTGTTTGGGGACAGGCAAAGGGTTAAGAGTAGCTGACAACTGATGGGACATACTTCCTAACACCTTAGCGTGGTGATATTATACCACTTCTAAGTAGATGTTAAAATTAAGGACAAATTTGAGATCTTATTAGATCAGAACAAATGAAGGCAAATATAATAAGATTCAGTTTGCTCTGAAAATATAAAATCAATATTCAATAAGAAAATAGGAAATAGGAAATGAAAACATATTTTTATTTTTATATACATTCTGACTTTAAAAACGGCTCAAATGGCTAAGATGTGGTACTAGATCTGTTATCTGATATGAACATATCTGGTACCAGACATTTTTTTATACCTTTAGATATGAACAGATCTGGTACTAGATGTGATCAAATATGGCTACAAAGTGTATCATATATGCCATATATTATTACATATGATCACATCTGGCACTAGATGTAATTAAATTCAATTATATCTAAGCATATCGGATCAGATCTAAGCTATTTACACAGGGTTAACAGATTTGAAATATATTATATACCTTTTTTTTTTTTGTTTGCTGTAAGCTTTTTAAAATTGGACTTAGCCCCTGTCCTATCTAAAGCCCGTATGACACTACATTTATTTTGTATTGGATTGATATTGACAGCAATGTAAATCAAATGGGAGCGCTGCGTTACCGACATCCATTTGACAAATACTCATTTATTCTCTATAATTGAACTCCTCACACTTATTATTTTACCATCAGAAAATTCATAAATTTTTTGTCAATACAAAATGAATACAAAAATCTAGCAAGTGTCATACGGGCTTAAGCTATCGATATGTGAATTTTTTTCAACTTGACAACCAAAGTTTTAGTTAGATAAGAAACAGCTAAATTGTCATTTTAAATTTAAACATAAATATAGAAACAAAAAAATAATATATATATTTTTTTCACATCTGCCTCTTTTCGGTCACTTTGTCATTCTTCTACTGGCTCTCTTTCTCTACAATACTCTCCTGGGTATTGTTTACTTTATTAAAAATAAAAAAAAAAATTGCAAAGAAAATAAAACTTACATGAATAGATTTTCTACTCATGTTCAAAGTTGTTTGTTCATTCATATGTTCAAACTAAACAAAGTGTTAATAACCTTTTTTTTTCACAAAACATGCTGTAGAAATTGTAATACAATTAATTAAAAATATTACAAAAAAAAAAAAAAGAAACTATAAGCACGTTTATAGTTAGACTTATTACACAGTGCAACTAGAAGTTCCAACGAATTCCTAAAGCGTTGTGCAAGGTTCAGATTTTTAATTTATTACCTCCTGAAATATAAATTTAAAACTTATTCAAAGTATATACCATCGTTAGCTATGGATTCCGCGCCAAAAGAACGAATCAAGCCCTCTGTTCTAAAGTGAAGCGTAAGAGCGTTCTGTTGTGAATCCCTCATTTTAAGTTATACACCCATTATATGGTATGGAAAATTTCCTCTAAACTTTTCGAACAATTCGATAGTCTCGACAAAACGCCATAAAAAAATAAATTTAAAAATCATAATAAAAAAATATTTAAAAGAAATAAAACACAGAAGCAAATGATTTCAATATTTAAAAAGCAATAATCTCTAAAAAAAAATATATTAGAAAAAATGGTTTCCTAAGGAACCACAAAAGGACTTAATGGTGCTTTTTGGTGAAAAAAATTTATGGTCAACAATATGAGGTAAAATAAAGATATTAATTCAATCAAGGATCAATAAGTCCGTGAATTAATTTTTCAACATAATCTCCTTTTAGCTCAATACACTTAGTCCAACGTTTCTCGAACTTTTGTATCCCCATTGAGACTACACACGTGTGCACCCGTGCATTATGGTCAATAGAGAGCAAACGCGGCACCCATATTGCAGACAGCTTTCTTAAATCCAACTGATCATTTAAAATCGAAACCACACTGCCATATGAAATGCCTATGGCATCAACAATCTCGCGCACTTTTACTCTTCGATCGGCCAACACCATATCGTGGATTTTTTTCGACATTTTCAGGCATTGGCTGTCCAGAACGTTCAGCGTCATTTGTACTTTTGCGATCACAACGAAAGTCAGCAAACCACATTTTTTAACATTGAAATCGATGGTGCACAGTATTTATCAAGCTTATCTTTGGTTTGATTGACGGTTTTTTTTCGCAAAAAATTATGTTTAATGAGCAATCGCAATTCACTTTTTCCATTTTTAAAAAAATCCACGAGGTTGTGTGTTTTGAACAGCTGTTAAACGCGAAGTAAATGACGCAACTTGCACAAAATTTGACAGTAGTCTGTTAACAGGTGATACTTGATGGAAGCAGTGTTGCATTTCATGTAAATACGAGGGAAGTTCGAAAAATCAGGGACTTATTGATCCGCCCTTATTCACATATTTATTTATAATTTTTTTTTTCATTTCTTTGGGTTATAGAAACCCAATTTATTAAAGACTAACATCAAGAAACAAATTAAAGACAATACGTAAGAAGTTCGGCCAACAATGCGAAGAATTATCAGGAGCCATCAAATTCTAAGTCACTTTGGTTGGAAGTTTTTAAGTATTTTAGTTCCGAGAAAATTTTCATATGTTCTCCGTTTTTTCCACATTATTCCCAGATGTTTAAGTATTTTATAAAGAACATTTTTTTAGTAAGATTTCAAGATATTTTTGCTTTAGAATATGTTAAAGATTCTGAGGGTTGTTTTCAATGGAATAACCACCAAATTCTAAAAAAAATTCGTCTAGAAAAACCCTTAAATTCTTGAGAATTTTTCGTATAAAAAGCACTCAGATTCTGCGGAATTTCTCCTTTAAAAAATCCTAGATTTTGCAGACTTTCCCATAGAAAAATTATCAGATTTTAAGAAAAAATAGATTCATTGTGCAACCGAATTTCTTGCCAACCGAATAGTTTGGTTAAAGCCACCGACATATTTCTTTGTAGCGACCGAAGTTCGGTTACTATAAAAGAATTTCGGTTGAAACCATATATTTCAATCGAATCAGGAATATATTTTTGGTTGCGACAACCGAATAATTCACTTGATGCAATTAAACTATTCAGTTGGCAAAAAATTGGGTTGCCACAATGAATCTGTTTCTCCGTGGACTTTTTCCTTTTAAAAATCCTCCTATAAAAAGCCTCACATTTTAATAGAAAAATGTCTTCAGAAAACGACAGTTATCTTTAAAAAAAAATCCTCCAAATTTGAGAGTTTTTTTTTCGATAAGAAAATCTTTTCCGAATATGATCATTTCTTTTTTAAAAAAGATTTTCATAATCATTGAAAAATTTTATTTTTTTTTTCTTCAAAAATATCCTTAGAATTTGAAAAAAAATCTTCCATCAAATTTGGAGAAATTTTTTTAAAACAAAAAAAATTCTCAGATTCCAAAGAGTTTTTCCTTTTGAAAATGTCCTAGATTCTGATCACTTTTTTCTACAGAATTTAAGAGCTTTTTTTATAGAACAAAGAAAAACCCTTGCGAAATCAGTTGTTAGGAAAATATCCTCAGAATACGATGGTTTCAATTGTAGGAAGGAGTCCTCATAATCTGAAAGTCTTAAGGTCGTTGTATTTTTGTGAAGGAAAATAGTCTCAGATTCTGGGGGGTTTTTTTAATAAGAAAAAGTTTTTGGGATCTGGAGAATTTCCCAAAAAAAATTCCTTAGAGCTTAAATTTTTTCCTTAGGAGAAATTTTTCAGATTCTGAAGTTTTTTGATTGGAGAAATTACTAGAATTCTGAGGATTTTTTAATAAGAAAATTTACTCCAAATTTTAGAATTTTTTTAAGGCAAATGTTCGGAATACTCGTTTGTCCAGTAGAGGCCATCCCTTTGTGGTCGATTGTCCAGTGAACCGCACAACACATTATAGGGAAAATTCGTTTATAAGTTGGACTAGTCGTATGTGGAATAAACTCCCTGCAGAGGTCTTCCCTGACAACTATAATATAGATAAATTTAAGTCAAAACCTATTTTCCTGACATCAACCCAATGCACTGAATTGATAGGGGGCCACCCCTGAATGTTGATGCATAAAAAAAATCAAAATTTCTTCAGTGGAATCTATTGAATATTAAATATATTCGGTTGGTCCAACTTCTTTATATTCGAAAATATATCGTAGTATGTACAACTGAGTACCGTTACATCTTAAATCTAATAATGAGATAGTTCATGTTACTACCAGGTTTCGGTTTCCACAACGAATCTCCTCTCTGTGTGCACTGAATCAATTTTGTTAACTTTTAACACAAAACTGCTCCGCAAACCGTCTTAGGTCTTTGTGTTGTGGTCGGCCCTAAAACATACAGACATTTCAAGAGGCCATATTCTAGCTTTGCACAATACTTTAGGGATTTTGATGACCATTACCCAAAATGTGTTGCACAGTGTAACATAAGTAAGTATTAGTGCATAATGAAAATGACCAGCGCGCAAAGTCTATTTACTTTCGATGGACGGATGATACATTAAACAAAAGTATGTAGAAAATTTTAATCTCAAAATGCAAAACAAAAAAATAACAGGCATGAAGAATTTAATTTGTTATTATAAGATTACAAACTAAGTAAATATAAAATGTGATAATGTTTGAAATAGATGTAATCAAAATTTAGGTTATTGAACTACGTTAAAAAACAGCTGAGAGCTTATTTAAATTAGCAAAAAAAAAAAAAAACAATTGTTGATGAGAATTGTGGAAAGAATGCTTTAAAATTTTAAAATATATTCAATAGTTTAAATAAAAATCATGAAATTTGGATGTGCTAATAAAATTTGTCTAGGTTAAAATGAACAAATTCCATACGTGAAACTGACCCGGCAGAGGAAACGTCCTCTGGCTGGTCTTTGGAGCCATTTAGTGATATGCTCTCGACCAGTTATAATTTCAATTACAATAATAGCCTGTTCCTCTATTTCGAAAGAAAACTGATTTGGGTTTCACTAACTCTATTTCTATGCGAACGATAGCTCGAACGACAAGTCCATTGAAAACGTAACTGTTTTCATACAAAATTTGGTTTCTCTATTTCGAACAGCTCGAACGCAAATGTCAAAATCAGTCACTTGCTATTTTTTTGTCGAGTAAATATATATTTGATATTTTTAATAGCAAAATGAAGTAAAAAAAAGCAAGGGATAACAAAAGGTAAGTACAAAATAATATAATTAATTTTAGTTTATTAAAAGGCCTGATTTTGCCAGAGGGACTCTGGTGTTCGGAGCAAACAAATTTTCTGCAGAGGAGGGAAATTTGACCAGAAAACTAAACTCCGTTTCATCCCCTATTACGCTGTTGCTGAGTTTTAAAAAGTATGTGTGTTGTTTGTGGCTTACGTTTGCCCAAGAAGCTCGTATTTACATTTTTTTATTTTACATCTTTTATTTTACAAGAGCAGTGACCGCTCCGAACAGACAACAGCAACAGGCAACAGAAAAGCTTTCCGATATTATCAATCTTACTCACAACCAATCGATAACAAACATTTTCAAAAATAAACACATTCTCAAATAAAAATTGATTTGTTTATTGTTATTTTTTTTTATTTCATTTGTCATATACAGCTGATCACTGTTAAACAGGGTTGTTTTTGTCTTTAAGCAGTTTAGTAGTATTTTTGCTACTTTTAAAGAAAATTGTAACAAATACTCAAAATATATGATCTGGCATCTCTGTGATTTGTAAATACGTAAGAAACAAAATATGACACACGTAAGTCAAGTCGATCGAAGGCTTTCGAAATAGAGACACCCAAATTGATTCGAATTCGAGCGACTTGCTTTCGTTCGACTAGTTTTTCGTTCGAGATCGAGGAACAGGCTATAAATACACTCATAATATTATTTCGTTTAAAATAATCTAAAATATATATTGAATTAATCGAAAATGTAATCAAAAAGAGGACTACTGATTTTTCATTATGTTCAGCCCACTTTGTTGTTTATTCGACAAAAGTAGTAAAAACAATCGAAATTCGTTTAATATAACCATACATTTTTAACTGACAAAACGTAGAAAAAAAAACGATTTTTGTGGTTTGTTCTTCAAATTGAAATTTTTTTATTTGTATGTAATTTTACAAAACACGACACACACATATGTATATATTTTATATATATCTATATTTGAATAATTTCTTGTAATTTTTATTGAAATAATTTTGCATATAAACAAACTATTTTGTTAAAAAAAGGAATTTTATTAATTTCAATTTTTAGAAACAGAAAATATAAAATTTTACATGTAACAGAAAATATTAACTCCTACTGAAAGTCTGTAATTATTTATATTTTGTTTTTGGAGTGACTGATTTAAATAGTTAAAAAATATATTTCTATGAATTTCAATAGATTCTTCATTTAAAATCAAACTAATATTATTTATTAACGAAAATAAAGCGAAGAAATTTAAAAATTTTAATTTTATTCTAGATATGATTACAAATTCACCGAAAAAAATAAAAAACTGGGGGAACATCAGGAAATTTTACGTTTTCTTTCTTTACTGATAGGTACCCTGCGGGGAAAGGACCTAACCCAGTATACGTCACGTGACCGGTTCATTGTGATAGGAACCGGTCACGGGACTCGTCACTAACATGAGCTTGTCCTAGGAGAGGGTCAATTGCCCTCTGCGACATGTCACAGGACTGGTCTTAAAGAACATCTCATGACTTTGAAGCCGCTAGGTATTTTAGGAACCGGTCCAGTTTTCATCTATCACGGGATAGATCCCAATTCCCAACTGACCCCTTTTTCCCCGCAGAGTAGTGGTCGGTCGAAAAAAATAAGTCCTGTTTGAAAAACCCTGACTGTAAAAAACTGGACAGATCCAGCAACGAGTCCGAAGGCGAAATTCCGGCAACGTCGACTCGTTGCTAGATACGTCCTATTTTCTTCACTCACGGTGAAGGAATTGCCATACGAGTGCTATTTTTTTCGGTCACAGGATAGGCACATTCAAATCGGTCCTATTTTACCTGTCACGAGGTAGGTATTACTTTCCAGTCCAGTCCCGTTTTCACTGGTTATGGAGCAGGTCACAAGATAGGTTTTTTTAGAGCGGTCCAAATCAATTTTCCCCATGGAGTATATTTTTGCACATAACACAGGTGAAAAAATTAAAAAAAAAAATAACCTAAATCGTTGAATCTTACTACAGCATAGCTGGTGCCCGTAAAGCTGTTTTAATAACTGTTGCTTTAAAAACTAAGAAAATATTGAGATTCTCCCAGTGGTTTGCCAGTACTTGATGCTTTTCACTCACTTCAAATTATAAATTTTATTGTATTAATAAACAAATTAATTGCATTTTAAAATTATGATTACGAATTTGCTTGTTAATACATTAAAATTTTAATTACATATTTATTTTCTTTTGTACACATTTCTTTTTTTTTGTGTAATCTACACGTATTAAAAATTAATGTTTAAAATATGTTTTTTAATCATTTGTTTTTTTTTAATCTTTTTTTTACTATATTGTTCATACAAAATGTTCTTTTATCTGTTGAAAACATTTAAAAAGTAAAGCTTACAAAACGTGTGCTAGCAATTAAAATTAATTTAATTTTTTTTTATTATTATTATTGTTCATGTTGTTTAAAAAATATATTTTTTTTCAATTCATAATTAATATATATTTACATATGTATATACATATATCAACATGTTTTACACTTTGTGCAACAGTTAAAATGATTGTAACTTTTAGCTAAGTTATAAACATTAATTGTTATAATACAATTTTTGTAAAAACAAGTGAAAAAAATGTTTAAATTCGACTGTGCCGAATCTTTGAATACCCTCCAACAATATCCTAAAAACATGTTCTCTAATGTAAAATTATGGAGGTGAAAAAATTTTTTTGAGTTGAAAAACTTTATTGGATGTGAAAACAAATTTTTTGTGGTGGAAAAATATTTTTTAAGGTGAAAAAATTTTTTGTGGTAAAAAAAAACTTTAGTGATGAAAAAAATTTTGAATACAAAATATTCACTTCCAAGCGACTGGTGAACAAATATGAGAAAATATAATATGTACCAGTCGATTCTATGTAATTGTACTTAAATACACCAATTTTTATGGAAATTTTTTTTTTGAGCGCTGAACCGATTTTGCTCAATTTTAATTCCAAACTGCTCGGGAGGATGTACAGGTATCTAAGAAAAAATGAGATCCCCCGCTTGGATCTTCGCGCCGCGGATCACAAATATATATATATACTTTATGGGGTCTTAGAACTATATTTCGACATGTTACAGACGTGGAGGGTATAAAAATAAAATTGAAAATGTATTTTTAGTCTGTTTCAAGGTATTGATATTTTTTTTAATTGGAATTTTTTTTTTTATTTTTTATTCACCCAGACTAAAAATAAATTTTCATATTAAAAATATTAAATACAAAATAAAAGTTCACCAAAAAATTAAATTTTCACATAAAACTAAAATACTGTTTATAATTTTATTATTATTTTATTTATATTAATCATAAAATTACAAATTATATCCTAATACCCTCACCGAGCACTAGCAACAAAGGCTATCGGCTCGTTGTAGTGAAAACAGAACAGAGCCTCCGCTGGGAATCGAAACCACGACCCCCGCACTGATAAGCTAGCACGCTACCAGCTAGCCTAACTCACTGTTTATAATTATTTTTGTTCGAAAAAATAAATACCAAAGCATAAAAAATAACTGTTGTTATTGCTCGAAAAAACAAAAATAAAAAAATTACTGTTATTATCTGACTTTTATGGAAAAAAGTATAAATTTTATGGTTCCTGTAAAAAAAATTATGTATAAAAGATATCCGGTATTGTTTAAAACTATAAAACAAAAAATAATTAATTTTTAAATTAATTTAAAAATAATTCTATACTTCCAAATATATGTTTGGCACAATAAATAACCCAGCAAAACCACACATTACCAAATAGTATGGAAAGTAATATATAGCCATAGGACGATGAGCCTCAAGTTGATGTATATACCCATTACTTTAGAGGTTATAAAGTAATTGCTTACTTATATGGATATGAGAATTGAAAAAGTAATGTGTCCAAAACTACATTGACTTTGGCGTGAGATTGCTAATTTTTAGTCAGATTGTTTGCTGTTCTGCCGAGCAGTGAATCGCAAATGAACAAAATTAGTCCAGCAATAAAAAAGTTGTTAAAGTAAATGTTAAGATACCTTTGAATTTTCCATACAAATTTGTGTATTTTAGTGCAATTTCATGTTAGATTTTGGTATTTTTTTCAACAGATGCCTAGAGGTGAAAAATATTTTTTATTCACCTCGAAATTTTTTTTCACCTCAAAATTTATTTTCACCTCAAAAATTTGTTTTTCACCAAAAATTTTTCATATCTGAAAAAAAATTTCTTTTACCACAAAAATAGTTTTCACATGCAAAAACTATTTTTAACGAAATTTTTTGCTGAATTAAATTTTTCATATTTAACCCAAATATTGTGGAAGGCAACAAAAAATTGGTGAAGCTGATTTTAATGTTTTTATTTATTATAAACCCCTGTTGTTCGTGAAATGGCTTTTATGAGTGCAATTGTATGTCGCTGGATGTGTTTAAAACTTGTTCTTAATTTAGTCTAAAACATTAATTGTTAATTTTTGTTTTTTACTCCAAATGTGTCAACCATGAAATGATAACAACGAAACTTGAATATTCATTTTGCTGACGTATGATAAGACAATTTCAACGTTAAAATATAATTTAAATAAATTATAAAACAATTTTACACATTCTTTTTATTACGTGATAGGCTCTTTAGTTATTCCATGTTAAACTTAAAGATAATAAAGAATATTACAAAAAAAAAAAAAAATGAAAATAAAAACAAAAGTCATATTAGTCAATGCCAACCAATCGACCAGACCAGTAAGCCAAACAGTTGAAAATTAAATATTACATAGTACACTTACAAGAAAGGTACTCCTAGCTAAACACCCCAATTTCTAAGCAAATTGGATATGTGACAGAAAAAAATAATTCTAAGAACAACCTGTCTCATTTTTTCAGCTACTTCAAGATATTTTTTTTTCGAGAGAATAATGGAAGCTTTCGAAGTTCAATATAATTGTCGTATGAAATGAGTCCGAAAGTTTTTTTATGCATATCGGTTGTAGGTAAAATCACCCAAAGAAAAATTACCCAAAAATTTAAATGAAAATTCGCCCCCCCCCCCCCCCCCCACCACCAAAAAAAAAAAAACACTCATTCAAAAACACGAAAAAAATTGCCCAAAAATTAAATGAAAAATTACTCAAATCCGATATTTTTCCCAAAAACGATTCGAAAACACTTAATATCTACTTGCAGAGAAAAAATATGTTTTAAGGGCATCATGTTATGATAGAAACTGGAAATTATTATTAGTGATTATCCAAACATAATCATATTATGATCACTGCTAATGATTTCATGACAATGATGCAAAATATTTAGAAATTTGTCATACCATTCAATGATCATAGGATTTTTTGAATCTGCAATTAAAAAATATTTTGTTAAAATTTATGAAAATATAAAGTTTTCTTTGTTTGCTCGATTTTTGTTGAAAAATAAATTTTCCGCTGACATTGCAACACAAACATAATCTGCAAATCATATTCGGATAATATACGTGTTGGGGCAAAAACCATCATCTGATTTTCTTTTGCTATATCTTTTGTTTAAAGTGAAAACTCATTTGGTTTTAAACTGATTGTATTTATTTGCATTTGTAAATTTTGTTTCAATTAATTGTTAAAAAATTAAAATTATTTGTTAACAAATTATTTCTGACAAATGGTCGCTCTCGGCTTTGATGCAATTTGATGTTCTTTTGATTACATTGTGCATAACTGTGCGCTGCATATATAACATATGGTGGTGTCACGTTGCTAAGTTGTTGTTGAGTGGTGTTTTTAACTTCTTTAAGGTGCAGGGTTTGTTTGCGTACACCAACGATTTTAAATATCTCGAGAGTGGTAAGTCCGGTACAGTCAAATCGGCAGATCTGTCTGACGAAGCGAAATCACCGCAACATCAGATTACATGTACATTAGACCGTACCACCTTACAGGCAAAAAAAAAAAAAGTTCACCGTACACCCTCAAATATAAAGTATTTTAACAAGAAAATTTCGAAAATTTTTTTTTTTTTTTTTTTTTTGGCCGAACGTAGGGGTCGCTATTTTATATTTTTCTTTATATCTTTGCCATTTACCGTCAGATCTTAAAGTGTTGTATATCAATGTTTTTTGTCTCGGGGATACCGATGTTTTCCTCGAAGGAGCCATTGACCTCAAGTAACCCGTTCTAGTATTAACCCACCAGATCTCAGTTGCTACCACCTTAATGAACTACCCTGATATTTTAAAATGAAAGCTCGCAAAAAAGCAATAAACTTTTGCTAGGAAAGTATTCCAATAATTCCAGCGGAACTATTATTTTATTTTTTTTTTAATTTTTTTTGTTGCCGAATGTAGGGCATTTTTAATTGTTTTGTCATATCTTCTGTATTTACAGTCGGATCTTAAAGGGTTATATATCAATGTTTTTGTCGCAATGATACCAATTTGTTACATCGAAAATCATTGACCTCAAGCACCCTTTTATACTACTTAAGGGGTAAAACCTACGTAAAAAGCCTATATATAAAAACTTCCTTTTTTTATTTTTTTATTTACGGAGATGTGTTAACAAAGATTGGTTTTCACAAGATTTATGAAGGAGTACAAAAAAATATTTGTTTTACACAAAGTTTTACAAAATGACGTATACGTATTTTTTTTTTACTCCATCAAAGTTTTGTAAATTTCGATTTTTTAACACAAAAGTAATTTTCAGATCCACAAAAAGTAATTGTAATAAATATTTTTACTGTAAAGTATATTTTTAGTCGATTAAAAATGCAGTAAGACAAAATAAAAACCAAACTATAAATTAGTTTTTTAAAAAAGTTTTTTTTTTATTTTTACGTTATACCATTTTTGCTTAAAATTGTCCAAGTTTGGCGCCCTCTCATGGCGCCAAAAAGAGTCAAACCAAAAACTTTTATTTTTCATATCTTTTAGTTGCCTTATAATCTTTCCAAAAATATATTATTTATCAATATTTATGACCAACATTTTATTTTTGATTTTTTTCTATGGGAAAAAAGCACTTCGGCTCCTTCAACAAAATAAGGTCCAACTACCTTTTCCGAAGTAACTGCACACCACAGGGTGACTTTGAGAGGTTGTAATGGTGCTTCAAGAATTATGCTAGGATTATTGACGGGACTGCTGACATAAAGATCGCTAACAACATTGACGAATAATTGCGCCCAAACATTGTCGTAATTATCGCGAGTTCTTGAAGCAATAGCGATTTGTTGTTATTGACTATAAAACCTAAGGTGACATACGATGCCAATTTCAAAACTGGCAGCACTTTAGAATTGGGGAATACTTATTGCTCCACTTTGTATATGTTCAATTTAAGAAAATCAAAAAATCCGAAAAACATGAGTGCTCCAAACGTCGAGACTGGTCCAACATAAAATTTAAATTATACTATAACTTAACCGAATTTCATGAAAATCGGTGTGTTTCGCTTGGAGTACCTTCCTTTGTTAGTACTATAGATATTTATAAAACAATATCCTGTTACAAAACATTGAAAAAATCGTATTAAAAAATAAAAACAAAAACAAAAAAGAACTTGACCCTAGAACTTATCAATAATATTACGTATAAAGATTTTTATAGCTGTTGTTGGCGTTTTATGTAGAAAAAAAAAAAAACATACCAACAACTTATTAGTGCGGTTAAGGTTATTTCAGCAAAAATCTACTACAACTGTACACAGTTTACCTGTATACCAGGTGGTGGCTGACTGACTGACTGGCTTGGCTGGCTGGCTTAGTTGTCTATTTAATGGCCACTCAGGGGTTGGTGTGATCATGATGGTGTTGTTGTTGGTGGTAGTAAAACTTACTGGCTGCCACAGTAAATTAACAATGTTAAAAGTAAAATATCAAAAAAAAAAAAAACCTAAAAGAATTGTAATGACCTTCACCAATAAAATACACAGCACACATGCATACATTGATAATTCTTACACACATACATTTATACAACTCGAATATAAACAAAACATTCGATTGTAGAGTAGATTTAGCATAATATTGTTTGCATTTTTATAAGAGCAACAACTGGCTAAAGTGCATTAAATGTATAAACGGCTACTACATACAACAACAACAACAACAATAATAATAATAACAACTGATAACGAAGGTCAGTTAGTAAGTCATTCAGTCACTCAGTTAGTAAGTCAAATTCAACAAACACTAACACATCCATTAAATATTTTACGCAACAGCAAAATGAACTATACTTACAGTAACAACAAAAATAATAAAAACACTATTCAATTCTCAATGTAATGCAATTGTTGCATTTATATTTATATACAACAATAAAAACAACAATAACAGAAACATTAAGTTCTCGTTTACATGTTGAATGTACAACAACAAAATGTTTTAAGTGGCTGTTAGGTCCGTGTCAGAGAAGGGTATAAAAATTTTTTAACTGCAGATGTTACCAGACTTTCTTTTAATTAGTTTGAAAATTACCTCTCAACAATAAAAATTTTAAACGCTGTTGTTCCTTTAATGTTTCTCCTCTATTTTGATTATTTCCATTTTGTCCCGTCCATGTATAAGAATTTTTTTTTCGAGCTACACTGCACAAGAGATATCAAATTTTACACGGATTACTAAAAAGCTAAAAAACTAGAATTGCTTGAAACTTGAAGGCTCTTCTGCAGATTTGTATGTTTAACGTTTTTAACAGACCTAAACCTTTCAGCTAAAATAATATTTTATTCTTGCAATTAATGTAACAAAGCATCGGAAAACAAAAACTTTAAAATGATTCTTGTGCCCAGAATTTGGTATTGCTGATAAAGATTGCAACCTAATTCTAATGAAGTTATCTCTAGGAGTAGCTTTATGAGGCCTCTTTTACAGATCTCTCCACAGATTATGTGTGACAACAATTTCCCAGGCCTAATCATACGCCATTATTTGATGGTGTTCATTAGAAATATGTCAAAGAGCCGGCGGAGGTACTCCAACCGGACACTAATCTTTAGCAGTGCATAAATAAATCTGAGTTTGGCCACGAGAATTTTTCCAATAATCAGAAAATTTCGATTGAGATCCTGAATTAATTCCATTACCTGTCTAGATGACACCATGAAGTCCTTAGGATGTGAGATCTAACTGTACACCTCTGCAGATATTTCACCTCACAAACACATATGGCGAAGATTTCGGCTTATAAAATGTAAGAATATTTGCCCATAGGAAGAGCACGCTATAACCTGGGTCCAAAAACGCCTGTTTCGAGCCAACCGTGAACCAAACCTGGGCTCCCAGCTCAGGCTCCCAAGACCGGTTGGAGCATATGGACTCAAATATCATAGAGTTAAAATTGCTGACGAGAAGGTGGTGCAGTAACATCCTGTCCGCGATACTTGTGATTGGGTTGTTTATAAAAATCTCGGCGATCGTCATATTACGCTTAAGGTCGCCACATTTCATATTACCGAATTCTCTTAGTCTAGTCGGGTCCATAATGGCCGCCTCCATTACGAAAATATGCAATATACATTCGTAGGAAACATTCCACTGGTGTGCGTGTACCAATACACCCCAGCAGATAGATCCTCTTGAGATTATCATGGGTACAATAGTATTGAATTACCAGCATGCCATCCGCGGTCTCAGACCTCATGTCCTTCCAAAGAGTCTCTGGCAGCCCTGGTGGCCTTGTTGGACAACGAGTCAAGTTCTGCAATTGTCCTGTCATCCCATCAGATGATGGAGATGACAAGATCATCGGTGCAGCCATTGGTTCTGAAGCCCAGCTCATGAATGACGAAGAGAACTCATTGGCATGCAGCATACAAACACACCTTTTTACCGGTCTCTCCTCTAAATATTGAATAACGTCACCCTTCCAATCGGTGTTAGTTGCAATTCCATTACATCTATCACCGATTCCCCCCTCGACCCCCAAATAAATTGTAATTGAAGTTAGAATTCCCTTTGCTGTGCCTCCACTTGGCGTCGATTGTCCCAAGTAAGTTGATCCAGGTTCTGCTAAAATTGAGATGTGTTTTTCGTCCATTAAAGTAAATTCTTTTTATAAGAATATTTCAATATCTTATAAAGTTTCTCACAGTTTTCACAAATCATTTCAACAATAAATTGATTAGTGTAATTTATAATGTTACATTTAGCATTTTTAAAAATAAAACACCCCAAATGAAAATTATGATATTTTCATTTTTACATAGGTGAATGAACTGATACAATTTTTTTATGAGAACATGACAGTATTATGACTGTAAATGTAAGTGTCAAAGTCATGTTTTATTTGATTTATAATTATTCACTGATTGTTTCCAGCATTTCTTAGTTGCATCATATTTTTCACCGAAATAAAATAACATTAAAGGACTGTGAACTAAAAAGCTTCAACAATTCCGCCATCTCTTCACCATTTCGTGCAATTACAGTGTTGCCATACATGAAGCCCTTCATCTCTCACATTAATTAGTAGAAGGTATTTCCTGAGAGTTGCGTCTCTTCAAAAAAGAAAAACAAATTTTCCTTTGTTTTTACTCACCAGTATATTTTTTGATCTGGCAACACCATAAACTTTGTTTTCTTGTAGCTGTTTATGTTTGTTATAATTTTTATTATTGTTTATATCAGTGATTAAGTTAGTGAAAATGTCAGCTAGTGAAAGAGTCTGTTAGTTAGTGAGTGAGATGACGAGTTAGTGATTGCATTGTGCATACACGATTCGTTTGTATTGTTTATGTTCTTTTAAATGGCCTTGATTAATTCTTGCTATTTGTTATTGTTGTATTGTTACTATTTTTAAAGCAAACATTCTTAAAATAAACGTCATTTATATGTTTTAAACAAAAACAAGCATCTACTACTTTACTTACTTTCAATTTTTGTTTCAGTTTAAATGTTTTTGCATTTTTTTATTGTTTAGTATTTTTGTCTTCCCCTTTCGGTTTTTTTTTCTTGTGTTAAATAGTAAATTTATTTTTTTTAAACGTTGAAAGAATATTTTGACTCTAATTAAATTTTTTTTAATTATATAGCAACACATACTTAAAGTTTGTGTTGGATTAAATGAGTTATTTAGCTACGACAAAATAATTTTGGGAGGTGTTTTGTTATTCAAAACGAGGAGTAGGTTAAACAAATGTTCTTTAAATTGTTTGCTTAAATTTAGTTTATTAAATAACCTGGAATTTTTTAAATCATTATATGTCGTAGTCAGACTATGGCATTAAATTACTATTTTATACCCTATATACATTATGTAATTACGCTTTGATTTATTTAATTTATGTAATGACTACGTTATATAATGACTACGTTATTTAATGACTACGTTATATAATGACTACATAATTTAATGACTACGTTATATATTGACTACGTTATTTAATGACAATTTTTTTAATGACTACGTTATTAAATGATTACGTTATATAATGACTACGTTATATAATGACTACGTTATTTAATGACTACGTTATTTAATGACTACGTTATTTAATGACTAAGTTATTTAATGACTACGTTATTTAATGACTACTTTATTTAATCACTACGTTATTTAGTGACTACGTTATTTATTGACCACGTTATTTAATAACTACGTTATTTAATAACTACGTTATATAATGACTACGTTATTTAATAACTACGTTATTTAATTGATGCGTTATTTAATAACTACGTTATTTAATGACTACGTTATTTAATAACTACGTTACTTAATTAATACATTATTAAATGACTACGTTATTTAATAACTACGTTACTTAATGACTACGTAATTTAATGACTACGTTATATAATTACTACGTTATTTAATGACTACGTTATTTAATGACTACGTTTTTTAATGACTACGTTATTTAATGACCACGTTATTTAGTGACCACGTTATTTAATAACTACGTTATTTAATGACTACATTATTTAATAACTACGTTACTTAATTAATACGTTATTAAATGACTACGTTATTAAATGACTACGTTATTTAATAACTACGTTATTTAATAACAACCTTATTTAATAACTACGTTACTTAATGACTACGTTATTTAATGACTACGTTATTTACTGACTACGTCATTTAATAACTGCGTTATTTAAAAACTACGTTATTTACGGAATAAGTTATTTAATGAATACGTTATTTAATGACTACATTATTTAATGAAACTACTTTAAATTAAGGATAACTAACATAATAACTACGTTAATATATATCTTCATTATTTATTGACTACATCAATCTAAGAACAAGTCTATTAGCGACTACGTTTTATTTGAATTGCATAATTGTCTTAAAAATAAAAAAATAGTAAATTACCATATTTCACTTTTATTAATATTCACAAAAAAATGGACAAAAAAATGTATAACTACTTCATTGACGTCTGCTAATAAAATTTAAATAATTCAACAAGAGCTACTTTAAATGTCAAACTGATTCACACCGCTCATTTGTTTAATTCTTAAATATATTTCATATTGATAATGTAAAATTGATATTTTCGATTAGTTAATAATACACAATGTGTATAATATTTGTAAGCCTGTTAAAATGTTATAACCTTTTGCTAAATTCTTGTTCTTTTAACTGAAATTAAATATATTTATTTTTTTTTTTTGCAAACCAGTGGTTTCTTTTATTCTTGTATTTCCTTACGTAAACAAAGACTTGTGGTAAATTATATATATATACATTTTTTTTGTTTTATAACTTTAATGTCTGTTTTATATAATTTTTTTAATTTCGCAAAAAATATTCACCACATTTATAAAATTAGCATTTTTATAGAATTTGTTGAAATCATTTTTGCGATAAAACATCTTAAAACAAGTTTTTGTTTTTATCGTGTGATATTAAATTTATCAACAATCTTATTATAATTTTATTAAATTTTATTTTAAAAGAAAATATATTTAACAAAATTGCAGGGATGGAAATTGTATGTTTCAGAAAAGAAAATTACAAAACATTTAAATTTTAATGGCTTTTCTGAACAAAACTTTTAGATTCTAATCATTTTTTATATACAATTTCCAAATAATATGTTTTTCTACATATATATATATATATATATATATATATATACATATATATATATATATATATATATATATATATATATATATATATATATATATTCATTTTGCATACTTTGAAGACATCTGTATATACAGCCAAAAAAGTCCCTATAAAATGCGCTGTGTCCATTTAAATCGATACAGCGGATATTATAGGGACTTTTTTGGCTGTATATACAGAAGTCTTCAAAGTATGCACAATGAATATATATATATACATATATATATATATATATATATATATATATATACATATATATATATATATTCATTATGCATACTTTGAAGACATCTGTATATACAGCCAAAAAAGTCCCTATAATATGCGCTGTACCCAGTAAAATGTCTTCAGTGTATATAGAAGATTAATGTAAAGTTTGAGGTCAGTCTCCAGTTTTTCGTTTCACAGGTTACTATGACGACATTTTGGAGACTGACCTCAAACTTTACATTAGTCTACTATATACAATGAAGACATTTTACTGGATACAGAGCATATTATAGGGACTTTTTTGGCTGTATATACAGATGTCTTCAAAGTATGCACAATGAATATATATATATATATACATATATATATATATATATATATATATATATATATATATATATATATATATATATATATATATATATATATATATATATATATATATATATATATATATATATGTATATGTATATATATATATATATATATATATATATATATATACAGTGTGCAGCATAAGTCAAGGTACCCCAGCTGATACAAGCAAGTTCATAAATTTTACAAAAGAAATATTTGGTGAAATTTCTTTATTTATTATATTATTAATGTACTTATTCATATACAGCAATAAAACAAAAATATATTCGTGTATACAACAAAACAAAAAAACTAGACGTTGAAAATGTTGGTAACTCTATGTTTTTGCACAGCAAAAGTGTTGGTACCCTTTAGTAAATCTTGCAAAACTATTGGCAACGCTATTTTTTCTGGAATTTTTCTTTTGATATTTGTAACGGTACTTATAAAATGCAATCAGTGGTATTTCTTATTACTAACGCGTAGCAAAAAAACCGAGTTTTATTAATATAAAATAATTTAAAAAATGTCTCGAAAGGAATTAACAATTGAAGAACGTAATATTATAATTAACAACCACAAAATGGGAAAATCTTACTCCGAAATATCCAATATAACAAACCGAAGCAAATCAACAGTACAAAAAGTAATAAATCGCTTTAAAGAAGAAAAACGAATTGAAAATAAGCCAAGAACAGGACGCCCTCGAAAGCTTACTAATAGAGAAGAAAGAAAAATAGAAGCTATAATTAAGAAGGATCCATTTAAAAGTGCACCAAAGATTGCTGCAGAATTAAAAGAATCTTTAGACAAAAGTGTCTCTGCGGATACAGTACGCAGATCGATCAAAAGAGCCAGGTACAATGCACGCACAGCACGCAAGAAACCCTTTATTAACGAAGTAAATAGAAAGAAGCGGATAGATTTTGCTAATGAATATAAAACCAAAACAAACGAGTTTTGGGATAAAGTTATTTTCTCAGATGAGTCAAAATATAACATTTTTGGCTCAGATGGACGTGCCTTAGTATGGAGAAAAATAAATGAAGAGCTTAATCCGAAAAATACGCGTAAAACTGTTAAGCATGGAGGTGGTGGTATCATGGTATGGGGTTGTATGTCAGCCGCAGGTGTGGGTAACTTGGAATTTATAGAGGAAACAATGAATAAAACTGTATATTTAAATATTCTTAAAAATAATTTGAATCAAAGCGCTGAAAAATTAAAAATTCGTAATGATTATTACTTCCAACAGGACAATGATCCTAAGCACACTGCTGCTGATGTCAAGATGTGGCTTGCATACAACACTCACCACATGCTTAATACCCCTCCACAAAGCCCCGACCTAAACCCCATTGAGCACTTGTGGGATCATTTGGAAAAACGGTTGCGTAATCATCAAATTTCCAACAAAACTCAGCTCAAAACATTGCTCATGAGTGAATGGCAACAAATATCTTCCGATTACACAAAAAAACTTGTGTATTCAATGCCGAATCGACTAAATGAAGTTAGTCGTCTTAAGGGATATCCTACTAAATATTAGGTATAAAATTGTGATAAGTTATCTAAACATATTAACAATAACATTTTTGTTTTTAAAGGGGTACCAACACTTTTGCTGTGCAAAAACATAGAGTTACCAATATTTTCAACGTCTAGTTTTTTTGTTTTGTTGTATACACGAATATATTTTTGTTTTATTGCTGTATATGAATAAGTACATTAGTAATATAATAAATAAAAGAAATGTCACCACATATTTTTTTTGTAAAATTTATGAACTTGCTTGTATAAGCTGGGGTACCTTGACTTATGCTGCACACTGTATATATATTCGTGATACTTAAGTCGATTTAGCGATGTCTGTCTGTCCGTCTGTTGAAATAGCGATCACGACGCAAAGATGCAAGTGGGGGTGCCTATTTTTACCCAGTTTATTGAACATACTCCCGAGCAGTTTGAAAATGAAAATAAGCAAAATCGGTCCAGCGGTTGAAAAGTTATGAGTGAAAATGTGTAGGTACCTCTAAATTTTCCATACAAATTGGTGTATTTTAGTACAATTTCATAGTAGCGACTGTTACATAATACATATATTTTTCCACCAGTTACCAGAAATTAATAATATTTTAAATTCACCTCAAATATATTTCAACTCAAAAATTTTTTTTCACAACTAAAATTTTTTTTTCACTACTAAACATTTTTTTCACCTCAAAAAATTTTTTACACCAAAAAATTTGATTTCGCATTCAAAAAAGTTTTTCGCCTCAAAAAATTTTTTTCACCTACATAATTTTACTTTAAAAGTTTTTTTACATTATTTGTATCAAACACAGTAGAGAAAATTTTTTTCAGGATATTGGTGGAGGGCATTCAAAGTTTCGTCACAGCCGAATTTACTTAAAAATACATTGCTTATAAATACGGATTTTCTGTTACAATTAATATTTTGATGTAAAATGTTTTGCGAAAAAAATGTTTATATTTTAATGGGCTGAAAATATAAATGAACAAAATGAATGAAAAGTCTTGTGTTTTTAAAGACTCTGTAGTTTATTGGTTGGCAGTTAAAAAAATATAAAGGAATTTTGTAGTTAATTAGTTAACAGTTAAAATAAGCAAATATCATTTGTTTTTTACGGGTGTGTGCTTAGTTTGTTCTTAATTAAAATCAATGAAATATCGTTTATTTTTTTTTTTATATAATAAATTATAAGTTCTTTTTAATTAAGTAGACCGTTTTTAAGCAATTTTTTCAATTATTTTAAATTACATTTTCAGTTAGTTTAAACTACAAATAATTTTGAGTTTCAAGACAAATAATTTATCCTGTGACTCTAAGAACTTTTGCATAAATACTTTCTTTCTGATTCCTTGTGTAGGAGAGCATGTTAAGATTCATTTTTTTTTATTTTTTTAACGCATTATATTATGATCCACTAATAATGAAGCTAATATTTTATTTTTAATACAGTTTTTAAGCCAGATCAATTTCCTACATAAACCTACATAATTAAAACTTTTAGCAGTAAATTTTGTTTTACTACTTTGTTACAGTCTCAGTAAAAATACGGTTTTTTTACTAAAGTTTTTGTAGATTTTACAATAATTTCGTTTTTTATGCAAGGATTACTATGAGTGTAATGCTAAGTTTTTTTTTATAACAATAAAGACATTCTAAATTCTAAAACTTTTGTTTTTTTTTTCATTTACTAAATTAGCTTTTCAGATTCTCCTTCCTGGTAAATTTTCACAAAATTTTAATTACAATAAGACGGCTACTTTGGTATTAAGACCAATTGTTCAATTTACAACGGGTATTGTATCGTTGTATCTGTTGTATCATGTATTACTTTACAATAGTGTAAAATTGTTGTTGGTAATTTACACTTAAAAATCTGATACAACTTTACAACTTCATTTGCTGTATTTATTAAATGTTGTATTGTGTATCATAACATATCAGTCTCAAGTGAATGCCAGTTTACCTTTATTTTGCATTTTATTTTTATTTTTTCTTCTTGTTTCTATAAATTCATAAATATTTTTATTTTTCTTCTTTACTATTTGACGTTTTAAAACATGAAAATAAATACAACTGACTGTTCCCAACAAAATATTTGTATAGAGTATTTCAATACAACATACAAAACACAATATCGGCTGTGAATTGCCCAAATGCTTGTGCAAGTATAAACGACCATAACTGATTACCTCAATACGCATGAAAACAAAAAAAAAATGTATCATATCTTAAAAACAATTTTAATTTTATTTGTTTAAATTAAGTAGTTGATATAAATGAAATTAAATTCAAATAAAATTGAATTAATTTTCAACATTAGTATAAATAAAAAGAATGACAATTTGTTTTTGGTCGTTGTATATAAAGTTCAATGAAACCTTGGACTGTTTTAGAATTAGTATATATAAAACATTTAATAGTGTTGCCAGATGTAAGGAAAAGAAATTACATTCAACCATGAGTTGCTAAAAACTGTAAATATACATACATCTAATTTACATTTAAAAACTACGACAACGTCATGTAAAGCATAAATACCTTAAAATATGACTGACCGACCACCTTATGCACTACATCTCAGCAAAAATGATGCTGTCAAAGAAGCAATAAAAGCATCACTACTATGGCAAAGACATCACTTCTTTTCTGATGGTTTCATCGATGTATTTAACATTGGCGTGTCATAGGATGGAAGTATACAAATGTAGCTACTAGCATTACTCATACTTTACTCTAAAGAAGCAATGATAATACAATGAATAGGTATTCTGATGCATGAGTGGAAAATGTTCATATACTTTGTAGTATTTAATCTTTGATGAAAATTTAATTCATAAGAATGCAGAAAAAATAAGTTTAAAGAAGCGAAATTTATGCATTGATATATAAATACTCTTTTGTAAAACAAAAAAATAATTCTGCATTAGTAAAAACCATTTTAGAAACATTTTTCAAAAATTTTAATGAATTTTTAGACAAATTTTAAAATATTTTTGGATAATTTAAAAAGTGGTTGTACAATTTGGAAACATTTTTGAACAATTTTAAATAATATTTGCACAATTTTAAAATTATTTTAATAAATTCTGTATTAAAACTGGAAATGGTGTAGTGCTTAATAATAAACGTAATGCAAAAATGCACAGTTTGCGTCGTCATAAATATTTAAGGCTGAAAATATGCAAATGACAGGCCAGCTAGATTCAATTAAAGGTTTAAAAATCTGTTTTTCTTGATATTTCAAAACTTTTATAAAAATTGCAAAACTGCATAAATTCCAACCCTCATGAAATTTTAAACTAAAATATAAAAAATGATTTAATATTAAAAATTTCTTCAGAACTATTTTTTCAATTTTAATAAATGCTTTAGATTTAAAAAATATACGATATACTATGCTTTAGAAGTAATGAAGAGTGATTTTTTAAGATATGCATCGGGTTTATATCCAGATCACTGCATTTGAAATATGAACACATGAATTCTTTTGGAAGTGCCTTAGAATAACACCAAAAAATCATAAAAAAATGTCAACTGAAGTTTAGGAAGCAATGAAAGAAGTTATAGTCACAGAATGACTACCATTTTTATTTTTTTGCTGGGATTATATTAAAAAGTATCAAAAATTTTATAAAGAGTAATATTTTTTATTGAGCTAAAGATCTTCCATGTGGTGACGAAATATTGGGATAAATAAATATTTATAATTAATTTTTTTATAAATAGAAGATCTCTAGCTCAATAAAAAATATTACACAAATCAAGAAGTTTGAAGAAAACTAAAAGAATTAATTCTATAAAGATTTAAAATCATTAATATATATGTATTTGTAAATGAAAAATTTTTGATTTTTGTTATCACAGAGAATATGCAGAAAAAGTTGTTCCAGATTAGCCGAATTAAAGTCATTTTCTGATCAGTTGCCACCTTCATCAACATTCTTCGTGTCTTATATCGCGTTAACGGTTTACATCTCTTACTTAATTTACAACTTTAATGGAAAAAGCTACATGAGAAATAATGCACGTTTTTTTGGTTTGCGACTTGCTTAATACTTAAGTGTATGCTAAAGATATTTCTAAAAAATCTTTTCTAATGTAAGCCAGTCGCACGCTGGGAAAAATGGCAACTGTTTGAGGTAAATAAGTGGTTCGATTCTCAGATAAATTACAACCTGCTTGAGAGCTCACAACAAGCAGACTTGCAGGCTGAGTCGGCTGTGAAGAGTATCCTCACTTTCGATTCCTTTTCTTCAACCCAACCTAATCCAAGATGAAATTTACTTACGAACTCTAGCTGTGTTTAATAATCTTCATTAGCTACATATGTCAAATCAGCTGTTATTGTGAGTAGAGTATTCAAAACCGAGAACTGGCTTTTAAAAACGGACGGTTTTTTGAATACTCTTAATTGAATGTCATGGGTTTCTCAGCTGTTTAAATACACTCAGAATATTATGTAGCTTACTAATTGAAGTTTAGTAAAAAAATATATATTTTTTTATGAAATATTTATTGTAACTTTTTTACACATTTATTCAAAATGACTTAGTTCCAATTGTTTAAAATTTAATTAAAATCTGTGACTTAACTGTTTCTGTTACACTCATTATCAGAGAAGACAAATTTGCTTTTTATGCAGTTTTTGCTTTTTTAAAATAATTTTTGCTTCTCGCTTTTTTAATTTTTTTTCTTTAACGTGCTTCTTATAAAAAAAAAACTTTTCTCCAACATTTTTACTTTTGGTTTTTTAAAATATGTTTTTTTTTTTTGCTTTAAATACATTGGCACATAATAATAAGAGCTCTAAGGTTTACTTTTCTTAAAAGTATACTTTAATCGTTAAAGTCTGCTTTAAAATCAAAACTAGCTGAAGTTGGTTCTATCCAATTTAACAGCTGTTTTCCGCCAAAAAATTTTTGAATTGCAAAATTTTGAAAGGAAAATTATATCAATAAATAAACGATTTTGAATAATCACCCATATTCTAGTTGTCGTCGTCGACACAAACAATGTCGTCTTGGGATTTTTATTTGAAATTGGTATTCCCGTTGTCGTTATCGAAAATAATTGATAACTGTCGACAAGTATTTGGTATTCTGTAAGAAAATGTGACGACGATATTGTCTTGAAACGACTCTGATTTTGTCGACACAATTTTTAGTAACGACTTGAGGAAAAGTAATGACTGAAAAAAAAAACGAAAAAATGGGAAGAAATATCGAATTTATTAAATGAACTTGGCCCACCGAGAATAATGTGAGATGGATGGCAGAAGGTAAAGAAAGCATGATCATATAAAGTGGATTATAAAAATATAACAAAATTTATGTATAGGTTTGGCGAGACTTAAAATTTAAAGTTTAAAAGAAAATGGTGTTATGCTACAGGTGGCGGAAGATTCAAGCAATTTATGTTGAGCCCGCTGGAGGAAGCTGTGGCAAATCTTCTACAGTTTCAAAAACAGCTGAACCCTAAGTTAAAGTCGTTTCCAACACTGAGCTGGTACGACCCTGAGCTAAAAATCTTAATGTAGCTGCCAAATTTATTGTTTTGGAAATAAATGTGGACTTGATTCCGGTTTTCAAATTAGGTGCTATTGTTTCCAGCACATCTTTGAAGGCCGAAAGTAACTTTCAAACCTTTTAAAAAAATTAGAAGATTAACATTCTTTAAAGTAACAGACTTTGATTTTGCTACTCACTTGTTATCCGGCAGATTAAAGATATTGGATTTCCAATACTAGATTTTCTTTATTTTCTTCATCACTCGTATCAGAATTTAAATTACACATAAAAAACATTTTTTCGCAAAAATAATAAACAAAATAAATCTGCCGACTCAATTTTTAGTGATGTGTTTTTGTTTAAATCGATAAATTGTCGACGTCGTTACAACACTGTTTTAGAATACCAATTTGGTGTCGAAGTGATGTCGACGTCGAAGCAAAGTGATGTTGACTCAAAAACGACGACGACATTGATAACGACAACTAGAATAAGGGTGAGTATTTATTAATTTAATAACACTTTTTTGTCCTTTTTTTATAAAATTTTTTCTTTTCACATTTTGCAATTGCAAATCTTTGATTTACACACTTTTCTTTTTAAAATCAGCTGTTCGATGTTTACACTTTGGTGCATTTGATGTGATACCTGTTATTCTGACTATAATAGCAAAATAGAAAATAACAGGTTTTTAATTTAAAATCATTAAAAAAAAGCCGAATTTAGAGTGCGCGACTATGAAACAACAATTTAAAATTCATGAATAATCAGTTATTTTTAACGCATCGATAGGTATAATTCAAACATTTATTTTTAACTGATTAATCATTTGTTTTTGTCTGTTGTTTAAACAAAATTTAAAAATAAATATTAAAGAACAATTTTATTTAAATGTAAAGTAAGTAAACCGGTTTTTAATGGAAATTTAATTTCTTTTAAATTACATTCACTGTACTAACTTAGAAACTCTGTGTATGTTTCTCCTACTAACACTTTTCGATGAACTACCAAAAATGTTTTGTTGTTAATATCGATTTTTCTGAGTAAAGCATATTAAAGAATTTTGCACCGTACCATGTTTGTGATTTCATAGTAAAGTTTATGTAGATAATTTTTTATTAAAATTTCCATGATCTTAAATCGAACGAATAAAATTTATGCAAATCAATTAAATTTATACAAATTTATACATATCATGCAGATCAATTAAATTTATGCAGGCACTTCCAAAAGAATTCATGTGTTCATATTTCAAATGCAGTGATCTGGATATAAACCCGATGCATATCTTAAAATATCACTCTTCATTACTTCTAAAGCATAAGTTTAGTATATCGTATATTTTTTTGAATCTAAAGTATTCAAATTGAGAAAATAGTTCTGATGAACTTTTTTAATTTTTTTTTATTAAATCATACTTTATATTTTAGTTTAAAATTTCATGAGGGTAAGAATTTATGCAGTTCTTAAATTTTTATAAAAGTTTAAAAAAATCAAGGCAAACAGATTTTTTTTTTGGCCTTTAATTCAAGCAAGCTGGCCTGTCATTTGCATTTTTTCATTTAATATATATGACGACGCAATCTGTGCATTTTTGCCTTATATATATTATTTAAAACTATACCATTTTCAGTTTTAATTCAGAATTTACAAAAATAATTTTAAAATTGTGTAAAAATCATTTCAAATGCCCAAAAAGGTTTTAAAATTGTGAAAAAATTATTTAAAATTGTTCAAAAATATTTTAAAATTGTATAAAAATGTTTCCAAATTGTACAACCAGTTTTTAAATTATCCAAAAATATTTTAAAATTTGTCTAAAAATTCATTAAAATTTTTGAAAAATTTTTCTAAAATGCTAATGCAAAATTATTTATTTGTTTTAATAAAAAGTATATGCATATCAATGCATAAATTTCGTTTCTTTAAACTTATTTTTCTGCATTCTTATGAATTAAATTTTCATCAAAGCTGAAATACTACAAAGTATATGAACATTTTCCACTCATGCATCAGAATATCTAATCATTGTATTATCATTGCTTCCTTAAAGTAAAGTATGAGTAATGCTAGTAGCTACATTTGAATACTTCCATCCTATGACACGCTAATGTTAAATTCATCGATGAAACCATCAGAAAAGATGTAATGCCTTTGCCATAGTATTGATGGTTTTATTGCTTCTTTGGCAGCTTCATTTTTGCTGGGTAGTTTTTAGATATCTACTGGTTTTAATTCGCCTACACGGTAGGTATCTAAACACCGGTAGGTCACAATATTATTTCTTTAAAAATAATCTAAAATACAATCAAAAAGAGGACTACTGATATTTCAATATATTCAGCCCATTTTGTTATTTATTTTCAATCATTGTTTAATAATCGACAAAAATGGTAAAAACAATTGAAAGTAGTTTAATATAACCATCAATTTTTAACTGACAAAATGTAGAAAAAAAAATCGATTTTTGTGATTTAACTTAAAATTGATTTTTTTTTTTATTTGTATGTAATTTTACAAAACACAACACACACAGATGTATATATATTTATTTTCTTTGTGTGTATCTATATTTGAATAATTTCTTAAAATTTTTATTGAAATAATTTTGTATATAAACGAACTATTTTGGTAAAAAAAATATAAAAAGGAATTATAAAATTTCTATTTTTAAAAACAGACAACATAAAATTTAACATTTAACAGAAAATATCAACTCCTACTTAATGTCTGTAAATTTTTATAGTTCGTTTTTTGAATGACTTATTCCTATAGTTAAAAATATATTTCTATGAATTTCAATTGATTTTTCATTAAAAGCAAACTCTTTTTAAATTAACTACAGTCGATAACGGAAAATATATTGTGAGTGTATGTAATCTCACATAAGGTACGATGGAAATATGCAATTAATTGCTTCTACCCGCAATAAAAGAAGCAGCTTTCCAAAATGCAATAAACAGTAGCACTTCGTTTATTGCGTGTATATGACATAATTGTTTGCAATGTTCCACTTAGAAGCAATAAATTGCAACAAAAATACAACAACATTAAAAACTCTCCCATTTTTTTTTTTAACAATTTTGGAAGGGAGAAGAGAGTAGCGCTTCTTTTTCTGCATTGCTGCATGCAGTGATAAAACTTGGGGGACTGCAATAATATTCAAAGAGGATCATACATTTTTGGGATTATGATTGTGCCAAACATGTTCGTACTATAATGTGGTTATCATATTATGATAATAAAATAATTATATTTTTACCCTTATATGATCCCCTACAGTTATATTATGATTCGCAGCTATTAAAAGTTCTTGAAATTTAAGAATATTTCTATATTTTTCCTAAAGAAAATATTTGATATTAAAGACATTTTCAAGAAAACTTTTTTGAATTCAAAAAAAGTTTTAAAATCTTTTTTAATAAAAAAAAAAAAATAGATTATATAGTTAGAACCTATTCATATACCAATAACTTGATTGTGACAATCATACCTGAATGCAGCAAGCATAATATAGTAGCAGTGATTATCTTGCAATCATGTTTTTCTCTGCGTGTATAATTTAATTAATAGAGATTATTAAACACAGCTAGAGTTTATAAGTAAGTTTCATGTTAACTCAATAAATCAGTGTGGATCAGAGAACTGCAAAATCAACTTTTTTCTTGATTTAATCATACACAAAAATTCTTGTTCACTTTTAATAATTCAACAAAATTCACTGTAGAATAAAATCAGCATCATGTTACTGAACACTGTTAAGGGATTGCATTTGCATAAACGACAGATGATTCACACTGATTCCAATTACGCGTTCAGTAACATGATGCTAATTTTATTCTACAGTGAATTTTGTTGAATTATTAAAAGTGAACAAGAATTTTTGTGTATGATTAAATCAAGAAAAAAGTTGATTTTGCAGTTCTCTGGTGTGGATTATTTCTTATGAAGTTTTTTCTTAGAAATTTATTTTCCCCTTTTTTTTTCTCAATTTATCAAAAACAATATTATACATAATTCATTAAAAATTTATTATATGTATTTTAAGCGGTTCAATAAATTTTATTTACAAATAAATTAACACTATTTAACACAAAACTTTATAGTCATTATTATTAACAATAAGTGTAAAAATTTAATTATTGTTTACTATTTCAATAAACAATGCAAAAAATAAATTTTGCGAATTATTTAAAAGTCTTCATAGGATAATTGTATGTTATTAATAAATATAAATGAATTTTCTTTTTATTTTTTCAATCATTTTATTGTTTCTTGCGTTTTTTTTTTTTTTAATATATATTTAATGTGTTAGTTTTAAATTTAACTTATTTTTGTAATTATTTCAATTTAATTAATGTTTCTTTTATGTCTGTTTATTCATCTCTTTGCAGGTAAGCATCTCAGCATTAGACAGACCCATATGTGATTGTGAGTGTACTAAAAATAAAAATCTGTGTAAAAATAACTACATATTTAACACGTAACATACGTAAGTTGTAAACAACCACGATGGCTAATCTTTTAATAAAATGGGGGACTTTTGGATTGAGATAAATTATATAATTTAATGGAGGCAATATAGCCCTGATATATTTGAAGTTTTAGATTTTAATTAGACTTTTATTCATCATATAATTCTAATCAAACTTCCTCGATTTTATAAAACAAATTATAGGTTTCATAACGATAGTTTTTTCAGCGTGTGTGTGTTTTTGTTTTTTTTTTTTTATAAGCCATCCATAAGTCTCAGCTATGTTTAGCTTGATTTTAAAGAAATGGTGGCTAACGTAAAAATTTTGTCCAATTGAGGCAGTTACTTTGGAAATCAATAATTAAATCCACTATGCAATTTTGAGTGACAAAAGAGTGCTTGAACAAGTTGAGGGCTCGGGCATATCTCGTGGTTTAGTGATTTCAACTTTGCACGAAAAATTGGTTATGAAAAAGCAATCGGCAAGACGGTTGCCGCATTTGCTCAGAATCGAAAATAAACGCAGACGTCGTCTGACTAAATTGCATCGCCGTTACATAACTGTTGGTTAAATATGGATTCACCACTATACACGGAGAATTAAACAAAAGCTTAAGCAATGGATTTTTCCAGGTGAATCCGACACGAAGAAAAATTACCAAAAAATCTGCTCGTAAGGTTATGACAAGGGCTTTCTTTGGGATATGCATAAAATTTTTTACATTGACTACTTGGAAAAGGGAAATATGTAAAATAATGGGAAAATAATATTCATTATTATTGGGACATTTAAGCGAAGGAATTAAGAAAAAAAACACACCCCTTTAGTCAATATAAAATTATCTTCCATCACGACATACTTGGAAATTTTTCTGTACCATTGAAATTTCATTACGATTAGTTAATACTGATGCAAATGAAAAAAAAATTGCGAGGTAAAATAATCAACCAAAAAGAATTTATTTTCTATGTTTTTGTAAAGACTTATTGACTTGTCCTCGTATTAAAAGTTTTCATATTTACAAAAAAAAAAAACTATCGATGCGTTAAAAATATCTGGACGGTGCAACACCATGCCAAACTGCAAATAAAGTTTGTGCAACAACAAAAAAAATCCTGGACGTGTGATGTCAAAAAGGCTGGTCACCTAGATCTCCACTTCTGATCCCTTCGAACTGCTTTTTGTGCGGTTATTTGAAAAGCAAAGTACATGTGAACAAGCCTCAGACCATTGATGAGCGCAAGGCAGACATTTGTGCCTAAGTCATCGCTATACAGACCGAGATGCTCCAAAAGATTATGAAAAATACAGCAGAAAGTGTTTGTGGTTGATGTTCTATTCGAATCCAAATCAATTGAAAATTAACAAATTAAATAAAAATATCACACATGTGAAAGACGGTAGTTTTTTTTAAGTGATTCAATATTCAACTAACGACATAAGAGATAGCGCATCCTGTATGTGTTAGCAATTTTCGAAAGTTGAAAAAATTTCTTAAGAAACGTCGGCTGTAGGGTAGGCAAAATAAAAATGAGGAATCGTCTAAATGAAAAAGCCCCTTCAAAAACTGAAAAATTATCCAAAAAGCAAATACGAAAATTCTCCCTAAAACATAAAAAAATCACCCAAAATAATAATTAAACAATAGTTTTTAACAAAAGCAAACGAAAAAATTACTCAAAGCCGCTATCTTGCTGAAAACAAAATTGAAAAAATTTCAATTTAGCATATTTAATGCCTAATCGCAGAGAAAAATATGTTTTAAAACCATCATATTATGATTGGGAATATTAATATCTCTGTGTTTAAACAAATACGATCTTAACTGATAATATAATTATTATCATTAATGATGATTTTTGTGATAATTATTCCAGCATCATTTTGTATTCACAATCACACATGATGCTGTTAAGCCAAATTTTTCTTTTACATGTGGAAGAGGTCGAGAGATTTCTCATATCGTGAAACGATCAAATAATATTTTTAAATCTGTAAAGTGATATATATACATATATATTTTTTTTTTTTAATTTGAAAAAGACCAAATTTTACAATGATTTTTGTGTATCTTAGTTCAATTTAGATCTAAACAAAAATCTTGCGCATTTTTATTTTTTGACCATTTTTCTTTGGGTATTTTTACCTACAGCGGCACTTAAAATAGTTTGTAAGTTAAAATAACTGAAAATATCCTTTAAAAGAAATGATATTTCATTTAAAAACCGGTCTACTTAATTTTTATTTAAATTAAATTAAATTCCGTTATTTATTTTTAAATGTTACTTAATCAACTGAAACATCTGTAAGAAACAAATGATATAATCAGTTAAAATAAATGTCAAAATTTTACCTACCAATTCCTTAAAAAATAAATGTTTTTTCATTTATTTGAAATTGTTTCTTTTTGTATTTTTTTTTTGTTTTTTTAATATACTCGTACAATACAAAATGTATGTATGCATAGCTATAGACACTTTTTGTGTGAATGTGTTTGTGTATGTATGTGTGTTTATGAAGTTTTTGTAATTTGAAATGAAAAATTTTGTATATATACAACCAATTTAAATCAAAAAACAAATTGAAATTTTTTGAATATATCTTTTTTTTTTTTTTTTTTTTGAAACAGACAGCAAACAAGATTTGAATTTGTAATAACTGTTACGGATACAAATAAATCACAAATTTCGGTTTTGTGGGTAAATTTCTATTAAATTTCAAACAAATGAATAAAATAAATGAAACTGAGAAAAATCGGTAAATGATAGTAAATCATTTGGAATAAATGTATAAAATAGTTAATATAGATATTTCTTCGAAAAATAAATGTATGTTTCTTTATTTTAAAATGGAACGGAAAACTTTTTTATTAAACTACAAACAGTTAACTACATAATATTCTGAGTGTGTAACAACACTAAAATTTAATATATTACAACATGTGAAATGTTCTTCGTTTGGTTCAGGATCATGAATATTTCCTAAATGAATGGAAATATTATATATGTATTTTTTTGTAATCACGGAAAATACACATATTAGGCGAATGAAATGAAATGCATTTTTTGGATCAACTATGAACTTTATCAACATTCTTCGTGCTTTATAGTGTTAATTGTAAATATCTCTTTTATAATACCAAACTTAAATGGAAAAAGCCATAGGAGAAATAATTTACGTATATTACGATCTATAGCTGTGTTACGTAATCTCCATAATTTTATATGTCCAATTGGGTATCAACTGATATTGAATGACTTATAATTGTCTCCTGTTTCCTTTTGTTGTTTCATTCATAAAATCACAAACAATATATTTTCCGTTACCGACTGTAGTTTTTTTAAATATAAATATATTTTTCAACTATTTTTAATTAAATATAAATATATTTTTTAACTTTGTCATTCAAAAAACATACTTCAGAGAAATACAGTCCTTTAATAGGAATTGATGTTTTCTTTTTAATGTAAAATTGTATGTTCTCTGTGTCTAAAAATAAAAATTCAAAAAATCCTTTTTGTTTTTTTTTTTATAAAAATAGTTTGTTTAAATACAAAATTATTTCAATAAAAATGACTCATATATCTGTGTGTGTTGTGTTTTGTAATTACATACAAATAAATAAAAAACTTTTAATTTGAAAATCAAACTACAAATATCGTTTTTTTTAACGTTTCGTCAGTTAAAAATTGATGGTTATTTTAAACGACTTTCGTTTGTTTTAACTACTTTTGTCAATTGTTAAACAATAATTAAAATATAAAAACAAAATGGGCTGAATATATTGAAATATCCGTAGTATTTTCGATTAATTTAATGTGCATTTTATATTGTTTTTAACGAAATAATATTGTGAGTGCACGAAAATACTAATTCATGCAGTAGACAAACACATCTCCTTCAATATCAGCTAATAGTTGATTGGTCATATGTAGACTATTAAACACAGCTTGATTTCATAAGTTAATTTTATATTAACCTGAATCAACGCGAGTTAGTTCCCAATTAGCTTTTTCCTTTAAATTTGTGAATAAAATATGAGATATTTATAATTAAGACTAATATAAGCGAAAAATGTTTGGTCAGCAGCTGACCGCTTTTTCTATGCATTCTTTAGGACTGCAAAAAATTATAATTTTTCTATTAATTTTGGGAAAATTTCCAAGTTCTTGAACTGCACTTAGAATATCTCATATAAAATTAAAAAATTTCAAAACTTAAAATCGGTCAGTAAATCATAAATATTTTTAAGTATTTTTTTTTTTTTTTATAAAATACTAAACGCTGGTGCCATTTCACGTACATCTCTGTCTTTTACAGTTAAATGAAAATTAGAAAATTTTGTGATTTTTTTTTGCGGGTGAATTATAGTCAGATTGCATGTTTATTATGGCCAAATAGATAAAATCAAATTAAAAAAATACATTTATATTTTTTCAATTGAAACGCAACACTTTACTTAGATGTTGATGAAATATGTAAATTATAGTTTGTTTATTACAGGATGTTTACTAACTAGTAGTTATTTTTAAGCATAGAAAAATAAAAATAAGTAAATTTAGAAAAAAAAAACAAGAAAATAAAACTGATAAAAATTATACAATCAACTTTTACAAATCTGCATAAAATATGTCAGATGACAAAGTAATAAAACGGATTAAACGCATATCATATAACAAACCATTTGCCTCTAGACTATCCTTTTAGCAATTTGTCTAATGAAAACTGCGGGCCTAAAAATTTTTATATGTTGTTTTTGTTTTCGCATTTAATTGCCAAATAAATCACTGAAAAAAATAAACCAAACAAGTGTTGAGATTCACATGCAGAGACTTTTTGATGAAAATTCACTTTCACAACTAAAATTAAATAAATATACAGAAAAACTTGTTACATCTAAAAATGTCTACTTTAAATACCATCATTTGTATGTGTGTCTGTCTGTCTGTCTGACGGTTAGTTTTTCTGTCTTTTAACACTACATTAACTTGAGTTAAAATCAAGAAGGTGAAGCTAATGCAGAAGAAAATAATAACGTGGTTAGACTAATGCCAGTTACACATTTTGTTTAAAATCATAGAATTTTCAAAAGAATTTACAAAAAGCAAAATAATTGGAAAATTAATCCAAGTTTAAATAATTTTTTTTTTCTATGTGTTTTCCACTAAGAATTAAAAATCGAAATATTTATACATACATATATGAACATATGTACATGATATAATATATCCAAAACTCATATATGACCAAATTTATCTTGAGGGTATACGGCGTTGTGATCATGTATCATACGGCCACATACCCTGCAATTTAGAAGCGGAACATAAAAGGTTGGGCAATAGGTATCACCCTATTGAAAAGTGCTTCCATTTCGGCAAACGATATCATATGTCAAATTTATAGTGATTAACAGTGAATACGCCCAAGTCGTAAAATTTTAAAACTCAACGACAAAATAAATGATTTTTCGCCTAGGATCATTTTTATCCCAGCGGCCAAGCCAATATACATAATTATCTGTTCGGGGGGACGGGAAATCCACGCATAATTCATGAAGCACCATTATCCCCTCACAAAGTTACCGTGTGGTGTGCAACTTAGTTTTTGGAAGAAGTCGACGGTAACGCTGACAGAATTTTTCTTTTTGACTAAATTTTTCTCGAATTAGAGAACATGTGGTTCCAACAGGGCGGGGGTTACTTACCATTTTGGACGCGATAAAATTTATAAGTGCGAATAAACATAATCGGTTAAAACCCAAATAAATTATAACTTTAAACAAAAGTTATAGCGAATGAAAATCAGATGATGGTTTTTGCCCCATCCTGTACCCTACGCTAAGTATAGTTTGAATGCTCTACCGGGAATCTGATCTTATTTTTATTTTATGTTCAGGACACAAAATATAGAGAAAAATCTAAATGAAATGATCTAAAAAGTGCTTTTAAGCAAGCAAATATCGGGCTAGTTGCTTATATGGCCACACTCAAAAAAAAAAATTAACTAGAATTTAGAAAATTATTTTATTTAGAGGAAAAATTTAAATTAAAATCTCCAAAGACACTTTTTTACCAATATTTAATAAAATTTTCCTTGAAATTTAGAAACAAATTTTACTTAAAATTTGGTCAAAATTTCTAAATTATAGAAAAATTTTACTACTGAGAAGTAAATTTTTATTAGAAAATAGTAAAATTTCCTCCTAATTAGTTCATACATCATCTAAAATTGTACTGTTAGTTAGAAAATGTTTTCTTGGTTTAAGAAAAATTTTATTTTATTAAAGTTCATTAGATAATTTTTTTTTTACTAAAAACCAGGACTTAACTCCCTAAAAATAAGAAAATATTTTCTATTAGCACTTCTTTTAAGTGAAAATCATCCTTATTCTGCTTCTATGGTATATTTTAAAGTACTTTACACTCCTTGAGTAGGTATTTTCCCACTTTCGGAGGACTTCCGCTTTGTGAGGACACTGCTCTTAACAAGCTTTTTGCTATACAATTTTGTCTTAAAACTAAATTGAATTATACTAAACTCATGTATTTAAAATATAAATTAAATTTCATTAGCAAAAAGGTAAACAAATAAAAAAAAATGTACTGCAGGATATCCTGAAACGTAATAACCGTTCTGCTTGAGAAAACTACAAAAAGGGACGCCCTACGTGACACACGGCATCTGTGGCTTAGGAACACTGGGGGTCCTTTGTCTTCTTAAATTAAATAATTTAAGGAAATTGTTGCAAAAATACAAAATATCACAGTTGCATTTCTTGTTATTATTGGAAAATGGAAATATGTCATAAGTTAATTTTATGACATTTTTAGCTTAAACTTTAATTGACATATACAAATCTTATCTTTTTATTATTAAGTTCTATAAATATAAAGTTTAATAAGCGCTATGTCAATTATATTATGATTATAATGTGTAAAATGTGCCTGCGATATTCTGTATTGTAGTCAACAAACAAATTTATTACATTAAAGCTCAAATTCGAAATTTTTTCCCTTTGCTAACAAAATTTTGAAATACATATTAAGCTACTTTAAGTTCAATATTTAAGACTGTTAAGATAAGAGATGGAAACGTGAGAGATTTTTGACTCACGCTCACGCACGATCACGAACCAAAAATTACAATCATGCTCCATAGTTTTTTTTTTTAAATGGTTACTTTAATTTCTTTTATTTAATAAAATTTTTTCTTGAAAATTAGGAAAACGTAACTGGTTTGTTTTTAATTGATTGTTTTTTTTTTGGAATAGAATATTAAAAGTAATTTAAACGTTTTCCAACAAAAAAAATCCTCTACCAAATTTTATTATTTTTTAAAAATTATACATTTTTTACTTGAAAAAATGAATATTTTATTAAAATTTTTTAAATTTATCTGAACTAAGTTGCATGAAAATTTTCCTTGGAAATAGTTCATCAGTTTCTAAAACCAAGTAAATTTTTATTATTAAAATTTTATTACTTTTTGTTTTTAATTGTCTGAACTAATTTTTAGAAAACAATTCTTCAAAATTTGAAAGTGGTATACTTCAAAACTGAATTTGGAAATGGCTTTCTAAAATTTAGTTAATTTTACTACTCGCGAAATGAACACACATTAAGTTCAAGTAGTTTCTCAATTTAAGTTAGACACATTTTTTGAACTAAATGGCAGTAAATTATGTCCTAATTTTTTTTAACTAAACTAAATTTTATTATATTTGAGTATGCAAAGTTCTTAACACTAAGATGTTTCTTCTAAAAATTAATAAATTTTTATTTTATAGACTTTTTTTTCCTAAAATCAAGAAATATTACTTAGAAAAAATATGAACTATTTCTGAGTATATAAACTATTTCCTTTTTCCTCAAACTTAGGAATTTTTATTCTTTTTAAGATAATTTTTCTATGTTTTAATAAAATTTTATTTAAACTATTTTGAAGGAAATTTTTGATTACATTTTAGTTCATGTCTTTGTTTTAATGTTGTTGAACCAATTGAAAATTTTATTGAATTCCTAATTAAACTGAATCAGTTTAACTTGTAATGGAATCGATTGAAAATTTAAGTTAATTAAATTCTAAACTAAATTGAATGAATTAAAGATTCAATTAAATCAGTTTAAGATTTAATTATATCAATTCAAAATTAAATCAATTTTTTTTAAATTTAATTAAATTAATTAAAATATAAATATTTTAATAAAGAATTGATTTAACGAATTGACTTGATTTAACACAATTAATTATGCAACTGTATGCAATTAAATATTTAATTGTATGAATAAAAGTTTTATTAAATCTCAATTTTATTTATTTGTTTTTTTTTAAGGCAATTTAAACCGAATACCACTTCTTTGAAACCATCAGCACGCAAATGTCTTTTGACAAAATCTTGTTGCTGGTTGGTGCATTATTCCTTCTTTTAATCTTCAAGTTCCATCTTCTTTTTAAATTATTGTCGCTATTTGGAAAATGTCAACGTAATATTATTAAAAAATTTATGTCTGTAATAATATTAACAATGTTGGTTTTTTTTCTTTTCTTTCATTTGTCAGTTTTATTAATACTTTGTATGCTTCTTATTAAAATTTGTTTGATATTTTTATTTTTATATTTAGCAATGTCAGACCAACAAAAAGTACTGACTTTTTATGTTTGTTTGCATATTTTTTTTATATATTTACATATTTTGGTTTTGTAAGGGTCAAGGTGGGAGTTAACGCTGTTGAATGAATTGTAAAACGTTTAAAATTTAATTTAGTGAAATTAATTTGACATGAAGGTGAATAATTTTTTGGTGATAATTTATTAAAAAAAAAAGTAAAATATGCACTTAATGCAATTATTTAAAGCAATTTTGCATAACTAATGCACTTAAAGTAATTTTGCAAAACTAATGCACTTTAAAATTTTTAAAAAAATATGTGGGTAACTTATTTTATTTTACCAATATACTTATAATGGAATGTTCTTTCTTAGGTCATAAATATTTCTAAAAATTTTCATTTTTCAAATAAAAAAAAAAAAATTAAAAAATAATTTTTAAAAATTTAACATAATAAATTAATTTTTTTTTGATCAAAATATTACGATTATACATTTTAATAATTAATTTTTTATCTTCAAAAAAAAATTCAAAAAAAATAAAAAATAAAATAAAAAGTATGCAATAAAACAAAATGCATAAAAAATGCACCAAATATGCATTTAAAAAATACATATGTAAAAATATCTCATTTTTATCAAAATATTCAGCTACAAATCAATTTCGTTTTGTTTTAAATTTGATAATTCAGATAAATATTTTCTCTGATCTAACTTCAGCCAGACCAAAGCGCTGGAACTAAAAAGTTTAAATTTGGTACATAGGGTCCTCCTCCGGTGGGGACATTATATAAGACAGTATATTTGAAAAAGGCTTCCACTTGACGGTTTGCCCAAACTCCTCTGGTTAGAAACCCAAAATTTAAAATCTGTAATGTGAGTGGAATTGAAGCAATAAAGAAGGGAACGAAATGGAATGAAATAGGGTGCGAGTGGAACTTAAACACAAGTGCATTTGAAACACTAGGCAGGGGAATGAAACGGGTAATGAGTCTAATTGGTACTAGAGACGGGAAGCGACATGGAATGAAACGGGGAATGAGTGGAATTGAAACACTAGACAATGGGAAGGACATGAAATGAAACAGAGAATGAGTGGAATTGAAACATCAGACAATGGGAAGGACATGAAATGAAACGGAGAATGAGTGTAATTGAAACACGACAGGCAAATGTAATGGGAATTGAGTGGAATTGAAAGCATAAAGAAGGGTAACAAAATGCAATGAAATGAGGAATGAGTGAAATTCAAACACTAGAGAAGGGGAACTCAATGAAAAAAAACGGGGAACAATTGCAATTAAAATATTAGAGAAGGCGATTTAAATTAAATAGAACTGGGAACGAATGAAATTTTTTTTATCAACACTCAGGCGTTGCCCCCTATAAATGCAGTGCATTGTGTTAATGTCAGAAAAATAGGTTATGAGGAGGAAAGAGGGAGTCGTGTAATGTATGTTTATATGTTCCTTGCAGTATAGGCTAATTCACTGATAAGGCATTTTGTGCATCCTGGTAAAAAAGTTATTTAAAATATGCGTTTTAATAATTTTCACCATAAACATGGTAAAAATGGTGGTTTGTAGAGTTTCAAGTCCTGCCCACTTAGCCAAAAATCTGAATTTTAAAATATTTATGTGCCCGTTGTGGTATGATGTGTTATTCGTTATTAAAGTGGTGATAATGGGCGTAAAAAGTTCACCTATTTGCCCAGCGTGACAGAAGCTAACATGTATGTAGATTTCTCCTCGATCATCGGCTTGAAATCTGAAATTTTAAATATATATTCCCTGGACTGTGTATGCTAATTATCTAATACGTACTTTCTGAATTTTTTCCCAGTAACTTGTTAAAGTTTTCTTAATGGTCTGTCCAAACCGCTTTGGCTAGAAGTCTGAAATTAAATTTAAAAATATGTGTCCCTGGCAAAAAGGGAAAGAGTGTGTTGTTATTCACTTATAAAGTTTTATTTTTTTGATAAGGTGGTTTCAAAATGGGGTTAGGGGGGAAGAAAAGTCCCCTTAATTAGGTGGAAGCTAAGAACTTGAAATATGTAGACATCCATTAAACATAATTTTTAGAAATATTTGCGGAATTTATTCCCTACTAGTGTCTTACCGCAAATTCTTTGACAGTGAAATTGTTTCCTGGGGTATGGGCGGATTCACTGAAGAGATACTTTTTCGTATACGCAATTAAAGCGTGGTAAAAATTAGACTGGAAAGGGAAAAGGTGCCCCTTAAATTTGCCTGAAATCTGAAATTTCAACTGCAAAAGGTTAAATAAATTTATTAAAATTGAATTTTTTCCATAACATATTCCGATGAATAAATTTAACGGCAACGAATTATCGGGCTCTTTAGCTAATTTCATTCATTTTAGTTTTCGACATGGAATTCCTTGCCCTAGTTATAACTATTGTATAATTTTAACATATTATATGCAACTTATTAAGAATCTTAAATATAAAATAAACTCTCTAACGCACTAGGACGACTTTAGGTACTGTTACCTTTTAGGGTAGCTATACATTGAAAATGCACAATTTTGAATTATTTTATTTTGAATTGTTTCGATAGAAAACATAATTAAGTAGGTACAATTTTGTTTAATTTTTTTGTTTTGAGTATGAAGAACCTTACTGAAAAATGTTGACTATTAACAGGAAATTAAGTCGAAATATCTTATTTGAAAAATTCTTGATATTCGATCACTAATTCAAAAGATACTCCTTAACAATATAAATTTAACTCGAAGTTGTTAAAAATTTTTTAAAGAAATCTGAACTTTTCAAACTGTCGGCTCACCCTATCTATTGTATATCCTTTATTTATTGCATTTTATATGCTTAATGACCAGTTTGTGCATTTGAGAAAAAGTGAAAGGAGTTTGTTTTTAAATATTTTTATAAACGAAATTTTTTGTGTTAATCTAAAGAGTATTTTTTTATTTTTTTGCAATCCAAACAACTATTCAAGTCAAATAAAATAAATAATGTGTATTTATTTTTTGCTTCTTCATTACATCCATAAAATGTATTGTATTAAATATTGCCAAATAATTAAAATTTAATTAAACGTTTGTCGAAGAAGCAGAAGAAGACGAAACAGTAAAACAAACCGACTGTTTAGAGACAAACTTAACTATTTAAGATCTTTATCAATATAATTGTATATTTACAACAACAGCAAAAATCGGCTACTAAATATTTATATGTCTATAAATGAATTGTCTTTTGTAGACATTTAGCTACTAAATATTAAGCAAAAATTTTAAATACGGAATTTTTTTTTCGACATACCAAAGAAAAAAAAAAATTCATTAGAATTGCATCATGTTTATGCATGCATGCATTCATGCATTCATTTATACAAAAAAAAAAAAACCTGACTTGTAGACAAAAAATATATCTTATTGTTTTTTATTTATAGAAAACAAAAAATACAAATAAAAAGTAATGATCCGGGATCTGGATGTTAAAAAAAAACAACTTCTTATTTTGTTAACCCTTTAATGATCCAAAGTGTTAAAAGAATAGTTAAATTGTAATCCTCTAATGCAGGAATTTTTGTTCTCAATGTTATTTAGATTTAATAATTTTGTCATGAAAAATAAACAACGAAAACATTTTGAAAAAAATAACTTTTTTTGGAACACATATTTTCTAATAAATTTACTGTATTTTTTTTTTTTTGTAGTAGTAGTCTTGGCTAAAGTGTTCGCGACCACGCAGAGAAAAAATATGGTTAGGACAATCATATATAAAGATCAGCATATATTTTTAAGATTATGATTGTGCCTACTATAGTGGTACTAATTATCATATTACCAAAACATGAAAAACTTCATTAACTTTAAGAATATTTCTTCAAAAAAAATTTTGTATAAAGAAAAAAATTGCTATTAAGGACTTTTTCAATACTTCAACAATTTTTTTTTTTAAATTCTAACAACTTTTTCATAAAAAACATAGATTCTATGGACTTTTTCTAAAAAAAAAATTTTTAGATTCAAAGGACATTTTTAAAATTCGTTTTAGATAGTCCTTAGAGTCTCATAATTTTTCTTTTAGAAAAAGTCCTTAGAATCTAAGTATTTTTCCTGATGAAAAATCTTTAGAATCTAGGAATTTTTTATTCAAATAAAGGCCTGGAATCTAAGTTTCTTTTTTTTGCAGAATCTGAGAAGGTCCAGAAAATCCAAAAATGTTTCTATTGGAAAAACTTTTAAAACTACAATTTTGTATAAGAAACTTTTAACAGAACAACTCTTGTGTTCTACAGAATTTTTCTTATAAAAATTTATTTTATTTATATTCTGAGTACTTTTTTCTCAAGAAAATCGTTATTTTACGAGAAAGGAATTAATAAACAAATGAAATTCTGCTAATCAGAATTAGTTTTAAATCAGATGTTGATGGCCTTTGTACTCATTTTTTAAAAATATGTGCTTCGTCGTTAACGTTTGCACTGTCATATATTTTTAATTTATCTCTTAAAGAGGGTATTTTTGTTGACCGATGGAAATTGTCAACTATTACACCAGTTTTTAAAGATGGAAGTAGGGATGATGTAACTTGTTATAGACCTATTTCCAAGTTATCTTGTGTTTCTAAAATTTTTGAACATATCATCTATAAAAGATTGTTTTTTCTTACAAAGTCGTGGATATTACCTAATCAACATGGCTTTTTTTCTGGTAGATCTACAACAACGAACTTAACTGTCTTTAGTGAATATTGTATAACAGCCCTTGAACAGGGTAGCCAAGTTGAGGCTATTTATACTGATTTTTCTAAGGCTTTTGACAAAGTGTCACATCACATTCTTTTCTTGAAACTGCAACAGCTTGGTTTTCATTCTGTTTTTCTAAATTGGATTAAATCATATTTATCAAATAGAGTATGTAAACTTGTTATTGAGGGCTTTGAATCAATGCCTTATATTCAAACGTCTGGTGTACCTCAGGGCAGTGTCTTGGGTCCACTTCTTTTCAATTTGTTTATAAATGATATTTCTGCTTGCTTCACCAATTCTAAATTTCTTATGTATGCAGATGATTTTAAAATATTTCTTAAAATGAACTCAATTGTTGATGTTTTTGATTTACAAAACGATTTAAATAATTTGTATGAATGGTGTACGTTGAACAACTTACATTTTAATTTTTCCAAGTCTTTTCATATTTCGTTTAGCAGATCTCTGAACCCTATTATATTTAATTTTAATATTAATAATCATAATGTGGAAACAGTTAAGTCTACTCTTGATCTTGGTGTGGTTTTTGACTCGTCATTTTTATTTGTTCCACATGTTGATTACATTATTCCGAGAGCTTATAAAATGCTTGCATTTCTCAAAAGGAATTCATCACATTTTTCTGATCCTTGCACGTTGAGGTTAATTTATAGAACATTTGTTAGATCAAAGTTAGAGTATGCTGCGGTAATTTGGAATCCCTTTAATTGTATTCATGTCTCTCGTATCGAGAGAGTTCAGAGGAAATTTATTAAATTTGCTTTAAGTTAATTTGCCTTTGTTGATCCTATACCTTCATATAAATCTAAATGCCTATTTCTAGGGTTGCAGACTTTGGAATATCGTAGAATATACCAATCTGCATTACTGGTTTTTGACATAATAAATGGTTTAGTTAATTGTCCTGATCTACTATCTCTTATTCCATTTTTTGTCCCGCCTAGAAATCTTAGATTTATTGATATTTTTAATGCCCCACTTCATCGCACTCAATATGCTCTTAATAGTACGTTAACACGCACGTTTATTCATCTTAATCAAATTAATTTTGATCTTCAACAAAACTGCGAATATAAATCATTTGTAGAGTTTTGCACGTCAAAATACAAATTTAAGTTATTTCTTAATACAGTTTTTAAATAATTAAGCTTTATTGTATTTAGTATTTTAAGTAAGTATTTTTGTACTATTTTTTTTAAGATATTTAATCATAGTCTGTAAGGAATTTTGTTTCCATAGACTGAATAAAATTGAAATGAAAATTGAAATGACATAAACAAATTTTAAAAAAATACTGTTTTATTGAAAAAGAATTAAAAATATAAAATTTTTATATACACAGAGAACACAGATTCTTGCCAACCGAATATTGGAATTATGTTTTCCTGATACAATTGAAATATTTAAGTTAATTTCAAATCTGATTCATTGTTTTTATGAACTAGATTTCGAATAAGACTCATTATTCGAATAACATCTACTAGAGCGGATTAATAAGTCCGTGACTTTTCGAACTTCCCTCGTAGTTATATGAAATGCAACACTGCTCCCATCAAGTACCACCTGTTAATAGACTACTGTCAAATTTTGAGCAAGTTTCGTCATTTACTTTGCGTTTAACAGCAGGATTTTTCGAGGTCCATAGAATAGGCATTTGTTTGATCAATAATTTCATCGTTGGAGCCAAATTTCTTTCCACCGAGTCATTTCTTTAGGTTTGGAAATGGGAAACAGTCACTGGGGTCTAAATCCGGAGAATAAGGCGAACAAGGGGGCAAATCGTAGTCTACTTCATGGATTTTTGCCATGGAAACTAAGCTGCTGTCACACGATTCCGTTTTTGGTCGATTGTGAGCAAACGCGGCAGCCATCTTGCGGAAAGTTTTCTCATACCCAAGTGATCGTTCAAAATTTAAACAACTGAGCCATGTGAGATTCCTATGACTTCCACAATCTATCGCACATTTAATCTCCGATCGGCCAACACCATATCGTTAATTTTTTCAGTTGTAGAGACCTCAACTAAGCGTCCAGAACGTTCGGCATCTTCCGTGCTTGTAAGGCCACAACGAAAATCAGTGAATCATTTTTTTACCATTGAAATCGATAGTGTAGAGTCCCCATAGTATTTATCAAGATTTTGCTTGGTTTGATTGACGGTTTTTTTCGCAAAAAATAATGTTTCCCATAGGGAACGTTTACATGGACATACGGACGGACATCTTTAAGGTGAGTTTAGGTTTCTTATTTTTGGTAGTTACAAACATTAGCACAAACTAATCATACCCGCTCCACGTAGTGGTGTGGGCCATAAAATATAATATTATGTAAAATGTGCAATATTTCAAATATTAATGGAGATAAGCAATAATTTGACAATTATAGTTTAAACAAATTGTCAGTTATAATTTATTGGGTTCCTTCCGAGGGTTAAATTAAATACACGCAATACTACTACGTACTACTAAAAAAACTTACAGTTAATGCTTAAATAAACATATATTTGCATAATTTTTGTTTTGTTGGTAAATTCTTTTTAACAACAAAAAATATATTGTAGTATTTTACAAAAATGGTAAAAAACATGTTGTTGTTCATACGACTAAGAAACAAAAAAACAAAAAACACAAAACAAAACATAAATTAACAAATTACAAGTACAATATTGTTGACATCTTGATAGAATATGAATAACAACAAAGAAGTGCAAAGTTTAAATAAACAAAAATTTATGTAAATATTTAATTGGATTTTTAAAGAAATGAGGGGTAACAGCTTTTGAGTCTATATTGTATTTATTTTTCTCGTCATCCCTTGTGAAATATATTCAAATAAATTAGTTTTATTTTTATATTTTAGCAATATCACCTATGTTCTTCTAAACTCAATTAATTATATATATTTTTTTTTATAAGAAACATTAATTAACTTTGTAATTTAACCAAGTTACCAGTACAATATACCATCATCATCCATAGTCAACATACCAATGTGAGTTTTATTTTTATACATTTTTATCTTCGTTTAAATTGTGTAACTTAAAGTATGTACTTGCACATAAATCCATTTTACTAAACTACTGACGTAGAAAAAATAATCTAAGTTATTTTTTTACATTTTTCTTTTCATTATATTTTTTACAAAAACCACCTTAAGCTGAAGTTTAATTTTGGCTTTAGCATTTTAAAGGCATTTTTTGTACAATTATTTTGAGTTAGAGCTCGTGTCTAGTTAAACAATACATTTTTTCATTGATAGTCGAGGCAGACATGTTTTATGAGCTATTGTGCATTTAAATTTAACCCATAAAGGCAAATAATTTATTTTTGCTTAATAATATTAGAGGTAAATATTTTTATTTTAACTTAAGTGTCCTTTTCTAATAAAAGGGTACTTTTCTAAGTGGGTACTTTTTCAAAAAGATCCTTTTTTTAAAAAGGTACTTTTTGAAAAAGGTTCTTTTTTCTTAAAGGTACTATTTCTAAAAGGTACTTTTTTCAAAAAATTACTTTTTCAAAAAGGTACTTTTTCAAAAAGGTACTTTTTCAACAAGGTCATATTTTCAAAAAGGTACTTTTTTAAAAAAGGTACTTTTTTCAAAAAGGTACTTTTTTTAAAAAGGTACTTTTTTCAAAAAGGTACTTTATTAAATAAAATAAAAGTCACTTTTCTAAATAAAAGGTACTTGTTCAATAGAAGGTACTTTTTTAAAAGCTACTTTTTTTTAATAAAGAGTATTTTTTTTAAATAAAAGGCATTTTTTAAAATAAAAGGCTCTTTTTTAAATAAAAGGTACTTTTTTAATAAAAGGTACTTTTTTTAATAAAAGGTACTTTTTTTAATAAAAGGTACTGTTTTAAATAAATGGTACTTTTTTTAATAAAAGGTACTTTTTAATAAGAGGTAATTTTTAAAAAAAAGGTCCTTCCTTTTAAATAAAAGGTACTTTTTTAAATAAAAGGTACTTTTTAAATAAAAGGTACTTTCTTAAATAAAAGGTACTTTTTTAAATAAAAGGTACTTTTTTAAATAAAATGTACTTTTTAAATAAAAGGTACTTTTTTAAATAAAAGGTACTTTTTAAATTAAAGGTACTTTTTAAATTAACGGTTCTTTTTAAAATAAAAGGCACTTTTTAAATAAAATTTACTTTTTTAAATGAAATGAACTTTTTTAAATGAAATGAACTTTTTTAAATAAAATGAACTTTTTTAAATAAAAGGTACTTTTTAAATAAAAGGCACTTTTTTAAATAAAACCAATTTAATTTTTCAAGAAAGTCTATTTTATCAAACAAAAGTTAAGTTTTTAAATAAAAGGAACTTTTTTTAAAAAGCTCCTTTTATTTATATCTGTCTCATTTACAATTTTGTTATACCCTCCACCATATATGGTGAGGGTATATATCAGTTTATCATTCCGTTTGTAACATGTCGAAATATAGGTCTAAGACCCCATAAAGTATATATATTCGAGATCCTTATGCAATTTCAAGTCGATTTAGCGATGTCTGTTGGAATGGCGATCACGACGCGAAGACGCAAGGGGGAAGCCTATTTTTACCCAGTTTATTGGGCATCCTCCTGAGCAGTTTGGTATTGAAAATGAGCAAAATCGGTCCAGCGATTTAAAAGTTATAAGTGAAAATGTGAAGGTACCTCTAAATTTTATAAAAAATTGGTGTATTTTAGTACAATATTTTTCGGTTATTTTCCGTTGATAAGCTTTGTTGGTATTTTTGTTTTTGTAAAACTCATATTCTATATTTTTGTTATTGTTTTGTCAATAGCGCCACCCATTGAGATGAGCTTTGTCTGGGCTAAAATCAGACATTAAATAACATAAGTTGTAACTATTTGTCAATAGGTGCATTCTCTCCATTAGGAACATTTTGCTGCAGAGCTAGTATACAGGTTGGTTGAAAAGTTCCTGCGCTCGAAATGAAAGAATACTGTTTTTGTTACGAAATATATTTTTTTATTCAGTATAATCTCCTAGATCTATGATCTTCCAATGATTTTATCCCATCCATATAATGGTTTTCCGGAAGCTCTGCAAAATAACCGTCGACGACTGCTATGGCCTCTTCATTCGACGAAAAATGCTTTCCACGAAGGAATTGTTTGAGATTTCTGAAGAGTTAGTAGTCACTGGGAGCCAAATCTGGTGAATACGGTGGATGATCAAGCAATTCGTACTTTAATTCTTTGAATTTAGCCATCGTCAAAACACTTTTGTGAGCAGGTGCATTGTCTTGATGAAAAATGATTTTTTTCTTCTTTAAACCAAGTCTTTTCTCACGAATTTTTTCATCCAAAAGGCTGCAATAATATTCAGAGTTGATTGGTTTACTTTTCTGAAGATAACCAATCAACAAAATTCCTTTTGCATCCCAAAAAACTGATGCCATAACCTTCTTTGCTGATCGTTGTGACTTCACCTGCTTTGGAGCTGAACAACCAGCTTTAGTCCACTGTAAACTTTCTTGTTTCAATTAAGGATTATGGTGGTAGATCCAAGTCTCATCCATAGTTATAAAACGACGCAAGAAGTCGGGTTTATTCGGCTTAAAACGCTCCAAATTACGCTGAGAAACTTGTTTTCGATCCAGTTTTTGTTGAATTGTTAATGTGTGCGGCACTAACTTTCCAAAGAGTTTTTTTATACGTAATTCTTCATGTACAATATGGAGTACTCGTTCGTCTGAGATGCTTATGGCATTAGCAATTTCACGCTTAGTCAAACTGGGATCTTCACTAACCATATTATGTACCTACTCAATGATTTCTGCTGTGGTTGCAGTTTTTGGTCGTCCTTCGCGTGGATCGTCTTTAAGGCTGGTACGACAACGTTTAAATTCACCAGGCCAAAATTCAACGGTGCGTTTTGAAGGTGAGGACTCCTTATACACTTCTAACAACTGTTCATAAATTTCCTTTGCTTTTAAACCCTTCAAAACAAAGAATCTAATGACTGCACGATATTCAATTTTTTCCATTTAAAAAAAAAATCAATGAAACTTCAACTTCAAATGGCTTGTAAACAAAGAAAAATTGACACAATGACTTGCAACTTTGCATGTGTTCTCAGGACAGTTATACCAACTTGAGGAAAAAAAGTTTGGAGCTAGCAGTGCCATCTCTTGGTGAGCGCAGGAACTTTTCAACCAACTTGTACTTCAAAAGTTTTTTTTTTTATTTTATTTTTATTTATATTAATCATATAATTACAAATTATATCTTATAATATAATTACATATATAATTACAAATTATATTTTAATACCCTAACCGAGCACTAGCAACAAAAGTCATCGGCTCGTTGTAGCGAAAACAGACCAGAGCCTCTGGTGGGAATTGAACCCACGACCCCCGCACTGATAAGGTAGCACGCTACCAACTAGCCTACACTTCAAAAGTTTTTTACATGATTTGTATCAAAAACAGTAGAGAACATTTTTTAGGACATTGGTGGATGGTATTCAAAGATTCGGCACAGCCGAATTTAAGCCTTTTTTTTACTTGTTTTTTATTATCTAAACTATCACACCGTTTCTTATTGGGTTAATTTATTGTGTTTTTGTTGTTATTTGTAAAACCATAAAATATAATTTCTATGTTATTTTTTACTCGCAATTTAATTTCTGTTTGTAATTTCTAGCATACTATAAACAATGCAGACGTCCAATGACCGTTTTTGGCCCTACACTTTAATTCATACATTCATTCATGCGTTTTTTTACATTTTTGTTTGTTAAAACGGACTTTAACGTGATTTTACTGAGTATGAAAGTTTAAAAATATGAATTTTAATACATTTTATGACGTCAATAGACTTGTTTGTAGTGTTTGCTTGAAAATTAAATAGTTTTGGAGGTAAATATATTTGCATAATTGATTTGGATAAACTTTTATGACTAAGTAAAATTTTTGTCAAAAATTTTATTTCAAATTGTAGGTGGTCACGTGTCATTTAAACTTTAAATTTGGATATAAAATATAATTTTGCAAAATGTTTGCATTAACCGGTTTTATTTCAATAAGTTCCTTCTATTTAAGAAAGTATCTTGATATTAAAAATTTAAATGGTATTTGTTTTTATTAATAAGGTACTTTTCTATTTTAAAAAAGTACTTTTTTTTTAAATAAATGATATTTTGAAAAAGTATATTTTTTATACAAAAATAACTTTTTTTTTTTATAAAAAAAATATACTTTTCTTTAAAGTACCTTTTATTTATTTAAAAAAGTACCTACTATTTATTTAAAAAAGTAACTTTTATTTATTTAAAGAAGTACCTTGTATTTATTTAAAAAAGTACCTTTTATTTATTTAAAAAAGTACCTTTTATTTATTTAAAGTATTTAAAGTACAACGCCGAATTTTGTATAACTTATAAACCTTAGCCTTGGATTACTTCGGAAACTAAATAACATATCAATGAAATGTTTTGTCAAAACTCTTTACCTGTAAGCAGATCTTCTAAAAAATTCAATCTGTAATACTATTTTCAATTCTAATTGACTAAAGAAGCACTGAATTTAATCGTTAGGAATTCAATAATTTTTTACTCAATCGATTAGAAATTTGGAAGTTCAATCGATTTGTTCTTCATTTGATTTATTGTTCATTCGATTTTGTTTCATTTAAGAATTATGTTCGATTTTTAAGTTTGGATAATAAATAACAACTATATAAATTTTAATTTAGAGAATTTTAAGGCTTTTTACATTTACAAGAAACCCAAAATTAAAAAAAAATTACCCAAATCGAAAAAATCGCTAAAGTTTAACAAAATTACCAAAAATTTGTAAAACAAAAATACTAAAATTAAAAAAAGGCAAAATAATAAGAAAATCGCTACATTGAAAAAAATTGCCACAATTCACAATATCGCCAAAATTAAAAAAATAATTTTTTTTAAATAACTAAATTCAAAAATATCGCTAAAATAGTCACAATTAAAAAAAAATAGTCCCTGTAGGAAATGTCGATAGTGAAACTGTACTGATTCACTATTGACTTTGTCACCAGTACTACTGACTAATTATGACCCAGCCAACGCCTTCTGCTGTAGATATTTAACATGTGCGTATCATTGCGAATCTACACAACTATTGACTATTTGTGGACATTGGAACCAGAGATTCACTAATACATTTTAGTAATTCTAGTCTACACTTTTGGAACTTTTTACTTGATTTCCACGCTTGGAAGGAGATAAGATTAAACAGGTGCATTTATTTTATTAAAATTGATATTTTATTAATAAAATTTTCTTTTTATAAATTTTATGAAAGTAAAAAAATTTAATTTTGGAGAAGACAAATCTTCAAAAGACTGCACAAAATCATCCACAGGCTCTGTAAATTCTTCATCTGGCTCCACAAAATCTCTAGAGTTGCAATTTTCACTAAAAATTGTTGCCTCTTTTTTGTTTTTTTTTTTATTTTTATATAAAATTGATTCTTTTTTTTCACAAGTTTTTTTATAATTTCTTTTGCTCATTATATATTTTGTTCAAATTTGTATATTTTACTTTTAAATTAATTTTTCTTTATATTCTTTTTTATAAAACTTTAATTTTGCTTGCAGCTATCCACATGTATTTTTGCAGCTATGCAGCTGCAAAAAAGGAATGTAAAAAGTATAGACGCTTTGTGGACATGTCACTAAAAAGTCAACCGAAATAGTCGACAAAAGTGGTGACGTGTAGACACTTGACCCCAGGCTTCCTACAGGGAGTAATTAACAAAACCCAAACTTGTAAAAATGGTTAAAATCGAAAAACTGCCAAAATTAGAAAAAAATCACAAATTGAAAAAGTATCATATTTAAAGAAAAAAATACTAACCCAAAAAAACATAATTTCAAAAATCTCCAAAATAGAAAATCTTTTAAAATAAAGTCATCAAAATTCAAAAATCTTCAAAATAAAAAACTCGCCTAAATAAAAAAAATCATCAAGATTAAAAAATCAAAAAAATTTCAAAAATCGCTAAAAATTAAAAAAAAATCACTCAGATTATATCGATTAGATAAAACTTTAATCGCTTATATCTTGAAAACTAAAAGCGCTAGAGAAACTTCGACTTTCATGGCTGGATTTTTAAATCGCTATTTTCTCACAGAGAAAACCAAGTATTTTATTTGAAATATATCCTGTATGAGGTAAACGAAAAATGACAACTATTTGGGGCCGAGAAAGTCATCGTAAGTCATCTCTTATAAAACTAGAAGCTCTAGAAATAATATTTAGCACCAGGGGACCGATTCTGAATGTTTGAAGCTATGAAGTGATAAAAATTTTCACTACTTCGCAAAGAGTCCGATTCCTGATATAACTTTTGCAAAAACTATCTGTCAAAATTTTATCATATAAGTTTTTTTCTTCTTCACCAAATAAAAGTTCATGAAAAATGTGTGTGTTGCACTGTTTTACAAACATTTTTAACGACTTTTTTTAAATTGATTATTTTTTACCATTTTATATTTTTTCTAATATAGTTTTTTTTAATGTAATCACAAAGAATTCGAGATATTATAAAAATAATAATTACATTTTTAATATAAAACAAAAAATGCTCAAATGTCATTCGAAAAACCCATGTTTGCAACACTTAAAAAAAAATAATAAAACATAAAAAAAAACTTGCCTGTTGTTTCTCTTCCAGAAGCATAAACGTATATCAAGACATTTATTTACCCTAAAGAATTAATTGAATTTTTTTTTAAAAATGTTGCTTTTAAACTCATAGAACAAGTGGAATAAAATAAAATTGACAGATAGGGTACGTTCGTAAATGCAGAAAATTTGTGCATCACTGCGGCAGTTATGCCAATTTTTGTTGCTGATGCGTGATCATCTGTTGCAGATGCTTTGCTACTGCTCAGCAACTGCACAGTTTGCTTTTTAGAACGTTTTGCCAAAGATATAATTATGTTCACCGCAATAACATTGACAACTTTTTGTTAACTTATAATAAAAATAGAATTAATAGAAAGATGAAACGACTTTTGATTATTAAAAATCAATTAAAACGAAAAGGAAAACTAATTTTGCACTAATGCATCAGACACTTTAATAATGATGCCATAGTTGCAAAAATTTGCGCCAGCACTGTCAATTGTTTGCATAAAAAACGTTTGACGTGAATCAGTGCTGCCAAGTGATGCTTTTTTAAACGTTTTACTTTTATTATGCTGCAGTGATGCGCAACTACTGCATTTACGAACGTACCCATAGTCATCATAACAACATTTTTTTTAACGACGAGAATGGGAATCACTCAAAATGAAAACATGAAGTAAAAAATAACTGTGAAGTGAAATTGAAAAAATATTTATCACTACGCAAAGCAACTTTATTCGGAATTGGCCGCCAGACAAAATGTTTGCAATTGAAAATTGCCTCTTTATTACAAAACAACTAAAAGTTTTTTCTAGTTTTATTTAAAGAAACGGAATACATCTTTGTTGAAACTTTTAGTTGCTCCATTAGTTTCTGATTGAAAAAAAAAATCTAATTATCATCGAACTTTGAAAAAATTTTCATACTTTGTTAATTCATTTCTAATTTTTATGTTTCCTTATAAACTCACTTGAAACCTACTTAAACTTATCTATAATTTTATTTGATTGATTTGATATTTCGCTATTTCTATAATTTCATCACAAATCTTAAAGATAAATTATAAACAACTTTTTTTTCTTAATAAAGATGATGTTTCAATTGTTACAAAAAAAAGTTTAATTTAATTTTAAATTTAAGTGATTTAATTGAAAAATAACCACTTTATATTAAAATAATTATTTAAATGATGTTAAGAGTTTTATTTGTTTTATACGTATTAATTTTATTACGTATTTAAATATTGTGGCGGCTGTAAGAATAACAAAATTAAATTGCAGATATTTTTAATCAGATTATTTACTTTTTTTTTTTTTGATTTAAACAAAACAAGTTGGCTACAAAATTATTATGGTTTAAATTGGAGTAGTTTTTTTTTATTTTTACAGAGTAAAAAATTTGCATAAATCCGGTTTGAATAACTAGAATTAACTTGTATATATGATTTAAACCTATTAAAGAGATTGTATATTTTGTTTTGTGAATCGTCGTTACTATGAAATAGAAAGATATATTTAGTTTGGCATTTAGAATATCAATTTCGTAGGAAAATTTTTAAATTTTCTTATACCTTATAGACGATATGATTATGTTCATAATATAATATTTCTTATAATTTCCAAAAATTAGTTGTGAAATATAAGTAAAATTAAATGAAGAATTTTAAAGTTGTTAAGAAAAATCTCAATCAACCTCTTAAAATTATCATTGATTTAAAAATACAACGATTCATAGTAGAAAAAGTTGGCTCAATAATTTTTTATAGCTAAGATTTTTAAATTACCAACAAATTCGACCTATAAAAATTATCAAAATTGAACCATAAATTCCAAATTTATTAACAAAAATGTATGATAATCTAATTTAGGGTTTATAACAGATTCGTTCTCAACCAATCATATGTGTTTATTATAAACAAATTATAGAATAAATTTTTGTTTTGAATATATTTTAATGAAACTAAATTGACATTTTTAATAATTATTTTTAAATTAAAAAAAATAAATTCATACCCACACACAGTTTGAAATTAACATAAATTTTTGAAAATAAAAATTAATTATTAAGAAGAAAAAAAAAATGTTTTAAATTTCAACTGCATAATTAATAGTTGCATAATTACATAATTTTTCATTATATATTTTTTTTGTTGTTGTCCAACTTTTATTTACTTACTAAAATTGAACACAAAACGTAAAACATGTCAATTGAACTTGTCCCATTAGTGTGCCAAACGTCATTAATTGACACATACAGCATTTTGTTGTTATTGTATTTACCTACTACTACAATTCGCCGTACCTCACCTCATTTTTTTTTTGTTACAATGGTTAATCAAGAAAGTTGTGTCGGTCGCTGTTGTTGGTTGCAGTAACTGTTTCACTGTCTCACATATTTTAAATACGCGTAATCGGAAGCGACGTGCTTAGATTTTTATTAAACGAAAGCATATAGAAAGAAAGTGAAATCGCTTATTATTTTTATACTACATACGCTTACACAGCTTATACAGTTGAATCGAGTACAAAATTTATGCAAATACAATACAAAATAAAAGTAATAATAATATGGAATTGAATGAACTCAAAATTATATATTACAAAATCGACAAAAAAAAAAAACAGTTTTATATAAAAAAATATTAATTAGGTCTTAAGTAATATTGGCGTATAAAATTGCATTAACCCTTTAACGAAGGAACTTTTTTTCGCTCAGAATTTTGAATTTTGCACTAACATGTGCATGTGAAGGTGAAGGCAAATCTAATTCACATGTATTTTTAATTTTCGATGTAATATCATGTTTAGGGTATAAACGAGTATAAGAGTTAAAGTTGTTATATAAAATAATACTAAAGTTATTATATACAATAATACTATGATGAATGAAAATCATACTTCTTACTTTTACATACTTGATACTTGGAATTGTCATACTTGTATGGGGACTAGGTCTAACTTTAAACCGATTTCACTTAAACGCAATTAGTATTGTATAAATTAGTGCATGAAATTTCATTGAAATAACTTAAAATTTGCGACATATATCGTACGAAGAAGCCTAAGAGCAAATTTCTGGGGGCCTTTATGTGGGTACTAAGACTTACTATAAATCGATTCCAACTTAAACGACTTGGCTTTGCCCATTTCAAACAATTTTATAAAAAGATCTTTATATTTGCGACCTGTAGCATGCATACTTTTTATAGGACCTTAATATGAGCACTAGGTCCAATCATCGACCGATTCTACCGAAATTAAAAAAATTCCGTCGTATTAGTGTAGGAAATAAAAAGAACTTTTTTCAAAAGGTACCTTTTATTTAAAAATGAACCTTTAAAATAGAACCTTTATTTAAAAAAGTATCTTTTTTTTTTTAAAAGTACCTTTTATTTAAAAAAGTACCTTTTATTCAAAAAAGTACCTTTTATTTAAAAAAGTACCTTTATTTAAAAAAAGTACCTTTTATTTAAAAAATTCCCTTTAGTTAAAAAAGTACCATTTATTTAAAAAAGTACCATTTATTTAAAAAAGTACCATTTATTTAAAAAAGTACCTTTTATTTAAAAAAGTACCTTTTATTTAAAAAAGTACCTTTTATTTAAAAAAGTACCTTTTATTTAAAAAAATACCTTTTATTTAAAAAAGTACCTTTTATTTAAAAAAGTACATTTTATTTAAAAAGGTACATTTTATTTAAAAAAGTCCCTTTTATTTAAAAAGTACCTTTTATTTAAAAAAGTACCATTTATTTAAACAAGTATCTTTTATATAATAAAGTACCTTTTTCTTAAAAAAGTACCTTTTATTTAATAAAGTACCTTTTATTTAAAAAAGTTCCTTTTATTTAAAAAAGTACCTTTTATTTAAAAAATACCTTTTATTTAAAAAAAAGTACCTTTTATTTAAAAAAGTACATTTTATTTAAAAAATACCTTTTATTTAAAAAAGTCCCTTTTATTTAAAAAGTACCTTTTATTTAAAAAAGTACCATTTATTTAAACAAGTATCTTTTATATAATAAAGTACCTTTTTCTTAAAAAAGTACCTTTTATTTAATAAAGTACCTTTTATTTAAAAAAGTACCTTTTTTTAAAAACAGTACCTTTTTTTAAAAAAAGTACCTTTTATTTACAAAAGAACCTTTTATTTAAAAAAGTACCTTTTATTTAAGAAAGTACCTTTTATTTTTATTTAAAAAAGTATCTCTTATTTAAAAAGTACCTTTTATTTAAAAAAGTACCTTACTTAAAAAAGTTCCTTTTACTTAGAAAAGTACATTTTATTTAAAAAAGTACCTTTCATTTAAAAAAGTACCTTTTATTTCAAAAAGTACCTTTTTTTAAAAGTACCCTTTACTTAAGAGAGTACCTTTTATTTTTATTTAAAAAAGTGCCTCTTATTTAAAAAAGTACCTTTTATTTAAAAAAGTACCTTTTACTTAAAAAAGTACCTTTTACTTAGAAAAAGTACTTTTTATTTAAAAAAGTCCCTTTTATTTAAAAAAGTACTATTTATTTAAAAAAATACCTTTTATTTAAAAAACTACCTTTTATTTAAAAAACTACCTTTTATTTAAAAAACTACCTTTTATTTAAAAAAGTACCTTTTATTTAAAAAAATGGAAAAATGCATTCGTTTAAATAAAAACTGATAGTTTCGTAGCTGCTGTCGAAACGTTACGAAGTTAAGAGGACGAAAATGATGCGGAAACGGCATAGTGATATGAATTAACGAGAGGTGCATGATTCTGTACATCAACTTGTCAGGGTGTGAATTAAAAAAATATCTCAAGATTATGCCTTTATCTTCACCGCACGGAATGTGTGTTTGTTCATTTACAAGTTGCACTATTGAATTCATCCATTCATCTTGTTGAATTTTTTGACATGTACAGTGAACAGTATTTATATATAAATATCTTAATAATAATTAATTTCCCTTTTAATTTTTATTTTATTTTTAATTTATTTATTTTTATCACTTTATTTTTTATTTCGAATACAAATTAATGCATGTAAACCTCGTAAACTATATTCGAATTTATGTTGAGTCTATGTAGTTTTTATTATTATTTTATATTATATAAAAATAGTTTTTTATATTTATCAATCCAGTATACAAATTTAATCCTGTACTATTGTTTTGCAGGAAATCAGTAAATAAATCTAAATCCATTATTTGTATTTTTTTTTTGCAATTATAAATTCATTGATTCTTTTAACTTTTATTATTTTTTTTCTATATTTGCAGGTATGTTAACTGTTTAATTATGATTTAATTAGCCATGTTTTACTGTAAGTTACAAATTTTAATTTCAAACCTTACAAATATAGAGACTAAATTTTGTTTACTTTTAAATTTTCTATCATGCCTAAGTTTAAAAATTAATTTTCGACAATCAAGAACGTCTTCGAAGCTTGTCAAAATTTTAATCCCAATTAATATTTTAATTTCTGTCGATGACTTATTGTCAGTCATGTGGCATGACCAAATTATATTATACCTCCTCGTAGTTAGTTATGGTTTCTTTAACACACTCGCATCTCTGTGGAAATGCACAACATTTCTTTTGATAACATCAATAATAATGCCTACAATGAAAACAATACTGAAATTAAAAAAAAAACACAAGTAAAAAAAATGCTAAATTCGGCTAAGCCGAATCTCTGAATACTCTTCACCTAGGCCCTAAGAAAACAATAGTTTACCAAAGATAATGCATTATTTTAAAATTTAATCGATATTTTCGGTAAATTAATATTTAAATTAATCTTGGGAGCACTTTTAGACGCAATGTTTTAAAGGAAAAGGTGCTGAACATGTTTTTTTTGACTCCACACATATTTCCCTTACATACTTTGAGTACTTAAGTATAAACCTTTGGTTTTGATACAAATAATGTTCAAAATTTTAGAAGCGAAATAAAGGAGGTGATAAAACTTTTTTGGATGTGAAAAAAAAATTTTGTGGTAAAATAATTTTTGGGGTGGAAAAAAAATTTTAGTGGTGATAAATATTGTTTGAGGTGAATAACATATAAAATAAATAAAGAGTGTTTTTTAAGCCCAGTAGAACTTAAAATTGTAAGAAATAACATAAAAAAGTAAATTTTAATTCAAAAAAATTTTTTTTCTAAAGATCAATATGTGGCATTAACATTTTAAAATGATTTAGGCCATATGGCCACCGCGGCTGTTCTTGACGAAGCGCATTTTGGACGTTCAATTTTGGGTCACTTTTTTTATCATTGCTGGCCGAGCGAACAATGTTGGCCTCCAAGGCGTCAATTGTTGCTGGTTTATCAGCGTAAACTAGTGATTTCACGTAGCTAAACAGGAAATAATGGAGAGGTGTCAAATCGCACGACCTTAGAGGCCAACTGAAATGTCCATTTCTCGAAACCTACTTATCGCCAAATTTTAATTTCAATAAGTGCACTCAGATAAAAAAGTTAGTAGAAAAATTTGTAAACGGTTTTCAATCCCACTTTACTATTTTTGTAATGATTTTTAGTAAAAAAATTATTATTTAGCAAATATTTTTGCTATTTACATTTTACAAATTACAGAATTTTTACAGAATATTTACAAATTTTTGTTGCTAATTTCAGAAATCATTTTACAAATTTTTGAAAACCGATTTGCTAAAATTAGCAAAAAAAAATACTAATTTTGAAAAGTGGATATTGAAGGAAATGTTTTTTCTAATAATTAAAACTTATACATACAAACTTAAATTGTCCTAAAATGTTACTTAGGTTTAAAAAAATTATCGAAAGTGAAGATACCGACTCATGTCTAAAAAGAGGACATCCACTTAAAATAGCACTAAAAAGGTTTTTTAGTTCTTAAAATCAGTTAAAAATTTAACCTTAGAAGTAAAAAAAAAAATTTACTAAAATATTTTTCAAAACAGAAATTACCAAATTAAAACAAAATGATAAATTTATATTGTATAAAATATTTTTTAAAAAATATAATCAAAATTTTTAATGCTCGATAAAAAAAATAAATTTAAAACTTTGTACTAATATTAATAATATTTAGTAATTTTTTTTGCTGATTTTAGCAAACAGATTTTAAATTCTTCTTTACAAAAAGTCTACTAAAATTTTGTAGCGGCTACTAATTTTTCTACTAATTTCATTGTACTACGCGTCAGCAGACATGTGTTGCTAAGATTAGCAAAAAATACCGCTGGCCTCAAATTAGCAGAATTTCCCGTAATAACAGCAAAATTTTCAGTTACCATTACAGACTTTTTTTGGTGAGTGTGGAAGGTTGCGGTCGCCGTATGGCACGTAGCGCCATCCTCTTGAAACCACATATCGCTCAAATCTATGGCAGCCATACTAAAAGAAAAAAAAATCATTGATCATGGTGCGGTAACGATCTCCTCCCTTGACCGCAACGCGAGGTTCGGCTTCATTTTTGAAGAAATAAGGTCCAATTGTGACACCTCGAAACATTGCAAATGCTGCATTTTTCTTGGTGTAATTACATCAGTAGGCTCTCTTGTGGATAGGATTCACTCAGTATATGGCAACTTTGTTTATTTACATACCCATTAAGCCAATTTTGCGATAAAACATCGGATTAGTTTCCAAGTGCTCTAGAATCAAATCGGCGAAAGAACAACGCATATCATGGTCTCGTGGCTTAAATTCCACCTAGTGGACGAATCGACAAATTTGGATCTTCTTCCACATTTTCGTTTACAGCGGAGGTGTTATTGAATCACTTAGAGATTATGTGGTACGAAATGAATCCATACTTCGACGGCTGGCTTGCTCAAATGGACGATTATGTGCGCCATAAAAATCACGAAGTAGTTGCGCAAATTGATTACTGATTTTAAAGAAAATTAATCTGAATAATTTGGTGGTAGCGTTGTTCAAGTAACAATCTATTCATGATGATTAGCCGCAGTATACTGATCATAAATGTCAAAAAGTGAGTTCTGGCTTAAAAAGCACGCTTTATTAGTCACCTCTAAGCAACTGATGCAAAAATAAAACAAAATATTTTATTTAGTAAAATACACCCCATTTAGAAGTACCTTGACATTTTCACTCATAACTTTTTAACCGCTGGACCGATTTTGCTCATATTCAATACCTCGGGATGATGTCCTTTAATATAGGCCATTTCAACAGAGATCGGCTTAAAATTGTATAAGGGTCACGAATATATAAATAATTTATGGGGTCCTATATTTTGGCATGTTACAAACGGAATGCCAAACTGTTATATACCCTTACCTTACATATATGGTGGAGGGTATGAACAAATCTGTTATTTGTTTACATATTGATTGTTACTGTGGTGTAGTTAAAGCAGAAAAGATTTTATATTTGTTTTTGTCATAATTTGCAATTTTTTATGTTTCGAAAAAAAAAAAAAACAAATAAAAAAAATTTTACAACTCATCTTTTTTTTCCATTTCTCAACCAAAGTGACCGCATAACAGCGGTCAATCAACTCTAAAATGCAAAATATAAACACAGACAAAAATTTTATTAGTTTCCGATAAAAAAACTTCTGCTACAGCGACTAAAATCGGTTAGTAAAACGGAATATTTTTAACCTTAACAAAATTTGGTTAATACAATTGAATATTGATTGCAGCACCCAAAATATTCAGCCATCACATTTAAATTTAGTTGTGTTAATCGTAGTTATTGGTTGTTGCAACCGCAATAAACATATCAATTCGGTTGCGACTTTTTTGTTTTGTGTGTACGAAATAAAATTTTAAATTTATACTGTTGTTAAAACTAGGTGGGTAAATGTTGAATGTTTTTGAAAAATTTGCATTCAATTTAAAGGTTTTTATGATTATTTTAGTTTACAAGAATACGGTAAAAAAAAATTTAATTGGGGAAGAGTAAAAAAATATTAGTTTTTTTGTTCAAGATATCGATGGATAAAGAAATTTTAGTTGAACAGAATTTAATATGAAGTTTGGTGCCGATTGGATAAAAAAAAGTTGAGGCAAACATCGTTTAAAAATTTGAAAAGTGAAATAACCGAATTGTATTCTTATTTTTTAAAACCTATAACAAATAGATATCGGTTGAAAAACATCCAAATTATTTTAAATTGGGTTGGGTATAAAATTCTGTTCGACGAAAAATCTGGTTTACAAAATTCTGTTTTTCAAAATTCTGGTTTACAAAATTCTGTTTTTCAAAATTCTGTTTCACAAAATTCTGGTTCACAAAATTCTGTTTGTAATTGCATTTTCAGTTAAATTAAAAAATTTTTTATTTAACTGAAAATGCAATTACAAACACATAAATAAAAATAAAACAATTAAGAAATCACTTTGCCCTAACTTTCCCTTACATTTAAAAAAAAATACTGTTTAAAAAAACCACTTTGCAAATTTAAATAAAATGCATCACATACACTGTGTGTGTTTGGTCAAAAATTATGTTCCAGAATTTTATTTAAAATTAGTCGCAATTGTGTTGTTTAATGTGTCGTGTTTAAAAAAATAAAAATGAATAAACTGCAATTAATAAAAACCAATAAAAACAAAGAAATGTTGTGTCTCAACGGATATTTTTATTATTTGGAAATGAAAAGACAAAAAGGAACCTTTAATTGGACGTGCTCGAGAAAAATTCCAGATAAGTGCTCCTCTCGAATAATAACAGCAATGGAAAATAACGAGCATGGGAATAACATATTTTAAAAACCAGAATTTTAATGGACAGAATTTTATTAAAAACAGAATTTTGTAAAACAGAATTTTTTAAAACAGAATTTTAGTCATACAGAATTTTTTTTTTGAAAAAAAAACAGAATTTTTGTAAGACAGACTTTTGGAAAACAGAATTTTGTGGCTATCCCTTTGAAATTCCCCAGGTTAGGAGTTAAAGAACAAATTGTGTTTTTTTTTTACAATATTTTAATGATATATTATTTATATATTTTTTAGATTCATAAATACTCAAATATGAAGTTTTGTTCTTCTAACTAAGATAGCGTTTAAAAATTTTTGAGAGTGACTTAAAATGCTAAATTTTCTTTAAGTATTTTCAAAACTCTAGTTTAAAAATTTTTAAAATTTTCTTGAACAAAACTGAAATTTCTTACACTAAGGTTGCATTAAGTACATCATAAGAAATAAAAAATACCAAAAATTATATAACATTTATCCCTCATTTATTTTGAGCGCCCAGCAAAGCAAAAGAAGCGAAAAAAGCAGTGATTTTGATTCCGGTGTTGTGAAAATTTGGGTCGGAACCAATAATTTTTACATAGGGGTGTCACTGGGTGGAAGTTTTCTTTTATGATTCTTTTTCATTGCATCTAAAGCCCTACTTATGGTTAAGTGAAAAATGAGAACTTTAGCTGTACCCAAGTAAATTTTGAATTTGTAATTTAGATTTCAACGGGACATAAGTAATCGGGCCTAAGCCTCATTTTCACAATCACCCGTTTGCTTCTATCTTGGAATTTGAATTACACATTTGTCGGTGTTTCTCATATAAAGTTTGAGTTAGACTGTTGGTTAAATTACATATAACGGAACATTCAGTAATCGGGTCATGTTTATTAAATTACTTTATTCAAGTATTTTTAAATGTTTACTACAATATTTATACCCTTCACCATAGGTGGAAGGGTATATATAAGTTTGTCATTCCGTTTGTAATTTCTACAATATTGATCTTAGACCCTATAAAGTATATATATTCTGGGTCCTTATGAAGAGCGAAGTTGATTTAACGATGTCCGTCTGTCCGTCTGTCCGTCTGTGTGTTGAAATGGGTTTTCCGAAGAACCCAGACATGATGAGGACTTGATTCTTTTTTATTTCTGTTACATGTGATCCATTTCTGTTTGCTATTAAAAATCAGACAGATCGGTTAATAAATGGCTGAGATATTAGCAAAAAACCAGGACTACCTCTAATTTTTCCAGTAAAATCCCTTTGTTTAATATGTATGTAGAATTTTGAGCATAACAACACATCCATGTGTTAAAATTCAATACACAAACAACACACATACAAAGATTTGTCATTTAAATAAAAACCAAACAAATCTCTAATTAACGAAGACTTTTATATATGTACCTCTATTGACGATGATTTTGTGTGAGCTTCGATAGCTCAGTTGTCTAGACGCTGTGTCACAAATACTTTTTTTTTTCTCTAAGGCCGTGGGGTTCGAGTTTCAAATCTCGGTGAGGTCAATTCACTTTTTTTTTGTACATTTTTTTTTTATTATTTTCTTAAGACTTTTTTTTTTGCTTATTTTTGGTTTTTTTTAACATTTAATAATAAATTTATATAAAATTTTATATTAATAATTAAATAATCCATAAATAGGCTAAAAACATCAACATTTTTATAAAAACCCTCTGATACAAACAAAATACAAACGTTTTTATACCTTTCACCACAGGTGGAAGGGTCGCGGGTTCGTTAAGATTTTTTTTTTTGTTTATTTTTTGTTTTTTTTTTACATTTAATAATTAATTTAAATAAAATTTTATATTAATAATTAAATAATCCATAAATAGGCTAAAAACATCAAAATTTGTATAAAAACCCTCTGATACAAACAAAATACAAACGGTTTTATTTCTATTTTTTGCTCCGATTTAAAAGAATTTATAAAAACATTTTTAAACCATTTTATTTCTCACATATTAAGAAAATTTTATACATAATTTACCTTTGAGGGCAACTATTTTAGGTCATAACTTATAATAATTTATAAAAAAAATTATAAACAATTTTCCTTCAAATTTTTAAAATTAAGCTAAAGAAATTACAAATATTTCTAATAAAAAAGCGAAGTAAAATCCTAAATGCAAATTTGCCAGCTAAATCAAACTATTTTGTAGAAATAAAACACATGCAGTTGTAGTGATTTCTTTTAACGATTTGTTGAAATTCTTTTCTTTCACCTCTTAACCTTTTATACACAAACAACAAACACTATTCTAGAGCTGTATTATGACCTATGGATACGTCTTATATAGCAAAAGATCGAAAATCTTTAGTATAACATATTTGCTGAAAAACTCGGAAATATCGGTTCAGATACAAAAAAGTTATGCCCAAAACATACATTTTTTTAAAATACATATTTTCTGGAACCATAAATCTTCCCGAGTCCAAGTTTTATCTCCAAACTAAATGGTTAATTTCCTCTTAAAGGCGTCCGTATATAAATCTGTCCATTTCATATATGTCCATATATAAACTTCAGTTTTTTCCCAACCATGGTGAAGGGTATATAAGATTCGGCATAGCCGAATTTAGCCGCTCTTACTTGTTTTATTTTACTTTTTGTAGCAATAATAACTACGATTTTAAGAATTTAAAAGCTGGTAAATTGTAAGTTAAGGATTGAAACATTAAAAAAGTTTGTAAGTTAAAATAACTGAAAATGTCATTTAAAAGAAATGATATTTCATTTAAAAACCGGTCTACTTAATTTTCATTTAAATTAAATGTCTTTTGTTATTTATTTTTAAATGTTGATTAAACAACTGACACATCCGTAAGAAACAAATGATATAATCAGTTAAAATATATGTCAAAGTTTTACCTACCATTTCCTTAAAAAATAAATGTTTTTTTCATTTATTTGAAATTATTTCCGTTTTTGTATTTTTTTTTTAAATATACTCGTACAATACAAAATGTATGTATGCATATGAAGCTATAAACACTTTTTGTGTGAATGTATTAGTGTATGTATGTGTGTTTATGAAGTTCTTGTAATTTGTATTGAAAAATTTTCTATATATATACAACCAATTTAAATAAAAAAACAAATTGAAATTTTTTGAATATTTTTGTTTGAAACAGACAGCAAACAAAATTTAAATTTGTAATAACTGTTACGGACACAAATAAACCACAAGTTTCCGTTTTGTGGGTAATTTTTTTTATTAAATTTCAAGCAAATGAAAAAAATAAATGAAACTGAAAAAAATCGGTAAATGATAGTAAATTATTTCGAATAAATGTATAAAAAAGTTAATATAGATATTTCTTTGAAAAATAAATGTATTTTCCTTTATTTGTAAATGGAACGGAAAACTTTTTTATTAAACTACAAACAGTTAACTACATTATATTCTGAGTGTATCACTTATCAGATTTATATAGAAATATCTATGATTAATTAAAAATCACATTTTTTTGAAGTTGTGCAAAAAAACTGCCTTATAAGAGGAAAATCAGAACTAAACGATACTTTGGAATCAATGAAAAATAAATTCCTTAAGAATCACTTCTATTTAATTCTGCTGGGCGGATTTCGAGGAAAATGTTTTTTTTGGCGAAAAATTGATTAATTTGATAGAATTCATCTACTTTTGTTAAGTTCCAAAAAATGCTATTTAGATTTTTTTGACACCAACTACAATGACTATATTCTGTAAATTTGGTCAAAACTCAATCAAGTCACAGGTCAAAGTCAATTTTTTTTTTAATTTTGAACATTCATGAAATTGCTACCGAAATATTGTATTTTGATAAAAATTGACTAAACTATTTTCTGGTAATTAATATTTTAAAATAGAATAAAATCATAATTAACCCTTCTATCCACTTGGGTGCAAAAATGACCCAACATGTTTTTAAAAGCTAGATTACGCAGTTTTTTTTAAATAAAGGGTGGGTAAATTTTAAGGGCCGATGTTGAATGTGAACCACACCTAAACGTCAAGTTTTTTTCTGCATTTCATTTGACATTCTCAATTTCAGACTAACTCAATTTGAACCATGGAAAGATACACAGTCGAGCAACGCGTTAAAATTATTCAGGCTTATTATGAAAATGGGCGTTCAAATAAAAATGCACTTTGTGATTTTTTTGGTCAGCAAAATCGACCGAATGTGTCCTCAATCGGGATAATTGTGCACATATTTCTGCAAATCGGGTCGCGAGATCATAACGGAATTCTTGAAGCCAGAAATTGAGGATATGGATGTGCAAGATATGTGGTTTCAACAGGACGGTGCCACTTGTCACATTGCTAACGAAACAATGGCTCTTTTGCGCGACATTCAATGGCCGTGTTATCTCACGTGGTGACGATGTCAATTGGCCGCCAAGATCATGTGATTTGACACCGTTGGACTTCTTTGGGGTTATTTAAAAGAAAAGGTGTACGTCGATAACCCAGCAACAATGCAAGAGCTCATTAACGGCATAGAACCTCAATTATGCCTCAGCGTCATCGAAAATTTGAACCATCGGATGGAGGTGTGCCGCCGAGGTCGCGGCAGCTATTTCGCCGATATTTTGTTCCATACATAATTGAATCATACCATATTATTATAATAAAAAGAAATGACAATAATTTCCTAAATAATTTGTGTTTTATTCAAAATCAACATCGGTCCCTAAAATTTAACCACCCTTTATATGCAAAATTTCCTTTAAAATATTTAATATATGGAAAAAAAAAATACTACTAGATATAGAAATAACTTAGCACGAATCTTTTGTTTACATTTTGCATATTTGTGCGCATCATTTGTGGAGTCACGTTGTCAATTTTGGTTCGAATGTTGTTCGAGCAACTCCAAGGTGTTCGCATACACCAATGACTTCATATATACCCAGACGAAAAAATCCGGAGCAGTCAAATCGGGAGATTTAGCTGGCCAAGCCAAACCACCGAAAGGCAAGACTACATGCGCTGGGAAGTTATCCTTTAAAATACGCATTGTATCACGTGCAATGTGACAAGTGTCCCTGTAATAGCGTTACCGTCGACTCCTTGGAAAAAAATAAGGTCCAATCACTTTTTACGGTTACTTTAAGAGGGTGTAATAGTGCTTCATCCACAGGTCAGCGACTATCATGCAAATGCAAGGTCACCGCCCACTTTTTAGAATAAAAAATTTTTCAATATATTTTGTCGATTTGTCATAGCATATGTTTGCATATTTTAATTTAATTAAATGCATATTTGAATTTAAGTGCAAGTTTTGTTTGCATATTTAATGATTTTTTGTGCATATTTTGCATTTTATTGCATATTTTCTTTAAATTAAAATTATGTTTTGATTAAAAATAAACTTAAAGAAGAATTCGTAAACATCTATAAAAGAAATACTAAAAGAAACTGCATCATGGTGCCATATATTTATACAATTATATTGGATTTAATTTTTAAACAAACGCTTTGGAGTAATAAATATAATTAAAAAATAAAAAAAATTGCATATTTTTGGAGCCATGGTGCATAATTTCTTTTGAATGTGCATTTAGTAGATTTTTTAAAATTTTTGCTGCATATTTTCGATTTTTTAGTGCATAATCCTTGTTTGCGAATAATTTTTGCACGTTCTTGAAGAATAAACCGATTCACTGCTATTCCCTATAAATTTCGCATGTGTTTACTTCATGAATGTCAAAACCAAACTGCCATATCATGTCATTTGAAAAAATGCCAGCCCTTTCCAATAGGGTGATACTTATTGCCCCACCTTATATTGATTACTCATACGCAACAGTTTTTATGTTTTTTACTAAAATTTATTCATAAAGTGTTATTCAAACGCTGTGGGACTTACAAAATTATTATATTAAAGATTATAAATAAACCCCAATTTTGAACATTTTATTTTTTTACATAATTTGTCAGAGTTTTAAATTTTATCCATAAATTTTCTTGAAATATATGTTTGAGATTAATGTTAATGTACCAGAACTTTTCTCCACCATATCCGCATTATTTCGAAAAATATTTAAAATTTGAAAGGTAGTACTTTTAAACACGTTTACTTTTTTTTTAATTTTAAAAATAAATTAAAAGTGTTTCCCTTGAAAATCGTGTTTCGGTACTTACAAAACTATCTACTACTCATCCTTGTAATAATATTAAATCATTTAATAATTAAATTAAATTAAATTTTTTTTCTATTACTTAATAATATTTATTAAATAAAAATTGCAATTAATTCTGTATTATTATTTTTCTTTTGAAATTCTAACCGGTGTATTTGAATCAATAATTATTTGATTGATTGAAAATCTTAGCAAAAAATATAAATCTTGTCATATGCCTGACTTAATAATGCATATTCATTATTACACCATTAATTTTAATTTTAAATGTATATATATATTTTTTTTTTGTTGCAATAATATAAAATATCGCGTGTATAGTTTTGTTTTTGTTTTCTGTTAATTTTATTTATAAGTTTTCTACCTTATAATTTAAATTACGTTTAAATTTGTAGAGAGATTAAAACAAAGGCCCTTAATTTTATATGACATTCTAAATTATAAAACCTTTTTTTTACAATTCTATAATTTTTCATTCAATAAAAATTTATAGTTTTGTAAATTTATACACAGAGAGAATTAACTGCAAGCCATTATTCAATTAAAAAAGTTTTGCCGGAACTCATCCATTGAAACTTTTTAAAAATATAAAAAAATTTATAAAAATTTCTATTTTATTTATTAAAAATGGAAAAATTTCATTAAGACTAAATTTATAAAAATTAAAAAGATTTTTTTATAAATTTATAAATTTTTGATTTATTTTGCAAAGAAATCCTTTTAGTTAACTGAAAATTTTCTTTAAAACTCTTCCATGAAAATTCTCTCTGTGTATATAAAAAAAAAATTATTTAGTATTTTTTCTATTGCTAATTGTCTGTTTAATTTTTTTTTAGCTGACGTTTTAAAATAAAAAGTTTGTTATCGTTTTTTTTTATAGCGTGACTTCTGTAAAAAATATATTAAAAAAAAGTAAATATAAAACCATGCAAATAATTACAACAACGTGATGATGTTTTTATTATATTTTTGTCTATAAATGTTTATATCAATTCTGATAATTTTTATACCCTCCACCATATATGGTGAGGGTATATATCAGTTTGTCATTCCGTTTGTAATATGTCGAAATATAGGTTTAAGACCCCATAAAGTATCTATATAGCGATGTCCGTCTGTCTGTCTGTTGAAATGGCGATCACGACGCGAAGACGCAAGCGGGGGTGCCAATTTTTACCCAGGTTATTGAACATCCTCCCGAGCAGTTTGGTATTTAAAATGAGCAAAATCGGTCCAGTGGTTAAAAAGTTATGGGCGAAAATGTGAAGATACCTCTAAATTTTCCATACAAATTGGTACAATTTTTCTGTATCTATTTTTTTTTCTGTTAAGTAAGTAGAAATGTTAGAGTCGCTAACAGAGCAGACCTCTGTAAATAACATTACTAAAACTAAATAACAAAAGTTCTGTTACATAAATCAAAGACATTAAATTGTTAAAGAAAGAACATTAGTTGAAACTACTTCCCAATAGGTGGCGCATCTGTTAGACATATTCTGCTACAATACACAACAGGGTATTATTGATTTTCTATTTATTAACATAAAAAAATGTTTGCCAAAAGCTATGCAAAATATATGTTTTATGTGTATATTATACTTTAATTTTCTAAATCAATATTCATTTAGATGTTCATGAGCACAGTATTGCAATTTTTCGTATGTGTATTTATTTTTTGGAAAGAAAGAATTAACAAAATTATGGATTTTCCAATGCCTCAATACTTCAAAATTATACAAATTTAACGAAAAAATACCATTTTGATCGATGAAAATTTGAAAAATGCTTTTATCACGTCGAACATTTCAAAAATTGACTTTAGTATTTTGAAATAAGTCTGCTAGTGACAGCTTAAATATGTATTAAATCTCATATCTGTGGTTACTAAGACAACTGAAAGCCAAATACAGGGCCATGCGACCTAGGCATGGATTTAGGATATTGGTGGAGGGTATTCAAAGATTCGGCACGGCCGAATTTAGCCCTTTTTTACTTGTTTTTGTTACATTAAACACCCTACATAAGGTTTTGATTTGGACAACGAAATTTTTATCGCCATCATACGGAGTCGGTCGACCGATAATTGCATGTCTTTTGAAATAACGATTACACTTCCAATAAAAGGCAAACAATGCTGAATTTTTACAGATTATTTTCTAATATTTCGCAGTAGTTATTTCTAATATTTCGCAGTAGTTAGGTATTAAAAATGAGTAAAATCGGTCGATCAAATCAAAAAGTTATAGCGAAATATGTTAAGACATCTCAAAAAATGTTTGTTCTTTTTTAACCAAAATTTAAACTATTCAAATATTCATTTATTTTTGAAAACATATTTTATAGCTCGTTAGCAAGATTTTAGCTACTTACACCATATATTTTAAAAATCCTGGTTCTCTGATTTCCAATAGCCTTTGAAACAATCGACTTTTACTTATACATTTGTTTTGCTTTGTTTAAAATATATTGTAAATATATATTTTTTAACTGAATTGAATTCTCATGTTAAACAACATTTTTGTGTGGTTTTCAAATACGACAATTTTTAAATACTGTTTAAATTAATTGCCTTTTATTTAAAATATATTATTAACAAGTGATATATGTTTTAATGGTTTTAATACCTTTACATTACATCTTGTTTAAAAGTAGTTATTAAAAACAATTTAAAAGGTTTATTAACAAAGTGTTTATACAATAAAATTTTAAAATATATTTATAAATACTTTTTTGCGGTTTATTTAAAAAAAAAAAAAACATCATGAAATAAAAATTTGTATAATCATCATGCTTAAATTATTGCCAAGAATTTTAGAAAAATTTCTTAAGTGTAAATTGAAAATTTAATTTTAAAATAAAAACAAATAATATCGAAAAATATTTCTATTTGCTATTTTTAATTATGGTGAAGATATTTTTAGAAATTCTTGAAAATGCAATCGAATTTATAATTTAAATGAATTGTATAAATAACACTAGCTTACAGGCATGTTGAGTTCTGGATCTCACTTGGTTTATGTCTTTCTGTTAAAATCACAAGTACTCTTTCAGGGTTGCCGATTTATATTTAAAATATATATCAACATCTTGAGAAGTTTGTTACTTAAAATGAGTTACATCCGTCGAAGCGTTAAAAAGTTATGACAAAATGGCTCAAGGAATCTTCTAATGCAGGGTGGCTTAAAAACATTTACCGGATGTTGTTTTGCTTTATCTTTATATATTTATTTGGATCTTTAAGTTTTTTTTTTTTTTATTAAATTTTGAAGATTTTATCGATTAATTGGACGCTCCCATTGTTGATGATCATTTGGTCTCTACTTATTACTTTAGTCGGATATTATCTTCAATAGCTTCCACATGCTGTGGCTTATTCACTTAAATCTGTAAATTAAAAAAAAAACCCAAAGAAAATGATAATGGAGTGGTTAAATCTGGCGATCTTGCTGGCCACTTTAAATCGCCAAAAACGAGACAGTAGAAAACTCGTAGACGCAACCTTTTAAATGTTCATTCTTGCGCGAGCTGTGTAAGCGCAAAAATAAATTTTAATTTTCTTCAATTTTTATTTCTTTAAATTTTTATTATTATTTAAATACTTTTTTGTTACATTTTTTTTTCTTTATAAATTTATATTCTTAGTTTAATTAAATTAATCGCTCTTCCCTTTAAAATTAGTTTGAATATTATTAATATTAATAATTAATAGTGAGTCGATGTAATGGCTTATCAATGATGCGAGGATTCTCAGTACCCCAGAAGCGCAATTCACCTTTAGCCAAATTCACTGACGAAGTATTCCTTGTTAAATAGATTTAGAGCAGCCTGTAGACAAAGTATGACCACAGGATCATTAAATATTCTTATGATATAAATTTAATGTATGCATTATGATGTTATGTTAGGTCGAAAAGAGGAAGGGCCATTCGCCCTTTATGAGCACTCAAAAATGGGTCACATACGCCTATGCCAGAGAACAAAGATTACAGTCTACTTGAAGAATACAGCATACCTCAGGTATCCCTTCAGTTTTCCCTTCAAAGCCGCTATAACGTCGCCGTGCCTTACCCTATTCCTTGCGAATGCCCGACAAAAAAAAGAGAGTGCTCCTCCACCACTACATCCCAATTTCAAAAGGTGTGATCGTATTGTAGAGTGGCCTGTAAGAACTCCCATCATGTTGCCCATTTCCCGTTTCCTCAGCCTTAAGATTACCCTTGGCCTGTCCCACAGGACTTTTGTGATCACGCCAACACGCATATTTTTGGCCCATTGCCCCAGATCCGTTTTCGACAGCCAAAAAGGTCTGGGATTTTGAAGGTTAACAGCCTGTTCGTGAGCTCTCTCATTCCCCTCCACTCCACAGTGTCCGAGTACTCAGACGACTCCTGCCAGCTTAAAACCATCTTTGATTTCACAGAATTCACTGAGAGAGCACTAATCGCAAGCTGACTATCAATTAAGACGACTGCATCCCCAGAATAATCAGTCGTAGTTAAAAATCGAATTAACTAAGTGATAACCACAACCACGTCCTAAAAAACGGTGTTGTGGTCCGAAAGTCGGAAGAACATTTACATTCCCAAATCTCCACAAAGGAAACCTAAACCAGTTCTTCCGTCCAGTTTGGAGCCATCAGTGTAGCAATGAGCTTTCTTGGCATCATCTAAAATACCTTTTATCCCTCCACAGTCAGGAATAAGAAAATCGCAGTCCGCCAATAAACGTTATTTCGCCACCCTAACACATTCCATATCCAAAATGTGATTGCCTGGCAGGTTTTCAAGGACTCTCTGATGCCAGGTACGCCGACCTCCAAGATACCACTTCCCAAGCACCATCAGTCTGTAAACCGCAAGTACATCCTCATATTTAACTTGTACACTTATCGGTATCGTCTCTATTGGCTTTGTAAATGTCGATCTAATCGCTCCACTAATGTACAGAACCCTTTGGAGTTTCCGCACATCACATCACCTCAGGATCGAAGGCCCCCACATGATAGCGGCATATGTTTTTATGTGTAAAGCCAGTGGGTCATTCGTCTACACATTGCCCACACACGGTAAGCTTTAGTAATCCAACTCTCGATATGGTTACCCCAGCAAAGTTTTCTAGCGAGAACAACTCCCAGGTTCTTGATACTATCCCTAATATAATGTTCAACCATCGCAAAGCAGGAGAGGTAATCGCAACCCGCCTACTTCTCCTATTGCACAGCCAAATTTCAGTCTTATCCGGGGTCACATTCAATCTCCTAGATAATGCCCAGTCCTTACACAATCTGACGTGCTCGAATCCTTCATTGGCCAAAGTCCTTTAAAGACTGTGAATGGTGCGGTATGATGAAAATGTAGTGGGTCCATTCGTCTACACATTGCCCACACACGGTAAGCTTTAGTAATCCAACTCTCGATATGGTTACCCCAGCAGAGTTTTCTAGCCAGAACAACTCCCAGGTTCTTGATACTATCCCTAATATAATGTTCAACCATCGCAAAGCAGGAGAGGTAATCGCAACCCGCCTACTTCTCATATTACACAGCCAAATTTCAGTCTTATCCGGGGTCACATTCAATCTCCTAGATAATGCCCAGTCCTTACATAATCTGACGTGCTCGAATCCTTCATTGGCCAAAGTCCTTTAAAGACTGTGAATGGTGCGGTATGATGAAAATGTACTTATTACTAAAACATTGGGTGGTACTTTGCGACTCTGGTTCCCCGACTGTCGTTTGCGCTACAGTTGGTTCTATGCATCGGACTAAGGACTGGTACCCCAACAGAAGCAGGAATCCAACCGAATTATTCCGTAAAAATATTTGACAAGTATGTTGCGTTCTTTAGTAGTATGGTGTTGCAAGGCTTATCGACTTGTACTGTGTATACGATTACTTTAAAAATATTAAAACAAAAATGACAGTTGCCGTCACTTTCAAAACTTATAGTATCTTCCGATAGAGTGATGCATTTTGGGTCACCTTGTAAAATATAGCCAAGTGGTTATAGAATAAAATCAATTTTTTTTAACTTAGAATTTGTTATTTGCTTATATAACAGATGGAAGTTTCCATTACAAATAACTTTTTGCTGTATATACGCCCATCTTTTTTGTGTCAGACTAAGAACATTTCGAACGGCCCTCGTAGATATATAAATTTGATGAAAATCTACAGAAAATTTAGAATTTTCTTTACCTTAAGAATATCTTTAAATATCTTCAATATGTATATGACTGTTTTAATTTTTTAATGATATTCAAGTGACGTTATTTTTTTTTTTCTATTTCATTTATATGAAAATAAAATTGCACAGTTTTTTTTTTTTTTTTGGTTCAAAGATGTTAAACGAAATCTTTGGCGCTAAAACATTTTTAATACATAAGTATGTGTGTTTATTGGATTTTATTCAAATTATATTCTTGGCCTGTTTTTACTTAGCAACACAAAAATAATTGTTTAAAAGTGTTTGATAAATAAAAAAAAAAAACATTTTGTTAAATTATATGTTTGATTTAGATTTGAAAGTATTTTCTTTAGACTTTTAATTAAATATTTTCTGTTTCTACCACGTACTTTTGTAATAAAAAATTAACTTTTACTTTCATTTTTTTAAACAATTACAAACAATTATATATTTAATATTAACGCAATATATCTAAGTTAGTTTATTAGATACAGCATGCAAATATTCTTTTTTATTCTGTTTTTATTTTAGTGTATTTATATTTTAATTATTTCTTAATTTGCATAAAATGTGGTTTAATTGATGTCAGCTATTTTGCTTAAGTTTTGTTTTTTTTTTTTTTATTTATTTTGTTATCTATTAAATTAATTGCATAATTTCATTAAGAAAAAAATATTAATTCAAATTACGAAAATTAAATTAAAAAAAATAAAAAATAATAATTACAACCGGTTATATTTAGAGTATAGAAAAATACTGATCTATATTATTAAATCACACCTGAGTTTGAACATTTCAAATATAAGCCTGATTTTTTTTTTTCAATAATTATAGATTTTGTGTAACATTGAACGAAATATTTTGGAGTATTTCATGACGATTTACATGAAATCTTTTACGCGACAGTTTTCGGGGTCTCTAAATGTAAATCTAGCTTTAATTATGCTATGCTAAGCCTAAAATTACGGATCTAATATTGTGGACAATTTTTATTTAAATGATCGATTTGTTAAAAAAAAAAATATAGAATTAATATTCAATTTTTTTAAGCTAAATATCTTTTTTTTTATTTTTTTTTTATTAAAATTTTGTTTTCCTGAAGATGCTAACAAATTGTTAGCGAAATAACGAAAATAAAATAAGAAATTTTATAAAAAAAGATCTTTAGCTTAAAAAGAATTGAATATTAATATAAAATTTGATCGTATAAAGTTATATAATATTTACAAATATAGAATTGAAAATCATTCTGTTCGCTAAGTACAAATCTCACGTATATAAAATAGTAGAATAACGATGAGTAATAGCAAGTCTAAGGTACGCTTTAGCGGAAGTATATCAATCTAAACCGAAAATATTTCACCCAATCCTAAAAAAATTTTTAGGATTTTTAAGGGGTCCGATACCCCCGGACACTAAAACCGGTGCGCTTAGTATATATAAGGAAATTTCCCGACCTGTATGACGTGGTCAACAAATAGAGCCATCAGTCCCACGAAATGGAGTGGGGGAGGGTCAGAAAAAGTAAAGTCTAGTTGTATGTAAATATGGTATTCAAATGAAAATAAATTTACTCACGATTACAATTTTTTACATTTTCCTAAAACAATTTTGTTTAAGGCCCTTTTTACGCTTTTTAAAAACTCAATCAATTTTACAATACTTCCCATATTATGGTGAATAAGTATCCATAATACTTTCTGGTGAATTGATTTAATATCCACCGAATTAAATCTCTCATTTTTGGTTACAGTTTCAAATTCAACGACTTTCAAAAATTACCGGCTTAATAATTTCAAACAAATCCGATATTTTTTGTTTACAAAATAATTTCGCCATTTTTTATTTCGTAACCTTTATGTCAGATTCATATTCAGTTACCCACAAAATCTTGACGATAAAAAAACTAAATCGATCGATTTTTCAGAAAAGTTAAGCCAGTTAAAATTTTGAAAATCTGATAACATATTCGTTTACAGAGTTATTCAAAACTTCTTAAAATCTCTGATCACTTTTTAAAAAATAATCCGCCATGGTATGAAAACCAAATGTTGGAATGAAAATTTCTTCAGTAATCCCAATTTTATGGAAATTACGTACCGCACTTTTAAAAATTATTTGCCACATACGCTCTGCAGATTTGATGTGGCAGAAGACGTTTTTACATTTATAAAACTGCTGTATTGTTTCCGCAATATTAAATACCGAACATTTTTATATTAGATGTGTTATATTTTGGAAAAAATAGTTCGTCATGTTGAATTCGGAACTATAGGTTTTCAATATCTCTCAAAAATTTATGGTTTAATAATTTTTAATATTGGATTCACCATTTTGAATTTGGGAAACGCGAGGTCAGATTCGGATAAATAATTTACAATGAAATGGATAATTTTTGGAAAAAAAAATATATATGCCTTATTGGATCCGCAATTTTCAGATCAGATTGTAAAAATATATTGGATCCGCCATTTGTGATTTTTTAAATCTGATGTCAAATTTGTAGTCGTCAGCGTCCCTCAAAATTCTTTAATTTATAATTTAGTCATCCGCCGTTTTGAATTTTGAAAACCTAACGTCAGATTCGCATTCAGTGACCCCCAAAACTTTTCGATAAAATATGTATTACGGATGCGATCCATTTAAAAAAAAAGGCCCCATGATGTAGCCGTCCTGTTAAATGTGGAATATCTGAATTCATATTCAGTAACCCTCAAAACTATTGGGTGTATAAAACTTACAAATTAAGAGACTTTTATTGGTTTCGCCATTTTGAAAATCTGATGTCATGCCTTTAAAAAAATAATTAAATTATCTGTAATAATACAACTTCTAAAAAGAATAATAATAATAAAAATAGTTTTTGTTTCGCTTATCATCTGTTCGATTTTTTTTTATCGCGCGAAATATTTTTTTATATTTTAATTCTACAAAATTAAATTTACTGCTTTATAAATCAATGATTTCAATTAAAATCAGACCTTTCAACGAGTTCAAAAATTTTGATTTGCGTATCAAAATATTATTTTTTTTCTTATATTTTGATTCGGGGATTTACAAATCAACTTTTGGAATCATCTTTGATAATAATTATTTTTGAGGCAATTCTTTAAAGCTCTGTGGCAAGTTTGTATGTGGGGAACACAAAAACCAACTAGTGACAAATTCTAAGCGAATTGCAAGTGTATCTGATAATAGTCACCCCACAGGATCTTTGTGAACGCACCAACAATATTGCTATTACAGATTTACTTGTGCATGTTGGTGGCCCATTGTTCAAGCTCCGTTCTCGTCATTCGAAAAGGTCTCGCATTTTGAAGGTTAACAGAGCGCAGGTTTGATCCTTCTTTGGCCAGTCCGACGGCCCTCATTCCTCTTCACTCCACAGCCCGGGTACCCATATCAACCTCAGGCGTTCCCTGCGTTCAGAACCCCCTTTGCAGTTCAAAACCGTCTTCGCTTTCAAATTAAACACACTGATTTTGATAAAATTTTTAAAAATGTACTGGATTTTTAAAAAAAAAAAAAAAAGATTTTAACCTGAATTTTAATCCCCAAAAATCTATCGAAAAAGGAAGTTGTTCAAATTAAACACTCCGATTTTAATAAAAAAAATTCTCAATTCGGTCTCATGAATTTAAGTGGTTAAAATGGGATTCAAAAAACAATTTTTTTTAAATATTTCTGCATTTTATTTAAATGAACCATATGCATATGATGCAAATAAATTGTTCCAGACTTTTCCCAGGAACCTTTTCGGGACTAAAGTTTCTGTTGTCAAATAAAAATGTACAAGTTTTTGAGAACTTTATATGGAATTAACATATTTTATACGCTATTTAATTTAAGCGAACATGTATTTTTTCTTTTCTTTCACGAATATTTCCTAAGCCCGTGTTTGCTACTTTTTAGAACAGACATTATATATTTTAAAATTTTTCGTTTTTGGAGCTTTCATTTCGTAATTCCTAAGTTTTTAACATCCTCTCAAAATTCTTTTCTATGTCACATTTATAAATTTTAACTTGGAATACTTTCCTTGTAGGCTGGGATTTTATCGTCCTTATGTGCGTCATATATATTTTTCAAATCTACCAATTTGAAAAGAAATTGAAGAACTTTCAGACTATATGTTATATCATTTCGGTATATCAAATAATTTCAAGCAATTTGTTTTCTAAAAAGTTTGATCTTTTAATATGCTTTCGAGCGCCCTGGTAGGCTAGTTGGTAGCGTGCTAGCTTATCAGTGCGGGGCTCGTGGGTTCGATTCCCACCAGAGGCTCTGGTCGCTACAACGAGTCGAAGGCCTTCGTTGCTAGTGCTCGGTTAGGGAATTAAGATATAATTTGTAATTATATGTTTAATAAAATAAATAAATAAATAAATAAATAAATAAATAAATAATATGCTTTAAAAGTGAATCATAGAAATAAAGTTCTATACAATATATTTGGTAAAATAAAAGATATTTTGTGGGAACACCTTAACACTTATTACAATTTTGACAAACAAATTTCCGTCTTTTTTTAGAAGACTACCTTCAAAATAAATTGTATTATTTTGTAGTCTACCTCTTATAGGAGAATACATATTAAACAAGTGACTAATATTGTAAAAAATCTTGAATTTTATTTGTTTTAATGTAATGACAATTTTTAAAATATTTTTCTCGCATCATACAACGCCAACGTTTTTTGCACAATTCAATAGTAAAAAAAAAATTCACTCAAATTTTTTTTATATTACCAAAGAAGATGATTTTTGTTTTCTTTTTGCATATGGTAGTGACGACAAAAATAATAATAATAATATAATTTGTAGACAGCACAAAAAAAAAAACTAAAAAAAATAATAATATATGCAAAAGATGATACATTTAATAGAAATAATACTCGTAGTATGGCGTAATTTGCAAAAATTTATGAACACAGATGGATATAAACAATTCGAAATGTGTAAAGTAAAAACCCACTGTTTGTATTCGTAATTAATCTTGAGAATTGTTATAAAAAATAACAGAATATTTATTAATTTTTTTTTTAAACTTTGTCATATTTTTTATAGCACTCAAAAATATTGTGTTAAATCCAGCTAAAAATTTACCATTTCCTCTAACAGTTCGAGAAGTGTGCAAATGTTATCCGCACCGGTTTAAAGAGTTTCAGATTCTGGGAGAGAATATTATTCACAAAAATTTGTACGCTTTTAATAATTGTTGCATAAAAAAAAAGAAATTAATGTAAAAACTACCTAAGCTTTCGTAAAATTAACAAATTTTCGTTAATTTCACGAAAGTTTTTTTGTTATTTTGAAATTTTTTTCCCACAATTTTTTATATGGATTATTATCAGTGTATATAATTATTGTTTTGTTCTACCTAAACATCCATTGTAGAGAGTTGTTTTCTATTGCTATATTTCACTGTTTTAATACAGAGATAAGCATTTTCAAAATGCTTATATGTTGTTTTTTATTACAGACTTGTGTAAAATGTGTAGGAGTTTAATTTTTTATTTGCCACTGTTTGTAATATATCTTTACTACACAATATGGTTCATTTATTAGTTTATTTGTCTTTTTTTCTAAATCTTTATGAGGCGGTAATGTATATAACACTTAAAAAAAATTATGCAATTTACAAATTTATAAAGAAATTTCTGTGGCCTTTTGACAAAATAAAAACATATTTTTTCTAAATTCAAACCTTTTGTGACAGTTTTTAGGAGATCAAAAAATTTTATTTTATAAACATCTTACAAAAAATCAACTAAATAGTGTTATTCCTACAAAAAATCTTTTCAAAAACTTTTTGACAAAACAACTTTTGTCGATTTAAAATGATAATTAAATAATAATTTAATAATAAGAAATTAAACGAAATTACGTACGAATATGGTCGGTAGACAGACAAAAAATTACTACAAATTTGTTACTAACTTCTGGTATTACACGTCCTCACGTAACTCGTCCCAAATTAAATTTTCCCAAATTTTAGCTTGGAATATTTTTTTTTTTAAAATTTAAAAATTTTATTTAACTTTAAGTTAAAGTTAAGCAAATCTTAATAAAATTTCTGGTAAGTAAGCAAAACTACGAAAATTAGTTTTATTATTTTTTTTTTTGGAAAATGTTCATAATTTCAATAAATTAAAAAACTTATAAATTGGAATATTTCAGTAATAATACTACCTCTGTAATATTCTTGAAATTATTTACATTATTTATGTAAAAACTTGGTAAATTTTACTAAGATTTTTTCTAAAAATCAAAAACTTCGTCAAATGTTGCAAGTTTTGGCATAATTGAATTTTTTGAAATTATTTACATTATTTATGTAAAAACTTGGTAAATTTTACTAAGATTTTTTCTAAAAATCAAAAACTTGGTAAAATGTTGCAAGTTTTGGCATAATTTATATACAATGTAACTTGGGTAAATATATTTTACCCATCTTTATGCAAATTTTTATTTGTTTTTTTTTTTTAATTTTCCAAGTTACTTTTTTCTTGAGTGTAACATTTTAAGTTCCGTTTTTTTTATTTTTGCTAAATTTTTCAAGTTACTATTTTCTTGAGTGTAAAATTTAACTTTATACAGCACTATTTAGTAGGGGTAAAAAAAGTTTAAGCAGATGTTTTTTTTTTTTTTTTATAAAAATAAGAAATAGTGATTCTCAGCGATTAGTAGATTCACTTTTTGATTCGATTTAGCGAAGTGTATTTCTTGTTGTTCGCAGAAATTAATACATCGTAGAACGTAGATCTAGTGCCCATAAAATGCTTCTTCAAAATATGGCAACACTCAGGAAATTCCTGATATTAATCAAAGTGTTGCTTTCTTTGTAAAGGGCAATGGGGAGTGAAGGATAAAGCGATTTTAATATAGCGTCATCTGCTGGAGAGTTTGCGAACCTTTTGAAACTTTTTAGGGCAAGTATTTTTTTTTTTTTTCTTCTAAATTGCTAGGATCTGTATAACATTCCTATGCATTAACCGTTACACCACAATGCTTTTTTATCTTTTAATGAAATTTGGTACACTCTCATCAAAGAAATGTATATGTAAAGATAGAGCATCATTATCACCGGTAAGAAACGCAAACACCGTATTAACACATACATATTTGTAAATAGTGTAATTAATTAATAGTGTCACCTGGTGACATTTCAAATCCTCTCGCACAAACAATAATTTTCGATATGAAGATTATAACCGTAAATGTTTCAGTCATAATCCCCATACAAAAATTAATAAGGCAACCAACTATTTTTGATCAACGAAACGGCGGAATTTTTGTGGTGTCCCAAAATTCCCGAAATTTAATTGGACTAATGTCCCAAAAGTAGATAAAAAAAAAATATTATCACCGATGCCCGCTTTGAACATATCCCAGAGAAGAAATCAATTGCATCCCCCCCAATGCTTACCTTCCTTTTTGGGAATTATTACCGAAATCTTTTCGGTCATAGTACCAACATCCAGTGAGCGGGTATGTCCCGAAAAAATTCGGACTTAATCCCAAAAACGGAAATTGGGCTAATTTCCATAGTGGTCATGTCATGTCGCCTGAATATTTTAAGTTGTTCGTGAAAGTTTGAAATTTGCTAAAGTTGTAATAAAATGTTTCAAATTTATTTTTATCGGGGAAAAACACTAATTACATTAATTATTTAACAAATTGTGAAAAATTATTTGTTTTTGGATGGTCCCTAAAAACTGTAAAAACAAATTTAAATTAAAAATAAAAAAATTAAAATTCTAAAAAAACAATGCCTTAGCCTGGATTTGAACTCGGTCTGCCATAACTGTAGTCGACTGCTTAACTCACTATGTCACACACTGCTATACGTAATGGCTGATTTTATTAGACTGTATTGTTTATAGAATTCTGTTATATAATTAAATATATTTAAGAAAAACGGGAAAAAAATTCTACATATCCTGGTTGAATTAATGAGACTAAGTAGTTCCTGTACTTATCAGATTATACATATTTATTTACAATTCAAAACATTGTATATGATTATATATAATATTGTTCATATAATATTATATATAATTATATATAGTATCATATATAATTATATGTATTCATATGTTATGGACAAAGAAAAAATGTAGAGATAAAATTATATTTAAAAGAAACAAAAATAGAAAAAAATTTCACTATTAATAGGACTTTGGAAAACAAAGATCATATATAATTATATGCACATAGATTGTTATAAACCAAAGAAATGTATATATAAAGATAGAGCAAAATGCATAATTGCTTTAGTGTCTATACTTAGAAGTAGATGGCGCTCAAGTAAATAAAAAACAATACCCTGCGTCATGCTTAGGTCGGCATGGGCTTGGATTTGGCTTTTAATTATCTTAGGAACCACAAATATGACATTTAATACATATTTCAAATTCTAGTACATTAAACTGTCACTAGCAGACTTATTTAATAATACTAAAATCAATTTTTGAAATGTTCGACGTGATAAAAGCATTTGTTTCACATTTTTATGTTAAAAACAAATTTTCATAGATCAAAATGGTATTTTTTTGGGAAATTCGTATAATTTTTAAGTATTGAGCCATTGCAAACTGCATATTTATGTTAATTCTTTCTTTCAAAAAAAAAAAAAAAAAAAAAATAAATAAATATACATACGAAAAATTGTAATATTGTGTTCTTAAACATCTAAATGACTATTGATTTAGAAAATTAAAGTATAATATACACATATAACAAATATTTTTGTATAGTTTTTGGCAAATATTCTTTTATGTTATGAACGAAATAGAAAATCAATAATACCCTGTTGCATATTGTAGCAAAATATGCCTAATAGGGAGAATTTCTTTTCAGATGCGCCATCTATTGGGAAATAGTTTCAACTAATATTCCTTCTTTTATAAATTAATGTGTTTGACTCTCATATGGGTTTCAAAAACGAATCTTGTTGATTTTGATTAAAATTATTTTTAGGTCTTGGTACAGTTTCACTTTTAGAATAATTACAATTGGTATCCACCCAATATCTCTAGGGGAAATTAATTTCATATTTTGCTGTTCTATTTCTGTATTTTACCTATGCAAATTCCAATATTCGGAAAATTATCGTGTTAAATTATTGTTTTGATAATTTACTTAAGTATGTAAAACGGTAAAATATTAGTATGATCATTCAGCATGGCAGACATTCACCGTTTTTTAGTATGAAAACGGTATCCAAGTTTCCTTATAAGATATTTAAGAACTTAAGGATTTTCCTATAGAAAGATGCCCTCAAAATCAGAGATTTTTTTTTGTGGGAAAAAATATCTAGAATACGAGCATTTTTCCTACGGAATAAATTCCAAGAATCTGAAGCTTATTCTGTGGGAATCTGAGGCTATATCTTGAGATAAATGACTTCATAATGTAAAGTTTTTCTATAGGAAAAATTCCTGAGAATCTTAGGGTTTTCCTATAAAAAAATTTTTTCACAATCTTAGTTTGAAGACCTTTTGCAATAGTGGAAGACCCTCAGCCCAAAGTTTCTAAGTAAACTAATATAACTTTATTCGATCTTATTTTAATATTAATATTCAATTTTTTTAAGCTAAAGATCTTTTTTTTATAAAATTTCTTATTTTATTTTCGATATTTCGCTAACAATTTGTTAGCATCTTCAGTCAAAATATTAAAATTTTGTTTTCCTGAAGATGCTAACAAATTGTTAGCGAAATATCGAAAATAAAATAAGAAATTTTATAAAAAAAAGATCTTTAGCTTAAAAAATTTGAATATTAAGACAAACCCAGCAAAAACATTGTATCAACTACTTACCAGGCTATTTACTCGCTGAATTACTTTTGTTCGCGATGTCCAAAAAGTAATGGGTACTCATTATTTTTTGGCTGTTCGTAAGCGAGAGGGTAATGACTACCCATTACATTGTGTTTTTTGTAAGTGAGAAGGTAATGACCACTCATTACTTTTGGGACATCGTGAACAAAAGTAATTAAGCGAGTAAATAGGCTGGTAAGTATTTGAAACCCTGTTTTTGCTGGGAAGTAAACTTTTCCTCAAAATTCTTTGAAGCTTTTTCTGTACGAAACCCGTTAGATCTTTCCTGTACGAAATAATTCAAAAACTTGGATTTTTTGTAGAGCAAAAAGTTTTAATAAAACACTTGTAAGTGAAAACTCTCAACGTCATATAAAGGGTGGTCCATAAAACAAGTATCTTTTTGAAAACTTAAATAGAATTACTTATTGTAATTTCTTTTGGTGTATTATGGCTTTATTTAGAAATAACAATATTTGCCATTATTTTTGAAACACGATTTCATTCAGGTGGCTGGCTACGTAATAGCCCATCCGGTCAGTTAAATTTTTCAAGATTTTGTTGGTTTGTGGTTCCACATCACCAATGGCTTGGACGATATTAGTCTTAATAAGGGTATGTGGATCGTTTCTAGATTATTCGCACAGTATTGGCCTTTAACGGAATCCCACAAGAAAAAGTCTAAACGCAGCTACGAGGCGTGAATACGACTGGTAGCGAACTTTGTGCCCAAAAATCGATTGTTTCGAGAGCTGCGTGACCTGGTGCGCCATCCTGTTAAACCAAAGATTATTCAAGTTCATATCTTCCATTTCAGCCCATAAAAAGTTCGTAATCATAGCTCTGTAGCGCTCGCCGTTGACTTAAATGTCGTTTCCAGCAGCAGTATTTTTTGTTTACCAATTTATACCCATATAACAAATTTATCCAATTTATAGGAGGAAAACAATTAAAATGGCTAAATTTAAACAAAAATCCATTTTAGTCATATTCAAATTAAACACACTGATGTATGGGATATTCTATAGTCGGCATGCCCAACTTAAATGTTTTTTTCACGTTTTGTATATGTTTTTTTTTTTCACTTGTTGCAAAAAAAGAAAACTTCTATTTTTTCTTTGTTTTTGTTTACCAACCTAGATAAGATAAAAGCCATATACTGTGCAAATACACAAGTAAAAGTTAGAAATAAAACAAAAAAATAAATATAAATTATACATTCTTTAACGAAAACAATTTAAAAGATAACTAAAAAAAACCTTGTAGGGGGAAAAAGAACAAAATTGTGTAGCTTATAATTTTATCTTTGAAAAATCCCTTATTTATTTGTCAAATATAAAATGCCCAAAAAATTCTTTTTGTTTTATATTTAATCATCAAGGCAACCAAAAACAATGCTACATCATGTTTTTTGCTAAGTTTGGTATTTAAAAATTATTATTTATGCATTTCAAAGCAATTGACTAATTTCTGGCATCGGGTTGTTCGAGCATATTGTAAGTATTTTACGTAGTTGTCATAGTTTAGGACATTTTTCAAGCGCTTTAAAATGTTTTTAAGAGTATTTTTTTTGGTTGCCCTGTTCATCACTTATGTAATGTAGGGATGTTTGGGTACCTTTCCAGTAAAGTATAGTAAAAATTACTTAACCATATGAAAATCGAAATATATGTTTTGAACATTCATGATTATACGTTATCTTGTATATGAACATAAATGGGCATAGATGATCATATAGGCCCAAGTATAGTTCGATATATGACGATATATAATTTTATATATAGCCATTTATCTTCGGATCCGAGATTTGAGGGTATATGGTCATCTTTTTTTTTTTAAAGAGAAGCACTTGAAGGGTTAGAGGAGATATGAAAGGTAGTGAAAAATAAAGGGCTTCAATTATGGCAACAGTATAACTGCGCGAAATGAAAATTTTTTGCCCGCCATCTAATGAAGAAATTTTTGAAGCTTGAGGTTATAATGAATTCATACCAAATTGTCACTTCCATACTTCGAGATAATCAGCATAGATATTTAGTTGATTCTTATAACAGCCTTATTAGGAAAGTTTGTTGTTGTTTTACATGGTAATGTGTGTTATGAAAATCTGCAAAATTTATATGCAAACGGCAGAATATCTTTTATGTACCAGAAATTACTGAAACAGTCAAATAATTAAATTTCTTCTTTACTATTTAAACAGAGGTTAAGAGGTTACATCTATGTAAAAGAAAAGAAATTTGTGTTTGTTATATTTTCTCGTTCAATGAATTGTATAAATGAAATTTTTTTTTTTGCTCTTAAAACATTTATTTAAAATGGCGGTCCTAGAGTCGCTTTAAGGTTACCATAACTTAATTTTTTATTATTTAGAAATTAAAAATATGGAGGCGCATATATCGCATCTTCTAGCATTTGATTTTTGAAATAACCAGATTTTTCAGGCAGATAACAAACATGGTTGCAATATGATTGCTGCTACTATATTGTGCTTGGTGCTTGGTTGTCACAACCAAGTTATTGGTTTTCTAACCATCATTATTTAGTAAATATTTTACAATTTATGATTGTCATCTTCTATTTTATATCATGATTGGCTGTAACCATACTGTGGTAACAAAAATTCATTCTGACTATGAAAAAAATATGATAACTATGCAACGATAACATGCTGGCAACAATAAATAAATAATTATACATCAAATAAAACATGACTTTAACATTTAGAGTCATAATATTGTCTTGTTTTCATAAAAACCAAAATTGTATCAATTCAGTCAGTTTGTTTTTACTATAATATGTCTTAAAAAAATAATCATATATTGTTTACTAAAACTGTACCAATATTAGATGGATAAAAAATATCTTTCACATGTCATCAAAACATTTCATGAATTGACCCATAAGATCCAGTTAATTTTTTTTTTTAGCTTTTGAAGATTTTTAAAGGGGTTTTTCGAAAATTCCTTATACATATAATATTATATACACTAATCAATTCATTGTCAAAAAGATTCTATTGAAAGATTTTATATTTTTTTATTCTTTTCAATAAAAATAATTAGATTTAAAAAAAAATATGTTTATTAATTCATTTTTTGTAAAAAGTTCTTAAAATATTAATAAAATATTTTTTATAAGAGAAAGTCTGTAGAACCCACATTTTTATTATTTTTTTTTGTATGAAAAGGTTTCTAACACAAAATAAAACTGTTTCTTAGATAAAAGTTCATATATTCCAAACAAACTTAGATTCTATGGCCTTTCTTTGAAAGCAAAATTCTTAGATTCTGAAGAAAATACTTAGATTCTAAGGACTTTTTCTAGTTGAAATATTCTTAGATTATGGATTATGGATAATGATAATCCAGGAATTATAATATAGTTATGAGGGACCATAATATGATAATATTTTAAGCATACTATGATTACGTGCGATCATATTATGATAAATTAAGTATAACATGTTTATTTAGGACCATAATGCAGTAATTTTTGAATCATAATATAACTGTAGGGACCATGTTATGATAAAAATATGGTTATTTTATTATCATAATATGATAACCATATTATAGTACGACTATGATTGGCACAACCATAAACCCAAAAATATGTGATGATCTTCGAATATGATTTCCCCAACCATGGAAAATCCAAAAAGAAAAAACAAGCAAAAACAACATAGAAAGCAAATTTGTCTTCTCTGGTTATTACTACTGGCTTCCGTGTCATTTTTTTTTTTACTTTAACTTAGCGAATATCTTTACCCTTTTGGCAACGCTAGTTAAAAAAATATATATTTGAATAAAAAACCGTCTAAGAGACACCAAAAACCAATATTCGGTTTATTCGATTTTAGAAAAAACCAAAACCGGTCGGTTTTGGAAAAATTAAAATTAAAATTTTGAAAATCTTTCATAGTATTTTAAGAGTTTTGAGATCTTTTTTTATCAAACAGTTTGTGCACAAACCTGTTTTTTTCTTGTGTTTCAATTTTCTACATATATTCGCTGTCAGTCTATATTCGACCCTCATTGCCCATATTTGCTAATAAAATAAAATTTTTAAAATTTATTTGGTCTTTATTTTTCATGCCAAGCAAAACGCCCAGAATTATAATTTTCCGTGCCCCATACACTCACCAAAAAAAGTCTGTAATGGCAACTGAAAATTTTGCTGATATTACGGGAAATTCTGCTAATTTGAGCACAGCGGTATTTTTTGCGAATCTTAGCAACACATGTCTGCTGACGTGTAGTACAATGAAATTAGTAGAAAAATTAGTAGCCTCTACTAAATTTTAGTAGACTTTTTGTAAAGTGGAATTTAAAATCTGTTTGCTAAAAGCAGCAAAAAAAAATACTAAATTTTATTGATACACTTAAAAAAGTTTGTAAGTTAAAATAACTGAAAATATCATTTAAAAGAAATGATGTTTCATTTAAAAACCGGTCAACTTAATTTTCATTTAAATTAAATGCCATTTGTTATTTATTTTTAAATATTGATAAATCAACTGACACATCCGTAAGAAACAACTGATATAATCAGTTAAAATAAATGTCAAAATTTTACCCACAAATCCTTAAAAAATAAATGTTTTTTTCATTTATTTGAAATTATTTCCGTTTTTGTATTTTTTGTTTTTTTTTTTTTTAATATACTCGTACAATACAAAATGTATGTATGCATATGAAGCTATAAACACTTTTTGTGTGAATGAATTTGTATATGTATGTTTGTTTATGAAGTTCTTGTAAATTGTATTGAAAAATTTTGTATATATACAACCAATTTAAATAAAAAAACAAATTGAAATTTTTTGAATATTTTTTTTTGGAACAGACAGCAAACAAAATTTAAATTTGTAATAACTGTTACGGACACAAATAAACCACAAGTTTCCGTTTTGTGGGTAAATTTTTATTAAATTTCAAACAAATGAACAAAATAAATGAAACTGGAAAAAATCGGTAAATGATAGTAAATTATTTCGAATAAATGTATAAAGAAGTTAAACTACAAACAGTTAACTACATAATATTCTGAGTGTATTAGTAAAAAGCTTTGAATTTATTTTTCTTATCGAGCATCAAAAATTTTGAATATATTTTTTAAAAGATGTTTTATACAAAATGAAAAAAAAAATCAAACGAATTTATAATTTTGTTTTAATTTGGTAATTTCTGTTTTGAAAAATATTTTGGTCAATTTTTTTTTAAGGTTAAATTTTAATTGTTTTTAGGGCGGATTTATAGAAATAAAAACCTTTTTAGTGCTATTTTAAGTGGATGTCCTCTTTTTAGACATAAGTCGGTATCTTCACTTCCGATCCCTTTTTTAATATATGTTACATTTTAAGGAAATTTAAGTTTGTAGGTGTAAGTTTTAATTAGAAATAAGATTTCCTTCAATAACCACTTTTTTAAAATTAGTAATATTTTTTGCTAATTTTAGCAAATCGGTTTTCAAAAATTTATAAAATGATTTCTAAAATTAGCAACACAAATTTGTAAATTTTCTGTAAAAATTCTGTAATTTGTAAAATGTAAATAGCAAAAAGATTTGCTAAATAATAATTGTTTACCAAAAATAAGTACAAAAATAGTAGAGTGGGATTGAAAACCGTATACAAATTTTTCTACTAACTTTTTTTTCTGAGTGTAAATGGCACAAACAATATTGCAAAATTGGCCGGTTTGAGTGTTAAATACCTATTTTCCCTTTGGAGCTAAAAAAAAAAATATTAACCCAGGTCTCACATGTTGTTTAAAATACATAAAATGAAATTTTCGATTGAAATACATTACAATTAAAAAACATTTTCTATATTCTACTTAATACGGCCAAATCGTGCAAAAAGTATTAACATTTGTAGGTAATTATGGCATTATGTTTAAAAACAATAACAAAATGTTGCATAATTTGTTTTAATTTGCCTAATAAATACCGTAAATAAAAAAAAAAATACCCACAAAATTGTTAAAAGAAATTGGAAAATAATAAAGTTAATTTAAATAATAATGTTTACGAGTATACCAAGAAACAATTCTCTTAAAAAAAATTAAATAAAATTTTCCAAAATACACTTGAATCTTTGCAATTATTTCTCTATAACTATGCTAATTAAAACAAATGCATTTGATTTTTTAGACACACTAGATTTTTGTACAATACACTAAAAACAAATAGTTGCGTATGAGTAATAATATTTTTAATAATTACTAATTAATTATACGCATTTAATTTTAATTTATATGGTTATGAAAATGAACCTACTCTCTAATTAAATTTTGTTTAAATTTATCCTACATTATGCGTAATTTGGTGTAAAATGTATATAAAAAGTGTTAAGCAACATTCATAGTCTTTCAAAACAAAAAACTGTAATAAACTCTTAAATGTTTACTGGGTTGTTTCATTATACAAATTTTTATTTATTAAAACATTATTTTTTATAATTTATTTAAACGACACGTGTTTTCCTTTTTTGTGGTATTGGCAACAAAAAAATGTTTATAAAATTTGGGTTAAAACGAAGAAAGAAAGAAAAAAATAACAATTAAAATTAAACTTTATTTTTACTATCATTTAAATATAAATGAAAACTGAAAAGTTATTTATATAAAAAAACTTACTTATAAATCTAAAAGTTATAGAGTAATTTAATATTTTTCTACTTTTGTTTTAAGGTGTAAATATGCAATATTTTTTATAAATATGCAATATTTTTGAGTATAATAATTTAAACTTTTTTTCTTAACCTAAGTAAAGGCTTACTTTGCAAATTGTATTTATTTGGGGCAAATACATCGCACTAAATTTAGAAGCTGGAAAGAATTTTAAACGAAACTTTAGAGATTTTTGTGAGTGACTTCTAAGGTAATTTCAGACGGATAAACCCCTATTTTATATAAATTGTAGGATTCTAAACACTAGAACCATTCTGTGGAACAAAACAAACAGTACCTTTAATAAAAAGTACCTTTTATTCAATGTACTTTTTACAAAAAGAACCTTTTTATAAAGGTTTTTTATAGAAAGTACCTTTTTTAGAAAGTACCTTTTATAAAAAGTACCTTTTATAAAAAGTACTTTTTATAAAAGGTACCTTTCATAAAAAGTACATTTTATAATAAGTTTCTTTTATAAAAAGTATCTTTTATAAAAAGAGTAACTTTTATAAAAAAAGTTTCTTTTTTAAAAAAGTGCCTTTATAAAAAAGTTATTTTATTAAAAGTACCTTACATTAAAGTACCTTTTATTAAAAGTACCTTATAAAAGTACCTTTTATAAAAAGTATATTTTATATAAAGTACATTTTATAAAAAGTAGCTTTTTTAAAAAATTTCCTTTTAAGCCCTCTTAATAAAAAGTATATTTTATAAAAAATTAACTTTTATAAAACAGTATCTTTTTTAAAAAAGTGCTTCCATAAAAGTATCTTTTGTAAAAAGTACCTTATAAATGTACCTTTTATGTTATATATTATAAAAAGTAAATTTTATAAAAAGTACCTTTTATAAAAAGTACCTTTTATAAAAATTACCTTACACGACATTTTATCAAAAGTAACTTTTATAAAAGGTACATTTTTTAAAAAGTACCTTTTGCAAAAAGTGCCATTTATAAAGGTATTTATAAAAAGTAAAATATTTAAAAAGTACACTTTATAAAAAGAGTACCTTTTTTTATAAAAGGCACTTTATAACTTTTTTAAAAAAAGTTAATTTTATAAAGTAACTTTTATAAAAAAGTACTATTTATAAAAAAGTGTCTTTTAAAGAAAAGTACCTTTTATAAAAAAAGTACCTTTTATAAAAAAAGTACCTTTTATAAAAAAAGTACCTTTTATAAAAAAAGTACCTTTTATAAAAAAAGGACCTTTTATAAAAAAGTACATTTTATAAAAAAGTACCTTTTATAAAAAAGTACCTTTTATGAAAAAGTACCTTTTATAAAAATGTACCTTTTATAAAAAAGTACCTTTTATAAAAAAGTACCTTTTATAAAAAAGTTCCTTTTATTATAATTATAAATAAGCGACCTTTCAAAATTTTTTATTATTAAAAAAAATATTAGAATTGTTTCCACTGTGGGTTAATCTCATTTGTATTAATTTGTTCTACGTAGTTAGTGCCTTAAAAAATTCGTTGGCTTAGTACGCATTAAAATTAACAATGCAGTTTTTTTTTAATTTTTTTTTATTATAATATTCTTAAAGCAAGAATTTATACCAAGGTCTTTTAAATTTATTTTAACAAAAAAAAAAAGGAAATATATTTTAGAAAGGAATTATTTTTGTTGTTTAGGTAATTGTATGTTCGTATTATGTTTTAAAGAATTCTTTTTGAAAGGTGGTTTAATTTATTTTTTTTTTTAATTTTGTATCTTTACTTTTAAAGGTTTCACTTATTTTTAATAACCAGTCTTGATTTTAATGTTTATTGGTAGTTTATTTAATTTATATTTTAAGAATTGGCACATATTTTTTTTAATTTTTTTTTTTTGCCTACATACCATTGACATACATTGTTTGCATACAAAGTTTTGTCGTTCTATAAATTGGCCACAAAAAAACATAATGTAAATATGAGGCTTTTTATATAAACTTCCCTTAGCTACTGTATATGTATGTTATATTGGAAAAATATCAAACTTGTAACATTCATGAATAATACCTGTAACAATTTTTCATTTATTTAATTTTTTCAATTTTCGAAGTACGAGTAGGTGTATTTAGATATTAGAGAAATTTAATAGAATTTTGTATTGATAAAGTTGAACAAATAAAATTATATGAAAAAATTCATCTTCAGTTCTAAAAGTTAAATGCAGTAGATAGCGCAATTTATATCAAAATCGACCATAAATTTCGCACATGTCAACTTTGTAAATGTCAAAATCAAACTCTGTAATTTGCACAAATGTTATCACTGTCCAATATGGCGGTATATATATTGCCCCACCTTGTACATCTTTTTAAGCTGGATAGTTGCTATGGAACGCCTCATATATACAGAAATATGTATGTACGTAGTTGTAAAAGTAAACAATTTTTATATTTATTTTTTGAGACAGAATATTTGGCATTTCATAATATTAAAAAATGCCTAAATTTGAAATAAGTGCACTTGTAAAAAGGGCAAGGAGAAGGCCATTTAACAATAGTTTTGAAAATATTACTTTTATTATAAAATTATTTAACTTTTTTGGGGTATTCCAATAATTTCTTTCTTTGATTTTAAAAATATATAAACGTTTTTTATTCATTAACAGCATACAAGTACAATCAATCAGTACGTCGGCGTTAAGCGAGTGTCAAATTTGACAAAAGTAACATGTAAAACAAAAATAATTTTATACCCTAATGTACGATTTTCTTTGAATTGGTTCATGAATGAAATTTCCATTTTTTAATTGTTTGTTTATTTATTGTATATTAAACACAAAATTTCCAAATGTATAAATAATTATTACATTAAATTAAAAATTATAGCCAACTGCTTAAATAATTACCAAGTAAAAATATTTATTTTACTTTTGTTTATTGTTTACAGAGTTACTTCATGCTGCAACACCTTTCAAAAAGCTATTTACTTAGAAAATAATTATAATAAAAATGTAGGAACATTTATGTTACACCATTGCCATTGGTGTCATTTTTAATCGTTTTTGAAAATGTCGATGTGTATTACACCAATTAGAATAAAAATAAAAATGTTCCTCGCTTACCCAGCAATGCATAAAGTTTCCCGGCATCTCTTTCCAATTTTTTTTTTTCGATATTTAGTAATTCAACAAAAATTTTACGATCTTCGAATATAAAGGGTGGTCCAAATATAAGTGTATTTTGAAAAATTAAATAAAATGAACTTAAGTTAATTTGAATTTATATTTATCGGAAAAAACACTAATTGCATTAAAGTAAATAAATGTGCTAAAATTCCACAAAACTTATAACAAATTACGAAAAATAATTTGTTGTAGGCTGGTCTCCTACAACAAATGTCAAAATCAGGAGACAACGATTTTAGAATTTCTAGAGATATTTGTTAGATTAAATTACAAAATAAATGAGAATTTTTTGTTCTCTTCTAGAAGCGTTATTCAAATCCTCAAATATCAGAGAAAACACGAAAACAACGAAAATATTATCACAATTTGCTTTGTTATCTTCCAAAATACTACCATGTTATTTTGAACTTTTGGGTTAAAGTTAAATGTTTTAATTGTCATTCTAGCGGACAAAATTTAGGTGAATACAAAAAAGTGTAAAAATTATATTAATGTCAATAGTGTAATGTTCGTACATTGTATTTTTAATTATTATTTTTATTTTCTACGTAAATAATATTTTTGAAAGGAGTTGTAACATAAAGTAAATAATTTTTGGTAATAGGTCATATTATCAGAAATTGTCAAAAAGTATTTTTGTATTTCTTAGCTTGCATTTAAGCGAAAATTGTAAAAATTTGATAATAATTTTATAAAAATTTGGAACAATTTAAACATATATCCCTTATTTTTGCATACAACTTTCGAGCTTTGACCCGTGACACTACACGAACTACACTGAATTTTAGAAAACTTAATACACAACCTATACTCATAAGTAGATGAAATATTTACTTCATAATTTTCACAGAAGTCTAAAGGTATACATTTTACTGAAATTACTTGAAACATTTTTGGCATTTCACTATTCCCATGTAAAAATCGAAATATATATGAACATGAGAATACATTTTCACATACGTCCATGCATACTGATAATAATCCATGCAAAAAAATGTCGAATAAAAATAAATTTCGTTAATTAACGAAAATTAGTTTATTTTGACATTAATTTCGTATTTTTGTGCATGGAGTATTGTGATTGTAGTTCAATATATATTATGATACTACATCATCTCATATATCTTTGGATCCGAATGTATGGCCGTTTGTGGTCATATGAGTATACTACATGCATAATACTAGGGCGGCTCAATAAGTCCGCGACTTTTTGAATGAAGCACAGTTTTTTTTTTGCAAAAAAAAAACATAATTTCCTTTTAGCTCAATACACTTAATTCAACGTTTCTCCAATTTTCCAAAAAATAGGAAGTCCATAAAATAGGTATTTGTTTGATCAATAATTTCATCGTTGAAGCTAAATCTCTTTCCACCGAGCCATTTCTTTAGGTTTTGAAATAGGAAATAGTCACTAAGAGCTAAATCCGGAGAATATGACGGCTGAGTTACCAATTCGTAGCCCAATTCAAGAATGTTTGTCATTGAGACTACACACATGTGCACCAGTGCATTATGGTCAATTGAGAGCAAACGCAGACAGACAGCTTTCTTAAATCCAACTGATCATTTAAAATCGAAACCACACTGCCATATGAAGTGCATCAACAATCTCACGCACTTTTACTCTTTGATCGGCCAACACCATATCGTGGAGTTTTTCGACATTTTCTGGAGTATTGACCTCAATTGTCCGTCCAGAACGTTCAGCGTCTTTTGTACTTGTGCGAACACAACGAAAGTCAGTAAACAACTTTTTTACCATTAAAATCGATCGTGCAGAGTTCCCATAGTATTTATAATTATTTTCTTTAGTTTGATTGACGTTTTTTTTTCGCAAATAAGAATGTTTAATGTGCACTCGAAATTCTCTTTTTCCATTTTTAAAAAAATCCACGAGGTTGTATGTTTGAAACTCAAAGTAATTGACGGAACTTGCTCAAAACTTGAGAGTAGTCTATTAACAGGTGGTACTTTATGGGAGCAGTGTTGCATTTCATATAACTACGAGGGAAGTTCAAAAAGTCACGGACTTATTGATCCGCCCTCGTATATGAGCATTAGACCGAATCACGGTATATGGGCAAAAAAAAAATATATAAAAGTTGTACCCCCTGAGAATTAACTTTGTCATTTTTAATGATAATTGGACTCTAGCGATAATCTCCCGTTAGCTAAACCTCGTTTAAAAAGGGTCCAAAAATGGTATTTTGCATGAATAATAAATTTGGTATTTTTTTTTTTTTTCAATGAAGAGAAAATATAGTTGAGGTTTTGGATTATTTTATTCTGCATTGAAACATTTTAGGAATCTTCTAACCACAGACTAGAAAAAGCGAGATGTTTATGTTAGTTTTTTGATGCTTTTCAATTAAATTTTACTGAAAATTTAAATAACTTTGCCATTTTTGACCGATTTTTACTTTTAATCTTGTTTTCTCAAGTCTGTGGTCAGATTTTTAAAATGTTTTAATGCAGAATCAAAGAATTCCTAAATATCTATTATATTTGGTGGTCATTCATTAAACAACAAAAAAAATTTACCAAATTTTTTATTCATGAAAAATATCCTTTTTAGACCGGTTTTTGACGCGGTTTAACTCACTGGAGATTATCGCTAGAGTCAAAATATTTTGGGAATCTTCATAAAACATGTCAAAGTTAGTATTGTTTTTGAGTCTATCTAATGAGCGCATACATGGTCATATATGAAAATATACAGCCATATTCCTCTTAAATTTAGGATCCGAAGATATATGTCATATATGAGATGATATACGTTTATATATATTTATCTGTGCTTGGACGTATATGCTCAAGCATGCCCATGTATTTTCATATATATTTAAATTTTCATATAGGATCATGAAATTTGTGTTAAGTAATACATTATGGGGAAAAATATAATTTTAGATTCACGAAGTCGCGCAAAAAAGGGACATTAAAATTTAGTCAGCTTAACGAATTTCAAACGACGCCTGAATGCGGGTCGATTCTAACTAAATTCTGGAGGGTTTGTATTTAAGCCAATATAAGACTATGTACCAAATAGCTTTTTAGTTTTGACCTGTAGTGTATGGGACTTTGTAACTTATATCGACTTTAGTTATTATTTTGTCAAAAGAGAATTTTACATTTTGAAAAGTTAAGAGCTTAAGTAAAAAAAAAAGTTTGCTTTCCCATACAACACAGAGCAAATGTTACCATTTATAACTTTCTGTATACAATTTTGACAATTTCCCGGCTAGTGTTACAAATGAAATAAGTTCTCTTGTCATATGGAAATTAATAATATATCGAAATAAGTTGATTAGAGGAAATTCATATCTTTGTGAGGACCAAACAAACATTTTTTTAAAAGCTATTGATTACAAAAATCTTGCAAATGTTTCTTAAGTCGATTTAAGTGGTTTTGTCAAAAGTCCATAGAAATGCATGCATAACATATATTTCCTTTTAATTATAATTTTTTGACAAAATAATTATAATTTGGTATCTATTTTTTTTTTTTTTGCCAATTATATTTGAAATACCTGCACATATTTTATTTGGTAGTTTTTATGTAAAAATTATTCACTAGTCTGCATAATTACGCTCTATATTTATATATTTTTTTCGTTGTTATCTAGCTCGGGCTATAATGTGAGTTAATTTATATGCCAATCATGAAAATAGTAAAGGAGCCACCATAAAAACAATGATTTATATAGAATGCAAAAATAAAAAAAAAATACAAAAACTAATCAAATTGACAACACTAACACACAAAAGATAATTAAAGTCAAATGAAAAAATTTTAAACGGTGGTCATAAGTTGATAACCTATCTCTTAGTTGGCATACACAGCAAAATTTGCTGTTACCAGGTAATGGAAAATGGTATAAAAAAAAACATAAAAATTGTCAGTACCTACACTTTGGTCAAATAACACATTATTTTCATGGGAGGCAAATGGTTACCCAAAGCTAACGAGTATAAGCATAAAAAAGTCCTTACCAAGAAAGTACTGGAATCAGTAGTTACTTGTAATTTAAAAATCACTGGTTAGCAATAAGGGCTAAAATGTGTACATACTTGTGGTGAGTTAAATAAGTAATGTAAAAAAAGAGCATGAGCAAATAATAGCTTTAATTACAAATGTTTAAAAATCGGGTAACAATTATTTTCATGGGAGGCATATGGTTACCCAAAGCTAACGAGTATAAACATAAAAAAGTCCTTACCAAGAAAGTACTGGAATCAGTAGTTACTTGTAATTTAAAAATCACTGGTTAGCAATAAGGGCTAAAATGTGTACATACTTGTAATGAGTTAAATAAGTAATGTAAAAAAGTGCATGAGCAAATAATAACTTTAATTACAAATTTATAAAAATCGGGTAACAATTAAAAAAAATTTATATTTTTCGTTTTTCTTCATTTATGTTTATATTTTACCAAAAACTCAGTTTTTGTATCCTTTTTAATCAGTTATTACTTAACACAATGTCAGCAACACATTATATTTAAAGTAATGCAAAGTGTGAAAGATACGCTTTGCAAGGTAATACCTAAAAAAAGTCTTACCCTTTACCATGGTTTTGCTGGGTAATTTTAAAAGTTTTTCACTGATAAACGCAGATAAAAAAATATGGTTGGGGCAAATATATTCAAGAGCATCATATACTTTTGGGATTATGATTGTGACTAACCATAGTCGTACTATAATATGGTTATCATATTATAATAATTAAATAAGCATAGTTTTACTATAAGACGGTCCCTGATTCGAAACTATTAAAAAGTTTTTTAAATTTAAAAATATTTTTTTAATGTTTTTCTTAAAGAAAAAATTTTAAAAATACTTGTAAAAAGTTTTTAAATTCTAAGGACTTTTTTATTAAAAAAAACATAGATTCCATGGACTTTTTTTAATAGAAAAATTCTTAGATTCTAAGGACATTTTTAAGTTTTTTTTATATAGTCTTTAGAGTCCTTAGAATCTAACAATTTTTCTACTAAACAAGTAAAAAAGGGCTAAATTCGGCTGTGCCGAATCTTTGAATACCCTCCACCAATATCCTAAAAAGATGTTCTCTTCTGTTTTTGATACAAATAATATAAAAAAAAACTTTAAAAGTAAAATTATGTAGGTGAAAAAATTTTTTGAGGTGAAAAACTTTTTTAGATGTGAAAAGAACTTTTGGGTGGAAAAAAAATTTGGAGGCGAAAAAAAAATTTTTAAGGTGAAAAAATTTTTTGTAGTGAAAAACAATTCTAGTGGTGGAAAAATGTTTGAGGCGAATACAAAATATTAGCTGCTAAGCGACTTGTGAAAAAATATAAGAAAATATGTTATGTACCAGTCGCTACTATGAAATTGTACTAAATTTGTATAGGCAATTTAGAGGCACCTTTACATTTTCACTAGTTTTTTTTAAACATGGACTGCACAAAAAACACATTTTAAAGCATAGTTTTTGTCAAATACTCGATTTCGTTCCGGCTAATGGGAACTAGCTCTCTGCAGCTGAATATGCCTAATGTATTTTTGAGATTTGAGGGATTGACAAATGTATATTTATGTTAATTTTTTCTTTTATAAAAAAATACAGATGAATAAAGTGCGATATAGTGCTCTTAAACATCTAAATGAATATTGATTTAGAAAATTAAAATATAATATACACATAAAACATATATTTTGCATAGCTTTCTTATTTTATGTTATGAACGAAATAGAAAATCAATAATACCCTGTTGTATATTGTAGCAGAATATGCCTTATAGGGAGAATTTTTTTTCAGATGCGCCACCTATTGGGAAATAGTTTCAACTAATGTTCTTTCTTTAACAAATTAATGTCTTTGATTTATGTAACATAACTTTTGTTATTTAGTTTTAGTAATGTTATTTACAGAGGTCTGCTCTGTTAGCGACTCTAACATTTCTACTTAACAGAAAAAAAAAATAGATACAGAAAAATTGTACCAATTTGTATTGAAAATTTAGAGGTATCTTCACATTTTCACTCATAACTTTTGAACCGCTTGACCGATTTTGCTCATTTTAAATACCAAACTGCTCGGGAGGATGTTTAATAATCTGGGTAAAAATAGGCAACCCCGCTTGCGTCTTCGCGTCGTGATCAATAGACAGACGGACAGACAGACGGACATCGCTAAATCGACTTAAAATTGCATAAGGATCACGAATATATATACTTTATGGGGTCTTAAACCTATATTTCGACATATTACAAACGGAATGACAAACTGATATATACCCTCACCATATATGGTGGAGGGTATAAAAATCTTCTTAAGATCTAACTATTTTTCATGATGATTTTTTTACAATATAAGTTTTTTATAATAATATATGAATTTTTATCTAAGAAACAGTTTGCAGAATCTGAGAATCCACAAATGTTTCTATCAGAAAAATTTCTAAAAATCTGGTATTTTGTATAACAAACTCTTGGGTTCTACGGACTTTTTTTCTAATAAAAATTTATTTTATTAATATTCTAAGTACTTTTTCCACAAAAAAGTTGTTATTTCACAAGAAATTAATTAAAAATATATTTTTTTTAAGTGTATCGTATATAGGATCTTTTTAACAATAAATTTTTTCAACAATGATCTTATAAGGCATTTTCGAAAATAAAAACCCACAGGTAAGAATGATAATATATTTTAATATATACATTGGTGACTAAAGTGATACAATTCTTTTTTTTATAAAAATGACAATATTATGACTGTAAATGTGAAATTCATGTTTTATTTGATTTATAATTATTTATTGATTGCTGTCATCAATTTATAAGTTTATTATTATCTTGTTTTTTAATAGTTAGAATTTTTGTTACCACATTTTGGTTACAGCCAATCATGTTATAAAATAGGAAGGGGACAATCATGAAATAATAAAATATTTACAAACTTATTTATTTTTTGGAGCTTAAGGTTTGTGTTTTTATAAAAAATATTATTTATTTTGCAATATTTCGCTACTCCAAAAACAAACCTTAAGCTTAAAAAAATAGGTAATAAAAATAAAAAGGTTAAATAAAAGATAACATTTAAAATATTTAATAATAATGATTATAAACCAAATAATAATGATTTATAAACCAAAAAATTGATAGTGACTACCATCCCCGAATGCAACAAACATAATACAGTAGTAGTGATCATGTTGCAACCATGCTTTTTCTCTGCATGTACAAGGAATCGTTTAAGTTTTTTTATTTATACATATTTACAAATAAATAATCTATTTATATGGGTCAACTTATTACCATTGATATTTATTTAATAATGCAGACAATAAGTGTCAAAATTTTTGTATACAAAAGTAGTAAAATTTAAAACAAAATATCATTTTTTTAATTAAATTCAATAAATAAATATTTTTTTTTACTAAATGAAAGTGATTCCGCACGTGCGCATTGCATAGGTGCGGAAATAGTATTTATTATGGTGGCTGTCTATGATTTTGTTTGTGTTTTTTTTTTCCTTCTTATACAAAAATGCAAATTGACCAACACCTCCTTTGCAAAATAGCAAAAATCGATTTTTATTTGTTTTTGTTGCGTTAATCTTGACCCGGTCTGAAACGTGACCGCGCTTCTTGTTGTCTATGAACATTGAAATATGTAATTTAATTACTTTTTTTGTTGTTGTTTTTGTTAGTTTTTGCGTTTTTAATTTTGGTTTTGAGTACTTTATTTAATTTGTTTAGTTCTTGGTCAATAGCAAGAATATCAAGTAATGAAACAAACACATGTGGTCTGAAAGCATAAATTGCATTCAAAAAAATGGACAACACAAAGTAGATATAGGGTTTTAAAGTAAATAAACTGTACTTGATTTAATTCAATATTTTATGTTTAATGAAAAAACCAATAATAAATATCTTATAAGAGGTTATGCTAGCTTATCAGTGCGGCGGTGGGTGGTGGGTTTGATTCCCACCAGAGGCTCTGGTCTGTTTACGCCACAACGACCCGTTAGCCTTCGTTGTTAGTGCTCGGTTAGGGTATTAGGATATACATAATTTGTAACTATATGATTAATATTAATAAATAAATAAAATACTTCATAATTACAGTGTAAAAAAAAACAAAACAAAATGCTTTAATAGATTTTTTAACAATTCAGCATTTTGTTTGCTTTGATTACAGCTTGGAATTTTGGTTCGGGAGAAATTTTTTGCCATTCCTCTATTATTACTGATTTGAGGGAGTCTTTGCTGACAATTGTTCTTTTACTTATTTATTTTCAATGAGTCTGTCGTCGGAGACTGGGGGGGGGGGGGATGATAAAACATGATCCAGCTGTTTAGGAATTGTTTTTAAGTGTGACAAGTGTATCTAAAAATAATTAAGTTAATTTGTGCATTTTAATAATATAATTTTTTTTTTTTTTTTAATTTTGCTACATTTTACAATTCATTGAGTTAACAGGAATTTACTAAAATTTAGTAGCGCTAACTTATTTGGTTGTACCAATATAATTAATATTAAGTCAAAGTTTTTTTTACTGATCTTAGCAAACCGATTTTAAATTTCACTTTACAAAAAGTTTACTAAAATTTAGTACACATCAAGAGACATAAGCTGCTAAGATTCTCAAATTAGCAAAATTTCCCGTAATAACACCAAAATTTTCAGTTGCCATTACAGACTTTTTTTGGTGAGCGTAAAATCAGATCCTCTTTGATCTGGACGTATAATATGTAATCAGATTCAATTTAGAAAATTAAGCAACTTTATTAGTATTATACACATGTTTTTTATTTTGGTACTAAATCGGGTATCTGGCCAGATCTGCACAAAATTTTCTAAATCCCTTTAGTTAGATGAACAGATCTGGCAGTGATCTAGTCTTTTGTAATTGTATTCAAACATGTCTAATATCAAAATAGATCTGATCTAATCAGATAAATTATTTTTCCGGTCTAGGGAAGTGTGAATAATAATAATTATTTTTAAAATTTAAAGGTGGTGCAGTGTAAATGAGAAGTTAATAAATGTAGTCAATGTTGAAATTGTTGAAAACCGAAAAAGCATATTTAAAGTTATGCAGGGAGAAACGTGGATAAGCTGACTTAGAATATGTAATAAGTCCAATGAAAATTATTTTTGTAGGAACAATAAAATGATGAAGATTAAAGACTAAAAACAAAAATTGTTTTATCTACACTTACAATATTATTTCGTTAAAAACAACTAAAAATACATATTAACCCAGCAAAATAAAATGGATGTTATTCTTTATGAATCTCTTTTTCAGAACATCCAAAGAAGTTAATAGTGCAAATTTTTCGATTTGTAAGAAGTCATTTTAAACAACTTCCAAAATGTTGATATTAACCCCTATTAGTAAAAAAAAAAAACAATTATTTAGTTAGTCCATAAATGGTTAATTCATTAAGTCATTAAATGCCTTATTGAAAACATATTTTGCATGCCAGTGACATTCATTTTGTCCTGGTCGGAATAATAATTCTTGGCGTGTTCAAAATTACATTTTTAACTTAAAAAAAAGCCACTCCCTATAATTATTTTGTAGTCCCTATATTTAACAACTTCCGTAAACTAATAAAAAAGTCCATCTGCTCATCGACTTTTCATAGCACCGAACCAAACTACTTCCTCCCAATGACACGTCAATGTTAAAATCATTAATGATTCACCGAAATTTTCACAACTTCGTGTTCAGTAGATGTAGTGTTAAACTACTTCTTCCTCAGCTCTTATTTTGCTGGGAAATTAATCGAAAATACATTCAAAAAGAGGACTACTGATTTTTCATTATATTCAGCTCATTTTAATGTTTATTTTCAATCATTGTTTAATAATCGACAAAAGTAGTAAAAACAACAGAAAGTCGTTTAAAATAACCATAAATTTTTAACTGACAAAAAGTTGGAAAAAACTTCTATTGTGGTTTGTTTATATTTGTATGTAATGTCGATAGTGAAACTGTACTACTGACTAATTATGCCTTAGCCAACGCTTTCTGCTGTAGACATTTAACATGTGCGTGTCAGTGCGAATCTACACAAATATTGACATTGGAACCAGAGATTCACTAGTACATTTTAGTAATTCTAGTCTACACTTTTGGAAGTTTTTACTTGATTTCCACACTAGGAAGGAATTAAGATTAAACAGGTGCATTTATTTTGTTAAAATTGATATTTTATTAATAAAATTTTCCTTTTATAAATTTTATTAAAGTAAAAAAATGCTCGTGCAAATTTAATTTTGGAGTAGACAAATCTTCAAAAGACTGCACAAAGTTATCCACAGGCTCCGTAAAATCTTCATCAGGCTTTTTTTTACAAGTTTTTTGTAATTTCTTTTGCTCTTTATATATTTTGTTCAAATTTAACTTTTAAATTAATTTTTTTTATATTATTATTAAAAACTTTAATTTTGCATGCGGCTATGCACATGTATTTTTAACATAATAAAACAATAAAAAAAATCAAGAACAAGCACAGCTGCAAAAAAGGAATGTAAAAAGTATAGACGCTTTGTGGACATGTTACCAAAAAGTCACCCAAAATAGTCAACAAAAGTGGTGACTTGTAGACACTTGACCCCAGGCTTCCTACAGGGTACTTACAAAACTCAACACACACAGATGTATATATTTTTATTTTCAATGTGTTTTATTTTTTATTGAAATAATTTTTTATATAAACAAACTATTTTGGTAAAAAAAAAAAAAACAAAAACTAATTATATAAATTTCTATTTTTAGAAACAGACAACATCAATTTTTACATTTCACAGAAAATATCAACTCCTACTAAATATCTGTAAATTTTTTAATAGTTTGTTTTCTGAATGACTGATTCAAATAGTTAAAAAATATTTTTTTATTTATTTTATAAAACATATAATTACAAATTATATCTTAATATCCTAACCGAGCACTAGCAACGAAGGCTATCGGCTCGTTGTAGCGAAAATAGACCAGAGCCTCTGGTGGGAATCAAACCCCACGACCCCCGCACTGATAAGCTAGAACGCTACCAACTACCGGTGCGCTCTAGTTAAAAAATATATTTCTATGAATTTAAATCGTTTCTTTATTTTTCAATACACAACAGTTAGTAACGGAAAATATATTGTGAGTGTACTTTTTGCTCACCTATAAAGCTAGCTTTTCTTAGTACATTACTGAGCAAACTTATCTGTTAATTTAATAATGATTATTTAAAGCAAAAAATATTTCACTTACTATCAAATTAATTGCCTAATTGATATGTTTTTATTGATCTTTTCTGGTTTCACGTTGGGCGCCATAAAAATGTCAAGAAAATAATAAGCAATTAACAAATAATTTGCATACAAATTTAAAAAAAAAAAAAAACAACATTTTAAAAACTTTAACCAAAAAAAAAATAAAACAAATAGTTTATGTTTACTATAACTTATGATAAGATGATTATGAGGCTGTTATTATATTTATGTTGTAGTTGGTAATGGATGTTTGAAAGATTAAATATCGGCTTGTTTGTCTGTCTGTCTGTCTGTATATGTCAGTCGGTACATCTCTGTAACTGAGTGAGTGAACCATAATATCATTTGTTTTTCTTCTTCTTCTTCATTTTTTTGTATATTATTTCAGAGATGATGTTGTTTTATATTACGACCATGACCTAATAAATGCGCGCAATCGCATAACTTTTTGTTTTGTTTTTTTTTTAGTTGTTTCTTTTAAGATACAGTATACCTCTATGTTGTATATGAAATAAAATTTGTATATCATACATATACTGAGATTAAAAAGTACAGGAAAATACAAAATATAAAAAATAATAATTGAAAAATTAGGAAATTTCAAAGTAAAAATTGTAAACTAAAAATTGTTGTTTTAAACGCTTAACTCTGGGTGTTTTAACAACTAAGCCAGCTACCTACGTGAAGCCAATTTAACACTTGTATCATTGTAATAGCCTTTTTCCACTGAGCTACATCTTTCAACTTTCATCAATTTGCAAAGATGTTAACATCTTCCCATAAGAATTATACAGGCAAAAAAATTCTACATCTTTCTACATCTAGTAAAGATGATCCTTTCTCATTTTGTTCCATCTTACATCTTTCGTTATTTTAAGTGTCATCACTAAAAAAATCGATTTTCTGTGTGTGATCACTAGCAAACTGACATTGCAGAAAATAAACCAAAAAAAAAATTATTCAAGAAAATGAGCGGCACATGTAAGAATTTCAATCTTATGTCTACCAAAAATTCTTCTTCATCATCATCTTCTTCCAGAATGACATTTAATATTTCAATGTACTGCATTAAAATTCGGGTTTGTTCTTGCAAAGCAACAAATACTCAAATGATTTATTCTTTCTCTAAATCCATTTTTTCTTTTTAACAAAAAATATGCGTCCTTTTATTTTATTTTTTGACAGCTGAATAAATGGCAGATGAAAGATGTTGCCAATGTAAACACTTGTTTCACATTTTCAACATCTTCCACGCGTTTCACAAAAATGTTGTTCAGTGTAAAAAGCCTATAAAATACAAATTTTTGTTTTGAAAAAAAAAAAAAAATATATTGAAAACTTGGCGCCTAACCTGAAGCCTCTTTCATACTACTTGCGTTTTTGTTACTACAATGAGGGACCTTTATTCAATTAGTTGTACTTGTAGAAGTTTAATTGTTTTTAAATAATAAATTTGTAATACTTTTTGATAACAATATCTTCGTTATTTTAAATCTTTGGTGCAAACAACCAAGATTTTTTTTTTTAATTTTTTGCACAAAGCAAAAGTAAGTAATATGATTTTGTATAAAGTGTATACAATTACAATTTGAATTTAGTTGTTTTTATTGTATTATTGTTTGGTTTGGTTTGGTTTGGTTTGTTTTTTTTTTCTTCTTTTTTTCTGTATATTTATACAATAAGTATTAATCCACGCCTTGTCATGATTTCATATCTTTCGGTTTACTACTCCTCTACAATATATATGACCGTAAAGAAATAAATGATAATGTCTTTTGCAAGTGTATTCACAAAGTAGAAAAACAAATTTTGAGAAAAAAAAAAAAAAACATAAAAAATGTTCAGAAAACATCGCAAAACAATCATGTTTATTTATTTTCTATTTTCATTATTTTTAATCGAATTTTGCATGTTTTGGTATTGTATTTAAATTTATAAAGATTTATTTTTTTTTTCAAGGACAATTTATTGATTTGTCCTTTGTATTTAGAGTATGAACTATTAAACGTCATAAGATAAAATGACTTTTAGACGATTGACGATTAAAATCATTTAGAAATTTTTTTAAAAGACTCGCATTTTGAGTTGAGGTCGGTTGGACAAGCGTAGTAAAAAAATTGTCGATTGTAACCTATACTAGAAAAAAAAGAAGGGAGAAGAATATAGGAAGAAAGCAGTCATCCTTATAAATCTGAAAAAATCAGGCAGGGGTAAGTAGTTTTTTGAACATAATCCATAAACAAGACGTCACTACCCAAAATGCTTTGGTGGTTTTGGAAATAGCTGGACAGTAACTGACATACAATAGCTCATTGACCTCCTTGCTATGTGACGAGTACTAGCTTTGAGTCTCCTAATCAGGCCAGTAAGTTTGCGACAGTCAGTACGCGCCACATTCTCATCTGGTTTGCCCACAAAACACTTCGCACCTTCGTAATTAGTCCCGTCTGACCACCTCTCAATAAAAACAGATTTCATGTATGAGCCGATCCAACGTTTTTACCCAGCTATGGTTCCGAATTCATGTAAATCAAAACCGCTCCAATATTTCCCATAGAATCTTCAATCAGCCTGTGCCCACACTCCTAAACAATCCCGAATAAAATAATCGGAGATTCCAAGTGGATGACGCGCATAGTGACTGTCACTATAAATACTGATACTCCTGTTCCTCCTTCCGTTCTCGATGATCTACTTCATCACATCCAAAATAGTAAAAATTTTAGTGTAAAAAACTGTTGTCATTCTACCCATGGCATACCCAGCAAAACCGCATATTACCAAATAATGTGTAATATAATGTGTAGCTATAGGGGCTCATGAATAACTTTACACCTTACTTCACTGATGAATTTTACAGGCGATGAGCCTTAAAGTAATGTTTGTAATGTTATTACTTTAGAGTTGATAATGTAAGGGATTACTTATATGGTTACGAGAATGGAAAAAGTAATGTGTCTAAAAAAAAGATTAAAAAAAGAGGAATTCTTATTAAAAAAATTATTACAAATATTTTAAACGTTATTAAAAATAATGTGGTCATGATGGGAATCGAATCAGGGAACTCTGGTTGCCAGCCAAGAACTCTACGCACTGAGCTATCTACGCATATAGTATTTGATTTCTTTAAACTTAAATGAATTGTTGCGCTTCGTTTTTCTCTAGTGTTGTCAAAACAAACATACACTACCCTTATGCTTGCAAAAAAACACAAAGTAATGTAGCTAAAAATAGATTTTCAAAAATATTTCATTTATTACTTTACATTTATAAATCATATATTACGCAATCAATAATCAGTCACATATTTCTTTATGCTTGCAAATAATGAAAAAGGTAACGAACTATTAAACGTCACAATCGTATTCTTTACCGTTAGAGGTATTAAAGGGTGATTTTTTAAACATTTGGGTTTTGAAAATTGAAAAAGAGATAATTTGCAAAACTATTTATTTGGGTCGTTAAATTAATCCCTGCCAGTCAATTTTGAAAGATTATTTCATGTAAATGTTGCATCGCAACAAACAGGCTGCATTGGCAGCTCTTGAACTGCTTATGGCTGCTGTTTACACTAAATTCGTCAACTCTATTTGTTAACGATTGAGCCAAAAATGAGCTTCGTCGCTAAAGATAATTTGTGAATAGAAAAATTAATCTTCATCCAACTTTCATCTTCATCCAAACAAACGACGTTGTAGTATGCCATCTGGCTTCAGTTCTTGCAGCAGCTGTATTTTGAATACCAAGATCCTTACGTATAACTTTCCAGATGGTCGAATAACAGCAGCAATATTATCCTCGGTACGCACTCTTTGCATACATTCAGTAATGGCAACTGAAAATTTTGCTCTTATTACGGGAAATTTTGCTAATTTGAGCCCAGCGGTTTTTTTTGCTAATCTTAGCAACACATGTCTTCTGACGTGTAGTACAATAAAATTAGTAGCAAAATTAGTAGCCGCTACTAAATTTTAGTATACTTTTTGTAAAGTGTAATTTAAAATCTGTTTGCTAAAATCAGCAAAAAAAATTACTAAATATTAGTACAAAATTTAAAATTTATTTTTTTTATCGAGCATCAATTTTTTTTTTATTTTATTAAACAAAATCAAAGGCTTAAAAATTGTTTTACTTTTTACGTTTAAAGTCAAATTTTAATTGTCTTTAGGGCTGATTTTTAGAACTAAAAAACTTTTTAGTGCTATTTGAAGGAGATGTCCTATTTTCAGACATGAGTCGGTATATTCACTTCCGATCCCATTTTTAATCTATGTAACATTTTAAGGCAATTTAAGTTTTAAAAATTAGCTAATTTTTTTTGCTAATTTTAGGAAATCGGTTTTAAAAAATTTGTAAAATGATTTCTAAAATAAGCAACAAAAATTTGTAAATATTCTGTAAAAACTCTGTAATTTTTAAAATGTAAATAGCAAAAAGATTTGCTTAATAATAATTTTTTTTTACTAAAAATCAGTACAAAAATAGTAAAGTGGGATTGAAAACTGTTTACAAATTTTTTACTAACTTTTTTTTCTGAGTGTACGGATTAGTTGTTTAATATACAATAAAGTGAAACGGATGCGAATTTTTGGTTACAACAGCTTGAATAGCCTATTTGGTGGGCCGATTACACAGTGCAGCACTAAAATCTTGAACCAAATGAAACCCCCAAAATCTGAAAGCTTATAATAGTAGAAGAAAAACCCTAGCTGGGTTTTGAATTATTAGCTAAGGTTTTTTTAAATTAATTTTTGATATTTTCGACTGGGAGGAGGATTTAAGTACATTTGTCAAAGAACATGTATTGATTCTTAAGTCTATATCTCGTGAACTATTCGAAATATTGCTTGTCTCTCTTTAGCAAATTTTTACCTCTTAATCAGATCTAAAAATTTTACCTTGAGATAAAATCAAACAAACAAATAAAATCAACAACAAAACTGTCAAAAAATCGTAAAATTTCGTTATAGATTTATATTGTTAATGATGGAAAATATAAGGACACTTCAAATATTTTAAAATAGGTTCTTAGAAAAATTGATGATTTTGAACATAAGGAATAAAAAATAAGGACACTTCAAATCTTTTTAAATATATATTGAACTTTAGTCGTCGCTTTCGGAGCTAGTTTCATCATCTGAAAATATGTTTCCGACCGTTTCGTTAGCTTTATTTTCGTATTTCGCATCTATTTTTTCCCCTTTGAACCGCTTTTCCTTGCTCATCAGATTCTGTTGGCAATTGTTATTATGATTATTTAAAAAGTGAAGTTTTAATGTCATGGTTACACCGATTGGAATGACTTAAGCATATTTTTTACTAAAACTTTCCATTCGTCGTCTCGATTATTTCCAAAGACTCTTTCTATAACTACCTTAAGTGCGTCCCAAGCAATTAAGACGTTTCCGTACAAAACCATATTGAAATCTTCACTTTTTAGCAACTTTCGAATGTCTGGTCCATTAAGTACACCTGTTTTAAGCAAAAAAAAAAAAAAATGCACAAAAAATAAATAAAAATTTGAAGAGATTAGATAAGAAGTACATTACCGGCTTTAATTTTTTGATCACTGAGTCTTTTAAAAAGTTTCTTAAGGCAGTGAAATACGTTGTCCTTATTTTTCGTTACCGTCTCTATAAACTTCTCCGTTATGCCAAACTTAATATGCAGCGGTGGCAACAATATGTTAGTGGCTCTGTTGTCATGTCTAAAGTGGCATCTTTCACTCCCGACTTTTGTTTTTCCCAAGTGTGCGAGTAGTGATCGACTTTTGCTCGTGTGTCCCAACGGCACAGAAAGCAATAATACTTTAGCCATCCACCCTTTATGCCTTGCAAAATATTGACGACTTTAAGGTCGTAACAGATTTTCCATAAATGATCTGCGTATTTAAGGTCTCTTAGCAAAATTTCCATTGTTGCATAGCATTCCTTTAAGTATGTGCTAAATGCTAAAGGTATTGAGGGCTTCAGGTTCATTTTATGCAGTAACACTGCTTTTAAGCTAGTGACTGAGCTATCGATGAACAGTCGCCAGTCTTCAGCGATATATTATAATCCCATATCATTGGCTAAGCCTTTTATGTTGTTGCAGTAGGTGTAAGAGTTTTCGCCGTTAACACTGTAAAACTTTTGAAATTCCGCTTGACGGTTACCCATTTCTAAATTCAGCAGTAAAATTTGTTGTTTGCGTTTTCATTGAACGTTTTGGCACACTTTTCCATATCAACTTTTTCTTTCTGCAATGTATGCCGTAATATTTAAATTCCCCAAATTTATTTAATTCGAACGTGCAATCAACACAATGCAAATTTTTTGACATTTGAAATATGCCATTATTTTGCGTCAAACAATGATTCAAACGGACGGTGTTTACATGGTACAGATTTCTCTGCGACATGTGGACGGTGTTTACGCGGTGCATATATAAGGGCCTCAAACATTTTCATTATTTATTTCTATTTTGTACCTATTTCATTTAAAAAAGCATAGCATTTTTAATTTCGATACACATACAATTGAAAGTGATATCTTGGACCTTTATTGAATTTTTATGACTTTGTCGGGCTATAACTATGTGAAGGAGTCATCAAATGAAATCGGCTTGTTAAGAAGAGTTGTTTGTTTTGCTTTTTGCTATCTTTTTGTCATATAATGTCCGGTCGAGTTCGTTACAATTTCTGAAATAAGTGAGAAAACCCATAGAAAAATATGACGAAATTTTACGTTTTTTGACAGTTTTGCTGTTTTGAGTAAGATGTTGTTGTTTTTTTGATTTTATCTTAAGGCAAAAATTTTAGATCTAATTAAGAGGTAAAAATTTTCTAAAGAGAGAAAAGCAATATTTCGAACAGTTCACGAGATATAGGCTCAAGAATCAGTACATGTTCATTCAAAAATGTACTAAAATGCTCCTCCCAGTCGAAAACTTCAAAAATGAATTAAAAAAAAACCTTAGCTAATAATTCAAAACCCAGCTAGGGTTTTTCTTCTACTATCATAAGCTTTCAGATTATGGAGTTCTCAATTGGTTCAAGATTATGAAATTAAGTCCATAAGTGGACTTAATTTACGAAACACTTCTCACACAATATGAATTTTAATAATAAAATTTCATAATTTGCAAGCGTGGTTCTTATGTTAGTTTATTTATGATGAAATGGCAAACTTTACTGAGCATTTGTGGCATTGTCACATGCCACGATTTTTTTTTAGACTGAAAAACAAAATAGCAAAAAATCACCCTTTATATTAATTAGTGTAAATAGTATCAGAATAATCTATAAGTAGTTAGTTCAGCTGGGCTGCCCCCCAGTCCCGTTCATACTTTCTACCGAAATCGATACAGGCTTTAGAAACATCTGTCAAAGTTTCGAAAGTTCCCTGTGTTCCATTTGGACATGAGTCAGCATACCGATTTCTTTGCCACAGGTAATATGTACAACATTACATCAGGAGCGCCTCCAGATGTCATACTTATATCACCCGTGATACCTAGAGCAGCAGCTCTTTGTAATTTGTTTAGCTTAGTTAGAATAATTTTCACTATTGTTCTAGGCCACCAGACTTTAGATACGTATGTCACATTGGGTCTGATAACTATAAGGCACATCCAGTGTACACCTAAAGATTTCACAAAATAGCTCATGAGATATATTCAGTTCAACATGCTTTGTCCCCATTAGTTTACTATCTAAAGTCACTATTAGATATTTAAGAACTGTATACATTTGGAGAGTAATGCCTTGTAATACTGAAAGTCTAAACCCCTATTTTAATATTAGGCATAAACAACACGAGCGTAGTTTTGTTCATGCCTATTGCACCAGCTGTCCATCAGGTCCCCATCTGCTTGCATTTTGCTACAAACTATTCTTAGTGACCTTCTAGACATCAAAGCGCAAACAGGATGTGAACACCTAAAGCCTGAGTCTGTATGATCGACTATGAAACACCACAGCAAAGGGGAGAGTACACTCCCCAGAGGGCGTCCTCTAATATTTTAGCGGTCAATAGCTTTTTAGATAATATAAAGTAAACTCATTAAATAAGATCCACTCTATCCGTCTTAACTCTAAACCTCATTGCTTAAAACACAAATGAATTTTTCTAATGAGATTCCAAAATTGTAAACATAATATTTTTAGGTCAATTATTTGAAATAAAATATTATGTTACCCTTTGAGTAACATAATATTTTTTGTTTTATAATAATTCTGGAGGTAATGACTTATTATTACAGCAATGCTTAATCATTACCATGTTTTTGCTGCGGCGTTGCATCTCTTAAATTTATTTTAAAAAATACTTTTATTTGAAAGTTGGTTACTTTGACAATTCATTATTTCATGCCACGTGTGAATGCACATTCCAAAATCTTTTAATAAATCTCGGCCGCTGATACTTCGTTAAGTGTTTCAATTTCGCATTAATTTTATTTTAATATTATTGTTTTTAATTTAAACACGCAATATCATGTTTAACCCTCGAAAAAAAAATATTATTAAAAAACATTAAAAATAACTCTGTTTCATTCAATTTAATTAGATACTCTTAATTTTATTTTTGTTATTCAATGACGAAAAGCTTTATAAGTACTTTAAAAAGCATTCACTTAAAAGATCGTATAAAATGTTATGGTTCAATTATTTCCTAATGATTTTTTTTATTATCACAAAACTTCTGTATCTTTATTTATTTGATTGAAATTCTAAGAAAACAAAAGTATTTTTTGTTTTAATAAAATATTTTCCCGGTTACCTATATAGTATACCTTGATAAGATTAATGGTATACTCCATTTTGCAAAACAACAAGTCTTGATGATAACATTATTTACAATAGTAATTGTTTTTTATCAAATAAGGAGAGAAAAAAAAAATAAGATATACATTAGGATGGTATTTCGTTATGTGACGATTTTTTTTTTTGTTGGGAATATTGTGCTGCTTAGTACAAAATGTATATGGTGAATATTTTCGTTATATCGAATTACCCTAAACCGTGCAACTTTTAGGTTAAAGTTTCGAAATCTTGGAACAAAAAAAAAAACGTGATTTTTTGTTTTTTGTTAAATCTTACTTAATTTAGTAAAAATTTTAAGCAAAATTTTGCCGATATCTAGAAAACTGCTTGAGCGATTTAAAAAATGTTTATATATTTGTGTGCAGCATAGTAAATTTTTTTTAAACGATGTGTTTTGATACAAGATGTGATTAAAAAAATTCAAATTTGTTGATTTATTTTATAATTTCGAAACTTTAACTTTAAATATGCACCGCTTAGAGGTATCTGATTTTGCTAAAATTTTGCGACAATTTTCAATTTGGTCTTTTACTAAAATCCAAAGTTAATATTTAAATGCCACCCTAACATACATATAAAAATTATTAGCAAGTTGTAATAAAAAATGAAAACTAAAGAAATCAATTAATGAAAATTATAAATAAAGCAAAAAAATTGTTTAAAACAAGAATTTGAAGTTTTTTTATATTTTTTTAAGGAATTCTTTGTAAGTTCCTACAGATTATTGCATTGGACCAATTTCTTCCTTATTTGAAATTATTTGAAAATAAACTAAAATACGTAAAAATTGGCAATTTTTGACAACACTTCTTAACCCCTCTTAATATTTTCTTCTCTATGACATACACGAATTTTATTAAGATCGGACAGAACCCATTGGAGCAAAATTTTCTAAGACCTTTTCAATGCATAATCGACAAAAATATTTCTGGTGTTCAGACTTTTGTGTTAAAGTTCGTTCCGATAACACGCGGACTCTAGATCGTACCAATTTACAGGCGAAAAAGGCTAGATAATTTCCAAAAAAAAAAAAAATATTGGCGCTTTTTTAATTTTTCGTTACATCTTCGGCATTTACAGTTAGATCTTAAATTTCATTAGCAAAAAGGTAAACAAATTAAAAAAAATGTACTGCAGGATATCTTGAAACGTATTAAATTGTGGCAAACTCAGATCCTTTTCGTAGTTATTAACGATTCTGCTTGATAGAACTACAAAAAGTTTTAGTGGCTTCGATAAATATAAAGTTTAATAGGCGCAACGTCAATTATAGGAAAGCCATTATGCCGTGCAAACAAAATTATTGTATAAAAGCGCAAATTTGAAATTTTTTACCTTTTGCTAACTAAATTTTAAAATATGTTTTAAGTTATTTTTAGTTCAATATATAAGACTGTTAAGATTAGAGATGGGCACGTGAGTCAGTTTTGACTCACTTTGATTAATTTTTGACTCACTTTGACTCATTTTTGATCACTAACCAAAAATTAATATCATGCACGAACATTTTTTTAAATGGTTACTTTAATTTGTTTCCTTTAATAATATTTTTTCTAGAAAATTAGGAAAACTAATTGCCCATGTAAAAATCGAAATATATATGAACATACATGATCATACATGGGCATATATGGTCATATACGTCCATACATGATATCATATATGACTATATATCTGCGGATCCAAAATTCGAGGGTATATAGTAATATATGTGCATATATTATCATACATGCTCATATATTATTCATGTATGCACGTATATGATCATATACGTCCATATACCCTCAAATTTCAGATCCGAAGATATATGATCATATATGAGATCATGTATGGTAATATATTGAACAATGTATGGACGTATATGACCATGTATGCCCATGTATGATCATATACAGGCCCATGTATGATCATGTATGCTCATATATATTTCGATTTTTACATGGGTGATTAGTTTTTTTTTTTTTTTTTTGGAAATTAAAATTGAAAATAATTTAAACATATTCCAATAAAAAAATATATACCTAATTTTATTATTTTTCCAAAATTATAAAACTTTTACTTAAAAAAAATATTTTATTAAAATTTTTAAAATATATCTGAAATTTTCCCTAGAAATAGTTCATCAGTTGCTAAAACCAAATAACTACTTTTTGTTTTTAATTGTCTGAACTAAGTTATAATCAATTATTAAAAGGAAAAACAATTAAGAGATTTTTTTATTATTTGGAATAAACATCGAGGCGTATGAAGAATATTAATCAAACGTTCTAATATTCATCATACGTTCATAATTTTTAATTTTAAATTAAACTGGTTGGGCCTACTAAATCTCAAAATGTTCTCTCAAAAAAAAAAAAAAAAACTTGTAAAATAATTTAACATTTTATAACTGTTATTATTGTTGTTGTTGTTGTTGTTTTTAATCATACACAAAAATGTTTGCCTTTCCCTTTTTCTTTTGTGTGTGTGTGTGTTATTGTCTGTATATAAAAATTGTGTACAATAGCAACAAACAATAAACTAAATTGGTTATTTACAATAATAACAGCAACAGCATTAAATACTACAACAACTACAATAGCAAAAAAAAAAAGTAAAAACTTGTAATATCAAACAGCAAAAAAAAAACGAAAACTTGCAACCAGTTATTTTACCACAAGTTGTTGCACTTTACTTGCAGAGATGTTTGTGTGTTTGGTTTTTTTTTTCTTTTTTGAAAATATTGTTTCTTCTTCTTCTTTTTGGATTTGATGAATATTGTATTCGCTCGAAATCATTCGTGGTAATAAGTTTTGCGTTGTTTACAATATTTTTGTTGTAGTTAAAGTTGTTGTTTTCTAAAGTGTATGATGATCACCTGTAGAGTTAAGAAATAAAACAAAAACTTAAAACTTTTTTATTTTACACTTCAAACACAATTATTTTATTGTTATTATATTTTTTTCTGTAATAATATTTGTTGTTAAGAGTTTGAACAACTTTTATTTTTTTTTTTTTTACACAGCAACTGATTAACTGACTGGTAAGCTGGTTGATTGGCTGAATGACTGACTAACAAACTCACCGAGTAACTGATTAAACTTACAAAATATTTATTATAGTTTTTCTATGTATTATTTTTTTTCACTTTGTATGATTATTACAAATCTACACTCATTTAACTTTTAATTTTATTTATTTTTTGTTTCTATTTTTTAAGTTGCTAGTGTTTGCTAGTTGCTGCTAGTTTTCTATACCTAGCAGCAGTAACTAAATAATAATGTTAACTATAACAACTACTTAGTTTTCTAGTTATTACAATACAATTTCAGTTTCATTTTTTTTTTTTTAACTTTTATTACATTTTTTTTGATTCTTTCATAATTTAAAATATATTTTTAATGAAAATTGTTAAGAGATGTTTATTGCTTTGTAAGTTAAAAAAAGACGTAAGTTTAGTGTGGTGAAATTTATACGAAATTCTGACTTATTCACTCAGGAAATTAAATAGGCAAAATCAACTAAAATTGCCTGTTAAAATAATCGTATTTTTTATTGGCCAATATGTACACTATATTTTCATTAAAATCATTTGCAATATGTAAATATTTGTTATTGCTAATAATCATCCGAAAACAGTAAAAACAACTGCTAAATTCATTTATAACAACAGACATAACAACTATTATAAAATTTTAAAAACAACACATGCAGTTTAAATGAACAAACATAAAAAGTAAATTACCGGGGTGGATCAATAAGTCCGTGACTTTTCGAACTTCCCTCGTAGTTATATGAAATGCAACACTGCCCCCATCCTGTACCACCTGTTAATAGACTTCTGTCAAATTTTGAGCAAGTTCCGTCATTTACTTTGCGTTTAACAGCTGTTCAAAACATACACCCTCGTGGATTTTTTTAAAAATGAAGAAAAAGTAAATTTCGAGTGCTCATTAAACATTATTTTTTGCGAAAAAAACCGTCAATCAATCCAAGGAAAAGTTTGATAAATACTATAGGAACTCTGCACCATCGATTTCAATGGTTAAAAAGTGGTTTACTGACTTCGTTGTGGTCGCACAAGTACAAATGACTCTCAACGTTCTAGACGGTCAAGTGAGGTGGACATCGGTGGAAAACAAAAATTAAATTTTTTAAATTTAAAAATTTGTAATTCTAAAATTTCATATCATGCCAAAAAAAGTCTCATTTAGCCAATCATGTCTTACCTTTTAGTTTTGCATTGATTTTTGTTGTTTTTTACATCAAATTAAATTCCGTATATAATTAAATCAATTATTATTTCTCTGTCAAAAACATATGATTTTTTTAAACAACTCGGTTCTAATATCAATATCTTATACAGAATGTTTGAAAGATTTTATTTAATTTATTTTTTTTTTAATTTTTGCCACCATATTAATTTTATGTTTTTCTATCTTTTCAGGTATGTTGATAATTTAATAATGCAGAAGTAAGTAGTTAAAATAACAACCAATTAATCCTCCAATGTATCCAACTGAGCCCAATGGTCATTGAAACATATTTTAACTTGAACTACCGAAATTTTATCAAATCGGTGAGTTAAAATATTTATTTTTTCTGGATTAAAATAGTAACGTGAAATATTAATAAAATAAATTTTTATACTCTACGACGTTGTTAGGTTACAATGAAATTTTATTAATCCATCATTACTTTCTGATTCGACATAACAATATTCAAAATTCGGTTAATTGTTCGACCCAGCCCCTATATAAACCCACCTTCCCTGTAGTTACCTTAATGAACTTCAATCAAATTACAAGTCACAAATAAAAAGATATTTTGTTGAAATTTGTAACACAAGACAAACTTTATTGAGATTGATTAGAAGACGGACATGTCGACTATATGATACGCTACTGACTGGCTCACTTACTCATTCAACATCTCCCAAACCCCTACAGCTAGAAAGCCAAAATTTGGTATGTAGATTCCTTCCTCCGGAAATTTTTATAGTGAGGGTCAAGAAAAGGGAGGGAATCCCCTTTGATTGCCTATTCGAACCTGTGGCTAGAGACCGGAAATTCAAAATATGCGTTACCTGAAGTATGGACTAAATCAATGATAAGCTATATTTTAAAATTCGTCAGGGTCGTGGTAAATTTCAAAGGGCTAAAAGGCTCTTCCTTAACAGCCCTCACATACCGCTTGAGCTAGGAAGTTGAAATTTAGTATGAAGACAACAGCTAATACTAGATTTTTGGAAAAGCCCAACTATTCAGATGAGATTTTCTAAATTCTTATAGAGGCAAAGGTTTCCCCTTGACGTCGTGCCCTAATCTCTGATGATAGGAATTTAAAATTTGGTATAAAGCTTTTTCCAGCTAAGATGGTTTTTGAAAAATCCTACGGGAAGCGGCGAAAATGTTAAGCCTAAAATTTGATATCACTGTTTTTTGAAGTATGGGCTGACTACTGATTTTTATATATTTCTAAATCTCTGGAGCAAGTAAGTTGAAATTTGGTAAGAAGGTTCCTCCTCGGTTGGAGATAAGACGATATTAGGCGATCGAAATCTCCTTTTTTTTTTGTCATACGTAATGCGGCCATGCCAAAATGTCAAAAAGTTCCTCGTCACTCATAATGATTTATGTTTTAATAACTTCAACACGTTGTTGGAGCGTTAGATGCTCCATAATAAATAAATTATTATGGCACAACTGTCAAATGCAAACTGACAAATGTCAACCAAACAAAAATGGCGGTCAAAAGACATCGACCTGGAACATAAAAAGCACCCTGTACTACAATTTTTCACCAATAAAATGTATGTTTTTATTTTTTATTCAACTGTAAATACAATAAATTAGGCATTGATTTAATTTCATTACAATTACTTTAAAGAATGACAATTACAAAAAATACAATTCGCATTGAATGACAATGATTTTGTTTACAATTGACATTGGTTTTAAGTAATGCCAATAAAGAATTCCCAAGTGAAAAATTCCTTTAAGGTTCTTAAGTCTATCTTGAAAAAAGTCACCTATGGTGTCCACTAGATGGAGCTGAGAATCTCTTCATCTGGCGTTGACCAACGGACCAACGCAATTATTTCCACATCCAAATTTTTTTCTGATATACCCCGCAGGCCCACCACGGAAAGGTGGCTCGTTGTTAGCCACGTGCCCAGAAACTCAGCTTAATATTAGTCTGTTGAATCGACAGAGTCTATTGGGAGGTTCAATGCAGTCCAGAACAAGCCTTGAAGACACGATATAGCACAATAATGCCTTGCGTGCCGCTTAGATGGCGAAGGTCTTCGCCTGGATGGGATCGTTCCATTCAGAAAGGCACTAAAAATTGTTTCCGCAGACACATGCACCTGTATTCCCATTGATCTGTTTAGAACCGCCAGTAAACCAAATCAAGGGCTCCAGTTCTGGTTGCCAAGATTTTATATTTGCCTTGCAAAAATCTTCCTCGGTAACAGTGGGTCGGCAATGATCAACCCCGCTATCTTCATGTGGTACCGTAGGTCACCTCCCTTAATGTAACCAAACTTTCGGAGACGCAGAACACTCTTGTAAGCGTCCTTAGTTATCAATATATGTAGAGGAGAAATAAAAAGCATGGTACCAATAGCATTTGACGGACACGTCTTGACCGCACCTCAGTTATGCCCACACAGGCTAAGCGATGGACTCTTTTAACCGTCCCTTTAGCCTGGGCTTTCTCCACCCTGTGCCACCATGTCAAAGGAAAGATGGTTTTGATAGAAAAGTAAGCCATTTTAGGCTTGAAACCCCAAGTACTACCAAAAAGCCTCTGAAAGGCATATAATGCCTTCCTGGTTACGGAAGCCAGTTGTTGGTTCCAGGTAAGGATCCTATCGAAAACATACGACGGTCGGCTTCACCAAGTTGAGAAAGGTACCCAGGATGGGTACACGAATAGCCTCTGTTCCTGACTCCATGTGGTCAAAAATTGTCACCTCATCCCAACCAGCTATGTAGATCACTTGCGTAGCCATAGATTTCAAACCCTAGATCATTTAGTTCCGTAAGTGGCACATCAATAGCCAGAGTCCACAGTGAAGGCGGTAAAACACCTCCCTGAGGGCAGTTTCTTGTGGCACTAATGGTCCTGGTTAAGCCGACAATGTTCAATTAAATGACCCTGGATGTTAACATCTCGATTTGTTTCGCCTCTAATGCTTTGTTAATCTCAGTGACAACATGCTGGATCGCAGTTTAAGTTGGTTTTCCCTACTGATAAGCAAACTGGAGCCCATGAATCGTCATACGCTTGGTGTTAGCTTTATCACTTGAAGTTACGAAGAATGTTGATGCAGGTCGTAGCTGTTCACAAAATACATTCCATTCGACTAGGATTTAATAACGTGTTCTGTATGCTATTCACCTAAGTGGACGTCTACGTCTAATTAGAAAACTCAATGTATACATATATTCCATGTGGTATAGGCTGGTTGATGTTAAGTAATTGAATAAGTCAATCAGTAACGTTGTTCTTTTATACATATATAGCAATTGTAAACAAGTGATTTTTAGGATCTAACATTTGCTTCTAATAATTATTTTTTTTATAAATGTTAAGGAGATAGATAATTAACAAATATGCTTGTGGTTCGTTGTTGTTTTCGTTTTAATTTTTTTATTTTATTTTATTTCATTTTATTTATTTTTTTTTTTTTTGTTTACTACGATAAACAATTTACTCGAAATTTCTGTAAAATTCTACAAAAAATAATATTGTACAAGAGAGAGAGAGAGAGATAAATAAATATGTAATGAATATAAAAACTACAGCAGAAAACTACTCTCGTACTGTTAATAACTTTAAGATAAAATCCACTCAGAAAACAGATAATATAATATATAGAATATTATAGATTGTGCAAGCACCTAAACATGGAGTACGAATATTTTTGTGACGTCATTGAAATATAAAAACAACACAAAAAAACAATATTAAAGTAAAAGTTGTAAAAAAAAAAAATATAGCAAAGAGATACAGTAGCAAACTCAAAATATACTCAATTTTATTAAATAAAAAAGCTTTATTGAGTAGTTTTTTGTATTTGAGTTGAGTTAGTTGTTTTTTTTTGTGCTGTTTTGAAATTTTTGTATTTGTTGCATATTTATTTTCAGTTATACTTAAACTCTTAGCTCAACTAGCAATATGCTCAACAAATGAATTTCAGTACGATTTAATACTTACAACGTGACGGTTTACAGTTATTTTTAGAGTCTATATAATTATATATAATATAGACTTTGCTTAAAACAAATAATTAATATATAAGAAAAATTAAAGAAAAAAAAAAATAATTATAAATTATTTTATTTAAAACAAAAAAATAAGGTGATTGCTTTTGAAAATATCGAAAAATTTTAAAAAAATTAAGAATTAATAAAAGAATATATAATAAAATACGATACAAATTGTAATTTCAACAGTGTTAATGAAAATTTGAAAAAGAAAAAATATTCAAACACGAAGAATAATATTGGAAAAAAAAAAGATTTGTTTTTTTTGAAAAGAAAAAGAAATTTAATTTGTTTTTTTATTTTTGCAATTTTCAACCACGCCCCTGGTGTTTTAGTAAAAGAAACCCCCCCTCATTACAGAGTTCAACAATATTTACGTGTGTGTGTGTGTGTGTTATATTATTTTCTAATTCTTCTTCTTTTTCATCATTCGAACATTGTTATTTTCACATTCTGTTTGTCTCTGCGGTGTGACGTTTGTGCAACAGCAACCTGTATGTGCAGCCTAATGCCAATGTTTTAAAATACGGAATCCACAATTAATTTAACGGTTGGTCTTTTAGTCTTATTTTTCTTTTTTTTCTGTTTCTAAAGTTTTTTTTTCAAAATTTTTTATATCTATAGTATTTATATATAATATATATCAAAATGATTTCAAACGTGTTTGTGTTTAACAGAAAATTAAAAAATAAAATAAAAAAAATATGAAACACATTTTCACTTTTCTTTTTTTTTCTTTCAATTTAATTTATAAAAAAATGAAAGCGTTTGCCTTTTTAATAAAATGTTGTTTTAAAATGGCAGTATTCGTATGGGGGTTAGATTTTGATGTAGAAAAATATTGGAAAAATTTTAAGTTTAAGCATATTGTACAATATGTTGCTATAAAAATTTTTTTGATTAAAAAAAAATTGAATATATTTTTAAAAATTGTTTACTAATTAAATCCATTTTTTTTTTATAAATTTCCTTTTTTTATAAATAAAATATACTAACAATATGTTAAGGCTTAAAAATTAAATAAACGAATAATTAAAATATAATTAAAAAAAAATGCCAAATAATAAAAACAAATTAATTTAAACAAAAAAATAATCAAATAAAATTGATAAAAAAAATATAAACCCTAAATATTGAAATAAATTATAAATAAAAACATAGAAAAAAGCAAATCGAAAGATATATTTTAACAAATAAAAAATTAAATCGAATAATTTTTAATTATTAAAAATAATAATAATAATTGCCAATTACAAACACATAAATAAAATTTTTATTAATAAAAAACATAGAAATAAAATAAATATAATAAAAACTTTTTTTAATTAAAATAATAAAAATAATATATCTAAAAAATTTCAGCTGAAAAAAAAACTAATTATATTTTACTTAGTGAAACTTTCGAGCTTTTTTTCAACAAAAAGTAAGACAAATTTTGATACAAAACATACAATTTTTAAATCGTGAGTCGCAACCTAAAAATACCCTTCTAAATTTTTTCTTTCAATTATCCATATGCAACTCTTCAATACACATCGTTTGATGCACGTTCATTTATGATCATATACGGCCATATACCCTTAAACTTCGAATCCTAACATCAGAATCCGATCATCAGAGAAGACAAAGAAAAAGCAATATTCAATGTATTTAAAGCAAAAAATAATGGCAATAACTCAAAAAACAAGCAAAAGTAAAAAGTTGAGTAAAACATTTTTTTTAAGATCAAAAATAGCAGAAAGAATACATCTTTTTATTAGAAAAAAGCACTTTGAGGCAAAATGTGAACAAACAATTTAAAGCTTAAAGGAAAAAGCTAGTTTAAAGCTAAAAACTATAACATCCAAAAAAATAGCTGAAAAAAGCAAATATGAGTAAAATTCAAAAACAGTAAAAAAAAAACAAATTTGTCTTCTCTGATGATCACATCATCTGAGCCCATTATATTAAATAACATATTTGCATATATGTATGTATGATCAGCTATAGTCATATATGATCACACACAAGCTCATATATGTTCATATACTTTACGATCCTATTTTGAAATGTTACCAACACTCTGACAAAAAAGTTTTTTTTTTTTGTACTGATTTTTTTGTAGGAAAATTATTATTAAGCAAATATTTTTGCTATAAACATTTTACAAATTACAGAAATTTTACAGAATAATTACAAATTTTTGTTTCTAATTTAAGAAATCATTTTACAAATTTTTGAAAACCAATTTGCTAAAATTAAAAAAGTGAATATTGAAGGAAATGTTATTTCTAATTAAAACTTACACGTACAAACTTAAATCGCCTTAAAATGTTACATATGTATATTAAAAAAAGAATCGAACGTGAAGATACCGTCTCAGGCCTAAAAATAGGACATCCACTTAAAATAGCACTAAAAAGTTTTTTTAGTTCTAAAAATCATCCCTAAAAACAATTAAAATTTTTACCTTAAAAGTAAAAAAAAAAATTACTAAAATATTTTTTAAAGTAGAAATTACAAAATTAAAACAAAATGATAAATTCGTTTATGTTTTTACAATTTTAAAGCCTTAAATTTTTTTTAATTTTGTCTAAAATATTTTTTGAAAAAAATAAATACATAAAATTTAAATTTTGCTGATTTTAGCAAACAGATTTTAAATTCCACTTTACAAAAAGGATACTAAAATGTGGTAGCGGCGGCTAATTTTTTTACACACTTCATTGTACTACACGTCAGCAGACATGTGTTGCTAATATTAGCAAAAAAAAATACCGCTGGGCTCAAATTAGCAAAATTTCCCGTAATAACAGTAATATTTTCAGTTGCCATTAGAAGGAAGATAAAGTTAAATTTTCAAAATGGCCGACTCAAAGTAGCATTTTAGATTTAATATAGCCGCCATTTTTAACATATTTTGAAAATATAACTTTAGATTCTTATCTACCAACCTCCTAAGTACCCGTTATTGAAAAATTTAAAGAAAATTCGATCACTTTTATAAAAATTCTCGACCGTTATTGCATTACAAAAACGGCCATTCTGAATTAAAATTTTAATATTTTTAAGTGATATTTAAAATTAAAATCAATAATTCAAATCTATGGTTGGGTCGGTTGACAAAGAATACATATTTTTTTTTTAATTTCAGTACCACGCACATGCAAAATTCTTAATAGAAAACTACGTTTTATGAAAACCTAAAAAAAAACTATTGAAGAAATTTAAAATTTTTGATTCAACCAATAAAGCTTATGGAATGAAATCAATTCTTCGCTTAATAATAAAAAGTAAGAAATTTTATCAGTGTGTAAAGATAAATAAATACAAAAAAAAAAATTATTAACATTACACTCACAATATATTTTCCGTTACCGGCTGTAGTTTATTTAAAAAGTAATACACTTAAAAAAGTTTGTAAGTTAAAATAACTGAAAATATCATTTAAAAGAAATGATATTTAATTTAAAAACCGGTCTACTTAATTTTCATTTAAATTAAATGCCATTTGTTATTTATTTTTAAATTTTGATTAATCAACTTACACATCCGTAAGAAACAAATGTTATAATCAGTTAAAATAAATGTCAAAATTTTACCTACCAATCCTTAAAAATAAATGTTTTTTTAATTTATTTGAAATTATTTCCGTTTTTGTATTTTTTGTTTTTTTTTAATATACTTGTACAATACAAAATGTATGTATGCATATGAAGCTATAAACACTTTTTGTGTGAATGTATTTGTATATGTATGTGTGTTTATGAAGTTCTTGTAAATTGTATTGAAAAATTTTGTATATATACAACCAATATAAATAAAAAAACAAATTGAAATTTTTTGAATATTTTTTTTGGAAACAGACAGCAAACAAAATTTAAATTTGTAATAACTGTTACGGACACAAATAGACCACAAGTTTCCGTTTTGTGGGTAAATTTTTATTAAATTTCAAACAAATGAAAAAAATAAATGAAACTGAAAAAAATCTGTAAATGATAGTAAATTATTTCCAATAAATGTATAAAAAAGTTAATATAGATATTTCTTTGAAAAATAAATGTATGTTCCTTTATTTTTAAATGGAACGGAAAAGTTTTTTATTAAACTACGAACAGTTAACTACATAATATTCTGAGTGTATGTTTTTCAATGAAGAATCAATTGAAATTTATAGGAATATATTTTTTAACTATTTAAATCAAAATCTATACATCTGTGTGTGTTGTGTTGTAAAATTACATACAAATAAAAAAAATTTCAATTTAAAACTCAACCACAAAAAACGTTTTTTTTACCATTTTGTCAGTTAAAAATTGATGGTTATTTTAAACGACTCGATTGTTTATACTACTTTTGTCGATTATTAAACATTGATTGAAAATAAACAACAAAATGAACATTATTGGTGTGTACTTTTTAGAAGTTAGGAATTTGTTACCCACTTTACCCCATCTTCCCCTAATTTTTAATATAAATGTTAAAAAACCGAAATTTTCAAAGCTATATTATTATTATTTTTTTTTTTCTTAATTAGCTAAAACAGATATAATTGAAAGTGAAAAATCAATAGCACACATAAAAATTATATTTCAACACTGCACAGTGGTAAAGAAAACATAAGTTTTTACTGTTTTTTATATCAACAGCTAAGGTTGGTTATGTTTATAAATATACATAATATAGATTTTTATCTTTCACCTAAATTTGGTTAAAATAAATACCGGTCTATGTTTTGCTAAAAAAATTATACCCCTATAAAATTTACCATAAAAATTACTTTTGTAGGTTAACAATGTCTTTATTTACAATAAATTTGGTATACTACATCAATAAAATCAGACCAAAGTATTATGGGTTAAAGTTTTTCCGAATCAGAATAAATATTTTCTACAATTTTCCAAATGAAAGTGTAAGTTATAATTAAATTTTTCCTAAATAAATTTCTTGTGAAGATGCAGAATCTTACTAAAGAGCGTTCGTTATATAAAGAATAAGCAGTAGAATTGGGGTCTAACACATATAATTTAGTATCAAAACACATTATATTTATTCGACAAAGTCGTTTTTGTTAGTTCTACACTTAGGGAAAAAGTTTCATCAATATGTAAATGTTTTATTTCTTCATCATACAGGGTGGGCAAAAACCATCATCTGATTTTCTATTGCTATATTTTTTTTTTTAAGTGAAAACGCATTTGATTTTTAACTGATTATGTTTATTTGCACTTTTAAATTTTGTTTCAATTAATTGTGGAGTATTATGTCGGGAGAAACGTCCGCCGTAATGGTTAATGCAAATTTGGGCTATTTTGAATACATTTTGCATTACTGTGCACAGCGTATTTGGTGTGACATTAACTTTGGTGTGGATATTAATTTTAAAAATATGCATTGTGTAACGTGCAGTGTGACAAGTGACCCGGTCCTGTTGCAATCAACCACATACCCTCCAAATCGAGATCGTCAACTTCCGGTAAGAAAAATTCAGTCAGTACGGCTTTATAGCGGTCGCCGTTCACATTAATAGCGTTATCGAAAAAATAAAGTCCAGTCACCTTTTCCGACGTAATGACACACCACATGGTGACTTTGAGAGGGTGTAATGGGGCTTTATGAATTATCCGTGGATTTAAACGTCCCCCAGAACAATTGCTTACTGCACAATTTAGCTTATTGATAAAAATGAGCTAAGTCGATCATGATCAAAATTAATGAAAAATCATCGACTACAGTTTCAAAATTTTTCGGCTTAGGCGTATACTGATTTATAGTTTTCACAATAAATTTCGCACGTGTCTACTTCACGAATGTCAAAAACACATTGCCCCACCTGGTATATAAAAAAGTTTTCGTAAACACGAGGGCGGATCAAAACATACAATCTCGTGGATTTTTTTAAAAATGGAAAAAAGTGAATTTCGAGTGCTCATTAAACATTATTTTTTGCGAAAAAAAAACCGTCAATCAAACCAAGGAAAAGTTTGATAAATACTAGAAGACTCTACACCATCGATTTCAATGGTAAAAAAGTGGTTTACTGACTTTCGTTACGAAAAAACTCAAGATATTGTTTTGGCCGATCGGAGATTGAATGTGCGATAGATTGTGGAAGACATAGGCATCTCACATGGCTCAGTGGTTTCAATTTTGAGCGATCACTTATGTATGAGAAAGCTTTCCGCAAAATGGCTGCCGCATTTGCTCGCAAATTGTTAAATAATCAAATTTTACTTTTTTCTAAAATGATTTTTCGAAGATTTTGTTTGCCAAAAATTAAAAATAAATATTCTAGAAAAAAGGGTGGCATCATAAAAGAATTAAATTTTTAACGAATCGATTTGCAAAATTCTGTTCATTGTTCGAATAATTTTTACTTTTTTCAATCAATATCAAATTCAGAGAATTAATTTGATTTTTGTTAATTCAATCAAATTGATTAAAATTTAACAAATCAAATAATCAAAAATAAATCGCGAACAGAATCACAAGACAATTATTCAATCATTGATATGAAGTGATTATAATTTATTCATAGATTCATAAAATTAATAATATTGTCTTTCTTAAAAAAAAAAACAATATTACTTTTTTATTAACACGCGTAATATTAAAAATATTTTTAATAAACATTTTTTTGATTTTTTTTGTTTAGGGATTTGTGTTGCAATTTAAATAACTGTAATAAAAGTTAAGATATAAATAAATCAACAAAATATGACTTTTATATGTTGTCAATAGTGTTTATTGTAAACTAGAATATTTTTTTATTTTTACACCAAGTTCATTATCAATAAAAAATTTAATTGATGTGATTATACTTTTAATTGAAAATGAACAAAAATAAAAAAAAATTTAATTTTCTAGACAATAGTTTTTCATTTATAAGAAATAGCTTTATCATAGATTCATGAAGTGTTATATTGGACGAAAATGATTTTCATCATATTTATGAATTTTGTAAATGAATAGTACACTTAAAATAGTTTGTAAGTTAAAATAACTGAAAATATCATTTAAAAGAAATGATATTTCATTTAAAAACCGGTCTACTTAATTTTCATTTAAATTAAATGCCTTTTGTTATTTTTTTAAATGTTGATTAATCAACTGACACATCAGTAAGAAACAAATGATATAATCAGTTAAAATAAATGTCAAAATTTTACCCACCAATCCTTAAAAAATAAATGTTTTTTTTTCATTTATTTGAAATTGTTTCCCTTTTTGTATTTTGTTTTTTTTTTTAATATACTCGTACAATACAAAATGTATGTATGCATAGCTATAGACACTTTGTGTGAATGTGTTTGTGTATGTATTTTTGTTTATGAAGTTCTTGTAATTTGTATTGAAATATTTTGTATATATACAACCAATTTAAATAAAAAAACAAATTAAAAGTTAATATAGATATTTCTTTGAAAAATAAATGTATGCTCCTTTATTTTTAAATGGAATGGAAAAATTTTTTATTAAACTGCGAACAGTTAACTACATAATATTCTGAGTGTATTAGTAGGATTTTAGATCATATAATCATATCCTTTTTTTTAAATTATTTTATTGGAAAGAAACATGAAAATTTTTATTAGTAAATTATAGAGAATAAAAATTTAAAAATTCCACAGAGCCAGCTCTGTGACCCTACCCAACCTCCTCAATATCCACGCTCTCCCCTTTGGTCATTGCTTATTAATGATTGTCTATTTTATATTGAGTGTTTGGAAACAAATTAACAAACTCGAAAACAACACACAATTAGACTAACATTAACGAAATTTAACAATTTATATTAATCCTCTATATTTTACAGTTTTTGTTATGAACTTTAATTCTTAAAGTATCCAATAACAACGCTTACATGAAGCCGTAAATTTCAAATGTTTGATAGTTAGTTATTAGACAATATTTTGAATTATATTTTGCACTGTATCCTTGTATTTGAAGTATTGAGGTTTTTATGAATTTTTGCATAAATGTGACCTTATGTGGGCCAACCTGCATTAAAACAAAGGTATCTCGAAGTTTAATTTTTGTGAGAGTATAACTCCTCTTCTGCAATAATCATTTTATTTCATACCGATAGCAGCTGTATTTAAGAAGTTGCGTACTTGTTACCATTAACATTTTCCTATTCCCACTGTGCATCATTTTTCTCCTTCATTTAAAATAGTGTTGTGTCCGTAAATTCCAAAAATTATTTAAATTTACTTATGTTTTGTATATGTATGATGACAGCAAAATTGTTTACACAAACAAAATTTCTATGAAAAAATAAAATAAAATAAAAAATTCTTAGCAGTAAATATTGTGGATAATCTAAAATGTATTATACGACACACTATGTGACAATGTCGAACGTTTAAAATTTAGACAAAAACAAGTAAAAAAGGCTTAAATTCGGCTGTGCCGAATCTTTGAATACCCTCCACCAATGTTCTATATTGTTTTCGATACAAACAATGTTAAAAACTTTTGAAGTAAAATTATGGAGGTGAAAAAAATTTTTTGAGGTAAAAAACTTTTTGGATGCGGAAACGAATTTTTTTAAGTGAAAAAAATTTTGAAGTAAAAAATTTTTTAGGTGAAAAAAATTGTTTGTGATGAAAAATTTTAGTGGTGAAAAAAATTTTTTGAGGTGAAAAATATTTGAGGTGTACAAAATATCATTAATTTCTAAGCGATCAGTGAAAAAATATGAGAAAATATATTATATACTAGTCGCTACTATGAAATTGTACTAAAATACACCAATTTGTATGGAAAATTTAGAGGTATCTTCACATTTTCGCCCATAACTTTTTAACCGATTTTGCTCATTTTTAATACCAAACTGCTCGGGAGAATGTACAATAATCTGGGTAAAAATAGGCCCCCGCTAGCGTCTTCGCGTCGTGATTGCCATTTCAACAGACAGACAGACAGACGGACATCGCTAAATCGACTTAAAATTGCATAAGGACCTATATTTTGACATGTTACAAACGGAATGACAAACTCACCATATATGGTGGAGGGTATAAAAAATTAATAACACGGCATATTTTAAAAGATATAGATATTAAAACTTAGATAAAAATGCTTGTTGCTAGGCAGAAAAGTGATAATAAAAAATAACATTAAAGACAGACAAAAATTTTCGTAATGCTACAAAAAATTTAATTAACAATAATAAATTGAAATATTAATTTTTTTTATAAACGCTTAAACTAAAGATGAAATTTTACTAAGTGTCTAACTCTCTCTTTTAAAAATTGTTTAGATTATCGTCAGATGTCCGTGAATGAGAAAGTCCGTTTTTATTAACATTGTTTGTTTTCGCAAATTTTAACTTATTAAGAGATTTTTTCCTATAAATCTATTATAATTATTTTTTCAGAATTTTTATTATTTATATTAACTAATTATTGTTTTATTAATACAATCTATAAAAGGTTAATAATTAGTTATGATTATTTAATTCAAACGATCAAAATTAACCATTAATGATACAACAGAACCAAAATATATTGCTAATAATTTATTTTGATCTAAATATATTTCTTTCAATGTTATTTTTGTAAAACATACGTTTATTTAAGTTATAAACAACTTTTTATATAAATTAAATAATTTTTTTTGTTCGTTTTTTAACAATTGAAAATGCTTTCGTATATATAAAACACAAACAAAAAAATTATAATAATGTTGATAAACCATCGACTAAATAATGTCACCACAAAATTAAATCTATTCTACACACAATAACACCATACAACAATTATAATTATAGTAATTAAGGTGACCATACTAAAGTTATAATTCAAAAATAATTTGATTTAGTGAAAATTGATGTACTATGAAATGTTTGCATTTTAAATGTCTTTAACTGGTCAAAAAAAAAAAAGATATATAGGCTTAAATATCTATAAAGCTTTTTAGTTTTGCAAAGAAAAAATGTAGATTCTTTAATACAGTTGCGTTCAACTTATATGCACAATGTCCAAGCTTTTACAAAAGAGCTTTTTCAGCTACAGCGAGCTTCGACGAGAGCTTTTATATATATGAGAGCACAGTACCAGGATGAAAATTTTGAATTTCGAAATGTTATAAGTTGTATAATTTATTTAAGCCAAAACACTTTAATACTTGTTTGAAATATCTTTAAAAAAAAAAGCCATCTTCAAAATGCTTGCAGTGCTTTGCTAAGGATAGAGCAACAACAAAGGGAATCTTTTCTTTGATATTTTTTTCATATTGAAATTAGTCGATTGGCAAATTTTTCTTTTGAAACTTTAATTTCAGTTCATCTACTAATTTTGCCCTATCTAAATTTTTATTCAAAAATCTCTTTTGGCATGTATTATAATTCCTTTCAATGGTATGTTTGTGATTGCGTTTAGCATTATAACCACAAACCAAACATACGGGATCGCGGTCATTGTTTTCAATTAACAAAAGCACCTGTTCCCACGCTTTATTAAATATATATATCTTTTAGTGAACAATAGACTGATCGTTTTGTGTTTGAAAATGTTTGTTTGAAAGTTATTTTCAAGTTGATGGAAAAGTACTAACGTACTGAATTTTCCGTCCCTGAAAAAAAAGCTCTTCACTTCAAACGCAAATATCATAGTATTAGTGCTTGGACGCAACTGCATTAATACCTTAATATTTGGTTTAAGGTACACTATTTAGGTGTACCTTGAATGGTGTTCAATATTTTGCAAAATACGCGGATTTACTTAGGATTTAGTAATCGATTTTGACTTGAAATAAATCAATTTAGATTTCATTTCTTCTTTGAAAATATTTTCACAAAAACTAAGTCAAAGCCTAAAATTTACAAATGAAATAACGAAATTGGTTTAATTGTTCAAATCATTTCAATACAGGGAAAACAAAATCGTTGTTGCAAATCACTTTTATTCATTTTTAATACCGTTGTAATTAGCGGAATTTGTTTAATAAAATTTAATATTTTATTGTAAAAAACTTAATCAGCTAATATCTAGCTAATCTTATTTGATCCAAAAACTGAAAGATAAAATTAGATCCAGCAAAGTTTTTGGCGATTTAAAAGGATCTAAATTGATCCGAAAATTGGCAGATAACATTAGATCGAGCAATATATTTGGCGATCAGCTTATAAAAATATATACATATATAAACAAAAAAATTGTAAAAAAATTTAAATTTTAAGTAAAAATTGAGTCAAAAAAACAATGCCTTGGCAGAATTTTAACCCTTATATTGTATAGATATATCTGCGGTACTTATATAAGTATATATTCGGGAATTTGAAAAAAATGGGGAAAAATTGTAACATATAATGACTGAATTCATGAGACCACATTGTTTCCTTACTTATCTGTTTATATAAAATATATGTAATTATATTTAGTTATATATAACCATATCTTTCGGCCTTAGAAAAATTGTGCAGATAAAACTAAAATAATTAGAACAAAAAAAAATGTTATAATATTTTTACCACTAATTAGATTAGACTTTGCATTTAAACGCAATTTTGCTTAACCGCGGTTACAGTTAAAATGAATGGGGTAAATCGCGGTTAATAAACCATATAAAAACATCCCTTTGATATAAGACAAGATATTGAATCATGCAATTATATTTATTCATATATAAATATATCTCATACCATATTAAATAGTTTCGATATGGCACCATATATTATTATATCTCAAATATGTGATAGGATATATAATTTTATAAAGTGTTATATATAAATGTATATCATAAAGCATATCGGATTTTACAAAGAACAATTATATAACTAGATGTGATTATATATGACACAAAAAAATTACAAAAATTGAGAGGAAAAAGACGCGGAGTTAAAACTTTAAAGTTACCCTGCGGAAAAAAGGGGTCAGTTGGGAATTGGGACCTGTCCCGAAAAAACATATTACGAGATAGGTGAAAATAGCACCGGTTTCTAAAAAACCTATCACGTGACCGGTTTAAAAGTCACGACTTGTCCTTTTAGACCAGTCCTGAGACATGTCACAGAGGACAATTGATAAAGTGATTGGTCCTGTGACAGGTCCCTATCACAATGAACCGGTCATGTGACGTGTCCTGGGATAGGTCCTTTTCCCACAGGGTACTTACTTAATTAATTTTATATAATTCGCCTTAAAATGTCCCTGCGGTAGAAAAGAGTCATTTGATAATTGGGAGGTGTCCCGTGATAGATGAAAACAAGACCGGTTCCTAAAGTAACTACTGCATAAACGGTTTAAAAGTCTATATCATGAGATGAGTCTGAAAGTACGGGGCCTGTGACATGTTCTTTTAGACCAAGTCTGTGGCATGTCACAGAGGGCAATTAACCGCCTTCTACGACAAGCCTATGTTATAGTGACTGTTCTTTTTATATAAAAAACCGGTCCCTATCACAATGATAATATGTGATAAAGCAAAGTTCAATATATGTTTATACATTATCTCATATATTGTCATATATCTTTGGAACCGAAATTTGAGGGTATATGACCATATACTTTTATATGATACAATTATGCTAAATTTAACAAGTTTCCTAATCCACAAAAACAGACTATGGGTGTGTGTGAAACGGTAGCAAAGTGACATGGTAAAAAATATTTTTTCTATGGTGAAAAAGTTTTAAATTTTTATGTCTGAAAAAGTATCGAATTTATTTATTTGTTTTGTTTTCATTTTGCTTTTAAAAACTTTCAAATTTTAAAACTTCAAAAATTTTTATTCTTATGTCAAAAATTCTACTAGCCCTATGGGCTAGTGAAATTTTATTAATCTCAAAACTGTCAAAAATTTACCAAGAAGCATATTTTGCTACCATTTAACACACACCCTTTGTGACAAATTCGCGATAAATATTACTTCACAGGTGAATGTAATGTCATGGCTGAAATGTCGTATTATGCAAAAAGAAACACGTTTTTCGAAAAGTTGTCGCTTATACCCTTATTCTAGCGAGACATTCAATTGTAGTAAAAATAATCGTTAGCTTATCCACAGTATTTTTTTTTTAATTCAAGTTAACAGTTTTGTTGTTACTTCATAAAATTTGAAAGCAGATAAATTTCAAAATAACAACATTTGTATGAATCTCTTACGATATTAGAGTAGTGTGATTTTATCAGCCCAGAATACATAAAAAACAAGAGTAATATTCGGTGCCCTAAATAGTGAAGGTTTTAATTCAAAAAAAAAAAAAAATTTGAATCCGAGAATACAGAAAATGTTTGTTCGAATGTTTTGGCGGTGAATTTTAAACTTTAGTTATACCATAACATTTTTTATCCAATTCAATTGTAAGTATTAACAAAAAAAAAAAAAAAAACTACACCTGGCCACCTTAAATTAAAATGTCATTGTATATATGGTGTAGCATGTTAATTTAAATTCTAATGTGAAATAAAACACAACAACAAATAAAATAATAAATAACAATGAAAAAGATTAAATAGAAATTAATTAAATAATGGTGAAATAGCAAATTATTACTTTTTTTTGGTTGAAGAATTAATTTGAAAAAGAAAACAACAACAACAAAGTTATTAAAATACGTAAACCTACGTAAGCTTAAAATTTTATAAAAATAAAATAATTATCTAAAAATATACAAACAAAAAAAATCTGTTAAAAAAACATTTAATTCGTTTTATTTAAAAAAACATATAAACTTTATTAGACTTAGTCACTGTTATTTGTTTGTTTAAGCCAAATAATACATAGAATACACCATCATATCTACAGGTGTTTATATAAAAAGATATACATACTTATATGTATATTTTTATTATTTTTTCATCAAAAAAATATTTATATAAAAAAAATATATAATTTATCATAAACAAAAAGAAACGGAAGCTAAAGATCAAGTATTTAATTATGGTGGATTGTTAATTAAAATGAAACCTATAAAAGAGAGATAATATTTTGGAATTCTATGACCTACACTCACGAGAGATCTGTTAACAAAATATTTTAAATATTAGGAGATAATTATACAGGTTGTTCCAATTAGAGTTTAAAATATTTCAGAGAAATATCAAAAATATGGTGATAAAAACCTTCAACTGATTTTCTTTCGCTAAAACGATGATCGTAATAGCGCTACCATCCACTCCTTCAAAAAAAAATAAGGTCCAATCACATTTTCCGACGTATGTTACTGCTAACCACGCGCTAAATTTAACGTGCCCGCTGATATAAAATTGAGCCACGTCGCTCATGATCAATTTTGATGAAAAGTCATCCACTTCGTCGTTGAGTTTTAAAATCTTACGGCTTAGACGTATAGCGATTCATTATTATTCACCACTGTAACTTTGCAAGTGCCTACTTTAGGAATGTCAAAACCAAACTGACATACGATGCCCTTAGCTAAAATTGCAGCACTCTCCAATAGGGTGATACTTATTGCTCCACCTTGTATCTACATGTGTATGTGTTTTATGTTCTTTGGTCTACTAAGCTTAAATTTGTATTTCAGATTTATTTTTAAAACTTTTCTCAAATTTTAATATAACCAATCCCGAGTTCGATACAACCATTCTAGAACTGAAATTTTAGACAAACTAGAGCCTTCAGAAAAAGGCGGTGCTTAAACAAAAAATCTTTTTTAAATAATATTTTGATCCATTTTTTGTCTTCTTAGCATTTAAACACGTGGTTAAGTTGATTTCCTAGGCGACACAATGACGTTAGTAAGATTTGAAGAGCAAAAAAGTTGTATTTATATAAAAATATTTTAGTCATATCCAGGATCAATAATTTTTTTTTTCAATTATATTTTGTTTTTATATACCTCGAAATGTTTTATTTGTTATTTTCTTGTTAATTTATTACGACCCAGCAGCAATAAATGAAAGTGATTCTTAAGAAATCATTTTTTCATTGATTCCAAAGTATCATTTAGTTCTGATTTTCCCATTCAAAAGCAATTCTATTTCACAATTTCCAAAAATGTGATTTTGAATGAAATTTAGCTCTTTTCAAATCTATGATGGTAACCAATTTTAAAAATAAACAAAGTTTAACGTTAACCACAATTATTTTCATATAAATTTGATATTCCTAACTATGATTAAGTACTAAACTTTGGTAATTTTCAAACAATTTTACTTTGAATTTCGAATAAAGTAATTTAAAAAAAATTAAATCCGATTACTGAATATCCCCTTGTAATTTAACCAACAGTTAAACTGAAACGTTGTACAACAACAAATGTGTCAGTTAAATTCTCAGGTAAAAACTAACGGGACAGTGAGAAAATGAGGCTTAAGGCGGATAACTGAGTGCACCTTAAATTTAAGTTAAAAATTCAAATCTAATTTGGGAAGATCAAAGGATCATAAAAGTAAGATTCCACCCTACGACACGCCTATGTAAAGATCATTAGTTCCGATCCAAATGATCACAACTCTAGGATCAGTCACTGCTTTTTTTTCTCTTCTTTTGCTACCTTTTGCTTAAAATTTTTTTGCAAATCAACACCAAAACTAAGTTATCCGAAGAGCATGAGTGCGCCAGGAAAACTTTGGTAGTTGTATCAATATTTTTCAACATAAGGTAATGAGTTACCAATAAACATTTTCCTTATATTCAGCATTATTTGGAAATATAAAGTAATAAGTTACCGATAGTTGGTTAAATAATGCATTAGTTTGTAGTGCCTACTCTTTACTTTCAGCATTCTTTTGAAACATAAAGTAATTAGTTACCGATTATTGATTACATAATGCTTTACTTTGTAATTTTATACTCCTTACCTTCTGCATTAATTAGAAATATAAAGTAATGATTTAGCGATAGTTGGTTAAATAATGTATTAGTTTGTAGTGCCTACTCATTACATTCAGCATTATTTAGAAACATAACATAATGAGTTAGCGATAGTTGGTTACATAATACATTACAATTTTACACAAAATAATGACTAAAACCTGAAAAATTTTTCAAATAATTTTTAGAATAAAAAACAATATTTAATAAACATTTTTGTATATTTATTTAATTGTATTGCAAACTACTGTATTTTTTCAGTCCCTATCTGCAAAAAGGTAACCCATTACTTTTCATTTTTTATAAGCATATTGGTAAGCATGTATACATTACTTTAAGGCTTATCGAATGTTAAATGCGTCGGCCCCTACAAGCCATACATTGCTTTATCCATTATTTACTTTTAGTTTTTTCTGTAGTTAAAAAAATATTTTGTTGTAAACTGGTGTCATTGAATAAAAAACTAATAAAAAGTAAGTTTGTAATTCAAAAGAAATTACTTTTGAATTTAAGCTTAAAACAAAATCAATTAAAACTTAATAAATTTGTATTTCAAAAATAGCAAATCTTTTCAATTTTTTACAAAGTTTTATAAAATATTTTATTATTGTATTTATGTTATTTTCAAAATATATAAGAATTCTTTTATCACTCACTGTGATTAATATTCTTAAATAATAAAATTTTTCCCCGTTTAGGTGATTCATTAAAAATTGTTGAGAGATTTTTTTTTATTATTTAATGTTTATTACATGTCATTATATTGAAATGATTTGTTTTTTTTTTTGTTAATTTTATTTTACTCAATTACACTGTGCGACAATATCTATTGAACCTAAAAATCTGTATCACGTGGATCACTTAAAAATAGAGAAATTAAAGATCATATGTAGTAAAACTGCGTACTAAGTTTTTCGATTTCTCGTTTTTATACTTTTTGAAAGGATTTCTAAAAACTCAAATTATACACTAATGACCTGATTTTATAAAATATTTTTTACCATACTATGACACTGATATGCGGTTATCATCAACAATGCCAAGATTTTTTTTGCGAGAACTTTTTTTTATTATAACCTGTCGGCATAAAAAGTCACTCGAAAAGCAAACAGGATCAAAATAAAAAGCTGAGTATGAAGTTTTGTTATCTATGATCTTCAGTTTTACATTAATACGAGTATACTCATAAATGTACTCTTTGAAACTTTAAGGTCCTTTATCTATATTTTTGGTCTCTAATTTCACGTGTATTAACAAATTTTTAGTTGCAAGAAAGATGTTGATTTTTGTCGTATGGTGTATTAATCATTACACATCAATTCTTATTTGGCTGTATATTATTAAGTAAACCAGTTGTGGGTTGTTTCAAATAATAAAAATTAAAACTTTATTTTCAAATGAGTATATCTTCTCTTAAGTAGCTTTTATCTAACAAAAAAATTGTTAAAAATAATTGCTGTTAATTTAAATTCATTTATGCATAATATTAAATGTGAGTTTTATTTTGTTTGCATTAATATTATTTGATTTTAAAAGATATTTTTAGTTTTGTTTTAACAATTAATAAAAATCAACGGTATTTTTAACATTTGAATAAATAATTGCAAAAAAAAGGTAGACAATATAAAAATAAACACTTGCAAAACAAAAAAAAAAAAAAAACTAATAAATTTTAATCAAACGACAAATTTAAATTTGTTTGTGAATGTTTTTCAATAGATACATACCAGACTAGAAAGAAATGATCAAAAATATAACTGAACATAATAACAAATATAATTTTATTTTTTGCCAAGCAGACAAAATAAATATATAAATATTTTCACACGCGTTAGCCTGTTTGCTTAAATATTACATTTTGTTAAATTTAAAACAATTAGGTACACTAAAGGGTTAAACTAGCAGAGAGATTCTCTTTGTGGGTTCCCTAACAAGGTGTCTTCCTATGCAAGTCACTTAATTTCTATGTTTTACAATATCATGATATCGTTTATTTGCAATCCGTTCATGTCATTAGGTCTGTCATCAATTGTGACTAAGTTTTAATTTTTATACACATTTTAGTAAATGAAAAACAGGGAAAAGTTAAATTATTTAGTCATTGTATAAGCAAATAAATTTTTGATAAAATTTTGTAGTTTTCGAAGGAAAAAACTATGATATTTCTAAGCAATGCAGTGGGAAAGTGGTTTGCACTAAGTAGAATTGACATCCTTAACGATTTTATGTAATCGATTTGCTTGCTAATTGGATGTAAAGACCCCGGGTAAGATTTCAAAGAAATTTGGTAAGAAATTACCCCCCAATAAAGTTTTTCTTTTTTGGATAATTTCAAGCAAAACAAGTGGAAAAGGGCTTTAATTCGGCTGTGCCGAATCTTTGAATACCCTTCCACCAAAATCCTAAAAAAATGTTTTCTACTGTTTTTGATACAAAAAATGTAAAAAAAAAACATTTGAAGTAGAGAAAAGTTTTTGAGGTAAAAAAGTTTTTTGGCAGAAAAAAATTTTGAGGTGAAAAACTTTTTTTGTTGTGAAAATAATTTTTTGAAGTGAAAAATATTTGGGGTGAATACAAAATATTATTCACTTCTAAGCGACTGGTGAGAAAATATATTATGTACCAGTCGCTACTATGAAATTGTACTAAAATTCACAAATTTAGGTAAAAATTAGCATCGGCGCTTTCGTCTTCCCGTCGAGGTCGCCATTTCAACAGACAGACAAACGGCCATCGCTAATCCAACTTAGAATTGCATAAGGATCACGAATATATATTCTTTATGGGGTGTTAGACCTATATTTCGACATATTACAAACGGAATGTCAAACTGATATATACCCTCACTATATAAGTATGGTTGAAGGTATATTAAAAGTTTCCAACAGCTATGAAACTCATTTTTAAAATTTCGGCGGATGTACTATTTATTACCGAAAACTGTTTTTTTTTTTTTTTTATTTTTCAGTTGGGGGAGCCTCGTTGTACTAGTATGTTTCATAATCTCTTTTAGAATAAAACCATATCCGGATTAAATGCTTCGAATAAAAATTTTATTAATTTTCAATCAAAACTTCGGCTACTACACACAGAAAAATGTATGAACTAAAATGAATTTTGCACACAATATATTTTCCGTTACCTACCGACTGTAGTTTATTTAAAAATTAATCCGTAAAGTTTGTTTGAATCAGTCATTCAAAAAAACAAACTATGAAAATCTACAGACATTCAGTAGGAGTTGATATTTTCTGTTTAATGTGAAATTTTATGTTTTTTGTTTTTAAAAATAGAAATTCATATAATTTCTTTTTGTTTGTTTTTTTTTTTACCAAAATAGTGTGTTTATATACAAAATTATTTCAATAAAAAATACAAAAAATTATTCAAATATAGATACACACATAGAAAATAAAAATATATACAACTGTGTGTGTTATGTTTTGTAAAATAACATACAAAGAATTTGAAAAACAAACCACAAAAATCTTTTTCTACATATTGTCAGTTAAAAAATGTATGGTTATTTTAAAAAGAATGCATTATAATTTACAATAATCAATTCATTGTCAAAAATATTCTTATACACTCTAAATAATTTCTGTTTAAATTTACCCAACTTATAGTAGGAAACTGTACTCCTACTATAAGTTGGGTAAATTTACTCTGTGTGCGTAAATTAAAAAAATACACACATATAGTAAGTGGGTAAACAGAAAATTAGTAAAATTACACTAAAAGTGTGTAAAAATTAAATTAAATTTTCAAATTAAAGAGTAAATTTACTAAATTTGTGCGTAAAGAAATACGTTTGACTCGTAAATATACCCATAAAATGCGTAAACATCTCAAAAAAATTGCGTATACCACCACGATTTTTTTTTTGTAATAAAAACAATAAATTTATTTTAATTATGTGTTTTTATTAATAATGCGTTATATTATAAAAAAAAGCAATCAATATTTTTATAAATTTGTTTATAAAATATAATAAATCCTAAAAAATGTTACTATACACTCTAATTAATTTTTGCCTAAAATTACCAAATTTATGGTAAGAAACTGTTTCTCCTACTACAAATTGGGTAATTTTTTTAATAAAACAACAATATATTTCCCAATTAAAAATTATTACTGTAGGACGTTTACCACAATGGATTTCCAGCGGCATAAATATTTTCTTTGAGGATTTCCTCCTCCAAATGTTTTTTACATTCGTCCTTACATAGTGGATCCAATAGAATATTATGAATATTCTCTGTATATATTTCGGTGGTTATACTCGTGCTGCCTTGGATGGTGTTTTTAATAAACATCTTGATCGTGTACATGTGTGTCCTTATCGCTTGAGACTTCGTTCACATTCTTAATATGAGTATTTTCCTTGGATTGTAGGATACGAAATATAGCATTTCCAACGTAGTAGTGAGGTCATCTTATGTGTTTTCATTGGATTTATATGCATTTCATTTTTTCAGTCATAAAAATTCGTTATTTAATTGCTTTGCAATATTTTTTGAATTTTTAATTACCACTATATGATAGTACATTTATAAACTTGTGTTTAAAATTTGAATTTACCAAAAACTATACTAATTTTAGGCACAACATGTTTATTTAAAAACACATAGTGTTTATTTATACGTTGTATGCGTATTATTGTATGTGAAAGTGTGTACACAATATTTTTACGCATTTGGTGTTTATATTTACCAACTATGCGTTATATTACACAAAAATTTACCCGTTTTATAGTAGTAAATTTACAAACATTTTTTAGAGCGTATATTTTTTTTTTAATTATTTTCAATAGAAACAATTAAAAATTATGTTTATTAGTCAAGTTCTTGTGGAAAAAGTATTAATAAAATATATTTTATAAAAAGAAGACTGTACATACGAAGAGTTGTTTTGCAAGAAACCTTTTTTCTTAGACAAAATACTAGATTTTTAGAAATTTTTCTGATAGAAACATTTTAAGATTCTATGGACTTTTCCTTAAAGAAAAATTCTTAGACTCGGCAAACTGTTTCTGTTTCATATATTTTTAGATTTTGAAAAATTCTTAGAATCTAAGCACTATTTTCATCATTAAAACTACTTAGATTTAAGAACTTTTTCCAATAGAAATATTTTTAGATTCTAAGGATTTTTTCTTAAAAGAAAAATTGTGAGACTCGAAAGATTAACTAAATCTATCTATTAAAAAAAGTCCATGGAATCTATGTTTTTTTTTTTTTATTAAAGGATTGCTTAGAATTTAAAAATTTTTAGGAAATTTTTTTCTTAGAAAAAAGTGCATAGAATCAAAAAATTTTTTTTGAAAAAGTTCTTAATTTAAAATTATTTTTTTAGGAAAAAAATTACGAAATATTCTTAAATTTTAAGAACTTTTTCATAGTCTTGAATCAGTGACAATATTATTATAATATTGTGATTATTTTATTATCATAATATTATTGTACGTCTATGGTTGGCACAATTATAATGCCAAAAGTATATAATGGTTTTCGAATCTGAATGCCCCAACCATGTTTTTTCTCTGCGTGACATGACAACGCTTTATGGTGGTCTTGGGCATTAGAGGGTTAATTTAACTAAATTTTTTTTGCAACATCCAAAATATGCAGAAATCACATTTGAAATTTTTAGTACTAACCGAACATTTTTTAAAATTCGAAAATGTTTTAATTATTATTGTTAAAAGTTTTATAAACTTTTTATTTAGTACATAAATAGTCGATTAATCTTATCGTTTAATCCAAAAAAATCGGTTGAAAAAGGTATTTTTTTCTTTGCAACCTTCAATTTTAATTACATTTTGCATTCAAAAGCTTTACTACGGAGTCACCTAAATAATCTCGTTTTTATTTTCTCATAATTCAAAAAACTCACGGTTTTATTAGCGATTTCCCCATTTTTTAAACAATTACAAATATGCAAAAAATATGTAATTTTAAATATATTCTTGATTATACATCGGATCGTATTCATTTAAATTGTGTGACACCTCTACTTTTATATTGTAAGAATTTTTTATACCATAGTTTTTTTCACCACAAACATTTTTTTTCACCTCGTCCATGTTTTCTCATTTTGAATTTCTTTTACTTTATCTGTAGAGCGCCCCGGTAGGCTAGTTGGTAGCGTGCTAGCTTATCAGTGCGGGGTCGTGGATTCAATTCCCACCAGAGGCTCTGGTCTGTTTTCGCTACAACGAGCCGAAGGCCTTTGTTGCTAGTGCTCGGTTAGAGTATTAACATATAATTTGTAATTATGTGATTAATAAATAAATAAATAAATAAATATATATGTATATATATATATATATATATATATATATATATATATATATATATATATATATATATATATATATATATAAATAAATAAATAAATAAATAAATAAATAAATAAATAAATATATAAATAAATAAATAAATATATAAATAAATAAATAAATAAATAAATATTTTATCTGTAAATTCGCTAAAGCCGAATTAAATGTTATTATTTGTTTTTGGCAAATGTATTAATTATTAATTTAAATTAACTAAATGTAAATGTTGTATAAAATTAAAAACAAATACGGAAATAAATATCTTAAAATAGTTCAAGCATAATTAACACAAATATTTTCAATATATAACGGGTGGCGCAAAAATAACCTTCCGATGTTTTTTGGCTGTAATTTAAAAAAAAATGAAAAACTTTGATTCTCTTGTGGATTATTTTTATTTGGTCCTTTAATGTCATGTAAATGGCCGCCGGGACAGTTGATTGTCATTTGAGCCTTTTTTATGGCATTTTCCATCACTTTGGCCAAAACTTCCGGCGATAGGTCCTCACATTCTTGACGGATATTGTCTTTAAGAGCTGCAAGAGTCTGAGGCTTGTTGACATAAACCCGCGACTTCAAAAAGCTCCACAAAAAGAAGTCTGGAGCGGTCAAATCAGGCGATATTGCTGGCCAGTGCAAATCGCCAAAACGGGAGATTAGGCGCCCAGGAAATGCATCCTTCAGCATATCAGTTGTGGCACGTGCAGTGTGTGGCGTTGCACCGTCCTGTTGGAACCACATGTTTTCCAATCCCAATTCATCAAGTTGCGACAAAAAGAACTAGTTGATCATTGCTCTGTAGCGCTCACCATTCACAGTAACCGTTTGGCCCGCGACGTCTTCGAAGAAAAAAGGTCCGATGACTCCTCCAGCGAAAACAGCACGCCATACAGTGACTTTGAGCGGGTGTAATGGCTCTTCGTGGGTTACACGCGGATTTTCAGTGCCCCAGAAGCGTAAATTTTGCTTATTTACGTACCCGCTAAGATGGAAATGGGCCTCATCACTCATGATTATTTTTGATGAAAAATCATCTTCATTATTGCTCAAATAAATAGTCACCAATATTCCGCGTTCTGGAGCAGTGTAGCGTAACATTGTTTATTAATGTGTATTTCGCATGTGTTTACTACACAAATGTCAAAACAGAACTGACATTAGGGGCCAATCGCAAAATTTATAGCATTTTCTGATAGGAGGATTACTTTTGCGCCACCTTGTATTACAAAAAAAAAATAAAAAATAGTACACAACATAAAATTAAAAGAATACTGTACTTCTAAGCAAATAGTGTATAAAAATATAACAAAATAAACTAAGTTATTTTTAACATAAAAATAAAAACAATATGCAAACAATAAAATACAAATAACACAGACTAAATGAATAAATTAAAATATAGCAAAGAAAATAAAATAATAAAATTAAACAAAATATACTACTAAATAAGTACCAAAAGATAGCATAATTATTTTTTGTATAAGAAATTTAAGTGATAAACAAAATACCAAAAATATTTTCGAAAAACATGCAAAAAAAAAAACATGACAATCTGTTACCAAAGAAACAACAAATTAATGATGAAATAATGACAATAATAAAGCGTTAGTCAGTCAGTCATATATAAATGTATTTAGTTTTGTTGTTTTTTTCTTAATTTTAAATACGTGTTTAGTGCTGAAAAAAAAAATAAAATAATGACAGATTGACATAAAGGCAGACAAGTAATTGGAAACAAAAAATATCATAAATACAGACATAAATTTTTAAACGCTTTTATACACTCGTAACTACATAATAATTGACATAATATATCTGCTACAGAGATGAAAGCCGCCTGTTAGTAGCCGCTTAGCCGCCGAAATCTTATTTGTGACCGAAGAAATCAGATTGTTTTTAAAAATTATTTTCTTACTTTATTTCACAATTCTTCAATAAATAAAATAAAGAGCCTTTGATTTGAAAAAACCTGTCGGCTAAAAGTCATCTAAGCCGCCGCCGATGCAAGTTTTTGCCTTAAGCCGAAGCAGCCGTTATTTTGGATCGGCTTGCATTTCTGGTCTACAACCGGGTTTTTTTTACCCTCCACCATATATAGTAGGGGTATATATTAGTTTGTCATTCTGTTTGTAACATGTCGAAATATAGGTCTAAGACCTCATAAAGTATATATATTCGTGATCCTTTTACAATTTTAAGTCGATTTAGCGATGTCCGTCTGTCTGTTGTAATATGGAGATCACGACGCCAAAGAGGCAAGCGGGGGTGCTCATTTTCATATAGATTAATGGACATCCTCCCGAGAAGTTTGGTATTGAAAATAAGCAAAAAACCCGTCCAGCGGTTAAAAAGTTATGAGTGAAAATGTAAAGGTATCCCAAATTTTCCATGCCAAATTTGGTTTAACATATTTAAGTACAATTTCATAGTAGCGACTGGCAAGTAAAATATTTTTACTTGTTTTTTCACCATTAAAATTTTTTTTTTTAAGCTCAAAATATTTTTTTCATCGCTCAAATTTTTTTTCAACACAAAAAAATTTGTTTCGTCTTAATATTTTTTTTCTACAGCCAAAAAAGTTTTTTACCACAAAAAATGTTTTTCACCTCCATAATTTTAATTTTTTCAGAAAAATTTTTAAGATATTGTTGGTGGGTATTCAAAGGTTCGGCACAGCTTAGTTTAAGCCTTTTTTTACTTGTTTTATTTATTGAAGAAAAATTATGTTTTATTTTCAAAAATATCTTAAAAAATATGTTTTATTTTTAAAAATATCTAAATATGTTAACATTATTTTAACATAGCGGATCAGAATCACCAATACAAAATAAAAACACACATAAAAAGAAAATCTCTTAAATTCCTTCAATTCAAAATTTTGTTCATTAAGAAAATCATAGAAAATTGATTGTGTAACTAATTCAATAAAAAAATTATCAATGATTTAAAATAAATACTGATAATATTATTTTGCCAATAATAAAGTTTTTTTTCTGTTTGAAACATGCAGGCATGTTCTGGATTTCACTTTTAGGTGAAAGTGAAAATTTTATAATTTCTTTTTTCTCAATTTTTTTTTAGTTTCGTTCAAATTTAAGTGAATTATGACTGCATAGTAAAGTTGAATACAGTAAAATAGGTGTCATAAATTTAAATTTCACGAGGATTTGAATTCGCACTAATTCCAGAACATGCCCGATTGACTATAAATCGTCATCATACCTCCGCGTACTAAAAGCAGTAGCTTGCCAATTGTTTTCGACGTTGGGAAATATTGCAAACTCATTTCTAAAGTGAGTGCTGTGTTGCCTAAAATGTATGTTTTGGCTGGAATGAAGCTCCCACCACACCGCGTGCTCTTACCAGAAAGAAAATCAGATGATTATTTTTGCGCCTCCTGTATAAAAAAAAAATAATTTCGTTTTCTTAAAAGACCATTTAACTTTTGCAAACATTATTATACACAACTAAAAGCAAAAGATTTTGTCAAAAAGTATTTTTCTGTCGAAGGGGTTAAAAAAAACAGAAGCAACCTTATTTCAGAAACGTCATGGAACAATTTTGATTTAATGTTTGTTAAAAAGTCCGTAACTTTTGAATTTATCGATGAATTTTCTTGAAATATGTCAGAATTTATTTATAGAGATATTGATTTCAATTTTTATAAAGCTGAACTAAATCGTATAATTTTGATAAACTAAAGAAAATACTTTCGTAATTTGAAATTTTTGATTTTGAATTAATTTTTTTTACCTCAATCGATTATTCTTCAATGCAATAGGTACAATATGGGTTAAAATTGTGTTTTTTTGTCATTATTTTCTTAGCATGTGTTTATATCGATGGCTTAATGCAAAAGCCCTAACTCGATTTTTTTTTATTTTTGAAAAAGAAATCAGAATAAAATATTAAAAACTTTGAATATATTTTTATTTCTTTGAATGCAATTTTTAATCAAATCAGTGCAATAGTAAAATAAAAAATTCCATTTAAGAGAATTTTATATCCAATTATTTTTCAGATTTAGTTATTCCTTTACCTGTAAGGAAAAAAAAAACTCGAGTTAGGACCTTGCTACATTAAGCCATCGACAGAAAATATTGATTCTTTTAAGAAAAGTATTTTTTGTCTTTAAGAGTTTTTTTTTTCTTTTTGTTTTTCATTTTTATATACATACAAACATATTTTTGTTAAGTCTTTGACTTCCTTATTGTTATCATTAAATATTTATTGATTCTGTGGTTGGTTGATATAAAACTTCCCAGCAAAATTTTCTATTCCAAAAAATTTAAGCATTTTGTTCATAACTTATTTTATTGTCTGTTCTAATGCGACTGATCTTTGTTTAAAAATTTGAGACATCAACCGCTTCGGTTTTGCTGAATGTAGTACTAAAACTGGTAAACAGATTTTTTTTCTCAGTCAGAAACTGTTGCCGGAACTAATTCCATGGAAATAGTGGGTTGTAGTGACACCAGTTGTAGAATTGGTGCGTTTAAAATATATTGTAACACATTTTCCTGGGTTATTTTGTCTTTAAGTTGTTTTGACAACTTTTAATTATTATTTGTTGTACATTTTGGAGCAAATAATCATACGAAAAAAAAAAAAAACAAAAACTATTTAACAAGAAACCCAGCAAAAAAAATGGTAGTCATTCTGTGACTATAACTTCTTTCATTGCTTCCTAAACTTCAGTTGACATTCTTTTATGATTTTTTGGTGTTATTCTAAGGCACTTCCAAAAGCATTCATGTGTTCTTATTTCAAATGCAGTGATCTGGATATAAATCCGATGCATATCTTAAAATAACACTCTTCATTACTTCTAAAGCATATCGTATATTTTTTTGAATCTTAAGCATTTATTCAAATTGAGAAAATAGTTCTGATGAATTTTTTTTATTAAATCATTTTATGAGGGTTAGAATTTATGCAGTTTTGAAAAATCAAGAAAAATAGATTTTTTTTTACCTTTAATTGAAACTAGCTGGTCTGTCATTTGCATTTTTCAGCCTCAAATATTTATGACGACGCAATCCCTGCATTTTTGCATTATGTATTTTATTTAACACTACATCATTTCCAGTTTTAATTCAGAATTTACCAAAATAATTTTAAAATTGTGTAAAAATTATTTCAAATTGCTTAAAAATATTTTAAAATTGTGCAAAAATTATTTAAAATTGTTCAAAAATATTTTAAAATTGTCTAAAAATTTTTCAAAATTGTACAACCAGTTTTAAAATTATTCAAAAATATTTTAAAATTTGTCTAAAAATTCATTAAAATTTTTGAAAAATGTTTTAAAAATGCTTTTTCACTAATGCAGAATTATTTATTTGTTTTAATAAAGAATATTTGTATATCAATGCAAAATTTCGCTTCTTTAAACTTATTTTTCTGCATTCTTATGAATTAAATTTTCATCAAAGCTTAAATACTACAAAGTATATGAATATTTTCCACTCATGCATCAGAATATCTAATCATTGTATTATCATTGCTTCCTCAGAGTAATGCTAGTAGCTACATTTGAATACTTCCATCCTATGACACGCTAATGTTAAATTCATCGATGAAACCATCAGAAAAGAAGTGATGCCTTTGCCATAGTAGTGATGCTTTTATTGCTTCTTTGGCAGCTTCATTTTTGCTGGGAAAATAAAACATACATTCTTAAAAAAAGTCAAAGTTTGTTTTTTATTAACACCCACATCTTGCAGAAATTAAAATATATATATATATATATATATATATATATATATATATATATATAAATATAATAATTTAAAAAAGACAAATAAGCAAAATTTGATATGAGTAGGTGGGTAAATAAATTAACCAGAAAAATACAAAATTTAAAGTGAATTTTTTATAATTTGATAGAAAATTTTGTTGATTTTGTAAATTTTCTTGAATCATCCGTAACAGCACACTAATTCAGATTCACAAGGCCTATTAACATATCTGCAACACATCCGTTGTATTTTATATTTATTAAATTTTAACAAACATATTTAAGAGATATTTAACTTTTAACAAGGATATCTGGAAAATAAACCAAATTCACATAAAAATATCCTCAACATTTTTAGGCATAAAAACCTGCAATATCCGCATAGTTTTTTCTATTAACATCCGCAAAGTTTTTAACGAAAAAATTTAAGGATATATAACTCTTATCATTACATTATTTTTTTTATCAACCCTATAAAATTTTCTTAACATCCGCCATAATATCCGCATAATTTATTTACTTACTCTGTTAAATTACTTTTTCAATTAAATGGATGTCGACCAGAGAGTATTTTGAATAATGTAATACCCAGCAAAACCACACATTACCAAATAATGGGTAAAGTAATGTATAGCCATAGGGGCCGATGGATTACTTTACACCTTACTTCATTGATGAATTTTACGGGCGATAAGCCTCGAAAGTAATGTTTGGACCCATTACTTTAGAGGTGATAATGTAGGGGGTTACTTATATAATTACGAGAATGGAAAAAGTAACATGTCTAAAAATCGATTTTTAAAAAAGAGGAATTTTTATTTTAAAAAATTATTACAAATATTTTATTTATAATATTTATAATTAAAAATAATATGGTCAAGATGGGAATCGAACCAGGGAAATCTGGTTGCCAGCCAAGAACTCTACCCACTGAGCTATCGACGTATATAGTATTTGATTGCTTTAAACTTAAATGAATTGTTGCGCTTCGTTTTTTCGCTAGTTTTATCAAAACAAACATACATTACCCTTTTGATTACAAAAAAACACAAAATAATGTATTTTAAAATAGATTTTAAAAAATATTTCAATTATTACTTAACATTTATAAATTATATAATACGTAATCAATAATCAGTAACTTATTACTTTATGCTTGCAAATAATGAAAAAGGTAACGAGCTATCATTACAAGGTAACGCATGAGAATATCGCACCCATTACCAAAGTTTTGCTGGGTAATATAAGCAAGAGCCAAATAATACAGCAAGACGTTTTAGTCTTAAAATAATTCATATCTGCTTCGCTTAAATGAAATATCCACCCAAAAATTACTAAAATATATTTAACTTATCGTATAATTTTGATTATTAGTTTACAAATTTTGCATAATATCTGTGATTAAACATTTTTCCTTAACTTTGCAAAATTTTAAAATAATAAGCATTCGCTTTCCTTTTATTATTATATCCGCTAAAAGAAAAAAAAAACTTTAAAAGTTGTGCATAATATCCGCAATAGTAAACTTCCCAAACGATTTTAACCATATACACATAATTTTGATCGAAAAAAACTAAAAATTCTAAAACTTTTGCATAATATACATATCACAATACAAAATTTTCGAAAGACTTTCCTACGTTTCAAATTAAAAACATTCGCATTGCATTATTAAAATATCGGCAAAAATTTGAAAAAAAAAATGATAATGAATACTAAAAGTTTTGAATAAATAACGCCAAACGACTTCTTTATCTTGAAGAAATTATGACTTTATTATATATTGATTTATAACTATTGAAATATTCTTTAGAAGATTCTAAGTTATATATATTTTTTTAAAGAAATAATAGTAAAAATATCCTTGAATTTATTAAAAATATTTTAAAAGTATCATTATTTTAAAAAAACTTTTCAAAACACGCAGAGAAAAAACATGACTGTGGCAATCATATTCGAATAGCATCATATATTTTTAGGATTATAATTGTGGAAACCATAGTCGTACTATAATATAGTTATCATATTATGATAATAAAATAACCATAATTTTACAATAATATGGACCCTACAGTTATATTATGATTCGAAGCAAGTTCTTTAAATTTAAGAATATTTCTTTAAGAAGTGTTTGTCCTAATGAAAAAATTTTGATATTAAGGACTTTTTCAAGAAAACTTCTTTGATTCTGAACTTTCTTTTAAAGAAAAATACTTAAAAATATACTTAAAATTCATGTTGATCCCTCGAGTGTAGGGGTGCAGAGGTGATCCCATCATAGCCCCCGTTAATGTGACAAGGACTATTTACTCACAGAGGCGTCCAGGTATCTGTGAGGCTCGCGTTAGAATACAGTCTTCGGTAACCTCTGACTGCAAACCGTAAAGTTCCTGAGCACGGGTCGCATAACACTCGGAACTTAGGGGGTCTATTTTGAGTATGAACCAATATTACAGTATGCCATCCGAACTACCAGGGAAACTCATGGGGAATCAAGAGACACCTTCGTAGTTATTGATGGCTGATGCGTCAAAAATCTATGTCAAATAAGAGGACTGCTGATGATTTCACCGTTATTCCAATATCTCGATAAAAAAGAAGTAACCTTTGGTCGCGCACTCCTTTAAAGTTCATGATCCCATGTGAAGATGTACCCGTACATCAACACAGGGGATCATAACTACAGAGTGCACCTTAGCCCTCACATCTCGACAAGATAGTTACCCTAATTCTTAAAAATACTTAAAATTCTAAGGACTTTTTTTATAAAAATAATAGTTTTTAAAACTTTGTCTAATAGAAAAAATCTTGGATTCTAATAAAAATTTAAATTTTTTGTTTTTAAATAGTCCTGAGAGTCAGAATTATTTATTTAGAAAAAGTCTTTAAAATCTAAGAATATTTCTACCAGAGAAAGTCCTTAGAATCAACATATTTTTCATGATGAAAGGTCCTCATAATCTAAGAATTTTTAATTCAAATAAATCCAAGTGTTTTAAGAATATAATAATTTTTATCTAAGAAACAGTTTGCAGAATCTAAGTAATTTAATTTAAGCAAAAGGCCATAGAATCTAAAAGTGTTTAAAAATCAAGAATTTTGTATTACAACCCCTTTCGAAGAAAACATTATTTGTGTTCTGCAGACTTTTTCTTATAAATAAATTATTTTATTAATATTATGAGTACTTTTTCCAAGCAATTTGTTATTTTACAAGAAATTAAATATTTTTTTATTGCAAAGAATTAAAAAAATATTAAAAATCTTTTTATAGAATCTTTTTCACAATGAATTTTTCCACAATGAATTGATTAATAAAAATAAATATTCTTTGTTTTTCGATTATTTCCAAAACATTTAAAAGTTTAGCCATTAAAATGCAATTTAAATTTTATAAGTGTTATCTTTAATGTTAATAACATATTTCAAATTCTTGAATATCCTTTTAATTTATTATATAGAATCCATACTAATTTGAAAATTTTTATTTTCACTCTTGTTTTTCAGTGCGGGACACTAGACGCACCCGATTCGTCATATCACAAACAAAGATCCGACAGAATGGACGTTTATCAAATTGACGATGGTTTTCACTCAGACGGTGGCACTGAAACCCCACCGCCTTCACCCAGTTCCGGCTCATCCATAGCCTCCACATCAGATCATGGCTCACTAGAGAGCGTCGATACGGGCGGTACACAACGTTTGGCTGTGCTATCCTTTGAGCAGGTGCGTAAATTGCATCATGTGATGGATGAAAAAGTTGCCATACATGGACGTGGTAATTTTCCCACACTCGAAGTAACCCTAAAAGACTTGGTAAATTTGGTGAGGCGCAAACTGGAGGCCGATGTTGGGTCCGGCGGTGCCGGAGTGATAGTCAAGGATATACGCTTGAACGGCGGAGCAGCTAGTCATGTATTGGCTTCAGAGGATCAGCCTTATAATGATCTGGATTTAATTTATGCCATTGAGCTAAGCTCACCACGTCACTTTGATCGTGTCAAAACAGCGGTACTGAATTCATTGCTCGACCTCTTGCCCGAGGGTGTCTCCAAGCGTCGCATCAGTCCGTGTGCGCTCAAGGAGGCCTATGTGGGCAAAATGGTCAAGGTGAATAATAATAACGATGGCGATCGTTGGTCTCTAATATCATTGGGCAATTCGCCTGGTCACAAAAATGTCGAACTGAAATTTGTCGATACCATGCGTCGACAATTTGAATTCTCCGTCGATTCTTTCCAAATTGTTCTCGACTCCTTGCTGCTATTCTACGATTGTGCAGCTTTGCCAATATCTGAAAATTTCTATCCCACCGTCGTCGGTGAGTCGGTGTATGGTGATTTTCAAGAGGCCTTGTATCATTTGCAAAAGAAATTGATCTCAACGCGGCAGCCCGAAGAGATACGAGGTGGCGGTTTGCTTAAGTATTGCAATTTGCTGGTGCGTAACTATAAGCCAGTCGATAGTCAACGTATCAAAACCCTGGAGCGTTACATGTGCTCTCGCTTCTTTATCGATTTCCCAGATGTCAATACGCAAACGATAAAATTGGAAGCATATTTACGTAATCATTTCTGGGGTATCGACGAGGAGCCTATGCAGTACCAGTATCTGGTGCATTTACGTGAGGTGGTTGAAAATTCTACAGTCTGTCTGATGGGTCATGAGAGACGGCAAACATTGACGTTGATACAAGGATTGGCGGGACAGGTGCTGTACAAGGAACAACAGAAATTGGTTCATGAACAGCAACTGCAGCGGTCCCACAATCAGAATCAACATCAACAACAGCAGCATCAACAGTATCAGCAGCAGCAGCAGCAACAGCATCACCATCATCATATGGTTGAACAACATACGACCACAATGACCATGATGAATACAACGCCGTGCCAGACGCCACAACAGCAACAACAGCAGCAGCAGCAACCCCACAATACACATACAATTTATTTACAACAGGTTCCACAAACGCCGCCACAAACAGCCACTATATGCTGTGCCATGCCAGCAACGACAGCTGATCAGACACAACAATCTCAGCAGCAGCAGCAGCAGCAGCAGCAGCAACAACAACAACAACAGCAGCAACAGCAACAGGTTCCTCAGCAACAGCAACAAGCTTCTGCGGTACCACAAACTATACAAATACAAGCTGGACCTCCTGGCTTGATATACGCCAATGGCGTTTACTATGCACCTGTGATTCCCACAACCATTTGCACCTGCAATTCAACATGGTTAAGTACGTGATTAAGTGTCACACCAACACCACCACCAACAACAACACCATCAACAACATGTACATCATCTCCAGCAACAGTTACAACAAAGGCAGCAGCAGACATAATATTAACATTACAACCAACATCAACAGCAGCAGCGGCAGCATCAGCAGTAACAACAGCTCCGGCCAAGTTTATTATAGATTCCATTATACCCTTTCCCCTAGCAACATCCATTACGTCCGTTCCAACTTCCCAATTACCCTCTAGCAGCAGTACTTTAAAAACTTCCCAAAAATCTTCCTCAACACCAACAACATGTTGTCAACATGATACAGCTCAACAATTATCACCACCAACACTGGGCGGTGATTTAATATTAACCCATGAACAACATGACTTTCATTTAGAAGGCAATATTGAAGATCTACCCGAAGTTTTATTGCAAGCCAACGAAAATAAAAAATTAAGTGGTGAATTTGCTTATTTCTATCCGTATGATGGTTCTGAGCCTTCTCTACTTTTAATAGGTAAAGATTTTTATATTAATGTAACACCTCAATTAAGTTGATTAGAAAATGATGATGTTTGTAGCCCTAAAAGAAAAGTGAACTAATTGTTAATTGAATTTTTTTAGTGAATCATCATCATGTCTATGGCAGATATAGTTTTTCTTAAATATAAGATAAAAAAAAATATATTTGTAAACTTTAGTCCCAAGTTTGCTGTTTCCTCCCCCTTTATTTGTAAACAGGGTTTAAAATGAATTTATTTTAAATTTTTTTCCATTATTTCTTTTCATATTAAAAGGGTTCTTTTTTAAAACATTTTCTAGTCGTTTACGAATTTTTTTCTTTCTTTAAAATTTTTCTAATTTTTTAAGAAATTTTCCTAAATCTATATACTTTTTTTTTAGTTTACTAACATATCTTCTTAAAATTGCCACGATATTGTCAGTTAGTTTTATTTATATTACATAAACATTTACAATATGCGCTTAACATCCATCCGCTTTAAAGGGACAACGTTATTTTGGGAGCTCAAAATAACGAGGCTTCTTTCGATAGCAGTTTTCCACAAAAATATCATATTCAAATTTCAAGTATGTACTTCCAAATTTAAAGCTTTTTGAACTGAAAAACTGCAGTCAGATAATGGTGTCGTATTTTTTTTTAATTTCAATAGTATTTTACTCAAATTGTAATGTTGCTCCACTTCATCATCGTCTACGAAGTGATTAAATTTTTATCCAAATTAAAAAATAATCTTCGGAATGGACCAAAAAAAATCTTTAAATAATTAAAAATTTTTGTATAACAAACTTTAATTTCACAAATGTTTTTTCTTAATTTTCAAATTAATTGTTTCATTAAAAATATATAGAAATAATTGTTTCATCTAGAAGAAAGTTTAATGGAGAATCTCACATATCATTCTTTTTTTTATACAATATATTTTTTTATTTGCATCAAAATAACATCCTCCACAATGAATGCACTAAAAGCACATACAATCTGACTGAAGTTTGAAGTTGAAATTTATAATTGGAACGACTTAAGCAGAATTGTATTGGTAAATTTTCAGTTAAAAAAATGTACACCGAAATTTCATTTAATATTAACTTACATTGCACTTAGTTTTAACCGTTTGTGTAGTTAAAATTACTGCAGTAAGTGTTATATATAATTGCAGCGTAAAGTTTTTTAATTGTAACTGTTGTCCATTGTGTCATCATCATAATATTCTTACAGCTCTAAATTTGGTTGTCCCCTTAAATATTAGCAGATATATAAAACATCTCAAAATTATTACTTAATTTTACGAAATTCTTCAAAATAGCGTTATTTCTTTTTTTTATAATACTCGCTTTACGAGAGTGGCCTACTGTTAAGTGGGCCTACTACAGAAGTTCTTTAATCCAATTAATAACTTTAATGCGGATATTATTATTTAAAAATTTTACATATTTTTTTGGCATTGATAAGTAATTTGAATTATTTTGTTTGCAATATTCCCTTGATATCCTACTTTATAATTCCTTTGCGGCTAGCAATAGACACTTCTTAACTGTCAATAATTTTTCTGAAAGATCAAAGAATAATATAACCGCAAAATTATAAATTTTATATATTTTTGGCATCAGCAATTCTTTTTGATTGTTTATTTTTAACAACATCCCCTTAAAAAGTGCATATTATTAGCAGTCTTATCGGTTTACTTATTTAGCCTAATTATTTGTTTTTTTTTTTTATAAAATTGGCAGCTATTAATTTACGGCCATCAAAATATTCCTTTAAAAGAAAAAAACCTTATTAAATATGTTTAGAAAAAAATATGAAAATGACCACAAATTTAGGCTGCGTGCGGACTGGCTAAATTAAAGCTAAACTAAACTAATTTTTCTGTCATAAAGTTTTTAAAAATTTAGTCTGAAGTTTACGAAATCCCATTTTGACATTACATTAAGTTCATGATCTAGAATTTAGAAAATTTGTGACTTTTTTCTTAATATTTAATAAGAAAAAATTATAAAATAATTTGAGATACAAACATTTTTTTAGAAATTAATTCTTTTCAAAAAACATTTTTAGTTTTCAAAAATTGACAACAAATTTAGTTCAGGTTTTCAAATAATTTTAGTTTAAAAAAAACATGTGCTCTTAATAGCGTTGCCAACTTTTATATAGAAAATATATTAGTTTAGTATCAATTTAGCCTGTTCGCGCACATAACCTTAATATAAAAAAAAATATTTTTCAATATTTTCAGAGAAGTAAACATATAATATCCGCAAGCTGAATAAAAATTAAAATCAACATAATATTTGCAAGTTTAATAGAACATGTTTAAAAGCTGCTGCATTTTAATAGTTCTTTTACCGAATTTGCTCAAGTTGGCACTTATCAGAAAAAAAATCTTGACATCCGCTTAGTTTTAACAAGTAAAAAAAGTATTAGGTTACAAAAAAAAATCTCTCAAATTCTTTAATACAATTCGTTGAATAACAAGGTCATAGTCAATTAACTCTGTAATTGTTTGAATTAAAAAAAATATATATATATATATTAATATAATTTTTTTAATTAAATCAATTACATATTTAATTCACTTTGATTTGGAGGAAATTTAAGAATTTTTTTTTTGTGTGAGTAGGGATAATATTTTATCAATTCGATTGTTTTTTGTTTTCTAACAAATTCACTTAAGATGTGGATTTATATTTTAGACAAAATAATAGCAAAACAACTGAAATTTTATAGAAAATATTTTTAAAATTAATTATTGTGAAATCTTTTAACATATTTGAACCGATACCCTTTGAATTTGAACAAATTTGCAGTGAAAAGTATGCTTGTGCCTCAAGTTTCTATATGTTCATACACGCAGAAAAAATTAATTTATCAATAATGAAATTGGTATCACTGCTTGTCAAAAATGTTTTTTTTTATTATACATATTTTTTTTTTCTCCAAGTTGGATAGACATCCATTTTTGTCGTTTTATATTCACGCAGAATTTGTAAAAAAATATATTTAAGTCATTTTATAATTTTTAATTGAACTCTTAAAAAAGCAAACCTAAAAAAGTATTGAATAATTTACCTAAAGAAATCAATATAAAAAACAATTGAATGAAGCAGAGCCGCGAATAACGTTGTAAGCGACAAAATTGAAATTGTTGAGAAATCGAAAAAAAAACGTTTTAGAACTTGTATTCCACTGACTGACTTCTTTAGATTGTATTTTGATAACAAAATCATGCATAATTTTGCCTAATTTCATTTTTAAGTCATAAAAGAGTGTTATTCTAACTGTAATCTGTAAAAAACAGTTTTTGTAAAAATTTTCGCTTAAAACGTTATTCGCGGCTCCGCTTTAATTATTCAAATAGCAAAAAAAGTAGTGGCCTTTAATTTGTGTGTATTTTAATAGAAGATTATTCTTATTTGTACGATTATTGGCAGAAAATACAAATCGTTGCGTGAACTACACAGTGAATTTTAAATAAAATAAGACAACAACAGGGCAAATATTTTAATATTTGAATTTTCCTACCTAATCAGACATATATTGGCAATTGTAATTTTTTTTATCATAATTATATTTGTGGGATGCAAACATAATAATAAGAAATATAAATATGTTTGCAGACAAATATATATGCCATGGATGCATTTCAAAGTATCCAAATATCATCTTTTATTCGCAGGCAACCATTTTATATTAGAAACGTGGCGGCAAATAAAACACACCGCGTTTTCAAATATTACCCCCAATATTATATTTCCAGCACGGCGTTTTTTTTGTTTGGCGTATATAAATCTAAAGAAATCTGCATTTTTTTTAAGTGGAAATTTTTGCAAAATTTTTAACATTTTTTTTCACATACAGATATTTAGCACAATTTAAGACACTTCATATATAATATTCACTCACAATTTTATTATACTTTGTAAAATTTTAAAGTTTTTTCCCCATGCGGATATTTACTTCTTAGGTCCTGTGCGAGCTGGCTAAATACAAATTTCTTTAAAATATATTAAAAAAAAAATATTTTCAAATTTCATACAAATTTGGACCCCACCCTTAATATTAAAATTTTTTGTTTATAGTATTTCGGTATTTCCAAATTTCATTTATATCAAATTTAAGGCTGCAGATATGCAAAAAAAAATATTATTTTTAAATTTTAAAAAAAAAAAAAATTTTTTTTCAATACACTTTTCCTAATACGGATGTTGTTGTCAGCCTTATAAATTTTTCCTTTTAATAATAGTCATTGCAAGTATTGTTAAAAATACTGTTTTGTTTTTTTTTTTAGTATTTTCACAAAATTGTGTTAATTTGTTAAAGAAGATCCTTTTTTTTTTATAATGCTAAAAAAATTTTCAAAATTCTCCAAAGTAGTTCAAAATCTTTATTTTCCGCTTTGTTCAAATATGTGACCTTCTCCGAGAAAAAGGACCTAGTGTGTCAAAAAACGGGTTTAGATTTAAGAGTGGATTTTGGTACCTAAAAGGGTGTAGAATAAGATGTAATAAGTTAGATTTCTGATAAAAATTTATTTACCCCATACACGAACATCAACCCTTTGCTGAGAGCGAGCAGATAGCTGAGAACGAACAGAGCAGCAACAATAGCAAAGGTATTGTCACACTAAAAGCGAAAAAAAAACACCAAACCACATAGGCATGACGTCACCAAAGACGGCACCCAATTATAACTTACCATACCAATTCGAATCTCCCAACTGAAGGTGTGTTCACAGTGATAATGCGTTATGAAACTTTAAATGCGTTTTTCTCAAAACTACATTTTCACACACTAGGTCCCTTTTCTCGGAGAAGGTCAATATTATATTTTTTAAGCGGATTTTTGTTGTGAAAAAAAAAAAAAAACTGAAAAGTACCAAAAATTATATAAAAATAAAAATATGCGCTCTAAATTTTGAGGAGGTTGAAAAAAAAATTTGAAAAAAAAACTTCTATTACTTAAAGATAAAAAAACTAAAAGGAATTGAAAATTATACAAAAACATCTGCTTTAAGAAATGTTGGATATAAATTAACAAAAATAAGTGCTTAAAAAATGAATTTTGCTTTTACAAAATTCCATGGTTGGCATTCATAATAACGGTAGTTGAATACCACAGCCACTTTAAGACCGATACGAAAATTTTAAAATGGCGATTCCATTAAAAGTATGTTTCCTTTTGTTTAACCGAGTTTATTGCGATACTTTACAGATTTAATTTTGAAATATCTTAAACAACTGTTCAAAAAAAAAAAAAAAACGCTATGCCACCTAAACACCGATTTATAATGGAATTTAATGGAAATAACGAAATAAAACTCCTGCCATTAGACCACATCGAATCGTTATCGATCAGAGCGTGATAGACAACTACCGCTATAATAAAAAGGTATTGCAAAATTTGCATGACTTGAAAGGTGAAAAATTAAAATGTGCTGAAAATATATTAAAATAAATAAAAGTTATGGAAATTTGTTATATCTTTTATTTGATTTAATTTTATGCGGATATTTAAAATTAAAATATTTACAAATTTTTAATAAATTTTGTTTTTTATTGTTTAAAGAATATTTCTAACATATTTTATTTTGAAATTTGGAGAAAAAATAATTTGAATTTTTTTAAAAGCAAAATTTATTCAGTACTGTTTTGTTTACAACATTTTTTTTTTTTCAGTCTTTCAGATTTTCAACAATCTGTTCAAAAAAAATATTGTTCTTATTTAAATGTATTTCTAAAGCAACATCTCTAGTTCTTATATCGATTTTCAGCAGTTTGTAGTAATCAAAGCTGGTAAAAGCAAAAATAATTATTTTTAAATTTTTTATTTTCTGGGCAATTTTTGCATTTTTTGATATTATTTTTAGTATCTTTAAGTAATAGAGGTGTGTGTGTTTTTTTTTTTTTCATATTAATTCTTGTCAATATCCGCATAATTTAAAACGCATAATTTTATGTAAATTTCAATATTGTGTTTAGTTTTTAAATTTACTTTTAGCGCATATTGTTAGAAAAAATTGTTATTATATTTATTTCAGTTTAAACCCTGTATTTCTTTTTAGTTATAATATTGATTTGTTTGATATTTAAAAAAAAAAATAATTTCTTTATTTAGTTATTGTGTTTTTTTTTTTTTTTTTTTTTGATAATTTTTCTTATCTAATAATTTCTTATTTTATATAAATAAATGTTTATCTAATTAAGCTGAAGGCATATAAATATTATTTTATGGAATATATATATAGAAAATAAAATAATAACAAAACAAAAAACTATATCTGCATTATCTATTATTAACTATTACAAAAAAAATATATAAATATAAATAATAAATTGAGGTGTTATTTTGAAATGCAATTTTGTATTTTATTTTAGGAGAACTGATTGTAATTCATTTAACAACTAAGTAAAAAATAAATTTTATTAATATATATTTTTTTTAATAAACTATATAAATATAAATAAAAAAAAAAACAATAAACCAAACCGTGAGCAAAATAAAAACTGCAAATATTACATGTTTCTTCTTTCCATTATTAATTTTTTTTTTTTTAGAATTTAGAAATGATTTTTTTTAAACATATTTTCCTGTTATAGAAAACAACAAATATTAAACTAAAATTAAGTATAAAAAAACTAAAATATTTAAATGAATGAAAAATTCCAATTTTTTTTTATAAAATATAAAATACAAAACAATTTTACAGCAAATTAAAGCAAATTTATATAAAATAATTAAGACTACAAAAGAAATATTAAGAAATTTATATTTTATAGAAAAAACACACACACATGACAGCGTAATGTAAACCATTAAAAACGCTTTAAAAATCTCTTTAAAAATATAAAATATATATATATAATTAAATAAAAAAGTTACATAAAATCCACGGATTTTTTTATTAAAAATATAAAAGAAAATTCAGGAAAATTTTGTTAGCGGTGATTTAGACATCAGAATTTTGTAAAAGTAAACGAAAAAAAAAACAAATCAAAAAAAAAATCATTTAATAACGAAAAAAAAGTCTTAAAAGTCTTGATATATTAGTAAATGAAAGACATACATAAAGCAACCATTTTTTATATATATAAAATTATTCAGAAATGATGAATTTTTATAAATTAAAATAAAAAAAAAACTAAAACATATTTTATAATAAATAATTCCTGTAATGTTATTAAAAGAAAATTAAGCATAAAAAACTTTATACATATATAAAAATAAACATAAATTCATGTAAAAAAATATTATTTAATTTAAATTATTATAAAAACAAAAAAACAAAATGTAACGTAACGCAAAAACGTTTAAAAGCCTTTTTTGAGCGTTAACTAAAAGGCTTGAAAATTTTTGCATTGTAAAAACAATCTAAATACTTATTTAAAAAGATAAAACTATATTTTTTGGTTTAATTTTTAAAGGAATTTTTTTTAGGATTAAGCAGAAGTTAAACAAAAAATCAGCAAGTTATAGCTTGCATTTAAACAAAAGAAATTTATTTTTAAAAAATATCAAGAAAACTGTGTAAAAAAATATGTTAATTTTAATTATTTTAATTTTTTTTCTTTTAAATTTTTGTGAAAAGTAAAAGAAAGTGTTTGATAATGAAGTTTAAGTGATAGAAAAAAATTGGAAATTTTTAAAAGAAAATTGTTTTAAAGGCATTGAAAGGAATGAACAAAAAAAAAAAAGCTAAAAATAATAAAGCGCTTAAAATAAAATAAAAACTCTAAAAATGAACGGCAAACCTTAAACTTTAAAGTAAAATTAGTTAAAAAGTCAAACTACCGGAACTTTAAATAAATTAATTCTTTAAATTTGTTGTTGAAATTTCAATTGAATTTTATCAATATGTGAGCCATTTTCAATTTGTTTGATTTTTGCATACAAAATTAATAAATTCTCTTTTACTCATTTAATTGCTGGATACATTTTGCATCGCCAGTTATGATTCGATGCATTATGGCCTTTAAGCAGCATATCGGACATGAAAAATAATCTATCTCCGTAACTCGGCTTTAACTAGTGAGGTACCAAATTTCCTTGCTTTTGAATGAATCCTGCTGCGTTTTGAAATTGCTGCTTGAGTGACTCCTAATGATTTTTCAAGTTCTTCTTGAGTTTGACAATAATCTTCATCAAATAATGTCTCAAATTCATTATTTTCGAACTTTTTTGGTTGACCTGGGCGACCATCTCTCGTATATTGAACTCGATGGAACATATTCAGGATAAGCTTCAGTGAGCAATCGATGTGCTTCGGCTGCACCTTTTTTTAACAAAGAATTTAAGCAAAACTTCCCACATATGATGCTTTGTTGTCACAAAATTCCACATTTTCGAAGAAAAAAAAGCTGTTGTTTAGACGATTTCATTCAATGACTAAAAGAGAATTATTGACAGACGTTTGCCCTCCAAAATGCCATATAAGTCATTAAAGATACAAACCAAGATAGCCATCTATTTTAAATCCCGCATTTTTAATCTTTAGAATTTTTCTATTCCAAAAATATCACAATATTTAACATTTTTTTTTTTCTATAAAAAAAACATCTCAGAATCTGAGAAGTTTTATGGAAAAAAATTCCCCGAATGTAATCAAGTAATCTCATAATTTTTAAAAATTTTAAGTGGCCAGTTACTAAAAGTACCATTAAAATTAAAACAACAATTAAATTTCCATTTAGTAGGCTGATAATCTTAGAATTTTTGAAACATCTTGTAAAGTGAAAATTTTTTGGTTTGCAAAATATGAGAATTTTTCTTTAGCAATAATATCATAAAAATCTAAGATTTTTAATACAGATAATTTTTTGCAAAGCTTTTGCAAAAAAATGCCTTCGTTATAAAATTCCTTAATTTTGTTTAAAACAATTTTCTTCTATTAAATATACAATTTTAAAGTTTCAAGCGACAATTTTAAACATTTTCTTATATTTTTCGTTTGTTGTCTTAAGTTTTTTTTCTTTTTGTGTTAAAAAACAAAAATGTTTTATTATTATTTTTAATAGTCCTTAATTTTAATTATTACTTTTTAATATACAATTTTTGTTTACAGTTAAAAAAACAACTTATAAAAATATACATATTAAAATACCAATAAAAAAAACAAACAAAAATGTACCCCAAAAAAATGTTAAAATGTTTAAAATAAAAATAAAAACTTTAAAACAAAAAAATCTCTACCTGTGTGTTTTTTTATTTAAATTATGCTTCAATTAAATTTTCAACTTGATTTGTAAAAAAGTAGTAGTAGACAGTGGTACCCACTATCCTTTTTTGCAAAATAAGCGAACATTTTTTTCCACTCATTATTGTACATTTCAATGCAAAATTTCTTTTTGTTTATGAGAAAATGTTGATTTTATGATGGATTGTTACTTAAAATTTCAATGCTCTAAAAGCCATACTAATTCTGAAAATTTTCCAGAGATTTTGCTAATTTAAAAAAAAACCAACATTTATTTCCACTCAATATAGTACTGAAATGAAGAGAATTCTGATCAAATTACATTTCAGTGCGAAATTCCTTTTTGTTTATGAAAAAAATATGATTATGAAGGATGGATTAGGAAAATTTCAATACACAAAAATCCATACTCATTCTTAATATTTTCCAGAGATTTTAATACTGTTTAATAGCGCTTTAAATTCCCTTTCATTTGAGTGTAATATTGAAAAAAAATTTGTTCATTTTTGGCCAAAAAGATCGTAAAATATTATTCCACTCAATATTGTACTCAAATGAAAGCGAATTAAAAGGGCATCCGCTAAAATTACATTTCAGCATGAAATTCCTTCTTGTTAATGAGAAAATGATTATTGAGGATCGATTAGGAAAATTTCAATGCACTAAAATCCAATCCATACTAATTCCTAATATTTTCCAGAGATTTTAATACTGTTTAATAGCCCTTTAAATTTTGTTTCATAGCAAGCTACTTATAGCAAGCTACTTAATGCATGCTACTTAATGCATGCTACTTATAGCATGCTACTTATAGCATGCTACTTATAGCATGCTACTTATAGCAAACTACTTAAAGCAAGCTACTTATAGCAAGCTACGTATAGCAAGCTAGTTATAGCAAGCTACTTATAGCAAGCTACCTATAGCAAGCTACATATAGCAAGCTACTTATAGCAAGCTACTTTTAGCAAGCTACTTATAGTAACATGTTATAAGTAGCTTGCTATTAGTAGCATGCTATAAGTAGCATGCTATAAGTTGCATGCTATAAGTAGCATGCTATAAGTAGCATGCTATAAGTAGCTTGCTATAAATAGCATGCTATAAGTAGCTTGCTATAAATAGCATGCTATAAGTTGCATGCTATAAGTAGCATGCTACAAGTAGCATGCTATTAAATTTTTCAGCTTGAAATGGTGTAACCTCATTTGGAATTAGTATGGATTTTAGTGCATTGAAATTTTCCCAATCGACCCGCCATAATAGCTTTGTCATAAACAAAAGGGATTTTCGCACTGAAATATGTTTTTTATCGGAGGCCCTTTTAATTCCCTTTTATTTGAGTACAATATTGAGTGGAAAATTTTTTTAAAGTTTTTTGCAAAAAAAAAGACAGTTTCTTCTTTTTTTGGAAAAAATGTAACACTTTTTTCACTCAATATTATACTGAAATGAAATATAATTTAAAGGGCTATTAAACAGTATAAAAATCTCAGGAAAATTTTAAGAATTAGTATGGATTGGATTTTAGTTGCATTGAAATTTTCCTAATCGATCCTCCATAATAATTTTTTAATAAACAAAATGGAATTTTAGTGCATGGAAATAAAATATATAAATAAAAACGAATTTCGCACTAAAGGGGCATCCGCTTTCACTTTCACTTCCATTTACATTTTTCTTAACAAAAAATGTAAATTTATTTACACTTAATATTACACTCAAATGAACGAGAATTTAAGGGGTTATTAAACAGTATAAAAAACCTATGGGAAATTTTAGGAATTTGTATGGATTTTAGTGCATTGAAATATTCTTAATCGATCCTACACAATAATTTTCTCATGAACAAAAAGGAATTTCGCACTTAAATGTAATTTTATCGGATGTCATTTCAATTACCTTTCATTTGATTAGAATATTGAGTGGAACAAATTTAGATTTTTTTGTAAAAAAAGTAAAATTTCCCAATTCCCTTGCATTTGAGTACAATATTGAGTGGGAAAAGTTTCGATTTGTTTTTTTCAGAAAAGAACATGTGTAAACACTGTCTTTTTTGGTAAAACAAATGCAATTTTTTTTTACTCAATATGACAGAGAATTTAAAGGGCTATTAAGCAGTATTAAAATCTTTGGAAAATTTTCAGAATTAATATATATTGGATTTTAGTTGCATTGATATTTTCCTAATCGATCCTCCATAATCATTTTCTCAAAAACAAAATGGTATTTCGCACTGAAATGTATTTTTATCGGATGCCCTTTCATTTGAGTTTAATATTGAATGGAATTTTTTTAGAATTTTTGCTAAAAAGAACAGTCTGGCAAAAAATGGAAAATTTCTTTCACTCAATATTAAACTCAAATGAAAGGGCTATAAGTAGCTTGCTATAACTAGCTTGCTATAAGTAGCTTGCTATAAGTAGCTTGCTATAACTAGCTTGCTATAAATATCTTGCTATATGTAGTTTGCAATAAGTAGCATGTCATAAGTAGCATGCTATAAGTAGCATGCTATAAGTACCTCGCTATAACTAGCTTGCTATAAGTAGCATGCTATAAGTAGCTTGCTATAAGTAGCATGCTATAAGCAGCATGCTATAAGTAGCATGCTATAAGTAGCATGCTATAAGTAGCATGATATAAGTAGCATGCTATACGAAGCATGCTATAAGTAGTTTGCTATAAGTAGCTTGCTATAAGTAGCAAGTATAAGAAGCTTTATATAAGTAGCTTGCTATAAGTAGCAAGTTTAAGTAGCTTGCTATAATTAGCATGCTATAAGTATCATGCTATAAGTAGCATGCTATAAGTAGCATGCTATAAGTAGCTTGCTATAAATAGAATGTTATAAGTAGCATGCTATAAGTAGCATATAAGTAGCTTGCTATATAGCAAACTAATTACAGCAAGCTACTTATAGCAAGCTACTTATAGCAAGCTACATATAGCAAGCTACTTATAGCAAGCTGCTTATAGCATGCTACTTATAGCATGCTACTTATAGCAAGCTACTTATAGCAAGCTACTTAAAGCATGCTACTTATAGCAAGCTACTTATAGCATGCTACTTATAGCATGCTACTTATAGCATGCTACTTATAGCAAGCTTCTTATAGCAAGCTACTTATAGCATGCTACTAATAGCATGCTACTTATAGCATGATACTTATAGCATGCTAATTATAGCAAGCTACTTAAACTTGCTACTTATAGCAAGCTACTTATATAAAGCTTCTTATACTTGCTACTTATAGCAAGCTACTTATAGCAAACTACTTATAGCATGCTTCGTATAGCATGCTACTTATATCATGCTACTTATAGCATGCTACTTATAGCATGCTACTTATAGCATGCTGCTTATAGCATGCTACTTATAGCAAGCTACTTATAGCATGCTACTTATAGCAAGCTAGTTATAGCGAGGTACTTATAGCATGCAACTTATGGCATGCTACTTATGGCATGCTACTTATGACATGCTACTTATTGCAAACTACATATAGCAAGATATTTATAGCAAGCTAGTTATAGCAAGCTAGTTATAGCAAGCTACTTATAGCAAGCTAGTTATAGCAAGCTACTTATAGCCCTTTCATTTGATTTTAATATTGAGTGAAAGAAATTTTCCATTTTTTGCCAGACTATTCTTTTTAGCAAAAATTCTAAAAAAATTCCATTCAATATTAAACTCAAATGAAAGGGCATCCGATAAAAATACATTTCAGTGCGAAATACCATTTTGTTTTTAAGAAAATGATTATGGAGGATCGATTAGGAAAATATCAATGCAACTAAAATCCAATATATATTAATTCTGAAAATTTTCCAAAGATTTTAATACTGCTTAATAGCCCTTTAAATTCTCTGTCATATTGAGTGAAAAAAAATTGCATTTGTTGTGTAGGATCGATTAAGAATATTTCAATGCACTAAAATCCATACAAATTCCTAAAATTTCCCATAGGTTTTTTATACTGTTTAATAACCCCTTAAATTCTCGTTCATTTGAGTGTAATATTAAGTGTAAATAAATTTACATTTTTTGTTAAGAAAAATGTAAATGGAAGTGAAAGTGAAAGCGGATGCCCCTTTAGTGCGAAATTCGTTTTTATTTATATATTTTATTTCCATGCACTAAAATTCCATTTTGTTTATTCAAAAATTATTATGGAGGATCGATTAGGAAAATTTCAATGCAACTAAAATCCAATCCATACTAATTCTTAAAATTTTCCTGAGATTTTAAAACTGTTCAATAGCACTTTAAATTATCTTTCATTTGAGTATAATATTGAATAAAAAATTTAGAATTTTTGCTAAAAAAGACAGTCCTTTTTTGAAGAAAACTCTTAAAAAAATGTTCCACTCAATATTGTACTCAAAAGGAAGGTAGTTGAAAGGACATCCGATAAAATTACATTTCAGTGCAAAATTCTATTTGATTTTGAAAAAATGATTATGGAGGATCGATTAGGAAATTTTAATGCACTAAAATCCAATCCATACTAATTGTTAAAATGTTCCAGAGATTTTTATACTGTTTAAAGCCCTTTAAATTATATTTCATTTGAGTATAATATTGAGTGAAAAAAGTGTTACATTTTTTCCAAAAAAAAAAGAAACTGTCTTTTTTTTGCAAAAAATTTTAAAAAAATGTTCCACTCAATATTGTACTCAAATTAAAGGGAATTAAAAGGGCCTCCGATAAAAAACATATTTCAGTGCGAAAATCCCTTTTGTTTATGACAAAGCTATTATATCGGATCGATTGGGAAAATTTCAATGCACTAAAATCCATACTAATTCCAAATGAGGTTACACCATTTTAAGCTGAAAAATTTAATAGTGGGACGAAAAAATAAAAATATCGGTCCGTTTATTTCAACAAAATTGTTATTCGTCTTTATAAAATACTACAAAAAAAGAGTATTTTAAACTTATACACATCATTTTCATTTCTTTCTTACAGAAAAGTAAAAGTAGCAGTAAGTAGCTATATATAGGAATACTTCCGTCCTATAACAAGCCAGTGTTAAATTCATCGATGAAATCATCAGAAAAGAGGTGATTACCTTTGCCATTTGCTGAGATATGATTTAATAGACTTATTTAGTGATTGATGAATTAATTAATTCACTTTTTACTGGATTAACTTCGTCTGTGTAAACTGGGTCTACGGTGTCTATTCCTATCCAAGAGAATACTTTTTTTACCATTTTGATATTTATTTTCTTTTATTACAACTTTTTTACTATTATTTTGTTTGATTAAAAAGTAATAGTATTCAAGTATTTTCTAGTATTCCGCTAGTGCACAAATAATTTTATAATTGTTATTAACTTGACAAAAAAAAAAAAAAATTGTGGTGGTTATTTTTGGTCATCTTATACAATCACTTCATATATTTAAAACAGATATAGACTAAAATATTATTACAATTTATTGATAGTAAAAGGGGTTTTTCCAATTTCGCTTCAGAAGATGTTGTTTATATAAATAATTAATTACATTACAAATCGATACCAGTTTTAAATAAATAATGTAACCTATTAAAACTACTACAGAGGATCTGTAATTTATTAAACTGAAATCAATAGTTTAAAAATGAAATGAACAACCATAAGGGCAATGTTGTCCATATACGAATTCGCAAGAAAACTTATTATACACATTCAAAATAAAGAGTACGGGTTGAGTACAGTAAAAACTTGATAATCCGCCCCTTGTTAATTCAGATTATTCGGTACGGACATCATTTTTTATTACATTGTGTACTCTTTAATACGAATTGATTGCAACTTTATAATCCGGATTGCCTAAAAAATGTGTAATGTTAATTTCTATTAATTATTACTTTATAATCAGTTTTTGTATTCACCTGAAATATTTTTTAACTCAAAATTTTTTTTTCAACCAAAAAATGTGTTTTCACATCCAAAAAAGTTTTTAACCTCAATAATTTTACTTAAAAAGTTTTTTTTACATTTTTTGTATCAAACCCAGGAGAGAACATTTTTTTAGGATACTGGTGGAGGGTATTCAAATATTCGGCACAGCCGAAATTAAAAATAAAAAAAATATGTTTTTGTATAATCATTAATATTACCAAATTTTATTCTACCTTAGATCTCTTAATGTTTGATATCATTACCTTAGTGTTAACATAGATGGCCCGATCGACAGCCATATTTTTATACATTCAATTCCCTTCAATTTAAGTAAAAAAAAATGTTTTCACTATTTTGAAATATTATTTTGGAAAATTATGAAATGTTAGGTCCATGCGTTGTAGCGTGCGTTACGGTAAATTAGGATTTTTTATATTATAAGTAGAATGAATTTTTTTTGTATGTCGTCTATAATCTTAAATCAAGTTTATATACTGCTTAAAGTAAATAAAAGAATTAAAATTATACAATTAAAAAGAAAAACGGAAAAACCTGCTGGTTAACCCGCTTACATTAAAATTTTTAAAGAATCAGGCATTGTCTCTTGGGGTCACATATGTTAAAGAAGGTCCTTAAACCTAAAACAGAAAATTTATACTGTGTATACAGTGTTTTATGGCAGAGAAATTATTGTAAAAAAGTCTTTAAAATAAACTAGAGCTGCCTTCAAACACTATGCAATAAATAATTCTTAAAAGTATTGTGTTGTTTTTACGAAATTAACAAAGCCACTTTTATTATCTGGTTTGGAGTTTAATATTAGAGAGGTTTTCTATTAAAAAAAAGCTCAGAAATATTAGCAGTCTATAAAACTTTTGAATGCACATTTCCTGTCAGGTCCTTACCTAGTAAATTGTAACGATTTGTTTTATGGGTTCTATTTAAGTTTTTCTACTCTTTCAACATTTTCTTGACAAATTAACTTTTTTAAGTTCTTAAACATTTCCTTAATAGTTAAAATATTTATTTTCTGTTATAACATTGAAAGCAAATGCAACCTTGTCTTGAATTACATAAAAATATATTGTATATTATTAAGAATTTTTTATGGTATTAGAACAAAAATTAAAAATTGCCTATTTTATTTCCTAAAAGATACACAGCACTTGCTTTGAGTTGGTTGGTTAAAAATGTTAAAAATTTGTATTAAGAAATGTTATTAAAAAAATAAATTAATTTTTTTGTTTAAATAAATTTAATTGTGTTTATTTAAAATACTACACTCACTAAAAAAAGTCTGTAATGGCAACAGAAAAAAAAAATATTTTATACAAAATTAAAAACAAAATAAAAGGTTTAAAAATCTTAAAAATTGTTAAAAACATAAACGAATTAATCATTTTATTTTTATTTGATAATTTCTGTTTTGAAAAATATTTTAGTCAATATTTTTTTACTTTTAAGATCAAATTTTAATTGTTTTTAGGGCTGATTTTTAGAACCAAAAAAACGTGGATGTCCTGTTTTTTAGACATGAGTCGGTATATTCACTTCCGATTCCTTTTTTAATCTATGTAACATTTTAAGGCAATTTAAGTTTATAGGTGTAAGTTTTAATTAGAAATAACATTTTCTTTAATATCCACTTTTTATTAGTATTTTTTTTGCTAATTTTAGCAAATCGGTTTTAAAAAATTTGTAAAATGATTTCTGAAATTAGCAACAAAAATTTATAAATATTCTGTAAAAAATCTGTAATTTGTAAAATGTAAATAGCAAAAATATTTGCTAAATAATAATTTTTTTATTAAAAATCAGTACAAAAATAGTAAAGTGGGGTTGAAAACCGTTTACAAATTTTTCTACTAACTTTTTTTTCTGAGTGTCGCAAAACTTTGTGATTAATTATTTCGCAACTAATAGCTGCTAAAAAATATTTATTCCATTCGAAAGTACACTTAAATCCCAATAAACACTAATACAAAAACGCGAACAAATGTAGCTTTCGATTTGCCCATATATTCGTGAATTGCAGTCCTCTCCCACTTACAATGGAACAATCTCGATGGGTTCCCTCCATTCCTAACAAAATATGTAAAATATTTTCCAAATTTCCGAATACATAATTATATAATTATATATAGCACAATAATGCTGACTGCTTAACTCACTACAACTCTGGCTGATCGAGTTCAAATCCTGGCAAAGACATTGTTTGTTAGAATTTTAATATATTATTTTAAATTAAAGTTTTTTTTATACGTTTTTTAATAAGCTAGATTCCATATTTATTATATTGTTGGATCTAATCTGATACAATTCGATCTGACATTTTTCGGATGCCTTTTGGATTTTACTTAATTCCTAACAAACAAAATTCCCTTATCTGATAATTGGAAAAGCCAATGCATCCATAAAGAGTGACAGTTCTGTGTGAACTTTGGAGTGTTGGAATAATTTTACCATTTCTCTAAACGTTAAGCGCTACAGAGCCATGATTACGGACTTCTTATGGGTCGAAATAGAAGATATAAACTTGGATAATCTTTGATTTCAGTAGGAGGGCTCACCATGTCATACAGCCTATCAAACAATCGATATTTTGCATACTTAGTTCGATAATCGTGTTAAATTCCGTCTTGGTGATGCCAATTGGAGCTGCGATTTGACCTCTTTAAACTTTTTCTTGTGGTGAATGAATCTTTTTTAAGTAAAAAAACTCTCGTTGCGAAACAATTTTCTACCGTAAAAAACTAATATTTTAATGATTTGTTAATTCACCCTTCACCCTTTTTAATGCGGATAAGAGTGAGGGAAAAATTTGTTCCAATAAATTAATAAATTTGATCTATAAATCTTTATTTCAAGCTTCATTGCTTTTTGCCAATGTGAATTATTTTAACGAGCGCGAAAAATACAATTTTTATTTTATAATTTATAATGACATATTCCGCTATAAATGAGTCATTTTGATATTCTAAAAAAAAATGAATTGCCAAGTAGGGGTTCACTACTACAGTGCTACCCTGTTAGTATGGCACTTTAGATTAAAAAGGTTGTCCATTCATTATTCTGTGTTATAAATAAATTGCACATCCATGGCATAAATTTTTGTAAGTTGTAGATTAACTTTTATTTTCTGGTTTCTTCTTCATCTCTTGAGGAAAAAACACGTCACTTGTACACCATCTTAAGATAATTATGGGTTTTCAATTCACTACCATCAACAATAACAACAACAAGAACAAGTAACAAAGTAAAAGTCGACTATACAATATCCTACACCAGTCTGGTTAAAAGTTAAATGGTGTTTGGGTCCGAAATTTAAATGGGCTAAAGTTAAATTTAATCAATATTTGTCTATTAATAGGTAAACAATTAACAAGTTGTATAGAAATTTTTATTTATATGGCCATTAGGTTCAAGAGAGGTTCAATAGTTTTCTTATACTGCGTAGTTATATTTCGAATATTATGTTATTTGCCTCATATGAGTCTGATACTTATAAATTTTGTCAGCTATAATCGTATTAGCTTGCGAACAAGATTAAGAGCTAATTTTTAGGTGGCCTTTTAATGAGTTCTAGATCTAATTCCAAAAAGCCTATTTTTGGGAGTCTTTAATAGTGTCGAATATGGACACTATGTCCAAACGAAAACCGATTTTAACCAAAATAAAAATGTTTATGCCGATTCTGGCTCACATTAACTAAGTTTCATCTTAATATTTGAAACGAACATCGCCAAATCGATTACAAAGTCGATCTAGGTCTAATATTTTTTTTTGTTACAATCATCGACACGAACATATTATACCCTATACACTTTATGTTGTAGGGTATAATAAAGAAGTGTGTGCAACATCATACAATACGATCGGTGATGCCAACTTTTTGGTTTTGCCACTACTTATCGAAATCATTCCAGCGGCTCAGAAGTTGTGTGTAAAAATGTGAGAACACCTTAAAATTTTACATGCGACCTAATTTAAGGGATTTGTTAAAAAATATGTACGAGTTCAAAATTAGTTCAGCCAAATGGAGGGCGGTAGTATTTGGAAAAAAAAAATACTTTGGTGGAAATTTGCAACCTTATAAAAGATATGTTTTATATTTCAAGGCGCCACGTTGTTGAATTTGTAAACATGGATAAACTTGATGACATGGAAAAACTTGGCCAATATCAATAAATTATAGTTCGTGCATCTTATTCGTCAGAATTAGCTCACTCTGATTATTTTCTATTCCTAAACCAAAAAAAAAAATGGCTCGGTGGTAAAAGATTTGCGGTTGAAGTCTGTTTTACAGAGCTAGACAAGTTTTACTATAAACTGGGTATCGAAGTTATTTAATACCGCTGGGAAAATGCATCGAGCTAAAAGGAGTTATGTTGAGAAATAAACAAATTTTTCCCCATTTGTGTTTTTTTTTTTGTTAGGTTGACTAATTTTGAGACCACCCTCGTATCTATTTTGTTTTTTTTTGGAGATAAAACTTCATACCAAATTTAAAATTCCTAACTCCAGCCGTTTGGACAGGCCCTAAAAGGCTCAAATTTTATCACGCCCCTGGAAAAAATTCCAAAATATACTTTATTAGTGAGTTAGCCTTTACAACAGGGAACGAATATTTTAAATTTACATTTTCAATCCTAAGGGGTTTGAACAAGCCATCAGGGGGAAGACTTCCTCTTTTTGCCCCTCTCCATAGTAATTTCTAAAAATTCTGTGATAACGGATGAAAGTAGATGTCAAAATTTCAACACGTACTTGACAAAAACAACACGTACTTGACAATTTATCACTAAGTAGATCCATAGTCCAGGGAACGCATATTTAAAATTTCACGCTTCTAGCAAAGGGTAGGCTAGGGGAGAGTCCGCCTTTTTGCCCAATCTTGTAGTAATTTCAAGAAATCCCGTCTGAGCGGTTGTCTTCATCGGAGGGGGAACCTACAAGGCGATTAAATGTCCCCTATGGCGGGCCATCAAAAGGAAACATTTACCCTATTTTGCCCCTCAACCTGGGATTTTCCAAAAAATTCAACCTTTGCTGATGTATACGCAGGAGGACATCAGCAAAGAATGAAAGCGGTTTGGGCAGGCCTTTAAGGAGGAGACTGTTCTTTGGACCCCCAATTTTACCACTTCCCTGACAAAAATTCCAAAATATATAACTATTATCAGTGAGTTAGCCCAGGGAACGAATATGTTAAATTTCCGTTTTCTTGCAAAATGGCTTTGGATAGACGGTCAAGGGGCATACTTTTCCTTTTGGAGAAGCATATGTACCAAATTTCAAAGTTGTAGTTCCAGCGGTTTTGGCAGGCCCACCAAGCGGGAAAGATGTTCACCTCTTTTGCTCATCCCCGTGCTAAATCCTGACTTAGCTGATGTCTACCCTGGAGAAGGAGGCTTGTTAAATGTGTGTACCTATTTTGTATGTAGGGTTTTGCAGGAGTTCTCACATGTTTAATCATAACTTTTCGACCGCTTGCCTGAATTTGATAATTTTGAATGTAAAACTTCCCTGGAGAATAACAATATGAAATAAACTTCCCTGGAAAATAACAATGAATGGTCAGCTTATCTCGTCGTTATTAAAACAAACATATATTGAAGGACTCCACAAAATTAAAATCCCAGTTAAATTTTCAAATCCCTAAAGGATTTTGTATAACTATTTCATCATTTGGCCTTGGAACCATTGATGCTAACATTTCTTGTTACACTGTGTAATAAAATTTTTAAAGGTTTTCTCTTCGAACTGAAAAAAAAAAAATCTTTAAACAAAAACGTAAGCTTTTTATGATTTTAAATTTTTTTGTTGCGCTTTTAAATTTTAAATGTGTTGCCATCACTAAAAACGGGTAATAAAAAAGTGAGTGAGCAGTAAATAGCCAGCAAACATCTCAAACAGAAAGCGTCAATATACAAAAGGACGGACAGATTTTTTTTTTGTATTTTTTGTCAAAATTTTAGTAGATTGAGGATCGTTGTAACTATGCTGTTGAATATTTACTCTCACTAGTGGTGCTTCTTCTTACACTACAAAATATTTAAAACATAGAGAAGAAGCACCATTTGTGTCATAATAAGTTGTTTTATTAACCAGCTTAAAACAAACAAACAAAAAATGTATTTTGTACATACGATAATATGTTTGTAGTTACTGATGGCTTTTCTATGGTTGTCTTTTTACTTTTAGAAAGGAGGAAGTCTTAATAATATTGCCTTAGTTTTGCTATTACTTCTGGACAAACATAAATTTTATTCCTTGAAATAAGTTATTGTATTATAACGTTTTGTTGAATTACAAATTTTAAAAGGTTTATTAAAACTATTAAAAGCAAAATAGGGTTTAGTTGGTTTTTGCTAAAATTAACATTTAATAAGTATTATTATGTTAAGTTATACAAGAGGAAATTTGACAGTTTAAATTTAATAAATAAATGTATTCACATCAAATTGATACAGATCTAAGATCGTTTACACTTACAGAAAAAGCTTTATCATATGTATAGAAAAACTTTTTAGATTTTCGGCAATGTAACAATTTTTATTGTTTAACAAAATAAAATGATGTGTGGCAAATTCAGAATCACTTTCTGAGTTAATTCAACGATTTCAATACGTCTGTCCGTTTGTACATCTAAGCCTTGTGATCAAACTACAGGTCGAAAATATAAAAATATTTAGATGCAATTTTATACATAAATTTCTCTTGGTCCAAGAACGAACACCATTGAAGTTGGGATCGGTTCATATTCTAAATATCATGTCATGTCTAAACATCATTTAATGTCAGTTGAGAAAATACCTTTGTATAAGAGAAAGGTATTTTCTAAACTGGCATTTAACTTTGGATCTTTGGTTAAAATTTGGTTTAATAAGACCATAAATAACGCCTCTAGATTTGAAGAAAATCGGACCATATTTGACCTTAATCCTGGTATTTTCCTATATAAACTTTTTCTGCAACTTCCTTCAGATTTATCTCTCTATATTCCGCTCTGCTCATAAGGACCGTTTATGGAATTTGGACCTTTTCCCGAAATTTGACTTAAATTATAGATGGCATGCCTGACTTTAATCTTTTTTTATCAGTTTTTTTAATGAATGTAATGAATCATTGTTCCAATTTGGAATGAAATAGAATGAAACGAAGTGGGAAACACTTAACAATGGAAATAAAATGGAATCGCACAAAGCTTCAGTGATTTAATTAATATGCATCAAAATACACAATATCGTTTATTTTTCAACAGGTGTTTTTTTAGACGAGTAAAACTTTTATTCAAAATTTTATTTGATAGCTTATTATTTGACATTAAGCACTAAAAAAGAATTTTGGACACTGTGTACCGAAACCAAACGCATTTTCAAACGCATTCGGAAGGATCAATTTTCAATTCTTTATTCGGCTAAAAGGCTAAAAGCCAAAAATTTATTTTTTCCATCATTCCATTCTCTAACGATTTTTCAGATAATCTTGAACAAAAAAAAAAATACCTTCATAAAAAATTATTTCCATTGGACACTTTATTCGTATAGTAAATATAGGGCAATAGAAATAATTACGCCATTTACAGTCTAAAAAACATAAAAATTTGCATCACTTTTGCTAATAAATTGGTCCATACAAAAGAATGCATTTTAATGGTGAGACTTAAGTATTAATTATATACTTTCAATTGGGATTTTTTTTAATTTCTTAACTTGTGATATATTTTAAATAAAATGTGTACACCTCTTAAAAAAAACACCCTGTATAAGATTAAACTTTGATATATTTATATTTATTTTTCGATTTTTACGATCTTAAATTAATGCTTATGGCTTAGGCTATTGAACAAAAAAGCCGCATTTGAATACATCAACTCCTTTAAAAAATACTACTATGCGCGCCGGATCGCTACCAGCTCGCCGAAGCGCCAATTTATTTTCAACGAAGAAACATTGTATAATGTTGAAAATGACGTTTTTGTAAATTTAACGACAAATAATTTTGACGTATACTCAGAGAAAACAGTTTCATTGTGACAACTGAATTTTTTGCCAACTGCAGCAACCAAATCGTTCGGTTTTCGCAAACAAAGGTATTCCTTGTTCAATTACCAAATTGAGCAGCAGGAGTGCTTCCAAAGCCTTTGCTGGCTTTATTTCGATCGACATTTGAATGTAAAAAAGGATTCCACAAGCTTTTCAAGAAAATATTAAAATTATGATCCATTCTCAATACAAGCCAGACGTGGCACACAACGTTTTTTGTCTGTTGCTCTTTATAAAAAAAAATAGTGCAAAAATGCGATACAAAATTACTGAACAGAGAATCAATCAGTTTAAAATATACATACATATCACAGTTCAACCAATGCTTTGAAAACTATTTTTTAATGACAAAGGAACAAACCCAGCAAAAAAAATGGTAGTCATTCTGTGACTATAACTTCTTTCATTGCTTCCTAAACTTCAGTTGACATTCTTTTATGATTTTTCGGTGTTATTCTAAGGCACTTCCAAAAGAATTCATATTTTAAATGCAGTGATCTGGATATAAACCCGATGTATATCTTAAAAAATCACTCTTCATTACTTCTAAAGCATTACTTATAGTATATCGTATATTTTTTGAATCTAAAGCATTTATTCAAATTTGAAAATAGTTCTGATGAACTTTTTTTAATTTTTTTTATTAAATCATTTTTTATATTTTAGTTTAAAATTTCATGAGGGTTAGAATTTATGCAGTTTTGCAATTTTTATAAAAGTTTTGAAAAATCAAGAAAAACTGATTTTTTTTTACCTTTAATTGAAACTAGCTGGCCTGTCATTTGCAATTTTTCAGCCTTAAATATTTATGACGACGCAATCTGTGCATTTTCTCATTATTTTTATTATTTAACACTACACCATTTCCAATTTTAATTCAGAATTGATCAAAATACTTTTAAAATTGTGTAAAAATTATTTAAAATTGTTCAAAAATATTTTAAAATTGTCTAAAAATGTTCCCAAATTGTACAACCAGTTTTTAAATTATTCAGAAAATATTTTAAAATATGTCTAAAAATTCATTAAAATTTTGAAAAATGTTTCAAAAATGCTTTTTAACTAATGCAGAATTATTTATTTGTTTTAATAAAGAGTATTTGTATATCAATGCATAAATATCGCTTCTTTAAACTTATTTTTCTGCATTCTTATGAATTAAGTTTTCATCAAAGCTTAAATACTACAGAGTATATGAAAATTTTCCACTCCTGAATCAGAATATCTAATCATTGCATCGTCATTGCTTCCTTAGAGTAAAGTATGAGTAATGCTAGTAGCTCTATTTGAATACTTTCATCCTATGACACGCTAATGTTAAATTCATCGATGAAACCATTAGAAAAGAAGTGATGCCTTTGCCATAGTAGTGATGTTTTTATTGCTTCTTTGGCAGCTTCATTTTTGCTGGGAAGTTAAACTTTTATATGTCAAAAATATATATGTAAACGATGAAGATTGAAAAAGTGTATTAAAGCCACTGGACTAGATTAATTTTTCTGTGTAAATGGTGCATTGCCCGATGTTAACAGGAACATTCACTATAAACTGATAGCTCCCATGTAAAAGAGCTCTTAACATAATTTACCGCACAAAAACATTTAGGTGCTGTTTCCAAACGACGTTTTGCTTTAGACAAACGAAAATACAATAACAAAATACATGCAACACAAAAACAAAATATATATGTACAGAAGGGTTATATCTTTTGATTTTTTTTTTTGGAAATATAAAATTTTACCCATCCAAACCGTAAACTACATAAAAAATCATAACGAATTGAGATATTACTTTATTTTTTATTACATTGATTTATTTTTTATTTATTCCAACTAAAAATTAATATTTCAGCAAAAAGTTCAAATTATTTGAATTAAACGATACATATCAACATGCAAGGTAAATTTTAGGAACAAGATTTTAAATCTGAAGGCATCGCGTTTTTTGTTCAAAAATATTATTGATTTTTTTTTGGGGTATCAAAATTTGCAGAATGACTAGCATAATGCCAATGATTACATAAATTTAAGTCTCTGACGATGGCATGCAATTTTTGCATGAGCTCGGAATGGCTTTCATGTACTTCGAAATAAATAAAAGGTTTCCTTACATCAATTTCAAAACCATACCCCAAACAAGCAACGCTCGGTAGAATTCTGGAGCGATTCTTGCCATTTTAGCATTTATTCTTAGACCTAAATACCAAAACGACTTATATGAAGTATGCCAGTTTATAAGCGGTCCATGGTTTGATATTTGGTTTTCAGATCATCGTTTTCACGAAGAGAATTTTGGTAGTAAACAATTGGGTTGTGGCGGAATCGGTTATGCCAAAGCAGAAGGGCAGTAATATTTGTGCAGAACGTGCCATCAAAGTGGTTCATATCATGCAATAATTAAATAAAAGTAATATTAATTATTTTCTTAACTATGTACATATTAATTTATTAATAAAATATTTTATTAATAAAAATATCAGAGTACTTTTACAAATTGTATTTCATGCGCAAGGTTTTTGTTCAAAAGTGACCTGAAAAAACGATTTTTTTTATTAATACATTATTGCCGATCACGTGGTGATAGGTAAAATTTTTGAAAAAAAAGTTTATAACCCTAATATACAGTCACTCATTCATCTAGCGGCGACTGGCGTTTTATGGAAACACCACCTTATTTTTTGTTATAATTTTGACGTATGCACATTTTTTTTACTGTTGAATCTAAAATTACTGTTACTATTCATTACTGTTAAAAATATTTTTGTTTTGAATTTATTTTTGTTTTATTAATTTTATTGTTTTAAATATGGTATCATGTTTTGTTTATATTTTAGTAGTCTTATAAATTAAGTTTGTTTACAAATTGTAAATTGAATTAACAACCTTGTTCATGTTCTTATGCAGCTACGTATTAAGATATTTACAAAACAAAAATAAAAAAAACACGTTAAGTCTGTATTTTATCGACCCAATTTATACATTTGTATCTGCTGTACAAACAGATTTTTTTATTAAATAAAAGGGTTCAATAATATATTTAGGTCTTAATTGAATAAAGTTGATGCCAACATTTTCTTTTTTTCTTTTTTTTGTTTAACATTAATACAATATTTGAACAAATTCTAACTCTAAAAACTTCAATCTAATACTGACTTGTAGTTTGTTCCCAAATTTGGTTATTTCTTGTTTTAATTAGGAACAAACATTTTCAACTGGGAACATGGGATTGTTTGGGGAATAAAACAAATATTTTCTATATTTTTTGGAAACATTTAAAATCTTTGTTTAATGAGGGAATAAATGTTCAACTAACATATTAAACAAGAAAAACATAAAAATAGTTGCGCCAGTCATCCCCTACAATTAAAGATTAATGAAATGTGATTGCAGAAAAAAATTAATTTTATTGCATTTTATTATGAATAAAAATAAATACTGTAACAGGAAAATTTTTATTTAGACAAAAAAAAAAATGGGAATGAGGTCCCATACGGTCTTATTTGTTTCCTAGGCATTTATTTCAAGTCTGATAGAAACATAAAGCATATGATAGTTTTATGTTTGACAACAGCTACATTTTTATCTTTGATAATTTTCAAAAATCCTTACGCCCTAATACCCATTTTTGTTTGTCCAAATAAAAATTTTACTGTAACAGTATTTATTTTTATTCATAATAAAAAAAGTTTCATAGTTTTATTATTATGTGTTAAAGAGCGCCCCGATAGGCTAGTTGGTAGCGTAGTAGCTTATCAGTGCGGGGGTCGTGGGTTCGATTCCCACCAGAGGCTCTGGTCTGCTACAACGAGCCGATGGCCTTTGTTGCTATTGCTCGGCTAGGGTATTAGGATATAATTTGTAATTAGATGATTAATATAAAATAAATAAATAAATTATGTGTTGAATTCTACTACATATTGATTTTTGGTGACGCTAGTGCTCTTGTTAATGCTTACTCTGTGGTTATATTTGCTCTATGATTATGTTCCAATATTCGTTGTTTTACCTTTTGCATCTCACGGCAGGATTTTCCAAAAATGCTGTCTTAGGTGATGTCTACAATGGAGGAAGAATCTTTATTATAAATTTGAGATTGGGCAGGCCCTTAAGAGGGATGATTTTCTGAAGTATATTCTAAAATGTTTCTTATCAATAAATTTTACATAACTCTGGGGAACACATATTTAAAATTACAGGTTTCTAGACAAATGAGTTTGGGCAGGCCGCCAAGAGGAAGACTTTTCTGCTTCTCGTAGGAATTTCCAAAATCTCGGCTAAGTAGGCAGGTCATCAGCCATTGGTTTTGGCACCCCGTCAAGGGGGAACATTTTATCATTTCTGCCACTCACCGTAGGATTTTACAAAAATTCCGCTTTAGCTGATGTCTATACTAGAGGAGAAACCGTCATACCAAATTTAAAGTTCCTAGTTTCAGCGGTTTGGGCTGGCCATTAAAGGGGAGACTTTTCGCCTTTTAAACCCCCCTTTTTGCCACATCAATGGCAAAAATTTCAAAATATATCTTATCAGTGAGTGTGCCCATTCTGCAGGTTTCAGGGGGAATCTATCGCCTTTTTGCCTCTAACCGTAGGAATTTAAAAAATTCCCGCCTTAGCTTATGTCTAGACCAGGGGAGGAAACAAAACACAACTCTGATTAATCAAAATGTGATAGTGAAAGAAGGCCTTGAATATCTTTAAAAAAAAATAAAATAATCAATTATAAGTTTGTGAACATTGCGGCTGGAAGGTTTAAAATGTTTCCTAATAAAACCACATATTTTCCCAACCGAAAGGAAATATTTAGAAAATTCAGAATATTTAACATTTAATAAATATTTAAATTTAAAATATTCAACTATAAATTATTTGTAATTTTTTATTTGTACATCAGACATCTTAAACAATTCTGAGCGTCACATATACAGGTATCTAGCTCCTAGATTTTTAGTAAATAAAAATATGTTAGTATTTAAATAATATGTTCAAGATCTGGTAAAATAAAATAAAAATACTAAAATACTAAAAATACTAAACCCATTTTCGAGGAAATCAAAAACGCCGTATTTTCCAAATTTTTTTTGCAAAACAAATTTGTCAAATCTCTGAAGTGAATTTCAGACATTCAATTTTCTTAACTAATTCAGGAATTTTTCACTTTATATAGTGAAACTTATTGAAGGCCATTGGACAGATAAACATTTTGTTAAAGCTCCTTGTTTAACAAAAATTGTCTGAAAATCTAAATATGTGTATGGATAAATTTTTATATAAAATATAACTATCATTTTCAAATTATAAAATTTGTTTTTTATATATTTTTTTTATATTATTTCACATATTTTAAATAACAGCTGTATATTTTTTCGTTTTACTGATGACGACACGGTTCTATGCAGACCACACAACACAGCTGTTGCTAGCAAAACAATTTCTACTTTTTTAAATATAACGTAAAAAAAGCTTTCGAATATGCATTCAGCAATGCTTTTCAAACTTGATTTAAAAAAAAAAAAAGCTTTTACACAAGTTGTCAACCTTTTAAAAGAAACGAATAATTTACAAAAAAAAAGTTTAACGGTTTTACTTACAAACACATACAAAACAGCGAATATAAAATTTAAGCAAGTGAGACGACACGATATACACTCAAATCAAATATTGCCAAGAGTTTTACTTCTAAATATAGCAAAGGTTAAAAAATCATTTTGGAAATTTTTCAACGATAAGATCCCACTGAAATTTGGTGAAGTTTCATACCGATCTCAAGACATCGGTTTTAAAAGTTCGTTCACTTGAGATGAAATTCTCCATATAAAAGAATATGATTTATTTTGGGTTTACTTTCGTTGCAAATTTCGTATGATACTAAAAAGAAATTTTGACATTCCTCCGCGCTAGAAAACGCTCTGCTGGAGACATTTGAACGATATCATCCATTAATAAGACGTCTTTTTAATGAAATATGTACTATGTACCAATAGAATCGGCAGCTATTGGAATAATTCAGAACAAAAAATTATAGTTGTAAAAGTTGAAAGTTTAAAGGAAAATAAGTTGTTTCACATGCCGTTTTTTAAGACTAAAAATTTTACTGAACTCCGGCCGAAAATGCAATGCAACTGTCAAATATGGGTAGGAACTTTAAATTCCATCGGAGCATGCAAAAAGGAAGACATCGGCGCTTACCAATGACAGTAGATATCCAGTTCTATTGATACATTGGAGCAAAGTTGGAATGTGGGCTGTTTCACACTGTTCTATCGGCCCGGGTTGTTATGCGAAATACTCGCTTATCCAACAGAGGTCATCCGTTTGTGGTCGAATTCCACAACACATTTCATAGAAAACTCGTTCATTGGTCGGACAAGTCTCTGCAGAAGTTTTTCCTGAAATTCAAGTCCAATATCCATAAATATTACTCCTTTTAAAAGCCTTTTTTACTGACAACAATATGCACTGCATTTGTAGGGCAAAACCCCTGAGCGTTGATACTATGAAAAAAAAATTAAATAACTTAATATGTGCCTAATACCCGTAATTTAAACGCATAGATACCTATCAGTGTTTAGATATCTACTGATTTTTGTTCGCTTACACGGTAGATATCTAAGCACTAAGGTATCTATTGCTTGAAATTACGGGCATAAGTCTCGGTTTACAGAAAGACTTTTCTGGCAGCAATTTTTCACGCTGAAAAATTCTTTTTTTTTTTTTTGCAATTTTAGTATCTTTTACATATAAAAAGTACGAATTAGAAAACATAAGAGAATTGCAAGTACAAGCAAATCTCTCTCTCCTATTGCTGCAATAAATGTTGCTGTATGTGAACCGGTACTACTTAAATGTTAAAATCTAAGGATTCATTCATAACGCTGGAGTGATTCTTGCTGCTGAATGGAGTGTACTCAAATATAGATAACATGATATTTTAAATGTATAAGTGCGAATGAGAAAGGAAAAAATACAATCTGCAGAGTGGAGTATTGGTGTATTGTGACTCCGCCTTAATCTCGAACTTGTTGGCATATACCTTTGGCCATAAAAATAAATCCAATTATGTTAAACAACACGATCTAGGGGACAAATTCAAATCTTGCGTGAATTTTGCGAGACCCTTTTGTAAAATATGGGTTCGAATTTCTGTATAAATTAAAACATCAGTTGCTTGAAAAGATTATGATAGCATTTACGTTTTTATTGACTTACACGAGATCAAACTGCTAGAGATATAGCAAAAAACATAGAGGTGTTAGCCTAATAGTAAATTATTAAAGCAGTTTAGGGATGTTATTTGCTCTGCCTGGAATTCAAGTTCGTTTAAATTCGTTTTAAAATAAAAACATTTTTGAGAAAATTAATAAAAAAAATCATATATTTTTTTTTTTTGGTTAACTATTGTTAATTTGTTGATGAGTTAAGCCTCCTAAGTTCCATTAACGCAATGTTTAGTTAGCTTAAACTGATATATTTTTTGTTTACCATATTTTTTTTTTACCAGCAAAGTTGGCAACTCTATGACAGGGGGGAGTTGCTAGTACTAGTTAAAAACACCCAACATTGTTAGAAAAATAACAACAAATAAAGAAACAAACTCAATAATGAAACAAACAAAAGAATAAATAAAACGAAAAGCACAAAAAAATCAAAAGAAAAACCAGAAGAAAAGGAAGAGCCAGAAGAAACGAAAGAACCAAATGCACGAAACTAAATAAACAGGTTGATAAAAAAGAATGTTAAGAGACAACAGTAGAATCAGAGATGATAAAGTTGGTACCTTAATACTTTTTGTGGTTATATTAGAGCCATAAAAGTAAGTTAAAAGAATACTGACTCATATGGTCCTAATATGGTAACTTTTTTGTGATATAGGGCCTGTTTTTAAATCATTGGATTATATTTCTGTTTAAATATAACACTTACTCGCTAGTATAATGTGAAAGAAAAATTAAATTTAAGGAATAAATAAATACGTTTTGGATTTAATTTTATTAATTGAATTTTTACAAAATTTTAATTTTCAAATAAGAGAACGTCTTAGATTTAGATAAAAACATAATTAATTTCAAATTAAGAAACCGAATATCGAATTTTAATGAAATAAATTAAATCCAAAAATAAATCTAGTGATTAAAAAACAGGCCTATAATTCCTTGTAAATATAGGTTTTACAGAAAAAAGTATTACCCTATGCCAAAACTTTTGAAAATAACAGCAACCGACAGTTTTGTTTAAAGATTTGTGCGATTAAACGATACAGAATACTGACTGCTCTCCAGAATCTCAACGAAACACAAGGAGCTTATATTGTGGTTCTAACAGGTTCTTTTACAGTAACAGTTCTTTTACAGTCAAAATCAAGTTCAATTAAATAAAAATAATTTGTTTCATGTTTTTCGTTTATTGTCAATATTTTAAAATTAAAACCTTTGTACAAACTTTCAATTTTTCTGTGAAGATTTTTATAAAAGCTTTATTTCTTCCATGGATTCAAAAGAAAAGTCAAGACACATTATTTTGGAGCTAAACTGTGTCCCAACATTTTCTTTTTTCTTATTTCAGGAAGATGCTACAAAATTTATAGGCTTCTAAATAAAAAAAGGGATTAGTGAAAAAAACATCGAAAGTAAAAAAAATATCTATATTTAATATACAAAACTAAAATTATACAAATGTATATATGTGAAAAAGAGTTATTAAATTGTACCAAAATTAAAGTGTAATTAAAGTATAAATCAAGGCTTAAAATTGGAAAACATGACTTGAATAACACTTGATTTTAGCTTTAATTCCATTTAATGCTTATTGGTTTCGGATAAAAGCATCGGGTTCGCTATCTACTATGATCATAGCCACAAAATTATAAGAATGAGGAAAGTAATATTTTGCTTTATAAAAATGCAAAAATAAAAAATACAATTTTTAAGCAAAAAGTTCATAAAATTATTCTATTAAATTTTTTTGAGTTTTAAATAATAATTAAAAAAAAATAAACTTGGTAATTTCAAACTAAATGTTACCATGTTGGCATAATTTCTGATAGATTGTATTTGGAAATTGCATATTTTTTTCGAAAAATCTTATAAATGCATATGCTAAATATGTATATCGATTGAAAGAGCATATTTTAACACATATTTATTCTAAACAAATTGTAACTTTTTTAACAATAATAATACTTATTTTATGAATTACTTAATGCGTATATGTTAAAAATCTGCTAAATAATTAATTAAAATTAATAATAAAATTTAACTAAAAATGCGGCGTGTAGTGCAAAAATTTCAATATTGCTTACATAGAGGATTTTTTTTTGCATATCAAGGAAAAAAGTAACTCGTTTCAAATGCTTTTTCATACATTTTTCAAGTTGGCGCATCGATTCTAATCAGACCGTAAGTCTTAAAATTTTGCATTCTAAGGGTTCGATGTGTAACTCGAAATTTAGCTCATTTTTTTAAGAGATAAAAATAACAATTTTATTGAAAAATAAAATCAGTTTTAAAAGATTTATTTTTTTAAAGGCCCCTTAAATGTACTTTATATTTTATTTAAATTTCGTAAAATTTTAAAAAAACATATACAAAATGTTTTTATTGTAAACTTTTAAGTTCGACCAAAGTACTTTGCCTATTTATATTTGGTACCTAAATATAATTCTCATTTATCATCCCTGATTATAATTCACTAGTACCAGTGCCAGTGCAATAAAACAAAACAGTCAGTCGTTCGGTAGCGCGCATATGATAAACTTGTATTATTGTTGGAAGCGAATTAATGAAGATTTAATGAAAAAACGTTAACTGAAATAAACGGTAGAGATACATATGTATATGTTTGTATGTAGATAAAGAAAAAAAAAGAGTTAATATCTACTACTAACTCGAAAAAAAAGGAAAAATTCTTAACGAATAAAGTATCTACATATAGAGTTTTATGAATTAAAGTTTTACGAATTTATAATTGAATACAAATTAATTGAAGAAAGTTAAGAATTATAAGAGTGTTACAAAAAATATATACATATATTTTTTTACATAAATAACCGTTATATATAATTTAGTGACTGCTGAGTGTGTGTGTGTATGTAAATGTTATTTCGAGCAGACATTTTTTATATACAAAAATTAAAAATTGGTTGGTGGAAAATACGAAAAATATAGAATTACGAAAGAAAATACTTAAAGAAAAATTAAAAAAAAAGAAAATAATAATTTAAGAAATATATATAAAAAAAATTGAAAAAGTGAAAATTTTTAAAAAAGTTATTGGAAAATATTTAAAAATAGCTGCCAAAAATTTTAGTAAATTCACAAAAAAGCTCACCGTTATTTATAGTTAAGAATTACATAAAAAAATATACAGAAATTAAAAAAAAAATTATATAAATAAAAATATTTTAAAATTTTACATGAAATAATTTATTAAATAACAAAATACGATAAGATTTTATTGCTACTGTCAACGTCATTTAACAACAAAAATTATACATCATTGAAAACTTATTTGTTGTTGTGTAAAAAGTTACAACTCGTTTTAATAACATAGTTATTATTATTTATTTTTTTTTTGGTTGTGTACCTACTATTTGTTGTCTTTTGGCATCTGAACTTTTTTGTTTGTTCGCTGTAATAACAAAAAAAAAAAAACATACAAAGAAAAAATCTACAACACCAACAACATAATTATCATCGTAAATTAAATGTAAGTTACAAAAATACAATAAAATTGAATACTAAAAAATAACAATTACACCATTTCCAGTATCAAGTGATATATTTAAATTTTTTTTATTATTTCGAAAGTAATTTTGCTTCAAAGTTCGACGAGAATTTATAACACTGCAAAGGGACATATGAGGTTGAAATACCTCTTATTTGGTTTACAATATATAGCAGTTGCATACAAAATTGAAAAGGAAATATTTTTGTCCACTAAAGTTTTTCGTATTCTGCCTCGGACTTCAAAAGAATTAATTTTTGTTCATGGAATTCCTTAAAAATTTAACATCTATTTCAAGACCCGATAAATTTAGACAGAAGAATTATTAATTATGCAATAAATAGCATGTGGTAGTTTGAAGTATTAACTTTACAAATGATTTAGAAAATTGTAAAATTTTTTGTTCCAGGGTTGCCATATAAAGTTCTTAAAAATTCAAGATTTGACCTTTTTTGTAGAAATTTTTTAAAGAAATTATTTAAAAATAGATAAAAAGAAGGGAGGTTTTAAAAAAGTCCTATGCTGGCTTCTAGAAGATTTTTTTGGATGAGAAAAATTTGTTGTGCAGCATCTACTTTTTATGTAAAATTAACAGAAAGAAATTGCAAACTTAAAAATTATCCTATTTTCTTTTTTTATATTCAATTGTTTTTATATTCAATTCAATTGTTTTTATATTATTCAATTATTTTTATACTTTTTTTTCAATACGCGCAAAGGTTAAAAAAATTTGGCTGCCAGTGTTGCCATATTAAAATTTTGAAAATTTGCCTGAAAATAGCAAAATTTTTCAAAATCCCAAAAATTATGAAAGGCAGACGTTAAAATTTTGTACATTAGTTTTTTTTTAGTATTTTGTATAAGCAAAAAACGACAATTTAAATTTTGATAAAATCTTTGCCAGTAAAGTGCATTCAAAATTTAAAATTTTATTATTTAACCACCTCTAGAGGGCGCTATAAAAATGTTTATTGGAAAACCAATACATCTTTTTACAAAATTTCGTCAGAAAATACTCACGGGATCGACGAATCGTATAAAAGGATTGAGTTAACCCTCTAATACTAAAGATCGCCAAAAAGCGGTTGGCAGATATTAAGTAGTTTTTGGCTAAATCATTTTTTTTTTATTAAAGCTGTTATTTGAAATCGGAAGAATACATAATTTACTATTTTTTCTGCCTATAAACTTTTTTTGTGCAAGGAACCATTTTCAAGCAAAATTCTTATAAAATACGATTAGCCAAAAGTATTTTTAAGCCCTGGCGTACATTATTGATAATATCAAAGAAAGATAAGAATCTTCAGGTTCAAAATAAGTTACTATTTTCGCTTCAGGACTCACAGGACACTCAAACCCCAGTAAACTGATTTTTTTTGTTTTTAAAGCAAAGATAATACACTCACAGCGGTATTCATAAAAAAATCTTTATTCAAGTTTCAAATACATTTTAGTTAAAAAACATTTTAAGCCTAAAAAAGGTTTATTAAAAATTCGTATTCATAATCAGTATTTTAACTAAAAATAGATTTAATGTTTTTTTTTAACTTGAGGATGGCAACACTGTATTTTTTTATTTGTCATATTAATCATAATGATGCAAATCGATGATTACTTTACCATACGGTACTCGTTTCTATGTATTTTTTTGTCATTTTTCAGAAAAATATTGTTTTTATTAAATAAAAAATTTATGAAAACTTGTTTATTAATAAAAAAAGAAAAACAGTCAAAACAAAATAACCAGTAAAAGTGTTACATAGATAATGATTTTATTGTAGATAAAAATGTATTCAAATAACCGGTTTTATTTTCTTTGTTTTGATTAAACAACACACCACTATAAAACACAATGAATAATATCCAAAAATATTATTATTATTGCTTAAATTTTTTATCCGGAATTGAAAACGGGTCGCTCCTCTTTTTGTTAATTTTCGTCTGACGATTGTTTGAAATTTGGGCAATAGTTTCTATTATAAAAAAATACAATTAAAAATATCACATTTACATATAAAAATGGTTCTTAACAATTCTTTTCATCAAATATAGAGGGTCCAATATTTATTAAACAAAAACAAATAACTTCTTTTGTTTAAACAATTTTGTCAAGACAATTTTTTGCAAAAATGTTTAAAATGAAAATAAACACAAAGCAAAAATGTCAATTTAAAATAGGTTTAAAATAGGGTCGAACCAATTTTAAAATTCGTTAATGTACACAAGGTTTAAAAAAGGTATTTTAAGCTAAAATTCGTTTATGAATACAATTTTAGCAAATTTTGCTAAATGCTGTTTAAAATTTTTATGAATACCGCTGTCAGACTTTTACTACAATGAACCAATTTAAGTAAAATTCAAAAATGTTTAGTGTTAATTTTACTAAATTTTGCAATTTTCAAATAGCGAAAATCGCTGTAACTACTAAAATAATAACACTAGATCAACAATTTTTGGTATGTTATTTTATTTTAATGATAATGTTATTTATAGAGAAAAATTAAACTATTTGATTACTGGATTTATTGATTCATCTTTAACTTTTATTGTGCTATATCGCCTAAATAAAGTGATAAATCGAAATTTCAATGCCAAATATATAGTAGAAATATTATCAATATCTGAAGAAAGAGTATTAGAGGGTAAAAAATTCATTAAGAAGAAAAAAAATCAGAAATTAATTCTTTAAATGAATTCAAAATATTTCCAGACCAAAATATTAATTAACAAAATTAAAAAAGAATTTAGTCACTATTGATCCTAAGTATTTCAATGGTCAATAATTGATCATGGAATTTATTTTCTACCAAAGCAATTCCTCTTGCTTAATGATGGAATTAAAAATGTTCGTTCAATTCTCTAAATAAATAGATTTTTTTTTTATTTATTTTTCCTAATTATTTGAAAGTTTACAACTTTCGCTTACACTCAGAACCGTAATGGCAAAAATTTTTTTCAGCAATTTTTTTTTTAAGTTTAATTTAATAATGCAGTCCATTTAATTTTATGTTTGAAGATATAAAAAATAACAAAAAGGTGTTAGTATTTACAACTTCCATTGTTGGTGCCGTTTTAAAAAGTCATTTGTTTGTATTTTCAAACATGGCCTGTGAAAGCTGTTTAATAATACAAACAGAATTTTGTAAGTTTTTTCTGTGTACTTTATGGATCAATTCGTTATTTCAGACCATGTTTGATGGGCAATAATTGTTTACCTTTCAAGTAATAACAAAATTAACAATATATGTATGTACATATAAACAACAAAATACACTCACAAAAAATATATATTTTATGTATAAAAAATAATTTAACACAGAATAAAAAGTAATATTTTTACTTTAGCTCCTGTTAACAAAAGAATAAACAATATAAAGTGAAATTAACAGGAAATTTTATTATGGTAAAGAATTTGCACTTTCGTTTGGACACTACATAAATAACTTTACGAATGATTAATACCCACCGAATTACTACGATATTACAGAAGTTTTGTTTTACTACTAAAAGAATTACACAAAAATATTGTTAATAATATTAATATTACTTTTTGTGGTACTATTAGAACATTAAAAGTACTATAATACACCTTTTACTCATTTGGTACTATTTACAAATTTTGCTTTTTTTATTATTTTTATTGATGGCAACTTTTACGCATATTACCCAGCAAAAATAAATGGAATTTATTCTGGATCTTCAAAAATCCGTAGTTTTGCCAGCACTACATTTTTGAACCTTCAGAAATTTCAACAATTTATTTTTTCTTATTCCATTTCCCATTACCTGGTAAGGGTAAAATTTCGCTGGGTACCTATAGTCAGTATGTCTGGTGAGCTTCCTCAATGTCAACTATGCGAATAAATTTTGTCTGTTTTATTTTTTCTTTTAGGAAAATATTCTCAGCACAACATTTTGTTGTGTGTGTTTGTCGTTTTCAAACCTCTTACTTTTACTGCATACTTTACCACTTCAAAACTTATTGTCACACACACACACACATAGAAAAAGCATTTTGAGTTTCCGTTTTGTGTATGTTAGACACAACAACTAATTTCCTTTTTAAAGAAATCACGTTTTTATATATTTTTTTTTTTTTTTTTAATTCGACAAACTCCTCTTTTAGAGATACATAACGGTTTAATGTGTTATACAACGGTCTCTAGACGTATTTGCATTTGTGTATATGTTGATGTTTTTAATTTATGTTTCAAGCATTTATGCATATAAGTGTTGCCACTTTTCGCTCTCTCTCTTAATTTAAGGACTGGCTTAAAACTTACATTTTATAAAATAAAATATCCAGAATCAAGATAGTTTTCCTCTTTAAAAATCACCATATTTTGATATCCTTTGATTGTAAGGACTTTTTCTTAAAGAAATCATGCAGATTCTTAATTAAAATTTTTAATGCATTAAATACTTGGAAATATTTCTGTAATTTTTATGATCATAATGTGTAATTTTGAATTTTACTGGTGCCAACACAAATGCAGACAATACTTTTGCTGTGTCGAGAGCATAATTTGATTATAATAATATTTCCTTCTCCATTCAATATTTTCTTCTTGTGTGTTATCCAAAAAACCCCAATTTTTTATTTACTTAAAAGCATTTTACTATATACATTTTGTTTTTCATACAATTTTCACATACAAATTTACGTTTATAAACTCTTCAGGGATATGTGGGAGAGAGAAAATAAAAACATAAATTTACTTCAAAAGATAACAAGAACATCATGTCTTGTTATGTTTGTAAAGTGTCGAATTTATCTTTAAAATATTGATTAGTTTAGACTTTTTACATTTATATAAAATTTTTGTTAAAGTACAAAATGTTCTCAGATTTGAAAAAATACGGGAAGGACTTAAAATTATAGCTAGGAATTCCTTAAGAAAAATAATTACTTTCCATGTATTTGGATTGGAATTCAAGTGAATATATTTTCATATTTAGTCACATAAGAAAAAAATCTATAAGGAAGGGATAATTGAAAGATTTTTGTTGCTGTTTTGAGTGTTAATTTATATAATTAAACTGTTATAAAATTAAAAACCTTTGTATATATATATATATATATATGTATATATATATATATATATATATATATATATATATATATATACATATATAGAATAACGAAAAGTTTAAGGACGGTCCCCAAAGTAACAAAATGTCTTCATAGTAACTTGTGGAACGAAATCCCGTCCCCGCAACATCTGCTGTGCACATATATATATATATATATATATATATATATATATATATATATATATATATATATATATATATATATATATATATATATATATATATATATATAGCTGCTTAAAAATTAAGAATGTATAAAAATCCTGCTAAGTCTTGGAAATTCTTGGCTTTTCTGTTTTAAATGTAAACAAAAATATTTGTCATAAAACTATTTGGAATTTTTGTATTTTGAATTTGATAAAATATTAAAAAAAGCAAAAGCTAATAAATGAATTATGTGTAGAGCAGGGCAAACAATATATTTTCTCGGGAAAAATATTGTAATTAAAAATTGCTTTTTATTTACATTGAAGAAATTTAGGCCCTATTAGCTTGATAAAAATAACATTCATAAATTCATTACTCTGGCCAAAGAAACAACCACAGCAATATAATTTCTCTATTTCGCGTTCCGGCGAAGTCCACATACGAAAACAACTTTTGTATAAAGGCGTCCCCAAATGTTCAAATTGTATTTGTTTACAAAAAATAAAGAAAAGTCCGGTCAGTAGGGATAGTCGTTTTCTTTACAAACCAAATATTACCAAAATTTGTCGAAATTAAAGTGTTCAAAACATATGCAACTTTTAAAGGATATAAAACAGAAAGTACAAAAAAGTTTGTAGCATATCCATGATTTCAATTACTTCAGATCATCTCTTAGGCATTGAGGCTATGAGCCAATTCGGAATACTTTAATGTCTATATTTTATTTTGAAATCATCCAAATTATTTCAATCGGGTTGAGATCGGGAGATTGGGTCGGCCACAACATGATATTAATATTATTTTCCCCTAACCAAGCTTTCACAATCCTTGCCGTATATCGTGCTGGAATGTCCATGAGAATGACATTACACATTCAGACAAGAAGATCTCTGTAGATTTGGGCTGTTATTGTATCAGTTATGCGGTGAATTTGACCAATTCCCCTACCTTAAAAACTACTTTACACCATAATACTGTACTGTGGCGGTGGTGTACCTATAATTAAATTTTTCGAATTGGGGTCGTAGAACATTGATTCATCCATCATCTGACCATAAAATATTTTTTTATTGCTGTTGTGTCCAATTCAAGTGGGCCCGGAGCAAAGTCAAAGTCGATTCTTTTCTCACACATACACTTATAACTTCAGAGATCACACTCTTGGGCTCTTCTCTTAATAGTGGGTAGGCTGACAATAAAATTACCATGACGAAGATTAAAACATTCTTCTTGTCTAGTGATTCAGTTCCATTCGTTTCCCGTTCCATTCTATTTAGTTCCCCTTATCTAGTATTTCAATTCCATTCGTTCCTCCTTCGATTTCATTTTGTTTTCCTTGTCTAGTGACATTAATTCTTATGTAAACATTATTATATCCTACACCACTACGTGGCCTAAATATCAGACTTAGACCTCATAAATAGAAGACCAATCGACTCAGAATCACTTATTGAAACGATTTCAGTTCGTCCACCCGTTCTGCTGCATGAGTTTTTATTGGCCCTAGGGGAACTCTATTAATCCATCTTCCATAGGAAGATTATTTCTTGTTAAATTGGTTGTTAGACGCACAAAACTGTATTTATCCGGTGGAAATTTGTATTATGAATGTTGTATAAGACGTTTAAAGGTCACCCGGAAAGAAAAATGGACCATACATATTTTGACCTAGTCCCCATATATACTTACTTTTTCGGTATTTACATAAATGATCCTTTTCGGAAATTTTTTTCAAAATCTATAAAAACATGATTCTTCCCAGAACTTTCCCAAATTTTACCCTAATTATAATTGGTGTATGGTATCAAATAGTCAACTTGCCCGACATCAATCTTTTTACCATTTTTGCTTTGATATTAACGGCATTTTAGAAAACAATTGGATTTTAAATAAATGCTGCAATTAGAATTAGAAAAAAAGAAATAAAAAGTTCCTTTTGGTTGCATAATGGATGTAGTATTACGGTCGCGTATTCCGGACGTTTTTCGCCCAAATTCTCGCTTCAAACGAATCATATATGTTCGATACAGATCTCCTGTGAGCGTCTGGCCCGATTTTAGCAACTCATAATAGATGGGGCCCATCTGGTCCCACCAAGTACAGAGCATCACCACTTCTGAACCGCACAAACAATCTCTCGCACGTTAAAATTTTTTTACTCTTTAAATGGTTTATTTGAATTAATGCACAATTTGTACAGTTTCTTTTAACGCTCACTTCTAAACCGCACAAACAATCTCTCGCACATTGAAATTTTTTACTCTTTAAATGGTTTATTTTAATTAATGCACAATTTGTACAGTTTCTTTTAACGCTCACAGTATTATAATTTCTGGAAATTGGTAATGGATATACATACACAACCAGACACCTACAACCTACTCTATGTCACTTGACAGGTATAAAATTAATGTCGCACAGTGTAATTAAATGTTTATATTTACCATGAAAATATGGAAATACTTACTTTGCATATTTTGACTGCTGTTGTTTCTACTAACTTCGATTAAATATTTAAATAAAAATAAATATAAATAATAACTGGAAAAAGAACAATGACTATTCAGGTTTACAAATTATATATAAAAAAAAATTATATATAACCACAAACACTTGGTATGAATAAGATTAATTATGATAAAGTAAAAATTACTACATAAAAAAACAACTAATAATGGCAACATAGAAAAAAAACTATTTATGAACAAAACATAAATAAAATACGAAAATAAAAAATGGGAAAACAAATGTACAAAAATTCTAAATGATACAACCTTTTTTGCAAAACATGTTGAACAAGTTACATAACACTTAATTTTATTTTTGTATACCGAAGGTCATAAATTGACAAGTCTTTAATATGATTTTTTTTATATAAAAACACATACGCTCGCTATATGCAATATTTATCACACGAGAGAGTTTTTGCATCTTTATCTCAAGTTAAAATATGAAAAATTTTCAATTTGGATTTATCATATTATGACCATCATTATACTACATGTTGTTTGGCAATAAATGTTAATTTTATGAATTTTGGTGTGTATGTGTGTGTGATTTAATGAAAATAGTTATTTGCATGCCTAAGCAATTGTCATTGACAATTTTTAAATATAATATTTTGTATGTTTGTTCATTTAACTACCCAGCAAAATTTCACTAATAGCTGTTCGTTACCACAATACGGGAAAAAAGGGATAGATGAAAACTGGACCGGTTCCGAAAATACATATTACGAGATTGGTGAAAAGAGGACCGGTTCCTATGGTGCCTACCACGAGACCGGTTGAAAAGCTTTGGCATGATCTTTTGCGTTGGCTCTGTTATATATTCTTTAGGGTTAGTTGTGTGACATGTTATTTTAGACCAGTCCTGCGACATGTCACTGACGGAAATTCGCCGCCTCCTAAGACAAGCTCATGTTAAAGTGGCCGGTCCTTTTCATATAAAAAACCGGTCCCGTGACCGGTCCCTATCACAATGAACCGGTCACGCGACGTGTTATAGAATAGGTCCTTTTCCCGTAGGGTAGTATCTAAATAATAAGCAATATAATTTAAGTCTACTGCATTAAAATTAGTGTCGAAATTCATTATTTTTATGTCGAATAATGTAAAAATCTAAACATATATGAAAGAACATGATTATACATGGGCTTGTATATGATCATACATGATCTCATATTTTTCAAAATATCTTCGGATCTGAAATTAAAGGGTATATGACCGTATATGGTTATATATACACATATATGATTTATACGAGCAGAGGTCCCTTGCGCATCCCATATCTACTTCCCAGAGGCCCTTCGACATATTTTGTTAGGGATCACTTGCTTGCGGTTCCGACAAACGTCAGTGATAGGTTGCATTCGCCTATAGTAACGGAATGTAGTGTCATCGTATGGACCACGAGCTCTCCGTAGTTGTTATGACTCTGGTGAGATCTCCTGCGGATAATCAAGTGCATGGACTTATTTTCTTTGGAATTTATCTACAAATGCGTCGTTACGGTCAGTGGTGCATGGGATGATCTTATTTTAAAGTTGATCCTCTTTGCAGAAACTCCTTCGAGATATCGCTCCAGAATATGGTTACCAAGAGTGACAGTCACAGACTACTAGCTTGTCTTAAATTTCAAAACCGCGAGATCCTGATGGATTACTGGTCTGTTATCCAAATGGAGGAGTCTCAAAACAACATTATGGTCAATGTGCTTGTCATCTTCTGTAGGCAGGTAATAAGCTCTTCTTTGCTGTCAGGTAAGCCAAGGTGAAGGTTTCCCTTTCATCAGAGTCTAGTGGTGTTAACGGAAAGGATGGATGCAGGCCTAATTGAACAAATAAAGATGGAAAAACTAAGGGTCGCGCGTATTAATCCGCTGTATTATCGTTTGCTACAGCCAACCTACGGGTTCTTCTAGCCAAAGAGGACCTCAACGTAGGCATCGTTGAGGAACCCTGAGTCAATAACCCATTAGTCAAGTAGTTGCAAAACGGTCCCCATGACTATATAAGATGAACTAATTTTTCTCATCGATTTATATTAGATGAGATCTCACGGAATCCTAGGAGATTGGATTATGTAGTTATGCCAGATAAGATATGATGTGATGCGAAATTATATATATGACTATATGTAATTATATGAAATGAATGAAAGTTTTTGCTGGGTAACTTATTAAACTCCTAACAAAGATCCTTTTTAGGTAGGTCGGTACTGTCTCTAAAATAAATACACAAATTTGACATTGAATTAATTCCTAACATACACTGACATCATTTTCCTATATAAAGATCTATAAAACTTATAATTGGTTGTGGTAGATTTGATTTTACTCTATTCTAATCCGCTTTCAAATTTAAATGGCTGTTAACAACAACGTCTCATAAGAGATAAATTGATACAAAACTTTGTGGTTAACTTGACTGACAGTTATTGTATGGTCTCCGCAACATATTTTGTATAACAAATGTCAGCTTATATTTCATTTCTTTTCAACTGTAATCAACATTCGCTGAAATTATACAAATTGTGCTGACTGATGTAAATATTCTTTTTCTATAACGAGCAATATTATGACATGGAGATTGGTACGTATTGTTGCCACTATTGTTGCACGTGTTGTATTGTCAACTACTACTGTTGTTTCCAAAACTGTTCTTTGAACATATACTTTTCATATATACAAAAAGCATTTAAGAATATATTCTCTACATATTTTTGGTAATGTACTACATGGGGTGAAAAGTCCATTGGCTCACATACAAATGGTGGGCTTAGTACCAAGATTATTTGTTTTTCCGGTTGTACCAACTTAATACTAACTTACGGTATGGTAGACGACAAATACAAAGCAGGTAGTTACGCAGCAACTATACAGGGTTCTGGTTACTAGTGCTAGGATTGACTTCAATGCCAATTGATTGCAGAATTTTACAGTTTTGCTCATGTAGCATTTGGGTATGGAAATCACACTGCGGGATTATCAGATAAACTAGCGATAATTTGTTATCGACATCGGAGATGACAGTAAAGTTTTCATGGCGGAAATTTACTCCCGTAGAGCTGAACTTTCGCAATAGGAATATAAAATTTTTTCTCCAAGGAATCCGATTTCGAAAAAATTTCGAATTCAAATATTTGCCGGCTTTTATTTGTTTTCAAAATTAAAAGGATGACTCAGGAGAAAAAGTTTCTATACAAATGCGGAAGTCATATCGAAAAAGAAGAGATACTTTGAAGAGTTTGACAAATCGTTGTATTCTAAGGGTATCGAAATGTTAGACGATCCATAAGAGAAGTAGATTATACTTCAAGAATATTATGCTAAAGAATAAAAATAATTTTAAATCCAAAAGCTTGTTTTTTATTGTTAGGCCACAGACTTTTCATTCCATGTAAAAGAAACAAGCGATAACAAAAATACATAAATAATAAAGCCAAATATTTACGAACGTACGTATGTAGGACTGTAGACGTTATTATTTATGAATATTAATGTTTAATTTCCGTTGTATATTTTGGTTTTTTATTTCACTATCACGTAAAAAAAAATCTATGTATGAATATTTGTCGAACTTTTGAAGTCAGGTGGTTAAAATTCATAAAAACATTAATAAAAATAAAAATAAAAAAAAGCAAAAATAAATATAAACAACAAACGTATCATTGTTAGGATCTCAGCAAAACTTTTTGTAATATGTTGATATTACCATACATTTTTCCTGGTAATACATAAAACCCCTTGCCCCTCGGAGACAACACAATAACACTTACTCATAATGTGCTACAGGACTAGTCATTAGTAACCAGCAAACAATTTTCATTACCAAATAAGTGGTTATATAATGAACTTAAATTTTTCTAACTTATAATTGGACATCAGTAATTTTTGTTAACTAAATCTTAATTTTAATAGAAAAAATTCAAAAAGTTTTGGTAAAAAATAAATTTTTTTTACTGATGATGCCGCCAGCCCAAAAACCGCACCAAACAGTCACTCATTGTGGGTGCATTGGTTTTTCAACAATCACTCTTGGAATATCATTCGCCGAAATGCGGCAATTCTGCTTATTGACGAATCCACTGAGGTGAAAGTTTGCCTCATCACTGAAGATTATTTTCTTCGAAAATTGATCATCCACAGTTGTCATTTCTTGCCACCATTCTAACCATTGACGACGTTTGGAATGGTCAAGAGCCTTTATTTCTTGAGTCAATTGCACCTTGTAAGCGTGTAAATGCAAGTCTTTATGCATAATGTTCATCAACGACGAGCGTGAGAGGTGCAATTTTTGGGCACGACGACGAGTTGAGGTGGACGGCTCTTCAGCCGCACTATCGCGAACAGCAGCAGTATTTTCTGCAGTAAGAGCTGTACGAGCATGTACTGGTGTTTTCACATCTCCTACCGACCCGGGTTGCTCAAATTTTTGCATGATTTTTACGATTGTACGCCCATTTGGAAGATTAAATTGACCGAAAAAGTCACGAAGTGCACGATTTGCATTTTGATTTGAACGGCCATTTTCATATTAAGCCTAAATAACTTTAACGCATTGCTCGATTGTGTATCTTTCCATGGTTCAAATTGAGTTAGTCTGAAATTGAGAAATGTCAAATGAAATGCAGAAAAAAACTTTACGTTTAGGTGTGGTTCAAATTCAACATCGGCCCTTGTAAATGTTTGATAAATCTTTAATAAATAATTATTTTATAAAAATATTTCTCATTTGCAAAATTCTGCGCTTTGTACTTCTCATTAAGTTAGCATTTGTATTTACTTACATAATTTCAAGAAAACAAATTAAAATTAAGAAAATAATTTCATCATATTGATATGATTAAATGTCTTCATAAATATTGATGAAACTTTGTTTAGTGTGGAGAACCGTAAGGTAGGTTTTGATCCACGATTATATTCTTATTTGTATTTTCTACAGTGTATTTCTTAAGAAATAACAAACCATAAATATGTTTTTCGAAAACGACAGTTGACAGTATTATTAATGTGCAGCACCATATATATTCTAAGTACACTCAAAAAAAAAAAAAGACATGAACTAAAATTTAATCCAAAATTTCCTTAAAAAAATTGTTGTTTAAAAATTTTTTCTCTATTTAAAAGTTAAACTTTATTAAAACTTTGAAAAATTTTCTCAAAAAGAATAATAACGAAATAGTTTGTATACTCATAGTTCATATCTTTCCTAAGTAATATTTCTAGATTTTAGAAAAAACAAATAAAAATAAATAAAAATGTATCAATTTATATGAAAAACATCTTGGTTTTAACAAATTTGCATACACGGAAACAAAGAAATGTCAAACTAAGTTGGGCAAAAAACTTGATGTTGAGGTGTGACTGACAATTAACACCGTGCATTATGGTTGGACCACCCTTTATGTTTTTAAATCTAAGAATAGTTCAAGGAAAATATAAAATATAATTTACTATTATTTAGTTAAAATGAGAAAGTACTTGAACTTAATTTGTATTTACTTTCTAATTTTTATGAAATTGTTTTCTTAAAATTAGTTCAGACAATTAAAAACAAGAAGTAATACATTTTTTCCTATGTAGTAATACAAATTTATTTGATTTTATAAACTGATGAACTATTTCTAGGGAAAATTTACATGCACTTTAGTTCAGATAAATTTTTAAAATTTTAATTAATTTTTTTTTTCAAGTAAAAGTTTTTTTAACTTTGACAAATAACTAAATTTTGAGAATAATTTATTTTAAATATTTTTTTTTTAAAGAAAAAATATTATTAAAGGAGACAAATAAAAGTAACCATTAAAAAAAATGATCGTGCATGATTGTAATTTTTGGTTCGTGATCGTGCGTGAGTGTAAGTCAAAAATCGCTCACGTGCCCATTGTTAATCTTCACAGTCTTAAATATTCAACTTAAAGTAGCTTAAAATATATTTTAAATTTTTTTTAACAAAAGGTAAAAAATTACTTATTTGCGCTTTTATGTAATATTTTTTTTTGCTGACTACAATACAAAAAAATGCAAGCACATTTTATACATTACGTCATAATGACTGTCCTTTGACGTTGTCACTAAAACTATTTTTTGAGGTAATAATAAAAAAAGTTAAAATTTGCTTACGTCAATTAAAATTTAAGCTAAAAATAATAAACTTATGACATTTTTTTCATTTTCCAATAATAACACGAAATGTAACTGTGATATTTTGTATTTTTGCAACAATTTTCTTAAATAAGTTGGTTAAAGAAGACAAAGGATCCCCAGTGTTCCTTAGCCACATACGCCGTGATTCACTCAGGGCGTCCCTTTTTGTAGTTCTCCCAAGGAGAACCGTTAATTAACTACGAAAAGGATCTGACTTTGTCACAATTTATTACGTTTAGTATACTACAGTACATTTTTTTAATTTGTTTACCTTTTTGATTATAAAATTTAATTTATATATTAAGTACATGGGTTTAGTATAATTCATAATTTAAAGATAAAAATGTAAGCAAAATGTAAAAAGCAGTGCCCTCAAGCTGAAGTCCTCCGAAATTGGGAAAATACTTACACAATGAGTGTAAAGTACTGTAAAATATTTTTTCTTTACTAAAAAAAAGGTTCATATATATTTATTAGAAAATTTTTATTAAATTTAAGGATAATTTTAACTTGAAAGAATTTCAATTTTTATTGATGAAAATATTTTCTTATTTTTATAGAGTTAATTCCTAGTTTTTAGTAAACAAAAATTATCTAATGAACTTAAATAAAATAAAATTTTTCTTAAAACCAAGGAAACATTTCCTAACTAAAAGTAAAATTTAAGATGTTATATGAACTAATTACCAGGAATTTTTGCTGTTCTCTAATAAAAATTTAGTTCTCAATAATAAAATTTTTCTATAATTTGGAAGTTTTGATAAAATTTTAAGTTTAATTTGTTTCTTAATTTAAAGGAAAATTTGATAAAATTTTGATAAAACGTGTCTTTGGCGGCGTTTTGATTTTAATTTTTCCTTCAAATAAGTTAATTTTTCTAAATTTTAGTTCATTATTTTGGGGGTGTATTAAAAATATTATTATAATTTGAAAATCACATTTATTGCTTGATTATGAAACCCTTTTTGAATATAAATTACCAATATATATATATATATATATATTAGGGCGGGTCGATTTGTAGGGAGTGAAAAAATTCACCAATTTCCCTATGATTTCCGTATTCTATGGGTTATTCCATGAAAATTTGCCGAAGGAACCATACCTCTATCGTTAAAATCGAGTCCCCTACTTTTTGTTGGTAGATTTTTTCCCAAATTGACGTTCGTATGAAATATTACCTACACGTTAACATCCATAACTCAAAAACTATCGATCGCCAGTAGGCGCGTTGGAAAGGTGAGCTCATTTTGATAAATTTACAAAAAAAATCTCCAACATTGGTCCAACGGTTCAAAAGTTACGGGCATTTTTGTCCAAATTTTGGAGCCTTTTTCCATTTTTTTCATGATTTTGTCCAAGAATATTACTTTCATGGCCATTTTTTGGCTCAATCCATTATTTAATTCAATTTACAATTCAAAACGAAGAGTTTAGCCCAAATTTATCGAATTCGGTTGATTAATTCATGCGATATTGCTAAAACAAAATAACACATAAAACCAACTTTTTGATTTTTTTTCCCTTTTTATTTTTTTTTCTACAAAAATTCAAATTAAGAGATAATAAAGTATCTATCAACCTATTATCAAAAAAAAATATTCAATTTGAGTGTAGTAAAAGACAAAATGTGAAAAAAAACATTATTTTTTCTGAAAGTCTTGTTTGCTTTCAAGTCTGGGTGTTTTCGTACGGCTCTCTAATGTCGTCGCCATAGCGCCTTCTACATTCTTTCCTGCAACTCATTTAGCAGTGGCAGCCAGCAATTGGACATGTCTTTCCGTTCCTTGAATGTGTAAAGGAATTTGTGGATCATCGAACGGTGGCACTTCGTAATTTAAATATCCCTCCAAATGTTCATACGAATAACTTTGCGTAAACGGTGGTTCGAATAAAATGGTATCGTCATTTAAATCAATCATATTTGTATATTCCGTACAATTAAAGTTTATAAGAGATTTTTTATAAACTCTAAGTTCCGTTGGGTCGACAATATCTCTTCGGTAATGTAAAATCTTCTTTATAGCAATGTTTCGTTTTTCCATTCTATCATCAAACAACATAGATAGCAAGATATTTTCTGAGTGTGCAAAATATGGATTATCTTGAATTACTGTATTTACAACTCCAAGTAAATTCCGTGGTAAAAATCGTGTCCAAGTAATAAATTTAAAAAGTAATGTACTACCGTATGCGGCAGAGCTATAATACTTAACATTGAAATACATTGGCGTGTATACTTTTATTATATAGTTAGCCAGAATTTTTAAATTTTCAGTTGGATTATTAGTTGTCACATACAACCGTAATAATCTATTGGCTTTGGTCAGCCAACGAGAATGTGCAATTGGCCCTGGTTTTATGTGAGATAAATCCGCAGGAACCACTCCATTAGAAATTGCATTGGCCATTAACATCAAGTACCTCGAATCAGTAGATAATTCTTCTGGATTTAAATCACCAGGAGGCATATTTTCCAAAGCGATTTCCTCAAAATCGGTTACCACCTGAAAAGAAAACATAAAAGCTAAAAAATAGAATAAAAAATGGTAAAGAATTAGCTATAAAAATTACATACCGGAAGATTTTCACAATCAGCAATTTTTGAGCTCAACTTTCCGGTAGTTGATCGTGGTCCAGTGGTGGTTGATTTGTCTAAAGTGTCAAACAAATGTCTAAACGGAAGCTCGTTAAAGTGCAGAAGACACACAAACCAGTGCAGTGGTCTCTTTAACTGTTTTTCGAATAGTCGCAAAATTCCACCGTGTACGCCAGTATTTGTTGGTTCACCATCAGCGCATATGGCAATTAATGAATCGAGAGACAATTGTTTTTCTTGGAAGAATTCGATCAATTTGTTGACTTTGCTTGCCGCAGTTTCACTTTCTAGTTTTGTGTAGCCTATCAATTGAGAATTTGGTTCCCTCAAAACAACTAGATGAGGTTCTTTAACCATCCTTGGATGCAACTTCTCATCAATTTTTTCTACAGTTAGAGCATCATTTTTCCTGCCGTCGAATGAAAATGATATCAAATTCGAGCCATCATACCGCTTACGAAGTGCGTCTTGTCTCCATTTTTCTCTTTCTCTACGAAGTTTACTTTTATCCATGAGGACAAGATTGCCATGAGCATCTTTTACGCCCAGGTCTTCCATCAGAGCTGTTGCCAATGCTGATCCCATTCTATCATGCACACCAAATCTGTCACACATCATTGCATAGTTTTTAGTATTGTATCTGGGAGTGTATGTTTGTGGTGGTAGAACTAATTCTGAACCTCCTCTCACATCAACTTCCATTTCGTCATAATGTGGTTCGTATGTAGGATCGTTGCTCACTGGGATTGTTGGTATAGTCGTTGGTATCGTCTCTTCACTTCCACTATCGTGTTCCGGTATCGTTTGTATTCTGTCATTATATTGATCGCGCATGAAATCTTTTAAGTTTTCTGGGATAGATCCACATGAGCAGTCGTTTTCTTTCAAGTTGCATTTACATTTTCGAATGTTGAATAATTGGTTTGTTGATTCTACGAATTTTTTTAATTCTGTTGCGCGTTTTACTCGTTGTTTATCTGCATTACTATATGCGTCAAGCAAATTATTCAATTTTCTAATGATGCTACTTTGAGTATAAGTTCAATATTAAGTTGATTCCAAATTTCTAACAATCTGTCTGCTACTTGGGGAGTAAATCTTTTATACGAAAACATTTTGCTTTGGGCTTTTGAACGTTCGGCCAAGAAAAAACAGTACTTCAATATATCTCGTTTAGTTGACAGATTAATATCAGGTAATTCACAGCCCACGCCAAAAGAAAAAACATCATGAGAGACCAAATGTTGCAAACTACTGCGTTGGGTATCTGTTGGATTTTGCGATGAACCAGGCTCTGAATCCATTTTTTAAACCGTCACTAAAAGAATTATGTATGTTTTTCATAGAATAATAATATAACTATTAACTATAATAGTTAGCAATGTTTTTACACTTACCTTTAAATCTTTTCTAAATTTCAAAATAGTTTGATTATTTGTTAGTTATTTCAAGTAACACTTCACTGAAATGACGCTCAAACAAAACTAGCATACACTGGAATCCCCACCCCGCCAACTACAGCTGATTGTTTCGTCCAATTAGAATTGCTGTGTATTTGTTGTTGTCAAAATGACGTCAGCGAAGAATTATTCTTTATAAATCGTATGCAAACCCAAAAAAGAGAGCAAAAATAAAAAGGGAAAAAAAATCAAAAAGTTGGTTTTATGTGTTATTTTGTTTTAGCAATATCGCATGAATTAATCAACCGAATTCGATAAATTTGGGCTTAAACTCTTCGTTTTGAATTGTAAATTGAATTAAATAATGGATTGAGCCAAAAAACTGGCCATGAAAGTAATATTCTTGGACAAAATCATGAAAAAAATGGAAAAAGGCTCCAAAATTTGGACAAAAATGCCCGTAACTTTTGAACCGTTGAACCAATGTTGGAGATTTTTTTTTGTAAATTTATCAAAATGAGCTCACCTTTCCAACGCACCCGATGGATAGTTTTTGAGTTATGGATGTTAACGTGTAGGTAATATTTCATACGAACGTCAATTTGGGAAAAAATCTACCAACAAAAAGTAGGGGACTCGATTTTAACGATAGAGGTATGGTTCCTTCGGCAAATTTTCATGGAATAACCCATAGAATACGGAAATCATAGGGAAATTGGTGAATTTTTTCACTCCCTACAAATCGACCCGCCCTAATATATATATATATATATATATATATATATATATATATATATTAAGTTCAAATTTCCAGGTATCTGATTACAATAAATAAGTTAATTATTAAACAATTTATACGATTATTATAGATACAGAAAACCAACAATAGCAGCAACAGCTAATTATATTGTTATGCAATCGGAAAACCATTTTGTTAAACCTTGTAACACTTAAGAGGAGATTTATTATTTTGATTGGATGGTTGGTTAAATTTCTAAACATACTACTCGTACTATCTAAGTACACAAATTTACAAACTCATAGTTTACCCTCCTTCCTACTGGTGATGCTATTTTTGTATTTTCCTTTCCTATCATCTTATATATAATTTACATATAAGCCAATAAGCAATTTTCGTTTTAAAATTTTTCAAAACAAAAAAGATATTACATAGTTTACTTCAATTTAAAATAAGTAGATATTGCTAGAACCTGTATTGGAACTAGTTAACTCTTATTTATTACATACATCTTACTTATACTATAAATTGCATTGACTGAAAATATATTGAGGAGTAAAAAGTAATACCTTACTTTTTAGCTTCCAAAATTTAAATTATTTTATGGAAAATAGTTATTACTTTTATCTTGACTTAAAAATATTTCCTTTTATTGTAGTAAGAAAAGAGTAGTTCCTAGTCTCGTTTACTTCCCTCTATCAGATATACAAATTCACCAAAATCGGTGTTCCCTCCAAGTCAAAACTAACTAGTCAAACTAGCCTTAATTGCGGATATGGACACTGATCAGCCCGTCCATATCCGCAAGACTTGGTGCGTCTACTGATGTACACTATTAGGGGATCATATTTGAATTCGTGTCCTGAGCGCTTGTTTTCGAGAAAAAACCTCGGAAAACTCATTAATAAGGCTAATGAAAACAATTACCGATGGACTGTGAGAGTTATCGTCTCAGTTTTAATGTACTCAAGAAGGCAATTTGTAGGGAAAAAGGGAATCGTCGTGGTGATTCTGTGTAGAATTAGACTTTACTACCTGAACGGTGAGGCTTCGTAAAGTTTTTTCTTAAGCTCCCAGTTTACCAGAAAATCCTGTAAGGCCAGATCTTTTGCAGAGAGCAGTTAGAAAACCATTGAACTATTAATGGGTACTCACTTGCCGGGATGCAGAGGTGAAATGCAGTATCACTTTGGACGCGCTCGTTTAAACTGGAATTCAGATAAGCGAGTACATTATATCAATGGTAGTTGCACGCAAAATAACTTGGGCTATATGATCTTTAAATCTCTAATAATCAGTGGTGCCGAAAGGCATTTTCCCAGCTCATTTGCATTAGTCGTGGCTGATTTGTATCCTCTTGATGAAGGGAGGTCAGGGAGGTGTTTATCCTCAGAGTCGAAAATATATACAACAGTACTAATAAGGACTACAGAAATATTAGTCTGTCTTCATTTTTATGTCTATGTGAGAAGCAATCTGCCGGCAGATAATTTCAGCAGAGACCAACACGACGCATGCCTTAAAAGGAGGTTGGTAAAAACGGAGTGTGGTTCTTGGCACAACTGAGGATGCTCTTTACTGTAAGTATATATTGCAAGGAGCGTTGAACAACGTAAATATATCATCGCTCATTGGAATCATGGGGAGTACTAACATAGCTCCGTAGGTGACGGTTTATTTCTCCTCTTATGCAGAACCTTGTTATCAACGGAATTCTCAAGTCGATAAAGAGAACGGGATTAAAGATTGTGGCATATGTTAATACACTTACAATATATTTTCCTTTACCGACTGTAGTTTATTTAAGAAGTAATACGTAAGGTTTGTTTTTAAATGAAGAATCAATTGAAATTCATAGAAATATATTTTTTAACTATTTGAATCAGTCATTCAAAAAACAAACTATAAAAATTTACAGACATTCAGTAGGAGTTGATATTTGCAGTTAAATGTAAAATTTTATGTTTTCTGCTTCAAAAAATATAAATTCATATAATTCCTTTTTGTTTTTTTACCAAAATAGTTTGTATATATACAAAATTATTTCAATAAAAATTACAAGAAATTATTCAAATATACATACACACAAAGCCAATAAAAATATATACACCTGCATGTGTTGTGTTCTGTTTTGTAATTACATACAAATAAAAAACTTTCAATTTGAAAAACAAACCACAAAAGAAGTTTTTTCTTACTTTTTGTTAGTTAAAATTTGATGGTTATTTTAAACGACTTTCTATTGTTTTTACTTTTGTCGATTATTAAACAATGATTGAAAATAAACAACAAAATGGGTTGAATATAATGAAAAATCAGTAGTCCTCTTTTTGATTGTATTTTCGATTAATTTAATATGTATTTTAAGTTGTTTTTAACGAAATAATATTGTGAGTGTAGTATTGTACTACTTCTTAGGGGGGATTTTCTTCAAACAGTCAATGGATCTCATTGAGACAGTACTTGTGAGACTATCAACATAGGTAAGGAAGAGCAGTCCAGTACACAATCCACCGAAAACCAAACAATTTGGAGAAACTTGATTTCCTTGGATGGAGCCATTCTTCAATTTTCGAACGAAAGTACCAAGATGTTATTCTGGACTCTAAACTGACCAAGAGGAAAATCGAGTCAAAGATAAAAAATTGCTTATGTGCTTTATCTTCCTGCAGGAAGACTTTTGGGAGAAAATTGTGATTATTGAAGTGATTTTGATCTATGGACCATTAAGGTGGCGGAGGGCGAATAACATCAAGTCATATTTCACCAATCTCTTTAAGGTTCAAAAATAACCTCGCGTGGGTGTCGAAGAAGCTGCCCGTTGGACACCACAGGGATGTTTGGAGGACATGCTCGGCATCTCGGAGTTGGACACTTATATCAAGGACACGAGGGCCAAGACAGCTGTTAGAATAAAGGAGATGCAAGAACTGAGGCAAAGCTATTGAGGGCACACTGATTGAGGATGGTGGTACGTAAATAGGTCCTGACACGGACTACATTTTTCCGATCACGTACTTCCGGAGAACTTTTGAGGTGATTGTACCGACCAGTGCGGATTAGGGTGCTGACTCTATTATTCGGGGTGGTGAAATCTCCTTCTATACCGACATGGACGCTGTTGGGAGTTCATTCAGGCAAAAAATGAGACAACCAGACAATTGTAGCGTTTTCCAGGCAGAATTCTACGCAATTTATAAGGCTGCACTGATGATAATAAAACGGGGTATGCATTCTTAATTCAGTACCACTTTCGTGGTTAATCCAGCTGCTTTAAATGTCCTGGAATATTGCATTGAATTCCTTGGCCGGATTTGTCGGCACTAGGTCGGGCTGACAAGGGCAGACTGAAACGTGTAGGGGCGGATGCCCTAGTTCCCTTGATGGAACAGTTTTTTGCGGTAAAGGATGTATCTGATAAGGAGACAAGGGCGAGGTGGACGGCCTTGATCGGTTGTAGCATATTTTGGACTCTACAGGCGTTGTCAGATTCAAGGAGGATGAAAACTCTTCTTTGTTTTTTGTAAGTGGATCATCAGAATGCTTATAGAAATTCCTATGCGGATTACTGCGGCTCCTACAGTACGGGACAAATTGATGGATACAATTCAGCTTCTGCTGTGTCAGCGTCCGCGACTGATTGAGCGGCGGCTCATACCACATGCACAGCCTACGGGATGTCCCGTCTTGTGGATTTTTTAAAGGGATCTGGTTAGTTTTAGGATCAGTCGGGTAGTAGTTTTTTTTATGAGTGGAAGACAAAGGGAATCGCAAGTCGCCCTTGTAGCACCCACCTGAACTCGCCGTTTGTTGGGCTTCCATTCAACCTAACCCAACCTAACTAAATAATCACTTGGTATAAGAAATTATAAAGAGATTTTTCAAAAATTTTCCAGTGATTTAATATGCAAAGTTTACATCACAGGATATAAGTTTGGTTTAATGTAATAAAATTAGTTACAGTCAATAGGTGGTTTTAGCAAAACACGTCATTATTAGAATTTTTCCTTCATATTTTGTTGAGTTTCCTTTCAAGATTTTATTTTTATATAACGTACATATTTATTTATTTATTTATTTATTCTTTATTTACAATTTTTACACAGACCATTGACTATAACTTCAATAAATGGTTTACGGTATATAAATAACTATTAGTGTGTCCCCTAATATATGTATCTCAAAAAGTCAGTAACACAAGAAGAGAAAATAGATTAATTAAAATTTTCGGTTATGACAACGGACAAAAATAATTTAAATGTGACCAAATTTGTTTGTTTCATCCGAAATATTGTGAATGTTGAATTCTTTTACTAACAGGGTACACGCTTGTTACCAATTCACAAAGTTACTATAGAATTGTTTTATAAATATATATTTATTTTTTCCTTAGTATAAAATAAATCATTAATCAACAAAATTTATAAAACGTATAATTATATTTTTAACATTTGTAGCAAAAAATATAAAAGGTCACGATTTGTTATTAACCCTTTAAAAAACTATGAAGTTTATACCATGTATACGGCATGATAAGTAAAAATTAAGTTCTGATAGAAAATTTTATTTCGTTGGCTACTTTAGGCGTTACTAAATAATTTTTCTTTCAAAGATATCAATCCAAAAATCATAATTTTTATGCTTTAACTTAAGAAGATGTGGCTATATTGGCAAGAAAATGTAAAGTTAAAACTGGCACAAAATTTGACTGTACCCACACAGTGCCAATTCCTTTTATAGATTCGTTAAGAGTAATCATCATCTACGCCCGCTATCATGACCCTTATTTTGTTACATAGTGTAATTAAAGCTCCAACTAACGTCATCGCATTTGCTTCAGCATCATCAACAAAATTATTGTATCATGATCATTTTAATGAGTTGATTGTGTTATACAAACGAATAGTACTTTTTAAACAAAAAAGTTTATAGAGAAACATTTGAAAAGCCACTCCCTTAATGTATTATTAGAGTTGTACAACGATAGATCATTAAAATAACAAAGTAACTTAAAAAATAAACAATGCAACACAATAAAACAGCGAATAAAAAAGTTAAAGTAAGGGAATGCCGACTATAGAGCATCCTACAATAACCTGGTTTAAAGTCCGAAATTTTAATGAGTTCATATAAACGTACGAGTTCGGATATGCAACACTGCTCCCATCAAGTACCACCTGTTAATTGACTACTGTAAAATTTTGAGCAAGTTCCCTCATTTACTTTGCGTTTAACAGCTGTTCAAAGTGAAAAAAAGTGAATTTCGAGTGCTCATTAAACATTATTTTCTGCGAAAAAACTGTCAATCAAACCAAGGAATTGCTTGATAAATACTATGGGGACTCTGCACTATTGATTTCAATGGTAAAAAAAAGTGGTTTACTCACTTTCGTTGTGGCTTTACAAGCACGGAAGATGCTGAACGTTCTGGACGCCCAGTTGAGGTCTCTACACCCAAAACAATTAAAAAAATTCATGATATGGTGTTGGCCGATCGAATGTGCGATAGATTGTGGAACACATAGGCATCTCACATGGCTCAGTGGTTTCATTTTTTAACGATCACTTGGGTATGAATGAAAGCTTTCCACAAGATGACTGCCGCGTTTGCTTACAATCTAACACCAACGGAATCGTGTGACAGCTTAGTTTCCATGGCAAAAATCCATGAAGTAGACTACACTCTAATTAATTTCTGTTAAAATTTACCCAACTTATAGTAGGAAACTGTACTCCTACTATAAGTTGGGTAAATTTACTCTGTGTGCGTAATCGAAAAAAAGTACACACATTATTCGTAAGTTGGTGCACACAAAATGGGTAATTTTACATCGAAAGTGCGTAAAAATTAAATTAAATTTTAAAGATAATTCGCAAATTTACTAAAATTGTGCGTAAAAAATCTATTTGTAAATATACGCTTGAAATGCCTAAAAATGCAATTCTAAATGCGTGAAAATAACAAAAAAATGCGTATATTTACCAACGCAATGCTTTAAATTGATTTATAAGACAAAAAATTTATTTTTATTTCATACATTTATGATTTTTTAATTATTAATTAAAAATATAATACAGAATGCATTTAGCAATATTTACATCATTTAGCGCAGCTTTCTAATGGGCATGTGCAATATTGGTCACCTTCAATTTAAAGTATGCGGCATGATTTGTATCCTCTCCTCCATTATAAAGAGCAACCTTTGCAGAGATATAGATTTATACTTCCGTGCCCTTACAAAGTTGGCTGTTGTTGTCTTGCAAATATGTGGATCATGTTTTTAAAAATTGTACTTCAGTTTTTTTTTTGTGTGATAAATTTTGATAAATGATTTTGATTTATTATACCTTTTTTGCTTTTTTTAAATTTTTTATAGTAAAACATATTATGTCTAAAAATACTTTTTGTGTGTATTATTGTATATGAAAGTGTTAACAAAACTAAATTTGGTGTTTGTATTTACCGAATTTTCGTAATATTACAAAAAACTTTATCCATTTTATTGTAGTAAATTTATAAACATTTTTTAGAGTGTACGAATTGCGCCCTTATTCATCTTATTCTCTGGATTTAGCCCCCAGTGACTATTTCCAAATCTAAAGAAATGACTCGGTGGAAAGAGATTAAGCTCCAACGATGAAATTATTGATCAAACAAATGCCTATTTTATGAACCTCGACAAATCCTGCTTTTAAACGCAAAGTAAATGACGGAACTTGCTCATTTGCAAATTTGACAGTAGTCTACTAACAGGTGGTATTTGATGGGAGCAGTGCTGCATTTCAAATAACTACGAGGGAAGTTCGAAAAGTCACGGACTTATTGATCCACCCTCGTATATCAATGTTTGTCTATCAATGGCTAAGTTATCAAAAAGGCAGTAAGAAATTTTGCCTAATGTCAGCAATATTTATGAGAAAATGGGGAATATGGTCCGTATGAGCACTTGGTGCAAAAGATGGATGAATAATATTCTTATGTTGCATAATTAGTTTTCAAATATTATTTACCAAATATGAAATTTACAACATACTTCAACTGGCTTTGAATCAGGATACCAAACCTCATTTAAATATTTGCTACCAGTAGCATGCGAAAAAGCCAGTTTTACGGCCATTTATATTGGCTCAACAAAATCAATAGGCTTTGTTCTTGGGCCCATACAGTGGCCGACAAAAGTCTACGTACGAACACAATTTTAGTTATTTTATGGAACCTAAAACGTTAAATACAAAATAATGAAGTTGGTTTGTTTGAAATCTAAAAAAACTACGATAAAACCTTTAAAAATTATTAACGAAAAACAATTTAAAAAAAATTTACAAAAGCCTACATACGATCAGAAAAGTGCCGCTATTTATTTTTTTCTTTTCTTATTATGTTGCTTAAAATAGTATTCAGTTGACGTTTAGAAAATTTTACTAAATATTTAATTGTAATTTTGGCTTTAAAGAAATTTCAATTGATGTCCGAAATTTGGTTGTGAAATACAGAAATGAATGAAAATCTTTTGTTGAAATTTCAAAGCTATTGAATTTAAGTAAGTCTACAGTTCAGACAATATTTAGTAAGCTTGAAAATACTGTAACAATTAAAAACAAGCTAGACAACCAGTAAGTCCAAAGAAACTAAATTGTAGAGACGTCAGCTTTATTTTGAAAGAAGTAGAGAAAAGTAAATGTCAGAAAATTGGCGGAAGAACTCGCAACAAGAACGGTATGTAGTGTACATCCACGAGTTATACAAAGAACCTTAAATAATAATGGTTACCATAGTAGAACTTCTCGCAAGAAACCCCCTAATTAGCGAAAAATCGCAAACTTCGTTTAGAATTCGCCCTAAAGCATATTAAAAAGGACATTAACTTCTGGAAATGAGTTTTTTCACTGACAAGTCGAAGAAGAATAACATATTTGGAAGTGATGGAAGAGATAAAGTATGGCGAAAAACATATACAGCAATGGATCCAATGAACTTGGTCGATACTGTTAAGCATGGCGGAGGCAGCGTGATGGTTTAAGCTAAAAGTCCATACCACGTGTTTTCGCCTCAACGCTATGTATATACGCTTTACTGAAATTCAAGTTAAATGCGACGCTTTTAACGCTTTTGTTTTGATCAGCTGTAGTGTAAATTTGTTGAATAAGATAAATTTAAAATAAAGGACTTCGTGTTTTTTTACAGCTTCAATTTGTTTTTCCTCCATTGTGTAGTTTTAAAATAAAAATAACTTATCAAAATCAGCTGATCTGTTCGTACGCTGCTTATGACGCTTACAAAAGTAGAAAGTAGACTTACTTTTCGCGTCATATGCGTCAAGGCATCCTACGCTTTGGTACTTTGTAACTTGCAGCATACAATTACACTGATTCTACTTTTTTGCGACCATCGCGTAGGACGCAAAGAAGCGCAGCATGCGTGGTATGGACTTTCAGCTTTAGGGTGCTGTCGCTGCTTCTCAAGTAGGAAAGTTAAAGTTTAGTGATGGTAATATGAATTGTTACTAATACAAATCTATTTTGGAACATAACTTGAATGCCTCACTTGATCCTTTAAAGCTTGGATTAGATTTTTCAGCAAGATTAGATTAGATTTTTAAACAAGATGATGATCCGAAACATACGGCTCAAATTGTCAGAGATTGGCTGCTATACCATGCCCCACTTACATATTATTAAGCACATGTGGGAGATTCTACAATGGAAAATATGAAAAAATAATATTACTAGTGTCCCAATGCTAAAATAGAAACTTCAAAAAGAATGGCAAAATATTACGTCTGCAGAGCTCGAAAATTTAGTTGCTTCAATTGCCAGACGGCTACAGGCAGTTGTAGATGCTCATGGTGGCCCAACGAAGTATTGATTTCATTAAAAATTAATAATTTTTAATACATGAACAAAGTTTTGTGTTAATGTACATATTGTATGTAGACTCTTGTCAATTTTTTTTTTTAGATTTTTGTGAAAAAAAGTTTAAGTTTATAATAAAATAAATTCTTTTTTGTTGTTATATTAATAAAAAAGCACTTGAAACAAAACTGTATCATTACTATTGATCATTATGGTTTTTGAGGCCCTAAATTGCAAAAATAAGGGTCGTACGTGGACTTTTGTCGGCCACTGTATGTGTCAGTTATAGATCGATTTGAATAGAATTTGTCGTGTGCGACATGTGCATTAACAGATATCGCTAAATCGACCCAAAAAGTAAATTTAAAAGGTGGAAAGGTCAAAGAGTTTTCTTTTTTAGGGAAGCAACACACAGGACATTTATCCTACTAATTAATGAGTAATTGGAAAGGACATAAAGAAGAGATGACAGGTCGTCAGATTATTTCTGCTTTGCGCCACCTTTTTTGAAAAAAAATTTGTTTGGAGTTATGTAAATATATATAATGCGAAAAATTCTTAGAATTAATAATTAATGCAAATGCAACTTCATCCTTACCAAAGGAATTATCAGCGTGCTTTTAAGGGTTAAATCTTGATCAATTTATCTATGTACAGCTACGGTATGACAAAAAATATGTTAAACATTGCAATGAACTGTCTGCTGGTTTTTGTTTAATAACAGTATAACATTCATATGATAGTCTTTGTATCAACTAAATTTACAAATCAAATGATTCATAGACGAGGAACAGTTGAATTTGCTGAGTAATAATATTCCATTATTTCAATATATCATAATAAAATGGTATGAAAGGTTAAAGTTATAGAAAAATTCATTAGTAAAATTCTTTGAATTTTTCCATTAACAGTACAGCTTTTAACCTTGAACTTTGCGAGAAAAACCAAAAATATCAGACTAAAATCACCTTTTGATACGATTCTTGTGATCAAACTACAGGTCGTAAAAATGTTTGAATTAAATTCGGCTCATTAGTTTCTACTGACATAAGGACAAACGCCATTGAATTTAATTAGAATCGGTCCACATTGAGACCTACTTGCCATAGAAAATTTCTGAATTATGCCCAAATGGTAGTTTGACACACAAAACCGCAGATAGTTTGTTCAATTTCAGCCGGTGAATGTTTTATAGGACCATAAATCACGCCTTCAAATTTAAAGAATCGGACTATAGTTGGACCTTAACCCGATTTTCTGGTATTTGCTTAAAGAAACTTCAATCAAACTACGGGTCGCGAATATAAAGATATTTGCATAAAATTTGGTACTACAGTTTCTATTGGCCAAATCCTATTGAAATTGAAATCGATGTATATTCAGACCCGCCTCTTATAGAAAGGTCCTTTTTGAATTGGACTTACGGTGGTATTTAGGCTCATTAAAGCGTATATTTCTGGTTAAAATTTGGCTGTGCAAACATTAAGTACGCCTTCAAATTTAAAAAAAAATAAATACAAAATCGGACCATATATGGACCTAGTCCCCATAAAAACAAATTTTCCCGATATTTTTAAATGAGCGTTTCCGTCAATTACATTCAGATTTATTTCTACACAGAAATTCTTACCAACCGAATTCTTGCCAACCGAATTTTTTGGTTGTCGCAAGCAAATGTATTCCTAGGTTAATTGAAATATTGTGTTCCAACCGAAGTTCTGTTGTAAGAACTGAATTTCTGTTGCCACAAACACATACATCAGTGGCTGCAATCGAAACATTCGGTTGGTAAGATTGTTGGATTGTCACAATGAATCTATTTTCGCTGGGTATATCTTCCCGCTCTGTTCACAGAAAAAGAATAAGGAGCCTTATCAGAGTTTAGACCGCTTCCTGAAATTTTATCTAAATTATACTTGGTGTAGGGTAGAATATATTCAGTTTTAATTTAAATATGTTTTTGTTTATTTTTACAATGCGGAAATAACATCTAAATTTAGAAGGCGTTGTGGTGTAAAGGTTAGCGCGCAGAACTGTTACAGAAAAGGTTGCGTGTTCGATCTCTAAAGAACATGTCACAGAACCAACGCAAAAGAAAATGTCACGGCTTTTAATACCGGCCACGAGGAAGGACTTAAGAAACCGGTCTTATTTTCACCTATCTCGTGATAAGTATTTTCCGAACCGGTACAGTTTTCAGCTATCACGGGACAAGTCCCAATTTTCAACTTACCCTATTTTCCCCTCAGGTAAGCAACACTTTAATTAGTAAAAAGTATTTCGATCCCTAAAGAACATGTCACAGAACCATCGCAAAAGAAAATGTCGTGACTTTTAAACCGGCCACGAGGAAGGATTTAAGGAACCGGTCTTCTTTTCACCTATCTCGTGTTAAGTATTTTCAGAACCGGTTCAGTTTTCACCTATCACGGGACAGGTCCCATTTTCCAACTTACCCAATTTTTCCCTCAGGTAAGCAACACTTTAATTAGTAGAAAGTATTTTCTGATTGTTGCTTCTTTTAAAAATAAATCTAAATTGCTGAAATAGTAACTTAAATGCGAAAGGGTTTATTTTGACTGGAATCATATTTAACAAAATTTAATTTTTTTTTTGACAAATTAACTTAAGTCAATTTAAGTACTTTTGGCAAAAGTCCAAAGTTAAAATTATTGTGTTATTAAAAAAAAAACAATAGTTATTATCTTCCCTTAATCTATAAGTATCCGATTACATTTGATTGGAAATTTTTCAAAAAGCAAAATGCAATATATAGAATTTTATTGTCGTACATGCATGCATGCATTCATATGTTGTTGATTTAAAAATGTTGTTGTTGTTGCTGTTGCTTCGAATAACAATAGAGATAGACAAATAGATGGGTTTGGTTTTGATTGACATTCAATCAATATTGTTTTTAAACTGTCTATATTGGTTTTTGTGTTGCATTCGATTGTCTGACTAACTGCTTGTTTTGAAAAATTTTATTTATTTTTTTTTTCATTTTACAATAACAATTAACTCATTTTGTTCACATTATTTGTTTTATTTATAATCGCAATTTTATTTTCAAATACTATAATTATTAACCATTTCAAATACTTAGTAAATAATTATTTTTTTTATTAGTATCACAAGCTAAGTTTTTAAGGAATTTTAAATATTTTAAGTGAAAAATACAAGAGGGTGTTTTTTTATGTTACATGTCGATGTTTTTTAATCGCCACTTCTATTTGGTTGACATTTGACAGTTGTGCAGAGCAGTCGATAATAATTTATGTTATTATTAAATTATTAAAACATAAAAAAACATTTAGCGGATATAATATTTCATAGATAATTGTTATAAAACAAAAATATTGTACCGTTAAAGATTGATTAAAAAAAACATCGGTCTGAAAGATAAAAAGCTCCCTGTAGTTTGTTTTCAACTCAAACTTTTTTTCTTGAATTTTTTTTTTGCCCCAAAAAATTTTTTACCTCAATTTTTTATCTCATTCATTTATTCTCATTTTTTTCGCCACAAATTTTTACCTCAAATCAGGAAAAAAGTTCTGGATACGAATATTAATTGCAACTAAGCAACTTACGAGAAAAGTTGGCATGTGAGTCGAGTTAGCGGGTGAATCGGGAAAAGGTTCTGGATACGATTAGTAAATACGACTATTTAACTCAAGAGAATAGTTGGAAGGTGAATCGGGAAAAAAATTCTGGATACGATTATTACAAGAATAGTTGGTAGGTGAGTCGGGTTAGCGGGTGAACCGGAAACAAGTTTTGGAAACGATTAGTAAATACGACTAAGTAATTCACGAGAACAGTTAGCTGGTGAGTCGGGTTAGGGTGTCAATCGGTTAAAGGGTTCTAGATACATCAAAATAACTCACGAAAATAGTTGGCAGGTGAGTCGGACTAGCGTGTGAATCGGGAAAAATGTTCGGATTCCGATTAAGTAACTCACGAGAATAGTTGGCAGGTTAGTCGGGTTAGCATGTGAATTGCAAAAAAAAGTTCTGGATACGATTATGTAAATTATGCTTTTGTTTCGAGGTGAACGAGATTTTCAATCCCGAATTTCTTTCAGCATTGGCTCTGTAGATTAGTTTTCATACTTTTTTTTGCCATTATCTCGCCTAAATTTATCATAGTGGAAAAACTTGATTGATTGATTGATTTTTTTCTCTTCGACATTAGTCTGAAAAATTTTATAAAATAAAAACGAAACATCTAAAATCTAAATCTAATTAATGAGAAAAAAATGATTAGGGCACTTATATTTGAGAAGCATATTGAGGGCTTATATTCAAAACCCTCGACCAGCACAACTTTTCAGGGAGCAACAAAATTGTTTGTTTCGCATATTCTATGGCTTTTTAAAAATCGATTTTCTATAATATTTATTAAAAGCGATTAAAATATCTTACACATGTATATTTTTTAATTTTTGTCTAATTCGCGATTTTGTCGAAGATGGAGTGTTTTGTTATTTAAAAAAATCAATGCGTGTATATAGATGGAGGATTTGGCGTTTATTCAAACATTTTAGGACTTCCATCAATTTTTTACATCCCAGCAAAACCACACATTACCAAATAATGGGTAAAGTAATGTATAGCCGATGGATTACTTTACACCTTACTTCACTAATGAATTTTGCAGGCGATGAGCCTCAAAGTAATGTATATACCCATTACTTTAGAGGTGATAATGTAAGGGGTTACTTATATGGTTACGAGAATAGAAAAAGTAAGGTGTCTAAAAATAGATTTTTTAAAAAGAGGAGTTTTTATTAAAAAAAATTATTAAAAATATTTTATTTAATATATTTGTAATTAAAAATAATGTGGCCACGATGGGAATTGAACCAGGGAAATCTGGTTGCCAGCCAAGAACTCTACCCACTGAGCTATCGACGCATATAGTATTTGTTTGCTTTAAACTTAAATGAATGGTTGCGTTTCGTTTTTTCGCTATTGTTATCAAAACAAACATACATTACCCATTTGCTTACAAAAAAACACAAAGTAATGTATTTAAAAATAGATTTTCAAAAATATTTCAATTATTACTTTACTTTTTTAAATCATATATTACGTAATCAATAATGAGTAACTTATTACTTTATGCTAGCAAATTATGAGAAAGGTAACAAGCTATCATTACATGGTAACGCATGAGAATATCGCACCCATTACCAAAGTTTTTTAAATCTTGTGAACTTACATTTTTGGCTGTATAAAAAGTAGTGCAGAACATAGAGGTTTTGAATATTGTTTAATACGAACTGGTAGATAAATGTGATCATTATAAAAATTCACCGCATAATAAACTGTACCATTCGGAATATACCAAAGTGATCTTAGTTACGATTATGTATGATCCGTCTTTACACGACCTGTTCTTATTGCAGAGAAGCGTATAATTTTATCATCATTATAATTTAAAAAAAAAATCGTATTTTAAATATTTATAAAGCATCAAGTGGCTTTTTACGATTTTGTTTTTTATTTTAATAGTTTTTCTTTGTAACATTCACGTAATTTTGTAACATTCACGTAATTTGACTGATTTTTAAATTTTATCTCAATTTTTGCACTATCGCACTCCATTTGTGTATGTCCTTTTTCCAAGAATTTTTGTTCAACAACTTTATTATTTTTCTGCGGCAAAGTTGGACAAAGGAATTCAATAAATAATAATTACGATTTTTAAGAATTTCTAAAACATATTGCAAAAGAAGGTTTTTCCAAAAAAATTTATAAAAAAAAATCTATGAAAAGAAAGGGAGTTTTGACTTCAGAAAAATTCACTGTATAATATGAAGAAATAAAAAAAATGTTTATAAAATTGCAAAAACAAAAATATTTTTTACTTAAATTGTGCGCGCTGTTTTACTGAATATTTTTCCATCAAAAACTCATTTTCGTCAAAATGTAATATTGAGGATTTTGAATATAAGCTCTCGATATATATATTTGAGTGTAGTAGAAATAAGATACTTTTTGTAATGTTATGTAATGAAATTATGTAATATTATTTTTATCATAATATAATATGGTAATATCGAGTATAATGTTATAATTAAAATTCCTGATGATCATTCAGTGCGCAAAATGACTGTTAACTAGTGCAGTTGGTCGGATATTAGACGTCATTATTGTCGTAAAATAGATTAAAAGTTTTCCACCGGAAATGAAAAAAAAAACACGTTCTTTGTATTTATAACGCAAAACAGACACGATACAAGTAACAGATGCCAAAAATAAGAAACCATTTGTTTGATTTCTATAATGAGGTGTGAAAACAAGTAAGAACATTGGATTACTCATTAGATTTGACATACATTCTAACTACAAATAAAGACAGAGTTCCCAACGATAGTATTTTTGGGTTTAATTTAATTGAGTTGCCAGACTTTAAAATATTGTGTCGCGTCTGTTTAGCCTGTGACTTAATACTCTGTACTAAATTATGTGTCGTGCTATTTAATGAATGAATTTCGTATCTTTTAACAGTTGATCATTTGTTAATTTGAAAAAATGTCCATATATATTTATTTTTTATGTTATTTGATATTTAAACAGCAATTACAAATATTGGTTGACTTGTTATTAGCGAAGTTTTTAAATAACAAATAAAAGTGATGTTATGACAACAACAAAAAAGAAAACAAAAGCTAAATATAATCAAATAAAACAAATGAAAATTAAAAGCAACTAAAAGCATTAAATTCGTCTTTACCGACTTTTTTTATACCCTCCACCATGTTTCTGTAACGAATAATATGGTATTGAAAAAATACATATTGTTAAAGTGAAAAAAGAATTTCAAAGTAAAAATTTTATTTAGGTATGAAAACATTCATTTTTGCGGTAAATTTTTCTTTTTTTTTTTTAATAAAGTGTTTGGTCTTGAAATATTATCTGTCAAATTTTTTGGTTTCGCTTTCCGAATTGATGTGAATTATTGAAAAATTTTATAATAAAGGAGAAAAAAACCATGAATGAATAATGTATTTATGTTGAGAAATAAAGAAAATTTTCCCCAAATTTGTTGTGTTTTCTTTGTTAGGTCTGCTTATTTTGAGACCGACCTCGTATTAGTGTATTCGAATAATTTACAGATAAAAAAGCTTAGTATAAAATGGGTTAAATAAATATGCAACCAACAACTTGACGTCAATAGAAGATAATTGTATTTTAAATACATATATAATCATAAATTTTGTTCAAAATAGTTTTTTTTTTTTTTTAAATCAACAATTGCTTATCAGTAAAATTTGCTAAAAAGAAAACAATATCTAAAAAATGTGTGCTGAATTTGTATGGTTTCATTAATTGCATTTACATGCTTATAATACCCTACACCACTCTGTAGTAAATACAATATATGTATATTGAGTTTAAGTTTGTAACTACTAAAACAAAAAAATATATCATACCGATTGATTCAGAATCACTTCATTCCTCTGTCCATGTAATATAAACGATCCTTGTAATCAAAAAAATATTATATCTGAATCGATATGATATGTTTATAGTATAAAACTTGAATTAACTTAAATTTATCAAAGAATACTATTTAAAATAAATTTATAATCAGCAATATAATTATATATATTTATTTATTTATTTTATTTATTTATTAATCATATAATTACAAATTATATGTTAATACCCTAACCGAGCACTAGCAACAAAGGCCTTCGGCTCGTTGTAGCGAAAATAGACCAGAGCCTCTGGTGGTAATTGAACCCACGACCCCCGCACTGATAAGCTATCACGCTACCAACTAGCCTACCGGGCGTGTTTGTATTAAATTTTCTAGTATTAAAGAGGAATTTTCACATAAATGTTCATCTACGCCATCATTGGCAGTTATTCTTAAAAGCAATCTCGCATCTGACCAAAAATCATTTAACTTCAAAGAGTCATTGTTGTAATTCTTAAAAAACCATTCAGAAAATTTTCTTGCCAACATATGTATAGGAAATTCTGAAGGTTCTTCTATAGCTGATGCATTGGTTGGAACAATTTCAATTGTTTTATGTACTAGCGAGGTATCGTCTTTGCTAGGCGTTTGAACACCTGTAAAACTTTGTTGCTGTTGTTTTGGTTCTTTATTAAAGATATTGTGCCAATAGTGCATAACTTTTTGGATTAACACAGCTTTTGAAAAATTTTCTCCCGCCAGTGCCACCTTATTTTCATTTAAATATTTAAATAAGACTTCCTTAGTTATAGCACGTTAATTCAATAGAGTCCCACAATCTGAGATGTGTTTAAAAATATAATCCAAGGCTTCTGTTGACAGAGTGCAAGATGCAATATAAATAAAACTATATTTAAAGAATCCCAACATTGCCCAATTACCTTGTTCCGTTGCTGCGTGTGTAACATTTTTGGTAACATTTTTAGCCAATTGCTGTAGAACATAATGTTTTGTCTTTCAGTTTGTAACAAATCAACTATACTAATTTTTTCTTTAAATGTAAACGACGTTTTTATCCAAATTTTGATAATTTTGTTATAAAAGTGTTGTATGTTGTGTTTAAGTTCACTGAAATTGTTTGTTTACGAAAAAAAAATTATGCAAATGTCAACTGTATTTTTTTTAAAGCGATGCCATAATACAAAGTAATCATTTTACATTTTTATGTTAATTTAGTGATGACAAAATTTCAAGTTATCGAAAGCTTTTATTATTTCGATATCAAAATATGTGCAATTACAAAATATATGTCATAGACATGGTCCAATGACATATGTCAAACAAGAATTCTCGAACCGTATGGTTATTTTGACATTCCAGTGATTTGCAAAATGAGATAGAGAAGGTTAACTCCATATAAATTTTGCTCATTTTATAGTCGCCATTTTAATTCAATCAGCTGTTTGTCTGTCTGACCAAGTGACAGATGACAGAAAAATATTTTAAAAATATATTTTACATAAAAAAATCATTTCCAAGTAATTAGGAGCATTTAAGCTAATAATGTTAGTTTTAGTTCTTTCTACTTCATGTTTGAATAAATTATGTGAAAAAATTTTATTAGTTAAAGTACTCCTTTTTTAATTTGCAATAATTTTTTTTTTGTATAAATGACGGAAAAGAAGCAGATTTGATAGCAACTATTCTTTTTTTTTTGGAATGACTAAGCCAACCAAAATGGAGCCAGAACATCTTTTTTAATTGAAAATATAGAAGAGATTGAATAGTTCTGATCTTTCATCATTTTTTTTTTTTTGCATATTTTGTTTTATTTTGCTAATATTGGCTTCAATTTATTTATTTTTTATTTATTTATTGTAATATTAAAGCCACATTAGGCCAATGAATATATTACAGAGTTTAATAAAATATATCTATAAAATAAAATTTATCTATAAATTTATACAAATTAAATTTCCATTTTTTTATTTTCATTTACTTTCTGTAAAAATTACAATTCAGAATTGCTTCACACTGTAGTAAATGTAACTTTTTTCTTTTCCTCTCTAATACATTTTTATATTCCACTATCCGTTTCTAATCCAGTGAAGATTTTTTTACTCTACAGTTACATTGCTGTGCTAACTGTTTAACATGACAAGTGTTACTTAAAAAATACATCCCTAATTTGTGCACATCTCTAATTGCCAATAAATTGAAAAAATGCGATGAAAAAAGTAGCAAATAAATATATAAATTTGTGATATTTTCAGTATAATTTTAAATAAAACAAATTAATAGGCTTTTTACACTGAACAACATCTTTGAGAAACGCGTGGAAGATGTTGAAAACGTGAAACATGTATTTACATTGGCAACATCTTTCATCTGCCATTTATTCAGCTGTCAAAAAAGAAAAAGACGCATATTTTTTGTTAAAAATAAAAAATGGATTTATAGAAAGCATTAATCATTGGAGTAGTTGTTGCTTTGCAAGAACAAACCCAAATTTTAATGCAGTATTTTGGAATATTAAAGGTCATTCTGGAAGATGATGATAAATAATAATATTTGGTAGACATAAGAATAAAATTCTTACATGTGCCGCTCATTTTCCTTTGTTGAAATTTTTTTTATTTTCTGCAATATCAGTTTGCTAGTGATGGCACAAAGAAAATCGATTTTTTTTTGTAATTTTTTTTTAGTGATGACACTTAAAATAACGAAAGAAGTAAGATGGAACAAAATGAGAATGGATCATCTTTTGTTGATGTAGAAAGATGTAGAATTTTTGGCCTGTAAAATTCTTATGGAAAGATGTTCATCTTTGCAAATTTATGAAAGATGTAGCTCAGTGGAAAAAGGCTATAATGTGCAAGGATGTCTCTATCTCACAATATGCCTCATGACGATCTTGCATTATCAGTTTACGCACTACATCGATGTTTTGTGGCACAACAACCGATTTTAGACGACCTTCACGGAATTTGTCAGGGACCGAACTACGACCACGATTGAATTCACTATACCAGCGATATACTGTGGTTTTTGATGGTGCTTTATCGTCATAGAAAGAACTGAGTTCATCGACAAATTCTGTTTGAGATAATCGATGTCGAAAGTTGTAAAAAATAATCCAACAAAAAACTTTTCTTGAAATTTAAATTTTTTGGCCAAATTAATTTTGATAACTCACTGTTAACATTACAAATAGCACTTGCACATCAAAACGTTGTGAGTAAGTTGCTTAAAAAATGTCAAACTTTATTATGGTGTTGCCAGATTTTAGCTATTGACATTAGTGTTGCCAGTTCCCGAAATATAAATAGTACCCCTCGTAGAACATGCTCGTCGTAAACTTACACTAAGATTCAATTTGATCCTCTGTCGCACTTTTATTCAAAATTAAGAATTTAAGAAGAACTCCACGCAAAAGCATTTTACAATATTCGACACGTTCGAGGCAATATATTGTATTGTTCTTAATTACGTTTCAACCAAATGACAAAGCTGTAGGTTTTAGCGGCAAGACATCGGAAATGGAAACAGTGGTTCATATACTAGTGGCGGCCGCTTGTGTTAAACGCTGATTATCATTTCTAGATCCCAATATATGAAATTTGGTATGATGCCTTTATGCAAATTTTTATTACTACAAAAATTACTTAAGAGCTATGCCCTTAATATCAGGTCTGTATGGATACCTACCGTGTAGTCAGGACCCACTACAACCATTTTACATTATAAAGGTTGGTCCAACCATAATGCACGATGTTAATTGTAAATAAAACAAAAAGTTTTCTATCCGATGGTACATATTTTCTATGATTCTGAGACATAATTGAGGTTCAATGTGCCGAATTATCTCATCCTTTAGCTCTTGAATTGTTCTTGTCTTACTGAGGTAAACTTTTTCTTTTAAATATCCCCAAGGAAACAAGTCCAACGGTGTAAAGTCACATGATCGTGGCGACCAATTAAAATCGCCACGACGTGAGATAACACGGCCATTGTATTTCTCGCCCAAAAGAGCCATTGTTTCGTTGGCTGTGTGTCAAGTGGCACCATCCTGTTGGAATCACATATCGTCCAGGTCCATACCCTTAATTTCTGGTCACAAGAAGTCCGTAATCATCACGCGATAGTGAACACCGACGACGAGTCGAGGTTGACGGCTCTTCTGCCACACTATCTCAAACAACAGCAATATATTTCGCAATATATTCCTAGAGACCCGCTTTTCTGCAATTTGCGAACATTGCTTCCGATTGTGGACACATTTGGTCGATTATGCTGACCAAAAAAATCACTAAGTGCACGAAATGCATTTTGATATGAACGCCCATTTTCGTAAAAGCCTTTAACAATCTTAACGCGCTGTTTAATTGTGTACCTCTCCATGGTTGAATTTGTCAAACACTGAAACAAAGAAATGTCAAATTAAGATGGGCAAAACAACTTGATGTTAAGGTCAGTACATACTATTATTTGTATTATTACACTCAGAAAAAAAAGTTAGTAGAGAAATTTGTAAACGGTTTTCAATCCCACTTTACTATTTTTGTACTGATTTTTAGTAAAAAAAATATTATTTAGCAAATCTTTTTGTTATTTACATTTTACAAATTATAGAATATCTACAAATTTTCGTTGCTAATTTCAGAAATCATTTTTTGAAAACCGGTTTGCTAAAATTAGCAAAAAAAAATTCTAAATTTAAAAAAGTTGATATTGAAGGAAATGTTATTTCTAATAATTTAAACTTATACATACAAACCCAGCAAAAACGAAGCTGCCAAAGAAGCAAAGGCATCACTTCTTTTCTAATAATTTCATCGATGAATTTAACATTAGCGTGTCATAGGATGAAAGTATTCAAATAGAGCTACTAGCATTACTCATACTTTACTCTAAGGAAGCAATGATAATACAATGATTAGATATTCTGATGCATGAGTGGAAAATGTTCATATACTTTGTAATATTTAAGCTTTGATGAAAATTTAATTCATAAGAATGCAGGAAAAAAAGTTTAAAGAAGCGAAATTTATGCATTGATATACAATTCTCTTTATTAAAACAAATAAATAATTCTGCATTAGTGAAAAAGCGTTTTTGAAACATTTTTCAAAAATTTTAATGAATTTTTAGACAAATCTTAAAATATTTTTGAATAATTTAAAAACTGGTTGTACAGTTTACAAACATTTTTAGATAATTTTAAAATATTTTCGATTTTTAAAAACTTTTTTAAAAATTGCAAAACTGCATAAGTTCTAACCCTCATGAAATTTTGAACTAAAATATAAAAAATGATTTAGTAAAAAAATTAAAAAAGTTCATCAGAACTATTTTCTCAATTTGAATAAATGCTTTAGATTCAAAAAAAAAAAATATATATACGATATACTATAACTTATGCTTCAGAAGTAATGAAGAGTGATTTTTTTAAGATATGCATCGGGTTTATATCCAGATCACTGCATTTGGAATATGAACACATGAATTCTTTTGGAAGTGCCTTAGAATAACACCAAAAAATCATAAAAGAATGTCAACTGAAGCTTAGGAACCAATGAAAGAAGTTATAGTCACAGAATGACTACCTTTTTTTTTGCTGGGAACTTAAATTGCCCTAAAATGTTACATAGGATTAAAAAAGAGATCGGAAGTGAAGATACCGACTCGTGTCTAAAAAGAGGACATCCACTTAAAATAGCACTAAAAAGGGTTTTTAAGTTCTAAAATCAGCCCTAAAAACAATTAAATTTAACCTAAAAGTAAAAAAAAAGTTGACTTAAATATTTTTCAAAACAGAAATTACCAAATTAAAACAAAATGATAAATTCGTTTCTGTTTTAACAATTTTTAAGATTTTTAAGCCTTTGATTTTTTTTGTTTCATTTTGTATAAAACATCTTTTAAAAAATATAATCAAAATTTTTGATGCTCCATAAAAAAAATAAATCTAAAAAAAAACTAATATTAATAGTATTTAGTAATTTTTTTTTGCTGATTTTAGCAAACAGATTTTAAATTCCACTTTACAAAAAGTTTACTAAAATTTAGTAGCGGCTACTAATTTTTCTACTAATTTCATTGTACTACACGTCAGCAGATATGGGTTGCTAAGATTAGCAAAAAATACCGCTGGGCTCAAATTAGCAGAATTTCCCGTAATAACAGCAAAATTTTCAGTTGCCTTTACAGACTTTTTTTGGTGAGAGTGTATTATATATTTCACTATATTAATTGCACCGCTTATTGAAATTCCCTTCCTGAAATTTGATTCGCTTTTCGGAATATAACCCAAATCATATTGTGGTATAGGATATCATATAGTCGGCATGCCCAACTTTATTTTTCTTTGTTTTACTTTTTCCATTCATGGGGTTATTCTGTAACTATATGAAAAGTTGTCACACCGAAATATGCAACCATATTAATGATAGGGAGAGTCACATAATGCTCAAACCTGTGCTAAATATATACAATTTTCCTTTCAAAATTCAAATATTCTTTTACTACAGATGTAACATACTACAATACAAATGACAAATATTGAATAATAACAACAACAACACCCCTTCAGGGAAAACAATTGAGACAAAATATACAAAAAAAAAAATAAAATAAACTGTGTAGTTAAATGACCTACTATTTAAGTGGTAAAATTGTTTCAATTATTTATATATCGTATGACCTGGTAATTTTGATCAAATAATATAAAGGAAAACTATACAAAATAATAAAATTAAGTGTAAATGTAAAAGTTTTAAATATAAATACATGCGAGGGATGTTTGAAAAGTTGATAATTAAAATCTTCTAATGACATTAAGACACAGAAATTATGCTTTACCACCTAATGTAGGAGTTTTTTTTTACCGATATTTGCTTAAATGCTGTTTTTAAAACATCTCATTTTTATTTTTTTTCTATATTTTGTGCCGTGACCATAAATTCAGAATCAGACCTTCCCCAAATTTGTACCTTTTCCCAGAATAGTTTCGGCTCAGAATAAGAATGTGACATGAAACGATTGTTGCTTTGAAAGAAATCGCGCCCAAAATAACGACGTAGGACGGTGACTGCATAATCTCTCATATTTATTTTAGCGTAAAGAGTACCGTAGACATTCATTAATTTCTGTATCTCCTTTCCTTATTAACGACAATTTTTTTTGGTTTTTACATTTTATAAAAACAATAAAAAAAGAAAAATAATTATTAATAAAAATTTAGAAACGAACATACTAAGATGGTTTATAGTACATACGTTGTTCATTTGGGAGTATACAAAGAGAAAATAAGAGCTATAGAATATTGTATGCGAATTTTACTCATCATATGTTTTTTGTTTACAAAAGATTTAAAGTCTGGGAACTTTGAATAAGAAAAAAAAAAAACGTTTAGAAAATAAAAAAAGATTATATTTCATAACTGTAACGCTCGGCGCGTTTTAATTGTCAATTTGTATGGAAATATACATCACGTTTGGTATTCTGGGCCGACACATATGTTTCAAATTATACTTGGCGCAGGGTAGCATAAAGGGTGGTCCAAAAATAAGTATATTTTGAAAACTTATTCTAAATAAAATGAATTAATAGTGAAGTTTTATTTTATAGTCGATCATTTTAATACCCATTTAAAATTTTAAATTTAAATCGGCTATAAAAAAAATACTGATTATTTTTTCAAATTTCTGGTTTTATTGGAAATGTTGAACTTTATCATTAAATAATGAAACACAATATCATTCATATGACTACCACGGCTTGCTCCGCAGTACCTCATCAGATCAACAAATTTTCCACTACATGTTCGATTGTTTCTGCTTTATTCTCTTCAATGGCAACTTCGAATTCATGTTTCAACGATTCAATTGTCTCCCCACAGAATATAATCCAAAGGGCTCAAATCACAGCTCCAAGGCGGCCAATTGACATCACAATTTCGGCTGATTATTTGATTTTCAAAAACAGTGCGTAAAATATCGATGGTTGAGTTGGCTGTGTGACATGTGGCGCCGTCCATGTCATTCTCTTGAATTTTTGGAAACAAAAACTCGTTGAGCATGACACGGTAACGCTCAACGTTGATAGTAACGGCGGTTCCTTGCTCATTTTCGAAGAAAAATTGCCCAGCCGTGGTAGTCATTTAAACCTTTCCAATAAAACCAGAAATTTTAAAAAATAATCAGTACCTTTTTTTAGCCGATTCAAATTTAAAATTTTAAATGGCTCACCCTATATATATAAAAAATGTTTTTTTAGTGTGTATTTTTTTTTTGTAAAAAAAATTAAAAAAAAATTTTTTCTTTTGAAAAAAATTTTCTATGACCTCGAACTAGATTAAATATACATTTTTTCATACATATAAAATGAGCAAAACTTATGTGCCTTAGGTTTATTATGGCTTTATTAAAACACGATTTCATTCGTGTGCCTGCCGTGTCTGCTTTTGCAGTGCAATTTTTAAAGAAATTTTTGACTGTTTCTGGTTATAACTCAGATATTAATCGTTTCTGGGTTATTACGATTACCGATCTTAATGCGCAAATTATCGATTGTTTGATAAGATGTATTACATGGTGCACCATTCTGCTGAAACCAAAAAATATTCAAGTAATTATGGCTCTGTAGCTCTCGCCGTTGACTGAAATGGCGCTTCCAGCAGCATTTTCGAAAAATGGGCCAATGACTGCAAAATCCACACCAAAATGTCATTCTCGGTGGATGCATTGGCTTTTTAACAAAGACGTGCGGGTTTTCTGAATCCCAGATGCGGCAAATTTTGTTTGTTGACATAGCCGCAGACATGAAAATGCGCCTCGTCAGAAAATATGATTATTTGCGCAAATTCGATTTTCGATTTGATCTTGTGTAAGACCCAAGCTGAGAAGCCATAATGAAGTAGATGGTCGTTTGCTGAGTCAAGCGAATAATCCGAGGTCTTTGTGCAAAGTTCTCATCAATTTGGTGCGTAAAGTGCCGAGTTGTTGAGATCAATGGCGGGTCGATGTTAATGGATTCAGTTGCACACTTTCGGCCAAAGCAGCCGCATTCTCATCAGTATGCACCGTACGACGATGGGGACCATGAGGATTTCCCACTAGCAGGCAATTCTCTCAAATTTCTTTTCACAAATTTGAGTTCAGCACGCGCAAATTTATTTCAAAACATTGTGCAACACAGCTCTCACTTTGGATATAAGTTTGCCAATATTTCGAAATGAAAAAAACTATCAGTGTCATAATAACATATGATTTGAAAATATACCTGTATTTTGAGTAATTTCTAGTAATTTTAAAATCCAATTACCAATTTTTCCTTAATTTTAATACCATACTTTTCAGGTAATTTTAAAACACTATTTTTAGAATTACAGTATTTCCATCCACAATTCATAATAAATACAAGTCACAACTTGCTTTAACAACTTTTTTTAAATCCATGTTCACTGTAATTAAATTTAGAACTTTGTTAAATTGCGACTCCATCTTATGAATGCATTCTATTTAGGTTAAATGGTTTGTAATTAAAAACAATAAAGTTTTAATATTAAAAAAATTCACCTTAAAATACTATTAACAGTTTCATTGCTTAGGCACGTAATTAAAATAACGTCTTTTTTTACGAACATTTACCAAAAATAGCACATGTGATTCACAATGTTTGCATTTAAATTTCTCATTGTAATGATTATAAAAATAAAAAAGAAAAACAAGTAAGAGCGGCTAAATTCGGCTATGCCGAATCTTATATACCCTTCACCATGGTTGGGAAAAAACTGAAGTTTATATATGGACATATATGAAATGGACAGATTTATATACGGACGCCTTTAAGAGGAAATTAACCATTTAGTTTGGAGATAAAACTTGGACTCGGGAATATAGGTACTTTAAAAAAATGTATGTTTTGGGCATAACTTTTTTGTATCTGAACCGATATTTCCGAGTTTTTCAGCAAATATGTTATACTAAAGATTTTTGATCTTTTGCTATATAAGACGTATCCATAGGTCATAATACAGCTCTAGAATAGTGTTTGTTGTTTGTGTATAAAAGGTGAAGAGGTGAAAGAAAAGAATTTCAACAAATCGTTAAAAGAAATCACTACAACTGCATGTGTTTTATTTCTACAAAATAGTTTGATTTAGCTGGCAAATTTACATTTGGGATTTTATTTCGCTTTTTTATTAGAAATATTTGTAATTTCTTTAGCTTAATTTTAAAAATTTGAAGGAAAATAGTTTATAATTTTTTTTATAAATTATTATAAGTTATGACCTAAAATAGTTGCACTCAAAGGTAAATTATGTATAAAATGTTCTTAATATGTGAGAAATAAAATGGTTTAAAAATCTTTTTATAAATTCTTTTAAATCGGAGCTAAAAATAGAAATAAACCCGTTTGTATTTTGTTTGTATCAGAGGGTTTTTATAAAAATTTTGATGTTTTTAGCCTATTTATGGATTATTTAATTATTAATATAAAATTTTATTTAAATTAATTATTAAATGTAAAAAAAAAACAAAAAAAAATCTTAAGAAAATAAAAAAAAAATGTACAAAAAAAAAGTGAATTGACCTGACCGAGATTCGAACCCGCGGCCTTAGAGAAAAAAAGTATTTGTGACATGGCGTCTAGACAACTGAGCTATTGAAGCTCACACAAAATAATCGTCAATAGATGTACATATATAAAAGTCTTCGTTCATTAGGGATTTGTTTAGTTTTTATTTAAATGACAAATCTTTGTATGTGTGTTGTTTGTGTATAAAAGGTGGAGATAAAAGAAAAGAATTTTAATTATTAATATAAAATTTTATATAAATTAGTTATTAAATGTTAAAAAAAAACCAAAAATAAGCAAAAAAAAAAATATTAAGAAAATAAAAATAATAAAAAAAATGTACAAAAAAAAAAGTGAATTGACCTGAGCGAGATTTGAACCTCGAACTCCACGGTTAGAGAAAAAAGTATTTGTGACATGGCGTCTAGACAACTGAGCTATTGAAGCTCACACAAAATCATCGTCAATAGATGTACATATATAAAAGTCTTCGTTAATTAGAGATTTGTTTGGTTTTTATTTAAATGACAAATCTTTGTATGTGTGTTGTTTGTGTATAAAAGGTGGAGATAAAAGAAAAGAATTTTAACACATGTTGTTATGCGTAAAATTCTACATACATATTAAACAAAGGGATTTTACTGGAAAAATTAGAGGTAGTCCTGGTTTTTTGCTAATATCTCAGCCATTTATTAACCGATCTGTCTGATTTTTAATAGCAAACAGAAATGGATCACATGTAACAGAAATAAAAAAGAATCAAGTCCTCATCACGTCTGGGTTCTTCGGAAAACCCATTTCAACACACAGACGGACAGACGGACAGACGGACATCGTTAAATCAACTTCGCTCTTCATAAGGACCCAGAATATATATACTTTATAGGGTCTAAGATCAATATTGTAGAAATTACAAACGGAATGACAAACTTATATATACCCTTCCACCTGTGGTGAAGGGTATAATAAAATTTTATATAAATTAGTTATTAAATGTTAAAAAAAAAACCAAAAATAAGCAAAAAAAAAAATATTAAGAAAATAATAAAAAAAATGTACAAAAAAAATTTACAAAAAAAAAAAGTGAATTGACCTGAGCGAGATTTGAACCTCGAACTCCACGGGCTTAGAGAAAAAAAGTAGTTGTGACATGGCGTCTAGACAACTGAGCTATTGAAGCTCACACAAAATCATCGTCAATAGATGTACATATATAAAAGTCTTCGTTAATTAGAGATTTGTTTGGTTTTTATTTAAATGACAAATCTTTGTATGTGTGTTGTTTGTGTATAAAAGGTGGAGATAAAAGAAAAGAATTTTAACACATGTTGTTATGCGTAAAATTCTACATACATATTAAACAAAGGGATTTCACTGGAAAAATTAGAGGTAGTCCTGGTTTTTTGCTAATATCTCAGCCATTTATTAACCGATCTGTCTGATTTTTAATAGCAAACAGAAATGGATCACATGTAACAGAAATAAAAAAGAATCAAGTCCTCATCACGTCTGGGTTCTTCGGAAAACCCATTTCAACACACAGACGGACAGACGGACAGACGGACAGACGGACAGACGGACAGACGGACAGACGGACAGACGGACATCGTTAAATCAACTTCGCTCTTCATAAGGACCCAGAATATATATACTTTATAGGGTCTAAGATCAATATTGTAGAAATTACAAACGGAATGACAAACTTATATATACCCTTCCACCTGTGGTGAAGGGTATAAAAAAGCTACAAACAATATGTTATATAGAAAATTTTCTGGTACTGGCAAATGGTTTAATAAAAACACGTGGTTCGAAATCATAAATTTCCATAATAATACTTTAGAAAGAGTACAATATATAAAGAGTGTCAGAAAACTTTATTTCCACTTTAAAATTAAAAAATTTTTTCAATAAAAACGAGATTTTTTATTAAAAATAATTTTATTTCAGACCATGTGTAAACTACATGTTAAATATATGTACTGTACTTTAATTTTCAATATAGTTAGTATATTGCAAATTATGGTGGTGCTAATGAAATCTTGTAAAATAGAGCACAAATAATTGTGTATTTAATACATAAAACAAGGCGCCTTTTTTACACCTTCATGCGCAACGGTACACAGGTGTTAATTGAAAACATTGCTGTAATACTTTGCATTTCATGGCTAGATAGGTTATTGCAAAGTGAACCTTGTAAAGCAATGATGGTCAGTATAATTTACTTAAAAAAGGCATAAATTTTTTATCACAAAAACATTCAACAAACACCAGTTGATTACGAATTTGTAATATGGTATGAACTAAAGGCCAGTTTTTTGGATGTACGCTGTTGGATAAACGCGTAATCCAAACATCCGGGCCTTGGTAATGCGTTCACTTATCTCGGCAGAACACCTCCTATGGTAATGTCCTTCTACTCCTATGGTTATCCCACAGAGGGTCGACGCCCTCCTTTGAACACGGTTCACAAGCTGCAAAATAGACTTTAAAAGCCCTGCCCATATATGGGAGTTGTATTCCATTTTCGGTCGAATATACATATGTAGGTGATATATATATAGTATACAGAGAAGATTAGATGAAGTGAAGTAGTTTCTGCAGTTAAATGTTTCTTTCGACACCTGAATTCTCATGCCCAGAACATCAGCAGATTCCGATTCCTCAATATCGACACCCCCATTTGTGTAGATGGCATTGGTGAACCCACGGCCCATCTATTGGTCAAAAAACAATATTGTGTATGGCGTACATTAAAATTGACTCTATTTATATGATGCCAATCAGAGATTGTCGATAGGTTTAATTAAGTGTGTCATTCATATTTTGCCTCATTCGCCCAACCACTCAAGGGAATGGCCTATGATCAAAAAAATATGAATCTCAGATGTTGTTGTCAACTGCAAAGGAATTTGAAGTTTGACTCAAAAGGTCATTTATAATGATAAGAAAAAGTAAGGAAAAAGAACGGATGCTTGCGGTATCTCTGAATTTAACTGAAACTAATCGGATGAGACCCCATTTATTATACACTAAAAAAAATTAACTAGTATTTAAAAAAATCAACTTATTTGAAGGATACTTACCAATATTTAATAAAATTTTCCTTGAAATTAAGAAACAAATTTTACTTAAAATTTGGTCAAACTTTCTAAACTATAGAAAAATGTTACTACTGAAAACTAAATTTTTATTTAAAAACATTAAAATTCCCTCCAGATTAGTTCATACATCATCTAAAATTTTACTGTTAGTAAGGAAATGTTTCCTTGGTTTTAAGAAAAAATTTTGTTTTAGTTAAGTTCATTAGATAAACTTTTTTTATTTAAAACTAGGACATAACTCCCTAAAAATAAGAAAATATTTTCTAGCATAAAGTTAAATAGCACTTCTTTTAGATGAAAATCATCCTTAAATTTTATAAAAAATTTCTAATAAATATGAAAGCTAATATATATTTTACCATATATTTTAAAGTACTTTACACTTATTATGTAAATATTTTCATACTTTCGGAGGACTTCAGTCAAAGTCTGATAATTTTTGTAGTTAATTTCGTAGAACTACAAAAAGGGACGCCCTGAGTGACACACGGCATCTATGGTTAAGGAACACTGGGGTCCTTTGTCTTCTTAAATTAACTAATTTAAGAAAATTGTTGCAAAAATATCACAGTTACATTCTTTAAATGTAATAATTTAAGTATGTAAATTTCTTAAAAGTGATATGATATTGATTAATTTTTATATAATATACTTGTGTTTTTCCTAAAATCAAGAAATTTTACTTAAGAAAAGTATGAAATATTTCTGAGTAAACTATTTTGGTTTTACCTAAAAATATGAATTTTTATTCTTTTTAAGAAAATTTTACTTAAATTGAGGAAAATTTTTAAACTATTAAAAAAAATTTTTGGATTAATTTCTAGTTCATGTCTGAATCGAGAGAACTCATCCCCTACAACAAAATCATAAAGATTTGACACGATCGAATGCCTTGGAAATATCTAGGGTTACTAGCCACAACCTTTTTGGGGATTGGCTGAATACTAGCAATCTTTCAACACAATGGAAATATAGCCGTACAGTACGATGTTACAAATAGGGTGGCAAATGGATGCGATAGTGCTGAAGAAAACTGTTTCAGCACCAGCACCAGGAATTCCATCTGGACCCTCTGAACCCACAGACTATAAATATTATCATATACCAGCCCATGTATGATCTTGTATGTTCATATATATTTCGACTTTTACATAAGTTTGAGATTTATTGTTCATTCGATTTTATTACATTTGATTGAGTAATTTGGGAGTGACATTCGACTTTCCTTGTTGGATTTTAAAATTCAGAAAAAAATAACTGTCTTATCAGTTTTAATTACAGGAAATTTGAGATTTTTTTACAAATAGAAGAAAAAAAATCAAAAACTTAAAAGTCACAAAAATAAAAAAAAACGCTGCGATTGATAAAATAGCTTAAATTAAAGAATCTCTAAAATAAAAAAATCCTAAAATTGAAAAAAATCGCTTAAAGTGAAAAAAATCGTCAAAATTGAAAAAACGTTAAAAATTTGGAAACACAAATTTGAGAAAAATTACTTGAAAAAAAAGCCAAAGTTGAAAAATTGCTACGGTCCGAAAAAAATCGCTAATATTTAAAAAAGCCGACAATATTGAAAAAAACCCGGGAATTTATTATTTAATTTTTTTTTTAAATGGAATGAAGAATATCGAATGTCATTCCCAAATTGCTAAATCACATGAAACAAACTGGAATCCCAAATTTGTAAACAGGTTAATTGAAAATCGACTTAATTCCCTATGTATGATAGTTGGGATAACTGGCAAATCGAATGAATAAGAAAATCGATGGAATTCAATGATTGGTAAAATCGAATGAGATAAATTGATTGAATTCCTTAGATGTGAATTCAAAGATTGAATGAATGAATTTCAAAGATTGAATTCACGTGAATGTATAAAAGGGAATTCACTCGATTAAAACTTAAATCAAATTCAATTTTTAGGGTATTTATTCTAGAATTCAATCTTATAAGCTCTGCTGTTTTAAAAACCACTGATTTTGAGCACAGATAACAGCAGTAAAGCATTCATTAAGTTCAATTTTTGATAGCGACTAAAAAATCGAATATATGTTTTAAATTTCATTGCATTATAATTTGTCTATTTGAAGGTAAGTCCGTAATAAACTACAAACAACATTCATAATTTAGTATGAATTATTAGCTCCCATCCCTGCCTTTGACAATTTTAAAAATACATGAAAACAGTGTTAATTATAGTCATTGTAAAATAATAATGACAGAAAAAACTGCAAATAGATTACGAGTATAAAAAAAAACTTTTACTAACTAAACTAGAAATTATTCAATTAAATAAGGCTTAATTAAATTTCTTTGATTTTTTTTTTTAATTATATCGGTTTTGTGAAAATTTTTTTCATATTAGGTTCATTCACAATGCTGAAATAATCCAGGCTGCAAATTGTATTCAAGAAGAACAGAAATATGGAATTTAGTAAAAAATAAAGTACTCATATAACTCGATGTACACAAAGAATTTCTAAACAATCGGATATCCGATTAACTTCGATTCAAATTGAAAAAAATATCAGGAGAAATTAGATCTCAAAATTGGGTACAAATTTGAGATCCAATTACATCTCATCCCATTAGATCTGATTAGATCCAATTGGATCTAGACATATCAATAAGAAACTAAGAAATTAAAAGGCGCCTTAATATTATTTATTTTCCCAACTTTGAGAACGATTCAAATGGCAAAAACCTGGAATTAGAAATGAACAGCTTAAACACCAGATATTTCTTAGGACAGCAATCGGTCGTGAATTCGGCCGGTACACTTGTTAAGAATGCAACGACCTGCTGACTTCGAGTGGACGGATACGTCGGTCTGGCACGGCACGTTTTCTCTACTTCTAAGGGAGGCCAGCGATACGGGACGGCACGCTCCCCTGTTGACTTCGATTAGGAAAGCAAAGCGATCGGGGACTCCACGCTTTCTCTGTTGAATTCGATTAGGGGAGAACAACGAACTAGGTCGGTACTCTCCCTCTGTGGACTTCAATTAGGGAAGGACGGCATGCTTCTTCTGTTAAGCTGCGAGAAGGGCAGCGACCTGGCATGCTCCCTTTGTTGACTTCGATTAGGGGAGAACAACGGCCGGGGACGGCGCGCTTCCTCTGTTGAGCTGCGACTAGGGGAGGACAGCGACTGGATCGGCATGCTCTCTCTGGTGACTTGGATTTGGGAAGGACAGCGACAAGGGACGGCACGCTTCTCCTGTTCAGCTGCGACTAGGTAAGGGTAGCAACATGGAACTCCAATTTGGTCAAATTACCGTTAGGTATCTTCAAGGATGTTCGCAGAAGCTTCAAGAATATTCGCGGCACCTTCAAGGATATTCACAGAACCTTCAAGGATATTCGCAAGATCTACAAGAATATTTGCAGAACATTCAACGATATTCGTAGAACCTTGAAGGATATTCGCAGAAACTTCTGGGATATTCGCAGGACCTTTAAGGATATTCATGAAAGGGAATAATTACCTTACGTTCACGGCTGCTAATGATTTCTTTTTAGATCTGGTATTTTTTATATGGCTATACAATAACTTTCAAAACCCCAACAAAATTTCTTATTTTTCAAATAACTAAGAAAATGTAACTGTTTAAAATCCCAACAAAATTTTCTATTTTGTAAATAACTTAGAAAATTTAACTGTTTACTGCAAAAATACACAAACAACTGTTATAATATAACTGTGAATTTTTTTTTTGAGTGTAGATGTGCCAACACTTAGATAGACTTCAACATGATATTAATGAATTTTTACATTAATCAATAAAATTTCATTGAAACTTGTCCATTAAAAATTTTCAAAAAATTTTATGAAAAATGTAATTTTATTTAATAAAAATTTCAGTCAGTGAAAACGTTTCATCATGTTTTTATCATATTATGAAGATTTTCCATTAAATTTAAGAACTTTTTCATTCACTTTGTGAAAAAAACTTTAGTTTACTGAATACTTTTATTAAATCTTTTCCTTGAATATTTTCTTTGGGTAGTAAGTAGTCTGAATGATGACAAATCAGCTATATAGATTTGGATTTTTTAACGCTTGCTGTTTTATTCATAGAAACTCAAATGTAAGTAGAAAAAGTTTTTTTTTTTATAAAATTTAATGAAAATGAATAAAAATAAATGTTGGAGTTTATTAGACATTTCGAATTTACTTTGTAAAGAAAACTTAATAAAAAAACTCATTCAATAAAATAAAATACTGTATGTGTACCATGTTAAACAAGGAGTAGGTGTAATATAATATTTACGTAATAGTTATTAAGTCAATTTAACCATGTCCGGCAATGTGTTAAGCAAATAGTTTAACATGAAAATTTAAATAACGAAATATGACATGAAAGGGAAAATATTTATAAAATATGCAGTCAAAGGATGAACTATTAATTGTGCAAAATTGTTATAAATTTATTCAACTGTACTTAATGTATAATATTTATGCACTCAGAGAAGTACGGAAATTCTTAAATGATAGTTATTCATCTAATTAATACCTGCAGTTATTTTTAACTGTTATAGCAGTTTTTTTATTATTGCAAAATATACATAACTATTGTTGCATTTTTAATAAAATTTAAAATATTTATTTAAATTGTATACTCTTTCTTTAATACACTTTGATTAGTTTATAATTCTCGTTTTCTTTTTTACAAACTTGTTTGTTTATATAAATTCTAATTAATGTGGTTGATGAAGATTATGAAAAAAACTGAATTAGAAAAATATCCCAAAGTTTTAAGTAATTAAAATCAAATGCTAAAATTCAAATTCGATTTCTATTAATTTGTTGTTTGAAATGTTTGTAAATTGTTATTTTTCATATTCGAATTCTTTATGAATAAAAATTGAAGTTACAAAAAAATATAACAAAAAGTTTTTTGTCTTTACAAATTTTATTGTTGGTGCCTTTTTAAAAACTTTTTTATTTGTATTTACAAAAATATTCTACAAGAGAGTTGTTCAATATTACAGACAGAATTTTGTAATATTTTCGGGTGTAATCTGAACACCATAAAATCGAGTAATATACGATCAAAAGTAGTATACATTTCTAATCGGCAATTAAAACCAACAAACGTTAACGCTACACAATTTATATTTTTAAAGTTCAAATTAGTAAAATAAATAAAGTTTAGTCATTTTTTGTTTACTCGTTGATATCTTTATTTTTTAAGAAAGATGATATCATAAATAATTTATTTGTTACTTGTCATTTTTCAAACAAGAAAAAAAAACATTAGATTTTATTTGATTTCATGAGTTGTGATCTTTTTGTTTACTGTTGCAAAAACATTTATTTAGTTTATTATGACTTTATCTTTATTTTTATTAATATAAAATGAATACCTTTGTTTAATTTTTGTATTCACAATATATCAGTGGGTGTCAAGACTTGGCAAAAGTGATTATAATAGTGAGTATACATTTTGAGAAATCAAGAATGAAAGTTAACATTATCGCCATCTTCAACATCGTCTGTAAACGCTCTTATTTAATAGCACTGAACTGCTAAAAATTATGGGTAAACACGTTAATTATACTAATTAAAGGTGATGAAAATAATAACAAGCAAAAAAAAAAGGTAAATTTTAAAAATAAATTAACCCTTAAGAGATGAAAATCAAATGTTAAGTACATTTTAAAACCTTTAAACTGTTAAAATCAAAATTTAAATAATCATTTATTTTGGGATAATCCGCGATTAAATTTTGTGATTAATTGTGGATAACTTTTTTCTACTTCACATAATCTGCCATTGAATTTAAAGATTTATTTTCCATATCTTTTTGCTCTTTTAAAACCAATGCTCCTTTGTTAATTCCCTTAAATAATTCCAAAGAATTTATTTATAGTTACGTATTTATTTCCCCTAAAAAATGCATAAGAATTGATTTTTGGTACTTATTTATTTGCCCCTTTTTGATTAAAAATCGCTACTTTTTTTATTTTTCGTCAAAATCCACTTTTTATTTCTTTAAAAGCCACAAAAATAGATTTTCGGTACTTTTTTATTTCAATTAAAAAAAATCAATAAAATTAAATTTTGGTACTTTTTCTTTTCATTGAAAATCCTCTAGAATTGATTTTTGGATATTTTTTATTGTCATTTTTTTATTTTCTTTAAAAAAAAATCCACAATATATTATCATCGCTACTTTTTTATTTTTCCTAAAAATCCTTAATTTGGTACCTTAGTAATTAACAAAAAAAAAATCAACAGAATTGATTTTTTCAATTATATGTAATCAGAATTTTTTTTAATTTACTTAAAAAATCCCTAAGTATTGGCTTTCAGTACTTTTTTTAGGGTTTTAAAACATTCACAATAATAGATTTGAATACATTTTTATTTCTCTTAAAAACTCACAAAAATTGGTTTTCCATATTATTTTAATTCCCTTTAAAATACACAAGTATTTGTTTCCATATTTTTTGTTTTCTATAGGAATTTACTTTTGGTACCAACGATCAATAATATATTATTGTTTCCATTTTGATAAAAAAAATCCCCACATCACGATATTGAATTTAAAAAATCCACTAGAATTAATTTGCGATACTTTTCTCCCTTAAAAATTTACAAATATTAATTTTTGGTATTTTCCCCCCCCCCCCCCCCCCTCAATTCCATAAGAATTGATTTAAGGTACTTTTTTCTTTCCGTTAAAAAAACTCGGTACTTTTTTATTTGCCCTTAAAAATTTGCCAAGAATTGATTTTAGGTACCTTTGAATTTCCCTTCAAAAATCACGATTAATTTTTGTTACATATTTTTTTTATTAAAAAATCCAAAATAGTTTTTAGTCAATTTAAAAATAAAAATCTACGGTTAAGTTTTGGCGACTTTCTCATCCATGCTATGTTTTTGATACTTGTTTGATTAAAAATCCATGATCCATATTTGTTACCTTTTCGATTACAAATCCACAAATAATTTTTGATACCTTTTTGATTTAAAATACGGAACTATTTTTGTTACATCTTTTTTTTAAAAGGTCATTATTAATTATTGGTACCTTTTGTCGTATTAAAAATTTATGTTTACCGAAATTTTTTAAGTAGTAAAAAGTTGGCGAAAACAAAACGTTACCAAAATCTGGTACATATTTTGCATTCAATAATATTTCACAATTTAATTGTGAGTTCTCCAAAGTAACAATAAAATACTGAAAAAGAATATATTACAATATTATCGTAGATTCATCATGGTAGCAAAAAGGTACCGAAAATTTATATTTTATAATTTAAACGTAATTCTTTCAAAGTATGTTATCAAATTAAATATCGAAAATTAATTTCTCCCAATATAATTGCTATTTTTTTTAAAGTACCGAATATTTGCATTTTATAAATTGTGGATTATTTAAAGTACCCAATATTTATTAACTTACAATTTATGTATGAAATTCTCAATTTATCAAAAAGTACCAAAAAGTAGTATTTTACAATTTTATCATTAATTCGACAAAATAACAAAATAGTACCGAAAATGAACTTATCGTAATTTAGTAAAATTTAATATTAAATCATATTTGAATTAACATCTGATTTTTACAAGCATTTTTAAATTAAATATGAATCATATTAAAGTAAATATGATTCTAGTTAAAATAAACTCTTTCGTATTTAAAGATTTAAGATTTGTTTTCAGATTGTAAAAATAAATTGAAAAGAAAACAAACTTCGTTTGATTTCAAAAATGTATGTATTTAATTTAATGTTGTTACTATTTGATATAAAAATATTTGTTCTGTGTGAAACAGTTTAACTTATTATTTAAAAGTGGAATTTAAAGTAAATTAAATGGAACTTGAGAATTAAAATTTCGAGTCTAAAGTGCAAAAATATTTTTATTTAAATAAATTAAAACTAACCAACTATAAATCCGGTTATTCTATAATTATCTTTTAGAAGAATTGTTGCTCAATTTAGTCACTATTTATTCTTTATTTAAAATTCTTAAATTTATTAACATATTTGTATACCTTAACATTTACAAATAAATGAATCATTTTAATTTTTAAAGGCTTTCTGTGACTTTGTAGTTTTGCTTTATTTTTTTTTTCTTTCTATAATTACACATATTTTTTAATAACATAAGATTTTTATGTATTATTTTATACTTGCTGACTTTTTCTTAATAAAATTGTAATTATAATTTAAATGTAACAACATACATACACATGCATCATAGCAACATGTTTTCTCCTTTTTTTTGTAGGGGTGTATAAAAATCCTTTGTTCATATTTTACTTAGCCAACATCAAGGTTACATTAATTTAAACCAAGTTACCATGTTCCAAAGTATGCTAAAATGTGGTAACTGTTTGTTAACACTATCATGCGATAATCATTATTCTAACAGATGTTTAAAAGAATTAAATTATTCACAGCGTTTAAGATATATAGTGCACTAGCTGACCCAGCAAACGTTGTTTTGCCATATAACTTATTTTTTGCATGGATAGCTAGCTAAACCCTAATCACCTTGAGTTGAGAGAAGGAGGGTGAAAATATAGGGTTATAGGTATTTTTTGATGTCAAATAAAAAAAATTATGTAAAAAAATGTTTGTCAAAAAATAGATAAAACATATTCTGGACACCCTAATCACCTAGTAAGAGTGTCGACCAAGAATAAGAACGCGACATGCAACAATTGTTGCTGTCAGAGAAAACGCGCCCAAAATAACGACAAACGTCATGTTTATTTTAATGTAAAGAGTACCCTTACTACTATTACCCATTGTTTTTGGATTTCACATTTTAATTTAAAAAAAAAAACATTAATTGAGATAAAAACTTCCTTATGGTAAGAAAATTTGATAAAAATCGGTTCAGTAGTTTCGGAGTTTATCGCGAACATAGATCGTGACACGAAATTTTTATATATAAAGATATAAATTATTTCAAATTAAAATGTCTCGGGTTAAAGAATTGGCTTATAATTAGTTCAAATATTATCTTAAATTTTACTGCTACCAAAGAAATGTTATTTTATTGAAGTTCATTAGATCATTTATTTTTACTTAAAATATTAAAATAGTTTCTAACATCAAATTCAATAGCACTTCTTTTAAGTGAAAAGTATTCTTAAATTTGATGAAAAATGTCTAACAACTATGAAACTATATCTATGATAAAGGTAATATATTTAACCATAAGTATTTTCCCACTTTCGGAGGACTTTTGCTTTGTGAGGACACTGCTTTTAACAAACTATGTGCTATATATTTTTGTATTTAAATTAAATTGAATTACACTAAACTAATGTATTTAAAATATAAATAAAATTTCATTAGCAAAAAGGTAAAAAAATTAGAAAAATGAACTGCAGGATATCCTGAAACGTAATAAATTGTGACAAAGTCAGATCCTTTTCGGACTTAATTAATGGTTCTGCTTGAAAGAACTACACTCACAATATTATTTCGTTAAAAATAATCTAAAATACATATTAAATTAATCGAAAATACAATCAAAAAGAGGACTACTCAGCCCACTTTGTTGTTTAATTTTAATCATTTTTTAATAATCGGCAAAAGTAGTAAAAACAATAGAAAGTCGTTTAAAATAACCATTAAATTTTTACTGACAAAAAGTTAGAAAAAACTACTTTTGTGGTTTGTTTTTCAAATTTAAAGTTTTTTTATTTGTGTGTTATTACAAAACAGAACACACAGATGTATATATTTTAATTGGCTTTGTGTATATATATTTGAACAATTTCTTGTAATTTTTGTTGAAATAATTTTGTATATAAACAAACTATTTTGGTAAAAAAAAAATAAGGAATAATATGAATCTATATTTTTAAAAACAGAAAACAGAAAATATCAACTCCTACTGAATGTCTGTAAATTTGTATAGTTTGTTTTTTGAATGACTGATTCAAAAAGTGAAAAAAAATATATTTCTATGAATTTCAATTGATTTTTCATTTTACTTTACGTATTACTTTTTAAATAAACTACAATCAGTAACGGAAAATATATTGTGAGTGTACAAAAAGGCACGAGCTAAGTTACAAACGTCATCTATGGCTAAGGAACAGTGGGGGTTCTTTGTCTTCTTAAATTAACTAACTTAAGGAAATTTTTGCAAAAATACAAAATATCACAGTTACATTTCTTCTTATTATTGGAAAATGAAAAAATGTCATATACAAATCTTAACTTTTTTTATTTTTTAGTGATTCTCTATAATTTGCTAATAAAAATTTTCATGTTTCTTTACAATAAAATAATTTATAAAAATAATATGATTATATGATCTAGAATCCTACTATACTATTCACTCAAGTGAAAAAAATAGTTTTAGTGCCTTCGATAAATAAAAAAAAAATTTTAATAGGAGCAACATCAATTATGGGAAAGCCGTAATGTAAAAAAAGTGTGCTTGCGATATTTTGTATTGCAGTCTTCAAACAAAAATATTACATAAAAGCGCAAATTCTTAATATTTTAGCTTTTGCTAACAAAGTTTTAAATATATATTTTAAGATCAATATTTAAGACTTTTGAGATTAGAGGTGTTCACATGGAAATTTTCCTAGAAATAGTTAATCAGTTTTTAAAATTAAACAAATTTTTATTATGACATGGGAATAAATTTATTATTCGTTTTTTTTTAATTGTCTGAACTAATTTGTAGAAAATAATTCTTAAAAATTAGAAAGCCGTAGACTTAAAACGGAATTTAGAAATAGCTTTCTAAAATTTTGTTAATTTTACTTTTAGCGAAAAAATTAACACACATTAAGTTCAAGTACTTTCTCATTTTAAGTTAGACACATTTTTTGAACAAAATTGGAGTAAATTATGTTATATTTTTTTTTTATTTTGGTATGTAAATTTCTTAGAAATTGAAAAATTTTTATTTAATATACTTTTTTTTCCTAAAATCAAGAAATATTACTTCCGCAAGATATGAACTATTTCTGAGTATATAAACTATTTCGTTTTTACCCAAACATTTTAAGAAAATTTTAAGAAAATAAAAAAAAAAAAAATTTTTAGTTTTAATAAAATTTGACTTAAATTGAGGAAAATGTTCAAACTATTTTAAAGAAAATTTTAGATTAATTTTTAGTTTATGTCTTTTTTTTTTTTTTGAGTGGACTGGCAAGTAAAATATTTTATCTTGTTTTTTATATAATTTTTTATACACCTCAAATATTTGCAACTCAAAAAAACTTTTTCACCACTCAAATTTTTTTTCACCACATCAACATTTGTTCCCTTAAAAAAATTTTTTTCGTCCTAAAATTTTTTTCCAACCACAAAATATGATCTAAATACGTTTTACACCTCAAAAAATTTTTTCCACCTCCATAATTTAACTGCTATAGTTTTTTTTGTATCAAAAACAGTGAGAACTGTTTTTTTAGGACATTGGTGCAGGGTATTCAAAGATTGGGCACAGCCGAATTAAAGCCTTTTTTCTACTTGTTTTAATTTAACATCAATTGTTTATTTCAATTTACATTTTGTTTCTCAATTTTTAGTTATGCTACACACAAAAAAAATTACAAAATTCAATTTGTAATATTGAACTTATTTTTGTAAACACAAAATAAAAAAAAAAAAATTGTTTTTAAAAGGCACTAATAATGGAGACCTGACTCAATGGGCACACATGGGGATAAGTCTAAGAATATATTTTCACTCAATTAATTAAAAAAGTTAGACGATTGTTTTAAATCGTCTGGGCGTCAGTAATGTTCGTTCACATAACGTTAACTGCAAGAGAAAGAAAAAACAACACGCAGATTACAAGACAATCAAAAATATGAAAATAGGACCCAACATACCAAATGACTTGAGAAAAATATTATTATAAGCTTACAAACACAAGCCTTAAGCTTGAAAAGGACTTGAGAAAATACTGAAAAAGGCTATCGTAACAATTGTAGAAAAATCAAAACGGAACCCTCGTGAAAATGTTATGTTCGTATGATTACTATAAGCTTATTCTTGCAATTGTAGAATAAGCTTACAAAAATAATACTGTATTAACTTGCGTAAAGAAAAACTTATTCGACTCAATATATTTATAAGCTTTTTTACATTATTGTAGAATAAGCTTCACATAAAATATATTATTAAGTGTTGAAAAAGAGAAATCACAATTATTTTCTTTAATTTCATTTTTTTTATTTTAATTTTAAATATAAATAATAATTAATTTTAAATATAAAAAATAATAATTTATTTTAAACATAAAAATAATAAAATTTAATATGCAAATGTACACGCAAAACAGGTTTGACAAAAAGTAACGGCACTTGTTGTATGCATTATAAGTGTAGAACAAAGACAACAAGACTAGAATGTATTGAAAAATATTTCTATTTCAATCGTGATATTGCGTTGTTCAATATGTGTATATTGTTCATAAGCATACTTTACAAAAGTTATATATAATAATCTTTTCTCAAGCATTGTTAAATACTGCTTATGAATTCAGATTATACATTTATACACTCAGAAAAAAAAGTTAGTAGAAAAATTTGTAAACGGTTTTCAATCGCACTGTACTATTTTTGTACTGATTTTTAGTAAAAAATTATTATTTAGCAAATCTTTTTGCTATTTACATTTTACAAATTACAGAATTTTTACAGAATATTTACAAATTTTTGTTGCTAATTTGAGAAATCATTTTACAAATTTTTGAAAACCGATTTGCTAAAATTAGCAAAAAATATTACTAATTTTAAAAAAGTGGATATTGAAGGAAATGTTATTTCTAATTAAAACTTACACCTACAAACTTAAATTTATTTAAAATGTTATGTATATTAAAAAAGGGATCGGAAGTGAAGATACCGACTCATGTCTAAAAAGAGGACATCCACTTAAAATAGCACTAAAAACGTTTTTTAGTTCTAAAAATCCGCCCTAAAAACAATTGAAATTTAACCTTAAAAGTAAAAAAAAAAAATTGACCAAAATATATTTCAAAACAGAAATTAAAAACAAAATGATTAATTCGTTTTTTAAAAAATATAATCAAAATTTTTGATGCTCGATAAGAAAAATAAATTCAAAGCTTTTTACTAATATTAATAATATTTAATAATTTTTTTTGCTGATTTTAGCAAACAGATTTTAATTTCCACTTTACAAAAAGTTTACTAAAATTTAGTAGCGGCTACTAATTTTTCTACTAATTTCATTGTACTACACGTCAGCAGACTTGTGTTGCTAAGATTAGCAAACAATACTGCTGGGCTCAAATTAGCAGAATTTCCCGTAATAACAGCAAAATTTTCAGTTGCCATTACAGACTTTTTTTGGTGAGTGTACATTTCAATGTTACAGATTTGCTGAATATATTGTATATGTTTAATAGCTATGAAATATATGGTCAATATAGAGTTGGTATCAATTAAAGTTTTTAGAAACCAACCACTCAATTGCAGGCCGAATAAAAAAGTTTAGATATAATCATTTGTGGAATTATGTAATGATATATTATGATATACATATATTTACATATGCCAGTATGCATTACCATATATTATTATATATTCCATAAATTTTTTAAAAACTACCTAATAATGTGCTATATATATAACCACATTTAGCTATATATTGATCTTTATAAAATTAGATATGATTTATATGATATGATAAGATATGGTATATATGTATTACATCCCAGCAAAATAAAATGGATGTTAAACTTTACTTATCTATTTTTCAGAACATCTAAAGAAGTTAATAGTGGAAATTTTTTGATTTGTAAGAAGTCATTTTAAACAACTTCCAAAATGTTGATATTAACCCCTACCAGTAAAAAAACAATTTTTTAGTTGGTCCATAAATCGTTAATTCCTGCAGTCACTTTATCCTGGTCCGAATAATAGTTCTTGGCGTGTTCAAAATCCATTTTTAACTTAAAAAAAGCCACTCCCTATATTTATTTTGTAGTGCCTATATTTAACAACTTTCGTAAACTAATGAAATAGTCCATCTGCTCATCGATTTTTCGTAGCACCGAAACAAACTACTTCCTCCTAATGACACGCCAATGTTAAAATCATTAATGATTCACCGAAATTTTCACAACTTCGTGTTCAGTGGATGTAGTGTTTTAATACTTTTTCCTCAGCTCTTATTTTGCTGGGATCTTATAAAATTATGGTGCCGTGTAATTAAGCCATAGGAAATCAAGCCATATGACCTTTTTTCACACTGCATTTGGAAAATAATGCCATATGGCTTTATTTCCATCAAAGGAGTGAAATGAAGTCATATGCGTTTGTCAATTGAAGTGGAAATAATGCCATACCAGTGTAAAATGCAATTAATTGTAATAGTTACATATGTATTCCCAAAAGAATCCGTTGTTATTGCCAAGCGTTGAAAAGGTATGGCGTGCAGGTGTTGGAAGGGGGCCGGCGCGGCTCCTTCGCGACCTTCGCGACCGCTCTTCAACATATTGAACCATTTTTTTTTTGCAACTGGCTATGCATGAAGAACCGTTGGTTTATATGAGCACGTTTTTATTCCCAAGCGTTGTGCCCAATTTGTCGTGCCATTCATTAGCAGTGCGTGCGCGCACACTCATATATTGTTAATTTTTAAAAAATCGATTCACATTTCCATTTTTTAACTGAACTTATTGTATTGTATTTTTTTATATGTAATTACAAGAAATCAAATACACTTCAAAAATATTGCACAGAACATTATCAAAGTTACAATAATGCCATAGTGGCTTTATTTCACTTCTCCGTTGGAAATCAAGCCATATGGCATTATTTCTCAATGCTGTGTGAAATAAGGCCATATGGCTTTATTGCATATGGCTTTATTACACGGCACCTAAAATTATATATAACAATGTATATATATATATATAGTTATATATGGCTTAGGCGGTATCATATTTACTTATATATGACTTACACATGTATAATTTTATATGCCATCTAATATTTAAGATATAATAATATATGGTACATTATCAAAAATATTTTTAAATACAATATTCGAAAAGAAATTTGAGATATTTTTATATATAGTTCCATTTCTAGAGTATTTCTGATATGATATCAATGTCAATGGTTTCAAATCCCTACTACGGAAATACATTTTTTTGTGTTTTTCATTTTTTTTCTGCTTTCAAATTTTAACCCATTCCGGAACAACAATAACTACATAGAAAAAAGTATTACAAAATTTACATCCCATGTAAAAATCGAAATATATATGAACATACATGATCATACATGGGCTTGTATATGATCATACATGGGCATACATGGTCATATACGTCCATACATGATCTCATATATGACCATATATCTTCTGATCCGAAATTTGAGGGTATATGGTGATATATGTGCATCATACATGCTCATATATTATTCATGTATGCTCGTATATGATCATATACGTCCATATACCCTCAAATTTCGGATCCGAAGATATATGATCATATATAAGATCATGTATGGTCATATATTGAACAATGTATAGACGTATATGACCATGTATGCCTATGTATGATCATATACAGGCCCATGTATGATCATGTATGCTCATATATATTTAGATTTTTAGATGGGTAATTAAAAATATTTATTAAAATTCAATTTCTAACAATTTTTTGTTTGAAATGTTTGTTAATTTTTTATTTTTCATATAAAAATTCTTTGAAAATAAAAATTTAAGTTACAAAAAAAAGTTTTTTTTGTATTTACAAATTCCATTGTTGGTGCCTTTTGAAAAAATATTTTTTTTTTTGTATTTACAAAAATGTTCTATAGAAGATGTTCAATATAAAAAACATAATTTTGTTATATTATTCTGTGTATGATTATACATAATTAAATATAATTATACATAAAATATATGTAGTTATATATAATTCTATAAAATCAGATAATTACAGAACCAATTAAGTCTCATCAATTCGGCCATGATGTGTAATTATACAAAAGTGCCGAAGATATAATTATATATAACACAAAAATGCAGTCTAATAAAGAGCCACATACTGGTGAGTGCTTAACTCACTACTACTCTGGCATACTGACGAAGGTCAGGACGTTTTGTAATAAACTTGATTTCGTATACATTATATTTTTGGATCTAATCTGATACAATTCGATTTGACATTTTTCGGATAAATGTGTATCTTACTTAGTCTCTAAATATATTGCTGGATCTAATTTGATCTGCCGTTTTCGGATCAATTTAGGTCTTTCTAAATCTGCAAATATATTACTGAATCTAATTTGATCTGCCATTATAAATAAATATTGTGCCACATCAATTTATTTTTACTTGGGATGATATCAAAGTTTTAGTACTTGTTCATACATTTTTGAAACCCTTTGGCAATTAACTATTGATAGAGACACTTTATTAACAACAAATAATTTAAAATGCTTTAAAACAATATTAACTGAAAACAAATAAAAGAATTAATTCCTTTTCTAAATTTCATTACTTACATACAATCTATGAATACTTATTTTAGTTTGGTATCTATAGCAAAACACTGTGGGGATGTGTGTTAAACATGTAGTCTATAAAAACTAATATTTTACTAACTATTACTAGTTCTAACAACACCATTGGGAACACTTTTTTTGTAATATCTCATGGGGTAATTGTGTGCGGTAATATTTCAAACAGCTCTGTTTGTCCATGCATTAGAAATATTTAGTACATTCTATTTAATGAAACATAAAAGTTTTTGTTAGATTTTATTTTTTAATAAAATTTTATTATTATTATTTTATTTTTTTTTGTTATCAAAATATTCAATGTCGAGTTATGAATTATTATTTGATATACCCCAAAAATTTATAAAAGGAATAATAACTTTTCTAGTACAAACAATTACAATTTGCTTCTGGCTAAAATGTAATAAAAAAACAAGCAGTTTCTAAAGAAACGAGCTTCTATTATGTGAATTCTTGGTATTGTATGTAATGAAACAAATGCATTTTCTGGTATGTAATATTAAACAGCCCACAAAGTTATGATGGCAAACTCAATCAGAAAATGTAACAAAAAATTGTAGTTAATTAAAAAAAAGGAATAAAAAACACATTTTCAAAACATGTCAGTGGGGTAGATACAGTTGTATAATAAAGTTTACTTTTTAATTTAAAAACTTTGACAACTCGTTAAGCTTGTTATAAAATTGTTTACATTGTTTACATTATGTAAAGAATTGTTTGTGTGACATTTATTATGTTGTATGATAAAAAAAAAATAAATAACTATATGCAGTATTTTATGAATATAAGTCTCAAAATCATATTATTTTAAATTGTGAATTTATACATTTTTTACCTTAAACATTACAAATATGTAAATAATGGCAATATTAAAAATTTACAAAATGTAAATGAATAAAAATGTTATTTTAACCATACGCAAAATAATTATTTAAAATGTACTTTTATAAAATTAGTATATTTTTGTATAATAAAATACTTAGTGTGTAAATATAAACATCTAATGTTTAAAATTATATGTTACACATTTTTTATTTAATAATAAGTGTTACGTGTTAAGAAATAAACATACTGTATCTAAGGTTAGAGTTTTGCAAACAAATTAAAGTTTAAGTAATAAATTTGAAAAAGTTTAAACTAAAAATGTGTAAGTATACACACTTTTGCATGTGAAATTACAACGATAATGTGTAAAACCGTTTCAGTACATTTACAGAGACAATTTACAGTATGTATCGAAAAAAGCTGCTATCCTACCAGAAATTGTGTAAACTAAAGTAAAATAGAGCAAAAAATTTAAAGTCGGGTATGTTGACCATAGAAAGCTTTACACCAGTCCGAGTGTAAACAGCCAAAATTCGACAAGCATGCGACTTACGACCACGTTTTCCTTCATAACTCAGGAACCAAATGAGTCTCCACCTTTAAATTTTGCCACAAATGTAGAGAGGGGTTAGTTTTGAACATATATTTTTTCAGAATTTTAAAAAAATTGGATTTTGAGATATGGGTCTTTGAAGATTAAACTTATAAATATGAGATTTAACTTTTTAATACGCCATTTTGAAGGCATGGTTTTCACCTTTAAAATGGTACCAACAAACAAATTTTAGGTTGTATGGTTTAGAAGTTATGGGCAAATTTGTATGGACACTTTTTCGATATTTTGACGTTTTTGCTAATTTTCATGACGTCATATTTCGGAAACCGAAAAGGTTTGGGACTGAAAGATTAATGATTTAATAAACACTACCCATTTACAATATTTGTGGCGAATTTCATTAAAATCGGAGATGACAAATCTTAAAATGATAGTTTTTGTGCGGTTTGACATGGAATGAACCATTAAGCCATAACGGGGCTAAAAGGGTAAATAAATTTTCGGGCCCTTATGGACCAGCAAATAATATTTTCAGATAACTTCTAAATTTATAATGCTCCTTTAACGAACCTACTAAACTGAATATAAAAATAAGATTTTTATTTGAAGCCAAACAACTATTACATTTTCAGCACAATAAATCTTGTGCTTTTTGTGATATCTTTTGTATCAATATTAACTACGTAAATGTTTTTGGGTGTGAATAGCTGATTTTAAATAAAATTCATATAACTACTAAGCGTATGATTAATATTCATAGCATGTTTTATAACGTATACGTAATATAAAATTCATATTAATCATACGTATCATGAAATTCTTATTCAATTACAATAATTTATTTATTGTAAAAGTAATAATGATGAATATTTAAATTAGAGATAACATATATGCTTTAACTAACAATATGAGATATTTTTGAAGAGAGATTTTCTCTCTTTAAAAAAAATAAATATCATCAGTACAAATCTACAGTACTAAATTTACAATACAGTTATTCAATTTTAACTAATAGTTCTTAGTTAACTTTTACTTTAAAGAAAACAAAATATTTCAAATTTTAAAATATATTTTTTTTTTACTAGAAAAATTCGTTGAAATCGATCCCTTAGGTCTATTTATTACATTCCACTCGTCAAATTATAAAAAAAAACTTTTTACGCTTAACCAACAGTATTCTTGTGCAATTTAACTACTTTCTTTGTATGTATGTGTAGTAGTAATAGGGTCGTGAAGCTGCAACAACGTTATATAAACATGTTGTTTTTTTTTTTTTTTGATAAATTTACAACATGCCTTTTAGCAGTTGTTTAAAGAGAAGAAAAAAAAATAACAACAGCAAAAACAAAAATGATGAAAACAACAATGACATAAAAAAGGATGCTGTTAACGAAGATTGTACATTTTAACAGTAAACAATGTTCATTTTTGCTGTTCTTTGTAAAGTCTCACACACACATATATACAGCATGTATTATAGTATACGAGTATATGTGTGTATAGAATTAGTGATGCAAATGGGTTTTTTTTAATTTTCCTTTAGGCCTCCGAATGAAGCCTAGAAAATTTTTGGGAATCTATATTAATCAAAACATCCGAAAATTACTTATAAATATTTAAATTTTCTAATAGGCCAATTTTGTTTGTTAATATATTGTTACAAAGAAGATTGTGTGTTCGATACCCAGCGACAACAGCATCAATTTGTAAAAATACACTAATACCGTACATATCGCAACCTCCTGCTTTAGTGTTCCCATAGCACTTAACCCCACCGAAGCAAAAATAACATTACAGGGCTACGAACTAAAAGGCCTTAACAATTTCGCCAATTCTCCATTAAATAGCGGGCAATAACTCTTCTAATATATACTCGATATTTTTTAATTGGCATTGTAATTTCATAAGTATTAATTAAATAATGCTAATGGCAACACAATCTTATGGCATTAGCATTTGTCCTACACTCACAATATATTTTCCGTTACCGACTATAGTTTATTTAAGAAGTAATACGTAAAGTTTGTTTTTAAATGATGAATCAATTCAAATTCATAGAAATATTATTTTTAACTATTTGAATCAGTCATTCAAAAAACAAACTATAAAAATCTACCGACATTCAGTAGGAGTTGATATTTTCAGTTAAATGTAAAATTGTATGTTTTTTGTTTCAAAAAAAAAAACTACAAAAAAAAAAAACTAAAACTACAAAAAAAAAATGTGGATGTTTAAATTGATTTACATAGGCATTTTTTTTTAAATTGATCCCTCGGGATCTCGTCCGGACCTGGCCTATATTAACACTCTAAAACTGTAACAATTTTATCCATTTTGAGCAATATCAATCATTTTTCGAGGTATTCGCCATTTAGTGAATTGGCCGTTATCTCGAAAACTAAGCAAGACAGCCACAAAATTTTGCTCTATAAAATTATATTTTTTTTAATTATTGCAATGGAATTAAAAAAACATTACCATTGATCAATGAAGTCAAACAATCAAAAGCACTATGATTATTTAAAAAAATTGTAATGAAAATAATTTGATTACAATTGATATTAATGCAATTTTAATGAAATCATCAATTAATTAGTCCCATGTATGATTTATATATATAAATATAAAATAATATAAAATATTATAGTGATTGTCAAAAAGAAATTTGAAAATAATTTTATGTATTAAAAAAAAAATAAATAATGAAATATGTTCGTGTCATGAATCGAACCTCAGATTTCCAGTCGACGAAAAACTGCTTTGACGAACCGACCATTTTTAAAAAAATTTACTTAGGAATGGATTATAATAATGTAATGTGTGTAATGTATATAATATAATGTGTATAAAATGAATTTTATTGTTTCACCATGTAATACATCAGTTCAATTAATTTACACTCTATCACAAAATAAACGTTTTCCTAAGCATTCAATTATTGAACTTTTTGTCTACTATAAAAACGCTAATATTGCAATAGTTAAACTAAAACAATTTACTAGTGTTAATCGGTTAATCGATAAACCGATTTCTCGATTAATCGCATCTATTTCGAATAATGTCGAGACAATAATTCAATTAACCTCCGTAAACATGTATTTCAAGTTGACAAAATATCTCATCAGAACGCAAAGTTTTAGCAAAGCTAGATCTTCGAAGCAGAACTTTAACAAAAAACCTATTAAAATATATATTTTTATCCTTAGCAATGAAACACGTTACTAGGTATATTCCTAACAAGCACTATGACGTTACTTATGATATAGAATAATAATGTAAAATTACTATAAATTCGAAAACTGTATTTTCTAAAAAAGAGTTTCATTTAAAATTCTATGAACAAATTTATAAAAACTAAAAAAATAACATGGAATTTTGTTTCTAATTTGATTTATTAACTATTTTTGATAAAGTAGGAACTTCAGTAGAATTAGGTTGTTTAGTCAAAAATATGTGAGAATTCGCTTATTTGAATTCTTAATTGTACAAACACAAAAAAATCGGTAAGGACTTGTCAGGAATATGCGTAATTTATTTTATATTTTTTAACTCTAAGCTCGCAAAAATTATTCATTCCATATTTTAAGAATTTGTTATTGATTTTTTTTTTTTTTTTTTTTTGAAAGCAGCTCTTGTTTATTTAGGCATTTTTTTCCTTTTTTTTTATTCTGGACAGTGTCATATAGAGAAAATAAAAACTAACTTTATCGAAAAAAAGTCCCACTTCGATAAAACACTATTTACACTTCGTTTTTAAGGGTTTAACATCTCACATTTTCTTTTTAGAATTCGTCAGATTTCTCTGAAAAAAATCCAAAAAATATAATGCATGAATGATTCTTTAAAAAATCTAAGGATGCTTTGAATTGTCTTAAACAAACACTTTAGAAACCAATGCAATAGACTAAACTTAATATTTCAGCAAAAAGCAACTCTGTGTTCTTATTGATGAAAGAAATTCATTTATTTTCAAATAATGACCTGACCGATTAACCGGCAGGGTCGAATAATTTGAAACACTACAATTTACACTATATCACAAAAAATCGTTGGCATCACTGTTTATTGTTACATTTTACCGTTCATTATGACTTTATCGTTGTGTGTGTGTAGTTGTAGTGAAAACATATTTTTTTTCTTTGCTGCACAATTACTGCATACCTTTGGGCTGAGTGGGAAGATGAGTTTGAATGGTTAGCAGGATAGGTTGTTACAAAATGTTAGTATGCTTGAAATAGTTGGAATTTTGTATTTTTTTATTTTATTATTATTATCATGTATATGCGAGAGTGTGGTTTTAACAAAAAAACTTTTATAAAATGTGTGTAAAAGCAAAATTATAAAACAATTTATCACACTCATACACTCTTATGAAATACATGCAAACATTGATTAATTTTTAAGAGGAAATAAGTTAAATGGAAATTTTAAAAATTCTATGGTATGAACAACACATATCATATTAATATCAACACTTAAAACTATGTTTAACACATGCTAGAGTTAACAAATATAATTATAATAAAATGCTTCTATATAATATTCATGTTAAATGTATTAATACTTATTCTTTTTTTCTTAATAATTTCAGAATCCTTATTATCATCATCATCATGCGACTAGATACAAATTCCAATGAAGATTTCAAAGCGTTAGGTTCAACGTTTTGTGTAAGTTTTATTAAATTTTTGTTTAACGAATACCAGAAATTAAATTTTTTCATTTGAATATTTAGAAAATAAAACCTGAAAATTTATCCACCTGGGGTGGTGCTGCCAAACAAGATACAAGACTGCCAATAACTGATTATTCCACCATAGGAGGTCCACGTCACAATTGCAGTCCCTTTCCGATATCCCGTGATGTTAATAATCGTTTTATACTATGGTTGGTTAATGATTTCAATTCAATTTGTATTTTATTATTAATTACTTTTCCTTTTTGTGCTCTTTTTCCTGGTAGGGATGGTGATATTACCTCTTTGGAAGTGGATGCCATTACTAATACAACTGATGAGACTTTAACTGAAAGCAATATTATATCTGATCGTATATTAAATGTAGCTGGTAATCAATTAAAAGAAGAATTAACACAACATATAAGAGGTATTAAAATTAAGTGCATATGAGACTTTCTAAAATAACTGCAGGAAAAATATATCGTTATGATACAAATTAAAAATGTGGCAACTTTTAACAATTTTTCCTATATTTTGGTGGAACAGTTGTGATTTAATATTGTATCATTTAGAAATTTTTTAATATCCTATTTATTATAATTTAATGGAATTTGGGGAATTGCTTTAAAATTGTGTTTTATAAAAATGTTTTTTTTTCTATCGATTCTAAAAAATTTACACAGAAAAAAATTACAAAATTCTGTTTGTAATATTGAACAACTTTCATAGAATATTTTTGTAAATACAAAAAAAAAAAAAAAAAATAAAAACTTTTTTAGAAGGCACCAACGATGGAATTTTTAAAAACATAAAAACTTTTTGTTATTTTTTTTTGTAACTTCAATTTTTATTTTCAAAGAATTTTTTATATGAAAAATAACAATTAACAAACATTTCAAACAAAAAATTGTTAGAAATCGAATTTGAACTTTAACAAATATTTTTAATTGCTTAAAATTTTCTAATACTTTTTCCTGTGTAGGTAAAAATCACCTAAAGAAAAATCGCTCAAAAATAGAAATTAAAAATCACTCTAAAAAATTATCCAAAAAGCAAAATTCGTAATTTTAGTCAAAAAACACAATTACCCAAAAACAAAAAAAATCAATATTTATCCGAAAAAATGGATTAAAAAGTCTTTAAATGCAGCATATTTATTGTCCAAATGCAAGTTTATTTTTATAAATTAAATAAATTGAAGTAAACTTAATTTCTTTTCGCATCGCACAGTGGGTTCGTTGGTGCCCAAAATCTCAATTAATTCAGAGAAACTATAGTTTTAAAATATTATAATTTTTTATTAATGAGTTATCATGAACACATAAAAACACAACTTTTCAGAAAAAAAATTGGAAATAACTGTGCTTTAATGTTTTTCGGAAAACAGGATTAATAAATAAAATTGGAAATTATAGCACACTTAATGTGCTATTAAAAAATTTATTTGTAAATATATTATATATGTTTATATTAATATAAATTTATTTTAAAATCCAATTTTTAGTTTTTCACTAAATCATAAATGTACAAATTTATCTCAAAAGAGTCACAAATGAGAATGTTGCAATTTTTTGTTATAAATAATCATAAAAAAACATAAAAAAACACAGCATTTTAGAAAATAAAATATTGAAAGAATTTTTTTAAACTGTTAGGCGTTTTTTGTTTTTCGGAAAAAAATTATCCAGAATTTTCGCTGTAACTTTGAAATCAAAATATATTAAAAGAATAAAAAAAATATGTTTTCTTATTAATATAAATTCAATGTTATCGAATTTTTGTTTTTGCTTAATTCAGTAAATGTAAAAATTTATCTCAAAAAGTCATGGAAGAAAATGATTACAGGATCTGAATTGATTAAGTGTCTAGTTGATTAGGTTATATTTTTTTTTTGAATTACTACCCGAGCAAAAAAGTTTAGATATAATCATATGTGGAATTATGTAATAATATATTATCATATATATTTACATATATAAGTATGTTTTACCATATATTATTATATATTCCATAAATTGTTAAAAACTACCTAATAATGTGCCATATATAACCACATCTAGCTATTTATTGATCTTTATAAAGTTAGATATATAAAATTATATATAACAATATAATAATATATATAATTATATACGGCTTACACGGTACCATATTTACCTATATATGACTTGTACAGAACCATATTTAATTATATATGCTATCTAATATTTAAGATATAATAATATATGGTCTATTATTAAAAATATTTTTTAATATGGTAAAAGATATAATAATATATATAATTCAATATGAGGTCCAATATAAGAACTATTTTTTAATATGGTGTAAGATATAATTATATATGGTACAATATTTGCAGATATTTTTATATTTAGTTCCATATCTAGAGTATTTTTGATATGATATAAGATCCATGTCAATGGTTTGAAATCCCAACCAGAGAAATACATTTTTTTTGTTTTTTTTTTTTTTCTTTTTTTAAAAACATTGAAATTTTAACCCATTTCGGGATAATAATAACTAGAATTTTTTGATAGGATATAAGATATAATTAGTTTAAAATAATCTAGGTACATATAATTATATATGATCTTTGTTTTTAAAAAGTCCTGTAAGTGGTGAAAATTAATATATATTTTTTTTTGTTTTGAATATAATTATTTCTCTACATTTTTTTCTTAATCCATAAGATATGATTACACATAATTAAATATATATATAAAATTATATATAGTTATAAGTAATTATATAAAATCTGATAAGGACAGAAACAATTTAGTCTTCATTTTTTCCAAATTCCCGAAAATATAATTATACATAAGTGCCGAAGAAATAATTATATATAACACAATTATATAAAAAATGCAGTCTAATAAAATCAGCCACACACTGATATGTGCTAAACTCACTACAACAGACCGAGTTCAAATCCAGGCGAAGGTCAGGACTTTTTATAAAAAACTAGACACCGTATACATTATATTGTTGGATCTAATCTGATATAATTCGATTTGACATTTTTCAGCTAAATTTGTATCTTAGTTCCTAAATATATTGCTGGATCTTATTTGAGCTGGCATTTTTCGGGTCCATTTAGATCTTTCTAAGTCCGCGAATATATACCTGGATCTCATTTAGATCTGGATCTCATTTGATCTGCCATTTTTCGTATCAATTTATATATTAAGGAATATAAAATTGGATATGATTAAATATTGTGCCAGATCAATTTTTTTTTTACTCGGGTATACTACATGGTTTATTAAAAAAAACAAATTTAAACTATTTGGGGAAATATTTATTTTTATTTTACTTTTTTAATAAAAAAAAAATATTAAAATAATTGCATTATTCTGCATTTTCAAATTCATCATAAAGATCCCATCTCCCATTCACCATCTTCGTTATCATAATTTTCATCAGCTATATTTGGCAAAACTAATAACTCAAATTCCGAAGTTGATAAATTAGGTTTTTTTTTGCTCATATTTCCTGCTCATACTAGATATAAATGTGTCAGAACTTATATTGGATTTTCCCGGTTACAGTTACGAGCAAATTTCTCTGTATAATTTTAAAACCTTTTTTTTTTTGCTTCTTGAGCTTCTTCCGATAATTTCCGTCCCGAGAATAAAAAAATTTATGCAAAGTCCGAGGCATGTAAAACCACGGATATTTTTCAACGAATTATCTAGCTGTATTGTGATCGAAATAGCAATAATAGCGATTTGACAGCTCACTTAAATGAAAGTAAATAACTTAGTTAATTGATTTTGACAACAAGTGTTGCAGAATTTTGTCTACTTTTACCCGATACTAAAATTTATTATAAAAACTTTATTTTTAAATTTCAATTAATCGCTACTTTGGTACCATTTGATCCCAATATGCATCGGGTGAAAAATCTGTAGGATAACTAATAAAACAACATTTTTTTTTTTGGCAAAATTTGACTTTATTTATTAAAATATTCTCCTTTAAGAGCGGTACAATCACTCCAACGCCTTTCTAAGATTTTGATACTTTAGTTAGAAAGATTTATCTTTGGCCTCAAAATAGACTTCAGTTATGGTAATCACCTCTTCATTCGAACCAAAGAGCATTTTTTTTTGAGGTCTGAAAACAGATAAAAATCGCTGGAGGCCAAATCTGGCAAATACAGTGGGCGCGGAATCAATTAAAAGTGGAATTCGTGCAATTTGGCCATCATTTGAAATCATCGACACGTTGTTGCACTGTGGGCAAACGCGGCACCCATTCGAAAACAGGACAAATGTTCAAGCAAAATAAATCCGACACGTTCATTCGATTTCTTTAAAGTATCAGCTATCTTCTGTACGATTACGTTTAAAGTCAGCAAAACAACTTTTCAACCATTTGTCTTTATAGAGCAAAGTCCGAATTAGAGTATTCAAAAACCGAAACCGAAAACCGGTCAACCGGTTTCTTTTTTTTTAAAACCGATCGGTTTAGAATATTTTGTAAATTCGAAGAAAACCGAAAACCGATCTTTTTTATTCGGTTAACCAGTTTTTTTTAATTACATCACCAACTGGGTTACTTGGTCCCTTTTATTATTTCCAAACACTTTTATAATCGTTTGTTTGGTTATGAAGATTTAGATGTAAGTCTGATAGATTCCGATGCAGATTTAACTTTGCATATTCCAAATTCAAATAGTTTAATTTCTGATCTAAATAGCACAATAAACAGTATTCAAAATCCTAAAAAAGAGACTATACAAAATCATTCATCATTATATGTGACCTTCTCCGAGAAAAGGGACCTAGTGTGTAAAAATGAAGTTTTGAGAAAAACGCATTTAAAGTTTCATAACGCATTATCACTGTGAACAAACCTTCAGTTGGGAGATGCGACTTGATATGGTTAGTTATGATTGGGTGCCGACTTTGGTGACGTCATGCCTATGTGGTGACGTAAAAACAATTTTAAAAACAATTTAAACCCAAAAAATCAAAAGAAGTAAAATTTTAATGTTTTTCTCATTTTTATCGATTTTCCCAAGTTAGTTTTGTACGTTTTTATCGGGTAAATAAATTTTTATCAGAAATCTAACTCATTTCATCATATTCTACACCCTTTTAGGTACCAGAATCCACTCTTAAGTCCAAACCCGTTTTTTGACACACTAGGTCCCTTTTCTCGGAGAAGGTCACATAAGATGATTTCATATATCTTGATAAATGCGACAAAAGAACTGAAAAGTTGGACAATTTATATAATTGTCCTTTGACTATTTGTCCAACATCTACTATTAGTGAAAGAGTATTTTCCACTTTTAGCTTTATTAAAAGCAAACAAAAAAAATCGTCTTAAAACGAAACATTTAAATTGCATATTATTTCTAAAATATTATTATAGAAGTGAAAAATAGATTTTCTTTTTACATATTTAAAATGTAATATTAAAAAAACGTGCCAAAGGTTTTAAACGTTCAAATTACTAACGTACCTAAATTAATCATTTGATATGAATATAGTTTTATAATATTAATTTTTAAGATATTATATTAAAAAATATTAAAACCAAGAAATAAAATGTTGAATTGAAATACAATATAAAAATATTATAAAATATTTTGTTTTCAAAGAATGTATTTTTTTTTATTTTTATTACTTCATATTTTAATTTTCTTTTTTTTTTTTGTTTGTAATAAAAACAATTAACAAATTATATAAGCTTTTTATTCAAATTAAAAAAAAACGAGAAAACCGGTTGACCGGTTTTTTCTGCAAAAACCGAAACCGAAACCAGTTTTTTTAAAATTAGATTTTTCGAAGAAAACCGAAACCGGTTTTTTCAAAAGGTCGGTTTTTTAAATACTCTAGTCCGAATAAAACTTATCAAGCCAAGCTTTAGTTGGAAAGCTGTTGTTTCCCATTAAAAATTAAAGAAATTGCTTTGAATGCATTGTTTTCAAAAACGCAAAAGTAGCGTTTTATGAAGGCTGGTAGTTCATTAGTGTAATAGTTCATTAAGGGCGCTATCTATGTGTCATGCTACGGATTTTTCACCCGCTTTATTAGAAATAACAAATATTCCCAACACGATTGCATTCATGTGGCTGTCGCGGCTAACGGTTTCTGATTCTATCTCACGAATGGCCCTTTAGGGTGTTTCTAGATTATACGCATAGCATCGGTTTTTAAGCACACCCTTCAAGAAAAAGGGGTCAAATAGCAGCTACGAGGCGGAGAATTGACATCGTCAAGACGTCTGATAATACGATTACCAAACTTAGTGCGCAAACGATTTATTGTTGGTGTGCCATCCTGCTGAAACCAAAGGTAATCTAAGTTCATATCTTCCATTTGAGCCCATAAAAGTCTCTGCTCATTGCTATGTAGCGCTCACCGTTGACTGAAATGGCGTTTTCAGCAGCATTTTCCAATGATGCCAACACTCCAACATCCACACCAAACAGTCAGTCTCTGTGATGAGGAGAAAATTCTCCGTAAGATTTACAGCCCTATTTGCGTTGATGATAGTTCCGAATTAGAATGAACCATGAGCTGTACGAGCTTTAGGCTGATGTAGACATAGTCAGACGCATTAAGGTTCAACGACTGCGCTGGCTTGGATATGTTCGTCATATGGAAAACGATGCTCCAGCTTATAAGGCATTCCAGTTGCAGTGACTAGGTGCAACAGGATTTATCAGCAATTGGTATCTCCAATTGGAGCTAGCATGCAAGAAACAAAAATAACTGGTGTTATATTTTACTTCTGGCTCAAACCAGCCGTCGGTTGTAACAGCCATATAAAGCAAAGCACACACTTTGGAAATAAGTTTGCGATATTTCCAAACGCTGTTCAAGCGTAAAGCGACTAAGTTTCGTTCGACACTGACTAATAGTCAATATATTGAACAAAAAAGGTCTAGCAGTGTCAAAGTAATTTATAAAATTATTTTAAAAATTCTTTAAAAACTTCAAACAAATGTTAAATAATACTAAGATAAGAATTTATTTTCTCTAGGGGAATTTTTAAAATTTTTTCACCTTACAAAATTAGTTAAATTTAAACGATAACTCAAATTTCTGCACATCAAACTCAATTTATGCATATCGAACACAATTTCTGCAACTTTGAACCTGATTTCTGTACAATTACTCTGGTTGTATATCGAGTTGTAGGCTTATGAAGAATAAAAATAAAAAAAACAGTTGATTAAGAAAGAGAACTCTGGGGGACTCTGCTAAAATTACTAAATAATTTTATCAAAATTGCACAAATCTGTAAAATTTATCGATTGATTACTCACAAATTATATTATTCCATAGAAATTGAATCAATAACTCTAAAATTAACTTTTAACATTTAACTTGTCCTTTCCAGAATGCCGCACCGGTGAAGTACGTGTGACAAAAGGCTACAATTTATCTGCTAAATATATCCTACATACGGTGAGTCCTGCGTTTAAAGAAAAATTTAAAACAGCTGCTGAAAATACCTTACATTGTTGTTATAGGTAAATACCACAAATTAACAAAAAAAAGAATAATATTTAATAAATCATCTTTACTAATCGCTAATGTTTTTATTTAAACTTACAGAAACGTTTTATGTAAAGCCAAAGAACTGAATTTAAATACCATCGCACTCTGCAATATAAGTACCAATCAAAAAACATTTCCAGCTGATTTAGCCGCTCATATTGCATTAAGTATATTTGGATTTTTTTTTTTTTATATTTTATATCAAAGTCTAATACATAATGTTTTCTTTTCTTATTTCCAGGAACAATTCGTCGTTTTTTGGATAAATTTACTTCTCAAGTGGTGATATTTTGTGTTAGTCCACATGAACGAGGCATTTATGAAGTTTTAGCTCCCCTCTATTTTCCACGTGATAATTTAGAAGAACGTAGTGCTTTATGGCAGTTACCGAAAGATATTGGTGGTGATTATGGTGAACCGCAACATCCAGATCGTCAAATACGTATTATTCGCAATCCACAGCATAGTGTATTAATGCGTAATAATGGTAATTAGAAATCATTTATATATTTCGTATAGTACAGGTAATCCTAGAGTAATACGTTTGAATGGGTCGTGTGTAAATTAATACAAAACTAATCGACAAGGTTATTGTACTGACTTCTACTAAACAATTTTATTTATTATTTTGGCCTCATAAACACGATTCTGAAGTCCATTTAGTGACCTGATCGTAATTATATGGGCGGAAAAATTATTAAAAATTAAAATTCCTCAAAAAGTGAAAAGTTCTGGGAAGGCAGGTTTATATTTTGATTTCCTTTATATTTGGAGGCATAATTTGCAACCATAACTGAAACATTAATCAATTTATAATTCTTCTTTCAAGTCTTTACACCCTGTTCTTTAAAGAGTTGTAAAAATGGATAAATTTTGTATTGACTGTGTACAAACATAAGGCAAATTGATAAGCGCAAGAGGTGCTCATTGTTATTATTAATATTTTTTTTGTTGTTTTAATTTTTTGATAAGATTATATTAAAGCGAAATTGTTTTAGGCTGTAGAAACGTCGAACGAGGTAATAGGAAAGTTTACATTTCAGTTTCATTATGTATATTTTAACAAAAACATTAAAAAAAAATCGGTCTACAACTAAAGTTTAATAAAATCGTTAAGTTTGAATCCGTTGAACAAAAGCTGGAACAATTTAAAAAAAAGGTGTAAAAAATAGAGTTCAAAATAATAATTAAATCACTTGCTAGAGATATGAATCATGTGTTAATTGATTAATAAATATGCAACTGCGTGTTTCATTGACATCGTCAAAAGATATTTTTCACATTGATTCATCAGTGTGAGGCAAAGAATTTTTTCATTTAATGTTTAGCAATCTTGGTTAATAGAATTTTACCTGTTTCTGTGTATTCTTGCTTCATACACAGCTTTATCTCTTAATACAAAATTTATAATTTTTTTAATAAATTAATTAAGCAATTAGAAGTTGGAGCAATTTTTTTTAAAGCGTGCAAGTCAAAATTCTGAAAAAAAACAACATTATTTTGTTTGCAATTAATATTTTCTAGGATTTCATTGGCTCGTTTGAGTATAGGAAGGTCTGTAAAAAATAATAAAACTGAGCATTCAGGCAACTCTGAAATAGAAATATAATATCATCCTAAACATATGCTACAATTTATATATTATAAAAAAAATATAAGGCCACTGAAAAAAATTATTGGTATAAATAATGGTGGTAAAAATAAGAGTTATGCCTATAGAGTAGTTTTTTTTTTCTGGACACTCGATGAAGCCTTTATGACACTAGTGGATTTCTATTATTGTTTCCAATTTAGTTAATCGATTCCTCTATTAATCGCCTCTTTTTCGGTTAATATCGAAATACATAATTTAAAATTCAAATTACACAGAAATACACGATTTTGTACTTGAGCAATCAAAGTGTGTTCCCAGGGTAAGTTTCGACGCTGATTTCGAATCAATTTTCCCTAGATCGTCAGGTTTTTAAGATACAAAAAGTTTTCAGAGAATTATCTTAATATTTTTTTATTATGGTAGAAGGATATATGACAATTATGCGTGAAACAAAATATCGCCACGGCTTCGGTGGCATACCGCTATCCGATGGTCCATATTTTCAGTGACTCTGAAACATAATTGAGGTTTAATGTCGCTCATCCTTTAGCTCTTGAATTATTCTTGGCTTGTTGTACACTTTTTCTTTTCAATATCCCACAAAAAAAGAAGTCCCAACGGTGTCAAAACACATCATCGCGGCGGCCAATTAACATCGCCATGACGTGACATAACACGGCCATTGAATTTCAAGCGCAAAAGAGCCATTGTCCAGTTCCATATCCTCTATTTCTAGCCACAAGAAGTCCGATATCCGTCCGTTTGACGGCTCCTTTGCCACACTATCGCGAACAACAGCAAAGTTTTCCGCAGAACGAACTGGACGAGCATGCACAGGTGTTTTCACATTTCCTACAGACCCGGTTTACGGAAATTTGCGCACAATTCTCCCGATTGTGGACACAGTTCGTCGATTATGCTGACCAAAAAAAATCACGAAGTGCACGAAATGCATTTTGATTTGAACGCCCATTTTCGTAAAAGGCTTCAACAATCTTAACGCGCTGTACAATTGTGTACCTCTTCATGGTTTAACTCATCAAACAAGGTGTGACTCACAATAAACATAGTGCATTATGGTTGGACTACCCTTTACATAATCATTTTCTTCAAAAACAAAAAAAAAACAAAAAATAGGAATGAAGCGCGGTGTAACTTTTTCGTTTGTATTCCTGTGGGTCCGCTTCACTTAATAAATTCCAAATATAATCGTTCATCGTACCCTCGTACCCTCGTCCCAGAAACCCCAGTAATTTCTCTAAATTCTCAACCTTGATGTAAACGCTCGGCCTGCTCGTTACTAGTATTTCTTTCCAAAAAATTTAGGTGAGAATGCAAAAAATATAGTTTATAGCGATATACGAGCTAGTAATTTAACAACCTCTAGTAATTTAACAACCTTTATTTGTCACTTTTTTGTTTGCCAAGGAAGTTATGATTGATGCTCTTGAAAGGTGTCCATGCTGCCGTTTGATTTCCACAACAAAATTCACTTGGTTGGAAGAGCCAAAATATTTAACAATCACATTTGAACTTGCTTTTATATATTAACCGAATGTAATGTTTGTCGCAACCAAAATACATTTTTAAATTTGATTGGCACTTTATTTTGTTCTGTGCATCTATCATTTTAGTTATATTAGGTCCAACGATACTGATTGAAAGCTGCCCCATCTCGGACGAGCGCTTCAACTAAATTCTTTATTAGGTCCAGTTTAATATGTAGTGCAGGAAGTAAGAAGTTATTTGGGTTACTAGACATGTTTTGTCTTCCTGGTAAATAATCATCTCGAGATAGCAATTCGTTTTTTACGTAATGATGCGCTGTTGCTCGACTCTCATCACACAGACAAAGAAAGCAACAGTATTTCGTAAAGCCGCTTTGTATCCTAGTTAACATGTCAATTAACATGGCATACGTGTGTAACGAACTAATTTAAATTAATATTCTACTTCGAATCATTAAATACTTTAGATGATCAATCCCAAAATTGCTTCCATCAATTGGAATCGATCTATTTTTATTTCCAATATGCAGAAGAGCAGCTTTTACACTGCTTTTGACGTCATTACAGAAATAATTTGGATTTATCTTCTCGACTAATGATTTATCTTCTCGAAAAATCTATTTCCTTTACTCCTTTTTCAAAAATGACAATTTGTCATTTCGATCGAGAGAAATTTACTCTGTTGCAAACGTGATCCCAGTATTATAGTATTTTCCCTTGGAAAAATGAGAATCGCGGACGAAATATTTTAGTTCAGCTTGTGCAAGTAATGGGGGATTTTTTAAGAACTTTCGGATTTGATTTAAAAAAACACAGAATTTAGAGAAATGTCATGTGAATGTTGACCGCGGCATACTCTCTCCAACATATCGGCCGGCATCTCACGAATGAGTTCTTCAATATTGGGGTTCCCTATAGAGCCTTAACATAGCCCCACAAAAAATAATCTAAAGACGTTAAATCGCACGATCTAGGCGGCCAATTGACCGGCCCGGAAATAAACTGTTTACCGGACTCGCCTCTCAATTGGGCCATTGTTTCGCGTGTTCTGTGGCATGCGGTAGCGTCTTGTTGATACCACATGTCAGTCAAGTCCAGCTCTTCCATTTTGGATAAAAGAAGTTTGTAATTATCGCACGGTAGCGCTAGCCATTCACAGTAACGTTCCCGCCTTCGTCGTCTTTGAAAATGTACGGTCCAATGATGCCACCGGCCGATAATCCGCACCAAACATTGCATTTTTCGGGATGCATTGGCAGTTCTTGCAATGTTCTGGCTGCTCTTCACACCAAATTCGCAAATTCTATTTGTTGACGTACCCATTGAGCCAAAAATGAGCTTCGTCGCTGAAGACAATTTTTCGATGAAAACACATTTCTCACACAGCACGAATTTTTAATAAAAATCAATAATCTGCAAGCATTGTTCGTTTGTAAGTCGATTCATGGTTAAATTATAGACCAAACTGAACTTGTTTGATATTAACGTAACACGAAAATATATGAGATGCTAAAAGCAGTGTTGCCAAAATGAAAATTTGCTAAAAAAAATCACGCTTAAATGTTTTTCGATGAATACTATTTCGCTGTTACTGCTCTTAGTGGAATCAGAAGTTTCCACATCACTGACACCTGGACACTACGGTAAGGGATCGTTGTGTAAATGTTAAACCGTCTTCGATACTGATGAATTGTTGGGGTACTTTATGTTTCGTACAGCTCCTGCACTAATACTTATAAACATTCGTCGAACAAAAATAACTGTCATTGTCGCGATCTTTCTGTTCTCTCTATAGCTGTGGGGGATTCAGATCTTGCTTTTGAGATAACTTTTGGTTTTAACACTAACAATATTCTAATTTTTTTTTTGTAAAACATACCTTTACCCTCTATTTCTACACTCACAATATTATTTTATTAAAAACAATTTAAAATACACATTAAATTAATCGAAAATGTAATCAAAAAGAGTACTACGGATTTTTCATTATATTCAGCCCATTTTGTTGTTTATTTTCAATCATTGTTTAATAATCGACAAAAGTAGTAAAAACAATCGAGAGTGGTTTAAAATAACCATCAACTTTTAACTGACAAAACGGTAGATAAAAACAATTTTTGTGGTTTGTTTTTCAAATTAAAAGTTTTTTTATTTGTATGAAATTACAAAACACAACACACACAAATGTATATATTTTGATTTTCTATATATGGGTATGTGTCAAACGGTAACAAAGTGGCATGGTAAAAAATATTTTTTCTATGGTGAAAAAGTTTTAAATTTTTATGTGTGAAAAAGAATCGAATTTATTTATTTATTTTGTTTTCATTTTGCTTTAAGAAGCTTTCAAATTTTAAAACTTCAAAAATTTATATTCTTAAGTCAAAAATTCTACTAGCCCTATGGGCTAGTGAACTGTCAAAAATTTACCAAGAAGCATACTTTGCTAGCATTTAACACACATCCTATGTAAGTATATTTGAATAATTTCTTTAAATTTGTATTTAAACATAATCTTTTCATAAAAAAAACAAACAATAATTATTTGAATTTCTCTGTTTAGAAAAAGAAAACAACAAATTTTACGTTTTAATGAAAATATCAACTCCTACTGAATGTTTGGTTTTTAAATGACTGAATCAAATAGTTAAAAAAAATATATTTCTATGAATTTCAATTCATTCTTTAAACTCTATGTATTACATTTTAAATAAACTACAGTCGTGTATTAATTTCAACTTTTTGCTTCTGTGGTTCGAAATCAATAAAAAACAAGGCTATATCGCCATGGGGTGCCACCTATTCAAAAGTAGCGGCACTAAAGCAATAATGTATTTTGATCTTTCTTTAGATATAAATGTCTTTGGTTACAAAAACAAAAAATACATTTTATGGAATGAAACGAAAAACCAACAAAGCTTAACAGAAAAACCCAATCAGGTTTACTATATCTCCTATAGTAGCAAAAGAATTGGAGATATTTTAAATGGAAAATCGTAAGAAAATGCATCGGCAAAAATTATGAAAATTTCATAAAACGATTTTTAAATAGTTACGTCTAAGAAAATGCCAATGTTCTACCCTTCTGTAGGTACGCCATGTCGTTGCAAACCAGATTTGTTAAGAAACTTGAGCTACACGATAATTTGCTTGTCAGCCAAATATACGAAAACGAGAAAAATACCATCTATGGACGTATTAACGACAATCCAGCTCCTCTGGACCTTACCTCATTCTATATGAGCCCAGCCTCCAGCAATCATAGGGGCTGAATATGATATACGTACACTTAAAAAAGTTTGTAAGTTAAAATAACTGAAAATATCCTTTAAAAGAAATGATATTTCATTTAAAACCGGTCTACTTAATTTTCATTTAAATTAAATGCCATTTGTTATTTATTTTTAAATGTTGATTAATCAACTGACACATCCGTAAGAAACAAATGATATAATCAGTTAAAATAAATGTCAAAATTTTACCTACCAATCCTTAAAAAATAAATGTTTTTTTCATTTATTTTAAATTATTTCCGTTTTTGTATTTTTTGTTTTTTTTTTTAATATACTCGTATAATACAAAATGTATGTATGCATTTGAAGCTATAAACACTTTTTGTGTGAATATTTTTGTGTATGTATGTGTGTTTATGAAGTTCTTGTAATTTGTATTGAAAAATTTTGTATATATACAACCAATTTAAATAAAAAAACAAATTGAAATTTTTTGAATATTTTTTTTTTGAAACAGACAGCAAACAAAATTTAAATTTGTAATAACTGTTACGGACACAAATAAACTACAAGTTTCCGTTTTGTGGGTAATTTTTTTATTAAATTTCAAACAAATGAAAAAAATAAATGAAACTGAAAAAAATCGGTAAATGATAGTAAATTATTTTGAATAAATGTATAAAAAAGTTAATATAGATGTTTCTTTGAAAAATAAATGTATTTTCCTTTATTTTTAAATGGAACTGATAACTTTTTTATTAAACTAAAAACAGTTAACTACATAATATTCTGAGTGTATATACTAAATTTTGGATGAACTGTTATATGAATATGTTTTGTCAATTTATGTAACAGAACTTTTGTTATTTAGTTTTAGTAATGTTATTTGTTTAGTTTAAGTAATGTTATTTACAGAGGTCTGCTCTGTTAGCGACTTTTACAATAGGCATGTTTTCTTTGTACACTTAAGCTAGCAAGTTATTTCATTTAAATGGAGAATTAAGCGAGTACTAAGCGACTAGTTCTTAACTCGCTTAATTCTCCATATAAACGAAATAACTTGCTAGCTTAAGTGTACAAAGAAAACATGCCTAATCTTGCTTTTTACTTTAACTTAGTTATTACAGTAACACACATATAGCTCTAAGAATGTTATTATTCTCATAGTATGAAGGACAATAAATTTAGTCGAACAAGAAGAAGACTTAATAACTTTTTTACTTACTTAACAGAAAATTAAAATAGATACAGAAAAATTGTACAAATTTGTATGAAAAATTTAGAGGTACCTTCATATTTTCACTCATTACTTTTGAACCGCTAAACCGATTTCGCTCATTTTAAATACCAAACTGCTCGGGAGGATGTTCAATAATCTGGGTAAAAATTGGCACCCCCGCTTGCGTCTTCGCGTCGTGATCGCCATTTCAACAGACAGACAGACGGACATCGCTAAATCGACTTAAAATTGCATAAGGATCACGAATATATATACTTTAAACGGAATGACAAACTGATATATACCCTCACCATATATGGTGGAGGGTATAAAAATAACAAACAGCTGATTTCCAATTCATGTTCACTCCTTTTTTTTCGGGAATAAATGTCAATAACAAGTGCTGAAAGAGTGTCTAAGAATACAAACATAATTTTCAAATTAAAATCCCATTTCGTTGGTCATGAATTTATCCACTAAAATGTTTCCCGTTATTTCTACTGGTTTCGAAGAACGCATTCTATGTGAAACCTATAGTAGAAATTTTCCGACAAAAACACCTATGTGTTTAATTAAACCCAAATGTTTTTGTTTTAAATTTAAAAACTATGCAATTTCCTTTGATTTTTAATCAAAAGAAAATTGTACGAGATTTCCTAATAGTTTTTAGTAATATTTCAATACTCCATTGTAAAATATGTATACGAATTTGATCAGAGAAGTATTCTTTTTGGATTTACGAATTATTTTAATATAAATTGTTTTTGACATAAAGACGCATACTAGACCTGGATGCATAAAAAAAAGAGCCGGAAAAGTAAAACGCAAATTATGTCCCCATCTCATTACTTTAAATAATTTTGGAATTTACCTTTATGGTAGGCCAAAAAAAAATGATATTATGGGCTTGGTACAACCGGGTAAAAATCCAATTAGAAGAAGACCAACTTGACCAACTTCGATAAACCGACAGAAAATATATTGTTACGATTTTACCTTTTAAAATCGCTGATTTAAATAAAGCTAGTTCTTTTCATATTGCAAATAATAAACACCGTTGAAATTCTTTTATAGCTACTCTTTATTTAAATACAAGCCTAAAACGATTACATAAGAGACTTTGCGAGTATTTAAACTCTATTAAGGTTACACTTCCACAGAATACACAAATCGTTAATGCTTTCTCTTTAGCGTTTTTTTTATGTGAGGGGGTGCCATTTAACTGTTTTATATTTCAGGACTAACATATGGGTTTTTATGTTTCTGCGAGTGAATGGAAATTGATGAATTGAATTTCCGTAAGAATATGTTACTTTGACTGTCATTTACCTTATGCAAAAAGAGTTTTGTGGGGGACTTTTAAATTCTGTTTTTAAATAAAACTTCTTATGTTCCTCTTTATTAATTAAAATGTATTGTTAAATTTATATGTTTCACACTACTCTCTTCAAAACCCTGCACACTAGACTGTACAAAAAAATTTGGAAATTTTTTTTTACAGCCGGATCTTAAAGTGTGATATATCGATGGTTTTGTTTAAAGGGAACCAATGTTTTTCTCAAAGGGCCAACCTCAAGTATCCCGTTCTATTATTTACACACCAGATCTCAGTTCCTACAAACCAAATAAACAACCGTAATATCTGATAATTGAAGCAATATCTGTTAATCAAAGCCAGAGTTATGAGGCATTAACGATTAGGTGCAGTATTGTTGAGATTGCGAATTCAAAATTGGATGACGCCCTTACATAAATACATATACAGATCTCCATACATGTATCCATATATGCCCATACATGTTTATTAACAAAATGCAGTAAAGTAGCAACTCCTTCACTATTTTTGCGGTGTTCTTGGGATGATTATCATGTTGAAAGACCCAAATTTGATTCAAGCCCAATTTTTCATAACTGGTTATCAGTGTAATTCATAGTGTTATTTATAAAAATCAAGTTAGCTTCAACACCACTGGCAGACATACACCTTATACCATGGCCCAACCCCCACCGTGCTTGACTAGTGATATTATTGGCTGCTTGGATCTAAATTTTTGCATTTGCAAATTATTACTGATTTTATTTCTACTCAAAAATTTTCAATTTGCTTTCGTCTCTCAATACCACTTTGTTTCAGAATATTGAAGAATTATTTTGATAGTTTTTAGCTTAATCCCAACATCACTGTTGATACGAATGTATACGGTTTCCTTCCTGCAACTCGTCCATATAATCCATTTGTATGTAGTGCTCAGCATTCTGAAATATTTTCGGATATTTTTACAACACATATCACGGACATATAGCGTATTTAAATATTTCTGTCGTGTTGCTTAATTTGCTTCTTAAAATATTGCTTTTATTTCATATAGCAAATCTTATAATTTATCTTTCAAATGCAAAAGCAAAATATAAATCCTTCAAGTTGACTATCTTGATTACAAGAAAAACTGAAAAACAACAAAATACTTTTATCAAATAAGTAGATAATACTTTTTGTTATCAAACTGAATATGTCATCTGATACAGTACACGAAATATATATAAATTCTTATTAAAATAATAAAAAAAAATTACATAAAACCATTAGAGAGTAAAAGATACTATTAAGTTAAAATGCTAAAATACACCGAATCAAATACAACCTACAGTGTACAGTGGTATAACTTTTTGCGAGTTTAGCAAATTTCAAAAATTATATAACATCGCAGTGTAGTAGGTTAGGTTAAACTGCCCAGCAAAACTTTGGGCGTTACCTTGTAATGATAGCTCGTTTTATTATTTGCAAGCATAAAGTAATAAGTTATTCATTATTGATTACGTAATATATGATTTATAAATGTAAAGTAATAATTGATATATTTTTGAAAATCTATTTTTAGATACATTACTTTGTGTTTTTTTGTAAGCAAAAGGGTAATGCATATTTGTTTTGATAACACTAGCGAAAAAACGAAGCGCAACAATTCATTTAAGTTTAAAGCCATAAAATACTATATGCGTCGATAGCTCAGTGGGTAGAGTTCTTGGCTGGCAACCAGATTTCCCTGGCTCGATTCCAATCTTGACCACATTATTTTTAATTACAAATATTTAAAATAAAATATTTGTAATATTTTTTTTTTTTAATTCCTCTTTTTTAAAAATCTATTTTTAGACACATTATTTTTTCCATTCTCGTAACCATATAAGTAACCCCTTACATTATCACCTCTAAAGTAATCGGTATATACATTACTTTGAGGCTCATCGCCTATAAAATTCATCAATGAAGTATGGTTATACATTACTTTACCCATTATTTGGTAAAGTGTGGTTTTGCTGGGTGGCTTGTCAAAGAGAACTCATAGACCAATTTGGTCCCAAGTGTTACCAGATAGAAACGATAAGCCACATAAAAAGATCAGTCAAATGTGATGCAATCCAAGGTTTCCCACACTCTTTTAGCAAATGCAATGAGTTCCCAGAATTCAGATTCTAGAGATTTTCTCCAGATCGCGGACAGTGGCACATAGTATGCTTCACCGTCTATGTACCCCGGTACCCCTATCTACTACAATTATCACTCGCCAGCTTTCCCGCTCTCTTGACAAGAACCACAGTCCAGCAATTACCCTTCAGTACACCCTCCAGAATTCTACAATCGGTTCTGGTTAAGGATAACAGAAGACCTGTCGCCTTGGGATCGTAAGACTTTCACACATTCCGGTATTGCACCAAACCGCCTCAGATCTGCCCATTATAGAGAAATTTTCCTCACATTTCAAGAGCTGTAGTGGCAAACGAATGCCCACTGCACTCTCAGTGTTGTAGACTTCGAACATTCTTAAGAAATATGATGTTTAATTTTAGCGGTTGCTAAAACATAATCGAATAATTAAAATTTTTTTAAATATTCAGTTTTTTTTTATTAACTAAGCAAAAATTGGACCCTTTGTTCCTAAAATCTTTGCAAATATTTTTAAAACTACTAATCTGATATTAGTTTTGATTAATTTGTTAAGGAATTTTGATGATTTTGCAAAAGTTTCTGCTAATTCAACTTGCAGTTTTAATTTAATTTAGCGGATTGGGATTCCGATTTAACAATTTTGAAATTTTTTTCTGGCAAATTGATAGTTTTTTTAATTTTAATTACAATTAAGACAGACAATGTCGTTTGGTAAAAGTTTTTGATTGCCAAAAACTACAGATTTACAAAAATGTTGCAATGTTGATTTGAAAAGTTTCAGTTTTAATGGGCTTATAATAAATACCCAGCAAAACTATAGAATCAACTACTTACCAGCCTATTTACTCTCTTAATTACTTTTGTTCGCGATGAGTCCAAAAGTAATGGGTACTCATTATTTTTAAACGTTCGTAAGCGAGAGGGTTACGACCACCCATTACTTTGTGTTTTTTGTAAGTGAGAAGGTAATGAACACTCATTACTTTTGGGCTTATCGCGAACAACAGTAAATTAGCGAGTTAATAGGCTGGTTAGTAGTTGATACCATGGTTTTGCTGGGTAGGGCTTGGAAGTTCATGTAAATACATGTTTGTTGTCATTAGCTGGAGGACAACTTTAACCAAATATCGATTTTTTAATGCATATTTTTTCTATAAATTTTTTGCTATAAGTGTATATTTTGCTATAAATGCATATTTTGCATATTTTGCATATTTTGTTATTTCTTAAGGCAAATATGCATTAACAATAACATGGATTTATAGCAAAAATGTGTTGAGGCAACGAACGGCCTAACAGGTCGGCCAACTATTGGCCCGTCGTCACTACTTTGACCCTAAACCTTACCTGCGGGATATATTAGACAAAAGCTTAGGATGTGGAGGGAATCCAAGTCAGTTGATTGGATGAATCTATTCGCGCCAGGCGAATATATTCAGCTTTCTAACTAGTGCAAACTCCAAAAAACATGATATTTCAGTGGACGCTGTAATATTAAGTACCACTTAGAGATTATAGATCTGTCTGATGTAGGTTTTGCGAAGAGGCTTATTTATTTATTTGAAGTGCTCCATACACAAGACTAAAGGTTTTATTTTGCAGTGTGGAACTTAGAAAAAGTTTAGTTATAAATCATTAATTAATTAATAACTTAATAACTAATTACAGTTTTTATAAAAAACAATATAAAATACAAAAATAATTAAAATTAAACAATAAACAATAAAAAGCAAATTAAAAAAATGAAAATTTTTTTAACATTTTAATCATATGTATTATAATATCAACTAATTACGTTTTAAATTGTTATGCCAAAAACAGCTTAGAAATATTTTCACTAAATTTTCGTGCGTTACTTAAAAGTTGAAGGCTATGGGGTATAGAATTCCAGAGAGAATTGGACGTTAAAACAGCGGAACATAAATATACCCTGCGTATGTCCTAGGCTTCACGGTTGGAGAATACAATTCCTTGAAAAATTTACTTTATTCCCTGGAAATCTGTATATTTTCTTCATTAGAAGCTTCAACATTGAAGGCAAAATGAGGCTGCCCTTTCTAATATAATCTAAAATGCATATTTTGTGATAAATGCATAATTTGCTAAATATTTATGTTTTCAAGAATATTTTCTGATATTTAACCTTAAACTGAGAATTTTACAGTTTCTAGCATTTATAAAATAAATCATTTTTAAAATTTTATAAATATATTTTTTTGTCATTTTTTTATTTATATTTTGGCAATGAGTAATGGTAATTTTCAAATATTAAACCAGTTTTTAAAACAAAAAGTATTAAAATTTAATTGATAATATTGAAAAAGTTGATAAAAAGAAAAGTTTTTAATTATAAATGCATAAATTTGCTTGCCCCAGGTTTTTAAACAATTTCAAGCACTGAAATATGAAAGCGTCCATTGTTACATTTATACATACAAATAGACTGATAAACTTTATATGCCTCCCCTTTTTTTATTTTTTATTAATGATGTAGTAAATATGAAGAGCGAAAGAGCTGCTGTGAACAGTAGCAAGCTTTAAACAGTTATTAAAACTTCATAATTATAAGATTTTTATGGCAGAATTCATTCTTTCAGTGTGTTATAAAATAACATACATAATTGTATTACTATTAACAAAAAAAGAATATAAAAAAATTAAAATAAATTATTTAAAAATTACAAAAAATATTTCAAACAAATTGAATTTATCAAGCGGGGTTTTAAATGGAATCTTAACAATATCGTTAAAAGTCGAACACTCAGTAATAATTGCTCAAAGTTTATTAAAGCTAATAAAGAATTTGCCTTTAAGTGTTATTGTGATTTTTAAAAATGATTAACGATTCTTTTGTACCTTCTTGTAATAACTTAAAATTCTTTAATAACAAAAATTTTGTAATTAAGTATTTATTTCCTCTTTATTTGTATTTACAGCTGACGACGATTCTGATAATTTTCCACACGATTTCGAAGGCGGTAGTTCGGATCAAGAATACGGTCTATCCGATTTAAATGGTTTGAATCTTAATTCGTACAGTAGTGGCATGCAATCACAAATACAGGTAATTTTTTGATAAAGATAAGAAAAATAGTTACACACTTAACATATGTTTGCTGAGGGACACTCATTGCTATTTTTACTGTCATTTTTATCTGTCACCTCACTTTTTATACTCTGAAGTTTGAAACAAATCGTTAAATGCCCGTATGTCCATGTAGTGTTTTTCGTACGCTGCAGGTTGAAAATATTGGAACAAGGACGAAGCCTATTGATTCGGTCTACGTTTGGACCATATAAAAGTATCTGAAGAATTATCGATTATATTCGCACGCTACAGGTCGCAAATTTAAAGATATTTTAATGAAATTTTGTTCTGACTCACATGGGAAAAGAATTATGCGTGTTATTTTATTTGTAGTTCGTCTATGTATAGACCTATACAAGGGTCTCTTTAAAAACTAGCTCCTATGTTTGTTCCCCCGACATTGTATGTAAATATGAATATATTTCAATTAAATTTGATACGCTGCTTTATACAAGCCCAATGACAACTTCTATTGCTTTTGCAGAAAGTCTGTTGATGATTAGAGCTACAAGTCGTCGAAATTTTTGGCTTAACGATTTTAGCTGATGAATTCAAAAGTACATGTCTAATATTTGGTAAATAATATATACAAAATGATTAGTCAGCATAAGAATAGTATTAGCCCATTTTTCGACCCAGAACCCATCTGTGCCATATTCCCGATTTCATCACAAATATACCTGACATCAGACAAAATAAAAATGTTTAATTGATTTTTAATTAAATTAAATACCTAGCAAAAAAAATGGTAGTCATTCTGTGACTATAATTTCTTTCATTGCTTCCTAAACTTCAGTTGGCATTCTTTTATGATTTTTTTGGTGTTATTCTAAGGCACTTCCAAAAGATTTCATGTGTTCATATTTCAAAAGCAGTGATCTGGATATAAACCCGATGCATATCTTAAAATATCACTCTTCATTACTTCTAAAGCATAAGTTATAGTATATCGTTTATTTTTTGAATATAAAGCATTAATTCAAATTGAAAAAATAGTTCTGATGAAATTTTTTAATTTTTTTATTAAATCATTTTATATATTTTAGTTTAAAATTTCATGAGGGTTAGAATTTATGCAGTTTTGCAATTTTTATAAAAGTTTTGAAATATCAAGAAAAACAGATTTTTTTAAACTTTAATTGAAACTAGCTGGCCTGTCATTTGCATTTTTCAGACGACGCAATCTGTGCATTTTTGCATTATGTTTATTATTTAACACTACACCATTTCCAGTTTTAGTTCAGAATTTATCAAAATAATTTTAAAATTGTGTAAAAATTATTTCAAATTACCCAAAAATGTTTTAAAATTGTGCAAAAATTATTTAAAATTGTGCAAAAATATTTTAAAATTTTCTAAAAATGTTTCAAAATTGTACAACCAGTTTTTAAATTATCCGAAAATATTTTAAAATTTGTCTCAAATTCATTAAAATTATAGAAAAATGTTTCAAAAATGCTTTTTCACTAATGCAGAATTATTTACTTGTTTTAATAAAGAGTATTTGTATATCAATGCATAAATTTCGCTTCTTTAAACTTATTTTTCTGCATTCTTATGAATTAAATTTTCATCAAAGCTTAAATACTACAAAGTATATGAACATTTTCCACTCATGCATCAGAATATCTAATCATTGTATTATCATTGCTTCCTTAGAGTAAAGTATGAGTAATGCTAGTAGCTACATTTGAATACTTCCATCCCATGACACGCTTATGTTAAATTCATCGATGAAACCATCAGAAAAGAAGTGATGCCTTTGCCATAGTAGTGATGCTTTTATTGCTTCTTTGGCAGCTTCATTTTTGCTGCGTACATCAAAATTTCAGACCCAAACTCTAGTTGACATTTTTACTCTCAACTCTTGAAGCGAATAACAGCCATTTTGAGTAAAAATTAGTAACTTTCGCTATTAAATTTGAAAGATATTAAAATTGTAAGGTATTTTAAGGCAAAATAAAAATTCGAACCAACTTTGTAAAGCTCTTTGAGGATTTTGTTATTTGGCTGACCGCGATGGTTCAAAATTTGTTGCATGGTGTTATTAGGGATATTTCATTTGACTCTTGATTATATATTGGGACCTAGAATTAATAATGAGCATTTTTTCGAAATTTACGGATTTATTGTGTACAAATTTATATATTGCCCCATTTTTTAATATAAAGTGAACATCTGCTGGGACAGACCATGTGTCATCGATTGGATACAATTAGTAGTCGGAAGGAGCGATGGACTTCCCATTTCACTTCGTCGTGCCTTTTTTCGTATTCTGGTAGTTTTTTCTTCAGTGCAAAGCTCAAACGCATAAGTTGAGTCCAATAGCGTTCCCCCATAATAGTTTCATTCGGTTTGAGCAGCTGACAGTAGATCACGCCGTCATGGTCCCGCCATATACAGAGCATAAACTTCATGCCATGAATAGTCCGCTTTGCCAAAGATGTTGATGGCTGTCCGGGCAAATCCCATGATTTTTTGCGTTTGAGTTGTCTTAATGGATCCACTTTTCATCGCTAGTCATAATGCGATGCAAACCCCTTCCTTTTTTGGCGTGCGAGGAGCTGTTCAAGATCGAAAAATCGGCTCTCGACGTGGGGCAGCTTCAACTCGTATGGCACCTAGTTTCCTTGCTTTTGAATGGTTTTAAGGCGTTTGCTGACTATCGACTCATCCACTTCAATATTTCTGAAAACGCCTGAAGCGTTTGGCATTCGTCCACATAAATCAATGATTTCAATTCTTTATCTTCAGACTTTTTGGTTTGACCCTTTTCTTCGAGTTCAAAATCATCAGTTTTAAAGCGACCATACCACCTCCAACACGATTGTTCAGATAGAGCATTCTTGCCGTAAACTTCCACTAAGATACGATGACCCCGGCCGAACTTTTCTTTATACTAAAGTAATGAAGAAGAATTCCCGAAATACGACATGTTCGAGGCAATATTTAGTATAGTTGTTTACGTTTCAATCAAATGTCAAAACAGGTCAATTGAAAAGTCCCCGGCCTACCATACTAAAACATATTTTGTGTCAAAATTCTTTTTTTTTTATTCAACATAGTTCCCTTTAAGGGTGATACACAGATTATAGCGATCATCCAACTTTTTGATATAATTTTTGTAGTACGATTTGTCCTTTGCTTCAAAATAGGCCTCAGTTTCGGCGATAACCTCTTCATTCGACAAAAATTTCTTCCCAGCGAGCATTCTTTTGAGATCTGAGAACAGGAAATAGTCGCTAAGAGCCAGATCTGGAGAATACGGTGGATGCTGAAGCAATTTGAAGCCCAATTCATGGATTTTCGACTTCGTTTTCAGAGACTTATTTTTGGTCAAAAGTGACCTCGCGCGGCACCCACTTTTCACAGAGCTTTCTTATACCCAAATATTCGTGAATGATATGATTTACACGTTCAGTTAATATCTTTAGAGTAAATGCTATTTCATTCAATTTCAATTTACGGTCATTCGAAATCATTTTGTGAATTTTTTTGTTGTTTTCGTCCGTAACAACCTCTTTTAGGCGTCCACTGCGTTCACCGTCTTCGGTGCTCATTTCACCACGTCTAAACTTAGCATAACAATCCTTGATGGTTGATTTTCCAGGGGCAGTGTTCGGAAAGTCGTCATCAAGCCAAGTTCAACTCTATTTTTTCCGTTCAAAAAGCCATATTTTATCAACACGCGAAATTACTTTTTATCCATTTTTTTCACAATAACAAAAGTTGCTTCACTCAAATGCTATAATTCACAAGCTAATGCTCCGATAGCTGTCAAATTTATACACGTTTCTTTTGAAGGTTAGGGCTACCTAAAAATCATATCGATTTAAGTCTAGTAGCGCCATCTATGTATGAGGCCGGGGACTTCTCAATTGACCTTAAGCTGCAAAGATACTTATTTACAATAGGTTTTAGCGTAGACATTCCAAACAGATATTTTGGTTCATATTGTGTGAAACGGTCATAATAAATTCAAGGTAACAATAGATAATCATTGATATTCATGTTGACACTTTTACCCTTTGCAGATCTCAAAGTGCTTCTATTTGAATTTATGTTTAAGCATTGTAAGTTCTTTTTCACGTGGAAAAATCTTACTCCAATTTACAATCGAAAAATAGTCAAAATATTTTTCGATTCTAAACTCAGGGTAACAAATATTGTAATAATCTTAAGTCTGTTGTTTTTTCTAACTTGATAAAATATTCCTAAATAATTAGTACCAGTCCGGAAATTAGAACTCGAAATTTAACAAATGGGGTAACTTTTGGGAGCCTGGCCTATCGAGAAAGCCAAAAGTTTGACATATAAATTTTTAAGACACGATCACCATTTTTGGTGGAAATTCGAATATCGGACCTGTCATACAGCGTATCATAACCTTAATTATTAATTATAAAAATCACTTTTACTTATTAATTCCTTTTTATTTATTTTTTTTTTTTCATCTAAAGTCCGATTTGGATCGCCAACATTTACTGGGCGATAGACCTCGTAATGGCGTTTATGAAAGTGTTGTAGCCGATGGCATTGAAGGCTTGGAACATCAAGCAAGGTATGTTTTTTTAATATATTTGAACTTAATTTAAATGCAATGTAATAAAATACTTGCTTCAAAGATCAGCCAACTACGTAATTGAATAATAAATATGTAGTAGAACGTCATTTTAATTAAACCATGTTTTGTTTAACACAATTATATTTTTTTGTTTACGCTTTATGATTTTTTGACAAATATCTATTTCACTTACTGTAACAAGTAATTAAGTTTTCAATTTCAAAAATTATGTGAAAATTTTAAGTAGCTGGTATATTGTGTTTTACAAAATATAATTTTTAATATTTAAACGGCCATTCACAATTGGCTTAAGTAACTTAAGCTTTGTTGTGGTATGAAACGAAATTTTAAAAATACAAATTTTTAATTTTAAGAATATTTAATTTTCGTTTCATAACGATAATTTGCTTGGATTTGCTTTTTTTTTTTTTGCTTTTTTATTCATATTTGATTTTTCCTTTTATTTTGGATATTCCAGTTTTTAGCTTTAAAGTAGCTTTTTCTTAAGGTTGTAAGCTTTTTTCACATTTTTTTCCCTGAAAGTGATTTTTCCAAAAAAAAAATAATTTTTTCTGCTTTGAAAATAAAAACTATTTCCCCAACTTTTTACTTTTGCTTGTTTTTTGCCAACAAGGATAACTAAGGTATAAACTTCGGTTCAATTTTGGATAATAATATAAATTTCATTATTAATGGATGTTTAAGTGATCTCCTCTGGTGTCCAGACATCGTTGTTATTGTTGTTGATAAAACTTTTGGGGGTTTCTCTTGTGGTTGGTATGAAAATTAACCCATCTTGGAATGTTAATTTTTTCCTTATTTTGGTAATTTTTAAAAATGTGATTCCATTGTCATCCAAATTTTTCAAGAAATGTAACAGATTTTCGATGGGTAGGCGCTGTGGTGTAATGGTTGGCGCTTTGGTCTGTTACACAAAAGGTTTCGGTTTCGATCCTCAGCGATGGCAACATTAAATTATAAAATCGTATGAGATCTTTTCATTATTATTTTTTTTATTTCAGTTTATTAAGTTAATAGAATATATAAATTTCCTTACAGACTAGATACAACATGTATTATAGTTAAAAAAAAATACAAATTATAAAATTCAAAAAGTAACAATTTAAAGGTTTCTTTCGAAGTGCAAAGTTCAATAACATGGTTTGGATTTTTATTGAAATTAATAGAATTTATATCATTACACGTTCGATTTAAAATACTATTTTGGGCATTGTTAGTGCTATGACAAGGAATGTTAAAAATATAATGCTTATAGCGAAGTATTGTACGTAGCACATAAAATGATATCAGCGGTAACAGCTTAGGACAGTCAATTCTTCTAGTAACTATATCATATATAAGTAATGCAGATTGAAATCTACGTCGATTTTCTAACGTTTCTTAACCTAAAAATAAACTCTTTGACCTATAAGAAGGTAAAGGATTATCAAACGTAAACGATGAAAGTGAATATTTAAGAAATATTCGTACGAGAGATATGAATTCCACAATATGGACTCCATTCTACAGATGCATACTTTAATTTCGATCTAACATATGAAGAACAACTTCTGAACAACTTCTCCTAATGAACGCAAGCATTGCATAAGCTTTCGGAATTATGTAATTAATATGTGGAATAAAAGACAAGGTGGAATCAAAAACAACACCTAAATCAGTCAGTTTTCTCCAAATTGAATTTCCCAACCCAAAAACTGATCGAATTGGATTTCGAGATCGGGAGTAAAAATCGTGAAAACATTTCGATAAACACAGGCTATTGAGCTCCAACCAGTTAAGGAGATTATTTAATTCATTTTGCATATCCAAAACATCAGCAATGGAGCATACTTTATGAAATATTTTTAAATCATCGGCATAAATAATAAAATTGGCTTTGGAAAAACAATTTGTCACATCATTAATGAACTAATTAATTAAAAGCGGGCCCAAAATACTACCTTGAGGGATACCAGATGTTTGCAAGTATGTCGAAGATTCAAAACCATCTACTACAACTTTACAAGTTCTATTTGATAAATACGATTTTTACCAATCTAAAATATTTGAATGAAAACCTATTGCCTGTAACTTTAATTCATATCGCAACGTCCTCTTTTGATGTTCTAATAGGACTTAATCCCACCGAAGTAAAATAACATAACTAACAGGGCTATGAACCAAAAAGCTTCAACAACTCTCCATCGAATGTCGGGCAACAACTTTTCTTAGAAATATCTGAAGCCCTCCATCTTTTATCACCTTTCTTTTTTTCTCTCCTCCCTTTCTACAGAAGAAGTAAGAAGAATTTCCTAAGTGTTTTTTATCCAAAATATCGGCTGAGTTTATTTCTTCTTCATGGTTCCAAAATTTTGGTCATCACAGGTTTTCGGGGCTTAAAATCGTTCACCAATTAAATGGGGGTTCGGAAAGTGCACTGATCACTACGAATATGACCGTATTAAGCTTAAAATCCTGAAATTCGTCTTCAATATATTCGACTTGGAGATGGAAATGAATCTCATTAAATTCGTAGCGAAAAAAATCATCTAAACCGAATAAAGAGGTTTAACTGTCCGGGTTATGAAATAGCAATAGGGCTCATGAGATTGGAGGATGGGCTTAAGGCGTTATATACTCCGTGCAGTTTGTTAGTAACGCTATCGGACTTAACTAGATTATTGAAAGCTTTCTTTGTAACCTCCTTATAATTAAGGCACCCTGCAAGACAGGTTTTGTTATCCAACGTGCTGCACATCGAGCCGAATAATATCGTCAAATATGGGTTTGACCTCAGAAGAGCAGCTGCTTAAGAAGAGGGGGTAAAACTAAAAGGGGATTGTCTTCAATTATCAGATAGATTCTTACCTCCAGGGCTTAAAGCGAATGGCAGCTGGGTTGGAGGTACCAGACGCGAATGCGAAATGGGTTTCATAACCGGGTGGAAGTGAGGGTTAAGAAACAGAAGTTTTAGCGGGGATTGTGAAAAGTCGAAAACTGAAATGTAGTATTATTCCTAAAATTCAGTTACCAAAATAAACGAATTGCCGTTATCCTTAAAATACTACTACCGCAATAAATAAAATATCGACAACCTTAAACACTGTTAATGATATAGCTGAAAAACCGTTATCCTTAACATACCGAAATAAATAAAATAGCATTTCCCTTATAGCATTTCCCTTATAGCGTTACCAATAACCGCATCGTTTCGGTTACCAACAATAATATAAACTAAAATCGCTTAATTTACAGTAAAAATAGCTTAATTAGCATAATATTTTTCAAACAATTATTAATGAGAGAAAAATATATTTTAAAATTTTTATTAGTAATAGCTGAATGGTTAGTAGTTGTGGTTTGTTTTTTGTACTTAATAATTAAACAAAAACACAAAAAAAAAAAAAAAATGTTTTCGATACCAATCGAATTCACTGAATATTAAAATTATTTTTTTTATGGATCGTTGCACGCTGTATGACAAATAGAGTGGATTTCATTGTACTATTCTCAAACAATTTCTCAAATGAAATTTTAATTAAAAATACACCAGATCCATAACTGTTAACATTTTGCTTAAATGACGATGTGTCTGATATAAATTACGTTTTAAAGCAGCTCTCTTAAGTCTATTTAATCATTATTTAAAAAAAAAACACTTATCCGCAAAATGAGGTTCTGTTGTACATCTACATTTCAAAATTCTCATCAGATATTGCGTTTTCTGTGTTTTGACATAAATTTACACAAATTAGAATAATTACATTTTAAACACTCAGAATATTGTATAGTTTACTGTTTGTAGTTTAATAAAAAAGTTTTCCGTTCCATTTAAAAATAAAGAACACACATTTTTTTTTCAAAGAAATATATATTTTAACTTTTTTTTATACATTTGTTCGAAATAATTTACTATCGTATCATTTATCGATTTTTTTCATTTTTTTTTCATTTGTTTGAAATGCATTTTGTAGAAATGCATTTTGTAAATTTATTTTTTTAGGGAATTGGTAGGTCGAATTTTAACATTTATTTTTACTAACTAATCATTTGTTTCTTACGAATGTGTCAGTTGCTAAACAAAATTTAAAAGCCCCATTTGGTTGAAATGAAAATTAAGTAGACTGATTTTGAATTGAAATATTATTTCTTGTGGATGATATTTTCTGTTATTTTAACTTACAAACTATTTAAAGTGAATGTGTTTTGATTTTAAAAATTTTGCTATTCTTTTTATTGATATAAGTTATTATGATACAGCGACTTTTATGCAGTCAAATATTTAAAATTTGCGGTAAAAATATGTATTTAAATGAGATATACACCGAAAACTTAAAAATATGGATTATAATTTCTAAATTATACACTAAAAGCACAAAAATATGTACTTGTAGCGAATTTCGAAATCAGTAGATTTCGACGGAATTCAAATCAACTTTGTCGAATACAATTTTGAATTTATTGATAAATCGTAATTGTGGTTGGCAATGCTGGTATTTTGACATTTGTTTGACGGTTAATAGAAATATTTTTGCTGGGTACTAATAACTACTGAACCGACGGACCATTACGTCATTTTTCTTTTAGCAGAAATTCGCAATGGTTTTTCCATTGACTGAGAACTAACGATTTTCATCAAAAAAAAAAAAATAAATAAATAAATAACGTATTTTTGGCAGATATGACTCTATATTGTCAATTAAAACATTTTCCCAGTCAAAAATATTTCGTTATATTTTCCAAATCCTCAAGTTATTTTTAAAACTTGCATCTATTTTTGTTATTTAATTAAAATCATGATTTCAATTATCAAAATATTACTCATCATCACGAACTACAAAAATTATTTTTGTATTATTCTGCCTAGTTATTATTTGTAAACACTTCTATACACGAGTAAAAAACTTTTTGTAGTAAATTATAATTTACATAAAAAATTTGTTAATATATCACCCTATATGCAATTATATATGGCTTATACAGGACCATATATACTTACTTAGGGCTTATTATATGTATAAGGGTTAATTTTTAACCGTTTGGGTTTTAAAAAATTTAAAAAAAAAACATTGAAAATTTGCAAAATTGAATGAAATATTTATTTGGGACGATAATTGAATGACTGCCATTCACGTTTTAAAGATTATTTTAAGTAAATGTTGCCCGCGGTTACACCTTAGGTCGTCCATCTGTGAGCTCAAATTTTGGCATACTTTGTCCAGCATTTCGGCAGCTGTAATGTTATCTTCCAGGGCTGTAATTGTGGCTGGCTTGTCCCTGTACACGAGAGACTGCACGTATCCCCTCAAAAAACGTTCTATTGGGGTCAAATCGCCAATAGACTGCTCCAAAACGTGAGATTAATTGCTCACCAAACTCGCCTCTCAATAGGTTCATGGTATAGCGTGTCGTGTGGCATGTGGTACCGCCTAGATCGTGCGATTTACCGCCTCATGTATATAGGGATAAACCCGCAACGGTTGACGCACTGGAAGCCAATATTGAAAAATGTTTTCGTGAGATACCGGCCGATATGTTGGAGAAGAGTATGCCAAAATTGGACTAAGCGTAAAAAACATTTAAGGCGCAGCCGCGGTCAACATTTACATGAAATTATCTTTAATTATTGAATTATATAGTCCGTTCAATCGACTCAAGTAAAGATTTGATACATTTATCTAAATTTTATGTGTTTTTTTTAAATCAAGTCCGAGAGATATTTTTAAAATCACACATTATGAGACTATATGCATAATAATATATGATCATCTTCACATCAGCCGCTAGATGTTAAATCAGATACTTATTTAAGAATATCAAATTGCATGTGATTAAATATTGCGCCAGATAATTATTTTTTACTCGGGTATATATAAAAAAATTTCTATTTTTAGTAAAAATTTTCTTATTATAAGTTTTTTTTATAACAACCCCCTACAATGTAAATTTATATTGTCTTTAATATATTTTCTTTAAGGTTTAAGTAAAATTGTTTCATATAATCAACATTTTTTTTTTGCTATTTATTGAGGTCATGACATAACATAATGACGAAAGCAAAAGGTAGATATTACTATAAATACTGACGTCACTATCTAGTGATAGTTAACGAATGCAACATGAGAACATTAAATCAAAGTTAGTCGGTTTTGAATGAATTACTTACAATATAAATGGCAAGGATGTTAATATAGTGAAAAGTTCAAAGTTAGAGGACACTTAGAATATTACGTGCATATTCGTAGTTAACTAAGGATATGTGAAACTATAATTAATTTTAATCGATTTTCAGATTAATAATTTTAATTTTTTTTTTTTTTGCTTTATGTTCAAAAACGTGTCTTGTCTTACCACTAAAACATTATAGAAAAGTTATAAATTTCAAAATTAATTAAAAAAAAACACGTGCGACGTATACTATGTAAGAATGTAAGAATTTTATAATGTAAGAATTTTATACCAGCTCCAAAAATAAAACCAATCTATTTTTGTTTTTATAAGAGATGCAACTCTCAGGAAATTCTTCTGAATAATTAATACGTTGCTTTGAAAGGGAATAGAGAACAGAAAATAGGTGGCTTCAGATATGACAACAAAGTAATTACATGATGCGATTAATCTAAGATTAGTTGAAGCAGAGCCGCGAATAATGTTGTAAGCGAGATAATTAAAATTGTTGAGAAATCGAAAAAAAAAAGTTTTACAACTTGTAGGTGTATCCCACTGACTGACTTCTTTAGATTTCATTTTGATAACGATATCCTGCACAATTTTGCCTAATTTCATTTTTAAGTAATAAAAGAGAGTTATTCTAATTGTAAACTCAAAAAAACAGGATTTGTAAAAATTATCACTTAAAACGTTATTCGCGGTTCCGCTTCAGTTATTGAGCGCCATTTTATGGAGAGTTGGCTAACTTGTTTGAAGCTTTATTTTTAGTTCATAGTCCAGTTATTTCATTTTACTTCGGTGGGGTTAAGTGATAAAGGAACACTAAAGGAGGACGCTACAATAAATATGAAGGATAGAAAATTCATACACATTATATTTTTTAAATTTATGTTGCCTTCGCTGAGAATCCACCTCGTAACCTTGACATGACCGCTTATATAAAAATCAGCCCCGTCGTTCATGATCAATTTTGATAGAAAATCATCCAGTTCGTCGTATTTTAAATGTGCGCCACAGTCTATCTGAATTTGTATGCAAACATTTTCTAATCCATCGTCGAAATGATATTTCATTTAAAAACCGGTCTACTTAATTTTCATTTAAATTAAATGCCATTTGATATTTATTGTTAAGTGTTGATTAATCAACTGACACATCCGTAAGAAACAAATGATATAATCAGTTAAAATAAATGTCAAAATTTTACCTAGCAATCCTTAAAAAATAAATGTTTTTTTCATTTATTTGAAATTATTTCCGTTTTTGTATTTTTTGTTTTTTTTTAATATACTCGTACAATACAAAATGTATGTATGCATATGAAGCTATAAACACTTTTTGTGTGAATGTATTTGTATATGTATGTGTGTTTATGAAGTTCTTGTAAATTGTATTGAAAAATTTTGTATATATACAACCAATTTAAATAAAAAAACAAATTGAAATTTTTTGAATATTTTTTTTTTGAAACAGACAGCGAACAAAATTTAAATTTATAATAACTATTACGGACACAAATAAACCACAAGTTTTCGTTTTGTGGGTAAATTTTTAATTAATTTCGAACAAGTGAAAAAAATAAATGAAACTGAAAAAAAAATGGTAAATGATAGTAAATTATTTCGAATAAATGTATAAAAAAGTTAATATAGATATTTCTTTGAAAAATAAATGTATGTTCCTTTATTTTTAAATGGAATGGAAAACTTGTTTATTAAACTACAAACAGTTAACTACATAATATTCTGAGTGTATTATCAAAATTTTAATAAGTAAGTAAATAATTGTGACACTAAAGAAGAAACCACTGATTCCATGGGAATTGCACTTAGTTATAGCGAGCCCTATAAAAATTCAAATTTTGAATTATCAAAATTCTGATTTTATCAAAATTCAAATTGTCGTTCATTGTTTATACGAAATACTATTAAACTAATGATTTTTGAAAATTTTTAAAAAATTTCCCCAATCGCTTATTGAAATAAAAGTGTATTAAAAAATAAAATTTGGTAATTTTCAGCTGCCGTTTTTGCAAGTTAAAAAATTTCGATACTTTTTGTTTATTTTATATAAAATATAGATAGTGCATAACAAATTTTTCTCAACTAAAAAAATTTTCTAGATGTGCTTTACTAAATCAGCATACCACATTTTAAACAATGGCAAAAATTAATTTTTTTAAAACTTTTTATGGCAACCAAATGAAGCAAAAGCTTTATTTAGAAAGGTAGGGGAAAAACGACAGATAAAAGGTGGTGAAAAATGAAGGGCTTCAAATATGGCAACACTGTAATTGCGCATTACCAAGTAATTATGGGAGTAAGTAACACACAAAGGGTTTTACTAGTTATCAGGCTATATACTCCCGTAATTACTTTTGTTAGCATGAATTTTGGGTCATTCATGTGTGGTTATTACCCCCACGCTTACAAAAATAGAGACAATAATGAGTTACTAGCATATTTACAGGTTGGGTGAAAAGTTCCTGCGCTCGAAATGAAAGAATACTGTTTTTGTTACGAAATATATTTTTTTATTCAATATAATCTCCTAGAAGCTCAATACACTTGTTCCAATTATCTTCCAATAATTTTATCCCATCCTTATAATGGTTTTCCGGAAGCTCTGCAAAATAACCGTCTACGGCTGCTATGGCCTCTTCATTCGATGAAAAATGCTTTCCACGAAGGAATTGTTTGAGATTTTTGAAGAGATAGTATTCACTGGAAGCCAAATCTGGTGAATACGGTGGATGTTAAAGAAATTCGTACTCTAATTCTTTGAATTTAGCCATCGTCAAAACACTTTTGTCTTGATGAAAAACCAGGTCTTTTCCCACGAATTTTTTCATCCAGCTTATCCAAAAGGCTGCAATAATATTCAAAGTTGATTTTTTTACCTTTCTGAAGATAACACGGTGTTACAAAAAAGAATGAAGTCGAAATCCCTGGGATATAATATTACTTTTCTGGTAGGTATTGTCGAGTAGAACAAGAATCTGTATTTGGAATTTTCCAGGCACGTCAGAGTTTTGAGATACGGGTAAAAATCCGGTTTTTCGGACCTCTATGCACTTAATAACGGGTAACTCAGTTGGTTCTCAACCGATTTTAATTTTATAAACGGATTTGGATAGAAGATACTTATACCTTTAAAATGATATATATGATTATATGGTTTGATCCAAAAATATGTGTGTATTTCTGCACCAAAGTCATTTTTTTACCACTTTTTTCGACATTTTTTAACTTTGGCGATATTTTTACGCACTTTTTTATATGGGAACCGTAAAGCTTTATAATTTATATTAGTAGCATATTTAGTTAGGAGTAAAATGCAATTTACGGTTTTAAAATCCGTTAAAAAATGACTAAGTTATTAAATATTGTATCAAACCAAAATTCTTGCAAAATACAAATTTCTTAATATGATATTCCTACGCATTATTTTATACAGAAATTTTACTGAGTAAAATTCAACTTTGTTTTAAAAAATCCGTTAGAAATTAAGAGAGTTATTAATTTTGTTTTTAAACCTAAATTTTTGCATAATTGCTTGCACATTATTTTTCTAGTTTTTTTTTGCTCTCTGTCTAGTGATGTTTTGCTAGAAGTTAGCAGGTAAAATTTTGTAAATGCAATGTGGAGCAAATTGGGACGACAGAGTTTGCCAAACTTTTTTTGCTTGGAGTCAGATTGTTATTTGTAGAGAACTTAACAATCCGAAAACTGAAAATGTTAAAACCTATAGTTAAAACCTAATAGTTAAAACCTTTAAATCTGCGATAATTTTCCAGTTATGAGCGGTATAGTTGATATTTCTAAGTATTTTTGTCATCACTTCGTAGGTTTCTTTAGTGTTTGTAGCATACGCGATTGGAACAGATGTTAACTTATTCTGGTTATGTAATAAAACTGCTTTCAAGCCTAGAGATAACAAATAAGATTTTATAAAACAGAAATAAAAAATTTTTTTGGATTAAACATACTTTTACATGAACCATCAATGAAGAGTCGCCATTCGTCTGCCTTATAGTTTTGATTTAGTGCCGAAAATAATTTGGGTACATCTGGTCACTCCTTCTACAAGTTGTTACACGAAAATCTTGATCCACCAAATTCCACTGTTTTAATCGTGACCCGAGAATTTCACATTGTCGTTTTGACAAATGTAAATCACGAATAAGATCGCTGAAATCTGCATTGGAAATTAGATGCCGTTCCATTGAAGAATACTTAGGTGGAAGGTACTCTTCATCTTGCAAATCTTTTTCAATTTCAATAGCAGCTTTGCTAGTTGTGGGAACTTCATCACTTACATATATCGGTTTTGTTACTGTTAAAACAATGCGTATTTGACACTTTTGCGCGTTTTAAAAGAGTAACCTTTTGTAAAAAAATTTTTTATTTCTGTTTTATAAAATCTTATTTGTTATCTCTAGGCTTGAAAGCAGTTTTATTACATAACCAGAATAAGTTACCATCTGTTCCAATCGCGTATGCTACAAACACTAAAGAAACCTACGAAGTGATGACAAAAATACTTAGAAATATCAACTATACCGCTCATAAATGGAAAATTATCGCAGATTTAAAGGTTTTAACTATTAGGTTTTAACTATAGGTTTTAACATTTTCAGTTTTCGGATTGTTAAGTTCTCTACAAATAACAATCTGACTCCAAGCAAAAAAAGTTTGGCAAACTCTGTCGTCCCAATTTGCTCCACATTGCATTTACAAAATTTTACCTGCTAACTTCTAGCAAAACATCACTAGACAGAGAGCAAAAAAAACTAGAAAAATAATGTGCAAGCAATTATGCAAAAATTTAGGTTTAAAAACAAAATTAATAACTCTCTTAATTTCTAACGGATTTTTTAAAACAAAGTTGAATTTTACTCAGTAAAATTTCTGTATAAAATAATGCGTAGGAATATCATATTAAGAAATTTGTATTTTGCAAGAATTTTGGTTTGATACAATATTTAATAACTTAGTCATTTTTTAACGGATTTTAAAACCGTAAATTGCATTTTACTCCTAACTAAATATGCTACTAATATAAATTATAAAGCTTTACGGTTCCCATATAAAAAAGTGCGTAAAAATATCGCCAAAGTTAAAAAATGTCGAAAAAAGTGGTAAAAAAATGACTTTGGTGCAGAAATACACACATATTTTTGGATCAAACCATATAATCATATATATCATTTTAAAGGTATAAGTATCTTCTATCCAAATCCGTTTATAAAATTAAAATCGGTTGAGAACCAACTGAGTTACCCGTTATGAAGTGCATAGAGGTCCGAAAAACCGGATTTTTACCCGTATCTCAAAATTCTGACGTGCCTGGAAAATTTCAAATACAGATTTTTGTTCTACTCGACAATTCCTATCAGAAAATTAATATAATATCCCAGGGATTTTTTTTTGTAACACCGTGTAATCAATCAACAAAATTCCTTTTGCATCCCAAAAACTGATGCCATAACCTTCTTTGCTGATCGTTGTGACTTCACCTGCTTTGGAGCTGAACAACCAGCTTCAGTCCACTGTAAAGGTTCTTGTTTCAATTTAGGATCATGGTGGTAGATCCAAGTCTCATCCATAGTTATAAAACGACGCAAGAAGTCGGTTTTATTTGGCTTAAAACGCTCCAAATTACGCTGAGAAATTTGTTTTCGATCCAGTTTTTATTGTAACTTTCCAAACAGTTTTTTCATACGTAATTCTTCATGTACAATATGGAGTACTCGTTCGTCTGAGATGCCTATGGCATTAGCAATTTCACGCTTAGTCAAACTTGGATCTTCACTAAACATATTATGTACCTGCTCAATGATTTCTGCTGTGGTTGCAGTTTTTGGTCGTCCTTCGCGTGGATCGTCTTTAAGGCTGGTACGACCACGTTTAAATTCACCAGCCCAACGGTGCGTTTTGAAGGTGAGGACTCCTTATACACTTCTAACAATTGTTCATAAATTTCCTTTACTTTTAAACCCTTCAAAACAAAGAATCTAATGACTGCACGATATTCAATTTTTTTCATATTAAAAAAAATCAATGACACGTCAACTTCAAATGGCTTGTAAACAAAGAAAGAATTGACAGAATGACTTGCAACTTTGCATGTGTTCTCAGGACAGTTATACCAACTTGAGAAAAAAAAGTTTGGAGCTAGCAGTGCCATCTCTTGGTGAGCGCAGGAACTTTTCAACCAACCTGTACTGATAGTGAAAAAGTAAGTGGTTACTTACAATATTAAAGTGAGTAGTTACTCTAAGTAAAATAATAGTGCACCTTATTCAATTATAATTTTTTTACTTAAAGAAATCGCTAAGAATAATTTGTATTTGAATTTGTAAAAATAATATATAAAATATCTACTTTTTGCATTAAAAAATTTAAGTTTATGTAGATGGAATGCTTTTTCACATAAGAAACGCTTTAACCCACTGTAGCAAAATCACTTTTTACAGCAGATAATTTTTTTATTTGTATTGTATAGTTTTTCAAAACAAATTAATCAGTATATATAAGAAAAAAAAGAATTACGAGTTCGGTACTTATTTCAGTAACTACCAGTTAATCATTATTTTACATGTACATATAATTACTTTTACCACCCATTATTAGTAGGTCATTATTTTGTATTTTAAAGTAATGCAAAAGGTAAAGACCTATCATTGCTTGGTAATCTACACAGTAATTACCTGCCATTACTATCTTTTTTCTGGGTGAGTTGGTGAAATTGTTGAAATTTTTTAATTAATAACCTTGCATTGCAAGATTAAGGAAAATATATAAATACGCGTTATGTTATGTCAATGTTATATACATAATTCTCTCAGTGTACCTCATTAATAATTTTAAACATTTAAAAACAGTGCATGGCAAAATATTATGTATGTATTTTAGCCTTCGTTATAAAAACAACAAAATAAATATTTTGCCTAGACTTAAATATAACACTCTCGTGTGTATACATTTAGGTTTGCCATTGCATATCAATTATTAATATGGCTTTTTGGCCTCTTTATATTGGGTGTCTATCTGTAATTTTTCAGTTTAAAAACCAAAATAAACCATTCAAAACACATGCAAAAAATACGAAATTTTTGTCATAATTTGCATATGATTGCGTAGATGCTTTAAATGATTTTAGTTAATAATGGTTTATTTTTTGTGTTTTTCTGTATTTTTGAACAATAAATATAGCAGTTGTATTTTATTGCGATAAAAATTGTTTAAAAAAATCCCATACAAAAAACATTAAACAAAAATTAAAAAAAAAATTTTTGATTTAAACAAAAAAAATTGTTGAATTTTATTAAGTTTTTGGTAAATATTTATAGTTTTAAAGTGGCTGGCTAAATTGGTATAGACCTGTACCCAGTACAAATCCAGAGAAAAGGTTGCACAACAACTTATATCGGATTAGCATAGGTGCTTATTTATGTTCTACAACCGGTTCTTTTTTTTTGTATGGAATTTGATCTTATCACAATTGGTTCTTCTTCTCCAAATTAGAACTAGTTGCTTTAGAACCATTTCTAGAACTAGTTATAATTTTTGTTCTAGAAAAGTGAATCCTTAGATTTTGACCGCCAGGAATCATTTATAGAATCTATTTTATGGAACCGCTGGTCAAGAAACCTGTTCTAGAATAGATTCAGAGAAAACCAGTTCTAAAAAATTTTGCTGTGTATAAAAATACACATAAATGTATTTACATTTTGTCTGATTTTTGCATGACCTATTTCCAAATGCTGCCAAATGCTTGGTACAATAAATTATCAAAATCGTCCGTGAAGTAATTTTAAAACATTTGATTTTTTGTTTAGATTTTTATACATTTTCTAAAATAATTTAATTTTTGCTTTAAGTTTCTTACACATTATTTCGCAAATTCAATAAATACACATTTTTTGGGTAAAACTTACACGCTAAGTCCCAACCAGACGTTTTGTCCACAAAATTTGGAGATTTTTTGTTGGACATGGTGACAAATATTTTCATTTGGGAACAGAGAATTTTTTCGGGGATGTAAAAAATATTTTTTGGTGATACATAAAATCTTTCACAAATATTTAAAATTATACCAATTTTGTGTAGTTTTCACAAAAAATATCATTTCAATTTGTACAAAAAATTATAAATTATGGTGAAAATTAACAATTGTGCATTTTTTACCAGAAATTAATCACATTTTTGAATCTGATGAAATTTTCAACAAACCCGGCAAACATTGGTATACGAAAATGTTTCGAACTCGTATCGCCTGGAAGAAAAAACTTATTGCGGCAATAATAATTTTCTTATTGCGGAAGATCCCCCTTTCGGGAAGAAATGTCCCATATAAAGCGATACTTCCTAGTAATACGAAAGCAACACTTCTGGAAGATAAACCGGCAATATTGCCAAATAATCATTTGGAAGAAAACTAGAAGATATCGCTAAGTAATCATTTGAAAGATAAAAAGAAGATATCGCATTTTTATCATTCTGAAGATAAAAAACTTTTTTTTGCTTTTTAATTTTATTTTTATTTAGAGAAGTAAAATAATATATTAGTGCAACGGTTATAATAACATAATGAATATTGAGAAAATGAAAAGAAACAGCGAAAAAGATATATAAAATAATATAATAATATGAATAATAATAAAATAGTAAAAAAAAAAATACGTTGAGGAAAGAAGAGTTTTTGATTTATTTCTCTTGTCCATGCGATCCTTTGCATGTAGGAAATGCTTTTGCATTATAAAACTAATAAAATGCTCTGTCGTATTTGGGAAGAGAGCATAGCACGTATCTGAAATTAAAAAAATAATAGTTTATTTTATTAATATTCCTTACGTTTATTTATTCGTTATTATTAACCTTTGATTACACATATAAAGTTGTAGTTTTTAATTGCAGTTTTATATGTTGTACCGGTGCAGGTAAATTTTGTTGCTAAATTATCAGTCATAATTTTTTTTAATGAAGACCTAATAAAAGCAGCTGAATCCCCACCTCCAATTCATTTTAAAAAAGTTTTCTGAAATGTTTGAAAAAATAATAAAACGCTATATCAACTGTGGTAAATGCATATACATATATATGCTTTAAGACCTAATACTCACTAATTTTTTCATCATCGTTTCATTTGATATTATGTTTTTATCAAAATCATTGATAGAGTTTTCATCTTCTAAGGGGAATATAGGTAGGGGCGAAGTGTCCAAAACACTAGCTGGCTCTTTATTTATTCTTTTTATTTCATTTTTTAATGTTATGTCGTCTTCCATCAGCCTCCCAATTCCCAATCGTTGATTATACATTTCGTTTGCCACCGTCTTTTTTAAATCATTTAGCTCTTTTAATAAAGAAAGAAAAATTAAAATACGACAATAAAATTTTTGATAGAAAAATGGCAATTGGGAAAAAACACTTTGATTAATTTTGTTTTTTAAAAGGAAGTAAGTAATACTTTAATGTATAAATGGTATAAATAGGTGAAATTCAGAGTTCGGCATCTTTAAGCAAACAATTTTGCACATAATTTCAATATAGTTAAAACTCAGTTGATCCCCTGTTTCAAATACGTAGCAGCACTGTATTGAAAACATTGATGCATCAAATGGGGTGGTAAAATATGGTTGCAAATTTTTTATGATAACACCTTCAAAGTTTGGATGTCCATTTGAATTTAAATTTTTTTTAATTTGAACAATATTGTTACTTACCACACAAAACATGTCCGGTTCTTTTATAGAAATATAAAAATTGTGCAATGTTACATCGAGTATTAAGTTATTATTGGCTTTTCCAAAAATTACTTTTGATGTATCTTGTTCGGGAGCCAAGCATAAACTTTTTTCAACCTGACGGTTGTATAACTGTACTGCTACATCATTACACTTTTTAACAGATTTCTTTATTTTTTGCAAATGATTTTCATATTTAAAAGCACTTATTCCTTCCAACGATCCATGAAGTTTTGCATCTTCATTGATATGTATCAAGTAGCGGAAATTACATGTAAGCAATGAGAGGTTATAAAGCCTTGGTGTTTCCTCGACAAATTCACACATTAACAATTTCGCATAAATATTTTTAGTTCGGCAAGTTTTCTCATCCAATAATATTCGAGTAGCCATTGACAATTTCAGAAAATGTTGAAATGGATTTGAATAGATAATCCTTTCAAATTTGTCTAATGGGTTGTTAATCTCCTCGTCTATATCATCATCATTATCGTCGGTATCGTAATACAAATAATAAGGAGTATTTCCATCTTGAGAACAAGGTGGATCGTTATTTTGTTGTTGGTTGTTTAATTCTAAATTACTTGAATTTAAATTTTGCAAATATTGTGGTTTGTTATAGAGTTCTTGATTACCTAAAACTTGATTATTTTGACCTAAATTTGTTGAAAATATATGAGCCATTATTTTCGAAGCTTCCCTCTTGCTGGATTTTCTTATAGCTTGCGAATTCATTTTTAAAAATCACCTAGGTGATAAAAACAAATGATAAAATGAAGATATTGCTTTTTTATCTTCTTTGGAAGATATTTTCCAAATGTTTGCAGGGAATCGATTCTCACACTCACAATATTATTTCGTTAAAAATAATCTAAAATACATATTAAATTAGTCGAAAATACAATCAAAAAGAGGACTACTGATTTTTCATTATATTCAACCTATTTTGTTGTTTATTTTGAATCATTGTTTAATAATCGACAAAAGTAGTAAAAGCAATCGGATGTCGTTTAAAATAACCATAAATTTTTTACTGACAAAACGTAGAAAAAAACAATTTTTGAAGTTTGTTTTCAAATTGATTTTTTTTATTTGTATGTAATTTTACACAACACATACAGATGTATATATTTTGATTTTCTATACGTGTATCTATATTTGAATAATTTGTTATAATTTTTATTGAAATAATTTTGCATATAAACAAACTATTTTGGTAAAAAAAAACAAAAATAAATTTGATATGAATTTATATAGTTTGTTTTTTGAATGACTGATTCAAATAGTAATAAAATATATTTCTATGAATTTCAATTGATTCTTCATTTAAAAACAAACTCTACGTATTAATTTTTAAATAAATTTGATTCTTCAAAGGAATTGACTCAAAATTTATCATTTAATTTATATTTCGAGGAATAAATTGAATTGTTAAATCATAACAAAATTTAAGCAATATAAATGGAACTAAATCTCATATCAATTTATTCAATAAGAAATTATTGATGATGAATAATTAAAAAAGGAATTATATTTTGCAAGCTTTTTTTGTCACAATATTATATGTATTTAATATATATAAAGAAAAATCCCAACTTTTCTTTAGAAAAACTCTTAGATTTCACGAAATTTGTTATATAAAAAATTCTCAGTTCCTGAAAATTTGTATACAATTAATATCTCAGAATCTAGAACGTTATAATAATAACGTCGTGTTTGTTGGCTGTTAAAAAAAACTTAAAATCTTTTTTAATTCAATCGTTAAAAATATAAATTCAAATCTGAGAGTTCTTAAAAAAACTAATTAAACTCTGTACCTCTTTCTTCCTCGTTTTCTAATTAGATATTTTTTGAGTTGGAATAACGAATGAAAGTGTCTGGCAAGCCTGGTTTGAACAAGTAAAAGGGGTTGCCTGATTTTTTCTGGATTTGCCAATTTTTTGTGGCAACGTTAAAGAAAAATTTTGTTACATTTTCGGAATGAGCGCTTGAATTTTATTTTAAAAATATTTTAGTTCAGTTAGTTAAGTTATGTATAATACATAATGGGAATAAAACTCTAAAGTTTTAGAAATATTAAGAAAATTCGATGATCCGGTTTTAATAAAATTTAATTTCACTCATCTATTAGTAATAAGAAATTATATAAAACATGTATTCTGAGTACTAGTTTATTTTATAGAAAAAAGTCATTTGAATCGAAAGGCTTTTCTATAGAAAAAAGTCTCAATAATCTGAGGAGGTTTTTTCTACAGGCACAACTCCTTACAATTTGGGAGTTTTTCTATGGAAAGAAGTTTTCAGAATATAAGGGTTTTTCTATAGTGAAAATCCTCGAAATCAAAAAGTCTTTCTATTTAAAAAGGTACCAAAATCTAACAGTTTTTCTTTTAGAAAAAGTCTTTTGATTTGAGAACTTTTCTACAGGAAACATACTCGTAATCTGAGAGTTTTCTATGAGAAGAGTATCTGAAAGTTTTTGTATAGAAAAATCTCAGAATACGAGATTTTTTCTATAGGAAAAAGTCCTCAGAATCTGAAGGTTTTTTGGATCTTAAGATGGTGTTTCCATTGTAAAATGCCTCTAGAATTTGACTGTTTTTCCATAGAAAAATGTCCTTAGAATCTCCAGAATATTTTTTTGAATTGGTTCGAAAGTTCAATTTAATTATTATGGAATAATTATATTAGTGTTTAACATAAAATCTCTATAATAATATATCGAGGTGAAAATATTCTTATATGGTAATATATGGGTTCATATATTATTCCATATATACTTGGATCCGTAATTTGAGGGTATATGGCCGTATATGCTCATATATGGACATATATGAAAATTTTTTTTTTTTATTTTTTAACAAAAAATATTGTTTGTTTATTATTAAAACTAAATGTAAATGTTATACTTCTATTTACATTTTGCTGATGAATTCATACATTTTGAAGAAATTTGAAGAATTTTTTTAACGAACAAGTTTCGAATAAACGTATTCTCATCAGCAATGATTCTCTTTTCTTTGACATTTAAACATTCAATTTTTTGCGCGTGGTCTGTCTTGTCAAAATGGCTTCTTTTTTGAAAATTAATATTTTTTCAATAACAAACATTTTGAAATCCAGTCAAAAGAATGACCAATTTTTGCTTAAGTATTCGAACTGGATCTTAATCAGGTAGAACAAGAGTTTAAATTGAAAAAAAAATCTTTACCCATATGTATATGGAAGAATATATGCATTCATATATGAGCATATATGGCAAATACGAATCAATATATGGACCAATATAAATGATATATTATCATATATTGCCATATATGGTATCATGCATGACATATATGTTCATATATTCTCATTATATATGAACATATATGATCATTTCCACCTGGGTATATAAATAAAAAAATATATAAATCGTATTATACGGGTTGGTTGAAAATTTCCTGCGCTCCAAACTTTTTTTTTCTCAAGTTGGTATAACTGTCCTGAGAACACATGCAAAGTTGCAAGTCATTCTGTCAATTCTTTCTTTGTTTACAAGCCATTTGAAGTTGACGTGTCATTGATTTTTTTTAATATGAAAAAAATTGAATATCGTGCAGTCATTACATTCTTTGTTTTGAAGGGTTTAAAAGCAAAGGAAATTTATGAACAATTGTTAGAAGTATATAAGGAGTCCTCACCTTCAAAACGCACCGTTGAATTTTGAGCTGGTGAATTTAAACGTGGTCGTACCAGCCTTGAAGACGATCCACGCGAAGGACGACCAAAAGCTGCAACCACAGCAGAAATCATTGAGCAGGTACATAATATGGTTAGTAAAGATCCAAGTTTGACTAAGCGTGAAATTGCTAATGCCATAGGCATCTCAGACGAACGAGTACTCCATATTGTACATGAAGAATTACGTATGAAAAAACTGTTTGGAAAGTTACAACAAAAACTGGATCGAAAACAAATTTCTCAGCGTAATTTGGAGCGTTTTAAGCCAAATAAAACCGACTTCTTGCGTCGTTTTATAACTATGGATGAGACTTGGATCTACCACCATGATCCTAAATTGAAACAAGAACGTTTACAGTGGACTGAAGCTGGTTGTACAGCTCCAAAGCAGGTGAAGTCACAACGATCAGCAAAGAAGGTTATGGCATCAGTTTTTTGGGATGCAAAAAGAATTTCGTTGATTGATTATCTTCAGAAAGGTAAAACAATCAACTCTGAATATTATTGCAGCCTTTTGGATCAGCTGGATGAAAAAATTCGTGAGAAAAGACCTGGTTTAAAGAAGAAAAAAATCATTTTTCATCAAGGCAATGCACCTGCTCACAAAAGTGCTTTGACGATGGCTAAATTCAAAGAATTAAAGTACGAATTGCTTGAACATCCACCGTATTCACCAGATTTGGCTCCCAGTGACTACTATCTCTCCAGAAATCTCAAACAATTCCTTCGTGGAAAGCATTTTTCGTCGAATGAAGAGGCCATATCAGCCGTAGACGGTTATTTTGCAGAGCTTCCGGAAAACCATTATAAGGATGGGATAAAATTATTGGAAGATCATTGAAACAAGTGTATTGAGCTTCTAGGAGATTATATTGAATAAAAAAATATATTTCGTAACAAAAACAGTATTCTTTCATTTCGAGCGCAGGAACTTTTCAACCAACCTGTATCATTAATCATGGGATTCATAAATGATTTGCAATTAAATTATATCTGTGTGTACTAAAACATAAAATATTAAAAGAAAATGTGGAGGTACCACATTTTCACTCCCAACTTTTTAACCGCCGGACTGATTTTGCTCATTTTTAATACCCAAGTTCTCGGGAAGATAATAAATAACCTTCTTTTTAGTTGTCCTAGTAACATGCATATATTTATTATATAGAATCAAAGGTTTGCCCTGGCATCTTCGGATTGCCTGTTGCATATTGTCGTAAAGTGATATTTTTATTAAAACAAGGCCTCTAATTGTTTAAACGAATTGTGTACGTTTAACATATTTTACAAAAAAAATGCTTTACAAAAATTTGTTTCTTAGATTTTTCTTTCTCTGTTTATTTTCATCAAATTTCTCTTGCAAAAGTATTTTTGCCATGAATCTTTTTATCGATTTCAAATTTGTGTTAAACACAAAATAAATAAATCGTTTATTTAAAAATACCTTTTCCTGCAAAAAAGAAAGAAAACAAAAATAAAAACATCTTTTTACGCATCAAAAATTAAAGTTAAATTTGCATATTATTTTATATAAAATAAACAATTGTCTTTGTTGTTTTATCTACAAAATTTCAAATATTATTTGGAAATTTTCATGATAAACATTTACTTGATATGCACCTTATGTCGTGTTATATTTATATCATCTCATATATTTTTTCGTAATTATTTGTTTACAAATTGTTATCAGGAAAAATTAAGCTGATGACTTTATCATTTTAAAAATTATTTTTTTTTGTAAAATTACAAAAATAATTTATACTTTTTTGTCATAAATTAAGGTTAATTTAAATAAATTTACTCGTACATAACGATATAATATATATATAGATATATATATATATATATATATATATATATATATATATAGATATATATATATATATATATATATATATATATATATATATATATATATATATATATATATATATATATGTATATATATATATATATATATATATATATATATATATATATCTTCGGTCGGATATAGGTCGTATAAATAGTAAGGAGATCGTATGGGTTGAAATATTTCATATACTGATTTAACCCTTAAATGCATGAGGTCAGCCCCCAGTATGGAGACCAAGCAACCCTAATGTAATATAGCTGGGTTAACCCGAATTGAGTATTAATTTTCCTGGGAAATGCACCATTTTCCCGATAAAGGGGGAAAACAGCGATTTGTGACGTGTACCATATATGGTACTCAATACATATTTGAAGAAAATACAATTTCTTGAAAGTATTTCTTTATTTATTAGAAATTAATGAACAAACATATAAAAGTAAATGAATAATTAATGAAAAGCCAATAAAAATAACAATTCTAGCAGATTTTAGTTGAAATATAATAATTATTATTTCTTCTTAGTATGATAATCGAAGAAACAATTGCGTTTCTGTTCAAGCAAAGGTGAACACTACACTTCCTGCATTTAAAAAACGAACGGTTGTACACTTTTTGTCTTCACCCCCCACCACATGCCTCTATTCATTTTTATCATAGTCTTTGGGTCAGAATTGATAGTTCCAATGCTGTGAATGACTTGGATCCGCAGATAATTCAGTAATGGTATGGAGTGTAAGAATGGCCTTACTTTGAATAAACGTTTAGGATTTTCGGCATCTTACTCATCGCTGTTTTTTAAGTTAAAGAACTCCCCCTTTATTTTCTCAAACCGGCTGACCGTCATTACAATACGCACTGCATCAACTCCATAATACTAATGTACTTTCCGAATTCCAGGGCATCAAAAAATAAATTTTAAGTGTTATTTTCAACTTTTGCGTAATAAATGTCTCGTCAACTATTTTCGATATAAACTCGTACGGAAAAAATACTTGAAACATGTTTATGCGGTAGGGATCTCATCTCTGACTCGGTTCTAATTTATAATTTACGAGAAAAGAGGGTCGAAGAAACCAACATCCTTTTTCGTAGAGGGTCCTGCATCAATATAGACAAATTATTTGACATTGACGTACCAATATTAAGAAGAGAAATTCTAGAAGCTTCAAGAATAGATCAGTCGAGCTTATCAATGTTGAAAAAATCAATTCATCCGGTTCTTCATCAGACTGATCGCCATTGTTATGTATACCCACCACTTTCTCATCCTTATAACCTCTATTCGTCAATAATAAAACCACCATGTCAAAATAAATAATAACAATAATAAATCAAAAATAGTAGTAATAAATAAATAATAAAAAAATAATAATAAACAATAAATAATACATAATAAAAATATTCAAAGAATAGCATTGATGTACGCCATTCTTTGACTAAGCCCCATGCACAGATGCATGGTGTACCATATATGGTACATAAAAAAGTATTACAAGATACCAAGTTGGATGAAGATTTGTTATAATAATCTAAAACAAAGCCCAATGTACTTACCGAATTGGTTTTTTAATAATGAATTATATATACATATGTTTTAATTAATTTCTTTTCACTACTGAAACTCGCATTTGAAATTATGTGGAAAAAGTGCATACGACAACTTCGTCAGCTTACTTTACAAAATATCAAAAAAGAGCTGAAACGGTATTTATATGAACAGTTATAATGTCTGCTTAAATATAAGGCGTGCATTATCACGCTTCAGTTTAATTGGAAAGATAATCGTATGATTAAAGACATGTACCATATATGGTACGGTATACATTTAAGGGTTAAGACCAAAAAACATGAATGCTTCTTTCGACACTTTTAATACGTCCTTATACCAATGGTCAGCACACTGAATTCTCATGCCAAGAACATCAAGAGTATCGGATTCCTGCAACAAGCTTTAATAAGAATGTGCTGTAGGACACACGATCGATCGCCTTGAAAATATCCAGAACTACATTTGTTCGCAAAGAAACTTTTCACGTCTAAGTTCTTTGGAACACTTGGTTCTCGTCCGTTTATGTAGTAATTTAGAATTAGCGTTTTTGTTATTGCGTCATTTTCTAATGTTTATATATCTGTTTGGTACTTCGAATCTAATGTTTTAATAATTATTAGGTAGACGACTTTAAGGCACTAAAAATACGAAAATATGCTCTTATGCACTAAAAACTCAATATATACATTTAAAGAAAATGTTCAAACATGCACAAATATTCACAAATATGCACCATAAGTCATTAAATATGCAAAATTAATATGCACTTAACCCTTTAACCACTGAAGTCGAAATACGAGGTATTTTCTTATGAAATTTTGGACTAAAAAGCACGAATGTGAAGTCCGTTTGTCAAAAAAATTTAACCTAAAAGTGCCAGGTGGAAAAAACTAAAGATCACCTGAAGACAAAAAGCTCGATTCGAACAAAAAAATTTGTTTCACAAATCAAACACGCAACAAATTATCAAAATACAACTTAAAGCTACTTACCAAAATAAGTTCCGAGACGATTGAGCTTTTGGAAAGTATGTTTTTTTTTAATTTTAATTTTGCACCAAAATCATAAATAATTTTCGTGCCTGTTTTGACAAAAATCTTGACAGAAATGGGTGTATCTATCAAACTATTCAACTGAGCGCGTTCAAACCGGCACTGTTCGATAGATTAATTCAAACCGACAAAAATATCGTTGGCGATTAGTGCACCAAAAATATTACTTTGGATATAATTGAACTTTAGTGATGACCTTCTGTAGACGGTCTCAGTGGTTAAAGGGTTAATATCCAAATATGCAAAATATCAAGGTTGGTAGCGAAGATATGCCGTTATTGGTAAAGGAAACGCTAATTTATATTATTTTGGTAGCGGTATTTTAAGGCTAGCACTAGTTCAGTTATTTCGATAAAAGTATTTCAAGGATAAAAGGTGAAAGGCTTTTGAATCGATAATATTTTTTTCTAAGCGGTATTGCCTGCCAACCTTAAAAAATATGCATTTGCAACATAATATCCAACAACAGCAAATCAATGCTATTTTGTTGCACATTCTTTGATTTGGTAAAGGTTTTGGTCACTGGCTACTGACTACTGACTACAAACATGAATATGCATAAAAGTCCCAGTCCTGATAATTATAATTCAAGTTTAGTTAACAACTCGCAGATATATGCAGTGATACCGGCGTTTTGACATAAAATATTAAAATTTTCAAGCATTAAAAAGAAATTCCTTAAAAGTCTGCACTGATGCAAAAAGAAAATAATCCAATTTCTGCATAAAAAAAAATTGTTCATTAAAGAGACAACATCAACTTATAAATTGACGTATTTCCTTTTGATAAATAATTTGACAAGCGTATCGAAATTATTATTAAATATGGAAAAAGAGGTCGGCGCAGCATGGAAAGAAAGAAAGAATTTAAGTTAAAATGTATCTTGTAAATAAAAACTAACAAAAACAATTTTAGAGAAAGGAATACAAAATAAAATTATACACAAAACAATACACTCAGTGTGTTAAAAATATAATTTGGTGAGTAAACCTACTTACAAAACGACTGCGCGCTAAAATACAAAAAAAAACAACTTCTCAAAATTGTTTAATATGGCAGTAATACATAGTAATACCAATTTTTTTGAAAACAAAAAACGCAAAATAAAAACTGGATAGTGTAAAAACGGTTAGTTATAATACATATTGTCATCTAAAATGCAAAATGGGCATAACCAACATTTTTATTATTTTTTTTTCCTTTTTAAGGAAAAAGCGAAATATAATTTTTTTTTACAAATTCTTTAAAAAATCTGATTATTTTGATTATATAACGATAAATTTTTGGGGATGAAAGTAGTTCAATGCAGAACTTTTAATAATCACTTATTCCCATTTAAAATTGAATCGAAAAATTTGGAAACTTAAAAACATTTTAGATTCGAAATTTTACTCATAAAACTGGTATTTTTATAGTATTGCAACTCTATGTTTTGTGTAAGCATGGAATTTAAACAAATGCATAATAATACGCCATATTGGATTTTAGCTGACGATATCTATGTACAAGATGGCCAAACTGAATCACCCTACCGGGGTGATTCAGAGACTGGAGGGATTAAGTCGGACGATTTTGCTAGTTACTGCAAATCGCCAAAACGGGACATTTGGCGGCTCGGAAAGACATTTTTTAATATTTCCATTATCGCACGAGCTGTTTGTGCAGTTGCGCCGACCCGTTGGAACTGCCACCTCAATTCATCAATTCGCGGCAATCAAACCACGATGATCATAGTTCTGTTTGGTTCACCTGTAACCTGTTACTCACAGTGTCATCGAAAAAATAAGACCCAATGACACCTTCGTCATAAAAGATGCTAAATTCAGCGACTATAAGTAGATGTAATGGCTCTTCGTGAATGATTCGTGAATGATACGGTCCAGGAATTCATATTCATTATTCTGTAGCCACGAGTATTCCGTGCTCTTGAGTATAGCGTTCCATGGCTTGTCGACGTGTATTCCGTATTTGATTACTAGAGAAAGAGGTGTATTAAAATATAACGGACAATTGACGTCCTTTGCAAAAATAATTTCATCTTCTAATGGGGTGAAACATTTTCGGCCCCCTTTACTTTAACAAAATTTTCAAAAAATTCCATTTTTTCTTCTGACGTTCACAAGAATTATTATTTTTTGGCAGGTGTGTCTGAAGCGGTTTTACGTAAGTGGAAAAGTTATTTGTGGTATTTGGCACCAGAAACAATGGCCTTAGCGTTTTTCGATTCAGATGTTTATGATCAGATGTTTATGATTCAGATATTTATGAATGATTACAACAGGATCCTTACGAAAGACGAAGAATATAATTAATTTCTCTTACAATGCATTGAAACATATCGTCGCAAATATCCCTCACACAATAAGTCGGATCTAATATAATCTTCAAATTGTTGTAACTTTTTTTTGTTTTTATAACGATTTTGATCATTTATGGCTTGTTAGAAAAGAAACTGTATTTAAAATCGATGTGAAGTCTAATTATCCAAAAAAAAATATTTTTAGTTTACTTACGACCACGTTTTCCTTTATAACTCAGGAACCAAATGAGTCTCCTCCTTAAAATTTTGCCACAAATGTAGAGAGGCCTTAAATTTTAACATATAATTTTTTCAGAATTTTAAAAAAATTTCATTTTGAGATATGGGTCTTTGAAGATTAAACTTAAAAAAATTACCTCTAAGCTTTTAATAAAAAAAATGCTTTTGGGATACTATTTTGAATGTTATCTTTTAACCTTTTAAATGGTATCAATAGAAAAATTTTAGGTTATATAGTTTAGAAGTTATGGGCGACTTTATATGGACACTTTTTCCATATTTTTATTGCCAATTTTCATGACGTCATATTTCGAAAACCGAAAGGGTTTGGGGTCGAAAGGTTAATGATTTGATAAACACTACCCATTTACAATATTTGTGGCGAATTTCATTAAAATCGGAGATGACAAAACCGAATGCTGTGCGGTTTGACATGAAATGACCCATATGTCCTATTGCGGAAAAAATGTTGAAAAAAATTCCAAATCAGTTAAAAATTTAAGTTTGCAGAGCAACAGGTTCAAATTTTGGAGTGTGTAGGAATTCAAAATTTGTTTTTAAATAGTTATAATTATTGACGAATCTGAAATGAAATAGATCGGCCAATCTGATTTTTAAATATAGCAAGTCAACTTTTTGTGGATTTAGAACATTTAACTTTTTTATTTTACACTTTTTTTCTTTAGAGAATTTAAAAACAAAATCTTAAAATGCTTGGTTTAACACAATCAAAAGTTGAATTTGTTAAGCTTTAGTGATGGATAATGTACAAAATGACCGTGTTAAAAAAAGGATTTTTTTTTTTAAATTCGCCTGACCGATAAAACATTTATTTTCAGAATGGAAACCAAATATAGTTAAAAACAATGTATCTTTTAATCTTCCTTAATTCTGACAATTTTATTTCTTTTTAATTTTTATTTTTTATGTGGTGAAAAAAACGTCTTTAATGCAACTTCTTTATGTAAAAACTAATTTATTTCAACTGTTGTGTTTTTCTTTTTTATATTAAGTTTTTAAAGAACAATTTAAATTGAATTAATTCAATTTAAAAAATTTATTTTTGTTTTTTCAATACATATATGAATTTTTAACTTTCATGAAATGACTGATTATTTTATTTATTTTTTTTTTTTTTTGATTTTTTTGTAAAGACTATATAATTTAAATTGTTATACGGAATTCATCTTCAAAAAAGTTTTTTCACCACTAAAATTTTTTTCAAAACAAAAAATTTTTTTTTCACATCAAAAATTTTTTCACCTCAAAAATTGTTTCCACCACAACATTTTTTTTCACATCCAAAACAGTTTTTCATCTCAAAAATTTTTTCCACATCCATAATTTTACATCTAAAGTTTTTTGCATTATTTGTATCAAAAACAATAGAGAACATTTATATAAATATTGGTGGAGGGATTTTAAAGATTCGGCACAGCCTAATTTAGACATTTTTTACTTTTATTTTATAAATAAAGTGTTAAAGCAAATTTTTCGTTTCATTTAAAATTTTGTCCATAAATCATAACATGTATCCTCATTAAAATATAATGAACCTTTGTAAAACAGCTAAATAAAAAATATAATTTTTAAATTATACAAGTTAAAAAATACTAAATTCGGCTGTGCCGAATATTTAAATACCCTCCAACCATGTCCTAAGAACACAATCATTTACCTAATCTCAGGTAATATATAAGACATGTCAAAAAAATATTTTACAATTTAACCGATATTTTCGTTAAATTATATATGTTACATGTTTTTTGGCCATTTTTATTTAATCCTGGGAGCACTTTCAGATAAAATGTTTTAAAATAAAAGGTGTTGAACATGTTTGTTTTAGCTCCACACATATTTACTTAGAGGCCAGGTCGATTGTGAAAAAATACAAAGCTTTCTAAAAAGCAAACGTAACCCCATGTGTTCGTTGGGAGTTAGTGAACCCAAAAGAAATCTGCTAAAAACTGAAACCATAAAAAAATAAAAATACTTTTTTCAGCTAAGTACATATCGAAACAAACTTTTGGGCCTGGTACAATTTTTTAAAAAAAGCAAGGCACATATTCTTATGGCCTTCCCTGTAGTGTGCGAAACTACATAAAAACCCACAAATGTCTAAAATATCTACGAAATGAACCAAATTCCAGAAATTCAAAACTTTAATATGGTATTAGAAATTACATACATTTATATCTTTATTTCTTTTAGGAATAAAAGTACAATAAGTGTGGCAGAAAATGTATTATAGTACTCGTATGAACTATATCATCCCAAACAAAATTATTTTCTATCCAACAGCGTTTAAAAGAAATTAGATCACAAAAGTTATTATAAAAAAAAAATAATAAAAAGGGGACATTTTTGAATAATACCAAATGATTCAAAGGAATACCATAGCACTTTTAAGGTTCTAATAATTCAAAAGGTACTTAAGTACAAACTTTATTAATCCTGTCCTCCAGTGTTTTAATACAAATATGTAATGTAAAAAAAAAAAATAGATGTGATTATGGAGGTGAAAAAAAATTGTTTGAGGTGAAAAACGTTTTTGGATGTGTAAACAATTTTTGAAGTAAAAACAAATGTTTGTGATGAAAACAAAATTTAGTGGTTAAAAAAAAATTTTAGAGGTGAAAATAATTTTTGAGGTGAAAAATATTTGAGGTTAATATAAAGTATTATTCAGTTTTAAGCGACTGGTGAAAAAATATGAGAAAATATATTATTTAAGGGTCGCTACTAAGATTTAGAGGTACCTTCACATTTTCACTCATAACTTTTTAACCACTGGACCGATTTTGCTCACTTTTATTACCAAACTGCTCAACAGGATCTCCATTAAAATGAGCACTCTTCGAGTCGTGATCGCCATCTCAACAGACAGACAGACGGACGGACATCGCTAACACGACTTAAAATCACATAAATATAACGAATATACATAATGGGGGTCTTAGACCTATATTTCGACATGTTACAAACGGTATGACAAACTAATGTATACCCTCACCATATATATTGGAGGTTATAAAAAAATCAAAAAAGTTCCCCCCCAAAAGCTTGAGCTGCTTAAAAATACATATATTGATTAAAAACCCCATATTTCACCATATAAAGTGTGTTTTAATTTTTCAATAAACTTTGGGCAGACCTTAGCGTTATCCGATCGGCCCCAAATTTTTTATTAGACGCTTGTAGGCCAAATAGAAGCTTTTTCGGCCCGGCAATTAAGGATCGCAGCAACTTTCAGTTTCTGCCTCATATGCTATAAACGGTCTAATGATCATGTATGTTCATGCAATATTTACATGGATAGGCAGTTTATATAAGGACTGATTCCAGCAGATGTCCGATTTTCTTTAAATTTGTGTTTGAATAATGTGTTTCCAATTATTCGACCTGGGCGGTTACGAGGTTAATTCATTATACGAAATATCATATTGTTTAATGAATTTGATTTTTTTTTTTATATAAAAAAACACAAAATAAATATCAAATTAAATCAAATGATCTGGTCTATGAAAAGTGTCAATTAAAGATGATTTAAATTATACTAAGAATTTTTAATGCTCCATATTAATGATTTTCTTAAAACAATAAAATCTCCTCAAATCGTAGTTAATGTAACGCATAACCTAAATTACACTTTGGCGTTTTGTCAAACCAAAACAGCATTAAGTTAGCATTACTGATTGTAGTTAAAATACAGAGCAACAAAAATCTTCCAAATACATTTTGAATGATATATAAGAGCAAAACAAAACAACGCATTTCATAAGTTTCCTAACACCAGCAGATGCTCAAATAAATTTAGTCGATAAAACACTGTGTTTGAATACGGTTGGTTTAAATGGTAAATTAAAATAAATAAAAAAGAAAATTCAAGTGGATTTGAAGAAATTATAAAGAAAATAAATAATAAAGAGAGAATTTTTATAGTATAGATTTTGTAATAAAAAAATATTAAAATAAGAAAAACAAAACGCGCAAAATTTTTTCCTTAGCCAACGAAATGAAATTAATTGACATACATATATATTAAAAATAATTTAAAAAAAAATAGTTGAAAAAACAAAATAGTTAAAAAAAATATAACAAAGTTAATTGAATCGAAAAAAAATAACTTATACCCACCCTTGGAATTTGTGAAAGGAAACTAAAACAATCATTAACCACCGTATTTAAGAAAACAAGAAAAAATAAACTATTTCGGAAAAAACGGCCTTAAATCAATATAGTTTTTGTGACTGCACAAAAACTTCCTAAGACTCTCAACCATCCAAGAACTTCCCAAATATTATGACAACAATGATGGAAGGTATGACTTCCATAGATATGGGCTGTAGTCCCATGCAAGAGACAATAGGCGACGTTATGACCGATGAATTAATGGAATCACCAGAAGAAAGGTTAGTTAGTGATTGATTGATGATTAAACAATTTTTATAAATAACATAAATAGTTTAATATTTGAAGGGCACTTCTGATTGCATTTCATAAAACAAACAAATAACATCCAATCTATTTCCTTTCTTTTCCAGTTAAATTAATGCTAAGGTCTTTTTTTTTTTTTTTTTTGTTTGTTTGCTTTTTATTAGAAAATTCAATTAATATTGATTTTTCTTTTCATTGTATTTAGTACTTTCATTTCATTTCATACATTTTAGTTGCTACAAACACACGTGTTTTTACTATGAATTTAAAAGATTCGGAAATCTTTCATATATAAATATTGTATATTTTGTAAAACTATTAGAAAAAGGATTTTAAAGGATTCTGACGTCATTAACAAAAATTTTTTAATTCAAATTGACATCATTATTATGTATGTATACAGAACAATTAACTTTATTAGTTTTTGTTTGTGTGTATTTGTTAGACGAATACAATAATGTTAAAATTAAACTTTTATTTACATATTAATAAATTATAACTTCTTTATGTCACGAATTTTAAATTATTGTTGTTGTTATGTACATAAATGTCATAAAACAACAACAAAATTGTAACAAAAATTTATTATCAGACTTATTTTGTTCAAATTATAATTACAAATATAATTTGTAAATATTATATAATATACTTAGGAAAAAAGGTTTACAGTTATTCTTAAAACTTATCGTATATACCTGTGTTTAAGTCAGTAGATAATATTTTATTATATCTTAACTTTTTGCAGTCGTTTTTAGTAGTTTAAGTAAAAAACTTGTAGCGTAGTTTAAATATTTTTCATTAAAATTTTCATGAGTAACTTATTTATCATACAGTTATGTTTCTTAAATAAGTAAGTTCGATGGTTTCTGGCAAATTTTTGTCATTAAATTTCCCATAGTTATCTCTTAATTGCAAGAGCATGCATGACCCTTACTTTGGGCGTCACATTTTAATGTGTCCAAAACGCTACGTTTTATGGCCGCATAACAATATTTTTGGTCTTTAAAAATTTCGTTAGTCTAGCACACTGATATAATTCACTTGTAGGTAAAATCTCATAAAATAATGCAAAGATTTTTAAATAATAAATTTGTTACAAGGTTGTATTTAAAATCACCCAAAATAAAAGGTTCCCCCATAAAGCAAACTACGAAAATTCACCCAAAAATCACGATGAAATATCAAGAAAAAAAACATAAATTTTGATATTTATCTGAAAAAATATAAATTTTTAGTGCAGCATTTACGATTGGAAATTACAAATTATTTTTAGTTATAGGCCAATAAAGCAACATAATTCTAACTGGTCATAACGGGTGATGTTGTTTTGCTATATCTTTTTCTATGAAATGACATAATTTTATTTTTGCATTTTCTTTAAATGTTTATGTAGACCAGTGAAGGGCAACATACATACTTTTCATTTTACGCTTGTATGTGAAGCAGCAGAAAATGAAATTCAACTTGACGTTCGCTAGTTTTACACTAAAAAAACTTTTTAGTAATCTAAAGTAAAAGGTTTTTGTTAGTTTTTTAATATTTGTATTTTTATTATTATTTATTTATTTATATTAATCATATAATTACAAATTATATCCTAATACCCTAACCGAGCACTAGCAACAAAGGCCATAGGCTCATTGTAGCGAAAACAGACCAGAGCCTCTGGTGTGAATCGAACCCACGACTCCCGCATTGATAAGCTTATTTTTTTTATATATTGAACTCTTTAATATACATACAGTCGTGGTCACACAACATTTTTTCCCGAGTAAATTTATAGCGGTTCCCTGACTTTTTCTTCATTTCAAACATACCAAGTATATAGACTTGTAAGTTTATATTTTTTTAGGCGAAAAAAAATGAGCATTTGATGTCCAAATGTTCAAACTAGCAATTAGTAAGTGTTAGAATATTGAGTATTTAAGTGGACACATAATTAAGTCAGTTATTGTTAAGTAGGTAACTTAGCTTAGAAAAATAAATATAAGATTATAAAATTCAGATCCTTCTTAGTCGATTATAGTGTTTTTTTTTTAACAAACGAGCAAAAATAGAAGTACCACCCCCGCAAAGAGGGAACTCATTTGGAAACGCTTTAAAAATTTTGTTTTGTTTTTCCAAGAAAAAAACCCTGATAAACGTCTTTTTTCAGCAGAAAGGTTAATGACCAAAATGAGTAAAACTTATACTTTTTTTACATCTTCGCAAATAAGGTCTAGCATGAAATCAGAATACAATGCTTAAATATCAACAAGAACTGTAAGAAGGCGAATGTGTAAAAAAAAAATATTAAGCAGGGTCTAGAGTTTGCAAAATAATATCTCCACTGTGACCAAAATTTTTTGAAATCGGTTGCCTGGAGCAATGAATCTCAGTTTAATGTTATTTTTTAATGATGTCAGACAGCTTGTAAGTTATCCAAAAAACGCTCAATTAAATCCCAAATATACAAAAACAATAGTGCCGCACGGTGGGTCGTCGGTGATTGTATCAGGATGCTTTACCTCATCAGGAGTTGGTCCGATAGTGAAAATTTACTGCAAAATGACAGGGGAAATGCATAGGAATATATTAGAAAATAATCCGGTTAGTGATTGTGATGACGATTTTTCACTAGGATGCATATTCCAACAACATAACGACCTGAAACATAAGACTCGGGTCATTAAGTCTTGGCTGTAGTGGAATATCGAGTGGCTAGCACACAGCCCATGTATGAATCCAACAGAGAACATATGGGGATTCATAAAACAGGCTGTTTCAGCAAAAAATTCTACAATTGTAGAAGATCTGTGGGAGATTATTTAAGAAAATGGTATAATATCACCCCTAATCAGTGTTGTGATATTGTCAAAACAATGACAAAGATATGTGACGAATTAATACGTCAAAAAGAATATCCCAACAAGTATTAAAAGATACAATATACCATTAATCAAAATGGTTTTTAATTTTAATTAATTTACATAATATTTATTAAATGACTTAATTTTTTGTCCACAAAATAGTTAAAGATTATTTAAAAAAGTTGAAAAAAGCAGTTAAGTAATCGTGAATTGTTTATGTTTAATTTAGTAAATAAGATTTTAGGCAAATGAATAAAACTTAAGTTTGTTTATGGCTAAAATAATATAATATTTATTCTTGATAGGAATTTCATGAGTTCAAATGACTTAATTGTGTGACCACGACTGTATTTTCATATTGTTTTTAATCATATTAATTGTATATAATAATAAATTAGCTATTATTTATTCAATCATAAATAATTTTTAAACCTCGAATTCCCGAGACCGCCAAAAACCGGTATTTAGCTATTAAGTAGTTTTGGATAAATAATAATTTTTTATTAAAGCAGTTGTATTATAACGACTCACCAATGGTGATAGTGATACAATTTACAAGCAGAAGGAAGATCAGTTAGACTAGGACTGTTGTGGGAGTTACGACAATAGATTACTCGGGCTAAGTGAAGTACCTGGGGGTAACCCTTAACAAATCCCTCACCTGAAATATTCATCTTGACTCGTTACCCAAAAAGGTTACCAGGGTATTCTATACTCGCCAGAGGTTTTTGGAAGGACAGAGACTGTACATGGTATGCTAGTCATTCAATACACTCAGAATATTATGTAGTTAACTGTTTGTAGTTTAATAAAAAAGTTTTCCGTTCCATTTAAAAGTAAAGGAACATATATTTATTTTTTAAAGAAATATCTATATTAACTTTTTTATACATTTATTCGAAATAATTTACTATCATTTACCATTTTTTTTTTCAGTTTCATTTATTTTTTTCTTTTGTTTGAAATTAAATAAAAAATTTACCCACAAAACGTAAACTTGTGGTTTATTTGTGTCCGTAACAGTTATTACAAATTAAAATTTTGTTTGCTGTCTGTTTCAAAAAAAAAAAATATTCAAAAAATTTCAATTTGTTTTTTTATTTAAATTGGTTGTATATATACAAAATTTTTTAATACTAATTACAAGAACTTCAAAAACACACATACATACACAAACACATTCACACATAAAGTCTTTATAGCTACATATGCATACATACATTTTTTATTTATAAAAACGGAAACAATTCCAATTAAATGAAAAAAAAAAAATTAGTTATTAAGGATTAGTAGGTAAAATTTTGACATTTATTTTAACTGATTTTATCATTTGTTTCTTACGGATGTGTCAGTTGATTAATCAACATTTAAAAATAAATAACAAATGGCATTTAATTTAAATCAAAATGAAGTAGACCGGTTTTTAAATGAAATATCATTTCTTTTAAATTATATTTTCAGTTATTTTAACTTACAAACTTTTTTAAGTGTACTATTGTTAGGCCTATAATCACCTATGTGGCTATCACATAGGGGAATATATATTACAAATTTTCTAGTTATTAGAAAAATTCTCGTGTCTTGGGTCGGGGCGACTACTGGCCCTGGGAAGAAAGGACTTAGGGACGTTGATGGGGTACTTTATTGGAGACTGAACAACTTATACCGTTGGGTCAATCGAACACTGATGTATCTAGATTTTGTAAGTTGGAATGGGAGACGTCGAAGCATATTTTCTGGGAATGTCCTAGGCTTGGTGTTAGTAGACTCAGGTTTTTATGTGGGCCTCACGACATTTGGAATATTCCCCCTGGCAGGATTCTTAGCTTTATCGGAAGCTTGAACCGTTAGGGGAGCTCTAGGCAACTCAAAAGACCCATGCTAGTCGCAGTGGGTAGTGCCATCTGATTTGAAAGTACATAGTGATTTGAAAAAATTAACTTATGAAACTGCTAAAAATATTTAAAAAATCAGCAAAAATATATTTACGGTAGGACATATATTATTGATTATAATAAAGGTAGTTCAGAGTCTGTATTTGTGAAATGAGTAACCAGTTTTACTTCCTATTTACTTGCTTCTGTAGTTATCCTTGCTGTTGAATGTGACAACTCCATAAACGTTTCGCATTTGTCCACATTGAGCAATGATTCCCATTCTCCGTCTTGAAACTCTTTGGGTTGACTCGGCCATTCCTTGTCTTCGAGCTCAAAATCACCACTTTTAAGGCAATCAAACCATCTCAGAAACGATTATTCAGATAAAGCAAGCTCGTTACAATTTTCTTAATATTAAAGTAATAAAAAAGAACTACATACATGCAAATACACTTTATCTGGTATGAAATTCGACATGTTTCTGGCAATATTTAGTATTGTTTTTGTTTACGTTTTCACCAAATGACACAAACTGCCAAAGACACTCATTTAAAACTGGAATATTGGTTCATATAATAGTTGTGGCCTTTTGTGTGAAACGCTCATTATTAATTCAAAGTCCAAATACTTAAACATTTGTTATTTTTATTAAGGACAACTAAATTGTTATTATTACAGTTTTAAATATGCTATTCCAATAAGTACGATAGATTTAAAATTTTATTTATTGATTTTTCTTTGACCTCGTCAAATTCACATTTATGCATTAACATTTGATTTCAATTACTGTATGGATGGTTGCACTGTGCGTTTTAAGTTAAGCAGCTAATTCAGGTGATTGACAGACATACAAATGCGTTTAAAGGTAATAAATATTTGGTTTATAAAGACAACCCCGCAAAATCTTTAATTCATTCTTACAATTTGTCATCATGTTAGACGAAGTCATTTTTATAAGCAGTTAATAACAAAAATAATGTGATATTGGAAACCATTTCTTTTTTAACTAAAAATAAGCTATAAAAATAATGATTTAAGTACTTGGAAAAGCTCGAAAAAACAGTATAACAAAACATTTAAATTTAATTAGCTTGTTATAAAATCGTTATAAAATAACAGTTGGAATGAAAACCTTGTCAATTTGTGCTTCAAAAATCAAAGATGTTTGCCAAGGGTAATTCTATAAATATATGGAACAATGGCTCATTTTTACGGGTAATAATTTACTAACTGTGAAAAAGGAATTTCGCATAGTCATTTTCCTTAGAGTGTGTGATTTATAAGCCTGTTAAAAATCATGAGTTGTTTGTGGGTTGGGTGGTTCATAAGGAGGCTCACGATCACCTGGTGCTGATCCTCACAATTTTTTCCATTAAATAAAATAAAAAAAATAGTTTTTACTATTCGTTAGTAAATTAAATTATATTTAACATTTAACAATATATTAGAAATTATGTATCTATTTTAATCCTACATTCCTTCAGAAAACGAACAAAATCATGTTAGCAGCTATACTCTTAAACATGAAAATCATACGTCAGTCTGGCAAAGTTTGCGTTTGTTTTTCTTGTTGGTATACTATCTTGGACGGAAAAACGAGACACGGTGGAGATGTGAAGTTAAACACAAATGTAAAAATTGAAAAATTGGATTACTTAAAGAAAACAACGAATTAGATACATTTTATTGAAGGCATTGCTTACATGCAATAAAGTGATAGCAAGCAATTGTCAAACTGATTTCATCTCAAGTGAAGACACTGAATTTTAATGTTATTGCAATAGCATGATATCGTTGACACATAATCGGCCTTTGGCTTGATGTTAAAAGCTCTATGGCACTCTCGTACCGATTTGTGGTTATATATTCGCCTATTTAGAACCTTAAGTATTGCCTGACTGTCAGACATTGCATTAATTTTAGTTCGAGTGAGATTTTTTCGTGACAGTATTGAGGCAGCTGAATTGATTGCATATAATTCTGTTGTTAAAATTTGTAGCCTCTTTACTTAGGGGCACTTAGGTTCATATACTCCATCTCCCACTCCATTTAAGGTTTTGGAGCCACGAGTGTACCACTTCTGGGCATCCCCATTTAGCCAGTTTACATTACGGAGCCTATTTGATCACTGCACAAAGACATATCCTTAAAAGTGCCCCTTATGATCACCCTCCTTATAATAATAGATTTTATGTACATCGATAACCAGTTTTATAGCCTTTCCTTGAATTTCCAGATGCAACGGTTCAAGGTTAAGAAAAACCTCTACTAAAATTGTCGAAGTTTTTCTTATTGATCCGTTTATATTAAGGCAAGCAAGCTTCTGAAGTGTGCATAACTTCAGCTGGGTTGTCACCTGTGTCGTTAATGGATGCTGGAACAGGAGAGCAGTATATGTATTGACAGTCAGGCTATATTTAAAGCTTAATACAAGAGTGTTCAGAAGTGCCGGCGCAAGCTCAGCGGGGAACAGGGTCTGCCTTCTGTGGGTACCAGATCATGTTGTAAGGATTAGTTTTACTCAAAAATCCGATCGAGTAAATTTAATAATTTTAAATAAAAAATCTTAAAAATGTACTTGAAACAAATTTAAATCGTAGTCCCATTATAAAAACTGTTATTTTTGCTGCAAAAAAGTAAGAATTATGTCCCGTTATAATTTAACCAACAGTCAACTCAAACTTTAGATGGGAAACAGTAACGGGACATTGTGAAAATGAGGCTAAAGCCCAATTAAAATTTAAATTCAAAATTCAAAATTTATTTGGAAACATTAAAAGATCTCATTTTTCACTAAATCATAAGAACTGCTTCTTTAAGTAAAAATCATTAGTTCCGATCCAAATTTTCACAACACCGAAATCAAAATTACTGCTTTTTTCTCTTCTATTGCTAGATTTTTGGGGAAGGGGGAAATTTTAACCTTTTAAATTTAAAAGAGTATACTTCTAATATAAATAGTCTCGTGTGGGTTCTCTGAATCCAATATGTGACAATTTTTCTTATTGACATAGCCACCGAAATAAAATGGAGCTTCATCTGAAAACACGATTTTTCAGTAAAATTTTTTATCTCCTGCCAAACAATCTTCCGCCCATTCGGGGAAGCGAAAACGCTTTGAATGGTCATGAGGCTTCAGTTGTTGGACCAATTGATCTTTGTAAGTCTTCATACCGAGGTCTTTATGCAAAATTCTTCTCAAAGAAGTGCGAGAAATGTTCAGTTCCTGAGAACGATGACGAGTTGATGTTGATGGATGTTCTTGGACATTCTCAGCCACGGCAGCACTGGACGAGAACGTACACGGGTTGGTTTGTTCAATAACGATCCATTTTCATGAGTTCGCTTCACAAATTGACGCACAAACTTAACTGAAGGCCGATCTCTCCTCGAAAATTTTCCACGTAAATTTCTTACAAATTGCGTTAAAGACTCACTACTTTGGAAGAAAGTTTTTGATATTTCCCAATTTCGTTCGAGCGTATAGCGTCCCATTTTGCAAATGTCAAACATAAACCTGAAAATAAAAATAAAAATGAATGTTATTCTACTTCTCAAAGTCAAAGTAATCGTTAGTTGATATTAAAAATTTTAAATGACCCACCCTGTATTAAGCATAGGTTGAGTCACTAATATCAAAATTATATTTAGGTAAATTTATGTATGTACCTTTAGGAAAATTTAACATTATGTGACTCTCTCTATCCTCAATATGGTAGAGTTGAATATTTTGATTTAACAACTTTTCATATAGTTACGGACTAACCCCATCAATATGGAGTAGTATTTAAAAGTTTTACTGAAATAAATATATATATTTTTTTTATTATTGATATTCAATAGAATGTCGTTGTAATTATTAATCTATTTAATATTATTTTTCTATAAATAAACAACGAATATGTAAATATTATGGAAATTTATATGTAGATATTTTTTTTAATATTTAAACAACTAATAGAAAAACACGACAATTTAGCAAATAAAAATGAGAATTTTATAATTACTATAACAGAAAAAATAATATATTAATAATTTGCTACCGATTTTAACTGCGGACTATAAACTTTTATTGTTTCAGTAGTTTATAGACTTAATTATCTTCTAGTTCCAAGATGAGGGACTTTGTGTTATTTAAATTTTATTCCTTGAAATGTTGCATATTATCTTTAAGAAAGATAAAAAAGCAAACAGCTGATTTTGTTTTATAAATTTAAAAATATACATAAAACCTTCACCCACACCATAACTCAATTTTATAGATAAGATTTCGAATAATAATTTAAAAAAAAAAATCATTTTCTCAATCTTGAGATACAGAATGCTTAGGAAATTATTTAAAAAATAAATAAATGATGAAACTAAAATTGTTGTTTTAATCTTTCTATCTTTTTCATTCTTTTTTATACGCATTGCAGTTACTTGGTTTTTTTATTTTGTTATTTAACATAGCATATTAGCTCTTTAACTTTTATTAACTGTCTTAAAATAGCGCATTTTGTTTTATTACATTTTGTGTGTGATATGTATGAATCATTTTGTTGGTAATATTTTTAAAATGTTTTATTATTTGTTTTATTTAAAGATCTGCTTTGTTTTTTTTTCCAAAAAAAAAAAACATCATCTAATTGCTAATAATGAATTACATACAGCTGTGTGTTTTGCAGTTGTTAATTGGAGCAAAATATTTTAATATTTCACTAAATATGGTTGTTAATTGAATTTCAACAGTGCAGGTTTGTTTTCATTTTTATTTTTTTTTTAATACTAGTTAACAAATATGACTGCATATGTTACATATTGTGAACATTGTGAACATTGTGATAAGAGGAATGTTAAAATAAATTTAGTTATTCGAATTTCATGTGAAAAATTGTTAAATATTATTAATGGCATTAAAAAAATTGTGTTTTTCTGCAGGCAGGTTTGCAATGGATAGAATTACCACTTGGGAGCACTAGTATTGGGTAAATTAAAAACGGTTCTTAGCTCGTATAAAAAGCTGTGATTTCGTGGCTTTTAGTAAGAGTATTTTTTATGTGCAACTTATAAATATTAAACAAACCAAACTCAAATTTGTACATAGGGTAATATAAACTACAAATTGAAGTCATTGTGACGTCCCATAACAAACACGTGCCGTATTTTTCCATACAAATTGACAATTTAAATGCGTCGAGCGTTGCAGTTGTAAAATATAATTTTTTTTTTTTTTATTTTAAAACGTTTTCTCTAATTCTCTTGTTTTTTGTTTCTATTTCTCTTAACAGACTTCCCACATTTTAAAAATTATTCTAAACAAAAAACATATGACGAATAAAATTAACATACGATATTCTATGACTCTTATGTTATCTTTGTATTCTAGCGAATGTCCAACGTTCTATAAACCAACTTGTTCGTTTCGAAATTTTTATTAAAATAATTATTTTTTTTTATTGTTTGTATAAAATTAAAATGTCAAGAAAAAAATCAGGGTCGTTAGCAAGAGGAGGAGATACTTGAGAGGAAATAATCTCTGCTAAAAAAAATATTACAGTTTTTGCAGTCACCGTCGTACGTCGTTATTTTGGGCGCTTTTTCTCTTACAGCAACAATCGTTGTACGTCACGTTCTTATTCTGGGCCGACACATGAGGCTTATACTCAAAAACGAGAACTTTAATTCGATTGAAAACTTTTAATTTTTCCCTGATTTATTAACACGAAACACATATAAATTTTCGACTTGCACATCTATTTGATTTTTGTACCCAATGAGAGTTGTTTGCTTACTTCCCCACAAAATTGTCGTCAAAGAGTACTCAAGGCATTTAGGAATTTGTCCTGTATAAATTACTGTTGAGGTCAAGTTTAGCATCAAGATCGTGTATTATTTCATGTTTTAAACCTCATTTATTGTCCTGTATTTATACAATTTGGCAATAGATATGCAACAGAACACTAATGACAGAAGAAAAGAAATAATTTAATTATTTTTTCGTTGTTGTTTTTGTTTTTTTCTTTGGTATTTGAGGATTTGAATAACGCTCCTAGACTAGAACAAAAAATTTTCATTGAGTTTGTAATTTAATCTAAAAAATAGAAATTCTAAAAACGTCGTCCCCTGATGATTTCCTTAAGCAATACAGAAATCCGGATAGAGACCAGCCTTCAACTATCTTTTATAAATTAAAAAAATAAACTAAACTTAATTTCTTTTTCTATATTTGGAAATAACAAATATTCCCGGCTGGCTTTGCAGTAGCTCATCATAACAGTCCAAATTTCCAAGAATTTGTTGACAGTTTCTGGTTCTATCTCACAAACGGCTCGGATGATATCAACCTTAGGGTTTTGGAAAGTTTCAGAATTATTCGCATAGCATCGGTCTTTAACAGCACCCCACAAGAAAAAGTCTAAAGTCGTCCCCTTACTGTTGTCATTGTAAAGTATATTGTCGCTTATACTCGTATATTCATCGACGGCAAAGCAAAGTATATTGTGTCCCACATATACGATTCGTGTACGATTTCGCGGACATTTGTATAAAGAAGTCGTCGACGATTTACATTGACTTTCGCCAAAATGACGCCAGCGATTTACTATGTATGTGTCGCGCACAAGTCTTCAGGATGTCTTGTCGACATGGCCAACAGGGTATATTTAAATACAGTGACAAGAAGAGGGTTAATACATATGCATTCCACTACAAACCACATAAAACCTCAACATTTTTTTAAATATTTATTATTTATTATTTATTAAAGATAAAAATTTAAATATTTATTATATTTGTCATAACGTGTTATTGTTAATTAACTACACTTAACATGAACACATATTGATTACACTACTTTAAAAGGTTTTTTCATAGATTTCTACTAACACTTTTTGAAAGTTTCATCGAAGTATTATCCAATCGCGTTTCCGCAATATTGGACTAAATCCTCAAAAAAAAATTAACTAGAATTTAGAAAAATTAACTTATTTGGAGGAAAATGGAAATGAAAAAGGCGCAAGACACTTTTTAACAATATTTCAAAATAAAAAAAAAAAAATCTTGAGATAAACAAACAAATTTTACTTAAAATTTGGTCAAAATTTCTAAATTATAAAAAAAAATACTATTTACTATTTTTTATTAGAAAACAGTCAAATTTCCTCCTAATTAATTCATATATTATCTTAAATTTTACTGTTAGTTAGGAAATGTTTCCTTGGTTTTAGAAAAATTTATCTTTAAGTTCTTTTTTTTCAATTTAATGTTTAGACTATACCGTTCATTTGCGAGAAGACCGGCATAACTCAAAAAACTCGATAATTCGAATTTGTATTATTCCAAACGTCATTTGTATTATTCCAAACGTCATTAAATCTGCTAAAAAATATTATCATACTAAAATTTTAGAACGAAATTACAGAAATATTAACCTGAGTTAATAATTTCAGAAACAATTTATGTGCTTTTGAAGTTTTAATTAAATTTTTCTCAAAACACTTTTTTGATTTGATCAAAGAAATACGTAAATGTTGGTTGGTTTTTTGGCTAGAGTTTGAAATTTGTGAAGAAATTAATTTCTTTTCATAAGAGATGAAGGAATATTACAACATTAAATCTTTATTTAAGTTCATTAGATATTTTTTTTTTACTAAAAACTAGGACTTAACTCCCTAAAAATAAGAAAATATTTTCTAACATCAGGTTAAATAGCAATTCTTTTAAGTAAAAATTATCCTTAAATTTGATAAAAAAAACTTTCTAATAAATATTGTAACCATATATTTTAAAGTACTTTACACTCATTGTGTAAGTATTTTCCCACTTTTAAAGGACTTCCTTCTTCTCTTAACAAGCTGTATAGCAACATTTTTATCTGTAAATTAAGTTTAAAATAAGTTAAACGTTTTCGAACAAAAAAAATTCTATATTTAGCTTATTATTTCTGAAAAATTAGAAAATGTTTACTTCTTAAAATTTTTTAAAATTTGTAAATTTTTCCTAGAAATATTTCATCAGTTTCTAAAATCGAATAAATTTTTATTACTACATAGGAGAAAATTTAATTTCCTGAGACTTAAAAATTGAATTTAGAAATTGCTTTCTAAAATTTAGTTTATTTTATTACTCGCAAAAAAAATGAACAAACATTAAGTTCAAGCACTCTCTCATTTTAAGTTAGACACATTTTTTGAACTAAATGAGAGAAAATTATGTTCTAAACTTTTGTTTTTTTGAACTAAACTTAGTTTAATTATATATTTAAGTAAGAAAATCTAAGGTATTTTTCATAAAAATTGATAAATTTTTATTTTATATAATTGTTTTTTCCTTAAATCAAAAAATATAACTTAGGAAAGATATGAAATATTTCTGAGTATATAAAAACTATTTAGTTTATACCCAAGCATAGGAATTTTTCTACAATTTTACTTAAATTGAGGAAAATGTTTAAACTATTTCAAAGCAAATTTTGAACTCATTTTTAGTTCTTGTCTTTTCTTTTAGTGTAATGAGAAGACATGAGGCTTCAATTTCAATAGTAACCAGAATGACGAAAAATTTATTTTACAATTTTTCTTTAATACAAAATTAAATTCAAAACTAATTTGATTGGAAATTTTAATATATGAAAACAATAATTTATAACAGTTGCTAAGACGGGAGTTCTATATTAATGTATTAACATTAATGTAGGGCTCCAATAACATTCTTTTTTACCTCTGACCGACCCAGAGAAAAATAGTCTATACATCAATCTTGACGTATTTTTGAATTCATGTCGAAAAATTCTCTATAACGTTCATATTTTCTAAAAAGTTTGGACCTATTATAAATAGCCAGGTCCATAGTAGACACTTCATTGAATTAAAAGAGATTTGAACCTTGTAAATCTATTGAATACGTCAATAAATATTTGGAAAATATTTACTATTTTTTGTTAAGTTGAGCAGAATAACTAAATTTATTTTAAATATAACTAAAATTTTAAAGATATAGCTTTTTGTTTTTTTTTGTCTACTAATATTTAGCAAAGCCTTTTACTGATTTTGACAAGATAAATTATCATTTTGAATGCACTTAAATTTACATAGTTTAAATATAACTAAACTTTTGTGTATTAATAGTTTTGTTTTCACTGTTCTTATTTGACTAATATAATCTTAACCTCACTAAAAAGAATCTTTTAATTTCAGCACATTTTTTTTTGCTGGGCCTGTTTAGCTAATTTTTTGTAGATTTTTTTTTTGTAATTAGATGGGTTTATTTCTTTCAATGTAGAATTCGGGTTAAAATAATACCAGTAAAAACCACTTAAAATCCCAAACTTAGTTTAAATATTTATTTTATTTAAATTGTTTATTATTGTTAACTACATTATACATTGATTATAGGTTGTGTAATTAAAAAAAATAATAAAAATAAATAAAATGTGCGAGATTTTTTGAGAAACATTTCGAAAAATAACAATAGTATAGTAAATATTTAGCATTCATCATTATTTATGTTAGTTATATGACTTAAAAACCCATAAAAATATATTCAATAATTACACACTGAAAAACATATTTTGAAATCAAGCAGAAACAACATATAATCAAATAAAAACAGTTTTAAAATCAAACTACAGGTTGGTTGAAAAGTTCCTGCGCTCACCAAGAGATGACACTGCTAGCTCCAAACTTTTTTTTTTCTCAAGTTGGTATAACTGTCCTGAGAACACATGCAAAGTTGCAAGTCATTCTGTCAATTCTTTCTTTTTTTACAAGCCATTTGAAGTTGACGTGTCATTGATTTTTTTTAATATGAAAAAAATTGAATATCGTGCAGTCATTAGATTCTTTGTTTTGAAGGGTTTAAAAGCAAAGGAAATTTATGAACAATTGTTAGAAGTGTATAAGTAGTCCTCACTTTCAAAACGCACCGTTGAATTTTGGGCTGGTGAATTTAAACGTGGTCGTACCAGCCTTGAAGACGATCCACGCCAAGGACGACCAAAAACTGCAACCACAGCAGAAATCATTGAGCATGTACATAATATGGTTAATGAAGATCCAAGTTTGACTAAGCGTGAAAATGCTAATACCATAGGCATCTCAGACGAACGAGTACTCCATATTTTAAATGAAGAATTACGTATGAAAAAACTGTTTGGAAAGTTAGAGCTGCACACATTAACAATTCAACAAAAACTTGATCGAAAACAAATTTCTCAGCGTAGTTTGGAGCGTTTTAAGCCGTATAGAACCGACTTTTTGCGTCGTTTTATAACTATGGATGAGACTTGGATCTACCACCATGATCCTAAATTGAAACAAGAACGTTTACAGTGGACTGAAGCTGGTTGTTCAGCTCCAAAGCAGGTGAAGTCACAACGATCAGCAAAGAAGGTTATGGCATCAGTTTTTTGGGATGCAAAAGGAATTTTGTTGATTGATTATCTTCAGAAAGGTAAAACAATCAACTCTGAATATTATTGCAGCCTTTTGGATGAGCTGGATGAAAAAATTCGTGAGAAAAGACCTGGTTTAAAGAAGAAAAAAATCATTTTTCATTAAGACAATGCACCTGCTCACAAAAGTGTTTTGACGATGGCTAAATTCAAAGAATTAAAGTACGAATTGCTTGAACATCCACCGTATTCACCAGATTTGGCTCCCAGTAACTACTATCTCTTCAGAAATCTCAAACAATTCCTTCGTGGAAAGCATTTTTCGTCGAATGAAGAGGCCATAGCAGCCGTAGACGGTTATTTTGCAGAGCTTCCGTAAAACCATTATAAGGATGGGATAAAATTATTGGAAGATCATTGGAACAAGTGTATTGAGCTTCTAGGAGATTATATTGAATAAAAAAATATATTTCGTAAGAAAAGCAGTATTCTTTCATTTCAAGCGCAGGAACTTTTCAACTAACCTGTAAGTTTATTTCCTTTTGAATTTAAATATGCTTCTGCTTATGCAAAAACAAAATCTACGTTGTTGACATATTAATATAAATACGAAAAATTTTATTTTAACTAAAATCGTATTTACATTAATAAGACTCATACTTAAGTTGAAAATGTTTATACAAAAATAAGATGATAATTTAAATACGATATAATAATTGATTAAATTATAATAAAATAATTGATTAAATTATATAAAATTAACAATTTTCTATAAATTTTTTGATTACTTTTTTTATTTTTAGATATGAACGTCTTTTACAACGTGCTCAAATTGAGGATTTAAATGAAGTTTCTGGAATCGGTTGTTTATATCAAAGTGGTGTTGATCGTTTGGGTAGACCCGTTGTTGTATTTTGTGGTAAATGGTTTCCAGCACAAAATATCGATTTGGAAAAGGTATATGTTGAAATTAGAAAAGGAAACATTTTTGTAAAAATTTTCTTTGTATTTTTTATTATTTTAGGCCTTATTATATCTGATAAAATTATTAGATCCCATCGTTAAAGGAGACTATGTCATTGCTTACTTCCATACTTTAACTAGTACCAATAATTATCCATCATTACATTGGTTGCGTGAAGTTTACAGTGTATTGCCTTATAAGTAAGTAAAATTTATTTTAGAAAATTTATATACGCTTTTGTGTTGAAACAGTATAACAACATGTCTCATTTTCCATACAAATTCATTTATAAAACATGTCGAACGATGCAGTTTTGAGATATAATCTATTTCTTTTACGACGTTTTTTCTTATTCTCTCATTTTTTGATACTCATTCTCATTTTAACAATTTTTTGTAAACAAAAAACATATGACGTACTAGCACGAATATCATAAAAGTTAGGTGGTTATCATATGTTCTTAGTGTGATCACTTCTACTATATTATGTTTGCTGCATTCGGTTATGGTTGTCACAATCAAGTTATTGATTTTTAATTCGGTCGTAACCATCAATTTGATCATTATAATTGTTAATATTTTATTATTTTATTAGTGCCACTTTCTATTTTATAACATGATTGAATGTAACCATAGTGTGGTAACACAAATTCAGACAATGTATAAAATATGATAATAATGAACCATTAAATGCTGACAACAATTTATGAATAATTATAAATCAAATAAAACATGTCTTTGACATTTACAGTCTTGTTTTCTTAAAAAAAATGTATCAGTTCAGTAACCCATGTATTATTATATATGATTATTTTCACCTGGGGGGTTTTATTTTTGAAAATACCTCATACATATAACATTAGAGTTTACACTAATCAATTCATTGTCGAAAAAAATCATATAATTCAAAAAATTCTATATAAAGATTATATATTTTTTACTTCATTTAAATAAAAAAACAAAAACAATAATATATACATATACATATATATTTTTTTTAATTAATTCCTTGTAAAATAACAGTTTTTTGTGGAAAAAGGATTCAGAAATGAATAAAATAATATTTTATTATATATTTCAAATTTTATCAGGCTCGATATCATAATTTAATGTTACTAACGAATAGTAAACACTATTTTATTATTAAATAGAAAAAATTGAAAGGATCAGCGCTAGACAGAGTGCACACTTTCGACCCGAGCGACCACGTCATCTTCAGCCTTCTTATAAACCACCCAACCCACAAATACCTCATGGTTTTGAACAGGCTTATATATCACACACTCTTAAGGAAAATGAATATGCGAAACTCCATTTTTCAGATTTTCGAAGCATATTTTTAATTTAATCAGGCTCGAGATCATAATTTAATCTTAGTAACGAATAGTAAACACTAATTTTTCTTAAAAAATGGAATTTTCATGGAATTTCCATTGAATTTCCCATAGTTATTTTCCTTAGAGTGTGTGATATACAAGCCTGTTCAAAACCATGAGTTATTTGTGGGTTGGAGGCTAAAGATGACCTGTCTAGCGCTGATCCTTACAATTTTTTCCATTTAATAAAAAAAATAGTGTTTACTATTCGTTAGTAACATTAAATTATGATCTCGAGCCTGGTAAAATTAAAAATATATAATTAAAACAAATAGATCGAATAATATACAAAATTTACATGCCAATAATATTTTATAAGAAAAATTCTGTAGAACCCAAAAGTTGTTTTATACGAAAAGAAACCTAGATCATAGATATTTATACATTTGTCTGATAAAAACATTTTATGATTCTATGGACTTTTCCATAATGTAAGATTCGGCAAACTATTTCTTAGATAAACATTTATATATTCATTGGTAAGGTGTATTCTTTAAATAAAATATTCTCAGAATCTGAGGACTTTTCATCATCTAAGAAAAAGTCCTTACAATCTAAGAATTTTTCTATTAGAAAAGTCATAGAATGTATTTTTTTTTTATTAAAAAAATCCTTAGAATTTAAAAATTTGTTTCAAGTATTTATCTTTAAAAAATTTTTTTAAAATCAAAGAAACTTTCTTAAAAAAGTCCTTAATATCAATGTTTTTTTCTTTTGGAAAAACATTTCCGAAAGAAATATTCTTAAATTTAAAGAACTTTACTATAGTTTCGAATCATTATATAACTGTGGGTACCATATTATGGTAAAATCATGTTTTTTTATATCATAATATGGTACGACTTTAGTTGGGACAATCATAATCCCAAAAATATATGATCCTCTTCGAAGAAAATGGGTACATAATCATAAAGCAAAATCAACAATTTTTTATCTGACTTTGTGTGTGTGTTTTTCAATGTTGCCAACTTACGTTATGACAAAACACAATCGTTTAGAAATAGTATCCAGATTAAATCTTGGATTAGCTGGAAGATGTTGGAGCTAGGAAGTTGAATTTTGGTATGTAGGTTCCTCCTTCGGCGTAGATATCCGGAAATTTCTACGGCGAGGGCTAAAACTGGGTAAGGTCTCCCCCTTAACGACTTGCCTAAACCACTAGGAAGTTACATTTGGTTGAAAAGTTCCTGCGCTCACCAAGAGATGGCACTGCTAGCCCCAAACTTTTTTTCTCAAGTTGGTATAACTGTCCTGAGAACACATGCAAAGTTGCAAGTCATTCTGTCAATTCTTTCTTTGTTTACAAGCCATTTGGAGTTGAGGTGTCATTGATTTTTTTTAATATGAAAAAAATTGAATATCGTGCAGTCATTAGATTCTTTGTTTTGAAGGGTTTAAAAGCAAAGGAAATTTATGAACAATTGTTAGAAGTGTATAAGGAGTCCTCACCTTCAAAACGCACCGTTGAATTTTGGGCTGGTGAATTTAAACGTGGTCGTACCAGCCTTAAAGACGGTCCACCCCAAGGACGACCAAAAACTGCAACCACAGCAGAAATCATTGAGCAGGTATATAATATGGTTAGTGAAGATCCAAGTTTGACTAAGCGTGAAATTGCTAATGCCATAGGCATCTCAGACGAACGATTACTCCATATTTTACATGAAGAATTACGTATGAAAAAACTGTTTGGAAAGTTAGTGCTGCACACATTAACATTTCAACAAAAACTGGATCGAAAACAAATTTCTCAGCGTAATTTGGAGCGTTTTAAGCCGAATAAAACCGACTTCTTGCGTCGTTTTATAACTATGGATGAGACTTGGATCTACCACCATGATCCTAAATTGAAATAAGAACGTTTAGAGTGGACTGAAGCTGGTTGTTCATCTCCAAAGCAGGTGAAGTCACAAGGATCAGCAAAGAAGGTTATGGCATAAGTTTTTTGGGATGCAAAAGGAATTTTGTTGATTGATTATCTTCAGAAAGGTAAAACAATCAACTCTGAATATTATTGCAGCCTTTCGGATCAGCTGGATGAAAAAACTCGTGAGAAAAGACCTGGTTTAAAGAAGAAAAAAATAATTTTTCATCAAGACAATGCACCTGCTCACAAAAGTGTTTTGACGATGGCGTAATTCAAAGAATTAAAGTACAAATTGCTTGAACATCCACCGTATTCACCAGATTTGGCTCCCAGTGACTACTATCTCTTCAGAAATCTCAAACAATTACTTCGTGGAAAGCATTTTTCGTCGAATGAAGAGGCCATAACAGCCGTAGACGGTTATTTTGCAGAGCTTCCGAAAAACCATCATAAGGATGGGATAAAATTATTGAAAGATCATTGAAAGAAGTGTATTGAGCTTCTAGGAGATTATATTGAATAAAAAAATATATTTCGTAACAAAAATAGTATTCTTTCATTTCGAACTTTTCAACCAACCTGTATGTATATAGGCGCATAATCATAGTTAAAAGAATGTATACTGTAGAAGTCTTAAGTCGACTTTTCTTAAAAATAAACCTTAGACCTACTTTTATCGTTAAAGCCTGCTTTAAAATTAAAACTACCTGAAGTTTGTTTTATCTTCATCTTCAGACTTACAACAGCTGTTTTGTACCAAGAAATTTTTTGTGAAAAAAAAATTATTGAATTGCAAAATATTGAAACGAAAACGATATCAATAAATAAGGGATTTTGCATAATATTTATTAAGTTAATACATTTTTATTAATAAAAATAAACTTTTCGATCCTTTTTCTACAAAGTTTTTCCACCTGTAGGGGGAGTCTTGTCCTACGCAATATCTCTATTTCTATTTACTATCTGTCTTGAACCTGTCAACTATTTTCTTCTGTCTGTGGAGATGTGCCCTTGGGCGCATAACCCTTCTTAACCTAACCTTTTCCTTTTAAGATTTTGCAAATCTTTAATTACACACTTTTCTTTTTTTTCGGCTTTTATAAAATCAGCTGATCAATGTAGCCATTTGCTTGTTTTTCAGTACAAACTCTTATTCTAACTATAAATGCAAAAAAGATAATAACAGGTTTTTAATTAAAAGTCGTTTTTTAAAAAAGCCGACTTTAGTACTTAAATATGATTACGGGCCACAGTTTTTAGATCCTTAAATACTCAAATTTGAAGGTTTGCTCCTCCAAGATGGCGTGAAAAAAATTTTTAAGTATGACTTAAATTGTTAAATTTTTTTAAGACATTTTTCAAACTCTAATATCAAATTTTTAAAAATTTGATTCAAAATTAAAAACATCAGTTTTGCACACTGTCGTTTTATTTAAAATATTTAATTTATTAAATTATCCCAGCAAAACTTTGGTAATGGTTGCGACATTCTCATGCGTTACCTTGTAAGGATAGCTTGTTTCCTTTTTCATTATTTGCAAGCATAAAGTAATAAGTTACTCATTATTGATTACGTAATATATGATTTATAAGTGTAAAATAATAATTGAAATATTTTTGAAAATCTTTTTTTAGATACATTACTTTGTGTTTTTTTGTAAGCAAAAGGGTAATGTATGTTTGTTTTAACAACACTAGCGAAAAAACGAAGCGCAACAATTTATTAAAGTTTAAAGCAATCAATTACTATATGCGTCGATGGCTCAGTTCGTAGAGTTCTTGGCTGGCAACCAGATTTCCCTGGTTCGATTCCCATCATGACCATATTATTTTTAATAACATTTGAAATATTTGTAATATTCTTTTTTAATAAAAATTCCTCTTTTTTAAAAATCTATTTTTAGACACATTACTTTTTCCATTCTCGTAATCATATAAGTAACCCCTTACATAATCACCTCTAAAGTAATGGGTATATACATTATTTTAAGGCTCATCGCCTGTAAAATTCATCAATGAAGTAAGGTGTAAAGTAATCCATCGGCCCCTATGGCTATACATTACTTTACCCATTATTTGGTAATGTGTGGTTTTGCTGGGATGTAGTGGGGTCAGCTATTAAATTTCGGCGAATTTCGAGGAGAATGTTTTTTTTTTTTGGACAAAATTGATCAATAGGTTAAAATTAATTTATTAATACTATTCAGAGTTTTACAATACCAATTACAAGGACTATTTTGTGACACTTTGGTCAAAATCGAATTACGCCAAAGGTCAATTATATGGAAATTTTGATTTTCGTGAAATTAATAACGAAATATAGTTTGGTATCTTTATATTTTTATGTAAGTTAGTAAATAACATTGTAATTGGTAATTAACATTTAAAAAAAATAGAAATTAACCCTTTAATGCACTTGGGGGGCAAAAATTACCCAAAACTTTTTAACATTTAGAAACTCAGTTTAATTCAAATATCTGCATATTAAAATTAAAAATTTTTAATTATAAAGAGACAAAATTATAGATTTACTCCTTTGTGTATGGAGTGAAAATGTGACATTTTTGAAAAGCTATAATACGTAGTTTGATTTCAATATATGCAAATTTTGTTACTTGTATAATCATATATAATAATATCAAATTATATATGCCTATATAGAAATTTTTTTATCGGCTATGTATACAATTTTTCATAAATTTTTTTCTCTTTTTCAGATACAAAAAGAATCTTAAAGCCTTTTATATTGTTCATCCAACATTCTGGACTAAGGTAAATTTTTATATTGTTAACATATCTTTTTTATACATATTATTAATATTACTTTTGTATGTCCTTCCACCACAGATGATGACTTGGTGGTTTACCACATTTATGGCACCCGCTATTAAAGCCAAAGTCCATTCACTACCCGGTGTTGAGCATTTATATTCAGCTATAACAAAAGATCAATTAGAAATTCCTGCATATATAACCGAATATGATATGACCACAAATGGACTACATTATTTTACACCACAACCCCAGTTGACTCCCTCATAGACTACACTGATAAGACCAGAGGCTGTATAAAAATACTAGACAGACTCTTAAGTCTAAAAATTATAAAACAAGTAAAATTAGCAGTACATGTAAGATCCACTTATATACACAAATATATAAAAAATACTAATCCTAACAACCCAATAAATAGCCCATCAATATAAAAGATCTAATAAAGGAATTTCAAAGAAATTTGTAATAACAAGTACTTAAAAGTATATAAAAATTAATAAAAAATGATGTACCTTTTAAAAAATTAAAAAAAATATATATATATATATATATAACATATAACTCCACATTATATTGTTAAAATGAAATCATATATTATTCTACATATATAATGCTAATATTTAGAATAAAAAAAAGTAGTTATAAAAACAAAATAAATTGTTGTAGACCTTAATATTAAAAATCTATTAAAAAGTATTGTTGAAAACTTAATAAAAAAAACTAACATTTTGAAAAAAATATTATTTTGAAAAAAATAAATTCTTATGAAAAATACATAAAATAAGTTTAAAAACCTCTCCCCCATTTTTAAAAATCAAATCATTAATTAATAAAAAAAATTAATAAAAAACAAAATTTGTTTTAGTACCAATTTAGTAAAAGTTTAATAAAAAAAAAAGAAATTGTTGTTATTGCATCTCAAATTATAATTAAATTATACAAGAAAAAAAAAATTGTTACAAAATAATAAAAAGTATTTTATTCCAAATAATAAGAAAAATAATCATAAAAATTATATTATTTCCGCCATTTAATTATTTAAAACAATTATCAAATTCTATCTAATGTAAATTTTTAACAAAACTAATACTAACTCATAATTTATATATAAAACCATTTAATAAAAGATACTAACTCTTTATACTATACATATACTAAATTTGAACAAAAAAAAAATGTTAAATAAAAATCTTCATTTTAAAAATAACTAAACAACAAAAAAAAAATGATTTGAAAAAATTTATTCCAAAATGTACCTAAATTTATAGAAAAACAAACGCTGAACTAATTAATTAATACTAAAAAGAATACTAAAGGAAATATTTATAGAAATGCATAGTCTATTTATTATTTTATTATTTATTTTTGTACTAAAAAGTGTAAATGCGGCCATAGGTCTTTTAGTTCTACTCTAAAAAGGCATTTATAGTCCGATTGTTGGATTTTTAGTACATAAATTTAGGAATTCAATCGGAGTTGTTTTTTCGGTGCCAAAATCAGAAAGTAAAATCATACAAAATTGTAGAATTAAACTCCAAAACCAGGTATATTTTTAGTGCTCAAATTGTTTTTATTTTAAATTTTTTATTACCAAAATTTCAGTAAAGAATCGTACTGCCAAAACAGGTTTGCTAGTGACTTCTTGCTTACCACATTTTACAGGGAAAAACCAAGTTATGTGAGTACCAATTTTTAATATAACAAATAATATTTTAGAATTCATTCGTATTTTTATTTTACCATCACAATATAAGAATTTAAACGTCATTTCAGTGCCAAAATCTAGAGCATAGAAATTTTAGAAAACCAATATTACAACAAATTATATTCGTAAAATTGTGTTTCTTTTATTTTAGTGTCATATTCTCATAGTAAATTTTTGGGTTTCTTTTTTGTGAAATCAACGTTTGTAATGTTGGTCATTTATAATACCCAAAATTTTAAAATAAATCGTTTTTTTAGTACCAACAATTAAGAAAATCAGTCGTTATTATTTTAGAACTTAAATCTTAAGTAATCACCACGACTGATTTGGTTTGGCTTTTTTAAATTTAAGAAATCAGTCGTGATTACTTTAGTACTAATATATTAAATAAGTATATCTAAAAACAATATATATAAAAAACAAAAAGAAATCAGTTGTAGTTCTTTAAGTTCTAAAATATTAATTATATTAGTCGTACTAAAAAATTATAGATGGCAGTTGTGACTTTTTCACTTCTTAAATATTAAAAAAATCCCATATTTTTTTATTATATATTATATAATTCAGTAGTGGTTCTTTTATTACTAAAAAAATAAAGCAACCAGCTCTAACATATAAAATAAATCAGTCTTTTTTTCTATACACATAAGAAATCTGCGGTAATTCTTTTAGTACACAGCAAAACCACACATTACCAAATAATGGGTAAAGTAATGTATAACCATAGGGGCCGATGGATTACTTTACACCTTACTTCATTCATGAATTTTACAGGCGATGAGCCTCAAATTAATGTACATAACCATTACTTTAGAGGTGATAATGTAAGGGGTTACTTACATTCTCGTAAAATGTAAAAAGTAATGTGTCTAAAAATAGATTTTTAAAAAAGAGGAAGAATTTTTATTAAAAAACAATTATTACAAATATTTTATTTAAAATATTTGTATTTAAAAATAATATGGTCAAGATGTGAATGGAACCAGGGAAATCTGGTTGCCAGCCAAGAACTCTACCCACTGAGCTATCGACGCATATAGTATTTGATTGCTTTAAACTTAAATGAATTGTTTGCGTTTCGTTTTTTCGCTAGTGTTATCAAAACACACATACATCACCCATTTGCTTACAAAAAAACACAAAGTAATGTATTTAAAAATAGATTTTCAAAAATATTTCAATTATTACTTTACTTTTTTAAAACATATATTACGTAATCAATAATGAGTAACTTATTACTTTATGCTTGCAAATAATGAAAAAGGTAACGAGCTATCATTACAAGGTAACGCATGAGAATATTGCACGCATTACCAAAGTTTTGCTGGGTACCAAATTTTTAGGAATTGTATTAATAGTATAAATCTCTAAAACAATAGCTGGTATTTTATAACCAATATCTGATATATTAATTGTGATGATTTTAGTACAAATATCTAAAACTCAATTATGGTGCTTTAAGAAACTGAAAAAAAAAACAAATTGTCGAAATTTTAGTACCAAACAAATGAGAATCTGATAATGGTACTTCTGGTACCAACAATTAATCTGATAAAACATGTGTTGATATTTTAGAACCAAAAATATGACAAATCTCTCGTGTTTATTTTAGTACTAAAAGAAAACTATGGTTATTACATTTTTAAACCAAAATTCTAAGAAATTATTGATGATAAGTTTAGTATTATTTTTAGAAATTTATTTTGATTACTTTAGTACAAAAAAAAAAAAAGAATAATTATCGGTTATTTAAATACTTAAATGCGAGAAAACTATCTTTATTATTTTCGAAATTTGAAATGACAAATTAAGTACTAAATGAAATTTTCGCTAAATCTTACATATTAAGCTTAGTACTTGAGTCTGACACATCAATTTTAGTAAATTTAGCATAAAAAAATTTTAAATATCATTAATAGTTATTTTAGAACTGAAATCTAAAATAACTGTTGTTATAAATTCTGTGCTAAAAATCTATGAAATCATTGATAATAGTTGGAGTACTTAATTTTTAGATATAAATTGTTTTATTTTTTTGCTTTTGGTACCACAACCATGAGATTTTGATTTAAATGAATTTAGTACTAAAAGCTATTTAAACAATTGTATATATTTTAGTACAAAAATTCTGAAAATATTGAGAAAACTATAATTTACCTACGGTAAGTTCAATTTCTAATACAAAATATATTTTGTATTGGAAATTTTTCAAAGTTTTTTTAATCTTTATAAATGTTTCCTTTATTGTGTGTATTGTTAATTCTATTTAAATTTAGAAAAAAAAATTATATTAAATCCCCCCAAAAAATTACATTAAAATTTTCTCAAAAAAATTAGTTTTTTTTTCAAAATAATTGTTATAATAAATTAGGAATATATTTTTTTCTCTTCCAAAATTATAAGCACCTTTTTTACTGAAATTTAAATTAAAATTTGTAATCTTTTACATAAGCGACAAATGCACCCAAAAAGCCTGATAGAAAACTAACGTAAATTAATACAGAGTAATAACAAAAAATAAAACCTACAATTTTGGCATAAAACAAAATTTAAATATTGAAATTAAAACCAGCTTTTTATAAATTCAACAAAATCCAGAGTTAATATAGAAAAAAAAATCAATTAATACTTTTTGCACTCAGGGATTACTTTCAACTGCAACAACTAAAACAACAACCAACTGCAAATCAAGAACTTCAACATACAAAATGATTCCTGATAAAAATACAAATGTATTAATTTCAAATCAACTGCATTATAAAAACAAAAACAGTCTTAAACAAAATTGTGTTTAGTACTAATAATAAACTTATTAGCCACAGGGTCCCTCCTATTTATAGATGATGTCTTATTATAAAATATTGTACAATATAATTTTTTAGAAACTGAATTGAATGAAACTAAAAGCATTTTCTAGACAAAAACTTAAACTGCTTTTATTAATTACATAATATTAGAATATTTAACACTTTATCCGGTAATCGATATATGCAATTAGATTGTTTTAGTAAACAAAGTAATTTTAGTTTAATTTTTCCAAGGAAAATGTGGTCTCAGAAAAATATTCTCTACTACAGGTTTTTGTTTTTTTTTTCTTTTTACAAAAATAAAATTTGGTTATGTGATAGGAATAAAAAAATCTAAGATCGACTTGTTTCGGCTTTCGAGCCACTTCGGGTAAGAAAGGGGTACAAAATGGGTATATTTTCGTTTTTCTAAATTTTTATGGCGTGTACAAGTATGGTATGGTAGGAAAGGGATTGATGGCAGAATTATACCAGCATCTTTTTTGGTTTTTTGATTTTGTAAAAAGTTTATAAAAAGAAGTTTTGAGAAGTTAAATTTACATAATTTATTCAGTATTAAATTTCAGCGTATAACAAACTTTTTAATTTTTATATAAAATTTCAAACAATTCCGACATATTGCCGAACAAAAGAGTACACTAAAATGTTCTTATTTATTCCTGAAAAAGTAGAAAAAAAAATTCATTGGAATGTTTAATCTCACGTTTACATATGCATACAAATCACAGACTTAAATCTATGAAAATTTTCCATACAAATGATAATTCCCCAAATTCTCGCGATATGTAAGAAATCTCATGAAAATCTCACAAATGTTGCCACTTTTACAGTGTAAAGCATAAAGTTTTTAAATAGTTTAATAAAACGTTTGAAAGCTTATTTGGCAATAACGAAATAATTGTTAATCTAATACAACATAAATAGAATTTTTGCAATTATTTAATGACTTTTTCAATGGTCATTCACTCAAGAAGAACAAAAACCTAAAATTTTCTATCCAACAAATTAGGAAAATCTACCACAACTGTATCATTTAAGACATTTTTGACAAAATGTCCCAAATAAGTTAAAAAATAAATTAAACAAAGTAGTGATGTAGATTTTTTCGAAATATATTCGTCATTCGAATGTTTTCATTATTTTTAGTAATTTAATTAAAAAATTACCTTCCCACTATTACTTTTTGGTTATTTTTAAAAATTATTTGTTTTTTTAATTGTTTTGATTTATCATAAATTAACTTTATTTATAAATTCTGCCAAACAATATTTTTCTTTTATGAATATTGAGTCAATTGTTTATTAAGTTTATGAATCACTAACAATTTTTCTGAGAGTTGAGAGATTATTAAATAAAAGTGTTGCCAGCATTAAAAAACAATTAACAGTTTTTAATAAAAGAAACGTGTGTACTTTAACAAATGTACGCTCACAATATTATTTCTTTATAAATAATCTAAAATACATATTAAATTAGTCAGCCCATATTGTTGTTTTTTTTCAATCATTGTTTAATAATCGACAAAAGTAGTAAAAGCAATCTAATATATAATATAACCATCAATTTTTTAACTGACAAAACGTAGAAAAACGATTTTTATGGTTTGTTTTTTAAATTGAAATTTTTTTTAGTTTAATGTAAAGTTTACAAAACACAACACACACAGATACATATATTTTTATTTTCCGTGTGTATTTGAATAATTTCTTGTAATTTTTATTGAAATAGTTTTGTATTAAAAAAAAAACAAAAAGGAATTATATGAATTTCTATTTTTAGAAACAGAAAACATAAAATTTTACATTTAACAGAAAATATCAACTCCTACTGAATGTCTGTGAATTTGTATAGTTTGTTTTTTGAATGACTGATTTAAATAGTTAAAAAATATATTTTTATGAATTTCAATTGATTCTTAATTTAAAAACAAACTCTACGTATTGCTTTTTAAATAAACTACAGTCGGTAACGGAAAATATATTGTGAGTGTATATCTCCTTAACACAAAATTATAAAATTTGTATGCATGTTTATCCCTTAAAGATTACAACACTGAGTTTGGCTTATTTTGTGGAATTTGTGAATGAAAAAATGGCAAAGATAATCAAGAACAAATAACACAAAAATACCGCAAAATAAGAAAATAATAAAAAAAAATAATTAAAATAAAAACAAACCTTAAAAAGATGTGTTATTATTAAAAAAAAGTGTAACGTGGTTCTAATTTTTACTTCCGACGGAGGAAAACAATGAAAAATGCTTTGCATTTTAGCACTTTTCCTCCCATCAATATATCGAATATTCTTGATTAACATAACCAACGTTAGATCTTTACATAAAAATTATGAAAATTGTTCTCCGCCAAAGGGTAGAGCTTTTTAGCCATATTTTTTATTTTAGGTTATTTCTTATGTTGGTTTGTTTACAAAAGACTGTGTTTGTCTAATTGAGATAAATGGTCAAGATTCCTCTGCATTTAAACCTCTAATGTGCAAATGTCAAATCTTTTTTACTAAATAAAAATATTTTATTAAAGAAATTATATCATATCGATATAAAAATTTAATGAACTATTTCCTTTGTATTCAAACATTTTTTCTGCAATCAACAATTTTAAAGCTAGAAGGATGTAAAGTTAAACTTTTTTTTTTACTTTAAATTTGAGAAAAGTAAATAATTGAAAAAATCATTTAAAATATATTTAGGCTCTAAAAAATATTACTGATAAAAGCAAACCTAGTTTGGAGCCTCAACTTTTGAAATGAGTTATTTTTTTTTTTGTACCAGGACTCACAGGATACTGTCAAATATATCTCTAACTCGAAAACTAGCTAACAGAAATGTTTGAAATTAAGCACAGCTCAAAAGTTAATAGTAAGCAAATCTAATTTTATCAAAATTTATTTATGTTTGTTATTTATTTCGCTTGATTTCGCAAGATCACAAAATCACTAATTTTTGGTACGCAATTTTCTTTTACTGTTATAATATTATTTGATTATTGGATTTTTTTGATACGCTTTCAAACTTTTTTGTGCTATATTGCTATTGTTCGCTATAGTTTGGCGTTCAATGCCAAACACAAAGTATAAATATTAACAATATAACAAGAAAGAGCTTTATAGGGTTAATAATTAAAGACTTACAAGACAAATGTAATGTCGTACTAAAAGTGTATTTTTTAGTACCAAAATCAAACCTTGCCCTATCGGAATCTACCAAGTGCTGCGAAATAGAACGAAAAAAATTTAAATTTGAAAAATTTTATATTAAAATCTGAAAAATCAAATGCGACTTCATAAAGTGGATTTCAAGTAATAAAATGTAAGAAATTAAAAATAGTTACACAACTAAATGTTGATTTTTTTCTACAAAAATTTTTAAGGTCAAACCAAGCACCAAATCAATGATTTTTTTAGTTACAAAATGTAAAAAATCAATCGTTCTACCAAGGACGGTATAAAACTCTGGATGTACAAAATGCCAAATTTTTAACTTCCAGTTCAGCCATGCTGCCGTGAAATTTTCATGGTGTTGGCACCATGGCAGCATGGCTTAACTGGAAGCTACAAATTTGGCATTTTGTATATCCTGAGTGTTATACCGTCCTTGGTACCACCAACACCTGTTAAATTTCTCATAGATCTTGTATATTTTGGTATCAAAATATTATAAATCTTGTAAAAAAAAGTGGACAATAAGAAGACAAATCTGGAAAAGAAGCATCAATACTTAAAAACTTTAGTACTTCAATCCATTAAAAAATTTTTCACTACCAAATTCTTAGGGTACCAAAACATGATTTTTTTCTTTTGTATGAACTCAAAATTTAAAAAATCAAATGTGGTACATGACTTTGAATTTTTAGTTCTAAAATCCCAACTGTCATATGCATAGACATTCTGTTGATTTTTATAATACACTTATAAATCAAATTAACATGTAACACAACAACAAATTTTCCTTCAAAGACTGTTATAAGAATCAACTAAATGTCTATGCATATGGGGGTAAATGTCTATAATGGTACTAATACGTGTATATTTTGTACCAACATGTGAAAGGTCATATCATACTCCAAATAAAAACATGTAAGCTTAGTATTAAATTGTTAGAAATTGAAAGGACCAAACCAAAGAGTATATATTTTTTAGTAACAAAATCAAATAAATTTAAAGTTATGCCATAGCGCGAATTTTTAGTACCAAAATATGGAAAACCAAAACCAATCTAAAGTTGTATCTTAACTGGGATTTTTGGTACACAATTTTAAAAATTAAACTATATCATATAAATGAAATTTTAGTACCAACTTATACCAAATATGAATTTTTTTTTAAACAAAAAAATTAATTCTAATCCAATATTTGGCAAAAAAATCTAAGAAATGTAAATTGTCAACTTTTTGTAGCATTACTGCATACCATAATGTTAAAAGTGGGGTACCAGCTTGAAATTTTAGTATTATAATCTGAGATAGTAACCCTGCTATTTTAAAATTTCTTTTTTACAACTAAAATTTTTAAAACAAATCAACATTAGATGCTTAGAAAACAAAATAATCCAATACGTGAATTTTTTATTATCAAAATAAGAAGTATCATTAAATAGTACCAAACGTGCATGACTTAGAGAATATCAAAAAAAAAAGCCGAAATCTCCTCCTTTTAGGAATCAAAATTCATAAAAAAAAAATTTTAAATAAAATTTTGTACTGAGTTGGGGAAATTTAAGAACTAAAATCTGAAAAATCGGCACAACCTAAATTATTTCAGTGCCAAAATTAAAACTATAGTAAAAAAATCAAATTGATCGAATGTGGTACAAACCGAGACACATTTTCCTTTAGAACAATTATCAAAATTATATAAAAATAACTTGGTATAGCTGCTTTTATTACAAAAACAAAAAATTAATATTTTTTTTACTGGTGTGCAAATCTTTAAAGACAACAACAACAACAACAAAAATATATTCAAATAACTCACCGTTTTTTTTTTTTTGTGCGACCTAAAACAAGAACAATACTTGAAACCAAGATAACTTTTTAAAAATAAACTCTTATATGAAAAATCGTATTTAAAATGTCATTTACAAACTAATGGTTACTAAATTTTGTAGAATATAGACAAAAACATATTTTAATTAAATATTTGTTTTACATGAGTTTTATTGCAAAACAAAAACAAAATCGTAGTGTAGGTTGTCGAAAATTTTTAATTAATTGTTGCTCCTTTTTGTATATAACTATTATTAAATAAATTAATAAAAAAGAACTAAAACCAATAATCTTTAATATAATTTTTTTTGAATAAAAATTTAAGAAATACAAATTAAATCAAGAAATGCTTGCGTTAACAATAAAAAAAAAGAATATTAAATAAAAATGGAAAATTTAATTAAAATTTAAAAAAATTGTTTTAATAATTGATAATGAAATTAAAGGCTCATCTACAATTGGTTTAAGTGACTTAAGATTTGTTTCAAAAGTCAACAAAAGTTGACACACACATATTTGACTTGAATGAATTATTTGAGATTCGCACAACTGAATAATTTTTTTTAATTCCTAAGATTCTAATTTCTTTTGTTTTATTTTTAATTTTTTTTTATTTAAATATGGGTACTTTGTATGGCTTCGCTCATTTCCTTATTTCAACTTCGCTCAATATAATTGGGCCTTAAATATAATTTTATATAATTGGGCCTTAAATATTTAATTCTACAAAACTATATAGTAGGGTGTCCCAAAATTGAAAAATCTTATGCAATAACACTAAAATGATGCGTATTATTAAGCTAAATATAAAAAGAACAAAAATAGCTCGAGTATTCAAAGTTTCCTTACCGCGATGCTTATGTATTTTATGACAAAATTTCTCAAATTTTTGGATTAAATAGGGATCCAAAAAAAATTATCATTAGAGTAATTTTGGTCCACCACAGAATGATTTACACAGTTTGAAATAAGTAAATTGATTTAGTTTTCTTACAAAAGTACTCAAAACATGTCTTATCAAAATAATTTTAAAAATAATAATACAAAAAAATTCTTGTTTCCAACTTAATGATGATGTGCTACAACAAAATTACTCTATGGAAAATCTTCAAAATGGGGCAATGGGTAATCACTCTATTAAGAAGTGCAACCATTTTTTAAGTCTCATCGTATGGCAGTTCTGTTTTCAGATTCGTGAAGTAGACACGTTTAAAATTTATAGTGAATACAATAAAGCATTAAATGAGGTGGATGATTTCCTATCAAAATTGATCATTGGTGATCTCAGTGGCATCTATGGTCACCTCAAAGAGAGTAGACCTACAAGTCGCTAAATTAAGGATTACTTTCAGTTAAAAATGTCATCGCACTCGTTTGTTTTCATATAAAATCATGGTTGGTAAGCAATATCAATAGTGACATGTGTCTTCTAATATCAAGGGGGTTTATTTCATAATATTACCTTTTACATTTTGTACAATGAAATTTCTAAAAAAAATTAGCTGCCGCTACTAAATTTTAATTTTACTTTTTGTAAAGTAAAATTTAAAATCCGTTTGCTAAAATCAACAAAAACAAATTACTAAATATTATTAATATTAGTACAAAATTAAATTTTTTTTTTATTTAGGAAAAATTAAAATCAACGACTTAAAAATTGTAAAAACATAAACGAATTGATTATTTTGTTTTAATTTGCTAATTTCTGTTTTGAAAAATAATTTTTGTATATTTTTTTTTTACAAATTTTACTTTTAAGGTCAAATTTTAATTGCCAAAAAAAACTTTTTAGTGTTATTTTAAGTTGATATCCCATTTTTAGACAGGATTCGGTATATTCACTTCCGATCGCTTTTTTAAACTATGTAACATTTGTAGGTATAAGTTTTAATTATTATAAGAAACATTTCCTTCAATATCCACTTTTTAAAATTAGTAAAATTTATTTTCAAATTTTAGCAAATCGGTTTTGAAAAATTTGCAAAATGATTTCTGAAGTTAGCAACAAAAATTTGTAAATATTCTGTAATTTGTAAACGGCAAAAAAATTTACTAAATAATAATTTGTTTACTAAAAATCAGTACAAAAATAGTAAAGTGAGATTGAAAACCGATTACAAATTCTTCAATTAACTTTTCTTTCTGAGTGTATCATTAAAAACAGAAATATTTAAATCAAAGAACTATTTTTTATTTTGTTTCAAATTTTTTTTATTAATTTTTTTATTTGTTTTTAATTTGAATTGATTTTTTGGTAAAAAAAAATTGAAAAAAAAATTTAAATAACAAAATCAAAATTAGATTTTAACTGGAAAAAATAAATAGTTAAAACAGATTACTAGTAACTTGTTATTTTCACTTTGAAAGTAATGTAGTATGCAAGGAGCTGGCATAGAATATTAGTAACTCATTATTTTCTTTTTTATAAATAATGCAATGGGCAGGGGTAGGTCATTATTGGTAATGCAAAAAGCAATGAACTGCTATTACTAAAAATTTCCTGGGATCTGCATAAATGATCCATATAAACAATTTTATAACTCTCTTAAATATAATGAAAATCGGTAGTGCATTTTTACACCAGTGGGTGGGGGAGCTACCTTATCACTCACCTAAAATGGGATAGATATTTTATTTCAAGATGTAGTGAGTTTTTTTTTTTTAAATCTTAAAAATAAATTACAAAAAATCTATTTTTAATACCTTTGAGGTTTTACCTGCTTCTTTATTAAATTTTGTAAACAGTTAAAATTTTATATTAACTTTCGAACCATATTTCATACGTTTCCCATGCTGTTTTTTTTTACCTCCTACAAATGTTTGAAAATGGACTTAATGCCCTTATTCGAACAAGTCATTAATTTATTTTTTATTTTTCTTACTTATGAGTTATTAGGTGGGGTTTTTTTTATATAACAAAAAGTATTTATAAATTTATAAAATAAATAATTTAAATTGTATGTAGGCATGTGTATGTACGTACATTTAAAATTAATTTATGACTAAATTTATCTTATCAGCATTTTCAATATATTTGTGCTTGTACTTTTCAAACATTTCATTCAGACTATCAATAACTTTTTGATGAATTTCATCAACATATTTGGGATTAGGAACAGCCATTTTTTCCACAATAATGGGAGCGCCAACTGGAAAAAAACGAGAAAAAAATAATTAAAAATAATATGTTTTAAAGTTAAACCTTTTATTTCCATACATACCAACTTGCACAATATGTTTTCGTTGCGGTAGAAAACCGAATGAGTACTGGAAGAAACCACGACCCAAAACGATTAAAGGTGAGACACCTGTTAATTTTTTAACAAATGATTGGTACTTTCGAAGCATAGAATCTGGAGGATTAGCTACTTGATCGAAAATATCAACTTCACCAAATGAAAATGTGGGTACTATGGCGGATCTGAAATAAAAATTAATATAATTTATATTAATAATGTGTAAATTATAAATTTTGTAATTGTTAAGTTAAGGAACAAAATTTTAGATTTTTAAATAAAATTTATTTTTTTTTTGTGAAATTTTAAGATTTTTTATTAATATTTTGTAGATTTAAACTATTTCATAAAAATATTTTATTTACTTATGACTTTTAGTCCGAAAGTTATAAATTACAAAAGGCATTCATTTCAACTTGTTAGTCCAAAAACTCACCCAGTTCTAATGGCAATTTTTACAAATCCTTTACGATTTTTCAATGTCAATATATAACTTCCTGGATGTGAGTCCAATGATTCTTGAGCACCGCCTACCAAAACAGCCACTGCATTGGAGGTAAAACCATCTCTGTTTTCTTTATGTTTAGGATCATTTGATTTGCTAAGAATATATGTTAAAGATTCTTTGGAACATGATACCAAACCCCAATAACGTATAACTTCACGCATGAAGGGTATAAAGAAATGCATATCTAAAGTGGCGATTTTTGGTCTTATACCGGGAAATAGTTCCAGCCATTTCCCAATATTATTGCCCATATTGATGGTCACACCAGTGCTGGAAAGGAAATTTAAACATTATGTTAAGGACAAAAAAAAAATTGTTTTTAATTTATAGATTTTCGAAAACTGAGAATTATTCCTACCAACAAATTTTAATAACGTCTCTATTGAAAAACTACGGGGTATATAGGGCAAAAGGTAAAAGTGTTGCATCTGCTTTTTACTCTACATAAGAGAGTTATTAATCTGTTCAAACCGTTAATTTGTGAAGAAATTGATCATATTTGTACAGTTCTTCTTCACACGTGGATTATTCACTTACTACGTGGAAATTTGTCACGTTCAAATATGAAACTTTAATATATTTAGCACAGGTTGAGTCACTAATATTAAAATTATATTTTTATGTATACCTCTCTCTCTCTCTCTGCATATCCTAAATATGTTAGAGTTGCATATTTCGATGTAACAACTTTTCATATAGTTACGGAATAACCCGATAAAAGTGTTTTTGGATTGCAGAAATTATAATTGAGAATACACTCACCAAAACAAGTCTGTAATGACAACTGAAATTTTTGGGATATTTTGCTAATTTGAGCCCAGCGTTATTTTTTTGCTAATATTAGCAACACATGTCTGCTGACATGTAGTACAATGAAATTAGTAGCAAAATTAGTAGCCGCTAATAAATTTTAGTGTACTTTTTGTAAAGTCGAATTTAAAATCTCTTTGCTAAAATCAGCAAAAAAAAATACTAATATTAAGTATAAAATTTTAAATTGTTTTTTATCGAGCATCAAAATTTTTTTTATTATATTTATTTTTTCAAAAAACATTTTATAAAAAATTACAAAAAAAAAATCAAAGGCTTAAAAAATTTAAAAATTGTTAAAACAAAGGAATTATCCATTTTGTTTTAATTTGGTAATTTCCGTTTTGAAAAATATTTTAGTCATTTTTTTTCTTACTTTTAAGGCCAAATTTTAATTGTTTTTAGGGCTGAGTTTAAGAACTAAAAAATTTTTTTAGTGCTATTTTAAGTGGATGTCCTATTTTCAGACATGAGTATATTCACTTCCGATCTCTTTTTTTATCTATGTACTTGTAACACTTTAAGGCTATTTAAGCTTGTAGTTGTAAGTTTTAATTAGAAATGACATTTCCTTCAATATTCACTTTTTAAAAATTAGTACATTTTTTTTGCTAATTTTAGCAAATCGGTTTTCAAAATTTGTAAAATGATTTCTGAAATTAGCAAGAAAAATTTGTAAATATTCTGTAAAAATTCTGTAATTTGTAAAATTTAAATAGCAAAAAAATTTACTGAATAATATTTTTTTTACTAAAAATCAGTACAAAAATAGTAAAGTGGGCATGGACGTATATGACCATGTATGCCCATGTATGATTATGTACAAGCGCATATATGATCTTGTATGTTCATATATATATCGATTTTTACATCGGCATATGATTTTTTAAAGTGTCTCAGCAAAAACAGACCTTACCAAATAATGAGTCTAGTTATCTAAACTAAAAGGCTTTTCACCTTTTATTATAATTCTAACTTTTTTTATATGGGATGTTCCAAAAGGTAAGGTGTTATGCCTATGCATATTAATAATTGGTTACTTATAACCAATCATTTTTTTATTTTCCGTAATAAATTGAGTAACACATTATTTTTAAACCCCTGATAACCAATTATATTTTGACTTTGAGTAAGCGACAAGGTAATGCGATGTGTTGTGAATTCCAATTTCTAATCCACTTTTCTTTTTTTTTTAGGAAATATATAAATTAACCCTTTGACAGCCAATGGTTGATAAATGACCCATTTTTAGATTTTGTCACATTTGGCCCATTTTTTAAATGTGAGTTGTATTGACAGAGAATAGTTGTTGATTTCACACAATACTAACTAACCATTTGGACCAATAGGGTCCCAGTGCCAATAGGATAACCACTAATTAATTAAAAATTTATATTTATATGCATAATTTTTGGAATCCTATTGGACAACACAGGGGATTAAAATTTTGATAGGACATGGTCCATTCTTTTAATTTTTTAAAACATCGAGATATTTGAAATTCGTTTACAACATTTCTGTTTTTTGCTTAATTGATTAAAACGAAAAGTAGTTTAGTTGAATACTCTAATATTTATATATGGAATTATTTTTCACACTGTCTCACTGAACATAATTACAAAATTTGATTTATGATTTTTCGCCATTCATGACCACCTATTGAAAAAAAGTGTTTGATATAATTTTCCGATTAATTATATTTAATTAATTTTATGTTATTTATTAAATATGTATTTTAATTAATATACTATTTTCATAATATTTTTCATCAGTTATTTAATGCTAGATTTAACACTTTATTATTTTAATTATTTTAAGTACATAATAAAGCAAGATACTCTGGGGTTAATTAAAAATTAGTTTTTATATAAAACAAAAAAAAAAAAACTTACCCAATTATACCATGTGGAAAACTAGCCAATAAATAATTACGATCTGGTTTTAGTTCAGCAGTTTTAACCAACTCAACAGGAAAATATTCACGTAAATGGGTCGTCATAAAATTATGACGCATAAACATCCAGCTATAATTAATAATAACAATATAAACAAATAAAAAAATCATTAAACAATTAATGTAAAACGACATTAAATAAGAGAATTTGCTTGCAAAATTAAGAAATAAAAAAAATTAATTTAACATACCCATTGCCATTGATAGCGGAACTCCGTTTGGTGTGATCGAAGTAAATATAGGCTAAATATAATAATAAAAAGCCACGGCCGATATAATTTAAATAAATCTGAAATATAATATTAAAACAAAAAAAAATAGAAAATGTTTTAAGCTTAACTAAAACTTATTAATCGTTTTTAAGAAATTTTGTTTTTTGATTCCAAATTTGTGTGGAATTTGACAAGTGAATACATGTTGGGGCAAAAACTATCATCTGATTTTCTTTCGCCACAATTTTTGCTTAAAGTAAAAATTTATTTGGTTTTTATTTATTATGTTTACTAGCATTTATAAATTTTATTTTCTTTAATTCTGGAGAATTATGTCCGAGAAATGGCCACTGAAGGCGTTGATACAAATTTGTGATCTTTTGATACCATTTTGCACAACTGTGGGGGCATCATTTGTGGTGTCACGCGGTCAATTTCGGCTGTAGGGTTTTTTTTTTAACTCCTCCAAGATGCGGGGCTTTTTGGCGACACTAACGACTTTGGATATCCGCATGGAAAATAATCCGAGCCAGTCAAATTGGGAGATCTGGCTGGCCAGATCGCGTGCAGTGTGACAACTGGCTCCATCCTGTTGAAACCAAGTCCATATCGTTAACATCTGGTAAGAAAAATTAAGTCAGCATGGCTCTATAGCGATCGTCTTTCACCATAATAGCGATACTGTCGACTCTTCCAAAAAAAAAAAAAATAATAATCATACAATGATGTTGAGAGAGTGAAATGGTGCTTCCTGAATTATGCGTGGATTTTCCGTCCCCTTATTGAGGTAGCCGCTGAGATAAAAATGAGCCTCGTCGCTCTTGATCAATTTTGATGGAAAATCTTCGTCACACATCGTCGTTGAGTTTCAAAGTCTTACGGCTGTGTTCTAAATGGTTGTCACAGTCGTTTAGTAACAACTGGCGTAGGAAATACCGCGTGAAATTATTGAGGAGGATTTCTAGGAAATGTTTAAGACTCCTCCAACACATTGTCACGATCTGCTTTCATGTTTTCAGCTGAATGACCAATTGGATAATTCAGTTGTCCCCCGTTGTGCCGCTCTCTTCAAATCTGGCCGTCAGACTTCGAACTGTTTGAGGGTTCTGTGGACCCTATGGATTATTTTTACTGAAATTCACGTTGCATTAACACCACTGACGAAGTATTACGTGCAAACATTGTCATAAATATCGATCGTTTTTGAGGCGTACACCGAATCATTGTTATTCACTATAAATTCCGAACGTATCTTCTTTTTAAATGTCAAAACCAAACGAACCTTCCATACCATTTGCAAAAATTACAGCACTTTCCAATAGGATGATACTAAGGGGTGATTTTTTAACCGTTTGGGTTTTGAAAAAAAAAAAAATTTGACACAAACTTTCCTCTCAATAAATTCTTGGTATCGCGTGTCGTGTGACATGTGGTAAAGTCTTATTAAATAACATGTCAACCAGGTCCAATTCCTCCATTTTTGGCAAAAAAAATGTTGGTAATCATCGCACGGTACCTAACTCCGTTGACTGTAACGTTGATATTTTCATCGCCCTTGAAGAAGTACGGTCCAATGATGCCGCCAGCCCACAAACCCAAACCGTGCATCTTTTAGGGTGTATTGGCAGCCCTTGAACTGTTTGTTGGCGTAACCATTGAGCCAAAAATTAGCTTCGTCGCTGAAGACAATTTTTCGGTAGAAACACATTTCTCAGACAGCACGAATAAAATTCAATGTTTTGGATTAGTCTATTTATATTTGAATGGCAAACCTTACTGAGCATTTTTGTAAATTGCCACATGTCACCGATTTTGTTTTTTACACTGAAAAAATTTATTCTAAACAACCAGATAGCAAAGAATCACCCTTCACAAGTAGTTTTCAAAAACTACTAGTCTTTGCTTAAGTATAAATGTTGTATTATTAAACAAATTTTCTCTCTTTTGTTAGTAAATCTATTGTATTAAGAGAACAAATTTTCTTAACCAATTTTTCCAATAATTTGAAATTTACAAATTTTGATATTTAAATAATTTTACGTTCAGAGCGATAGTTTGCTAATTTGAATCGTTAGTTTTTAAATACGATGTCAATTGATCGATAATGAAATAATTATATGATCGATTAATAATTAATATATTAATATTTAATATCAATTAATAATTTGCTCTCAAATTTATTTGCGAGATTAATCGATTTAAAGGAAAAGTCTTATAATTGAATAATAATTAGAATCATAATTAGTTGCACTAAAAATATTTATATGAGCAAAATAACAGTCAGCCTCTTTCTAATTTAAATAAAATATAAAAAAAGTTAGGAAAATGTTCTTGTTTTATTGACCTATTTTAATAAGTTTACATTGGATTTTGATTGTGTTTTTTTTTTAGAAATATAAATAAAAAAAGTTATGATTAAGACAACCAATAAAATGTAGTATCATGTTTTGTTAATGTTTTGAATGACGATAAAATTTTTCTGGTTGCGATAGCATTCCAACCATTTTTTTTGTGTGTATTTAAAAAAAAAATAATATATTTGTTTCTCTAGTTAATATTTTGAGTGTAAAAAATATTGCAAAAATCTTGTTTTTTGTAAACTTTAACATGGTTTTCCTTTTACTTGACGTGTAATCGCATTTAATTCGCATATTCGATGTCAACTATTGTAAGGAATTTTTCTTAACCAAAATACAAAATTTAATCAAATGAGTAGAAAATCGGAAAGAATAATAAAGCCTGTTTTGCAAAGAAAATATTTTATTTTTTAAAAATCCATCGATATACAAAATAAAATAAAAGAGTAGAAGGAATCCCCTAAGGCGTATGATTATTATAGTTATACGCATTTTATTTATAACAAGTATACGCACAGATGGTTTTTGTTGCACTTAAGAAATTACTACTCTCTGACTTTGATAGAGATAAATTTGTACTTTTCGAGCTCCTTAGGTCCCCATCAATATGATTTTTCATTACAGGTTTACACAATCAAAAAAAATTAGTTTTCATTTTAAATTTATAGAAATTTTCATCTAAACGACGATGTATTCATAATATTTGCGATAAAGTTCGAATAAACTAAGTTTTTTTTATTTTGAAAACAAATTAATAAATTTAAAATTAAATATGAATTAAGCAAATTTAGGTCGTATACGAGGTAGCGAAACTAAATACAAATTGATTGATTAAAAAAATTTAGAAAAAAAATGGTAACGACCTATCATTACGTAGTAATGTACACAGTATTGACCTGTCATTACACAGAAAAAAGTATCACAAAATTTTAAGTATTAAAAAATATTTGTTTAAATTCAAATTATATTTTAAACAATTTTTTGTTTGAAATGTTTGTAAATTGTTATTTTTTATATAAAAATTATTAAAGAAATAAAAATTCAAAATTCCATTGTTTCCATTTACAAAAATATTCTATGAAAGATGTTTAATATTACAACTAGAATTTTGGAATTTTTTTCTGTGTGTTTATTTAAGACAAAAAGTTAAAAAGTATTAAATTTTTACAAATTTAAATAATAAATCAACCAAATTCGGTTGCATAAAAATATGCATGCTAGGGATTTTTCATTGACATTAGTTCAATAATGCTAATGGCATAAAAATTTCATTAGAATTTAATGGTTATGGAATTTTTTGATATTAGCATTTGTCCTACTTAAGCTAATGAAATCGTACTAATGCCTCAAAAACCAATTACATTTAATAAAAGAAAACATTTGTTTAGAAAAAAGGTGATGTTTAAGTTGCTTTGTAAAAGAGGTTTCCTCAGAACAACTTTCAAACCAGGCCTATTTGTTATAGAGCAAAGTTTTTGACCATTTTATCCAATCTTGCTTAGTGTTCGGACAAAATTTTTGTATTTCGACAGATTAGGTAGGTGCAGAAGGTATGCCGAGGAATTTTTATAAAACACTGGGTGACTATTTATTAATTTATGTGGTAATATAAATTAACACACACTGATAATACAAATTTCGTTCGCCCTTCTATTCCATTACGTTTGTGAATTATGGGTCACCCTGTGGCTATTTTATAAAAATTGGTCTACTTGTAATATTATCAGATATTAATAAACTTGTAGAGCTTGGTGTTTCAATTTCACTCGTTTCCCCTGTTATTCCATTTCGTTTTAATTTCACTGGTTATGAACCAGAATGGAATAAATAACATGTTTATATATGTCTATATATTTAAAATCTATACATTTCATTTCGCATTCTCTAATTTTTTAAAATGGTCATGATCGCTCGGGCGAGCCTTTTTCATGGAAATAATTTCATTACAGTTGATGCCAATGCAATGCTAATGAAATCATCAATTAATTAGTCAATTTAATTTATTAGTCCCTTGTATTAGCAAACATATGTTAGGAAAATATTATAATGATTTCTTAAAACTTTAAACTATTGTTTTTTTTTTTGTGAAAATTTTTGCAGTTTATCTTCTAATACTACAAAACTATTAGCTTAGGTTAGGTGGGAAAAGAGGGATTGGAAATTAAAACACTCTTTACAACCAACTCATGTCCAAAATAGGATATACCACATCGTGCACTTAAGCCTGAAATTCGACCATATGACTTTACATATAATTAATTTTGGATTACAGCTTCACGAAATAAGAATAAATTTAATAATTATATTGAAAAATATGTGTATCAAATGCATAAAAAACACAAATATATCGAAATTTGTAAAATATATTTATGCAATAATAATTCAGAATCTCTGCAAATATCCTGAAAGACATAATTTTATATCATAACAATATATATATTTGAGGTACAACTTTTTTTAATTTGAAAACTTTTTTGAAATTTTAAATTTGTTCCATTGAATATATTTAAGTATAATTTTTTTAAAATAAATATGAAATATTTCATTTTGCAGTTTCTTATTTCATTATTTTTTTACGAAAGTCCAACACTTAGGGGGAGCCCCTTACTTATGCAGTGCATTGTGTAGGAATTAGGAAAATGTTACAGGCTAGTGCAGGGACATTTGACTTAAGGAAGATCTCGTTGGAAAGTTTATTCGACCTACGACATGTGCGACTGATAAACGATTTTTCCCTGTAAAGCGTTGTGCGGATGTGTTCTAGTAGATAAATGAGTATTCCGAATATAAGCCCGGGCATGGACGATTCTCCAATGAGTCAATACAGCTGGATACCCAACTCTTATTGACGAGTGCCAGCACCCTTCTTTATATGCGGTAAAAAAATAGACTTTTATAATATATATAGGAATTGTATTCCATTTTCGATAGAATATAGATGGTATAAGTACGAGTAGTAAGGAGATCGGATGGAGTTATATACACATATATTAAACTAATTTGAGAAACCAAGACACTTGAATGCTTATTTCAACACTTTGATAACGTGCATATTCCAACAGTGATCACATAAATTCTCATGCCCAGAACATCAAGAATATTAGATACCTCGATTTTGACACCACCCAAATTTACTGATGACATTGACTACCTCCCACAGCCCTATGCATGCATGGAAATCCACCCAGCCGGAGATTGCCGAAAGGTCACGATTGAGTGTGGCATTCATAATCTAGAGTTTGCCCGTCACCCAACCACCAAGAAGCTTAGCCTACAACCGAAGTAAAATGAGTGACATCATTGAAAGAGTAAACACATCTACACTGAAAGTTTGATCAAGAATGTCATTGGTAGAGATGAGAAAAAGAGAGGGCGAAAGAGCTGAAAGCTTAAAATAAATCGGAAGAATTCATTACCGACACTAAAAACATTAGACTCTGATAGGAATGCGCTGTGTCACATACGATCGAATGCCTTGGAAATATAAAGGGCAACCAGGAGGAAAATTCCGAACAAAGTTCCTTTGCGAAGTGATAAATAATTTATCATTTTCACTTCAAATAATAATTTGAAAAATTAATCATTTTCACTTCTGTCAATGTTATTTCATTCCCCTCATTCCGTGAGTTTTAAAGCAACATTTTATTAAAAAACTTTAATTCATTTAATTTTTTATTAAAAAAATAAACATTTAATATAGAGAAATGTCTTTATATGAGTATATGCTTCTGGAAAAGAAACAGGGGGAAAGTTTTTTTGTTTTGGTTTATGTTTAATTTTTTTTTTTTTTTGTAGTTTTGCAAATATGGATATATCGATTTGAGCGTTTTTTGTTTATATAACAAAAATGTCATTATTATTTTAATAAATTCTCTAATTTTTTTGAAAATTAAAAATTTCGTAATTAAAAAAAATATATTAGAAATAATATACAATGTTTATGAGAAAATCAATTTCAAAAAAATCGCTAACACATTTTTAATGAACTTTTATTTGGTGAACAAAAAAAACTTATATGATGAAATTTTGACAGATAGTTTTCGCAGAAGTTAAATCAAGAATCGGATTCTTTGCAAGGAAGTGAAAATTTGTATCACTACACAGCTTCACTCACACATTCAGAATCGGTACCCAGTTAATTAATATAAAATAAAAATTTTTAAAAATGTTTTTTCGTCAAAAATATTAAAGAATTATCTTATTTGAATGATTAATTGCACATACACTCAACCCGCCCCAGATTCTAAAGCATGATTTTTTAAAAAGTCTCAGGATGCTTTGAATTGCCCTGAACAAACACTTTATGCAGCAATGCTGTAGAGCAGTGAAAGCATTTTTCCAATTTCTATACACGCGTTTATAGGCTTTAAAATGCTGCTTTCGTGACATTTGCACACGTACACTATAAGCTGATTCGTGTCGCTGACGATAATTGGCTTAAAAGTAAATCAAATCAGTTTTTGAAGAAAGATCATGCTGCGCAACTTTTGAAAAAAAACAATAAAAACAATATGTTTGTTGATGTATAGGGAAATGATTTTTTTTACAGTGATGATGTAATTTATTTTTTAAACAAATGTAAAAAAGAGTTGGAAAATATATTTCTTTGCATTTTAATAATATAAAACAAATGCACAAATAACTTTTTAAATAACTCTAAAAATAACTGTAAAAATATTTTTACTGCCCTTTGTTAATAATGAAAGATATACAGTTATTTTGCATTAAACGATTAATCAATTAATCGCCAATTTTTTCGATTAATCAACCCGAATTAACGATTAATAAATTTTTGTCATTTTTTAAATAATGCGCTAACCGGTTTACCGCTTAAAATTCGTAAAACTCATAGTTACAAAACAAACCCACATTTTTTTTTTAATTTAAACAATTCACTACTACAAAATTCCACATATTTGAAATTTCAGAAATGTTTCCATACCTCACTTCTTAACCCATAAAAATGTTATTAGGCCTCTAAGAAAATACATGTTCTCCTCCAAATTTCATTTAGATCGAAAAGAATCCTTGTTAGGGCACGATAAATTTTTTCAGTAACGATATAAAAAAATATTTAAAAAATAAACAATTTACGAGTGAAAAAAATCACACATATTATAATTTGTTTATTTTCAATTCACGTAATTGTGGAAAAAATGTATACATTAAAATTCATTTAACAACAAACATCCCAGTTGGAAATGTCCTAAATGCATCTGCATGACAGATTAGTATATATTTTGCAATAATTGCCTCAGGTGTTTGTTCAATTTTCATAGCAATTATACGTTTGTATAGTATATTTTGTATACTCACCATAAACAGTGAAGCCAATATCAGGGAAAAGAAGGGCAATATCAAAAAAATGTAAACATACATGCCGGTGGCCATAGTTTGTATGCGACGTCTTGGTGGTACCTTTACCGGTGCCCACTCAATTTTTTTTATATTATTTGAAATTTCTTTGGAAAAATCTACAATTTTTTTATTTGTATGTTTAATATTTTCCATTTTTTCATGAACTTCATTTGATATTTCTTTTGAAATTTCCTTAATTTTTTTATTTGTTTGTTGTTTTAAAATTTCTATTTTTTCCATTGCTCTTGTTATTGTTGTTGCTATTATTATTATTATTGAGTCATACACACACACACACAGCGCGGGATTAATATATAATTAATGAAATTAATTTATCGACGGTGTCGTCTGTTCTTGTTTGAATTCTAAATACAACTAAATTTTAACAAATTTTTTTAAATCTCTATAAAGTTGTTTTTGAATTAAACTAAATAAATATACGAACCAGTACTTCATTTTTAACCTTATCTTACACATTGTATGTAATGTTATTTTTGTTTTTTTTTTTTTTTTGTATTATATATTCGTAAGTATAATTTGTATGTTTGTTTATTAAAACTGCAGCAAGAAAAAATCGAAGTTAAAAAAGTTAAAAATAATATTTTAAGCACTTTATTTCAAACTGATAATTTTCTGTCCAGTCACCTCGCCATTGATATCTTGACACGATAATGCACACGCTAAGTTTAGCAGCGAACGTTAAACCAACATTCGGTTCGAGTAGTTGTCGATCGTTTCACTCATTTTAAATTTAGTTTTACGTACCCGAAAGCATAAAAAAATTCTTATCAGCCCACAACGATATTCATGGCACTCTACTTTATTTTGCTTTTTTTTATGAGAATAAACACTCAGGAAATTCTTCCTATAAAATAATGTATGGCTTTCTTTGTAAGATTTGAAAGGTGGTGAAATATGGAGGGCTTTAAATATACATTATTTTAGTTAAATTACGTAACTAAAAAAATTTAGCTAAATTAAACAAAATTTTTTCCCGATTAATGTTAAAAGTTCTGCTAACATTTTACTTAAAAACATGATTTTGGAATCTCCGGATTTGATACGAAAAGGAACCAGATCCCATTTAACATGGCAATACGAAGACAATTCCTTAATCGTATTGAAGACGATTCCTTAATCGTATTGCCTTAATGAAAAATTGTATCTCGGCTACAACCGTCTTCGTATTGCGGAAAATACCCCATTTGGTAGAGAACGTGCCCCGCAAGCAATACTTACAAGTAATACGAAAATGATTCTTCTAGAAGATAAAATGGCAATACTTCAAATATTGCAAACATATCATCTGTAAAACAAAATAACTGATGTCGCCAGTTCATCGGCCGAGAAATAAAAATACGTTTTTGTATGTTCCGTTAATATTTTATTTTAAAATCAATAATTACGTTACAAAATTTCACTTATTTTACTTCCAAAAGCCATTTTTGTCCACCTTAGCTTTTTTTCCTTTGAACAATCTTTTCCAGCATTCCTAAAGAAAAAAGAAATTTAGTGAGTTTTATTTGCAGTATTCATTTGATGCTATCAAGGTTTACTTACCTTCGCTTAAAATACATACTCTTCTTTTCTTTTTCATTGGCAAAGTTTTTTACATTTGGCTGATTATCCGCAATTTGTTGTAATTTTAATTTAAATTTTTATAATTTATTTGTTTTACATTTAGAAGATAAAAAGGTGATAACTTTGTAATAAATTATTTCCAATATCGCAGAACTATCTTTCGGCTGTTAAAAATACGATGTTTTCAAAATACTATTATTTTCGTGATATCTTATTATAGTATATAACGGATAACTTATAGGTAAGGAGTAAATAATTTGTGTTCATTTCCTCAAGTCGAAAAACAGCGCCATCTATATGTAAGAATATACAAATAACTATGGTTCAAATTAACTGTAATATTTTAAATATTAAACAATTTCTAATTTGATTTAAATGAAAATTTAGTCAACTGAATTAAAACAAGTTTAACAGTTTTTAATACCAACTTTTTTACAAGCGTAGCGTCTCATACGACGACACTACTTCCACAACTGATATATTCAGATCGACTATAGATGTAACATTGCAGTAAAGATAGTAATGTTTTAAACACGCCAGGCAGAAAAATACGAATGGCAAAGAGTGTGCTTTTACCGGTGGTGTCAGCGTTGGATGAACGAAAGATATTGAAAATAATAGTGCTTTGCCAATCCCAAAATGATAACACCGGGCCGAGCTTGGCCGTTTCTTTTTTCCAAAGCGTTAGCAAAGTACTGGTGAAACAATCAATAAAGTACTTTTGGGATAGTAAATTGCGTGCTTTGCCAGCCCCAAAATTATAATTTGTAAACGTACAATCAGAAAAACAAGTGAGTAGAAAAATTTGTAAACGGTTTTTAATCCCACTTTCCAATTTTTGTACTGGTTTTTAGTAAAAAAATTAATATTAAGTAAATTATTTGCTGTTTACATTTAACAAATTGCAGAACTTTTACAAAATATTTGCATTTATTTTTTGCTCAACTCAGAAATAATTTTACAAAAAAATTTACTAATTTTAAAAAAGTTGATATTAAAGTAAATGTTATTTGTAATAATTAAACCCAGCAAAACTTTGGTAATGGGTGCGATATTCTCATGCGTTACCTTGTAATGAATGATAGCTCGTTACTTTGTTCATTATTTGCAAGCATAAATCATTATTAATTACGTAATATATGTAATAATTGAAATATTTTTGAATACACTAGCGAAAAAACGAAGCGCAACAATTCATTTAAGTTTAAAGCAATAAAATACTATATGCGTCGATAGCTCAGTTGGTAGAGTTCTTGGCTGGCAACCAGATTTCCCTGGTTCGATTCCCATCTTGACCACATTATTTTTAATTACAATTATTTTAAATAAAATATTTGTAATAATTTTTTTTTAACAAAAATTCCTCTTTTTTAAAAATCTATTTATAGACACATTACTTTTTTCATTCTCGTAACCATATAAGTAACCCCTTACATTATCACCTCTTAAGTAATGGGTATATACATTACTTTGAGGCTCATCGCCTGTAAAATTCATGAATGAAGTAAGGCGTAAGTAAAGTAACCCATCCCTATTGCTATACATTACTTTACCCATTATTTAGTAATGTGTGGTTTTGCTGGAAACTTAAATTGCCTTAAAATGTTACATAGGTTGAAAAAAGGGATCGGAAGTGAAGGCAGTTTTGATAACCGACTCATGTATATCCATAGACGTAAATAATTCAAATAAAATTTGACCTCAAAATCCAAATAATTTACTAAAAATATTATTTTTAAACAAAATTTAGCAAATTTGAACAATATAATAAATTCGGTTATGTTTTAACTATTAAGCCTTTGATTTTTTTTTTCAATTTTGTCTAAAATATTTTTTGAAACAAAAAAAGAATAAAAAAATTTACAATAAAAAATAAAATTCGTAAGACAATTTCAAAAGAAATTATCAGATTTAAAGTGTAACAAGTGTATCAAAATTATTGAGTTAATTTGTGCATTTTAATATTTTTTTTTTTAAATAAAAAGTTTGCTATATTTTACAATTCATTGAGTTTACAGCAATTTACTAAAATTTAGCATCGCTTAGAAATTTTTTATACAAATTTGATTGTACTAATAGTAATAATATCTAGTTAATTTTTTTGCTGATTTTAGCAAACCAATTTAAATTCCACTTTAGAAAAAGTTTACAAAAATTTAGTAGCGGCTTCTAATTTTATCTATTAATTTCATTGTACTACACGTCAGCAGACATGTGTTGCTAAAAATGGCAAAAAAAATACCGCAGGGATCAAATTAGCAATAATTTCCCGTAATAACAGCAAAATTTTCAGTTGCCATAACAGATATTTTTGGTACACCTTTACCAGTTTTTCTTTTCTTTATTGCTATAAACATATCAGGATTTATGTTTTCGTTATACGGAATAAATACATAGGTTACCGATTCATTGTGATAGGGACCGGTCACGGGACCTGTTTTTTTATATGAAAAGGACCGGTCACTTTAACATGGGAGAGAGTCAGTTTTCCTCTGTGACATCTTAGAAGACTGGTCTAAAAGAAACATGTCACACAACTAACCCCAAAGAACATATCACAGGACTCGTACTTTCAAACTCATCACTTGATAGAGGCTTTTAAACCGAGCATGTGGAAAGTTTTTTCAGAACCATTACTGTTTTCACCTAACACGGGACTAGTACTTACAGACCCAATACGTGATAAAGACATTTTAAAAAGCGATCACGTTATAGGTACTGTAGAAACTGATCCTGTTTTTACCTACCACAGGACTGGTATCTTCAGACCCATCAGGTGATATGGACTTTTAAACCGTTCACCTGGTAGGTACTTTAGGAACCGGTCCTGTTTTCACCTATCACGGGACAGGCCACAATTCCCAACTGATCCCATTTTTCCCGCTGGGAGAGAATAGAACCAGTAATGAATTAATTTTTGATACGAAAACCTTAAAATTGTACACTGTCTGAAAATCGATCGATTTCAAAGCGATATATATTTTTTTTTTGATTTCCTGAAAATTTTGTATTATTTTTTTAATGTTTGTCTATCTTTTCACCTTTCAAAATTTTGACTGGTAAATCAATCAATCAATTTCAGATTCTGATAAGTTCGTTTACAACAATTTCAAAATTTCACTTACAAATTTATGTAATCTTAAAATTTTTTGCTTTTTATTGGCAAGTAAATAATTGTAATATTGGCATGAAGAATACAAAAATACTTTTTTAATTTTTTATAAAAAAAAAATCGTAAAATTTTTTCGATATTGAAAGCTCAAAACTGAAAGTGAAAGGGAATTGAAAGGGCATCGGATTCTTTTCTTTTAAGTGTTTAAGCAGGCATATTTGAAGTCGTTGGTGTACCCGAACAAATCCCGCACCATGGAGGAGTTAAAGAATAACATTCGAGGCGAAATTAAGAGACACCACACACGAAAATATAATAAAAAGAGCACAAATTTTCGTTATTTATCGGATACGATTTTCACAGTTAATTGAAAGAAATCTTATAACTGCGAATATAAATAATCAATTACAAAAAAATAAAAATAATCAATTACAAACCAAATGAGTTTTCACTTTAAACAAAACTTATAGCAAATCAAAAGCATATGATGGTTTTTGATCCACCCTGTAAAAAGGAATAACACTTTCTTTCGCCATTATAAAAAATTTAGCATTCCGTCAGTAATTAAATAATAGAATATTTTTTATATTTATCTCAAAAAAATTTTGAACATCACAAACATTTGTTTACTCCCAACACTCCTTAACATTGCTTTGTAATAATAATACTAAAAAAATTAACCGAATTTTATGTAGGAATATTTATTGCAAGAAAATATATTAATTAATTAATAACTTAACCTTATCAGCATTTTCTATATAATGATATTTGTATTTTTCAAATAATTCATTTACACTATCAACAACTTTTTGATGAATTTCATCAACATATTCTGGACTAGGATTGGACAGTTTTTTAACATCTATAGGGGCACCCACTTGAAAAAAAAAAAAACAACAGAAAATATAATTTGAAATGCTACAACATATGATTTGTAAAATTAGTTACTCACCCACTTGTACGACTCGCTTTTTTTGAGGTAATAAACCAAAGGATTGTATCAAGAATCCACGACCAAAAACTATAGCCGGTGGTAGGCCCGTTAAATTCTTAACACATTGTTGGATTTTTCTTAACCAAGAATTTGGAGGATTTTCAACTTGTTTGAATAGATCAACTTCACCAAACATAAAATTGGGTACTATGGAGGAGCTTTAGAGTTTTTTTTTTTTTTTGCAATAATTTAAGTTTTTACAAAACAAAGTAATTTACTTTTTGTCGTACTTACCCCGTTCTTATGGCAATTTTAACAAATCCTTTACGATTTTTTAATGTCAATGTATAACGCCCCGGATGCGAGTCTAATAGTTCTTGTGCACCACCAACTACAACTGCCACTGCATTAGAAGTAAAACCATCATTATTATCTCTGTGTTCAGCAGCATTTGATTTACTAAGATAATATGTCAAAGATTCTTGAGAACATGATATTACAGCCCATAGTTTAAAGATTTCCCGAATTATCGGTGTATACAAAAATATATCTAATGTAGCAATTTTTGGTCTAACACCAGGATATAATTCTAACCAATTCTTAATATTTATGGCCATATTAATGGTTATACCAGTACTGTAATAAGGATAAAAGAAAAAGAAAATTGTATTTGCTAACTTGAATTTATACAACGGTCATCTATGTATGTCTGCCTATATACTATTCCATAGTATTGGGGATTTGCAAAGAGAAATTTTTGTAAATTCTCCTAAGAAAATAAAAAAAATAGGAAATAGTCGATAGGTAGGGGTATACCTAAATTTCTTTTAAATTTTAATTTTTTATGATGACACTGCACTATGGGCAATTTCGAGGAATCTTTCGGTCGAAAACCCTAAATGACGAAATATTGACTCGAAATTTGGCAAGGTTGTTTGGCCTGAAACTTCTAGGCTTTCTGTAATGGCAATATGCCGGCTGTTGTAAACACTCACCAAAAATAGTCCGTAATGACAACTGAAAATTTTGCTATTATTACGGGATTTTTTGCTAGTTTAAGCCCAGCGGTATTTTTTGCTAAGCTTAGCAACACCTGTCTGCTGACGTGTAGTACAATGAAATCAGTAGAAAAAATTAGTAGCCGCTACTAAATTTTAGTAAACTTTTTTGTAAAGTAGAATTAAAATCGGTTTGCTAAAATCAGCAAAAAAAAAAAATTACTAAATATTATTAATACTAATACAATCAAATTAGTATAAGGAATTAGTAAGCGCTACTAAATTTTAGTAAATTGCTGTGAACTCAATAAATTGTAAAATACAGCAAAATTTTAATTTATAAAAAGAAATATTAAAATGCACAAAATTACTTCATTATTTTTAGATACACTTGTTACACTTTAAAGCTGCTAATTTCTTTTGAAATTGCCTTAAGAATTCGAATATACAAATTTATATTTTTTTATCGAACATTTTTTTTATTTTTTTTTTTTTTTTTTAAATTTTACACAAAATTTAAAATAAAAATTCAAAGGCTTAAAAAATAATTAAAACATAAAAGAATTTATAATTTTCTTTTAATTTGCTAATTTTTGTTTTGAATTAAGGACTTTAAGGTCAAATATGAATTTTTTTTTAGAACTAAAAAAGTTTTAAGTGCTCTTTTAAGCACTATGTTAGATTTAAGGCAATATAAGTTTGTATGTATAAGTTTTAATTATTAGAAAAGAAGACAAAACAGACTCTTGAGATTGATCACAAACGCGCCCTGGTATATAAGAAATTCAAACATACACAGACTTAAATGTTTCACTTGTTAAAATTGAGATAAACAAGATATATAAAAAGACTGGAAACTCACCCTAATACACTTGCTCGAAATTTATTACATAACCATGGCCATCGACGCCTTATAAGATTGGACACTGTGGACTTATTGCACTGATGAATTATGGAAATGCTTTAAATACAATATGTTCCGGATCCCCTAAGTTTTGTCTGACACTGGCTGGATTTAATGTTACTATTTAGTTTTAAGATTTGAATAATTATTGTTAGTTCACTAAAATTTTGTGAAGATTCAATAAATAATAAAAATTTGTAAAAAAAATATTAGAAATAACATTTCCTTCAATATTAATATTTTTTTAAATTAGTAAATATTTTTTGCTAATTTTAGCAAATCAGTTTTCAAAAATTTGTAAAACGATTTTTGAAGTTAGCAACAAAAATTTTTAAATATTTTGTAAGAATTCTGTAATTTGTAAAATGTAAATAGCAAAAAAAAATTTACTAAATAACAATTTTTTTTCTAAAAATCACTACAAAAATAGTAAAGTGGGATTGAAAACCGTTTACAAATTTTTCTACTAACTTTTATCTCTCAGTGTATATAAAATCGTTTATGCGAATAAATCATGATAAGCCCGTCGACTTGCATAACTTTCTTTGTATCCGACAGTGGGCGCTGGGGTCGAGATATTACCAAAATTTATAATCATGGTCCAATTTGGCTCATATTAAAAAATATATATTAGTGGAGTCGAGATATTTACGAAAATATGTATTCGCCTTATATTCAGAATAACTATGTGTGTGGAAAATATAATTTTGTGTGGTTTTTAATTTATCTGCATAAAACTTATAAAATTTGTCACCAGAGGCTCCAAGAATGGTTAAAGCTAATGATCGGCAACACTATCTAATTTCAAAAACGTTGTTTTCAATTATTCGACCCTGCCGGTTAACCGGTTAAGGCAGTATTCAAAAAAAAGAGAATATTGATTAATCGGTTATTCAGTCCGAATAATTGGCAAAATTGGCGATTAATCGTTTAATGCAAAATAAATGTATATCTTTCATCAATAGGAACACAGTGTTTTTTTTTTAAATATCAAGATAAGTCTATTTTTAACGAATCAGACCTAAGAATCATGGGGTTTTTGGGAGGCATCTCAGGACTCTTTTAAAAGAAAGTATGATCACACATGTTCTGTGGAAGTAAACGCTTAGGCCTAAAATAGATAAATGCAGTGTAGACATTTTGTTGATAAGCCCGGATTTTTATTTTCAAGAAATTTTATAAATTAACAAAAGCTGCCTTCAAACACTATTCATTAGGAAATTCTTACAACTATAGTGTTGATTTTGCAAAATTTACAAAGTTGGACATAATTGTTACTGTTAGTATCTGGTCAGTGATTGTAATTTTATAATATGCGAAATGAAATAATAAATATTTTTGACAAAAGCACTTAAGTTCACTTAAGAATATTTTCCAAATGTTGTAGTCTATAAAATTTTTGAATACGCATAATCCTGTAACCAAGTATTTCTAGAACCACTTCTGAAACTAGTTAGTTATATCTTACATTACAGATTAGGTAAACGGGTTCAGGTTCCATGGAATTTGTTCTAACAGTATATTACATTTGGTTGGGAACTGATTTAAAAAGTATTTTCTTGATAGATTGCCTACAGAGTTAATACGTATACATTCATTAAATTAATTAGAAATTTTTAAGACATTAGAACAAAAATTAAAAATTGTCTATTGTATTTCTAAAAGCCTACACAGCATTTGCTTTGAGTTGTATAAAAAATTTATCTGATCTCTAAGAATATCCTTCAGTTGATTTTAAAAGAATTTGATTATATTTTAGTTAATGTGTTTTTTTATGGTTTTCTTGCTATATTCTTAGAAAAGGTTAAAGAAATTAGGAAGATTTTAGAAATAACAACAACTGAAAAAAACCATATAAAAAATTTTAACGCGGTTAATCGGTCGAGTAATTATTTGAGTTTTAAATTATTTGTTTCGACATTAACCGAAATAAAGACGATTATCGAGGAATTAGTAAGTCGATTAACCGAATTGGAAACAAAAAAAATTTTAGTGGTGAAAAAATTTTTTTTGAGGTGAATACAAAATACTGGTATTATTCATTTTTAAGCTACTGGTGAAAAAATATAAGAAAATATATTTTTTACCAGTCGCTAATATGAAATTGTACTAAAATACACCAATTTGTATGGAAAACTTAGAGGTATCTACACATTTTCAATCATAACTTTTTAACCACGGAACCGATTTTGCTCATTTTCAATACCAAACTGCTCGGAAGGATGTCCAATAAAAATAGGCCCCCGCTAACGTCTTGGCGTTCTGATCGCCATTTCAACAGACAGACAGACGGACATTGCTAAATCGACTTAAAATTGCATAAGGATCAGGAATATATACACTTTATGTGGTCTTAGACCTCTATTTCGACATGTTTCAAACGGAATGATAAACTAAAATATACCCTCACAATATATCGTGGAGGGTGTAATAATTAAAAAGAAATATTTATATCGAAATTAACCATTTTTTTTAACTTTAAATCTATTCTCTCTGAAGCCGCATGGATTAGCAATCAAATAAAGCTTGCATTTAAAGAGTTCCTCTATACCGTAAAAAAGTACACTCAGAAAAACAAGTTAGTAGAAAAATTTGTAAACGGTTTTCAATCCCACTTTACTATTTTTTTACGGATTTTTAGTAAAAAAATTATAATTTAGCAAATCTTTTTGCTATTTACATTTTACAAATTACAGAGTTTTTACAGAATATTTACAATTTTTGTTGCTAATTTCAGAAATCATTTTACAAATTTTTAAAAACCGATTTGCTAAAATTAGCAAAAAAAAAAATACAAATTTTAAAAAGTGGATATTGAAGGAAATGTTATTTCTAATTAAAATTTACACCTACAAACCTAAATTGCCTTTAAATGTTACATAGATTAAAGGAAGGGATCGGAAGTGAATATACCGACTCATGTCTGAAAATAGGACATCCACTTAAAATAGCACTAAAAAGTTTTTTAGTTCTAAAAATCAGCCCTAAAAACAATAAAAATTTGACCTTAAAATTAAAAAAAAAAAAAATTTACTAAAATATTTTTCAAAACAGAAACTACCAAATTAAAATAAAAGGATTAATTCGTTTATGTTTTAAATTTTTTAGGATTTTTAAGCCTTTGATTTTTTTTTTTTTAATTTTGTATAAAATATTTTTTGAAAAAAATAAATAAAATAAAAGAATTTTGATGCTCGATAGAAAAAATAAATTTACAATTTTGTACTAATATTAATAATATTTAGTAAATTTGTTTGCTGATTTTAGCAAACAGATTTTATATTCCAGTTTACAAAAAGGTAACTAAAATTTAGTAGCGGCAGCTAATTTTTCTACAAATTTCATTGTACTACACGTCAGCAGATATGTGTTGCTAAGATTAGCAAAATATACCGCTGGGCTCAAATTAGCAAAATTTCCCATTATAACAGCAAAATTTTCAGTTGCCATTACTGACTTTTTTTTGGTGAGTGTACGAGAGTATGCAAATATATGCAAAAAATAAAGTTGTAATCCAAAATTATTAAAATTTAAAAATTAAAAAAAAAAATCGAAAAAAAAATGTAAATCAGCATCTTAAAATTTTAAATTTTGCATAATAAATTAATTTATTGTATTGCTAATTGAACAAAAAAATACAAAATCTTACAATATTAACAATACTTAAATATTGAATTTAAATTTTGTCCTTCAAATTTATAAAAAAAAAATAAATAAAAATTTATTTTTGACGCTTACGTACAAGCAGAAAAATGGCTTGGTGAAAATAAAAAATATGTGCTAGCCTACTTTTAAATATTTGACTCTAAAATAGCATCACATAAAAATATTTTGAAACACATAAAAAATGTAAGTTTAGACCAAAAATTTCTTATAAATTTTCCATAGTGCACTGGTCTACACTTTGAGCCATAAAATAGTCCAAAATATCTAAATTATTTTTATAGCTTACCAAAAAATACCATGCGGAAAGATGGGTAATAAATAATTACGATTTGCTTTTAAATCAGCTGTTTTAACTAACTCAATAGGAAAATAATTCCGTAAAATGGTTGTCCAACAACTATGACGTAAAAACATTAAACTGCAATTAGAAATATTTCAGAAAATTTCGAAGTCTTTGAATGTTTAAAATTATATATTAATAACTTACCCATTACCATTAATAGCTGTTAAATGCATTGTATTGTCTAAATGAATACATGCTAAATAGAATAGATACAAAAGCCGTGCCGTGTTATTTAAATATAACTAGAAAAAAATAAATTCAGTTACAGTTCGTTTATTTATTACGAGTACAGCTTTAATGTTCCAGACAGAAATGATAATTGGTTTTTTGATAACACTATTTTTTGTGTTAAAAAAAATGTGAGTCCTCAGAAAATAATTAAAAAAATTGCCATAACAATCTAAAAAGCTAAATTAAAATTAATGATAATTTTTTAGACTATACTCAAGAATTATTAAAATTTATAAGAAAAATTTCGTAAATATGCGTTCTGCTTTCAAAATCATTTCTGACAAGGAAGGCCTGTGGAGGGGTTCATTCCGTAGAGGAAACGAACTTAACATGCAAGGGTAAAAATCATTAATATTTTTCTATGAAAGCTTGTCTGAAATTTACAAATTTCTGTTCAGTTCTGTTTTTAAGTCATTTCTGACAAGGAAGGCCTGCCTGTGGAGGGGTTCATTCCGTAGAGGAAACGAACTTAACATGCAAGGGTAAAAATCATTAATATTTTTCTATGAAAGCTTGTCTGAAATTTACAAATTTCTGTTCAGTTCTGTTTTTAAGTCATTTCTGACAAGGAAGGCCTGCCTGTGGAGGGGTTCATTCCGTAGAGGAGACGAACTTAACATGCAAGTGTAAAAATCATTAATATTTTTCTATGGAAGCTTGTCTGAAATTAACAAATTTATAGTTTACTGAGTGTAGACTCCGGGAAAAAAGTTTCATCATAAGTGGTTCTTAATCATCATATTTCATATAATCATCATATATATGAAATTACCATAAATGTGATCAAGCTTTTTAAAATTATGTTTCATAAATTTTTCACCATTTCATAGAAATATGTCATAGAAATATGTCATACGGCCCATATCTCTAAAACTGATAGAGATAAAGCAAAACGGGCAAATTTCGTAGTCTAGTGGAGTACTATACTAACGCACTTAAACAATTTAACTGATCATTTTAATAATATTTTTATGAAACAACTTCATCATATTTATGAAGTGTTACATTGGACGAAAATCTATAAAGTTTTTTCACAATTATGATAAAGCTTTTTTACTCAGCTTAGCTTTAAAGTACTCATTAAAATTAAAATCTAATAAATTAAAAAAAGCAGATTAACAAAAAAAATTAATTTGGTTTTAATAAGAGATGTCTTAGTACTGCCTACTTTTTCCAAATATATTTTATATGCTTAAGGACATTATTTTGTTCACAACAGTAAAAAATATTGGTCTTATTTGAAGCCCAAAAAGAGCTTTTAAAAGCACTAATTTGACACAGTTATTTCCATGCCAAATTATTATTAATTTCCATCCAAAATTTTAAAAATTTTATAAAATTTTATGAAAGAGCCCCGGAGGCTAGTTGGTAGCATGCTAGCTTATCAGTGCAGGGGTCGTGGGTTCAATTCCCACCAGAGGCTCTGGTCTGTTTTCGCTACAACGAGCCGATAGCCTTTGTTACCAGTACTCGTTTAGGGTATAAAGATATAATTTGTAATTATATGATTAATATAAATAAAATAAAAATAAGAGAATATTAATCGTGAATTTTTCAAAGGACTTAGCTCCATTTTATATGTAAAAAAAAATAAATGTACCTTTTTTTTGCTAGTTTTAAAAACACAAGAAGATCGATATTCTATTGGGAAAACGGCGTCTTTTTAAAACAATTTCGAAGAGGGCTCTCATTTGCTTGGTAGCGGAAAAAAACTTAATTGAATATCTCTCTGCTTGAACTGATTATATGAGTGGTTCCCAACCTTTTTTTTGTGCCATATCCTATTTTAAAGTATTAAAACTTTCATTTCCCTCTATCATAAAAAATTGATAAATGCACACAAATTGCCTCCTTGCAACAACTGTTCTAAGATTTTTCATCTTGTGCATTTACAGTGTTTCCATATTTGAAGTCTTTTATCTTTCACCAACTTTCATCTCTCCTCTATCCCCTTACTAAAGAAAGCAATACATTACGAGTAAAAAGTAGAAAGAATTTCCTGAGTGTTGCTACTCTATAAGAAAAAAAACAGTACTCTGTCAGTGCATCAATTTTTGTACCGCTGGCAATTTCTGAATGAGTAGCACTGTAAAACATACCAAATAAGTATTCTGCCAGTATTTAATATTTAATTCCACGGGTACCCAGTGATTTTCCAGTACTTGAATTTGTGTACCTGTAGCAATTTCTGATTGGGTGTAATGTACTATATATGTTAATATTTTCTTGGTAAAGTTAATGTTTTTTTTTTATCCAAATTTTATATTTTTTGTATATCTATTATTTAAAATATTTACAATTTTATAAACTTACCAATAAAAGTGGAATTAAAAATAAAATGAACCCAAAAATAATTATGATACTAATGTATATTAGAGCGGCTAATTTTTGTATATGACGTTCCCGTAATAAGTACATGACAGCTAATTAAATATATATTTTTTTTGTTTTTTAACTCGAATTGCAAATTTATATATAATATATGTATTTTATTGTGTTGTGTCATGCAGCAGAGAAAGCGACAAATTAAAACTCGCTATTCTGGTTTAAGACCTAAGTACAACTAAACGTCTGGATTTGTTTACAAAAATTCTCGTAATAAAGCTTACACTTGTCAAAGAACAACTAACAATATAAACATTTTTTTTTTAAATAAAAACTCTGAGCAATACAAATATTTAAATAGTATTTAATTAAAAAAAAAATTACAAATAGGCTGTGGGTAAAGCCAAAATCTGTAAGTCGCGCTTAGGCCTTAAAAAAACAGGATATAAATATAATTACAGTGGCGAACATTAATCAAATAACCACCAAACTTGTAATGACGACTTTCAAGTAAACTATTTAAGAAAAAGAAAAAAATTGTTTTATTAAAATATATTTTTATAATACCGAAAATAGAAACTAGAGAGCACCCTATAAAGACAATCTGATAATTTGCTTAGAAGTACTTGAAAATTCATTGTTGTAACTGTAAACCATAGCAGTAGTTCTTACCATTTTTTTCAATTTTTTGAAAATTTATGTAGTAAAAATTTTTCAGTTATTTTTATTGCATTTGTTAACCTGTTTAAGTGCATTTGTTAGCTGTTTTTTAATAGTTAAAAATAACTACATTTTTGGTTATTTTAAAGCTTAATATTTTTGTAACATTTTTATCTTTTTTGAATGTATGTACATATATTCTTATCAGGCTATCGGCAATAAACATAAATTTTACATATTAAATAATATTAAGTATACGCACCCAAATACTTCTGACAGAAAATTATTGGTAAAAACCGGTACAAATCACAGTGTAAAACAGTGCGAATTATACTAAAATATTTAATTCCGTGACTTGTAAATTACTAAATTTAAATTACTAATAAAGTAATTTAAATTACTTGAGAATTACTAAATTTAAATTACTGAAAATAAATTGTAAATTAACAAATTTAAACTTTCGCTAATTGTATTATTAAAAACTGTTTACAGGAACTCACCATATAACTTGACCCATTAAGTCAGCTGTGTAACATGTCACAAGGTGTGTAAAATGTGTCAATTACCTTTTGATATTAACAATGCCACATTAAAGTGACTGGTCCCTTTAAATCAAAAAGTCCACAATGAACCATTCACTTAATTATTTTGCCTGTAGTGTTATTTTACAACAAACTTATTACAATTAAAAAACAAAACATTCTTACTCATTTTCATGTTCATGAACTTGCAACTATCCCAACAAAATCTTCGTTAACAATTCCTTAAGCTCGTATGATACTACCCAGCAAAATCTTTGCAAGTGGTTTGACCTATTTCGGGTGTCACATGCCCGAGTGAAAAGTTTAGATATAATCATATGTGACCTTATATAATAATATATTATTATATATATTTATATATGTCAGTATGCATTACCATATATAATTTATATTATATATATTTTTTTTAAATTACTTTATATTGTTCCATATATAAAACCACATCTAGTTATATATTGATCTTAATAAAATTAGATTTGATTTATATGATAAGATATGGTATATATTATATAATATAAAATTATATATCACACTTAATATAATTGTGATATATGGCTTACACAGGACCATATTTACTTATATATGACTTATACAGAAGAACCATATATATTTATATATGCTATCTAATATTTGATATTTAATAATATATGTTATGGTTCATTATCAAAAATATATTTCAATATGGTATGAGGTATAATTATTTATTTACATATTCATTTATTTATTTATTTATTTATTCATTTATTTATTTATTTATTTATTTATTTATTTATTTATTTATTTATTTATTTATTTTTTTATTTATTTATTTATTTATTTATTTATTTATTTATTTATTTATATAATTATATATTTATTTATGTATTTATTTATTTATTTATTTATTTATTCATTTATTTATTTATTTATTTATTTATTTATTTATTTATTTATTTATTTATTGAACCGTTAACTTATAATTACAAATTATAAACTAACTTAGGCCTTCAGCTAGGTACAATTATATATGTTTAATTATAAGAAAAAATTTTTTGATATGGTATAAGATATAATTTTATATGGTAACATATTTTCAAACAAATTTGAGATATTGTTATATAAATACAGTTGCATGTCTAGAGCATTTTTGATATGATATAAGACATAATTAGATATAAATGTATGTGGTTCCATGTCAATGGTTTCAAATCCCAGCCAGCGAGATACAATTTTTTAGTGCTTTTTAATTTTTTTTATATTAATAATTTATTTACAAATTTTAACTTATATCGGGACAAGACCTATATATGATCCTATATATGACAAGACCATTATATATGATCCTATATATGACATTATATATGATTTCCTATAAGTGGTGAAAATTTATATATATTTTTTTAATATTATAATGATTTACTCACATTTTTTCTCAGTCCATAAGATGGGATTATATATAATAATCCCAGCAAAAACATGAAATCAAATACTTACCAGGCTATTTACTCGCTTAATTACTTTTGTTCGCGATGTCCCAAAAGTAATGAGTCGTCATTATCTTCTCGCTTACAAAAAACACAAAGTAATGTGTGGTCATTACCCTCTCGCTTACGAACAGCCAAAATATAATGAGTACCCATTACTTTTTGGACTTCGCGAACAAAAGTAATTAAGCGAGTAAATAGTCTGGTAAGTAGTTGATACCATGTTTTTGCTGGGTTATAAATAGTTATATATAATTATATAAAATCTGATAAGTTCAGAACAAATTTAGTCTCATTAATTCAGCCATGAAATTTGTCCAATTTTTCTCAAAATTATATAATTATATAAAAGTCCCGAAGATATAATTAAAAATGCTCAGTGCTTAACTCACTACAACTCTGCCAGACCGAGTTCAAATCCTGGCGAAGGCATTGTTTGTTAAAATTAAATTTTATTTTAATTTAAATTTTTTTAATAAACTAGATTCCCTATATATAACATTGTTGGATCAAATGTGATACAATTTGATCGGACATTTGGATCTTATTTAATATCTTAATATATTGCTAAATTTAATTTTATCTGCCATTTTCGAATCAATCTAGATCTTTCTAAACCCCCAAATATATTGCTAGACCTAATTAGATCTGACATTTTTCGGATCAGTGTATCCTTCTAAGTCCCCAAATATATTGCTGCATCTAATATTATCTGTCATTTTTCGGACCAATTTAGATCTGATAGATATTAAATAAGATTAAATATTGGATAAGATAAAATATTGCGCCAGATATTTTTTTACTCGAATCTTTACCGCTTGCTTTACTTTAAAACTTAAAGAAATATGTTACAAATATTGTGATATATACTACTTATTAGAAATTTACAAAATATTGAGTTACCCGATATTTATATATATGACTACTTATTTAAAGGATTTAAAATAATGTGTTGCTGACATTTTGTTAAGTAATAACTGATTGAGAAAGATACAAATACTGAGCTTTAGGTAATGTACTGCACAGCTTTAACAATTTAAATGTGAATTATTTATGTTTAATCAGTGTGGATTATTTTACACATACAAAAATGAAGAAAAATAAATTTAAAATTTTTTTATTTTTGTTACCTGATTTTTATAAATTTTTAATATTGAAGCTAATATTTGTTCATACTTGTATTTTACTTTTATTTTACACTTAACAAGTATCTACTTATTTCCTTTCCTTTGATTTTAATATTACAAGTAATTACTTATTTCAGTACTTCTTTCATAAAAATTTATTTATGTCTATACTCGTAAAGTAAACGGTTACTCTCCAATGACGCCCAAATTATTTTTTATTATTCCATTAACCTGATATTAGCAAATTTTGCTGTGATATTATATGTGAATCTTTTTATTAACCTGTATGTAAATTATTGGTATTCACGATCAAGAGCATTCGACTAATAGCCCCGGTATTTTAAATAGCGACCAAAAGTGTTTTGTATTTTTCTCAGCAATTTAGGCTAAATTGAAACCATTAGATGCAATTATATCGAAATAGCTATATTTAAGTTATGCCAGTCTTCCCGCAAATGGACGATACGTATTTTGTTTTGAATAAAAGTACTTTTATACTAAAAAAATACTAAAGTGAATGATTCCGATTTTTTTTTAACTTTGTGGAATATATCGTGTAGACAATGCTTAATGAAAGTTAAACGAATGCACAGGTTCTCAATGTAAAATTAAAAAAAAAAAAATGTTTTTAAATCGCGTTTTCCTCGAAACTCTGTTTTTGATGTTCCACTCTTCTTCAAAATAAGGAAATATTTTTTATTACAACTTATTTAATAAGGCGATCCGCGGTGAAAATTTTACCAAAAAGTAGGTTCACAATTCCGCCAAAAAATCTAATTTAAATTTTCTTACTTTTTTCTTCGTTCAAGAATGAGGTTTATACATCTACAAATAGAAAACAATTGGTTTTTAATTTCTCATGAACCAACCGGTCATGAGTTATTCTCACTACATCGAGAAAACTTTTTCTTTTGAGAGGTCAAGGGAAATGAGGTGCTAATGGGAGAATTTTCAAAATTTTTAAATAAAAACTTTACAAAGTACTTGTTAAATATATATCTTTGATACGAGGGCGGATCAATAAGTCCGTGACTTATATGAAATGCAACACTGCTCCCATCAAGTACCACTTGTTAATAGACTAACAGCTGTTCAAAACATACAACCTCGTGGATTTTTTTAAAAATGGAAAAAAAAGTAAATTTCGAGTACTCATTAAACATTATTTTTTTGCGAAAAAAAAACCAAGGAAAAGCTTGATAAGTACTATGGGAACTCTGCACCATCGATTTCAACGGTAAAAAAAAGTGGTTTACTGACTTTCGTTGTGTTCTCACAAGTACAAATGACGTTGAATATTCTGGACGGCCAATTGAGGTCAATACACCCGAAAATGTCGAAAAAATCCTCGATATGGTGTTGGCCGATCGAAGTGTAAAAGTGCGTGAGATTTTTGATGTCATAGGCATTTCATATGGCAGTGTGGTTTCGATTCAGTTGGATGTCTGCAACATAGGTGCCGCGTTTGCTCTCTATTGACCATAATGCACGGGTGCACACGTGTGTAGTCTGAATGGCAAAATTCCATGAATTGGGCTACGAATTGGTATGTCATCCGTCATATTCTCCGGAAAAAGAAATGGCTCGGTGGGAGATATTTACCTCCAACTATGAAATTATTGATCAAACAAATGCCTATTTTATGGACCTCGAAAAATCCTACTTTTTGGAAGGGATACAAAAATTGGAGAAACGTTGGACTAAGTGTATTGAGCTAAAAGGATATAATGTTGAAAAATATATAAAAAACTGTGTTTCATTCAAAAAGTCACAGACTTATTTACCCGCCCTCGTATGCTAAATTGTTTGAATAAAACATTTCATTTAATATATGAAAAATAGTAAAAATACGTTTTTTTTTTTGAGCCTTCGAAACCCACTTAACGCATTAAACTATGAAAAACACATTAATGAATCAAAATTCAAATGTTTTTCATTTTTAATTTTTAAGTGTAAAAAATTGTAAAACATTTACGGAGTTTGAGAACTGGCTAAATAAAATCTAAACTAAATTAAGGTTTACAAATTTTTTTTAAATTTAAAAATATTTTCAAATATTTTTTAAAACAATTTTTAGAATTTATTTAGCCGCCACGCACAGCGCTTTAATACATTAATCAATTATTTTAAATAAATCTTTATAATATTTAACATTTTCTTTCGAAACCAAAAATACAAACCAAAATACAAATTATTTCTAGAATTAGTAATGAAAAATTTTACTCATGCAGATTCGGGTTTTGTCATAAGATCTGATGCCTCCTTCGGGCATCTTTCATAAAAATTTTCTTGATGCAAAACGAATGTCTCAGGCATTTCGAAAAACAAATTGAATACATCATCGAATACAAAAAAAAAAAATATGTTTGAATCCCAAACCGACAAATTTCCAGATATTTTTAAATCCATGGGTTTTTCCAAATCCATTCTAAATTAAAAGTCTCTTAATTTAGAACAACGCTGAATACCAGTATGGGTAACTATGTATGTAAGAATTTTCTCAACCGAAAAATGCAACTCTTTCATATTTAGAACAGGACATGTCATAATATCAATTTTTATTAGAGGTATATTTTTTTTACCCATCACTAGTCAAATGTCACATCATAAGAATCCGTTGTATTCATGGTAGGCTTGCTTTTTTATATGTGGAAACTTCTCTCCCCACAGATCGAGTATTTATTTAGTAGAAAATTCATGAATACCACTAATGCATATTTGTATACGATATTAGATAATATATATTTTTTTAAAACATACATTAGATTTTGAACAGTTACTTTATTTGTCATTGAGATTGCAAGTCAATGAACTAGCTAGCAATGTACTCTAAGGTAAACCTTCCGAATTTGATGAAATTTAAATACGTGTTAGTAAAAACTATTTAAGTTACTACACTCGACTTTAGGATTTAGGTGGAGCAGATAAAAGTGTCAATAAATCATTTTTGTATTATTGTATTTTTCGGAAATATTTTTCAAGTTCCTGTTGCTGGTACCTTTTATGGTACTTTTCACATTACGTTTTAACATCTAAATTGCTGAGGTTGTCCCTAAAATGGGATTGTTGAGCTTGGAGTACTTTCTCTGTAAGTGTAAATAGAGAATAACACCATGCCATATTTGTCCATACAAATTTGCATATAAATATCGTCGAGCTTGGCAGTTGTTTTATTATAGGTAAGAAGCAGAATAACAACGTGCCGTTTTTTTTAAAACAAATCGAGAATTAAAACACAGCGAGCGTTGGTGTTGTGAAATATAATCAATTTTATTTTCACAACGTTTTTTTTTTTTAACCTCAATTGTTTATGTTTTATTCTCAAAACCGAGTTGTCTAATTTTAATATATTTTTTTTTTGTAAACAAAAAACCTAAAACAGTAAAAATAACATAGACACTTTATGGTTCTCATGTGGTCTTTTGTACCAACAAATGTACAACGTAATATTAACCAACTTATTATATGCGACTCCTTAATTTTTATTGGAATAATATTTTATTATTTTTTTATAAGATTTAGGGCGCAGATATCTCCATATAAATTTGGCATTTATCACTATGGTTAGGTATTAAGCTTTGGTTATTCTGAAATAATTTAGCATGCTCTAAATGTAAAATTCAAAATTGATTGTTGTTAGTAAACAACGAATGAAAAACAGGAGAAAAAATGCTCTAATGTACTCTTCACACTAAAATAATTATCACAGTTTAGCAGTCACCGTCATACGTCGTAATTTTGGACCACGTTGTTATTCTGGCCCGACACATAATCTATTTTATTTTCAGTACGTTTTTTCTTATTCTCTCAAATTTTGTTTATTATGCTCTTTTTGCAAACTAAAAACAAATGATTAATAACGATGACATAGATATTAAGACTCTAATGTGTTAATAGTGTACACTAGCGAATGAATAACGACCGTGAAATTTTAATTAAAATAATTGAAGTTTTTTTTTTATTGTTTTTATAAGATTTGAATCTAACAGTAAGATAACGAGACACTGAAGAGAAAAGAATCTCTTTACACTGAAATATGAAATATGCAAATGGCACGTTTTCATTTTGGGAACGTTTTCTCTTACAGCGGCAATCGTCATACGTTGCGTTTTTATTCTGAGATGTAACTAAGTGTAGAAAAAATCTTCAATACTAAAGTAAGTAAACAAAATAAAAAGATAATACTAAAGTTTTAATTGAACCATGTAATTATCAATTATTGTAATTATTTTATTTAAGAAAATCAATAAATGAATAATATTCTATGTAAATATTTGCTGATTATAATTATCGCGCTTAAATTTTTATAAATTACAAATGGTCTTATAGGTATTTCTAGTTACTTTTTTTTAGTAACTGTCGAATTGTTATTGTTTTTTTAATACTAAAACAAATTATACAAATTATAAACAATTATAGTTAACATAACTATAACCAATTACTTTACGAATATCTGGCATTACTTTTTTGAGTGTAGCCCATACTTAAGTTTTCACATTTATAAAACAAATTAATAAACACAACAATAAAAAATATAGCGTACTAAATGCCTTTAAAAATTCTAGTATATATTTTATAAATAATCGGAATAAAATATTCGTATTAATATATTCCAATGCCCAGCACTGAAGTTTTAAAAATTAAGCTCGAAGCCAATTTTTAATTTAACAAAAATATGCAAAATTTACTTTTGTCTCTTTTCAAAATTGAAATTTCGGTGTAATTGTTTTACAATAAAATGTTCAGTGAAATTGCTTTAAGTGATTTCTACCATGAATTATAGAATCTTGAAAAGATTGTTTAACTTTTAAGCTGACTTTAAATTTTTTGAGTAATCTACCATATTACACACAAATTAATCTACCATATTACACACAAATTTTAAACTGTTATTACAAATGTGGTAAAAGGCAGTAATTTTCAATTTTCAGTTCAACACTTTGGTCTTTAAAACAATACGATAATCGTCGTTGGTCTTATAGAATCTGGGCAGCGAATGTCAACAGTACCGCGTTATCGAAACAATGTGATTATTTAGACATTTACAACTAAATAGTTTTTGTAATTGATTAAATTGCCTCCTTCGAAAGTCTAAAGCGGTCCAAAGACTATCAAGCATGCTATTCAACATGATTGACAAACGTAGAAATTGTTTTGACATACACCATCAAGCATGTTGGATGATTTTCATAACATGGTGGTTACACGTTCAATTTCTTGCTTTCAATTCCTCTCAATTTTCAATACACTCACACTTTTTTATTATCTGTATAGTAAAACAAAAATATTACTTTATATACTTTTTATACTTTAAAAGGTTGATGTGTTTGACAAACACTCCATTACACGGTGCATCATGCTTGACAAACAAGGAAAAAAATTTAAAAATTTAGTTTTCATTCAACATGTTTGTCAATCCATCAAGCAAGACATTGCACTATCAAATACATACACGTAATATGTACAATACTTCACCGTTTGAGGATCATACATTGTCTTACTAAATCAATTTTTGAATTTGTTTCCAAATTTCATGATCTCTGATTTATGTCAATTGGCTCTTTAGCTCTCATATTCTTTGAAAAAATAACTGCCATTTGACTACCATTTAGTTTTAAACAAAGCGCTTTTTATTTTCGTTCTCTGCAATTAAATAATTGCTATACAACAAAATATAGGCTCCATAAATCTCCTCCTTGTCATTAATTTCGTTTGTCAAAAATTGTTCTTTTACCTGTTGAATAAAGAATTGTATTTAACTAACTTTAAATACTTCCAAGGTAGGAATTTACCACCCACAGCATTTGTGTTGCCCCAAGCCTTTTCTACAAATCAACTTTTTTTCATATTTATGAGGTTAATTCAGTAACTTTATAAAAAGTTGTCACATTGAAATATGGCATACAAAAATTTACCTAAATATACAGCTGATTCATCTACGGCCCAATTGTGCCCCTAACATTTCAAAATCACTAACAAGTACAAAAAATCATGATACATTCTTTTTTAAATCACGACTAATTTATATTCTAGCTTGTTTACCATACTTGATAATTTTTCATTGGCATTGAAATTTCATTAGCATTAGTTGAACAATGCTAATGACAAAATTACAATCGAATTTTCTGGATATTTAACTTGTTTAAATAGAGTGTTTTATAAAATGGATCACTCGGCATATCTCCCGAACTTGGTAATAGTAGAGCAAACATTTAGCCCGTTTTGCCATATCTCGCTTAGTTTTCGAGATACCGGTCATTTAAAAATTGCCATTTTACAAAATGGCGAATATCTAAAAAAATAAGCGAGATTTGCAAGTCAATTTTAATATTTTTCTATTTTGTTTTAATTTGCAAGTCAAATCAATTATAGATTTATGTTTAAAATGATTTGATTCAATTGAATCAAAAAAATCAAATGAGATTGATTAATCAATTATGATTTAAAATCTGATTTAATGAATTGATTTATAAATAATTTAATCAACTCGCTGGCTTACAAAGAGAATTATTTTTTTCGGGAATTAATTCAATAAAGATTTGCCTTTTTACAGGTCTGCATGACAGTGCTAGAACTACTTAATTGTAATTGTTAAAATAATTTCAATTATAGCGACTCAACCTGTGCTAAATATATTTGTACGTAGTTACAGAATAATCCCATTACTCTGTCTTTTATCTGGACAATTATAAGTTAGAAAAACCTTATGGTACTCTAAGGGTTAGAGAACTAATGTGCTTTTATATTTGTAATGCATGTATTTTATCGAATGACTGTGCACTAATGATTAGACGCAAATTCGAGCAGTTTTAAATTTTTGTTTTAAAGATAAGAATACTATTTTGTGATGAAATTTTATTAAATTTATATGACTATATAAATAAAAGAAATCGTAAAATTGAGTCAATGGTAGCGATCAGCAGAAAATCCTAAAACTCATACCGTTTACTTGTAGCGCTTTACAGGTTGGTTGAAAAGCTCCTGCGCTCACCAAGAGATGGCACTGCTAGCTCCAAACTTTTTTTTCTCAAGTTCGTATAACTGTCCTGAGAACATATGCAAAGTTGCAAGTCATTCTGTCAATTCTTTGTTTGTTTACAAGCCATTTGAAGTTGACGTGTCATTGATTTTTTTTTAATATGGAAAAAATTGAATATCGTGCAGTCATTAGATTCTTTGCTTTGAGGGGTTTAAAAGCAAAGGAAATTTATGAACAATTGTTAGAAGTATATAAGGAGTCCTCACCTTCAAAACGTACCGTTGAATTTTGAGCTGGTGAATTTAAACGTGGTCGTACCAGCCTTGAAGACGATCCACGCGAAGGACGACCAAAAACTGCAACCACAGCAGATATCATTGAACAGGTACATAATATGGTTAGTGAAGATCCAAGTTTGACTAAGCGTGAAATTGCTAATGCCATAGGCATCTCAGACGAACGAGTACTCTATATTTTACATGAAGAATTACGTATGAAAAAACTGTTTGGAAAGTTAGTGCAGCACACATTAACAATTCAACAAAAACTGGATCGATTCGGCGTTTTAAGCCGAATAAAACCGACTTCTTGCGTCGTTTTATAACTATGAAATGAGACTTGGATCTACCACCATGATCCTAAATTGAAACAAGAACGTTTACAGTGGACGGAAGCTGGTTGTTCAGCTCCAAAGCAGGTGAAGTCACAACGATGAGCAAAGAAGGTTATGGCATCAGTTTTTTGGTATACAAAAGAAATTTTGTTGATTGATTATCTTCAGAAAGGTAAAACAATCAACTCTGAATATTATTGCAGCCTTTTGGATCAGCTGGATGAAAAAGTTCGTGAGAAAAGACCTGGTTTAAAGAAGAAAAAATCATTTTTCATCAAGACAATGCACCTGCTCACAAAAGTGTTTTGACGATGGCTAAATTCAAAGAATTAAAGTACGAATTGCTTGAACATCCACCGTATTCACCAGATTTGGCTCCCAGTGACTACTATCTCTTCAGAAATCTCAAACAATTTCTTCGTGGAAAGCATTTGTCGTCGAATGAAGAGGCCATAGCAGCCGTAGACGGTTATTTTGCAGAGCTTCCGGAAAACCATTATAAGGATGGGATAAAATTATTGAAAGATCATTGGAACAAGTGTATTGAGCTTCTAGGAGATTATATTGAATAAAAAAATATATTTCGTAACAAAAACAGTATTCTTTCATTTCGAGCGCAGGAACTTTTCAACCAACCTGTACAAACTCAGCTAAACGATGTTCTTTTTGTTTGCTTTGATTTTTTAAAAATATAAGTTAAGTTATTTGTTATCCTTCCGAAAAAAAAAACACTATGGAACATTTTTGGGATTATTGTCTGGGGGGTGAGAAATTCCAAGTCAGAGTGATGGTACTAGGTCAGTATAGTAAAACCCTCAAGAGATTTGGCGTTCGTATGTTTTTATGACCTTTTAAATTTTTTCCTTATCTTGATGTTTTTTTTTTGCTTAGTTGTAACATTTTGGCAAAAACGTAGTTTAACATAACTCGAGAACCACTTGTCCGATTTTGCTAAAACAAACTCAAAAAAATTTAGAATTACAATTTCTTTAATCCGTTCATATAACGTTTTTCTTTATAATCAACAGTTTTGCCGGTAAAAATAAATTTGTGGAGAAAAAAAATATTTTTTTGCCTAAAAATTAAATTTTTTTTTTTTTAATTCATAAAAAATCCAAAACGGAAAAAAGGATCAAGTGTTATTAATTTCATGTAAAGTCACATAACCTATAAACAAAATGCGACATAGATCATAGAAATCGATTATCGCGTTCTGCTTTTATTTACAATTAAGTGAAGGTATCCCATTTTGACAAGAATATTGATATTTGTTTTTATTCAAAAAAGTGTCATTTATCGCCTTTTTTATAAATTTTCCCCAATAACTCCAGACTTCTGGCCATAAACTACTAAAAAAATTAAGTAAACATTTTTATAATTTTTTATTTTTATTTTATTTATTTATTTTTATTTATTTTAAGAAATATTGCCTAGACTTTTTCGATGGTGGTTGTTCGGGACTAGTGGCATCGCATTCATCGCTATCATCAGTTTCTGAACCACACATAATGTCAATGTGTGACTCCACTGTTGGCCCTTCTGCATCTCCTGAAAATTCTTTATCATCAAGATCATCCTTGTCTTGCCACACAAGCTTACTCCACCAGCAAATTTCCGCAATTATTGCACTCGGCGACTTTTTGCCTCTATATCTGTAAGTTTTTGTTTTATTAAAATGAGTTTGAAAAAATAAAAAATCAGTATTACCTCATTTCAAATGACATAGCAACTTGATGATAGCGTTCACCTTGTTCATCAGATTCGGTAGATAATTGTTTGCTAAAGTAGCCCAGATGATGATGTAAATAATGGATTTTCAAGGACATGTGGACACCAATTTCCGAGAATGCTCTTAACATCCTTGCGACAGAAACATCGTAGTTGTTAGAACGATGCTTTCCCAACAAGCCTTCTATTACTTCTTTCATGCATTCAATTAAGCGTCAATCAAAATATTGTTGAATGCGTCACTTTTAATCAGCTTTCGTATATCTGGACTACGTACTACGCCTGATTGGAAAAAATTAACTTGTTAAGATGGAAGATCATGGGAAATTAATGTGATATTATAACTTACCTTCTTTAATTTTACTTTCGCTGAGTCTCGGGTAAATTAGTTTCAATCACAAGAAAACTTCATCTCTTTTGGCGACAGTTTTGATAAAATTCTTAACAATTCCAAGTTTAATATTGGAATTGTTGGCCGAATAATATTGGCCGTTTGTAACCTGCTGTGCTCTCTGAGTTTCCATCCGTGGCATGCATATTGGTCACCGGAAAATCGTGTGTCCCAATCGCACAAAAAGCACATATATTTTATATAGCCGCTTTGAAGACCGCAAAGCATTGCTACAACTTTTAAATCGCAGCATATGCGCCACATATGTTTGGCGTAGTTAACCATTTTTAAAATATTTTCCAGTGCATCATATGTTTCTTTCGTTTCTGTACTATAGGCGATTGGAACTGAAGTTTTTTTATTGGTCTTATGCAGTAAAACCGCCTTCAAGCTGAGTTTTGAACTGTCAATAAATAATCTCCAGTCATCTGCTTCATATTTTATTTCCATTGCGTCCATCAATTTTCCTACATCCGGGCAATATGCAGAAGTTTTTTCATCATTCACAAGGAATAAACTTTGGAGTGTTGCCTGACGACTTCGATAAGCTGTGACTTTCACACCGGATGCCAACAAATTGTTTGATTTCAAAATGGAAGCCAGCTCTTCCGATTTATGCTGTGTTAATTCCAACTTGGCAACAATTGAATCAAGCTTATTTTGATTTACTAAAATTGGCTCATTGGATACTGATGGCTCATATGGGGGATAATCACGTGCATGATATGTCGGAGCAGTCGTAGAAGAGAAAATATCTGGGCTAGAAGTTTTTGGCACAGGAATGTGGTCCGAATGAGGCAATGATGTTGCGGCACTTGCAACACCAACGTAATTATACGATTTTCTTATCCTTTTTGCGGCTCCTTTATTCGCACATGCATAGCAATTCAATGGATTGTGACCTTCGCCAGGATTATTCCAAGTCATTGGGATACCGAATGGCATACTTTCACGTCTTCTATTTTTCCAATCCATTAGACGGTTGTAGCAGCTTTTACACACTATATTTGGTACCCAATTTTCGTTCACTATAACATTTTGGTTGAAGTACATCTCGTATGTTTGAACAAAATCAGTACTGAAATTTCCCCTTTTTTTATGTGTTGAGACCACAGCAGTAGCAAAAGCTATTTATATCTGGCTTGCACAGTTCCATATTCTGTTCAGTTTTGTTCACTTTTAAAAAACTGGAGAAAAATCACTTTTACTGTTCGCGTTCGTCGGCACTTGTTGAATGACAAAAATCACAGAACCAGTGTGAGAAAGAGAAGAAGTATAATGACAATGCATGTTTTATGTGAACATTACAGAACCAGTGTTGCCACATCAATATTTCTCTTTTAGTACAGTAGAAAATTATGAGAGAGTTCGGCTTGTGAGTGTCAATGTTTTCTCCAAATAATGTTGTGCATATCTGGAGCAAATTTTTGAAATTCATACATTTACCTAATTGTGAATAAATGAGAAACGCGTGCATCGATTTTCATGATCTATGCCTCTTTTTGCTCATGAGTTATGTGACTTTACGTGAAAGTAATTAGTTTTGGCACTTTTTTCCATTATGGATTTTTTATCAATTTAAAAAAAAAAAATATTTAAATTTTTAGGCAAAAAATACTTTTTTCCCTTCATACATTAATTTTTAACTTCGAAAGTGTTGCACATATAGGAAAACGGTATTGAAACAGATTAGAGAAATTGTAATTCTTAATTTTTCTAAATTTGTTTCATCAAAATCGAACAAGTGGTTCTCGAGTTATGTTAAACTACGTTTTTGCCAAAATGTTACAACTAAGCGAAAAAACATCAAGATAAGGAAAAAATTTAAAAGGTCATTAAAAAAAAACTGACACATACGAACGCCAAACCCTTTGAGGGTTTTACTATACTGACCTAGTACCATCACCCTGACTTGGAATTTCTCACCCCCCAGATTGTCTGTTGTACTGTGTAATCAACAATAACAAATTTTTTACTATTTGATTTTATTACTTTTACTATTTGAAGTATATTTTTAACGCTTCAGATAGTTTCAGAACTGTTGTGAAACTATTAACTAATAAACGCTATCTGCTGACCGCGTTACCAGACACTCAACTGTTACTTATCTGCTAATTAAAAATCTGGTGAACGTGTTTTAATTACCAAAAATGTTGTCAGCATGTTGAGGTATCGCTACCTTATTTTCTTAGCGTAAACATTTTATTCTACTTGTGATCAAAGAGTGATAAATCAGCTGTTATTCGTTTTTTTATTACATTTTAGAAAAAATAACAAAAAAGCTTAAATGTTATTGTAAAATATCACATACACAAAAATTAAAAAAAAAAAAATATACAAATAGTTTCACAAAAACAAAAGTGGCATAATTCACCAGGTTAAATAAATCATAAAGCGCTACAACACACCAGTAGCGTTTCTCAAACGTTAATTATTGATCAGGACAATGCGATTCATGTAAATACTTCCTTGCTGTCGTTAGCTTGATAACAGCATACAATAAATAAAATATTTATACTTAAATAAGTAGACATATCAAAATGATGTTATCTTTCGTTTTTGTACATATTTATAGCCAGCAATATATATTGCCATAGTTCTTCGGCAATATTTGTTAACAATTATTATTAAAATAAACCATCAAACTCATTTGTTATTTTCGTTTGACAAAAAGACACCTCCAAAAAAAATAGAAAAATAAAGGAAAACCCAAAGGAAAATAACTGAATTTAAAAAAAATTAATAAAATAAAACAATTTTTATTTAAAATGAATTTAAGATGTGTTTTTATAAAAATTATTATTGTAATTATTGAAATTATTATAATTATTTCCCGCCTTTTTTAAAAATTTTTATTTATAAGTTTTTATTTATTAATTTTTATTACTCAAATTATATAAAAATTTCCCCTAAAGAAGTCACCCAATATTGGGATAAATAAAACAGTAAGTATGTCAAAATAACACACGAAAGCCCTGGGATACGTAAACTTTATTTTGGATCGTAGAATTCAGTGACGAATCCCGTTTTGAAGAGTCAGTTCATATTAAAAAGATATTTAGATTTTAAGTTTGTATTGACTCAAACAATTTTTTGATTATATTTTAACGAAAAGACTATGAAATTTGTTTTCCAATGACTAAATATTAAATATAACTTAATATTAAATTAAATTATGATTTAAAAAATATATAATTAAAACAGAGATCGAATAATATATACAAAAATTTAGTTTTTTCACTTATTTACTATTTACTATTTACTACTTTTATTTTTAAATTAATGTAAAGGGTAAGGAGTTTTTATAATTATTTGTAGTTCAAAAAATAATGATACCCCAATATTAATTCTACAGTGGGATGTTTGATTCGAGTTGAAGTACACCAGTACGTATACGTAATATTATTGTAACAGATTTTAATAACTGTTATACATTTTTATTTTCTGAACAAAATTTTGAGTTTTTTTATATTGCAAACGAAAAAAATATTAATAAATAGTAAATAACCCAGCAAAACCGCACATTACCAAATAATGGGTAAAGTAATGTATAGCCATGGGGGCCGATGGATTACTTTACACCTTACTTCATTGATGGATTGTATAGGCGATGAGCCTCAAAGTAATGTATATACCCATTACTTTAGAGGTGATTATGTAAGGGTTACTTATATGGTTACGAGAGTGGAAAAAATAATGTGTCTAAAAATAGTTTTTGAAAAAAGAGGAATTTTATTAAAAAAAATTATTACAAATACTTTATTTAAAATATTTGTTATTAAAAATAATGTGGTCAAGGTGGGAATCGAACCAGGGAAATCAGGTTTCCAGCCAAGAACTCTACCCACTGAGCTATCGACGCATATAGTATTTGATTGCTTTAAACTTAAATGAATTGTTGCGCTTCGTTTTCTCGCCAGTGTTATCAAATAGATTTTCAAAAATATGTCAATTATTACTTTACAATTATAAATCATATATTACGTAATCAATAGTGAGTAACTTATTACTTTATGCTTGCAAATAATGAAAAAGGTAACAAGCTATCATTACAAAGTAACGCATGAGAATGTCGCACCCATTACCAAAGTTTTGCTGAGAAATAAAAAAAAAATCAATAAATAAAGTAATTTCAAAAGAGATTTTGATGTACTTTCCTTAAAACACTAACAAATCTCTTAAAAGACAATACAAAATTTAAAATGCAATATCTCTTGGTTTTGACCTGATCTTTTAAAACGAAGCATACCACTGTATACTGAGGCCCAAAATTAAGTTGGCTCATCTCGGCGTTTTTCTGTGTTATTTCGAAAGTTGAAATATTACAGTGTAATTATAATAATTTTTAAAAAAATGTATCTTAAGCTCATTTTAAGCAAAAATGTAAAACAAGAAGGTTGAGGAAAACTAGACAAAATTTTTTTAAATATAACCAATTATAAAGAAATTGAAAAATATAACAATTTTTTAACTTTACATTTATAGATACAATAACTTTCTTCATTAAATTTTTTAAAATGTTAGGTAACATAAATACGTATTAACATAAGTTCGGCAATAAGCAATTTTGTGCCGTTAGTCTGCCAGCGTATTTTACTTATTGCTATCTTTAATCTTATTGCTATCTTTAATCTTTAATCAAGACGAGTGGACAGTGAATCAACAAATTTGAATTAACTATTAAACTATTAATCGTTAGTTTACTTTAAGAGTTTATTTTTAATTGCTTTTATGAATATTTTTCTTTTTGAGACTAAATTTTGTTTTGCTCTCTGTAAATTTTCTACTGAGTAACTTCTAGTGGAATTTTCTCATATTTTGTATTAAAATCAACGTGATGGAATTTTTTATACAAATTGACAATTAAAACGCTTCGAGCGTTGCATTTTTAAAATAGAATCTATTTTATTTTCAAACCATTTTTTCTTACTGTCTTGTTATTTCTTTTTTTTTTTTAATTCTGTTAACAGAGTTCCCTCATTTTAAAAATATTTGTAAACAAAAAACATATGATGAGTGAAATTAGCATACGTTATTCTATGTCTCTCATATTCTCTTTGTGTACTAGCGAATGAAGAACGTTGTGCAAACTAACCAAACAAAAGTAAGTTAAGGCGACACTAGAGAGGAAAGAATCTCTACAGTATTTTTTCACTAAAATAAATATGACAGTTTTTGCAGTCATCGTCGTACATCGTTATTTTGACGAGTTCTTATTCTAGGCTGACACTCAAAATACATAGAGAAAATTGTGAAAGGTTTTAAACTGAAACACTCCGATTTTTATAATAGATAGAAAAACTTTAAGATCGAACGGTATTTGCTTTTGGATGATCAAGAGGAATAACTATTATTCTATTGTGATTATCAAAGTTTTATTAAAGAATATAAAGTTCTGCTAACCCCGTAAAGATATTGTTTTTTGCAGCCAAACATTTTCATTGCCAACAAATTTGATTGCTTAGATTAAATTTACTGTTTCATAAATTTGTAGTTTCAAGGGTTTTCAAAATGTATTACTTAAAAAACCAGCACTGGACTAGAGTTTAACAGATTTTTTATTATCTCTTTAAAATATGTTATAATTTCATTTATTTTTTCATAATTTTAAGCATTTCATATTTTCCCCTAAAAATCCAACAAAAATAAACGAATTTTTTGCCAATAAAGCAGAAATTTAGACCACAAACCACTCTAAGTGCCCCAAAAAAATTGAAAAAAATAGTCATAAGTATTTTTTTTTTTTGGGTCTGATCAAAACTTTTCCCTAAGTTTTCCTATTATTTTATATTTTCTCCACACTTAAAATAATTCGTCAGTAAAACATCTCTTAAGCGACTTGACTAATTTTAAACAAATTCTTTGTTAAAACACCGATTTAAACAATAAATTTAGTTATTTTAATTTAACACAGTCTTAGAAATTCTCACAATCATCGAATTCTCTGAAATTGAGAAATTAAACCAAAAAACTTATGTTTTTTAGCGACCCAATCTTATGTTTAACCGGCGGCTTAAAAGAAATTTTAAAGAAATTTAAAGTTTGTTTTAAGAAATTAAGGCAAATTCTATATCAAATAAAAGGTTTCAAAAGGTTATCTTATTTAAAAGAACACATACATTTAAGAAGGAATGTGATTTGGCTTTTTCGATATTTTTCCTGTTTGGGATTTCAGCCAACTTTCCACGAAGCAACTATGTTTGACTATATTTCTTACATTGCAAATAGGTGGCAGCTCGGTTTTCTAGTCGTTGGTAATACGGGTAAAACTAGCGGATCCCGGCGTGCTTCGTTACGCAGCTCGGGCTTCTAGTCGTTGGTAATACGGGTATAACTAGCGGATCCCGGCGTGCTTCGTTACGCATGAATATTAACATTGAAACAAATTCATTGGTTTCTCGATCCGCGAGTTTCATGAAAAGGAACCTTAATTTGATCACTCACTGACAGCTTTCAATATATATGCGTGTTTGCGCTACAACATGTATTTACCGTGTGTATGAAGTTATCACACAGTATACATATCGCACACGCTCATGGGCGCATACGTATTTGTTGTTATTTTTTTATATGGAAAAAATCACATGTTGACATGAAAAGTCATAACTCACGAACACGTCGACCGATTTCGTGCAAAATTTAGACAAACCATCTACACGACCATACGAATAAACACTTGCAACAATTTTTTCTATATACAGATTAAATGTGAATTTCGTAAATTTCAGACATGTTGCCATACAAACAAATATGGGTTTTTACAGCCTAGACATAAAATTAGGCTGTTAAAAAATGAGCATTCACTTACATTTCCTTCATTATTACATATCTAAATGTCTTTCCTTCATTGTCAATGTTTTTACTAATTATGAGTCTTAATTTTTAAAATAACTAGTTTTTTAAAATATATTTGTTGAATTTTACATAATTCATTGGTAAATTATAATATTTTCATATCTCTGGTATTATCCAGTAGAAGGCTATTTCTTCTCCTGATTTTTTAAAAAATACTCATATCTGAAAAACTAAACGAAATTTTTAATTACTTACTTGAAAAGGTATTGAAGAATACCACTGAACCCTAAATTCGAATAATAATAATAGTAAACTTAATGACTTTTTTATAGTACAAAAAAATTTTAGTTTTACTTGTTTTGTTTTTAAATTTTTTGATTTGTTAAATTTAATACAAATCGGTTGTAAATCATAGAAAATTGTTTGGGTTTCACGTGAAAAAAACAGTTATACTCCATATAAAAACAAGTAGACAAATTAAAGCAATTTGTCTGTGCCGAATCTTTGAATAACCTCCTTAAAAAGTGTTCGCACTGTTTTTGATACAAATAATGTAAAAGAAGTGAAACTATGAAGGTGAAAAAAATTTTTGAGGTGAAAAAATTGTTTGAAGTAAAAAAAAAATTTTAAACCTATATTTTGATATGTTACAAACGGAACGACAAACTGATATATAGGGGGAAATATAGTGGAGAGTACATAAAATAATTTGTTTACGATAATAAATTTTCTCATGAAAATTTAATACAATTTGTTTTGACGCAATTGTAAAACACAACTATTATTTTTCTAGTGCAAAAGTAACATTTTGGGTTTATTGTTATTGTGTCTTTCTAATAAAACAAAAAAAAATATTAATATATTACAATTTATGTTGCAATTTAAGGACTTTAAAGTTCGACCGAAATTTCCTTAACGTGAAAAACAATTAGTCCAAAAAAAACGCATAAATTCATTTTGTTCAAATTTTTCTTTTGAGCCAACAGACATACATACATATATATTTTTTAAGTTTAAGCAACGAGGTCAACTATTCATGATTTCTTTAAAATTTTAATCAAAAATAAATCGAGATATGGCATTCGAACATACTTTAACCAAAAACTTTTATAAAAGAATTATAGTTGTTGAAATAAACAAGTCTAGCGATTGTTATCAATTAAAAATAAAAAAAAACTTTTTTATATTTGGATCATAAATAGTTAAGAACAACTAAATAAACACTCAGACAATAGTCAATTTTTTTTAAATTATCAAACACAAGTGCAACTATTTACTTTTTTCTGCCATAAAAGTTCAAGATCTACACTCATATGTTTAATAGGTGTATAACAATACTTTTGTTAAACAATTATTCGAATAATTTAAAATGTCTAATTTTCGAATAACGAATAATTCGAATAATTTTATATGATTAATCGATTAATTAAAGTTGGTATAAAAATATGCAAAAAAAAAATATGTTTTTTTAAAGTTTGTTATAAGACAAAAGCATTCATAACAAGGAAAGGATATTATCGACTGCCATAAGATTCAAAATTTTTCAAAATGACAGTCTTAAAAGTAAAAAAACAAAGAAAACTACAAAAATTTTTTTACAAAATTGTACTTAGTCGCACTTAATATTTAATGTAAACTAAATAATATTTGAAACATATGAACATTTCAGAAGCCAGTTGAGCCAACTCTCTTAGAAGAAATTTTAACAAAATTAATCACAAATATTTTTTAAAATTCCCTGCAAAATATTTTCTAAAATCAAATATAGGAGGGACGTAAGTATACAAGAAAAATCGATCCTAAACAGAATGTTAGATAAGTTACCCGATCTTAATGTATTCTGGTAGGTGTAAACGTACTTCTAACTGATCTGGGCTTAATTTTATTAAATGTTGCACGTAGACGAAAGGAATGCTGTAAGGTTCATTGATACAGATGAATTAAGAATGCTTACAAAACACGTTCTCAATCAATAAATTTTTTATACATAATATTGTAGGCAAAATTTTAACATTTATTTTTAACTGATGAATCATTTGCTTTTACTGATGAGTTAGTTAAAAATAAATACCAAAACAGATTTCTTTTAAATAGTATTTTCTACTATTTTAATTTAAAAATATTTTAAGTGTATGAGTTTTTCAAGTGTTTCTAAACTAATTTTTGTACCCTTTTTTTTAAATAAAATTATTAAAACAATAAAAGAATTGTATATTACACATGTACATAACTTTTTTTCGATTAATCGAATAATTTTAAAATTTTAATCGATTATCTGGTTAACAAAAAAACCCGAATAATTATTTGTGTAAAATGAAAAGTCGATTAATGAAATATCTACACTCAAATAAAATAAGTTAGTAGAAAAATTAGTAAAAAAGGTTATACACACACCAAAAAAAGTTTGTAATGGCAAATGAAATTTTTGCTATTATTACAGGAAATTTTGATAATTTGAGCCCAGCGGTATTTTTTGCTAATCTTAGCTGACGTGTAGTGAAATTTGTCTAAAAAATTAGCTGCCGCTACTAAATTTTAGTAAACTTTTTGAAAAGTGGAGTTTAAAATCTGTTTGCTAAAATCAGCAAAAACAATTACCAAATTTTATTTTTCAAAAAATAATTTAGACAAAATTAAAAAAAAAAATCAAAGGCTTAAAAATTGTTAAAACATAAACTAATTTATCATAAATTACATTTTCTTCAATATCCACTGTTAAAATTAGTACATTTTTTTTGCTAATTTTAGCAAATCGGTTTTCAAAAATTTGTAAAATGATTTCTGAAATTAGTAACAATAATTTGTAAATATTCTGCAAAAATTTGTTAAATTTGTAAAATGTTAACAACAAAAATATTTGCTAAGTAATAATTTTTTTACTAGAAATCAGTACAAAAGTAGTAAAGTGAGATTGAAAAATGTTTACAAATTTTTCTACAAACTTTTTTTTTTCTGAGTGCAGTTGAAATAAATACAACCGCTTTACTACACAAATAACTGTCATACAGTATTTGCAAAACATTTCTGAGTGTAATATTTTTCAAAACCACGGCGTGTAAGTTGTTAATCTGTTATCTCGATTATTTTTTTTATTCCCCTATGAGTTAAAAATTTTCGAAATTGGTCGAGCGCGAACATTATTTTCTAAAACAAAATTATTTGTATTCAGATTTTAGAAATTGTGAACCTCTTAACTGATTTTGATAACGGCTGAAGAGAATAACAGCGATGTGAATAAAAATTTGCAACATTCGCAAAGTGGTCGACAATAAGACATATATTTTAAAAAGACATAAGATAAAAATACGTGCTAAATTAGTAAAAACCCACAGAAAATTTAAATTGAGGATTTGTGGGAATCAGGAAATACTAGTTGGGGATTTTCGGGGATAACAAAACGAAAAAAACTGGCAACACTGAGAATAGTAGGATTTGTGCGTTAAATACAACAGAAACATTTGCTTTACCATTCAGACACATGAAATGAAAGACATGTGATTTTCGTTAAAACCGTAAATAGCCTAAATTTAATATAATCTCTTGAAATGCTACCTATGAGAGGGTGCATACCAGTTTGTCATTCTGTTTGTAACACATCGAAATATATGCATAAGACCATGGAAGCCATTGTTGGTCTAATCCCCTTCAATATCTTCATTAGAACCTCGGCATTATTGACTGGTTCTTTTTATGTTAAGGGTCATACGAATATCTTGAATTCTTAAGGGAACAAGGAATTCTAAGGTATGCCGACAGGCGAACTACCACTTGCAAAGGACCTTTGGAACAATTCTTTGGGGATGAGACAGGCGAAACTATTTTCCAATGGGGAAAATTTGGAACTTTTTGGGAACGACATTAGGTTACTAACAGGCCTTCTTACCGGACACTTCGAATTGAACTACCATTTGTGGAAGATGAATCTGTTGGAATCGCCTCTGCTTCGGCTATATCTTGAAGGAGACGAAACAACCATCCACATTTTGTGTGTGTTTTATTGCATAGGAATAGGAGGAAAGTTTTCAATAAAGAATTTTTAGGTCCAGAAGATATTAGGAACTCTTCTTCATTTTTTTTATTAAAGTTCATTAGGAATATAATACAGAATTCGGTTTAGTCTTGTGATCCTTGGATTCATATGGGTCACAGTGGCTTAATAATAATAGGCATAAGACTAGAGTATTCAAAAACCGAAACCGAAAACCGATCAACCGGTTTCTTTATTTTTAAAAACCGATCGGTTTCGAATATTTTGTAAATTCGAAGAAAACCGAAAACCGGTCTTTTTTGTTCGGTTAACCGGTTTTTTTAATTACATTACCAACTGGGTTACTTTGTCCCTTTTATTGTTTCCGAACACTTTTATAATCGTTTGTTTGGTTATGAAGATTTATTCCGATGAAGACTTAACTTTCGATATTCCAAATTCAAATAGTTTAATTTCTGATCTAAATAACACAATAAATAGTATTCAAAATCCTAAAAAAGAGACTGCACAAAATCATTCATCATTTTATGATGATTTCTTATATCTTGATAAATGCGACAAAAGAACTGAAAAGTTAGAAAATTTATATAATTGTCTTTGGACTATATGTCCAACATCTACTATTAGTGAAAGAGTATTTTCCACTTTTAGCTTTATTAAAAGCAAACAAAAAAAAATCGTCTTAAAACGAAACATTTAAATTGCATATTATTTCTAAAATATTATTTTAGAACTGAAAAATAGATTTTCTTTTTACATATTTAAAATGTAATATAAAAATTATTTAATGCCAAACGTTTTAAACGTTCAAATTACTAACGTACCTAATTTTACTCAATTTATAAACTTAATGATCTCTATTCATTTGATATGAATATAGTTTTATAATATTAATTTTTAAGATATTATATAAAAAAATATTAAAACCAATGAATGAAATGTTGAAATGAAATACAAAAAAAAAATTTTTTTTTTTTTCAAAGAATGTATTTTTTTTATTTTTATTACTCTATATATTAAATTTCTGTTTTTTTACATAATTAACAAATTATATAAGCTTTTTATTCAAATTAAAAAAAAAACCGAAAAAAACCGGTTGACCGGTTTTTTCTGCAAAAACCGAAACCGAAACCGGTTTTTTTTAAATTCTATTTTTCGAAGAAACCCGAAACCGGTTTTTTCAAAAGGCCGGTTTTTTGAATACTCTACATAAGACACTATTAAGCATATATTTATACATATTCATGATTCCTTTATAATTCTAAGCTGATCTAGTCATGTCCGTCTTTATGTTCGTTGAAATGGCGTTCAGACATCTAAACAAACCCTTCAAAATGGGATTCCACCTAAAATTATATTCAGCTCAAAAATTTTTGTTCACTTTGACAATGTTTTCTCAATTTAAATATTTTTTTTTACTTTATCTGTAATCTAAATACTAACATATAATGGGTATAAAAAATTGAATGCCTTTACTTGTTAAAGTTTGACTTGATTAATAATACCTAACCTAATTTTTAACATCCTTAAAGTCTGTGGGAAATTTGGATTAATTTAAATTTTCACCGACATTAGCAATTTGTATTTATAAACATTTAATATAATTTTTGGTATTCGAGAAACAAGTTATTGTATATAATTTTGCGAAAGAAATACATGTACAGTATTAATTATAGCAGACCAACTTAACTTTCACTCTAGCTCTTCGTAATTTGTATCATGTGTAGATGTGCCTTTAGGGTACCTACTCGAAAATAAACTTTCATATTCACTTTAACCACATTGCCTCTTATTCAGTGATGTGTGTCATTTACCAGGAAACAACCCGGTCGACTTCCTCACATCAAAACGAAAGGACAGAAATAACTAATAGGAACAAGACTTTAAGGTGCGAAATTTAATGTTTAAGGGTTAAAAAATTTCCATCCTAAAAGTTTTTGTATACAACTAACTTTTTTTAAAGATTTAGCAACTGTAGAAAATTTTCAAAATTGCTTAAAATCAGAATATTCAAAAAAAATAAATAACAATTACTAGTTTTTAAAAACTATTCGATTGTGCTAAAAATAGTGCTTAATTCAGATTAAGCATACGATATTAAGAGAGAATTTATCTTCCAAATTTCAACGCATTTCATTTTTGGTAGTTGCAAAATATGCAAAAAGTTATATCCCTAATGAGCAATATTCTTTTAAAAATATCATAATTAAATGCGCATGCAATGTAAGTTAAATTGAGACATGTTAGGAGAACCTGTTAAGTTGTTTTTAAAAAAAAATAATCATGTGTAATTTTATTAAGTATAAACTTTATTGCAGACTTGTTTTTTAATTCTTTTTAGTCGTATTGCACTATAACATATTATAATTTCGAGGTAGTGTTTGTAACAATTTTAATTTTATTTAATAATTTTTTTATTTTAAATGCTAATTAACTTATAATTTTAATTATACGTTAATTTTTAATAAATAAATTAATAAATAAATACATATTTTAAATGGAAGAATTCATAAATATGCGATACAAATTAAATATTGAAATACTGAATCATGTACTCTTACATGTTTTAGGATTTAGTATGAATGCAGAATACAACATTTATGACACAAATGTAAATTATAGTTTACATGAATCCGCCAAACTGGTATTTTCTAAAAATATTATAAATCTTTGAAAATTTTTATTTTATTTTTTATTTTTTAAAACCATTATTTGATCCCTTCAAACAATTTTTCTATTCATGAAAAAATTCTAAAAAAACGGTTTATTTACTTGTAATTAAAGAGCTGCATTGGCCTTTTAACAAATTACAGTTTTCCACTCTCTTACAAAGCATTTAAAAATAACCGAAAAAATATAAAATCGAATAAACATAAAATCGGGAAAAAGGGAGAGGACGAAATAGCAAAATTTCAGATATGATAGTGGTGCCTTCTAGAAGCTGTTAGCAGAGTTCCGAAATATTGTATTTTAAAATAAAATTTGTTTTAAATTAACAAATAAATTTGTAAAAATAAGTTAATCATACCCCGAATTAAAATGGTAATCATTACAAGTAAATTTTCTATAACAAGAAATTTTACATGAAATTTTACAACAACAAAAATTGTCACATTTTTCTAAAATCAAAAAACGGCATAGATTTAAAAAAAAAATTTGGATGATGCAAAAATGATTTTTGTGGTGACAAAAATTTTTTAAGCTGTAACAAAATTTTTTATTCGCAAAACAAATACACTCAGAAAAAAAGTTAGTAGAAAAATTTGTAAACATTTTTCAATTCCACTTTTTTTAACTGATTTTTTTGCTAGTTACATTTTACAAATTACAAACCTTTTACAGAATATTTAAACATTTTTTTTTGCTAACTTCAGAAATTATTTCACAAGTTTTCGAAAACCGATTTGCTAAAATAAGCAAAAAAAAATTTACTTATTTTTAAAAAGTGGATATTGACGGAAATGTTATTTCTAATAACTAAAACTTATACATACAAACTTAAATTGCCTTAAATTGTTACATAGGTTGAAGAAACGGATCAGAAGTGAAGATAGTTTTCACAACCGACTCATGTCCAAAAATAGGACATCCACTTAAAATAGCACTAAAAACTTATTTAGTTCTACATTAAAATGACATTAAAATCCAAAAAATTTACTAAAAATAATTTTTTTAAACAAAATTTTGCAAATTAAAACCTTAAGCCTTTGATTTTTTTATTTTGTCTAAAATATTTTTTGAAAAAAAAAATTTAAATAAAAAATGTTTGATAAAAAAATAAAACTCTTAAGGCAATTTCAAAGGAAATTATCAGATGTGTACCTAAAATTAATTGAGTTAATTTCTGCATTTTAATATTTTTTTTTATAAATTAAAATTTTGCTATATTTTACAATTTATTGTTTACAGCAATTTACTAAAATGATCAACTTCGCTAGCGTCTTCATTTTAACAGACAGCCGAACATCGAAACGGAACTAAAAACTGATATACACTTTCAGCGCATATGGTGGGGGGTATAAAAATGGAAAAATAAAAAACGCTTATACTACAATAAAAAATATTTCTTTAATTGACCGTAGTCTTCGGATTTGAATTTGAATCGGTAGTTACGGTTTTTTAACAGTTACATTAATTATTCTTGATTAAAACACATGATTGTTTTGTTCGCGTAATACCATGTTTCCATTATGACCAAAATAACATATTTTGAGGAGAACATTTTTAACTTTTTCCAGTAGCAAAAATGTGTTTTGAGTGTTCGAAATTTCGAAAATATTTTGCCGTAATAAAAAAAAAAAATTAACTTTTTGTAGCCATTTTTTCGTTCGATTTATTAAATTTTCTTTTTTATATATATTTAAACTTTTTTATATTTATTACTACCATCTTGAATGACGCTAAATTTTTTTTTTTTTTTCGAACTTGTCAAACGCAAATGTCATTTTTTCGAATTTATCACTCTCCATGAATGGATAACACAGTTATTATAGAAACAATTCAGTGTTGATCAGACTATTTTCGATATGTTTTGAAATTGAACACGTTGTTTCATAAGTTATGCACATGTTTAGCGCGCATAAAATATATGGGAAAATATGTACCAAAAAACACGTATTTTGAGCAAAACATGAAATTTCGCTCAAAACACGTATATGGAAATGCAGTATAAAATAAGTAGTTTATCTTGCATCTACCAGTCACGCAACCAGTTGTTCTTTTAGTATAATTGACACTGCTCAACACACATCAATGGCGAAATGTATTTATTTAGCATTAAAAAATGTTGGTAAAAACCTGTCTAAAAAGGTATATTTTTGGAATTATAGTAAATACAAAATTATGATTGTAATATTAAACACCATTCAGAGAATATTTTTGGTAATACAAATAAATGGAATTTGTAAAAACAAAAAAAAAATTATTTTTTTGTAATTTAAATTTTTATTTTCAAAGAATTTTTTTATAAAGAATAACAACTACAAACATTTTAAAGAAAAAATAGTTAGAAATCGAATCTGAATTTTAACATATATTTTTAATTACTTAAAATTATGTGATACCTTTTTCTGTGTATAATTCAAATACATGAAACCTATATTTTTATTCAGAAAATCATTTTTCTTTACAAAAAAAAATCATTTTTGATAAATTACATTAAAATTTCACTTTTTTCTTTTAGTGTATAAAACACATGTTCGTATATTCATATGAACAACAATCTGGTAACACAAAAAAGCAAACACATGTTTTTAGGTTTTTTTTTTTTTGTTTAACAACAAACAACAACATTCTCTGTTAACTCTACAACTGAGCTATCGAAGATTTTATTTTTAAAATTATTAATAAATAAAAATGGCCACCGAAGAACATAAACGTTTAGCCAATATTATAAAATCTTGTCATGATTCATTGCGTTTATTAACTAAACAATATGGTGCTGAAAAAGCCTGGCAAGAACACATCAAAGACACCGAACGTCTAAAAAACTATGCAGAAGCTATGCATCAACTGGCAAATATATGGGAAGAAAATACAACAAATCAGGAATTAATGGCACAAAGTCGTATAAAATGGACAATCGAATATTGTATGGCATATTTTTTCTCTGAACGAATTTATTTAGAAAAACGTATACGAGAGCAACGTTTATTGGATTCATGGGATGATTACGATTGTACACTATGCCAATGTATGGAAGAAATACCAGAGAAAATTAATGTATTAGATGTGGGTAGTTGTTTTAATCCATTTGGAAAATCACCACATTTTGAGGTAACAGCAATAGATTTATGTCCCGCCACAAATGAGGTACTCAAAGGAGATTTTTTAAAAATTCAAATAGAAGATATGTTGGAGCCACAAATTAAAATGGAAAATACTGAAGTTATTTGTTTACCTAAAAACTATTATCAATGTGTGGTATTTAGTTTACTTTTGGAATACATACCTAGCTCGGATTTAAGATTAGAGTGCTGTCGTAAGGCTTATGATTTATTAAAATTTGAAGGAATTTTAATAATTATAACACCCGATTCTCAGCATGTTGGGAAAAATGCTAAAATAATGAAAAAATGGCGTTACACTTTGGGCATTATGGGATTTACAAGAATACGTTTTGAAAAATTGCCACATATAACTTGTATGGTGTTTCGAAAAGCCTGTGATGCCAGAGTTGCACAAAGATGGTCGGAATTGCATAAGGAGACGGGAATGGATATAAGAATAGATATACCACAAGATAATAAAACATTTGATAATTAAATTATTTAATTTACTAATTTTATTTAAATAAAAAAATATATATCTTACAATAAAAAAGAGACATTGATAATTATTAAGGCATAAAATTTATTATTTTTCAGATTGAAACTATTTTTATAACACAAAGTTGTACTCAATAAAAAAAATATAAGAAATGCCGCTCAAAACTTTAAATTTGTCTATAGAAAAAATATTTTTTTTATTATAAAAATGGCTCTGACTTTGAAAAAATGTCTCCAAATCTAAGAAAAATTTTAATATAATAAATGTTTCGGAATAAATAATTCTTTATTTCTAAAGGCAAAAATGCCTTGCACTACGTTGATACTGAACCACAAAATACGTATTTGCGTTTTTTTTTTTCAAGTTTGCTATTCAAAATTTGTATGGAATTTAAAAGTCAAAATTACGTACTTTGGAGTTCAGTTTGAACGAAGTATTAGAATCCGATATTTCTCTAAGAAAATGGGAGAAATTCTTATATTTTAAATAAGCAACATTCCCAGAATCTGAGATTCAAATCTTCTCTATAAATGGCGTTTCAAAATAGAAATACTTGTATTCAAAGCATTTGAATCACATATGTCATTATTTCAATCAAAAAAAATTGTTCATATTACAAATTAAAGAAATTTATTAATTAAGAAGCAACAAACGACGAATATGTACATATGAGTGCGAAAGAGATATAATACAAACATGCACGAAAAACGAAAACCGTGCTTTTTTTGTTACCCCGCTTGCTTTTCTACCCCGTTGTCACCTTTACTAACAAACGCATTTATTTTATATGTTAGTTTTTGCTATTTTTAATATTTATCAAATTAAAAATACAAAAATATCAAATATTTGTATGATAAATATTTTTACATTTAAAAGTGAAAAGCCAAGAATTTTTAAGACTTGGCAGCATTTTTTTAAATTCTTAATTTTTAATCAGCTACATCTATAACTACTAAGCAAGTCTATATTTACTTAACTTATTAAATACTCATATAAAATACGACTGGCTATATAAAATCTAAACTAAATTCAGGTTTCGAAATTTTTATTAAATTTGAAAATATTTTCAAATGAATTTTAAGCCATTCGAGAAAACCTGCAATCCTGCTGGTAAGAAAAACTTTTTGATGCAAAAAAGTAATTTTGCCGCATTAAATATCGTAATTTATCTGTTTTTTTTTATTCTACGTTCCTTTGGACTATGGATGCCTTAATCAGGAAGCCTTTAAAATACTTGGATATTAAAAAACTATCGTTAGTTTGTCGTTATCGATAAAACTATTATTAGAACAAAAAGTAAACCCAACAGAAAATCATCGTTATAGTGAAATTAAAGTTTTAACATCTTTTATTTGTTTAATACCACGATAAATAAATACACTTAGTACAGCTTGTGACCTCCTTTAATATTTATCCGAATAAAGGCCAAGGTAAATTCAAACTTTACATGGGAAACAACAACAAATGTGACAGTTAAAGTCCCAATTATAAGCTAACGAGACATTATAAAAATGACGCTAAGGCCCGATAACACAAGAAAAAAAGTTTCGATATACATATGTACATTTTCAAAATTCATATATACAATCAAATTTTATTGATTTAAACGATTTGTTGGAATAAATATAAATATTTATTTAAAAATTAAAAAAAAAACTAATTAATCTTTCTAGATCCTCGTTTGTTTACTCGATTTTCGAATTCTCTCGGATGAAAACGTTTCATATGATTAAAAAGATTTGATTTTGATTTAAATGACATCGAGCAATGAGCACAATTATACAAGTCTACACCTGTATGAGTAGCCATGTGTTCCTGAAAAAAAAAATGGCAAAATTATTTGAAAAAAAAAAATACAAATAAGTACAACAATATTACCTTCAAAAGGTGGGCCGTCTTAAAGGCTTTATCGCATATGGCACATTTATAATTTTTATCTATGGTATGTTTAAATAGCTTATGCCTTCTTTTACCCTCCCTGGAAGTGGATATAAAACCACAAATATCACAACGATGTTGTGTATTTATATGTATATGTAAATTAAGAATATGTTTTTGCAAATTTGGCCCAGTTGAATACCATTTTTGACAAAATTTACATTGTTGTGGTCGTTTTTCCGGTTTTGGATCGTGTACGGCTTTTTTGTGCTTAAATAGAGCATTAATGGTTTTTGATGTTTTACCACAAATATCGCAGACTACTTCATTTGTGGGATCATGCTGCTTAAGATGATAGGACAGTGATAGTTCTGAAGGATATCTGAAAAAGAAAATATAGGTCGTTGTTTTAAAAATCATCAGTAAAGTTTTTAAAATTATGCCAACAAACTTATTTTAAAATAACTTTAACAAAGCAAGTAAAACAATTTGTTTCATTCTGTTGAAAAAAGAAATCACATTTATTCTTTGAATAATATATTGATAAAATAAAGCAGATATTATTCAATCAATAAAAAAAATTTTTCGAATCAGATATTAAAACTGAATAAAGGAAATGCACCTTTAAAGGTCTGGTAATAAATACTTAAAGGATAATATTTCCTTCAGTTGATCATTTTTTCGTAAAGCTACAAAATATTGTATAATTTAAAAGTATTTACAAAATATTTTAAATATCCCCGAAATACTTTCCTAAATTCCCAAAAAAAAATCTCTGTCCAAATCTTCCTCCCAAGACTAATAAAATCCCAATATTTGGGAAAAAAGCCCCAAGGCTGGCAAACCAGTCTCAGAGTTATTTTGGAAAGACCTTTCATGTTAGTTGATTGGCTTTGAAGAGAAGATTTTTGTTTGCACGCAGAAACCTGTAGTAAAAACTTAATAACACTTGTGGTATAATTTCTTAGAACACTACACCACTCTTTATTTAATTTTTACAAATTTTATATTTTGTTAATCATGGTGATAAACACAATCTGGGACACAAATATCAATTATCAATTACGTCTAAACAATTGGTTCGATCTTAATAAAATTTACGGAAGACTTCTCGCAAGAATCACGGCTTCCAAAAAATTGCCCAAAGTAACAGTGGACAATGCTACATAGTTTTAAATTGCCCCCTTTCGGCAAAAAAAAAACATTTGAAGGTACGATCTTTTTTTTTTTTTTGTTGGAAAAATGCTAGATTATTAAGTGATTTGCACAAATAAATTTTAATATTTAAATCTTGCTTAATTGAAAATTGTCAGTATTTTAAATGAAAATGAGATTATTCACAGCCAAGAAAAGATTATAGTTAAATTAATTGTTATAACATATTTGATTTAACATCTTATTGTTGAATGGAAATATTTAAATTAAGTATGAATCGTATTAAAATAAATATTATGCTTGTTAAAATAAAGGGTACGTTCGTAAATGCAGAAAATTTGTGCATCACTGCGGCAGTTATGCAAATTTTTGTTGTTGATGTTGCAGATATTTTGCTACCGCTCAACACATGCACAGTTTTTTCTTTTTAGAACGTTTTGCAAAATATGAAAACATGTTCACCACAATAACATTATTGGAAATCTTGATGGTAAAATTACAACTTTTTGTTAACTTATAATAAAAAAATATTAAAAGAAAATTCAATTAAAACGACAAAGAAGACTGATTTCGCATCAGAAACTTTAATGATGCCATAGTTGCAAAAATTTGCGGCAGCACTGTCAATTGTTTGCAAAATAAAACTTTAGACGTCAATCAGTGCTGCCAAGTGATGCTTTTTGAACGTTTTAATTTTATTATGCTGCAGTGATGCGCAACTACTGCATTTACGAACGCATTCAAACTTGTTTGTATTTAAATTGTTATGTCAATATTTTAGATTCGTTTTTCGCATTTTAAAAATTAAAAGAAACAATACAATTTATCATTTTTAAATTGAACTAAGATTTTTTTTATATAAAATAAATAAAAATTTGAATTTAAATTGCCACTCCCCAAAATGAAAATTAAAAAAAAAATGGAAATAATTTTTTTCTGGTTCAGCACGAACGAGTTATTAAAACAAAACTCCTAATTGAAGTCATTTCATTTAAATTGGTAGAAAAATGGAATAGAAAAGTAAGTTTAGAAGTTTTAACCTAAAATAGATCGAACACCAGAAAAGTTTTTCTTGATTATGTACTTAAGATAACTCAGAAAAAATACGCGATTAAAATATTTACGCGCAAAAAACTTCAAACTGATATATCCTTTATTCAATGGTTTTTTCTAATAATTATATTTGATCGTATGAATAAGAAAATATACCATTAGAATACTAACTATAAAACAAAAAAAAAATATTTATTCATATTTTTATATAATTTTATTCCAGAAGAAAAACTAAAATAAGGGTGTTTGCCAATTGGCTAAACTGATTTCGGATTTCCAAGTTTCATTGAAATTTTAATTTTTTTTACAAGTTTCAAAGAAATTTTAAACAATTTTTTTTTTCAATTTATACAAGGTGTCATAGAGTGAGATATATGGTTTAAATTTAAACGATTATTATTATTATTTTTTAATATTGTATGTTATTGGGATTTTTATATTTTTGTTTACTTAACAATGAAAAATTATATCCTATAAGTGGTGACCCATCTCTGCTTGCATATATGTGCTTTTTCCCTACACATTCTCCATTACTTTTCTCAAAATTTGGGTTGTATTGACCATGATTTCATTACATTTTTGATTACAAAAAAATTAAAAAATTTTATTTGTTTCTTCATTTAAACAAAACAGGAACTTTATTTCACAAACCTTTTTTAATAAGATAAAACTGTAAAAAGAGGGTAAAATTTACTACCAACTCCACAAATATAAAAAAATGTCCAGAGAAAAAAAAAACAATCAGGAGCTGTTAAATCCAGTGAACGTTTATTGCATATGCCTCTGGTTTGAAAAAAAATATTCAATAATTTTAGTACGACGTTCGATAGTGTAGTGCTCCATATTAAATTTTCCAAGTCGTTTTTACAAAATGTTCAAAAAACAAATTAAATCAAAAAGTTGTAAAGAATTTATTTAGTTTGATATTTATTACCAAAAATTTAAACAAATAGACCCATGATTTAATTCTTATCTACACGCATGCGTTTAGGTCTAGCTTCAAATTCTTCTGGATGAAAACGTTTATTATGATTATACATATTGGATTTTGATTTAAATGTTGTAGTACAATAAGAACATGCATACAAATCGATACCAGTATGTGTAGCCATATGTTCCTGGAAAAAAAAGAATTGATAAAAAAAAAGACTTTTCAAAATTAAGAAAACTTTACAAACTCACTTTTAATAATGTGGGCACCTTAAATTCTCTATTACACACCGTACATTTATGCAGTTTGCCCGTTTTATGTTTATAGCGAATATGTTTCAATCTTGCCTGTTTAGTAGTCGAAACAAAACCACATATCTCACAACGATGTTCGACATCCGTATTACTGTGCATGTTAAGCATGTGATATTGTAAAGTGGACAAAGTGCTATACCAGCGATTACAGTATTTACATTGTCGTGGCGTTTTATCCCGTTTCGGACCATGCACCACTTTCTTATGCGTAAACAAAGTGCTAATAGTGGCCACAATTTTGCCACATATTTCACATTGCACTTCTTTGGTAGGTTTATGATTGTAACGATGTTGCGTTAATCGCCTTCTGTTAGGAAATCTGAAAGAAAAAAAATTTAAAATTAAAAATATTTCTATAAATCTTTAGTTTTATACCATTTTCAATTGGAATTTAGAATATTTTATATAGAATTTTGTGTAATTTTAATTTAATTTGTATTCACAATTTGTATTATTAATTTGTTTGTCTATAAAATAACAAACTGGTCACCCTAATTTGTATCTAAAATGTTCGTCGAGACGAATGGGTGACTGTATTTACGTAACTTCTTAGCCTCTCTAAATATTTTACGGTCCTTTTTCATTACTTTTTCTACACTTATAACTTAGAAGTAGTCAAAAGATGGTCATAAATTGTACCTACAAGATGAACCAAACAGTAGCTCACTTTATCCAACATTCCTTTTAATTAAAAGTACCTTTTGTTAAACAAGTACCTTTTTGTTAAACAAGTACCTTTTTGTTAAACAAGTACCTTTTTGTTAAAATGTACCTTTTATTAAAAAAGTACCTTTTATTAAAAAAGTACCTTTGATTAAAAATGTACCTTTTACTAAAAAAGTACCTTTTATTAAAAAAGTACCTCTTATTAAAAAAGTACCTTTTATTTAAAAAGTACCTTTTATTAAAAAAGTACCTTTTATTAAAAAGTACCTTTTATTAAAAAAGTACCTTTTATTAAAAAAGTGCCTTTTATTAAAAAAGTACCTTTTATTAAAAAAGTACCTTTTATTAAAAAAGTACCTTTTATTAAAAAAGTACCTTTTATTAAAAAAGTACCTTTTATTAAAAAAGTACCTTTTATTAAAAAAGTACCTTTTATTCAAAAAGTACCTTTTATTAAAAAAGTACCTTTTATTAAAAAAGTACCTTTTATTAAAAAGTACCTTTTATTAAAAAAGTACCTTTTATTAAAAAAGTACATTTTATTAAAAAAGTACCTTTTATTAAAAAAGTACCTTTTATTTGAAATGTACCTTTTATTTAAAAAGTACCTTTTATTAAAAAAGTACCTTTTTTTTAAAAAAGTAGCTTTTATTAAAAAGTACATTTTATTAAAAAAGTATCTTTTATTAAAAAAGTACCTTTGATTAAAAAAGTACCTTTTACTAAAAAAGTACCTTTTATTAAAAAAAGTACCTTTTATTAAAAAGTACCTTTTATTAAAAAAGTATCTTTTATTAAAAAAGTACCTTTGATTAAAAAAAGTACCTTTTATTAAAAAAGTACCTTTTATTAAAAAAGTACCTTTTATTAAAAAAAGTACCTTTTATTAAAAAGTACCTTTTATTAAAAAAGTATCTTTTATTAAAAAAGTACCTTTGATTAAAAAAGTACTTTTTACTAAAAAAGTACCTTTTATTAAATAAGTACTATTTATTAAAAAAAAGTACCTTTTTTTAAAAAGATCGGTTGATCGCTGTTATAACCGTTCATCTCTGGAGTGGTACATTTTTTTTTTTGTTTATTTATTTGCAATCCATCAAGTGATAATTTGATTAAAAAAAAAACCAGGTACAATATAGAATAACATACTATATGTTGTTCTATATTTACATTATTATGTAATATCACTAATACAAAAACTTATAAAAATATAACAACTCAATAATTTATGATTTTAGAGAATTAAATGATACATATTTACAGACTTATTATCTAAATGGGAGATCTAATACATGCAATCTCTTTAATATTTTTGTTTTGTTACTAACATCTAATAAACAAATGGCTAATATATTGGGGTGATCACTTAATCTTTTTAAATACTTTTCTGAAGATCTTTTGATTTCATCCTTTACTTTAGGTATGTTGAGGTCGTTGTGGGTTATGTTATTTATGACGAACCATGTTCCTTTATGTTCCATCTTGTAAGCCAATTCTGTAGATTGTCAAGTTGATTTTGTACTTAAAACGATGCTTCTATAGGTGAATTACTAGCTGCTAAGATTGCTATATCGTCTGCATATGTGGCCACTAAAACATTATTAGAATTTGGTAGATCGGAAGTATAAATTGTATATAGAACAGGTCATAGAACACTACGCCAGAGTATATCTGTAAAAAATCTGAGTAATTATTGGTATGTTTAACATAAAAGAATCAATCACTTAAATATGATTTCAAAAGCAAAAAATATGGTGTTGGTAAAAACTTCTTTAGCTTGTACAATAACTCCGCATGCCACACACGATTGAAGGCTTGTTGAACATCTAAAAATACTGCTGAGCAGTATTTTTTGTTTTCCAAAGCTTCTGTTATATATTGTACAATTCTGTGACATTGTTTAGGTGTACCGTGCTTGTGGCGAAAGCCGAACTGGTGCTCTGGTACTATGTTATACTCTTTGACTAAGGGCGCCATTCTACGATTAAATATTCTTTCAAATATTTTTGAAAATGTCGCCAACAAACTTATAGGTCTGTATGACGAAATGCCACTTTCCGGTTTATTTGACTTCGGTATCAAAATAATCACTGCACACTTCCATTGAGATGGAAAGTGACTTAATCTTATTATAGTGTTAAGAATAGTAAACCTTTCTTTGGGATGTTCTTTAACAATTGCGCATTGATTTGGTTGTATCCTGGTGTTTTCTTAATGTTTAGATGATGAATTTCTTCAATTATTTCTGATGGTTTAAAATGCTTAATCGGAAGATCCATAGGACAGGTTGAGTCAAGAAAAGAAAGTATATTTCTTCCGTCAGTAGAATTAGAATTAAAGTTCTGAGTGGCCTGAATACTTTTTCTAAGTATAAAGCAAAAGCCGATGCTTTGTCTTGATCAGATTTTAAACACTTATTATCTTCATCTCTTTTCTGTGGTCGCTTTATATACTTTATTGCTTTCCATAGATTGTGGTCATTTTTGTCTAATGGATTTAAGTTTTCGAGGTGATTTCTGATATTATTATTTTTAGCTTGCTGTAAGATTTGAGTCAATTCCTTGTTAATTCTATTAAGATTTATTTTATCTTGTGGATGATAACTTATTTGACAAAGTTTACGTAGTTTTCTTTTCTTAGAAATAAGAGACTTAATTTCGGATGATAGAACAAATTTATTGATATTTGAAGGGTTTCTTTTTTGAGGCGTAGAAAGATAAGATGCTTCGTGAAGCAGATTTGTAAAATATTCAACACCTTCGTCGATCTCTTCACCTGTTTTCAGAGAGATGTTAAGATTTATGTTCTTTTCTATCCAGTATATAAATGAATCAATATAAGGTTCATCAGAAAATAAGGGGCCTGTATTGTAAAAGAGTGTAATGCTGTAGATCAAATATACTGGTGAATGATCAGAGCTAAGATCAAAGTTTTCCAGAATATCCAAGTGGTACCTTGGAATGCCGTTATATATTAAAAAAAAGTCTAAAAGATCTGGTATCTTTTGTGGATGCGATGGCCAGTAAGTCGGTTTTCTGTATAAATTAAAGACAAATTTCTATCCCGAACACATTTATATAGTTCATTCCCACCAAGGGTGTTTGAAATTAAAATTTCCACCTACAATAAATCTTGATCCTAGTTTGTCAAAAAAGCATTTAAAATCTTCTTGTTTAAGGTTAAACCTTGGAGGGAAATATACGGCTGCAATTGTTAAAGGGTTATTTTCGCTTACTACAGAGACTACTGTAGACTGCAAAGATAGTTCTTGAATTTTATACATAATTCTAAAAGATATTTTTGATTTTAAAAGAATAGCGGTTCCTCCGTGAGCAGCATCGTCGGGGTGATATGTGTTGACTAAAGTGTAACCATTAATTTTAAAATAGGATTTACTCTTAAAGAGTGTCTCTGAAACCAATAATATGTCGATTTTGTTAATATTGATTTGGCAAGCTGTTGGCATTCCATAAAGCTATTCTAAGGTCTATTTGCATAATTTTGTTACTAAAAGAGTTATCATATTTATAAGGTTATTTGTTTGCTCTATTTGGGTTTTTATTAATGACTTTAATCTAGCAAAAGAATTTGTTTCATTTGAACTCGATCTTAAGGCATCTGCATAGCTTTGACGATTATTATTGTAATTGTTTTGGAATTGGCTGGCCTAAGGAAAATAGTTTACACCCACGAAATCTTGTTGGTTCTTGTTTGATGTAAAATTAAGAGGATGCGAAACATTATCTCGTTTATTTCTAATAATCTTTTAATAAACTATGCAGCCGCGGTAGTTAGCTGGATGAATTTGGTTACAGTTTGAGTAACCAGTGGGGTGCTCATCTCCACATTTAACGCACCTTAAATTTTTTGAGCAATATGCTTTTTTATGGCCAAATTGTTGGCGTCGGAAACACTGGAACAACTTTACGTGGTGGTTCAATTTTAACTGCTGCAAAGCTTAAATATCTGATGTTATAAATTGACTTATTATCTTCGCTTGGTTCAAGATCGAGGAAAAATAAAGGTATTGGTTCCTTTGTTACTCTACTACGTACGTTCATGATATTTCTTACTTTATGGCCGTCTAATTCTATAGCATCTTTAATTTCATCTATTGGAGTTGAGTAGTGTAAATTTTTGATTACCACTCTGAAAGCTCTTTCAGTTTTTAATTGATATATATGAAATTTTATTTGTTTCTTGTTGCAGATATTGATAATTTTTTTGTATGACTCCACTGTTTTGATGATTAAATTTACTTGCTTGTCTTTTAAAGCTTTATATCTAAATTCATTTGGTGGTATGGTTTTTGAAAAGTTTTGATCATATTTGATAGATTTTCAACGTTTGGAATGAATATCGCGGGGGGTTTGGTTAATTTTTGTTTGATGCCGTGGACTCGACCGAATCGAGATCGATATCTTCATCTCCTTTGTTAGTGTTAGTACTTCAAACATGTTATTTCTGGTAGATAATACATTGTCGTTAAGTGCTCTCTTTTTATCGGGTTGGTTTACTGGAGACCTAGAGCATCCACGTTTATTAGGACTAGCTACCTGCCAATCAACTTCACTCTCTTCATCCTCACTTAGTATGACCATTCTGTTGCTAGGCAGAATATCATTTAAAGTTAAAAATATTTTTATTTTCTGTATGTAATATTTAAATTATTTTGCATGTAGTGAAAATCACACATTAAACGATTTTTCCGATACACTTGCTAGTACTTAACTCACTGGCAGTTGGAATCGCACTTTGAAATAATTTTTTCAGATTCGCACATTTATACCGGAAATTGTTAAAATAGTGTTGGTACTTTAGTCGTTATAATGATTTTCGCTTTAAGCTAAATAAAAAAATCTATACTAAAGATTAATATATTTCGATGAAACTTACTGGTAGTCAATTACTTTTCTATTAAGGAAATGATCCATAAAATGTATCCTAACGAAATCCTACGAGGTATTAAGCGAAAATAACAAAAATTTTTCAAATTATAATAATTAGAAATTGTTAATAACTTTTTGAAAGATATTTTTTTCAAGTTTACGATCCTTTACGTTTAGTCTTGATAGAAATGGTCCTGTGTGAACAAGAAACAAGTACAGGTAAAACAACAACAAATTTTATTTGTTGTTACTGTTTTGCATGTGTAATTAGTTTGCCGTTCGAACGCAAGGCTTGTAAAGACATCTGGCTTTAAGGTATTTTGCTGTAAAAAATTATAATTTCTGATTCATTTATTTACAAAAAAAAAAGTTTCTAATATATCTACAAGGACCTATGCGAAGTTAAAGTTTTGTGATTTAAAAATCTAAGCAAATAAACAAGTTTTGTAAAGCACATAAAATTTTAAATAAATATTAGTTAAATTTTTATTTTATAACAACCACAAAAAGCTCTACCTACTAACAAAAACAAATTAATCAATTGTAGTCAATATTGTACAGTCAAATTGAAACACATTTGACTTTTTATGCGAACTGTCAATATTAAAATATTTTCCATTATTCTGTGTCTATATCAAAAAGTTTGCAATTTAACAAAAAGAAAACGAAAATTACTATGCAATAACAAGTCAAACAAAAACAAAAACAAATTTCAGAAACTACAAATTTTAACTGTTACTTTAGTTTATCTTAAAAATAACTTTCACATTATTTTCTTAATAGAAAAACAACTGCAATTACAGTTTTATATTAATTATCACACAAATACCATACAAATAACCTAAAACAGCAGATGTGCATTAAAGCTATTAAATTAGAATTTACAATTAATTAAAGTTGGTAACAATTTTATTGTTCTGGAATATAATGCATTTTCAATTAAAAAAAAAAGAAAGCTTGTAAAATTTTGAAATTTATTTAAATTTATTTTATTAAACATACAAAACTATTTCTTATCCATATCCATACGTATAACTCTATTTTCAAATTTTTCTGCATGAATATTTTTTTTATGATTATACATATTGGATTTCGATTTAAATGTTGCAGTACAATGGGAACATTTATACAAATCTATACCAGTATGTGTGGCCATATGTTCCTGCAAGGATAAACATTATTAAATAATATTCCAAAAATGAAATAAGCTGAAAAACTCACTTTTAATAGTATGGGCGCCTTAAACACTTTGTCGCACATTGTACACTTATGAGGCTTTCCCGATTTATGTTGATATCGAATATGTCTTACTTTAGCCTCTCTGGTGGTGGAAACAAAACCGCATATATCACAGCGATGTTCGATATCGGTATTAATGTGCATATTACGCATGTGACGTTGTAAACTCGTCAAATTGCTATACCAGCCATTACAGTATTTACATTGTCGTGGCGTTTTATCTTTCGGGCCATGAACCGCTTTCTTATGCATACACAAAGTATTAAGAGTGGTTACAATTTTACCACATAAATCACATTGTACTGCGTTGGTAGGTATATGATGTTTGCGATGTTGTGTTAATTGGCTTCTGTTAGGATATCTGGAGAGAGAGAGAGAAAATATTAAAATTTAAACATGTCCCATAAATTTTTAGTTTTATACCATTTCAAATTGATATTTTAAATAGATTTTTATTTAATTTTATTAACACAATGATAAATTACTTATTTTTTTTAGAAAAAAAACTTAGAGTTGGCAAAGATTATCTCAAAGATATCACTGTGCCAGTTTAAAACCCTCAGTCATTTACCATTAATTTTTACACAGGTTGTTAGCAATTTTAGCTTTATGATAAAAATAGTTCAAATCGCTGTAGCGTTTCAAAAGTTTTGATTGTAAATGTTACGAGTATCTCTTAAAGGCTAGATTTATTTTAGTTTAATTTTAAATATTTATTGGAACGTGCAAAAAAAGAATATTTTAAATATTATTATGTACCTATATCAAGGACAAAATATTTATTAAAATCTTACAAAATGGCTACAAAATAACAGTATATTTATAATAATGGTCTACGGCAGGGGTGCCCAAAAGTTCCTTATGGAAGAGTAAACACAAATATATTTAAAGAATAACTAATTTTTATTCAATATTTTTTATTGTAAAAACCAATACATACAAAGAAAATAGAAAAAAAATATTTCATATCATCCCAATATACCATATAGCAATCAAACTGCAATACAACTTGAGAATAAGCTTATATAAATAGTGTGTTTTAAGCTTTTCTTAATTTCGTTTATTATAATGTTTATAAAATGTAAATTCACAAGCAGTATTTAACAATGCTTGAGGAAACATTATTATACACAACTTTTTCTAAAGGATGCTTATAAACAACGCAGTATGACGATTGAAATAGAAATATGTTTCAATACATTCTAGTCTTGTTGTATACATTATAAGCGTAGAACAAGCTTATAATGTATACAACAAATGCCGTTACTTTTTTTAAATTTGTCAAACGTGTTTTGCGTGTACATTTGGTTGTAAATTTTAGAAAGTGAACGTGCAATTGCATATTAAATTTAAATATTTTTATAATAATTTTTATATATGGTTAAAATTTATTATTATTATTTATATTTAAAACGAATTATTATTTTTTATATTTAAAATTAATTATTGTTATTTATATTTAAAATTAAAATAAAAAATAATATATTATATGTGAAGCATATTCTACAATTATGTAAAAAAGCTTATAAATATATTGAGTCAAATAAGCTTTTTTATACCCAAGTTAATACAATATTATTTTTGTAAGCTTATTCTACAATTGCAAGAATAAGCTTATAGTAATCATACACACATAATATTTTCACGAGGGTTCCGTTTTGATTTTTCTACAATTGTTACTATAGCCTTTTTTAATATATTCTCAAGTCTTTTTCAAGCTTAAGGCTTGTGTTTCTAAGCTTATAATAGTATTTTTCTCAAGTCATTTGGTATGTTGGTATACGTTAAACAAAAACAAAATCTACATTGATGATCGCTGTCGTCAATGTTTACCAGCAAAGCATACGAAATTGTTGTTGCTTTGCACTTGCGTGCATACAGTGAAGAAGTGTATTTCGTATTGCTGAGTGCTCTATGTGTATTAAAACACACAGCCTATAGATAAGCGCTTTTACAAAAACAAATGAGCATCAAGCGCATAGGGCTAGAGCTGAGTGCTCTATGTGTATTAAAACACACAGCCTATAGCTAAGCGCTTTTACAAAAACAAATGAGCATCAAGCGCATAGGGCTTGGGCACCCTTGGTCTACGGCATACAGTACAACTCACATAGATTTGATGAATCTTTCTGATATTTATACAGTAGACATTTAGAAACCTAAAACTACGTACGTACGTGTGATATTATAAAAAACAACAACAATAGTATAACAATAACAAAAATCGTACTACAACAACATAACAATAACAAAAACCATACAATAAAAACAAAAAATCTTAATATTTTTAGCGTAAAAATAAAGTGTACAATTTGTGCAGCAATTACAATAAATTTTAACAGTAAAAAAAATGACCGTTGTTTTTTTTTCGTTACATTTTAGATAATATTAACTATGAATAATGGAACTTTATGAATTGTTGATCTGTTATTTTGTAAGTGAATAGTATAGTAGGTTTTTAAGATCATATCATATTCTTTTTAATTATTTTTATTGTAAAAAAACATGAAAATTTTTATTAGTAAGTTATAGAGAATAAAAATTGAGAAATTCCACTGAGCCAGCGGGATAAAATACTTAGTATTTTCGGTTGGCGCTACCCAACCTTGTCAATATCCATGCTCTTCTTCTCCCTTTGCGGTCTTTGCTTGTTGATGATTGTCTATTTTATATTGAGTGTAAGGAAACAAATTAACAAACTTGTAAACAACAACACAATTAGACTAACATCAACGAAATTTAACAATTTATATTTATCCTCTATATTTTACAGTTTTTGTTATGAACTTTAATTCTTAAAGTATCAAATAACACAGCTTATATGAAGCATTTATTATCAAATGTTTGTCCTAATCCATATTAAATCTACAACTTAATCTATGTTGATAGTTAATGAATAGACAATATTTTGAATTATATTTTGCACTGTATCCTTGTGTGTAAAGTAATGGAATTTTATGAATTGTTGATCTGTTATTTTGTAAGTGAATAGTATAGTAGGTTTTTAAGATCATATCATATTCTTTTTAATTATTTTTATTGTAAAGAAACATGAAAATTTTTATTAGTAAGTTATAGTTAACTATTTATAATAATTAACATATTAATTGACTTTATGTCGTCTCATGATCAGTTCAAATTGGAATAAATAAATCGGGTAAATAAAGCTCCATGGATGTGCGTGAACTTGTGTTAAAATATTTTGGGGAACGAAATACATTGCGTGATATAGGTTAAATGATTGAAAGAAGTCACAATAATGGCAAATTTCAAAAGCCTTATCTTAGATTGAACTAAAATTTATACTTCATTTTCCCATAATTTTTTAATTTTTTAGTTTTAGGGCCAGTATTATAGTCAAATTTCACTTAAGATTAAGTACAATTTGTTTTCAGGCAAATATAATATAGAATCTGTAATTTTCCCTATATTTGAGATTATTTTGACTGTGGCTTTCTTTTAAAAATAATAAAAAATATTTACTTAAAAAATTAAAAAAAAAAAAAAATTAAAAAAAAAATTTAAATTTTGAACTAAAAATACACTAAAAAAAAAGAAGTTAGTAGAAAAATTTGTAAACAGTTTTCAATCCCACTTTACTTTGTACAGATTTTTAGTAAAAACATTATTATTTAGTAAATTTTTTTTGCTGTTTGCATTTTACAAATTACAGAACTTTTTGTTCCTAACTTCAGAAATCATTTTAAAAATTTTTGAAAACCGATTTGCTAAAATTAGCAAAAAAAAATTACTAATTTTTAAAAAGTTGATATTGAAAGAAATGTTATTTCTAATAATTAAAACTTATATATACAAACTTAAATTGCCTTAAATTGTTACATAGGTTGAAAAAAGCGATCAGAAGTGAAGATACAATTCACGACCGACTCATGTCCAAAAATGGGACACTTAAAATGGCACTAAAAACATTTTAGTTCTAAAAATCAGCCCTTAAGACATTATAAAATTCATTAAAAATTACTAAAAATATTTTTCAAAACAAAAATTAGCAAATTAAAACAAAATAATAAATTCGTTTACATTTTGACTATTTTTTAAGCATTTAATTTTGTCTAAATTTTTCATTTTTTTTTTTTTAATTAATAAAACAAAAAATGTTGCTCCATAAAAAAATATAAATATGTATATTAATATTCAATTTTTTTAAGCTAAAGATCTTTTTCCTTTTTTTTTTTATATTAAATTTCTTATTTTATTTTCGATATTTCGCTAACAATTTGTTAGCATCTTCAGGAAAACAAAATTTTAAAATTTTTGAGTTAATTTGTGCATTTTAATAATTTTTTTTATAAATTAAAATTTTGCTATATTTTACAATTCATTGAGTTTACAGCAGTTTACTAAAATGTTTTGCTAAATTTAGCAAACTTTACAAAAAGTTTACTAAAATTTATTAGCGGCAACTAATTTTTTCTACTTATTTCATTGTACTAAACGCCAGCAAACATGTGTTGCTAAGATTAACAAAAAATACCGCTGGACTCATATTAGCAAAATTTCTCGTAATAACAGCAAAATTTTTGATGAGCAAATATAAAGCAATGTACTATTTTTGTAGTGATTTTTAGTAAAAAAATTATTATTTGGTAATTTTTTTTTTTTTGCTATATAAATTTTACAAATTACAGAATTTTTATAGAATATTTAAAAATTTTTTGCTTATTTTAGATGTCATTGTACAAAGTTTTTAAAACCGAGTTGCTAATATTAGCAAAAAAAAATTACTAATATTTATTAAAAAAGTGTATATTGAAAGAAATGTTATTTCTTGCATTAAAATGTTGCAAAGGTTGAAAAAATCGATCTGAAGTGAAGATACTTTGCACAACCGGACAACTAGGGCATCCATTTAAAATAGCATTAAAAATTTACAAAAGTCAGCCCTTAAATCAATTAAAATTTGACTTTGAAATCCTAAAATTTATTACTAAAAATAATTTCCCAATACAAAAATCTGCAAATTAAAACAAACCGATAAATTCTTTAATGTTTTTACTATTTTAAATTTTGTCTAAAATATTTTTTGAAAAAAACAAAAAATAAAATAAAAGAAAAAAATGTTGTTCGACAAAAAAGGCAATTTTTAAAGAAAATAACTGTTTTAAAGTGTATTTTAAAATAATAATAATTATTTTTTTATAAATTAAAATTTTTCTATATTTTACACTACATTGAGTTTAGTTCAAAAATGTTGGCTAATTAGAGTTTATTTATTTTACTAAACTTTGTATAGAATATTACAAATGTTTAACAGCGGTTATTAACTTTCCTGTTCTTTCCATTTCACTAATATTTAGTAAAATTTCTGGTTGATTTTAGCAAACCATATTTAAATTTCACTTTACAAAAGGTTTACTAAAACTTAGTAGCGGTTATCAATTTTTTCTACTAATTTCATGGTACTACCTGTCAGCAGAAAAGTGTTGTTAAGATAAGCAAAAAAAACCGCTGGCCTCAAATTAGCAAAATTTTCCGTAAACAAATTTTCAGTTATTATTACAGACTTTTTGGGAGAGTGCATAACGACTCAATTAAAATTTATTTGATAAATGTTTATTTGGTTCTTTAAATTTTGTGTCATTAATTGTTGAAGATTAGTGGGCCCGCCATTGTTAGTGACCATTTTGGCTCTTTTTACCGCATTTTTTAACGTTCTGGATAGTTCGCACACTCTTGTCAGAAATAGACCCGTGACTTCAAAAAAAAACCCTAATAAAATACGCAGTGCGAAAAATCAAAGAAATAAGTTAAAACATTTTAATGTCACAGAAAAGAATCGGAGATCACGACCCGCACAGCAAAAAATAATATAAATACTAACACGATAAATATTGAACGTGTAGCATACGCGCGCGATACATCCATCCAATAAAATGGATCGCCCTAAGGGTTAAAATTATTATATTTCAATCAAAATTATTCTATTCATGTTTAGGTCATTAAAACACTATTTTTCTTTATCGGGGTATTCACCTAATAAATACTTCATAAAGTTTTATTAGCCAAAACAATGATCTAAATCTTTCAAGAATGAGATGACGCGTTTTGGGGTATTTTCTAGGTCCCCATCTTCAGATCTCTTTAGAAAGTAAAAACATAACTTAAAGGTCCCAAAGTAAACACTATATTGGTTTTACAATTTCAACTAATTGAGAATTATACAAAGAACAATATTGTCTTTGTTTAAACCAGTTATCTTTAATTTTCAAAAATTAAAATTGAATAAAATTCAGATTATTATATTTCCCTAATGTCATATAAGTAAACAATTTAACAAAAAAAAATAAAAAACAGAAAACGGGAATTACAATACAATAAAAATCAAAGATAAAATTAAGCTACTACAAATTTTAACCGTTAGTTTAAGTTTACATTTGTAAATAACTTGTATAAAAAATCTCCTTACTTTATAATAAAACAACTATCAGTGATTACTAGGAACCGTAAATTTGCAGTCGTTAAAATAATAAAATTAGAGTATTATAATAATATATTATTTGAAGAAAATTCATATTATTTTACTACATTAATACATTTTCGATTAAAAAACAAAATTAAGGGATGGAAATGCCTAAAAAGTAAACATTTGACCTAAAAAACGTTTTTCAACAATTTGTTAATTTTTTCTTTAATTCTGGCAACACTCTTATTTAATTTCTCTCCACTCTCAAATAAATTGTTAGTAATTCTTAAACTAAGTAACCGATTGACTCTTTAATCGTAGAAGTATAAGATTATTTTGCAAATTTTATGAATGAATATATATAAAAAATAACACTTTTTTAACATAACTAAAAAGTAATAGTGGATAAAAATTATTTAAACACATTTTATAACTACGAATAGTAAAAGTATTCGAAAGACGAATATGTTTCGACTTCGTGAACATCGCCATTTCGCTTAATTTATTTTTTATTTTATTTATTTTATTTTATTTTATTATTTAAGCATTTAATTTTTTTAATTGCATATAAAACTCCCTGGATTCTACTTATTATTTGGTAGATGAGCCTTCAAAAAAGTTATTACAGAATTGCAAACACAGTTTTTATGGTTTGAACATTGATTTTCATTTTCCAAACTTTATTAATTGCTTATTTTTGGCTTAACGCCCTTATTTAACAGATTTATAAGTTTTTCGTTAATAAACAATTTATCATGGTTGGTAAGCAATACCTTTTCATTATAATGGTAGTTGTCTACTATGCTCTGATCAATACCGACACGAAAATTTTAAAACTGCGATTCCAATAGTGACAATTGTTTTCTAATATCGTGGGGTTTATTTCATAATATAACCTTTTACATTTTGTTATATCTGCAAAATACTGTTATAAATCGGTGTTTCGATAGTTTAGCGTTATTTTAACGATAGTTTAAGATATTTCAAAATTAAACCGGTAAAATAGTGCAATAAACAAGGTTATACAAAAAGACACATGTCTTTTATGGAATTGCCATTTTAAAATTTTCAAATCGGTCTTAAAGTAGCTGTGGTAGCCAACTACCGTTATTATGAAAGAGTATTGAATGACAACCATGCAATTTATACATATTGTTTTTGCCAAATTAGCTTAAAAACGTTTAATTGAACGTTTTATTGAAATGTATGCATTAGAGACTGTATATATTTAAACTTATTTCAATTTATTTTATTTAATTAAAGCTCGTATAACTTTATAATTTTTTTTAGAGGTTTTTAAAGGTTTTTATTTGATTTTTTTTTTCTCTTAAAAAATTCAAGAAGAAAGCTATCGCAAATAAATGAATCAAACTATTTCTTATCTATACGCAAACGTTTAACTCTAGCTTCAAATTCCTTTGGATGGAAATGTTTGTTATGATTATACATATTGGATTTCGATTTAAATGTTGCAGTGCAATGGGAACATTTATACAAATCTATACCAGTATGTGTGGCCATATGTTCCTGCAAGGATAAAGATTGTTAAACAATAATCCAAAAATGAAATAAACTTATAAACTCACTTTTAATAGTATGGGCGCCTTAAACTCTTTGTTGCACATTGTACACTTATGAGGCTTTCCCGATGTATGTTTATAGCGAATATGTCTTACTTTAGCCACTCTAGTGGTGGAAACAAAACCACATATATGACAACGATTGTCCACTTGCGTATCACTATGCATATTACGCACGTGATATTGTAATAGTGACAAGGAGTTGTACCAGCCATTACAGTATTTACACTGTTGTGGTATTTTTTTTGGTTTCGGACCATGGACCACTTTTTTATGCTTATCCAGTGTATTGAGAGTGTAAACAATTTTACCACATAGATCACATTGGAATGCCTTAGCAGGATTATGATGATGGCGATGTGCAGTTAAACGTCTTTTGGTTGGATATCTGGAAAAAAGTTTTTAAATTTAAACATATTCCAAAAATGTTGTGTTTTATAAAAATTTATATTAAAGTTAATAACATTTTAAATCAAATTTAAATTACTTGATAATTTTTTTTTTTTTAATTTCAACAAAATTTTTTTGACACGTATTTATACCAAAACTGAACTGAACCCAATATTCAGCGAAATTTTCCTTTTGCAACAGATAATTTTTAATTAATTTTAACACGCTAAAAGCGTTTATGTTTTTAAAATGGAAATTAATCTTTCACTGCGCTACCATAATAATTGTTTTTATTTAAAAATATTTAAGAACTTTGTATAGAATTTGAAAAATCTAACAATTTTTACGACCCAAAAGCGGTCTCTAGATCTAAAGTAGTTTTTGGCTAAATAACAATTTCTTATACTAATTTACTATATTTTCAGCCTTGAAACTTTTTTCTGTACAACAAACTGTAATAAGTTAAAAAAAAAATATTTTCAAAATAGAAAAAAGTATATTAAAACAGTAGTCAAAAAGATATTTTCGCTCTGTCATATTTTCTTGATAATAACAAAAATAGTGTAGAGACTCAACTTGTAAAATGCAATATTATTTTTTCTTCAGAACTCCCTTGATACCGTCAGTAGGGTACAATGAAAGACGAAATATCAATGTTGCCTCTAAGCGGAATGAATTGTGCTAGTTTAGCTAGTTTAGACCACACAAAATTTTATTTCAAGTGAATAGGACAAAAATTACTTTTGTAATGCAATATCACGCAAAGAAAAAACATAGTTGCAACATGATCACTGCTACTTTATTAAGCTTGCTGCAATCGGGTATGGTTGTCACAACCACGTTATTGGCTTTTTAACCATCAACATGGTCGCTACCATCATTATTATAGTAAATATTTTACTATTTTATGATTGACACCTTCTTTTTTATAACATGATTGGCTGTAACCATACTGTGGTAACAAAAATTCTGATTATGAAAAAAACATTATAATTATTCAATGCTGGCAACAATCAATAAATAATTATGCATAAAATATAACATGATTCTGACATTTACGGTCATAATATTGTCTTGTTTTCATAAAAACCAAAATTTTATCAGTTCAGTCAGTTGGTTTGTGGACGAATGTGGATAGAGAATACCTTTCATGTGTCATTAAAACATTTCATCAATTGACCCATTAGGATCCAGATAATTTTTTTTTTTTAGCTTTAGAAGATTTTTTAAGGGCTTTCTTATACATATGTATAATATTATTTACACTAAACAATTCATTGTCAAAAAGATTCCATATAAAGAGTTTATATTTTTTAATTCGTTTCAATAAAAGAGATAAGAGATATTTCTTAAAAAAATATATTTATTAATTCATTTCTTGTAAAAAGTTCTAATAATATTAATAAAATATTTTTTTTAAGAAAAAGTCTGTAGAACCCAAAATTGTTTTAGTACGAAAAGGTTTCTTACACAAAATCCTTGATATTTAGAAACATCATAATATGTTTATTTAGAATCTTAATATGGTAATTTTTGAATCATAATATAACTGTAGGTACCATATTATGGTAAAATTATGGTTATTTTATTATCATAATATGATAATCATATTATAGTACGACTATGGTTGGCACAATCATAAACCCAAAAATATATGATGCTCTTCGAAAATGATTGTGCTAACCATGTTTTTTTTTCTGCGTGATATCATAAATATATGATTGAAAATGTTCGTTCTAGCGATGACCGTCGGTTCGTTAAAATGAAGATCACAGCGAAAAGTTGTTTATTGAATATGAGCAAAATTGGTCCAGCGGTTAGAAGTTTATGAGTGAAACTGGAAACGTACTCTAAATTTTTTTATACAAATTGGTGTATACGGGCCAGGGACGGAAACCCTAAAAAAATGGGCTCGGGTTCGGGTTAATCGATATAAAAAGTTCAGGTTTGGATTCGCTTCGGTTCAGGGTTCGGGTTCAACATTTAAAAATATACAAATGTTTTATTAATAGGAAATTTATTTAATTTACAAAGAAACTTTCGTTAATTTTATAATTAATATATTTTTTAAGTTTTCTTCTTTTAAATTTATTCTTTGTGGCGACAAAACGAATTTCAAGGCTGAAAATGCCTTCTCATTTAAAGAATTTGATATAGAAAATCGTTCCTTCTTTTTAGAAAAGATATTGAGTCTCTCAGAAAATTCTCTTCTTCTTAAATTTTTGTTTCTAAAATATGTTTTTTTTTCGCATTTTCAATATCTTCAGGACGTATCTAGATATAATGCTGCAATCAAAAGTCGATTAAATATTATCATTCATAGTTAATGCAGCATACAGTAATTCCAAACAAAAACTTGTGTATTCCAATAATTCTTGAACCATGTCATAACTGGAATCCTATGTAGTTTGACCAAGGACCCTATAAACCAGGATGAACAAACTTCCAAATTGTTAGCCACCCATGGTGCCATGATGCCAAATTGTGCGACTAAAAAAAATTCTTAGTCGAAACCAAGAAATTCTTAGCCGATTTACAGAAAAACTTAGCTTCTAGCAAGGGTTGCATCAATTCAAACATGTATACAAGGTTTGTACTTGCGCTACAAACCTTGCTAGCGGCTAAATGTTTCTGTAAATCGGCTAAGAATTTCGTGGTCTGGGCTAAGAATTTTTTTGTAGTCGCACCATTTGGCATCAGTGCGGCTTTTTCAAGTTTAGCTTTTTAGCTAAAAAATAAATTTTTGGTGTTCGCCATTTTTTGCAAATAGCTCTGCATTGATCAAGAATTTGCTTAGAAGAAGGACTAGATATAATGTCGAGCACTGTAAACTGGAATGAAAGAAATGTATTGTTTTTTATGATATTTCTATCAAACATTTCTCAAGTCATGAACAGCAAAAATTAAATTTTTGGATTCATCAGGTTTGGGTTCAAAGTTTTTATAAACAGCGAACCTGAACGCGTTTGGGTTCGGGTACGGGTTCGGTTTTAGTCCCTGCGACTGGCAAATAAAATATTCTCTCTTATTTTTTCACAATGCTTTTCCCACAACAAAATTTGTTTTCACATCCAAAACAAGTTTTTTACCGCAAACATTATTTTTTTCACCTCCTTAATTTCACTTTTAAAGTTTTTTCAAATTATTTGTATAAAAAACACTGTAGAGGACAGGGATAATAAAATGTATACCTTAATACTTTTTGTGGTACTATTAAAGACTTAAATGTACTATGGTACTCCTTTGACTCATTTGGTGCCAACCGAATAAAAAAATTTATTTTTAATCATATTTGGCCTTATCTAATAATATATTATATATAAATACTAGTGCTTCCAACTCGGTCAATCGATTAACCGATTCCACGATTAATCGCCTCTATTTCGGTTAATGTCGACACAAATAATTTGAAACTCAAATAATTATTCGAAACGAATAATCGCTTAAAATAGGTTGATTAACCTGTTAAATATTTAATATGAAGTTGTCTGTTATTTTTCTTAAAACTTCCTAAATTTCTTAATTTTGACAAGAAAATTGCTAACAAAAAAAAACATCAACTAAATACAATCAAATTCTGTTCAACTCGACTGAATCAAAGCAAATGTTATATAGGCTTTAGGAAATATGATACGACAATTTTTATTTTTGTTTCAATTCCATTAAAAAATAAATTTTAAATAATATAAAATTATATTTGCATGTCCAAAATATTTAATTAAGAGCTTTCAACCTCCGTATACATGCATTTCTAGCTTACAATAAATCTCATCAGAGCTTTAACAAAAAAAATCTATTAAAATATATATTTTTCTGCTGAGCAGTGAAACACGTGACTAGGTATATTCTTAACAAGCACTATGATGTTACTTATGTTAGAAAATAATAGTAATATAAAATTGCTTTAAATTCGAAAACTGTATATTCCAAAACAACAGTTTTATGTTTTTATAAAAAATTTAACAACAAATTTTGATGACGTAGGAACTTTAGTAGAATCAAGTTGTTTAGTCAAAATATTTAAGAATTCACTTATTTGAATTTTTAATTGCACAAACACAGAAAAATCGGTGAGGACTTGTCAGGAATATGCGTGATTTTTTGTATCTTTTAGATAATCTTTTTAACTCTAAAGCTTAAACCAGGAAGTGAAAGTGTCAGGGAACAGTGGCAGTTCTATCAAACTTTGTTTGTGAATTTTGCAAAAACTATTTATACCATATTTTTTAAAATTTGTTATTGAATTTTTTGAAGGCAGCTCCTGTTTATGCTTCTTTTTTCTTCTTCTGCACGCAGAGAAAAAACATGGTTGCAACATGATCACTGCTACTATATTGTGCTTGCTGCAATCACAACCATATTATTGGTTGTCTAACCATCAACATGGTCGCTACCATCATTATTATAGTAAATATTTCACTATTTTATGATTGACACCTTGTATTTTATAACATGATTGGCTGTAAGCATACTGTGGTAACAAAAATTCTGACTATGAAAAAAATATGATAATTATGTAACCATAAAATGCTGTCAACAATCAATGAATAATTATACATTAAATAAAACATGACTTTGACATTTACAGTCCTAATACGAGTATTGTCTTGTTTTCATAAAAACCAAAATGTCTTAAAAACTGGACAGAAAATACCTTTCATGTGGCATTAAAACATTTTATAAATTGACTTATTAAGATCCAGTTAATTTTTTTTTTAACTTTAGAAGATTTTTTTGAGGGTTTTTTCGAAAATTCCTTATACATGTAATATTATTTACAATAATCAATTCATTGTCAAAAAGATTCTATATAAAGATTTTATATGGATCATATTATGATAATCCAGAAATCATAATATAGTTATGGGGACCATAACGTAATAACATTTTGAGCATACTATGAGTACATGCAATCATATTATGATAAGTTCAACATAATATGTTTATACAGAATCATAATATTGTAATATTTGAATCATTATATAACTGTAGGGACCATATTATGGTAAAATTATGGATATTTTATTATCATAATATGATAACCATAATATAGTATGACTATTGTTGGCACAATCATAAACCCAAAAATATATGATGCTCTTCAAATATGATTCTCCCAACCATGTTTTTTCTTTGCGTGTGGACAGTGTCATATAAAGAAAATAAAAACCAACTTTATCGACAAAATGTCCCTCCCACTTCCGTAAAACACTATCTACACTGCGTTTATAAGGGTTAACTTCCACTGAACATGTTTGACATTTTCTTTTTAAAAAGTCGTCAGATTCCTCTGAAAAACTCCAAGATTATCAGGCATGATTCTTTAAAAAATCTTTGGATGCTTTGAACTGTCCTAAAAACAAAAACACTTTAGAAACCAATGCAACAGACTTAACTTGATATTTTAGCTTTGTGCTTTAATTGATGAAAAAAATACATTTATTATGCATCAAACGATTAAACGCTAATTTTTCAAATTAATCGACCCGAATAAACGATTAATTAATTTTCTTTGAATCCCCAAATATATTGCTGTACCTAATTTGATCTGCCATTTTTTGGATCAATAACCAAGCAAAAGCTTAATTTCCATATATTTTGGGCGCAAATTTTATTGTCAGCACTAAGTGTAATATTTTACTTAAATTTTACTTAACAAACAAATTTTCAAAGAAGTGATATTTTTAATTAAAATTTTATTTAAATAAAAAAAATTTGTTTAAAAATTTCTTACTTCAGTATTAAAAAAAAAAATCTCATTTAGTGCTAAATGTAAAACTGGCTCTAAAACAAGAAATTTCACGAAATTAAATCGAAACTACAAAATTCGAGAATTATCGAAAAGTACCCGAACATGCCCGCTAAAAGATTAAAGCATTTTTAATTTAAAAAAACAACAATTGTTAAATTTTCCAAAATAATTTAATTCATTTTATTAAAGAACAAAATACAAACAAAACTATTTTTTATCTAAACGTTTAACTCTTTTTTTCTTATTCTCCTGGATGGAAATGTTTGTTATGATTATACATATTGGATTTCGATTTAAATGTTGCAGTGCAATGGGAACATTTATACAAATCTATACCAGTATGTGTGGCCATATGTTCCTGCAAAGAAAGAGATTTTTTTAAAGAATTTACAAAATATAAGAATTTAAATAACTTACTTTTAAAAGTGTGGACACCTTAAAATCTTTATCGCACACCGTACATTTATGAGGCTTTCGCGATGTATGTTTATAGCGAATATGTTTCAGTTTCGCTTGTCTAGTTGTCGAAACAAAACCACATACAGGTTGGTTGAAAAGTTCCTGCGCTCACCAAGAGATGGCACTGCTAGCTCCAAACTTTTTTTTCTCAAGTTGGTATAACTGTCCTGAGAACACATGCAATGTTGCAAGTCATTCTGTTAATTCTTTCTTTGTTTACAAGCCATTTGAAGTTGACGTGTCATTGATTTTTTTTAATATGAAGGGTTTAAAGGCAAAGGAAATTTATGAACAATTGTTAGAAGTGTACAAGGAGTCCTCACCTTCAAAACGCACCGTTGAATTTTGGGCTGGTGAATTTAAACGTGGTCGTACCATCCTTAAAGACGATCCACACGAAGGACGACCAAAAACTGCAACCACAGCATAAATCATTGAGCAGGTACATAATATGGTTAGTGAAGATCCAAGTTTGACTAAGCGTGAAATTGCTAATGCCATAGGCATCTCAGACGAACGAGTACTCCATATTTTACATGAAGAATTACGTATGAAAAAACTGTTTGGAAAGTTAGTGCTGCACACATTAACAATTCAACAAAAACTGGATCGAAAACAAATTTCTCAGCGTAATTTGGAGCGTTTTAAGCCGAATAAAACCGACTTCTTGCGTCGTTTTATAACTATGGATGAGACTTTGATCTACCACCATGATCCTAAATTGAAACAAGAACGTTTACAGTGGACTGAAGCTGGTTGTTTAGCTCCAAAGCAGGTAAAGTCACAACGATCAGCAGTTTTTTGGGATGCAAAAGGAATTTTGTTGATTGATTATCTTCAGAAAGGTAAAACAATCAACTCTGAATATTATTGCAGCCTTTTGGATCAGCTGGATGAAAAAATTCGTGAGAAAAGGCCTGGTTTAAAGAAGAAAAAATCATTTTTCATCAAGACAATGCAAATGCTCACAAAAGTGTTTTGACGATGGCTAAATTCAAAGAATTAAAGTACGAATTGCTTGAACATCCAACGTATTCACCAGATTTGGCTCCCAGTGACTACTATCTCTTCAGAAATATCAAACAATTCCTTCGTGGAAAGCATTTTTCATCGAATGAAGAGGCCATAGCAGCCGTAGACGGTTATTTTGCAGAGCTTCCGGAAAACCATCATAAGGATGGGATAAAATTATTGTAAGATCATTGGAACAAGTGTATTGAGCTTCTAGGAGATTATATTGAATAAAAAAATATATTTCGTAACAAAAACAGTATTCTTTCATTTCGAGCGCAGGAACTTTTCAACCAACTTGTATATCACAACGATGTTCGACATCCGTATTACTGTGGATATTACGCACGTGATGTAAAGTTGACAAGTTGCTAATTATGGCGTTTCGGACCATGAACCGCTTTCTTATGCTTAGCCAAACTATCACGAGTGTTAACAATTTTTACTACATATATCACATTGCATAGCATTGAATATTTTAACATGTTCGAAAAATATTCAGTTTTTCTGCAACAACTGTTACGAAATACAATACTTATCGCAAGTTGTTTTTGTTTTTTAATAACTGTGATTAAAGTTGCTTTGTATTTTTTCACAGGTAAACAACTTTAATTCCATTTAAAATAGCAATTACTAACAAAATTTTTCGAGTGTTCATTAAACACATTAAATTTAGTTCACAATGTTTAGCCAAAATGAACCACATTTGACTTTCTTTTAATCACTATTTCTTTTAGTTTTCACAATATTCTATAACAATAGCAGTAAACTATTGGAAAAAAAACGAAAACGAGAATTACAATGCAATAATTATAAATTTTAAACGTTACTTAATTGCTGAGCTTTTTTAGTTAAATTTTAAAATAACTATCATAAAAGTTGAATTAATTGTTTTTAACACAAAAACAACTGCAATTGCAGTTTATTACACCAATAATTGGCCACTGCGATTAGATATTTAGAAATATTTACATTTTGTAACAAATCATATATAACCTTCTAAAAAAAATCTATGCCTTTTTGGTAAAAAAAAACCCTGGTTAAATTTCCAAAATTATTTCAATTCATTTTATTATAGAAAAAAAAAAGGAAACAAAACTATTTTTTATCTATACGCATACGTTTAACTCTGGTTTCAAATTCCTCCGGATGGGCATTTTTATTATGAGTATACATATTGGATTTCGATTTAAATGATGCAGTACAATAAGAACATTTGTACAAATCGATCCCAGTATGTGTGGCCATATGTTCCTACAAAGAAAGAGATTTATAAAACAGAATTTTTCAAATGATAAGAATTTTAAATACATACTTTCAATAGAATGGGCGCCTTAAACTCCTTATCACACATCATACATTTATGAGTGTTTTCCGATTTATGTTTATATCGAATATGCTTCAATTTGGCCTCTCTGGTGGTGGAAACAAAACCACAGATATCACAACGATGTTGGATTTCCGTATTACTGTGCATATTACGCATGTGAAATTGTAAAGTCGACAAGGTGCTGTACCAGCCGTTACAGTATTTACATTGTTGTGGCGTTTTATCCGGTTTCGGACCATGTACCGCTTTCTTATGCTTAACCAAACTATCACGAGTATTAACAATTTTACCACATAAATCACATTGCATTGCTTTGGCAGGATTATGATAATGAAGATGTTCAGTTAAGCGCCTTCTGGAAGGATATCTGGAAAAAATTTCAAAATTGAAATCTGTTCCATAAATTTTTAAATTTAATTTAACTTAACTATAAGAAAATATTTCTAAATTTCAACATAACAATATTCACACTTTTCATAATAGTTTTAGTAAAAACTACACTTTGAAAAAAAGTTTCGTCATATTGATGAAACTGTTTCATAAATCGTTTGTCATCAATTCTTTATCATTTATATAAAGTTTTCAAATATATGTTAACGTGTTTCATAAAAAAATATAAAAAGTGTTTTATAAAACATCAACATTTTATAAAATAAAAAACCCTCTGCTGTTTGTAATCCTCTTCAAGCTTGCATTTTTTTAACTTAAATAATAAAAAAAATAAGTGCTTTAAATCACACAGGCAGGTACAGAGTTTATAAGAAAACTGAGAATTAGATTCGGAAGTGCTTCGTTGACACAAATTGAGAACTTTTTCATGCCAAAATTTTCCTAAATTCCTAAATCAAGTTGTAGGGGAACAGAAGAAATAATTATACGGCAGGTACATTTTGGCTTAAGTTCGGTAAAATGAGCGTAAATACTCACAAAATAACAGAATTACCAAAAATAACGAAAACGCAAGAAAACACTTTTATAGCCCAACAAAATACGTCAAAGAAAAATATAAAAATCCTTATGATTTTAGTTTGAAAAATTGTATAGATACACGATTTATTTGTACTTTTTATTAAAAGCTATCTTTTATAATAAAGTACCTTTTATTAAAAAAGTACGTTTTATTAAAAAAATAAATTTTTTTAGAATGTATTTTACCTTTTTGTTGAAAAAATTCTTTTATTTAAAAATGCCTCTTAGTAAAAAAGTACCTTTTACAAAAAAAGTACCTTTTACAAAAAAAGTACCTTCTATTAAAAAAGTACCTTCTATTAAAAAAGTACCTTTTATTAAAAAAAGTACCTTTTATTAAAAAAAGGCATTTTATTAAAAAGTTCATTTTACTTAAAAATGTATCTTTTAGTAAAGGCACCTTTTCGTAATAGTACTTATTATTAAAAAAGTACCTTTTTTTAAAAAAGTACCTCTTATTAAAAAAGTACCTTTTATTAAAAAAGTACCTTTTATTTAAAAAGTACCTCTTATTAAAAAAGTACCTTTTATCAAAAAAGTACCTTTTATCAAAAAAAGTACCATTTATCAAAAATGTAAAAAGGGGCATTTTATTTAAAAATTAAATTTTATTAAAAAGTACTTTTTATTGAAAAAGTACATTTCTTTAAAAAGAGCCTTTTATTAGAAAGTACATTTTACTAAAAAGTAATATTAATAGTAATAGTAATAGTACATTTATTTTAAAAAGAACTTTAATTAAAAAAGCACATTTTATTAAAAAGTACCTTTTATTAAAAAAGTACCTCTAATTAAAAAAGTACCTTTTATTAAAGAAGGGACCTTTTATTAAAAAAGGACCTTTTATTAAAAAAGTATATCTTATTAAAAAATAATTTTTTTTTAATGTACCATTTATTAAAAAGTACCATTTATTAAAAAGTACCTTTTATTGAAAAGTTCGTCTTTCTTAACAAAGGACCTTTTATTAAAAAAGTACCTTTTATTAAAAAAGTACCTTTTATTATAAAAGTACCTTTTAGTAAAAAAGTACCTTTTATTAAAAAAGTACCTTTTATTAAAAAAGTATCTTTTATTAAAAAAGTACCTTTTATTAAAAAAGTACCTTTTATTTAAAAAGTACCTTTTATTAAAAAAGTACCTTTTATTAAAAAAGTACCTTTTATTAAAAAAGTACCTTTTATTAAAAAAGTACCTTTTATTAAAAAAGTACCTTTTATTAAAAAAGTACCTTTTATTAAAAAAGTACCTTTTATTAAAAAAGTACCTTTTATTAAAAAAGTACCTTTTATTAAAAAAGTACCTTTTATTAAAAAAGTACCTTTTATTAAAAAAGTACCTTTTATTAAAAAAGTACCTTTTATTAAAAAAGTACCTTTTATTAAAAATGTACCTTTTATTAAAAAAGTACCTTTTATTAAAAAAGTACCTTTTATTAAAAAAGTACCTTTTATTAAAAAAGTACCTTTTATTAAAAAAGTACCTTTCATTAAAAAAGTACCTTTTATTAAAAAAGTACCTTTTATTAAAAAAGTACCTTTTATTAAAAAAGTACCTTTTATTAAAAAAGTACCTTTTATTAAAAAAGTACTTTTTATTAAAAAGTACCTTTTATTAAAAAAGTACCTTTTATTAAAAAAGTACCTTTTATTAAAAAAGTACCTTTTATTAAAAAGTACTTTTTATCAAAAAAAAGTACCTTTTATTAAAAAAGTACCTTTTATTGAAAAAAGTACCTTTTATCAAAAAGTACATTTTATAAAAAGGACCTTTTATTAAAAGAAGTACCTTTTATTAAAAAGTACCTTATAGTTTTTTAATAAAATCCAAAAATTTCTTAAAATTAAAAATTATAATTTCTTATGTTCTTTTCTTTTTAATCTAATAAAACAATCTCAATAACATTAAAAAAGAAATATATTTCAATTTTAATTGTAAGTGATATAAAACCGCTTTTAGGAAGGAAAAAGATTATAAGTTTAACAAACATAAATTAATTTTTTATTCTATTTCTCAAATTAATTTCGAGAATATTTTTCCTTAGGTGGTATTGTACGATCAGCAACCCATTCAGCATAATGTAAACGCCTGCGATGATGGTACATATTAGCTTTTGATTTAAAAGTATAACCACAATTAACACAACTGTACAAAGGCTCTCCCGTATGAGTTGCCATATGTTCCTATAAAAAAGAACACACACACACACAAAATTCAGATTAGAAATAATCAATTACAATTTAAATGAAATTTTAGTATTACAACATACCTTTAAATACCGTGACGTCTTAAAGGCCTTATCGCACAAATTACATTTATGTTTACGTTGCGCAACATGTCTTAGCGATATATGCTTTTTTAAGGCTCTAGCCGTTGTCGATAGAAAACCACATGTCATACAGCGATGTTCTACATCGGAATTAATATGTATATTTTGTGTGTGCACGAGTAATTGTTGTTTACACGAATACCATTTATTACAAATTAAACATTGTTGAGCTATTTTCTTAGGAATCGGCTCATCAGAATGATTATGACGATGATGAGATTTTAAAATATGTTTATCTGTGAAAGTTTTACCACATTTATCACATATAACCCTTGTTTTTGGATTATGTGAACGTTTTATGTGGGTTGTCAAATTATAAGACGTCGGAAATCTAAAATATTAAAACAAAACAAAATTTAAAGTTCTATTTATTTTAAACTATATATTTTACAAAAATAAAAAAGTCATTAACAATTAAGAAAATAACTTTAAGTTAGAGCTAACTTCGTTCTATAACTTTTGGTTATTCGACTTATTATTAATGGTTCTTAAACATTTATAAATTTAAAAGCGACTGACCCTTAAGTGTAATATTGGTTTTTAGCTTGAACATTATTTATAACTCTTCTACGTTTGTCCTATTTATACACCCAGAAAACAGATTTGCGCTGGTTACTGAATTTGTGGTTACATGAACTATTCGGTTGATACAACCGAATAATTACAATCAGATATAAAGTTCCATAATAACAGTGGCATATTAAATAAATGGTATCGAATGAGTTAAAGCACTAATAGTACCACGAAAAGTGTGCTATAGAACAAACTTTATCATTTCTGTGTTTTTGTTACAAATAATGAAAAAAAAGAAATTAGAAGTAAAAATAATTGTTTGAAGTGAAAAACTTTTTTGGATGTGAACAAATTTCTTGAGATAAATGTATATTATTAGTCATGTAAAAGCTATTTGTAAAAAACTATACATAATATCAGACGCTACTCTGAAATTGTAAAGTTGAGAGTTTTTGACCAAATAATACGAATTATTATTTTTTTACTCGCATCCTCCACCACATATGTATGGCGAGGGTATATATCAGTTTGTTATTCGATTTGTAACATGATAAAATACAGGTCAACGACCCCATAGGGTACATAAATATATTATTGATCTTTATGTCTGCTGAAATGGCGATTGCGCCGCGAAGACGTAAGCAAGGGTACCCATTTCTAACTAGATTAATGAACTTCGATTTCTTCGAATTTCAACTGAATCTTTTTTTTTCTCACAGGATTACTTTAAAGAAATATATATATTTAACTTGGAGTTTACTTAAATTTAATTTATTTCATTTACATTCTTACAATTTTTTTTTATTAATAAAATTTTCTGTTTCAATCTTGCCTTGCTCTTGCATTATCTTTAATATTTTTTAAAATGGCACAAAAAAAAAGTAATTTATTAAAATCTTTTTTTTTTTTAATTATTTGCGGGAATATTTTTCTTTAGGTGGTTTTGTTAACGCTGCAGCCCATTCAGCATAATGTAAACGTCTACGATGATGAAATAGATTAGCTTTTGATTTAAAAGTATGACCACAATCAATGCAACTGTACAAAGGTATTCCCGTATGAGTGGCGGTATGTTCCTGAAAAATATAAAAATACAATAGAATTTAAATAAAAGCAATGGAATGGAATGATGATAACATACCCTTAAATCACGTAGCCTCTTGAAGGCTTTGTCACATGTAGAACATTTATGATTTCGATGTGCAACATGCCTAACAACTATATGTTTTTTTAAACCTATAGCCGTGGTGGATACGAAACCGCATGTTGAACAACGATGTTCCACATCAGTATTGGTGTGCATATTTTGTATATGTATTTGTAAACAGGATTTATTTGAATACCATTTTTTACAATGTTCGCATTGTTGGCGTATTTTCATAGGATGCGGTTTATCAGAATGATCATACAGATGATGAGATTTTAATTGTTTATTTTCTCTAAAACTTTTACCACATTTGTCGCAAATGAAGGTTTTTTGTGGATTATGTAAATGTTTGTGGGCGGTCAAACCACGCAATGATGGTAATCTAAAAGATTTAAAATATTCAAATTAAACATTTCAAAATGTGTTTACGTATAATTATTATTATTTTTTAGCGCAAATTATTTGATTTAGAGAGTTTTTGTAATGCATTAATTTATCAATGATATTTTAGCAGTAAAATGAATGAAAAAAAAAAACGAAGAATTAAATAACAAAACGAAAAATGAAAAAACGAAACGAATTGACAAGAACCAGCAACTCTGTACCAATTACCACTCTTCTTTTCTCCTCTCTCTCCAAGAGACTCAAGAGTTGCGCTCTGTGAATGGGACTTAGCATCCTAAAGAGTGATATAAATCGGCAGTAATATGTATCACTCATACGCCACATACACTGATTGTGATACAAATCGATAATGAATTCCTTAAGACAGTATGGTACAAGTTTTTGTTTTAGTTTTTTTTTGTATTGTAATTACATTGGCAGCAATGTAAATCAAATGGCAGCGCTGTCTTACCGACCTCAAATCAAATTAAGCAAGTATCCGTATTTACAGTTTTCTTTTATGTTCATATACATCGGAGTTTTTTTTATATTATATTTGTTTATTTATAACGAGCGTTAAACCACCGTATATTTACAAAAACAACATAAATTAAATTTGAGTTAGGATGATACATGTATTTCGATCCGCCAAAAGATCTTCGGGTATGGCTGTCAAAATAAGGTTATTGGCTTGTAAAGAGGCTATAACCATCAATATGGTCGCTACCATCATTATTATAGTAAATATTTTATTATTTCATAATTGTTACTTTATATTTTATAACATGATTGGATGTAACCATATTGTGGTAACAAAAATTCTGACTATGAAAACCACTATGATAACTGTGAAACTAAAAACTGTAACATTTTCAGTCCAAAAATAAAATGTATCTGCACAGTCTCCCATGTAAAAATGATAATACAGATATAACATCATAATTTACACTAATCAATTTATTGTCCAAAGAATGCATTGTCAAAAATATTATATATAAAGATTTTATATTTTTAAATTCTTCTTAATAAAAACTAATAAATTAAAAAAAAATATGTTTATTAATTCCTTTCTTTTAAAATACACTCACCAAAAAAAGTCTCCAATGGCAACTGAAAATTTTGCTAATTTGAGCGTAGCGGTATTTTTTGCTAATCTTAGTACAATCAAATTAGTCTAAAAAATTAGTAGCCGCTGCTAAATTTTAGTAAACTTTTTGTAAAGTAGAAAATTATTATATTATAATTTGTTAGTAAATTGCTAAAATATTGTTAAAAGTTACTAAATTTTTAAATTTAGTGAATATAATTTTTTTTCTTTTTAATTGTTATACGTCAAATAGATACACTCAGATTATTAAGTAGTTTACTGTTTGAAGTTTAATAAAAAAGTTTATTATTCAAAGACATATCTATTTTAACTTTTTAATACATTTGTTCGAAATGATTTATTATCATTTACCGATTTTTTTCAGTTTCATTCATTTTTTTCATTTGTTTGAAATTCAATAAAAATGTACCCACAAAACGGAAATTTGTGGTTTGTTTGTGCCCGTTACAGTTGTTTCAAATTTAAATTTTGTTTGCTGTCTGTTAAAAAAAAAAAATATATTCAAAAAATTCCAATTTGGTTTTTATATAAATTGGTTATATATCTATGCTGAAATATCCCATTTTATCACACTAGATGTGTATATGTATCTAAGCTGAAATATCCAATTTTATCACATTAGATGTGTATATGTATCTAAGCTGAAATGCATCACCTGTGATGCATCACCAGTGATGCATCACCAGTGATGCATTACCTGTGATGCATCACCAGTGATGCATCACCAGCGATGCATCACCGGTGATGCATCACCAGCGATGCATCACCGGTGATGCATCACCTGTGATGCATGACCAAATTATTAATATTAGTACAATGGAATTGGTAAAAACAAATTTGTAAACGTTACTTAATTTTAGTAAATTCCTTTAAACTGCAATTTAAATTCGATCTGCTAAAATTAGCAACAAATTTTACTAAATATTAGTGAAATGGAAATAGCAGGAACCTTAATAACCGCTACTATACATTGGTAAAATTCTGTACAAATTTTATTAAAATAAATTAGCTCTAATTAACAAACAATTTTGATAAATATTATTGAAAAAATTTTAAAAATATATAAAAAATATATTAAAAATTCAAAAATTAACCTAATTATTTTTAGATACACTTGTTACATTATTTTTTTATATTGAGTTTAAGATCTTTTATTTATAAAATATTAATGATAAATATTTATTTATTCCAATAAATGAAAATTATATTACTATATTAATTATTAAAAACAATTTCCCCTGAAGAAGTCACCCAATGTGGTGACGAAATATTGGGATAAATAAATATTTATCATCAATTTTTTATAAATAAAAGATCTTAAGCTCGATATAAAAAAATAATACACAAATCAAGAAGATCGAAGAAAACTAACAGAATTTTTACACTTGTTACACTTTAAAGCTGCTAATTTCAGTCGAAGACCGTAGCTGCTAGTACTCTTTCCCTCTTTTTTTATATAATATCATTTATTGTATTTTATAATTCTAATAAAAAAAATAAATAAAAAAGCTGCTTATTTCTTTTGAAATTGCCTTACGAAAAAAATTTCAGATTTATTTTTTTTTTTCAAAGACTTAAAAATAGTAAAAACAAACGAATTTATTATTTGGTTTTAATTTGTTAAGATTTGTTTTAAAAAGTATTTTTGGAGTTTTTTTTTTAGGACTTAAAAAAACTTATTAGTGCTATTTTAAGTGAATGTTCTATTTATGGACATGAGTCGATTGTGAAAAGTATCTTCACTTCCGATACCTTTCTTGAACCTATGTAACATTTAAAGGCAATCTAAGTTTGTAGGCATAATTTTTATTTATTAAAAATAACATTTCCTTCAATATCCACTTTTTTAAAATTACGAATTTGCTAATTTTAGCAAATTTGTTTTCAAGAATTCGTATGAAATTAGCAACATAAATTTGTAAATATTTTGTAAAAATTGTGTTATTTGTAAAATGTAAATAACAAACAAATTAACCAAAAATGAGAGTAAAGTGAGATTAAAAACAGTTTACAAATTTTTCTACTAACTTTTTTTATGAGTGTAACAAATTTCTTGTGGAAAAAGTATTAATAAAATAATTTCTTATCAATAAAATCTGTAGAATCTAAGAGTCGTTTTGTATGAAATGGTTTCTTTTACAATATACAAGATTTCTAGAAATTTTTCTGAAATTAGAAAAAGTCCATTGAATTTAAAAAAAATGTTGAAGTATTTTTCTTCAAATAAAGCCAATAAAATCAAAGAAGTTTTCTTGCAAAAGTCCTTAATATCAAAAACCTTTCTTGAAGATATATTATTAAATTTGAAGAACTTTTTTAGAGTTTCGAATCATAATATAACTGTGGGCACCATGTAATGGCAAAATTATGTATGGCTATGGTTGGCACAATTATAATCCCAAAAATATATGATGCTCTCGATTATGATTGCACCAACTATGTTTTTTCTCTGTGAGCAGAACTTAAAATTTTTGTTTACAACAAAATTCAAACTGTTACATTTTTACCCACGTAGCACAGTGCTTCGTCCCATAGGCAAAATTAAAATAAAATAAAGTGCTTAGCATACTTAAGTAATATACATTTCTGTAAAGCTAAATAGATTTGTAAGTAGAATTTATCATTTCGTATTTTTGTTAACAGTAGAGGGCGCTAAAGTCAGAAAACTTTTGAGGTAAAACTCTTGAACGGCAAAACGACTTTTAATGTGTTACAAACAAAAATTGTCAAAAATTCAAATTAGTGTATTGCTTTGAAACTTAATACTTTTGTTTATTACCCAGCAAAACTTTGGTAATGGGTGCGATATTCTCATGCGTTACCTTGTAATTATAGCTCGTTACCTTTTTCATTACATGCAAGCATAAAGTAATAAGTTACTGATTATTGATTACGTAATATATGATGTATAAATGTAAAGTAATAATTGAAATATTTTTGAAAATCTATTTTTAGATACATTACTTTGTGTTTTTTTGTAAGCAAAAAGGTAATGTATATTTGTTTTGACAATACTAGCGAAAAAACGAAGCGCAACAATTCATTTAAGTTTAAAGCAATCAAATAATATTGACGAAGCCATTTGACGAAGCCATCAAGATGAAAATGGGCCTCGTCACTGAAGATGATTTTATCGGCAAAATCAGCATTTTCATGTTGTCTCTCCAATACCCAATTAACGAACTCCCTTCGCTGTCCATGGTCAGCTGGCTTCAGTTCCTGAGTCAATTGAACTTTGTATGCATGAAGATGCAAATCTTTCGTCAAAATTCGCTGCAAAGTGGATTTGGAGACACCAATTTGCTTAGCTCGGTGTCGAATTGAGGTGGATGGAGTTTCAGCGACATCATCACGTACAGCTGCGACATTTTCGGTCGATCGACCTGGTCGATGGCGCGTTGTTGTCTTTACATCACTAACAGACCCAGTTTCGGCAAATTTATCTATTAATCTCTTTACAGTTGACTCTTTTGGAGCATTATTGTGACCCCAAATTGATCGCAATTTGCGAACTGTAGCCGCAAAAATTTCACCATTTTGGTAAAACAATTTCACAATGAGAATGCGTTGTTCATTCGTGTAGCGCTCCATTTTTACTAACCTCGTACCTTCTACTAGCAAACAATAACAATTGTTCAAATGTCAAACAATGACACCTCGAATGTTGCCAGATTTAAAAATTGCGTTCTTCTTGGGACACCCTTTATTACATGCCAAGTACAGTTCACAAGGTAATAAAATATTAAAAAATGTTTTACACATTTTTCTTAAACTATTTTAATTCTAGGCTGTTTATCCGAAGAAGCCGAAGAAGCCAGTCATACAAATATAAGGAATGTGCGATTTTTTCATACAAAAAAAAAGACGAGAGGAAACACAAATAGAGATTTAATTGCTCATTTGTTATTAATGTCGGATACGGAACTATGAATGATGAATTCTAAGAAATTGGGAAATACATTTTGAAAGACAACATTATAAATTACAATTTAAATAAATTAATTGTGGAGCAAATTTAATAATTAATTTATTTATTTGGGGCCCATTTTAAATTGAATATTAAATTATTTGCATTTTGATCATAAATGTAGCTAAAATATATTTTTTGAGAAAAAGGATATATGGGAGGTAGTCATGTCCTTGTATCAAATGAAGCGAAATTTTCCAGAGAGCTGAAAAATATAATTTTATAAGTTGTTATAGTTTTTAGTGCATTCTGATCACTAATTAAGTTACAATTTAGATTTTAAGAAAAATTATGTATGTATGAAAGGTAGTCATGTTCTTACATTGAATAAAACGAAATAAATCATTGAGCTAAAAGACATATTTTAACAGACAGTTACCAATTTTGACTTTCTTCTGTTTAAAATTTTAGAAAAAATTAAACTTTTAAATTTAAGGATGCATTGGAGGTAGTCATGTCCTTGCAAAATGCAAACTTTATGAGAATTACCAATAGCAGTGTTTTCCAACCAAAATAAATAATTTTTTAGAGTTTTTTATTAAACTTTTTTTTTTTGTGAAATGATAATGATTTATAAAACATTTGTCATACATTTTTAATGCAAAACTTCATCATATCCTTAAAAATTTCATAAATATGATGACGACTTGATGACAAACGATATTTATCAACAGGGAAACCGCAAATATGCTCTAAAAAGGTGTTTTATGCGCATAAATATGCACTAAAAACATAAAAATATGCCCTTAAAATTTAAGAAATATGCTCTGAAAAAAATTATATATATTTTTTTAAACAAAAAAAAATATTTTTTATTAAAAAATCAAAAAAATTTAAAAAATTTGCATATTAAAAAAATAAGATAAACATAACAACTAAAACGAAAAAAAAAAACAAAGGAATGCAAAACAATAGAAACTTTAGTTTTTAAAAGATATTACGAAAAACTGTAAATTTTTCTACATTCTACATTTAGTAAAAAAAATATAAATAATTTTTTTTTATTTGGTTAGATGTCTCTTTCGGATTCTTTCATGTCTGATTTTCGCGTCTTTATTTTTTTATAAATCGTTTTTTAAACGGTTTCTTCTTTTTGATTAAAACAATAAGTAGAATAAAGTAACACACTTAAAATAGTTTGCAAGTTAAAATAACAGAAAATGTCATTTACAAGAAATGATATTTCATTTTCATTTAAATTAAATGCCGTTTGTTTTATTATTTTTAAATGTTGATTAAATAACTGACACATCCGTAAGAAACAAATGATAGAATGGGTTAAAATAAATGTCAAAATTTTACCTACCAATTCCTTAAAAATAAATGATTTTATCATTTATTTAAAATTGTTTCCCTTTTTGTATTTTTTTTTTTTTTTTTTTATCTACAATACAAAATGTATGTATGCATAGCTATAGACAATTTTTGTGTGAATGTGTTTGTGTATGTATGTGTGTTAATGAAGTTCTTGTAATTTGAATTGAAATAATTTTTTATATAAACAACCAAATTAAATAAAAAAAAACAAATTGAAATTTTTTGAATATTTTTTTAAACAGACAGCAAACAAAATTTAAATTTGTAATATCTGTTACGGACACAAATTAATCACAAATTTCCGTTTTGTGGATAAATTTTTATTAAATTTTAAACATATGAAAAAAAAATAAATGAATCTGAAGAAAGTCGGTAAATGATAGTAAATTATTTAGAATAAATGCATAAAAAAGTTAATATATTTATTTATTTAAAAAATAAGTGTATGTTCCTTTTTTTTTTTTTAAAGGAACGGAAAACTTTTTTATTAAACTACAGTAAACTACATAATATTCTGAGTGCAGGAAAATGTTTAAAAATTGCATCATACCAGCTTTTAAATTTTTAGCTAGTAGTTCTTTTTTTTATAAAAATATACGGCTTTCAATAAAGTTTGTTGTTGCAATAAACTACAAAATTTTGATTTAAATTTTCAAATAAAAAACGTTGTCTGTTGCATCTAAGCATTTTTTTGTACATTAAAAAAGTTCTTTCAACATCAACTGATGTAATGGGGGGTACTTTTTTAACATAATATGCCAAAATTGATTTTATTTAAGATCCAGTCAGCTGTTTGCTAATTCTTTTTATTACTTGTTTTTGTTACAATCTGTTTAAGTTTGTTCTTAATACATATCTTTTTTGGTATACCATTCTGGTACCTTGCCAATATTTTTGTTTGTTTCTGTTACCAACCAATTTTGCTCAACAAATGGCGGTTTGGGAGAGAGAGAGAGGGGGAGCACTAACAAATATTATTTTATCGTATATTAAAATGAAAAAAAATCATGTATAAAAGAGGTCAATATATGCCCTAAAAGACACAAATATGCTCTAAAAATGTAAATATGCTTTTACCTCTAAAATATGCTTTTACCTCAAAATATGCTATTAATGCATAAATATGCTCTTAAGGATTAAATATGCTAAAATATGCTCTAACAAATCGATGCCAGAATTCTTAAATTGTTCTTAATCGGATAAATAGTGCATCCATGGGTCCATACGACTCACAGGAAAAAACATGATATTGCTTATTTGGGGTTTCCCTGTTTATCAATTTTCGACTTTGAAATTCCAAAAATTCGTATTTTGGATTTAATCACCTACAAATTAGGTATCACATAAAAGGTATTTTGAAAAATAAAAAAAAAACATATAAACTTGTGTAAAGATAAAAATGTATTTGTATTAAAAATTAAAATACAAAATAAAAATAATATTAAACATAAATAAATTTAAAGTTAAACTTAAGAATTCATTAAAAACAAAAAAGTATTGTATTAAAAATCCTTCTCATTTCTTATTATTATCCTTCGCCTTTTCAGTTTTATGTAAACGTTTAAGATGATGATATAGATTAGATCTGCACTTAAATGTTGTAGCACATAAATCACATTTGTATAAAGCTTCTCCAGTATGAGTGGCCATGTGTTCCTGGGAAAGAAAAATTCCGATGAAAACATTCAATTACATAAATCATACAATACATACCTTTATATTTTGTAATCTTTTAAATTGTTTTCCACATAAATTACATTTATGTTTATATTTATGTTCATCATGATTAAATCTTATATGCATTTTTAATGCTTTCGATGTAGGCGATAAATGACCACAAACCGTACAGCGATGTTCGACATCAGTATTTGTATGTATATATTTTATATGACTATTTAATGTATATTTCCCGGAATACCAATTTTTACAAATTTCACATTGTTGTGGAATTTGAGGAATTTTCGGTTCATTTGCATGATCATGTTTAATGTGATATTGTAAACGATCATTTCTTCGAAAGGATAAACCACATTGATCGCAGATATGTCGTTTCTCAGAATTATGTGATTTTACATGAGCATTCAAAGTAGTTTGTGATGGATATCTAAAATATTAAAGATAACAAAATTTATAGAACGGTATTTCTTTCTTTCTTTGTAAAATTTTACTGAAGTTAAAATTTGTTGGTTTTTTTAAAGATTTATTTTCCGCATCTCAAAATTTTATCCAAACTAGAAATTTTATTGAAAACTTCGTGTAAAATTCCAAGATTTCTCAGGCAAATTAAAAATTTCGAAAGTTGCGTGAAAAACTCACGAATGTGGATACTTTCTTTTTTGAATACAACATTGTGTCACCTCAATAGGGATACGCTTGGTATAAAAAAGTGTCAAAATTGATGAATAGTTGGTCAAAAAATAAACAGAAATATCAAAAAATTATGATATATAATAATTATGGGAACTAAATCAAAATAAGTTTAACCCCCAAGCGGTACACTACCATGTAAACAACGACAAAATTAAAACTTACCAAAATTAAAAAAAATGCTAAAATTGAAAAAATCGCTCAAAATTAAAAAAACGGCAAAATTGAAAGAAAAAAATCTTTAAATTCAAATTGCAAAAATTGAAAACAAGCCAAAATTGCGACAAATCGAGAAAAAAAAACGCTCGAATTGATAAAATCGTCAAAATTAAAAAAAAATCGAAAGAAATAAAACAAAAAACTTAAAAATTCTTAAATTGAAAACAAGTAAAAAAGGCTTAAATTCGGCTGTGCCGAATCTTTGAATACCCTCCACCAATGTTCTCTATTGTTTTTGATGCAAACAATGTAAAAAACTTTTGACGTAAAATTATGGAGGTGAAAAAAAATGTTTGAGGTGAAAAACTTTTTTGGATGCGGAAACGAATTTTTTTACGTGAAAAAAGTTTTGAGGTGAAAAAATTTTTTTAGGTGAAAAAAAATTGTTATGATGAAAAAATTTTAGTGGTGAAAAAAATTTTTGAGGTGAAAAAATTTGAGGTGTACAAAATATTATTAATTTCTAAGCGATTGGTGAAAAAATATGAGAAAATATATTATATACCAGTCGCTACTATGAAATTGTACTAAAATACACCAATTTCTATGGAAAATTTAGAGGTATCTTCACATTTTATAACTTTTTAACCGCTGGACCGATTTTGCTCAATGTTCAATACCAAACTGCTCGGGTTCAATACCAAACTGCTCGGGAGGATGTACAATAATCTGGGTAAAAATAGGCACACCCGCTGGCGTCTTCGCCATTTCAACAGACAGACAGACCGACAAACAGACGGACATCGCTAAATCGACTTAAAATTGAATAAGGATCACGAATATATATACTTTATGGGGTCTTAGACCTATATTTCGACATGTTACAAAGGGAATGACAAACTGATATATACCCTCACCATATGCATAAATTTCTAATAATGTCCTAAAAAATGTTCTCACTGTTTTTGATACAAATAGTCAAAAACTTAAGAAATTAAATTATGGAGATGAAACAAATTTTTTAAGAAAAAAAATATTTTTTTTTTTTTATGTTACGTATTTCGACCCATTCTCACTTTAAAATTGCTACACTCAGAAAAAAAAGTTAGTAGAGAAATTTGTAAACGGTTTTCAATCCCACTTTACTCTTCTTGTACTGATTTTTAGTAAACAATTATTATTTAGCAAATCTTTTTGCAAATCTTTTTACAAGTTACAGAATTTTTACAGAATATTTACAAATTTTTGTAGTTAATTTCAGAAATTATTTTACAAATTTTTGAAAACCAATTTGCTAAAATCAGCATAAAATATTTACTAATTTTAATAAAGTGGATATTGAAGGAAATGTTATTTTTAATTAAAACTTACACCGTTAAACTTAAATTGCCTTAAAATGTTACACTAATTAAAAAAGGATCGGAAGTGAATATACCGACTCGTGTCTAATAATAGGGCACTTAAAATAGCACTAAAAACTTTTTAGTTCTAAAAATCTTAGTGCTGAAATATTTTATAATATAAATATATAAATATATATATTTATATATATATTTTTCAAAACAGAAATTACCAAATTAAAATAAAATTATAAATTCGCTTGTTTTTAAAATTTTTAACCCTTAAAAATTTTGTCTAAAATATTTTTTGAAAAAAAAATAAATAAAATAAAAGATTTTGATGCTCGATAAAAAAAATAAATTTTAAATTTTGTACTAATATTAATAATATTTAGCATTTTTTTTTCCTAATTTTAGCAAACAGATTTTGAATTCCACTTTACAAAAAGTTTACTAAAATTTAGTAGCGGCAACTAAATTTTTCTACAAATTTCATTGTACTACACGTCAGCAGACATGTGCTGCTAAGATTAGCAAAAAATACCGCTGTGCTCAAATTAGAAAAATTTTCCGTAATATCAGCAAAATTTTTAGCCATTATAGACTTTTTTTGGTGAGTATAGCTTAAAAATGTAGTAAAATTAGTTTTTATATAACATAAAATACAACTTCTTGTTTTAACCCTTTTTATTTATAGGCGCTTTTGAAAAGGCTAATGGTGCTTAAGTCAGCGTTGTACATTTGAGGATTAAATAATTTCTAATATCGTTAAGGAATTTATCAGTAAAATAAAAATAAAAGTATCTTCAAAAAGTAAATGAAAAATTTCTTAAATTTAAGAAAAAAAAAAGCTGGACAATTTTATTTAGAAAACTTGTTTTCAAAGAAACTTCTTTATTGAGTGTATAAAATTGTTAATACATAAAATGTATTACTTCATAGATTTAATGCAAAAAATGTTTAATATTCCCGCGGGAAAAGGACTTATCCGAAAACACGTCACGTGACCTGTTCCTATCACAAAAAACCTGTCACAGGACCGGCCCTCTGTAATATGTCACAGGACTGGTCTAAAAGAACATGGCATGATTTTTAAGCCGGTCACGTGGTATGTACTTAAGAAACCGGTCCTCTTTTCACATATCTCGTGATATGTATTTTCGGCATCAGTCCAGTTTTCACCTATCACGGAACAGGTTCCAATTCCAAACTGACCCCTTTTTTCCCGCAGGGATCATCCAGAAAGTTTTCTCTGTGTAGGTAAGAGCTTGGTGAAATTTCACAAGTTTCTGCATAATTTATACAATAAATTTGATTAAAGTTTATTTTGGCAATATTTTAGCAATTTTTTTATTGTATTTACCAAGAAAATATCAAGAAAAGTTGTAAATTAAAATTTATTTTAAAACAGTAGTGTATAGAATTTTATTATAAAATTTTAATATACAACTTAATACATAAATACCGCTTTTTGGCTGCCCTTAGATATAATATAATTAAAATGATATATGACATAAATAATTACAAAACATTATGTATTTAGATCAGAGCCAGGAAAACACACACAATCATATTTAGTCTTTGTATGAGTTGGATGCAGTTCTCTCTTATACTCAATGCACTTAGCTAAACTTGTAGTAAAAATTACAATAGATATTAAAAATATATCAATGTAAATAAAATAAGAATAATGGAAATGAAAATGAAAATGAAAATAACGCATTTTAAGAATAAAAGTTTAGAAAAACTACAGGAATTGTAAATGCGTTTGTTATAACGGAAGTAGGATAAATTTATATATTAATTTGCTAAAAATTTTATTGAGAAAAGTTTTTGTGATTTTACAAATACATAAAAAATAAGATTATATTAATTAAAACATTGAAAAAAAAATCACTAAACAAGAATTCCAATTCGAACTCTTTATGCCTGGTTTTCATTATGTCACATGAACTCACAACAAAAACTGACTCAAATGAATTCTCGTTATTTTGTGTCATATGCGTTTTCATTACATCTTAAAAACTGACATTAAGTTGATAAAGCAGAGCGTGTCAAAGACTAATGTCAAATTTTGGTGTCAGTTGACTGACACGCCGTTTTCATTACAAAGGTCAAATATGATGAGGCGAGCGAACAGCTGATTAGAAAATATTAATTTGTGTTCAATAAAGAGTGGAAAAAATTTAAAAATGATAAAAAAAAAAGAAACAAATGGCTATAGCTAGTGTGGCGATTTGTGTTATTACATTACCATTTCATTCTTTATTTAAAAAATTTCCATTGCAATTAAAATTCCAGCAAAAAAAAAATGAAAAAAATAACAGCTTTGCGATCGTCAAACAAAAGCTAAAAAATGCTGCCATATCTGTTGACAAACTGAAATTCGACGTTTTCACTTGTCTGCCATTTTAGACGGCAGTTCGTGTGTATAACTGACTGCAAACTCAGATGACACCATATGACAACGAGTTTTCATACAATTGCCAATAATTTGGACAAATTGACATTAAAAATGACATAGTGAAAACCATGCATTATTGTCTTGCTGAGTGCATATAAAACAACAAGCGTCTACACAACCTCTTTGTTGAAAAGCTCAAGCGGGACTGATTTTTGTGTTTTTGTTGGATGCGTGAACGAGGGATGGAAAACATGGTACAATTGTACTTTTTTTGGTACATTTTTACCTTGGTTGGTACCGTGGTACTACCGCGGCTCATTTAGCACAATTTGAAATTTTTTCAAATTTTCAATTTATAACTTGATAAAACAATATAACATAAAGTCGACTATGAAAAACCTGTTTTTATTTATTCAGCTACTATAGTAAAAAATAAAGTCAGTTTTAAGTTGAACCGGCTCTAAATTGGGGTCACATCAAATGTACCAAATGTTTGCATACACATTGTAGTAAAATATTCGGAAGTGGCAACATTGAACAGCTGATTTTAAATTACCTCTCAAAACAAACAAAAATATAAAAGAAAAAACTATTATTGTTAAAAAGCTATTAAATGCCTTTACATTTTAAGTCTTTTTAGTGTCTAAGCAAATCTGACTCAATACGATAAAATTGTTAAAAAAAAAGCGGAAAAATTTTGGTACCGTGAGGATCGCAGAAGTACAATTTGTTTGTCTTGTTGGTACAATAACAGAAAACATATTTTCCGTCCCTGGCGTGAACGCATGTACAGCACACGAGAGAAAAACGCCACGTAGTGATTTTGCCTGGCTCTGATTTAGATGTCTGAACACAATTTGTATATCTAAAATTTATTTATCAATTTCCAGTTGATAAAATTTTAAATTTCGTTATTCAATTTTATTTGTTATTCCTGTCGCCTTGTCAGCTTTGTGTAAACGTTTACGATGATGATATAAATTAGATTTACACTTAAATGTTGTACCACATAAATCACATTTATGCAAAGCTATTCCAGTATGAGTGGACATATGGTCCTGAAAAATAAAGATCAATTATTCCAATCACAGCATAATTACAAAAAAAAATCATACAAACCCTTAAATTGTGCGGTTTTTTAAATTCTTTTCCACATATATTACATTTATGTTTGGGTTTACGTTCATCGTGATTATTGCGTATATGATTTTTTAAAGCTTTCGATGTGGGCGATACATGATCACAAACCGTGCAACGATGTTCAATATCAGTATCTGTGTGCATATTTTTTATATGACGATTTAACGCATATTTGTTGGAATACCAATTTTTACAAATTTCACATTGTTGTGGTATATCGGGAATTTTTGGTTCGTTAGCATGATGCTGTTTAATGTGATATTGTAAATTATAACTTTTGTGAAAGGATAAACCGCATTGTTCGCACATGTGACGTTTCTCAGAAGTATGTAATCTTAAATGAGCATTCAATTTAGTTTTGGATGGATACCTAAAATATTGAAGACAACAAAATTGATAGAATTGTAGATCTTTGATTGTAAGTTTTGAACAAAATTTTTACTAAATTTTAGTTAAAATCTTGCAAGAATTTTCAAAAATTTTATATATTCTTTGTTTTTTTTTTTTTGTAACAAATGTTTTTGACATTTTTGTTTTTAAATATTTGTTAACTTTGGCTTAATGTTAAAATTACATAAGTGCCACAATACGAACTTTTACTAAATTTAGAATTTTAAGCAAACTTTAATAAATTTGAAAACCTTGGCCTAATTTATATAAAATTTTCAAGAGTCTTAGAAACTTTTTCCATAGGCACTATTCCCCCGACTTTACACTCACATGTGTGTAAAATTACACACAAAATGTGTATAAATGTTTTATTTATACATACAGCGAAAATTTGCCAAATAACAAGTTTCACTTCAAAACGTACGCTTATGTTATAACGAACACACAAAATTGTCGGATCCGAAATGACCTGAATATCACGCTATATTTTATTGTCCGCTAGAGATAAAAATCTAAAAATTTACGAAAAATATTTGTACTATATGTTTAGCATTAGAAACTAATTATGGTAAAAATATTTAAATTTGTATTTTTCGCTTTATAATGGTAGAACCCAAATCAAGAAATCTAATAATTAAATAATTATGATTTTCACTAAAAATTGTCAATCTAGTGTTGCTTTTTTATAAGTTATGGCGATTTGAAAATTGCGAAGTTTAGCAAAATCAAAACTATACATCAATAAATTTGGACAAAATTAGTTTTTCTTACTGCTAAGTCCGAGTAAAACAGCAGTGCTTGATTTCAAAAACATCTGTGAGTTAAAGAAATATTTGTAAAGTGTGCCCTGACTGTATCCTGTGAGTGCCAGAGCATAAATGTATTTTTTGACGATTTTTAATATATTTAAAACATTTGAAAATCGTTCATTGTAGAAAAAAAACGTTCGAAGGCCCAAAAAAAAATAGAAAAAATACAACTCACTACAAAAACATCGTTTTGTGTTATTAAGGGTTTTTCAATAAAAGCGCTACAAAAGTCTTTTTAAATAAAACAAAAACGGTTTTGGATATCAATGATATTCTTTATTCCTGTAAAAGTACGTTCGATGCCATTATGTATGAAATTCGATTTCTTTTGCATGGCCACCAAGGGCACGCTTGCAGCAGTCCAGACGCTGAACCCAATTTTCGACGGTTTACAAGCATAAATCGGCCGATACTGCTGCAATTTCACGTTCGATATTCGTACGAAGTTCAGCAATCGTCGCTGTCTTGTTGGCATAGACCATAGACTTGACGTAGCCCCACAGGAAATAGTCTAATGGCGTCAAATCGCACGACCGAGGCGGCCAATCGACTGGACCATTTCGTGAGATAACACGTTCTCCAAACTTGGTCTCCAATAAATTGATTGTGACATTCGCTGTGTGGCTTGTGGCGCCATCCTGTTGAAACCACATGTCCTCCAAGTCCATATCATCCCATTGGGGCCAAAAATATTCCGTTATCATTCCCATTCACAGTAACGTGCCGGTCTTGATCATCACGGAAGAACTACGGCCCAATGACGCCGCCGGCACATAAACCGCACCAAACCGTAATTTTTTCGGGATGCAATGACGACTCATGGAGTACGTGTGGATTGCTGTCTGACCAATAACGCATATTTTGTTTATTGACGAAGCCATTCAGCTAGAAATGAGCCTCATCGCTGAAGATGATTTTTCGATGAAAATCCCAATCATTCTCAAGTTGTTGCTCAGCCCAATTCACGAACATACGACGCTTCTGGTGGTCAAGCGGCTTCAGTTATTGCGTCAATTTGATCTAGTAAGGATGTAGGCCAAGATCTTTTCGCAAAATTCGCCACAACGACGTCACAGAGATGCCCAACGCTTGAGAACGACGTGTGAAAGACACATTTAGGCTTTCTTCAACTGAATCCTCAGTGGCAGCAATATTCTCGACACTAGGGGCACTTCTTTGTCTAACTGGCACGGGAACATTTTGTACTGTGCCTGTGGGTTCAAATTTTTCCACTAGACACTCAATTGTTGATCTGCTAGGACGATTATGACGACCATAAATTGGACGTAGCGCTCTTAACTGACTCCGAATTTTAATAATTTCGACTCGTTGTTGGCTCATATATCTTTCCATCATAAAATGGAAAACCTTACTGAAGAGAAATGTCAAAAGAGCGGCAAGAAATATGGCGTCGTTTGCTCTCCCTGTCGCTCTACTTTTGTAGCGTCCCTGTTGAAAAACCCTGTATCAAGCGAGAGCTAAGACAAAAATAAATTAACCTCCCGAAGACGGCTAAGCGATAGAATGAGTTGTTGAAGACAAATTTAGATGACACGAAATCGCGTTTACTTTGCTTAAAATATATTAACCACAAAAAGCATTACAAGGACGAGAGATGAGCTATAGACAGTTTCACCCTATTTAAGGCTGCAGGACCCGATAGAATTTTCCCCGCTCCCTTACAGTAGAGTTTCGGGTTATTATGTTAGATTCCCAATTGGCTGGGATATTTAATGCTTCTCCAAGGCTTTGGCTAGAGGACAGAGACGTTTTTATGCTAAAGACAGGAAAGCAGACGTGTACTGACCCAAAAGTTTATCGTCCGATCAGCTTAATTTAAAGGTCTTTCGATGCAGGAGTGCATTACCTCGCATTTTATATTTATATAAAAGTGCAGGGACAGTATGCACCATGACACTCTACAGGAAGGAATTTTATCGCCACTTTTTTGGGTTACCACCATACACGGTCTTTTAAGGACTTTTGCCAGGCAATGAAGGATACGATTCCGTCATATTAAAAATAATAAAATATACGAGGTCTGTTTAATAGAAAAGGTGAATTTTAATTGTTCTCAAAAAATATTTATTTATTCATCAATTTCTATTTTGTTTCCTTCAAAGTATCCCCCTTAGATATAATACACTTGTGCCAGTGTTTTTTCCAATCCTCGAAGCAGTTCTGATATGTATTTGGTATGGCCTTGAGCTCTCTGGGCGATTCGGTTTTTATCTGCTCAATCGTCGCAAAGCGACGTCCTTTAATGGGTTCTTTTAATTTTGGGAACAGGAAAAAATCGCAGGGGGCCAAGTCTGGTGAATACAATGACTGAGGCATGTTTACGGTATTCTTTTCGATCAAAAAATTACGAACAAGCAATGACGAGTGTCCAGGTGCAATATCGTTATGCAAAACATATGAATTGTTTTTCCACAACTTCGGACGTTTTTTTTCGTATTGCTTCCCGTAAGCGGCGCATAACTTTAAGATAATACTCATTTTTAACCGTACGACCATGCGGCAAGAACTCATGATGCACTGCGCCACGGTAATCGAAGAAAACATTGACAAACATTCCTTTTTTTGGTCTTGGCTCTTCTTTGGTTTCGATGTCATAATCATATACCTATGATTCGTCAGCAGTTATGACATTTTTAAGCAAATTTTGATCGTCGTTAACATCGTTCAACATTTCCCATGCGACGGTTTTTTAGTTCAAAATTCAGCAATTTTGGAACAAACTTCGCTGCCACACGCTCAATGCTCAAAATTTGCGAAAAAATTGTATGATATGCCGACGTCCGCTGCAACTTCTCAAATAGTGATTCGACGATTCTCCATAACAATTTTCTTCACATTCTCACCATTTTAATCGGTTTTTGATGTGATGGAGCTTTCAATACGAGCATCGTCATTCACAAAAAAACATTTTTATGATTCAGAGTACACTCACCAAAAAAAGTCTGTAATGGCAACTGAAAATTTTGCTGTTATTACAGGAAATTTTGCTAATTTGAGCCCAGCGGTATTTTTTGCTAATATTAGCAACACATGTCTGCTGCAGTGTAGTACAATGAAATTTATAGAAAAAAATAGCTGCCGCTTCTAAATTTTAGCGGAATTTAAAATCTGTTTTCTAAAATCAGCAATAAAAAAATTACTAAATATTATTAATATTAGTACAAAATTTAAAATTGTTAAAAAATTTTAAAAACATTAATTCGTTTAATCATTTTGTTTTTATTTGGTAATTTCTATTTTGACAAATATTTTAGTCAATTTTTTTTTGCTTTTAATGTCAAATTTTAATTGTTTTTAGGGCTGATTTTTGATCTAAAAAAAACTTTTTAGTGCTATTTTAGCCATGAGTCGGTATAATCACTTGCGATCCTTTTTTTTAATCTATGTAACATTTTAAGGCAATTTAAGTTTAAAGGTGTACGTTTTAATTAGAAATAACATTTCCTTCAATATCCACTTTTTAAAAATTAGTTTATTTTTTTTTTATTAGCAAATCGGTTTTCAAAAATTTTTAAAATGATTTCTGAAATATCAAAAAAATTTGCTGAATAATAATTCTTTTACTAAAAATCAGTACAAAAATATTAAAGTGGGATTGAAAACCATTTACAAATTGTTCTACTAACTTTTTTTCTAAGTGTACAATCACCAAATGCCACTCTCAACATTTCAAGTGCTTTGGAGCACTTAATTCCATTTTTTACCCAAAACTTGATGCAAATTCTTTGATCCATTTTTTTCCACAGCAGAACAAGCAAAACACGTCTAACTGTTATGCCAATCCCTTTTACGTGGGTGCTATTAGTTTAAAGTGAATGTTCCTATTAACACCTTGCTGCACAAACTCAGCAATTAAACCAAACAATATATCTACGATATCGCGTAGGTAATATTTATTAAAATGTACCTTATCTAGCGATATCGTTTTTCCAATAAATTATGATACCGTTTTCGCTATCGAAATGTTTACACTAATTTTAAATAATATGTTTTTATATTATTCTTTTAAATCCAGTTTAAGATCTTTTTACAAAAAATAATGATTATTTATTATTTTCTTCCAATATTTCGTCTCCACTCGATTTAAAAGAATAATATAATATAATATTGAAGATCGAATAAAGAAAAATAAATATAAAAAAATAATATGTTTTTATTTTAATTTTTAGCGAGTGGTCTGTAAGGAATATTGTTATAAATAAACTTTTTTAAATAAGAATGAAATGGAATTTTCGTCCAATGTAACACTTCATAAATATGATGAAATACTTCTTCATATTTATGAATAAGTTTCTTTATATTTTTGAAAAATTTTATTCAATATTTATAAAGAAACTTCATTATATTATTTATTAATATTTGCGAAGTTGTTTCATCATATTTATGAAGAAGTTTCATATACTTAATGAGAATTACAAAAACTGTATTTTGCAACGAATTAAATAATTTATTAGGGTTATTAAGTTGTTTTATGAAAAAATGAAAATTTATAAAACGTTTTTCACAAGCTTTTCTGAAACACTTTATCATATTTATGAAAATTTAATAAATCTGATGAATCACAGAATAGTCGGTAAACATTTGTCTGAAAAATTTAACTTTTATTTTGTTTCTACAGAAGACAAAAAAAAGCTCTTTAAAAAAAAGTTTTTTACAGACTACGAGATAGGTTGACAATGACATATAACAAAAATAGTTTTGGTTTTGATTTTAATTGTAATAATTTGCAGAGTGTAATAACAAAATTCAGCTGCAGATAAATTATACGGTACATATTTCTTGTATATCTATTACTTTCACTAAAATTTTACCATATCCGTTATATTCACTTTCGAGCCGCCATATTGATTAAATCAACTCTTTCCTATCTAGGTAATCTGTGACGTTTTTTTTTTTTCTACAAAAACAATTTTTCTTATTTGTTTCTTAACATGAAAACTATTTTCAACTTTGTAGAAAAAGTTATTTTATAAAATGAAAATACAGTATTTAGAACAATTATTTTTTATTATCTGAATGAGTTTACAAAATTTTAGATTTTTAGTTTATAAAATCTGAAGTCTGCTCGTAAGGGTAATATTTATATTATCCTAAATATATCGTTTTTTTTTTTTTAACTGTTGATTCAGATTTCAACTTGTATGGAGATTTATTATTTACAGCGAAGGTTTATCAATGTTTTGAAATTTAAACCGCTTTTTGGCCCTTTCCAATCTTTTCACATCTCTTTGCTTAAGGCGTATAGCTGCCAACTTACTTTCTGAAAGTTGTTTACGTTTTTTCTTACGAAGTTCACAGATTCTTTTTGTCTCATTAGCGGTAAAGTTCGGGTCTTCGGCTTTTCGCTTTTCGCGCAATTTGCGCATACGTTTAGCACTTGCTGATTTAGACCTTTTTGTGGGATTTTGATGTCTGTAATAAAATTAAAGTGAAAATAATTAGTTTAGTTGATGTTTGTAACATCATCAAAAGTAGATGCAGTCAGAGTTTTCTTTCTCATCGTCAGGTACAGACAATTTCTAATCACCAATTAACTATTAGAACCAAAATATTTACATAAATTAGCTTGGAGCAACAAAATATAATTTGCATAATCGTGCATTCATATGTAGTAATTAAGTGTCACGTGTCCGACGCCAAAACTTACCTTTATTCTACAAATAAATTACTCATAAACAAAACACTTTTTTAAACAATTTAAATAAATTAACGCACACAACACACACTAGAATCATGACAAGAAGTTCTATTTGCTAAACGGCAGCCACAGCGTACGCTGTCGTTTCCTGACATCCAAAACAAATGAGGGTTTTGAAAAATATATATATAAAAAATTGTTGCAAGTGTGTTGTGATTTTATAACTCACGAACGGTCAAACCGAATTCGATTAAATTTTTAGGGTTTGTTCGTATGGTCGTGTAGATAGATGGTCGAAGCGACAACAAATAAGTAGCTGTCAGTGAGTGATCATTTAGAGGTTATTTTTCATCGAACTCGCGGATCAAGAAACGAATGAATTTGATTCAATGTTAATATTCATGCCGGGATCCGCTAGTAAAATAATAAAAGGTTCACTTTAATGATATGATATTCGGTTTAACCGAAAAATCGTTTTAAAAAAACCGGTTTCGTTTTTTAAAGAAAAACCGGGTTAACCGGGTTTTTTCAGTTTAAAAAAACAGTTAAACTGTTTTTTCTATTTTTTATAAACGGCTTAAAAAAAATTAAATAAAATCTTGAAAGATTTGTTATAAAAAAAAATACCTAAAAGTTTGTCGGATTGATTTAAATTGTATACACAAAATCGTAGCATTTTTATAACATTTGTGTTAAAAATGCTTTAGGAACCCTGCAGTCCGTTTCAGTATTTGCCGCATCGAAAAAATTTCAGCAATTTGAACCACAGATTCTAATTTCAGAGCTTTCAATATATTAAAATTTAAAGTTTTAATTTTTGGACGGTTGGCCGTTGCTTCGTCGCAGATGGTCCATCCGTTGAGTCCAATCTTCGATGACTCGTTCGAGCATTTCGACTGGTAACTGGCGAATGGCACGCGTCATGCTTTCCTCCAAGGCCTGAATCGAAGCAGGTTTGTCCGCATAAACTTTAGACTTTACATAACCCCACAGGAAAAAGTCTAACGGTGTGATATCACACGATCTTGGTGGCCAATCGACCGGCCGAAAACGTGAAATTATGTGCTCACCGAAGTGTTCTCTGAATAAATCCATTGATTGATGCGATGTGTGGGAAGTGGCGCCGTCTTGTTGAAACCAAATGTCGCCGAGATCACGAGCTTCAATTTCAGGCATCAAATAGTCGGTTATCATGGCACGATAGCGCCGAATCGACTCTACACGGTCTTCGTGTACACTCTCAGCTACGGCCGCTATATTTTCTTCACAGCGTGCTGGACGTGGTCTATTCGGTTGAATATTATCCAATAATGAATGCTGGGTCTCAAAATGGGTGATGGTGTTGCGAATAGTACGCTCTGTAGGCCGACTATGTTGACCATAAGTTGAGCGAAGTGCACGAAACACATTCCTCACAGAACGTGAATTTTCGTAATAAAGTTGAACGATTTGTAAACGTTGTTCAGGCGTAAGTCTTTCCATTATGAAATGACAAACAATACAAACAAAAAAAGGATACTGAAAAAAGTATCACGAAATGGATAGAGTATTTTTGATAAGATACAAGATATAATTATATGTTGCCCTATATCTATGGTTTCGAATCGCAGCCAGAAAGATAAAATGCTTTTTAATTTTTTTATATTATTTTTTTTTTTTTTTACAAAACTTTCAAATTTTAACTCATTTCGGCACAAGATTTAGAAATTTTTGATATACGATATAATAAATTTGTAATAATTTCGATACATGTAGAATTATACATGATCTTTGTTTCCAAAATTTATATATATATATATATAAATATATATATATACATATATATGTATATATATATATATATATATATATATATATATATATGTGCACAGCGCATGTTGCGGGGACGGTTTTTCGTTGCACAAGTTACTATGAAGACATTTTGATTCTTTGGGGACTGTCCTCAAACATTTCATTAATCTACGGTATACACTAAAGACAATTTACTGAATACAGCGCATATTATAGGGACTTTTTCTTCAAAGTATAAGAAATGCATATATATATATATATATATATATATATATATATATATATATATATATATATATATATATATATATATATATATATATATATATATATATATATATATATATATATATATATATATACAGTGTGCAGCATAAGTCAAGGTACCCCAGCTTATACAAGCAAGTTCATAAATTTTACAAAAAAAAATATGTGGTGACATTTCTTTTATTTATTATATTTTTGCTGTGCAAAAACATAGAGTTACCAACATTTTCAACGTCTAGTTTTTTTGTTTTGTTGTATACACGAATATATTTTTGTTTTATTGCTGTATATGAATAAGTACATTAATAATATAATAAATAAAAGAAATGTCACCACATATTTTTTTTTGTAAAATTTATGAACTTGCTTGTATAAGCTGGGGTACCTTGACTTATGCTGCACACTGTATATATAACTTGTGGAACGAAAACACGTCCCCGCAACATGTGCTGTGCACATATATATATATATATACATATATATATATATATATATATATATATATATATATATATATATATATATATGTATATATATATATATATATATATGTATTCTTTTTATTTTAAATATTATAATTATTTATCTAAATTTTTGCTCAGTTCATAAGATATATTTATATATAATTATATATATAGTTATATATAATTATATAAAATCAGATAAGTGCAGAACCAATTTAGTTTAATTCAGCCATGATATGCAGAAATTTATCCAATTTTTTACAAATTTCCGAATATATTATATATATATAAGTCTCGGCACACTGCTGAGTACTTAACTCGGTCTGACAGACCGAGTTCAAATCCTGGCGAAGGCATTGGTTTTTATACATTTTTTAATAAATTAGATTTCCTTTATATCGTATTGTATTGCCGGATCTAATCTGGTACAATTCGATCTGACATTTTTCGGATAAATTTGAATCTTTCTTAATCCCTATATATATTGCTGGATCCAATTTGATCTGCCATTCTTCGGATCAATTTAGATCCTTGTAAATCCCTAAATATATTGCTGGATCTAATTTGATATGTCATTTTTCACATCACTTTATATCCTTATAAATCCCCAAATATATTGCTAAATCTAATTTGATCTGCCATATTTCGGATCAAATAAGATCAGCTAGATATTACAACAGATATTAAGGAATATTAAATTGGATATGATTAAATATTGGGCCTGATCAATTTTTTTTACTCGGGTTTTAAAAGGAAACTGAGAATTATAAGCCCAAAAATAGTATACGACTAAAATCTAAATTTTATAAAAACAACTGCATATTTAAATATTACAAAATGCATTAGTTCTTGTAAGTTTACATTTAAAAGAACTGCGAAAATAGATGTTTTACATTTCACACAGTAAAATAACTGTTAATGCAGTTAAAAACAATTATTAGTGTTTACTACACACAAAACGGTCATGCATTGACAAATAAAAACCAAACAAAAAAAAAGAGTAGTAAAAATTTATCCATGCCTGAATATTTATTTTAAATTAAATATTTTTAATTTTCATTTGCTGTTGTGATGGGTATTTGAGATTTTGGAAAATTCTCCTGTTGTAATCTCATTTGCTTTTCCAGAGCTACTTCTGCCTTATGTAGACGACGGCGATGATGGAAGAGATTTGCGCGGCACTTGAAGGGCATAGCACACACATTACACTTATACAAAGCTTCTCCGGTATGGGTGGCTATGTGTTCCTAAAAAAACCAACACACAAAAATAAAACATGGCGTAAAGCATTGGATACCAAAACGAAATTCCAACTGAAATTCTTACCCTTATACCCTGTAGCGATTTAAATTTCTTGTCACACAAATTACAATGATGTTTGTATCTAGTCACTTCGTGTTGATTTAATATGTGTTTCTTCAATGCCTTGGCCGTGGTCGACACGTGACCACAGGTGGTGCAACGATGTTCAACATCGGTATTTGTATGCAAATGTTTAACGTGTTGTTGTAATTGCCCCTTACACGAATACCACTTGTTACAGAATGTACATTGCACTGGAATTTTTGGTGGCTTTTTCTCTCCACCATGTGTGTATTTAAGATGTTTGTTCAAGTGACATGTCTTTTTGAAGCATAAACCACATTGATCGCATATGAACGGTTTCAGTGTAGTGTGGTTTTTCGCATGGACTTTCAAGCATGATGGTGTAGCAAATCTAAAATGTTAGAAATATAAAAAAAAATAATTGTTGTTCTCTATTTAGAAATACATATATACTTTTTTATTCTTACATATAGAAAAAATTTGTAAATTTTGATTTTTTTTTTTTTGTTCATAAATAAATTTTGTTTTATGATTTTTTAAAAATATTCGAACTTAATCATTTTTTTTAAATGTTTTAGAAAATGTTTCAAGTGAATTTTTTTTTCAACTTTATATTTTGTTTTTCAAAATTTGTACAATTTATCTAAACTGAGAAAATGTTGCATAAAATAAATCTTTCATTAAATTTTTAAAAAGTTTCATAATATTTACGAAAAACTTTAGAAATTATATGAAACTTTAACTTTGTGCAAATTTCAGTGAAAATATAAACTATTTTGTTAAAATATTTCATATACAAAAGGTTTATGGAAAAATATAAAATTTTTGTTTATTTCGGTATTGGTAATGGTATTTTATTCGTATCGGTATAGCCCTCAACACCTGTATTTATATTTTTTGCCCACGTAGGTGTCCAAAAGTAAAAAATCCTTTACACCCGAACGTTAAATAAACTTGCTAATAAGGGATGTTTTTTCACAATTACCGATATTAGGTTACGTTTTCAAAAAAAAATATTTGTTGTTGTTCACTGAAAGAATAATTTGCATGGTATTAATAAATTTGGGCATTAAAATTTCGCTGGAATTCGTCCATTGAAAGTTTTCATTCAAAAAATGCAGTTTTTCATAAATTTTATAAAGAATTCAATTTTTATTAAAAATTGTATACACCTAAGTAATAATTTTCATTAAAAGCTATTAAAATTAGATAGCTTTTGCGCGTTAGCTGACAAATCAACAGTTCATACCAAATGAACATACCAAACATACAGGTACCATGCAAATATTAATATAATAAATAGGAGAAACAACACAATTAAATATGTTGTGTTGAAATATTAGTACACATCAGAGAACTGCATTTGCTGATTGCAAAACGTTCATACGCAATCAACACAAGAATAAATTGTGTTTGTGTTCAAACGCTGAATATACTCCAACACACATATTTGTTGATGATTTCAAATCAATCAAACGATGTGCAAATTGTTTTGTCACTGGTTTATAATCATCGGTCGTTGTTAAACCATTGTTTTATTCTGTTCATTCGAGCCAACAATAATTATTTTGATGTAGAATAAATCAGAAAAAACAACAAACAACGTGTATGAGTGTAATCATAATTAAAACAAAATAGTTTCTTATCTATAAAAAGGGGATGATTTTGTGGAAACACATTCATATATGTTATATGTATATTAGGGTGGGTCTCAAATCCGTTTTTTTAGAATTTTTATTAGTAATACCAAAAATATTGTTCTTTGTGAAATTTATTTTTTTTTTTTAATTTAGGTCGATATCTCAGGCTCTCCCAATCCGGTTAAAGTTAAATATTGCCTAATTTCCCAATCAAAATAGATGAAAAAAAATTTGGACAATATTTGAATTTTTCCGGATTAGGCAAGTCTGATATATCGACCTAAATTTTTTTCCAAAAAAAATATTTTTATTTCACAAAGAAGAATATTTTTAGTACTGCATTACTAATAAAAATTTTAAAAAAGTGTGTTTCTGTTTTGTTGTAATTATGAATAAACTCATATGCGTTGTTTGTTGTTTTTTCTGATTTATTCAACGCTGACTTTTTGTTGAGTGATTGCATTTGCAGTAAACATAATCGACATATGGTACACACTGATCCCAATACGCGTTCAGTAACATGATGCTGATTTTATTCTACAGTGAATTTTGTTGAATTATTAAATGTGAACAAGAAATTTTGTGTATGATTAAATCAAGAAAAAAGTTGATTTTGCAGTTCTCTGGTACACTTGCAAGTATACATATTATTATAAATGTTCTTCGAAATGAAAAAAATTAGCAGTTGGACTGGCAACCGATTAGTTTTTTTGAGAATTACTTTTGAGAGCACTGATATCTAATAATACGTAATCAATTTCCCACACTAAAAAAAAAAGACATGAACTAAAAATTAATCGAAAATTTTAAAATTTTTTCCTCAATTTAAGTAAAATTTTATTAAAACTTTAAAAAATTTTCTTAAAATAAATAAAAATTCATATGTTTGGGTAAAAACAAAATAATTTATATACTCGGAAATAGTTCATATCCTTCCTAAGTAATATTTCTTGATTTTAGGGAAAAAACAAGTATATTAAATAAAATATGCATACTAAAATAGAATAAAACTAAGTTTAGTTCAAAAAAAAAAATTAGAACATAATTTACTCCAATATATAGTTTAAAAAATGTCTCTAACTTAAAATGAGAAAGTACTTAAAATTAATGTATGTATGTTCATTTTTTTCGAGAGTAGTAAAATAAACTAAATTTTAGAGAGCCATTTCTAAATTAAGTTTTTAATTATACCACTTTCTAATTTTTAAGAATTGTTTTCTAAAAATTAGTTGAGGCAATTAAAAACAAAAAAAATAATAATTTTTTTCCTATGTTATAATAATTTTTTTTTTATTTTAGATACTGATGAACGATTTCTAGGAAAAATTTGCATGAAACTTAGTTCAGATAAGTTTTAAACATTTGAATAAAATATTATTTTTTTCTAAGTAAAAGTTTTTTAATTTTTGAGAACTAATAAACTTAGGTATAGTATTTTCTTACTAAAAATTTCTTCAGGTAAATTGAAAAACTTGAGTAAATTTTTCTTAAATCGAGAAAAAATTTAGTTTTTGTGGGAAAACGTTTAACTTATTTTCAATGTTTATTAAAAAAAAAAATAAATAAATTAAAAACAAACTAATAATAAATTAAAAACAAACTAGTTAATTTTCCTAATTTTAAAGAAAAAAATACTATATCAGGAATCTAATTAAGGTATCCATTAAAAACAATTGTCGTGCATGCCTGTAATTTTTGGTTCGTGATCATGCGTGAGCGTAAGTCAAAAATCACTCAAGTGCCCATCTTAAGTCTTAAATATTGAACTTGAAGTAGCTTAAAATATATTTTAAAAGGTAAAAAATTTTAAATTTGCGCTTTCATGTAATAATTTTGTTTGTAGTTCTCTGGAGCAGAACCATTTAATAACTACGAAAAGGATCTGACTTTTTCAAAATTTATAACATTTCAGGATTTTTTTATTTACATACATGAGTTTAGTATAATTCAATTTATTTTAAAATCAAAAATGTATAGGAAAAACCTAACCAGGCAGAAAAATACGATCGGTAAAGCTTTGGCCCAGTGCTTTTACCGGCGTTGACAGAGCAAAAGATATTGAAAATAATAGTGCTGTGCCAAACCCTAAAATGATAACACCGGGCTGGGCTTAGCCGTTTCTTTTTGAAAGCGTTGGCAAAGTATTGGCGAAATAATCAATAAGGTGTTTTTGGGATAGTAAATTGAGTGCTTTGCCAGCCCCAAAAATATAATATTAAAACGTTGGCAAAGTATTGCCGAAACAATCAATAAAGTGCTTTTTCAATGATGAGATAAGTGCTTTGCCAACCCCAAAATGATAACACCGGGCTGGGATTGGCCGTTTCTTGTTTAAAACGTAGGCAAAGTACTGGCGAAACAATCAATTAAGTTCTTTTGGAATAATGACATGAACAATGACATGAGTGCCAAGACCAAAATGACCAGGCTGCGCTTGACCAACTATTCTTTTAAAGAGTGGGCAAAACAAAATATATTGTGCTTTGATAGTACCATATATAAGAAATAACAATAAAAACAGAATATTATTTTTACATATTTTTTTTTTTATTTTTGTATTACATGAAATTTGTTTTTACTAATTAAAAATAAATCAATTTCTGATTTTGTAATTGTTTCATTGTCAGCACTAAGTACAATTTTCAATTGAACTTTATTTAAGTAAGGAATTTTCAAACCAAATATCTTGTTATCAGGGACTGAAACCGAACCCAAACGGGTTCAGGTTCGCTGTTTATAAAAACTTTGAACCCGAACCCGCTGAACCCAAAAATTTAACCAGGTTCGGGTTTAAAAATATAAAAAAATATTCTTGCTGTTCTTGGCATGAGAAATGTTTACTAGAAAAATCATAAAAAACATTACATTTCTTGCATTACAGTATGCATTGCTCGACACTATATCTAGTCCTTTTAAGCAAAAAATTGCGAACACCAAAAATTTTTTATGTAGCTAAATAGCTAAACCTAAAAAAATCCGTACTAGACTGTCAAACTGGATGGAATTCCAGTTATGACACAGTTCAATAATAGATAAGCTTTGTTCGGAATTACTGTATGCTGCATTAGCTATGAATGATAATATTTAAAATATTTGTGAAGAATTCGTAAAAAGTTTTGCACCTTTTAAAAAATTAACACTGAAACTATAAGAAAAACTTACGTGTTTAAGCGATTTTTACAGAATCTGGCTTAGTTTTAAGCATAAGATGACATAACAAAAACGTTTTCACAAGAATTATATTAAATATTATAAAAAGAGAAAACCACTTTATTTATAATCCACTTTTGATTGCAGCATTATATCTAAATACCAGATTTAAGTTAATGCTAAGTCCCGAAGAGGTTGAAAAGATATTTAAAAACAATTAAATTTTTCAAAAATTTGCAAATGGAACGAGAAGAAGAAAATTTTATGAGAGAATCATTTTCGAACGATTTCATAAATAAAATTCTTCAAATGAGAGGGCCTTTTCAGCCTTTAAATTCATTTTGTCGCCCAAAGAACAAATTTAAAAAATATATAAATTATAAAATTAAACGAAAATTTCTTTGAAAAATAAATATTTTTCCTATTAATAAAACATTTGTACTTTTTTTAAATGTTGAACCCGAACCCTGAACCGAATCCGAACCGTGAACCGAACCCGAACTTGAACTTGAATTTTTTATTTCGATTAACCCGAACCTGAACTCATTTTTTCAGGGTTTCAGTCCCTACTTATTATAGTCAGCAATTACGATAGTAGGCATTTTTACTAAAATTTACTTAAGTAGGATTTTTTTTTTACTTAAGAAAACTTAAAGTCTAAAATCAAACTAAGTGCTGCCTATATTACTGGCACTAACTTAAGTCAAATTTAAATTTATTTTTAAAATTTCACTTAATGTTGACTATAAAACTAACTAGCCCGTAAATCATTAATAATGGAAAAAGTTAAAACAAAATTTAATATAAAAATGAATTTCTACTTCGTACCATTGACTTCAAATTAAATTTAAATATTGTTTCTAAATTTTAAATTAGAAACACGTTTTTAAAGTAATTAATTTAAAAGAATTTTCAAAAGTAAACATCTCATGTAAATACAAATGATTATCTTTCACTGCGACCTCTACATCTATCTATGACTGATGCAAGCCTAAAGCTTTTTGTGTTGTTAACAAATGCTTTACCAGTGGTTTTAACATTTTTCATTTCATAAACGGTTGTAAATTTTATTAATCGAGTATTGGTAAAGCACTTTTTTCTAACGTTGGGTCAGCGTTCTAAGTTAATTTATATATTTTTTTTATTCTTGACAAGAATTTAAAAATATAAATTCTTTATATAGAATCTTGTTGACAATGAATTTTTTCGACAATGAATTGATTAGTGTAAATTATTATGTATAAGGCATTTTCGATCGCAGGTAGCGATCATATTTATAGCTAGAACCTATTTAAAAACCAATTTGTTTAAAAAAAAAACTTATTTTGCCACCGTTTCAAAATACAAAAGGCCCACCGTAGATCGGTGTTATCAAAATCGAAAGTTCTGCCAACAATCCTCCACATAAAAAGTAATCCAAAAACAATCGTTCTTAGAAAAACAATCCCTCGTTTTAAAAAACAATCTTCTTAAAAAAAAAACAATCCCCTCCTCAAAAAATAATCTTCTTAAAAAAAAAACAATCCCCTCCTCAAAAAAGAATCATTCACTTAAAAAACACTCCACCTCTAAAAAAAATCATCCTCAGGCTAGGAAATAGCATTTTTTATTTATAATGAACTAGCAACTCTAATCAATAAATCTTTTTTTGTTTTATCCTTATGCAAACGATTAACATGTTGATAAAAATTTGAATTTGATTTAAAGCCAGCACCACATTCAGCACATTTATATAAAGGTTCTCCTGTATGAGTTGCAACATGCTCCTAAAATAAAAAATAGACAAAAAAAAACAATTAAATCCCTGATTCTCTAAAATCTGAAAATTCATTATATTTACTCTTAAAGCCAGTAGCTTTTTAAACGCTTTATTACAGAATGTACATTTATGTGACTTTTCCTTTTTATGCCGGTTGAATAAATGTCTACGCAGCGCTTTGGCCGTTGGCGATACATGATTGCAGACCTCACAACGATGTTCCCGATCGGTATCTTCGTGTAAATTTTTCATATGATCTCTTAGACCGCTACGACCAGTTAAAAATTTCATACATACTGGACACTGCTGCGGCTCATTATCGATCCGTGGATTCTCCGTATGTTTAACAAGAATATGTTTGTTAAGTATAGATTTATTTTTAAATGTATCACCGCAAAAATCACATATGCAATAGAATTTTTCATTGTGAATGCGTAGGTGAGTGGTAAGTTTAGATTTGGTGGTTATTCTAAAAACAAATAAAATTTTAGGGTATTATCAAAAAATTTTGGTTGCAACATTTGATATTTACATTAAATAGAGAATTTATCCGTTGGGATTTATAATAATTGTCGATCAAATCTTAAGTACACTATTTTTAGTTTTTTTTTTTTAATATTAGCCCGTAGAAAGGACATTTTTTAATTGGGCTTATTGGTATTAAGACACATAAACCCGTAGATAGCTGCTTAACATGTTAAATGGGAACATTAATCACGCCTCCGAATTTGAAGAAGATCGGATCATATTTGGAACTAGATTTTACCTTCCCGATATTTGATGAAATTACCTTTTAACAATTTTCTTCCGATCTATTTATGAAAAAAGGAACAGGACAATTTCAGAAATAAAAAACTCAATCTAAAATGTAGACATGTAATCAACTACTTACCAGCCTATCTACTCGCTTTATTTTTTTGTTCGTGATGTCCAAAAAGTAATGGGTACACATTATGTTTTGGCTGTTTGTAAGCGAGAGGGTAATGAACAGCCATTACTTTGTGTGTTTTTGTGAGCATATAATTACTTTTTACTTTTAGGACATTGCAAACAAAAGTAAATAAGCTACTAAATATGCTGGCAAGTAGTTGAAACCCTGTTTTTGCTGGTATTAATTTATATATGAAACTGTTTATTTTAACCGCACTCAGAAAAAAAAGTTAGTAGAAAAATTTGTAAACGGTTTTCAATCTCACTTTAATATTTTTGTACTTATTTTTAGTATTAAAAATATTATTGGTTTGCAAATATTTTTGCTATTTACATTTTACAAATTACAGAATTTTTACAGAATATTTACAAAATTTTGTTGCTTATTTCAGAAATCATTTTACAAATTTTTGAAAATCGATTTGCTAAAATTATCAAAAAAAAATGTACAAATTTTAAATAAATGGATATTGAAGGAAATGTTACGATATTTATAATTAAAACTTTCACCTACAAACTTAAATTTCATTTAAATGTTACATAGATTCGAAAAAAGGGATCGGAAGTGAATATACCGACTCATGCCCAAAAATATAAAATCCACTTAAAATAGCATTAAAAAGTTTTTTTTATTTTAAAAATCAGCCCTAAAAACAATTAAAATTTGACCTAAAATGTAAAAAAAAAATACTAACATATTTTTCAAAACAGAAATAACCAAATTAAAACAAAATGATAAATTCGTTTATGTTTTTTACTGTTTTAAGCCTTTTTAAAAAAAATGTTGCTCGATCAAAAAAATTATAATTTTCTACTAATATAAATAATATTTAGTAAATTTTATTGCTGGTTTTAGCCAACCGAATTTAAATTTCACTTTACAAAAAGTTTGCTAAAATTAAGTAGCGGCAACTAATTTTTTCTACTAATTTCATTGTACTACACGTCAGCAGACATGTGTTGCTAATATTAGCAAAAAAAAAAAATACCGCTGGGCTCAAATTAGCAAAATTTTCAGTTGCCATTACAGACTTTTTTTGGTGAGTGAAGAATCGTATTCACTTTATTAAGATTTAAATCAATTTAAAAATGTTCGCAAAAAATGCATAGCATGTTAATTTAAATACAATATAATAATTGATTTAACTATAATTTTTTCCCCTCTCTGTGTATTTACTGCAAAAAATACTGTTTTTGTAATTGTTTATAATAATATTAAAAATAACTGCTTTATTTTTTACAAATTCTTACGGCCAAAAATTTATTCAGTTAAAACCAGTAAGTTCTCTTGCATTCAACTGACACTTTACTCTCTTTTTTTGCTCTCTTCTAACTAAGTATTTGTGTAAACAAACACCTCCCAGTAAAAGCTTTTACAAATTTGTAAGAATTTGTACGAATTTTTGACTTCGCACACTTACTAATTCAAACATTTTCATGCTTTTATACGGTGAAGTGTAAACGAAAAATTATTTCTCAGAAAATTTAGGTTTGCTATCGGAATAACTTAATTTATAATTATGGAGAAACTCGTCGTTTGAGGCAAGCTCGAAATTAAAAAAAAAAATATCAACACTATTTCTTTTATATTTTATTTAAACTTGCAACATTAATTAATAAATCTTTTTTAGGTTTATCCTTATGCAAACGTTTAACATGTTGATAAAAATTTGAGCATGATTTAAATCCAGCACCACACTCAGCACATTTATATAAAGGTTCTCCCGTATGAGTTGCAATATGTTCCTAAAAAGGAAAAAGAGAAGGAAAAAACCATTAAATGTGTTCAGTTATTCCAAGATCTGAATATTCATTATATTTACTCTTAAAGACACTAATTGTTTAAATGCTTTTTCACAGAATGTACATTTATGTGTTTTTTCCTTTTTATGCCGGTTGAACAAATGTCTACGCAGAGCTTTAGCCGATGGCGATACGTGGCTGCATACCTCACAACGATGTTCTCGTTCCGTATCATCGTGTAAATTTTTCATATGTTCTTTTAGGCCAATACGACCAGTTAAAACTTTTAAACATATTGAACATTGGTGTGGCTCATTATCGATCCGTGGATTTTCTGTATGTTTAACTCGAATATGTTTGTTAAGTATAGATATACTTTTAAATGTGTCACCGCAAAAGTCACATATACAAAAATATTTTTCATTGTGAATGCGTAGATGAGCAGAAAGTGAAGCTTTGGTGGTCATTCTAAAAGCAAAAGTAAAATTTTTTATATTTACAGAAGATAGAGAATTTATCCAGGGGGTGTTATAATAGTTGTCGATCAAATTTAAATTACACTATTTTTAGTTAAGGCTACAAAAAAACACGCACAAATCAAACAATTTTGTTCGAAATAAAATAAGTTTCAATTTCAAGTTACATTTTCAAAATGTTAATTTTAATTGCAGATTCAAAAAAATTTCAGCAGAAAAACAAACGACAATAAAATATTATCACAACATTGGGCGCCATTTAGACAAATGATTCACTAAAAAAAAAGACATGAACTAAATATTAATCTGAAATTTCCTTTAAAATAGTTTACAATTTTTCCTCCATTTTAGTAAAATTTTATTAAAATGAATAAAAATTCCTGTGTTTGGGTAAAAACGAGATAGTTGATATACTCAGAAATAGTTCATACCTTTCTTAAGTAATATTTCTTGATTTTAGGAAAAAACATCATAGTTTTAAGAAATTTATATACCTAAACTTAGTTTTATTAAGTTTAGTTCAAATAAAAAAAAAATTAAAAAAATTTAGTTAAAAAAATATGTCTAACTTAAAATGAGAAAGTAGTTGAACTTAATGTGTGTTCATATTTTTTTCGCGAGTAGTAAAATTAAATTAATTTTAGAAATTGTTTTCTAAAAATTAGTATAGACAATTAAAAATGATAAATTTTTTCCTATGTAATAAAAAAAAATTTATTTGGTTTTAGAAACTGATGAACTATTTCTAAGGAAAATTGTCATGCAAGTTAGTTCAGATAAATTTTAAAAATTTTAATAAAATATTTTTTCTTCTTTTTCGAGTAAAAGTTTTCTAATTTTGAAAAAATAATAAACTTAGAAATACGATTTTTTTTGTTGGAAAACGTTTAAACTATTTTCAATATTATTTTCCAAAAAAAAAAAAAAAAACAACCAATAAAAACAAACTACCCAGGTTAAAATTTTCATATATCATCATATATGGCTTCATATATGTTTTCATATATGAGCATATATGAACATATATGTCATGTATGGAAGCATATATGAGCCAATACATTTAAAGATGAAGTTCATATATGAATCCATATATGATAATATATTGCATATCTTGGTCCATATATTGGTTCATATATGCCATATATGTTCATATATGAGTACATATATTATTCCATATATGGGGTAATATATTTTAATTTTTATCAGATATTGCCATATATGAGGGAAATTTAAACCTTTGTTCTACCGAATTAAGATACCGTTTGAATTCTTAAGTGAACATAAATTCGGAAACGTAATTAGATTAAATGACTTATACTTGGTATTGTATATCCGTTATAAACAAAATTTTTTAAAATTAAAAATTTGTATTTCCAAAATTTTGTTTGATACCAAAACAAAGCTTAAGTCACTTAAGTAATGTTCCAATGTTCCTTTTTATATTTGTATACAGTTATGTGCGAAAAAAAAGGATATTTACATGCAACAAAAATTTTGGGAAAAAACTGGTATTATTATTAATATTATTAATAATATTAATATTACTTTTAGATTATAGTACAACTCTTCATTTAATGTAACAATTCATACTTTGTTGTTTATTTTTTTATTATTTATTTATTCTATTTTTAATACTGTTTTTAAATAATAACAAAAAAGTTTGAATTGTTATATAAAATGAAGATACTACATATAATTTAAAAATAATATTGGTACTTTTTTCCCAAAATTTAAGTGTGTTTTTACCTTAAATTTATTGCATGTAAATATCCCTTTTTATGTTGATTTAATGTTACTTCATTTAATTTTAATAAAAAAAGCAATATTTTTATTTAAAAATTAAAAAAAAGCATTAATATACCGGTATATAGAAAAAGTACTCATATATGACCATATATGAACACTCATATATGTATATATGACCATATACGGCCATATACCCTCAAATTTCGGATCCGAGCATACAGGTTGGTTGAAAAGTTCCTGCGCTCACCAAGAGATGGCACTGCTAGCTCCAAACTTTTTTTTCTCAAGTTGGTATAACTGTCCTGAAAACACATGAAAAGTTGCAAGTCATTCTGTCAATTCTTTCTTTGTTTACAAGCCATTTGAAGTTGACGTGTCATTGATTTTTTTTAATATGGAAAAAATTTAATATCGTGCAGTCATTAGATTCTTTGTTTTGAAGGGTTTAAAAGCAAAGGAAATTTATGAACAATTGTTAGAAGTGTATAAGGAGTCCTCACCTTCAAAACGCATCGTTGAATTTTGGGCTGGTGAATTTAAATGTGGTCGTACCAGCCTTGAAGACGATCCACGCGAAGGACGACCAAAAACTACAACCGCAGCGGAAATCATTGAGCAGGTACATAATATGGTTAGTTTGACAAAGCGTGAAATTGATAATGCCATAGGCATCTCAGACGACCGATTACTCCATATTTTACATGAAGAATTACGTATAAAAAAACTGTTTGGAAAGTTAGTGCCGCACACATTAACAATTCAACAAAAACTGGATCGAAAACAAATTTCTCAGCGTAATTTGGAGCGTTTAAAGCCGAATAAAACCGACTTCTTGCGTCGTTTTATAACTATGAATGAGACTTAAATCTACCACCATGATCCTAAATTGAAACAATAACGTTTACAGTGGACTGTTCAGCTCCAAAGCAGGTGAAGTCACAACGATCAGCAAAGAAGGTTATGGCATCAGTTTTTTGGGATGCAAAAGGAATTTTGTTGATTGATTATCTTCATAAAGAATATTATTAAACAAAACAAATTAAAGTAACCATTTTTTTGGTTAGTGATCGTGCATGAGCGTGAAAATTTGTATATGTATATTAAAATTTGTATATGTCTATTAAAGTTTAAGCTAAAAATGCCACAAAATAAACATTACTTTTTTCATACTAACAAGAAATGTAACTGTGATATTTTGTATTTTTGCAACAATTTCCTTAAATTAGTTAATTTAAGAAGACAAAGGACCCCCAGTGTTCCTTAGCCATTGATGCCGTGTGTCACTTAGGGCGTCCTTGTTGTAGTTCTCTCAAGCAGAACCGTTAATTAACTTCGAAAAGAATCTGACTTTCTGTCACAATTTATTGCGTTTCAGGATATCCTGCAGTACATTTTTTTAATTTGTTAATTTATATTTTAAATACATGAGTTTAATATAATTCAATTTAATTTAAAGTCAATAATGTATAGCAAAAACGTTGTTAAAAGCAGTGTCCTCACAGAGCGGAAGTCCTCCGAAAATGTGAAAATACCCTGTGGGAAATGTCGATAGTGAAACTGTACTGATTCACTATTGACTTTGTCACCAGTACTACTGACTAATTATGCCCAGCCAACGCTTTCTGCTGTAGACATTTAACATGTGCGTGTCATTGCGAATCTACACGACATTGGAACCAGAGATTCGCTAGTACATTTTAATGATTCTAGCCTACACTTTTGGAACTTTTTACTTGATTTCCACACTAGGAAGGAAATAAGATTAAACTGGTGCATTTATTTTGTTAACTTAAATATTTTATTAATACATTTTTTTAAAATTTCATTACATTAAAAAAAATGTACGTGCAAATTTAATTTTGGAGTAGACAAATATTTAAAAGACTGTACAAAATCATTCACAGGCTCCGTAAAATCTTCATAAGGCTCCACAAAATTTCTATAGTTGCAATTTTCACTAAAAATTGTTGCCTCTTTCTTGTCATTTTTTATTTTTATACAAAATTGATTGTTTTTTTCACAAGTTTTTTGTAATTTCTTTTGCTCATTATATATTTTGTTCAAATTTGTATATTTACCTTTTAAATTCATTTTTCTTTATTTTTTTATTAAAAACTTTAATTTTGCATGCAGCTATGCACATGAATTTTCAACAAAATAAAACAATAAAAAAATCAAGAATAAGGACAGCTTTGCAGCTGCAAAAGTGGTGACTTGTAGACACTTGACCCCAGGCTTCCTACAGAGTACTTACACAATGAGTGAAAAGTACTTTAAAATATAATGTAAAATTGCCTTTAACATTTAAACAGTTTCATATTTTTTACAAAATTTTTATCAAATTTAAATATAATTTTCATTAAAAAATATTTTCTTATTTTTAGGGAGTAAGTCCTAGTTTTAGGCACAAAAAATTATCTAATGAACTTAAAAAAATAAAATTTTTTAAAACCAATGAAACATTTCCTAACTAACAGTAAAATTTAAGATGATGTATGAACTAATTTTACTATTCATTCGGAGGAATACACACTATTCATTCGGAGGAAGCACTACGTTCGCCTGCTAAAAACGGGATGGTTATGCAAATAATTCCCAAATACAGTAAATACTGGTTAAGACCAACTCCAAGAGACCAGAAAAATTAGTTCGTTATAAGCGAGGTTCGTCTGGAAAATTTTATTTATTCACAAAATAATTTAAGTTTCTAAAAACAATTTTAATTCTTTAATTGGATATCTTTAAAAAAAAATCAAAATTTTTTAGTTTAAAAACAAAATATTTACAAATTTTTTAGTAAAAGTAAATACTTTTGTCGTCTTTTTAATTAACTGTAGTCGAGAACGCTTTCCCATTTCATTAAAAAGTATCAGTTTTTTTCGAAAAAGAAAAAAAACATTTTATCAAAAAACCTATTTTTCTTTTTTGACAAATAAAAAATAAATAAACTTTTCCCCGTTTTTATTTTTTAAAATTTGTGTTGCTTTTTATTGTTGAATTAAAATTAAAACTAAAAGTAACATTTGAGGGCAGACATCATGGGAAGAGCTGATTCAACACTTATTCATTATATTGCAATAACATTAAAATTGTCTTCAATTCAGGTGAAATCTGTCTCCACTTACAAGTAGGAAAATCTTGATAATCTCAATGTTTTTATTTATTAAATTAAAAACTACACTGCAAAAAATCTACGAGACATTTTACGAAAACTTTCGTAGTTATTTTTTTTTTCGTAGAATATACATATAAAACGTATATTTTCCGAAATTTAGCTTATTTAATAGTTTACTAATTTTTAATAATTTACTAATTTTTTCTCTCTTCCATTTTTGGAGCCGGGGCCTGTAAGGCCCCCAGGGCCCAAAAACTGGTACGCGTAGTAACATATTTTTTCAAAAAAATCGCACGATTTATTTAAAAAAATTTTAATTTTTTAAATCGCCTCAAAGGGGTCTTAAATGAATCGAGACAAATCCACATATCATGAATCATGTAACAAAATGAATATTTGTTCTAAAAGCGCCGCAGGAAAAATTTTTTTAGAAAAAATGGCAAAAATTTTTTAGAGGGAGCCACAAACGATATATCATGAAAAAACCATTTTCTGATGTAAAAGTGCCGCAGGCAAAAATTTTTAATTTTTGGAAAAATTGTCCCAAAGGGGTCTCAAATGGATCTAACGGCAGCCACATACCATGGATCGGGAAACAAAATGCATATTTGAAACCCTTTCATTTGAGTACCCACACTTACATATGTGTTACAACGCGTACCAGTTTGGAGGCCCCTCCCCCAAAAATGGAAGTAAGAAAAACATTTTTTGTTTTTGAGCAATGCATTTTAGCAAAAAAAATTTTGTGGTGTATATATTACGTATATATTATTCGTATATATTACATACGGATTTTTTTCTTCTCATGCCATTTTGATCAATAATTCTCTTTTGGGTTTCTCTTTATGATAACGTTTGATGTGTTGATAAAAATTTGAATTTGATTTGAATTTTGCACCACATTCTGCACACTTATATAAAGGTTCGCCAGTATGCGTAGCAATATGCTCCTAAAAGAGATATAAAAAGCCATTAAATACTATTTTTGAGAATCTTTAGAAAATCATTTAATTACTCTTAAAGCCAAAGTGTTTTTAAAAGCCTTATCACACATAGCACATTTATGTGTCTTTTCCAGTTTATGACGACGTAACACATGTGTCTGAAGTCCTCTGGCCGATATTGATACATGATTGCATACCTCACAACGATGTTCTCGTTCGGTATTATCGTGTAAATTTTTCATATGAGTTTTTAGACCTCTGCGGCCATGAACCAATTTAGAACATATTTGACATATGATTGGTTTATTATCTACATTTGGATTTTCCGTATGTTGTACATAATGATGTTTTCTAAGTATAAATTTACTTTTAAAAGCTTTACCGCAAATATCACAGATACATTTATATCTGTCACTATGTTGATGTACATGAGTATCAAGTATAGTTTTGGTGGCATATCTAAAAACAAATAAAGTTTTTGGGTAATACAATAGAAAATTAGCTAATTTTGATATTTACAGAATAGAGAATTTATCCAGTGGACAATTAGTTTAAAAACTCTCACGCCAAACAAGTTAAAGCGTTAAATTCGGCTTTACCGAATTTTTGATACTCTCTGCAATGTTTTTGAGGTGAAAAACAAAAAATGTTTAATATATTAAATATTATTCACATCTAGTAGTCGGCTGGTGAAAAAATTTGACAAAATGTTTTGTTCACCAGATTGGATTAAAATGCTCCAATTCATATGCTTTTTTTTTTTTTGGCTCTTCACATTACTAAAATGAATGAGAAAAATGGGTTTTTACAGACGAACATCATAAGATCGTCTTAAATTTGTATACATTTTAAGGAAAAAAAACTTTCGAAAAAAAATTTTTTGTTACAGAATATAGGAAACTTTGAAGGATTTAAAAACAACACTCGAGCTAAAATTGTTAACGTGACACCACAAACACTTCACACAGTAATGCAAAATATATTCAAAAGAGCTCGAATTTGCATCAACACCGATAGCGGTCAATTAAAAACCAAATTAGTGTTCAGTTAAAACAAAAGTTATAGCGAAGGAAAATCATATGATGATTTTTGCCCCACCCTGTATAAGAAAAATTTACCGGGTTTTCCGGGAAATGATTTTTTTGCCATTCCTGTTTCCCGGGAAATAAAAAAACTCCGGCAAATCCCACACGCAAGTACCAATCTTAAATAGTCTTCAGTAAAAACCCAAAGACATTTCGTTGATTGCAAACATCTATCGATAAAAAAAAAAACCATCTATCGGTAAAAAAAGATTACGAAAAAAATATTAATATCAAAGAGCTTCATGTTTTTATTAAACATCTTTTTTCAAGCCAAAGAATTGATTAATAAGTATGAATTATTGTGAATCTTTACCTTCGTGGTCAATGATACAAAAAATGGTTATCTGAAGTTTAACGTAACCCAGCAACTACTGAATAAAACATATAAAAGGTTAAGTGAATTGTTTTGGATGATCGAAAAGTTAAAGTGGATAAAATTGCTGACATCATATCATAAAGATATCGACATAATGGGGATTTGGGTATGAAAAAGTCGATGAAGATTTGGTTATGAAAAAACTTTGCTTCTCCAACAACGTATTGTCCTGGTCTGGTCTGGAAAAAATTTTATACGAATGGGAAAGTCATTACGGAATAAGAGGCCTATTATAAAGAGTTTAACAAATCACAAAATTAAAAAAAATGAATTACACTACACTAAGATTATGTTAATGAATAAAACTGACTTTAAATAAAAAAAATCATTTCACTAAAAATGCAGGTTGTCCAGTTGAGGCAATTACTTCGGAAATCATCGATAAAATGTGTAATCACCACCTTTTCCAATTGTATTTCAGAATAGTCAATTGCATTTCAAAATAGTCAATTGTATTTCAGAATAGTAAATTGTATTTCAGAAATAGTCAATTGTATTTCGGAAATTGTCAATTTTATTTCAGAAATTATCAATTTTATTTCAGAAATAGTCAATTGTATTTCAGAAATTATCAATTTTATTTCAGAAATAGTCAATTGCATTTCAGAAATTGTCAATTGCATTTCAGAAATTGTCAATTGCATTTCAGAAATGAAAAAAAAACATATATACTATTTCTGATATACAATTGATAATTTCTGAAATACAATTGACTATTTCTGAAATACAATTGACAATTTCTGAAATACAATTGACTATTTCTGAAATACAACTGACTATTCTGAAATACAATTGACTATTTCTGAAATACAACTGACTCTTCTGAAATACAATCGACTATATCTGAAATACAATTGACTATTCTGAAACACAATTAACTATTTCTGAAATACAATCGACTATTCTGAAATACAATTGACTATTTTTAATTGACTATTCTGAAATACAATTGACTATTTCTGAAATACAATCGATTATTCTGAAATACAGTTGACTATTTCTAATTGACTTTTCTGAAATACAATTAACTATTTCTGAAATACAATTGACTATTCTGAAATACAATTTACTGTTTCTGAAATGCAATTGGAAAAGGTGTAGTGAAGGGCATATCGCATAGTTCAGTGATTTCAATTTTGGTTTACAGCTTTTCCGTTGCGGTCTTGATGAATTTCTTCGCCGATACATAACTGTTGACGAAACATGTAGTAACCACTACACAACAGAAATGAAAGAAAAGTCAAAGCAATGATTCGGCCCCGAGAAAGTTAAGACAGCAAAATCCGCTCGTAAAATTATGAAGATTTTTTTTTTTTTTTTTGATATGCAATGAATTATATACATTGACTACTTGGAAAAGGGAAATACGATTAATGGAGTATATTACTTAGTATTATTACTGGACCAATTAAGCGAAGAAATGAAGAAACAACGCACTGATTTAGTCAAAAAGAGTGATTCCCCCATCAATATAATGTTCGGGTGCACACATGTGCAATTTCGATGTCAAAAATATAAGAGTTAAAGTTCTAGATGTTGGCGCATCTGCCTTATACTCCAGGCCTGGCTCCCAGTGACTTCTTCCTTTTTCCGTATTGGAAGAAATGCTTCGTCGAAATGAGATTCGAATAGAATGAGGAGGTTCTCTCGGCAACAAAATACAATTTTAAGGACCTTCCGAAATCATTCTTTTACGAAGGGCTTAACAAAAATGTAAAATCACTGGATGAAGTGTATGTGCTTAAAAAAGACTATGTGGAAAAATAAAAAAGAATCAACACAACAAAATGTGTTTTTCTATGTTTTTACAAAGCCTTATTGATTGACAGTTGTTTGTGTACTGAATTGCTAAGAACCAAGAATGGAGCAAACTATACGTTTAAATAGGTTTTCTTTTACCGGATCGAAATACATGTATGATTTGTTTTTTGAAAATGTACGAAGGCTGAAAATATCTCGATGTATATAAAAAGAAAAACTGCAAAGAGCATTTTTCGTTTAAAGCAACTGTTTTTAATTTTGTAATAAACAAATACCAAAACAGTATTTTTGCAGTAAATAGTTACTTTTTATAACCTATGTATTTAAAAATTAAAAAAATGTTTAGTTGATTTATTCCAAGTTTGCAAATAAAATATTAAAAAATTTTATTGTATTTTTAATGCATAAAAATTATAAAAAATTAGTGTGTACCGAACTTTAACTTTTCAGTAAAATGAATTAATTAATTATTTATTTTAGAATAAAAGCAAAAAAATTGTATTTTGTATATATTTAAAAAAGTACATATAAATATTTTTATAATACCGAAAAAAATAACGGTAAAAATTGTAGTGTCTGCCAATTTTGACAGCTGCTTCAAATTTTAAATATTAAACATTTTAAATATTTAACATTTAATTTAATGACATTGTCAGTTATTTTTACTGCATTAATTTCTTAATTTTTTAAAGTTAAAAATAACTACCCAGCAAAACTTTGGTAATGGGTGCGATATTCTCATGCGTTACCTTGTAATGGCAGCTCGTTACCTTTTTCATTATTTGCAAGCATAAAATAATAAGTTACTCATTATTGATTACGTAATATATGATTTCTAAATCTAAAGTAATAATTGAAATATTTTTGAAAATCTATTTTTAGATACATTACTTTGTGTTTTTTTCTAAGCAAGAGAGTTATGTAAGTTTGTTTTGACAACACTAGCCAAAAAACCAAGCGCAACAATTCATTTAAGTTTAAAGTAATCAAATACTATATGCGTCGATAGCTCAGTGGGTAGAGTTCTTGGCTGGCAACCAGATTTCCCTAGTTCGATTCCCATCTTGACCACATTATTTTTAATTACAAATATTTTAAATAAAATATTTGTAATAATTTTCTTTAATAAAAATTCCTCTTTTTTAAAAATCTATTTTTTGACACATTAATTTTTTCATTCTCGTAACCATATAAGTAACCCATTACATTATCACCTCTAAAGAAACATTACTTTGAGGCTCATCGCCTGTAAAATTCATCAATGAAGTAAGGTGTAAAGTAATCCATCGGCCCCTATGGCTAGTCATTACTTTACCCATTATTTGGTAATGTGTGGTTTTGCTGGGTACGTTATTTTAAAGTTTTATACTTTTGTCGCCTATTTAACTGCATATATGTATACCTTTGTTTAAGCCAAAGGCGACTCTAACGCCAAACCCTTTCAAATCAATGGTACTACTTTTCATCATTATTGATCATACTAAAATTTCAGAACAAAATTCCAATTCGTTCCAAAATTATTCGGTCGCATTGTATGAGTTTTATACAATTTTTTATGGCTTCAAATTAAAAAAAATTTTAAGTGTTTTTCCTAACTATAGCTGTGTTCCCGCATGTTACCGCGGGAACCTTAAAACGCCCAAACAACAACAATTAGTGTACAATTCTGAGTACGACAATGTGTTTAGGTTGGCTTAGGTTACCGCGCTCAAAACGGAAAACAGACATTATAAAAACATTTTTTTTTTTTGCGATTAATTAAGAATACTTGTTTTTATTTGTAATTTTTTGCAAATCTTACTATTCAATAAATAGTAGTAACATAAATAATATAATGACTGACATAACAAACTTTTAAGCGCACGCCATTTTAATCATTAAATCTTTTGTGGGTTTCTCCCTATGGAAACGTCTAATGTGATGATAATAATTTGAGTTTGATTTAAATGTAGCTGCACATTCAGCACATTTATATAAAGATTCTCCAGTGTGAACGGCAATATGCTCCTAAAAAATGAAGGACAAAAAAACAAGCAATTATTATTGTATTTTAAAACTCCACAAAATTCCTTAATTACTCTTAATTCCAATGGCCTTTTAAAAGCCTTTTCACATAATGAACATTTATGTTTTCTTTCCTTTTCATGACGAAATATCTGATGTACTCTCAGGCCTTTGGCCGTTGTTGATAAATGATTGCAGATATTACAACGATGCTCTTGGTCTGTATCTTCGTGTAAATTTTTCATATGAGCTCTTAGGCCTTTAAAGCCCCGTAACAATTTGCAACATATCGGACATTGTTGTGGCTCTTTATCACGGCGTGGACCATCTGAATGTTGATGTTCGATATGTTTTTTAAGAGTAAATTTATTTCTAAATGTATTACCGCATATGTCACACATACAATTGAATCCATCAAGGTGGGCGGGTAGGTGAGATTTAAGTTTACGTTTGGTGGGAAATCTAAAAACAAATAAAATTTTAGGTAATATATAAAACTTTGATTGCTACATTGATATTTACAGTATAGAGAATTGATCCAGTGGGCAAATAAGTTAGAATATTGTCACGTAATTTATGGTAAATAATTTACAAGAACGTTTTTTTTTTTAACAAGAAGTTGACAAATTTATGTATACGATTGATTTCAAATCATTCACATTCAAAAGTCAATAATTAAATTATATTTAAATTACACTTTAATTTTATGGAATTCTTAAATATAAGTTTATTGCAACAACATTACAATTATTTTTAACTCTTTGTACAGATGAAATAACTTCAATATGTCAATTTAAATGCAATTAGCGACATAATTCCTTTAGTATACATTACTAAATACCAGATCCAGTTTTTGTTCCAAAAGTTTTTTAACTTATATTGCAGTTAGTTTAACTGACAAACTTCTCCAAGTGTAGGAGTAAATACGCTCAACACAGCCCTCTCCGATACTCTAAGATTCTGCTTATATGAACAAGGTTGTAACATTTTAGGAGAGGGAAAATTACATTTTAGGAGAGGGAAAATTACTACTTGTAAGCAGTGATGCCAACTTTTTGAGAGCAAAAAGCACTTTAAAATTTAAAAAAGCACTAAAAAGCACTATTTCGAGCAAAAAAAGCGTAAAAGAGCACTAAGCCATTTTTTGCAATTTAATCGACAATTAAACACAAAACAAATTACATTCGGCTGAGCCGAATATTATATATTTCCAATATTTAAAGAAATGGCGAGGGCATTGTTGGGAGACCATTTTTTGTACATTAGTTTACGTGACAAAACATTTTTTAAAACTACAAATTAAAATTGTTATTTTATTTAAGAATTAAAAATGTACACAGCTAAAAAAAAGTTTTTATAAGTACATGGATATCTTTTAAAAGTAAATAATAAATATATTTACATTTGTATATACAAATTTTTAAATGTATTTTTTAAAATTATTATTATCATCTTCAATAAAAATAATATCATCCAAATCATTTGGATCATCATCAGTTGAGTTTGAATTGGGCCATAAAACAGTTTTTAAGTAATATTTGGATTTTTTGTATGTTTCATTCGAAGAAACATTTCTGTAGACATTAGGTGGTAGATTGTAGTCATTACAGCATGAATTATGTCGACGAAGTCCATATTTAATGTGAAGAATTAAATTAACGGAGTTCAAGGATAATCGATTTCTGATTTTGGATTTACTGTAGTTCATCGAACTAAATGTTCTTTCAACTTCCGCGTTAGAGTATGGCAAACTTAAAATTTTTAATACGAAATTGGACAAATCTAAAAATGGATTTTGCCCTATTGAATCTTTCAAATCGTTGACTTCTATCCAAAAAAGATCTGTTCGTTGTTTATTTTTCCATTCACAATTGTAAATATTTTCCAATCAATTTTCTATTTTTGAAACAATGTCTACATCTTTAATAAAATGTTTAACGAAAACAATTACATCGTTTTTAATACGATTACTTAATATGTTGTCAACACTAAATAGTGCAACGTTTTGTAAAATTTCCAAATTGCTAGGAAGCCTAGCTCTAATTTCGTAAATAAGGTTTTTGGTAAAATGAATACAACTTTTTTTATCACTTTCTTTTCATCATCTGAAATCTTTAAATCTTTACAGGCCTTTTCAAAATTGTACCCCAAATAGCAAAACTCATCTAAAACATCGTCTATATCATCCTCTATATAATCGAAGTTTTCTTGGCGAACTATAATTTGTTCGTCAAAAGCTTAAGTAATAGATACAAATCATTATAAAGTTTAACGTGATTAGCATTGTCTGCTTCAAATGCCAAATTTACCCTTTGTACTTCTCCTAAAACTGAACTTAAGTACGTAAGATAAATTAAGTTTTTGTTATCATTGTACATTTCCTTAAGAAGTGAAGAAACATACCCTCTATCATTAACGACATTAAAATAGGTTTTCAGTTCCAGCCACATATTTAATATTCGCTTAACACCCTTTTCAATGGAAAGCCATCTGGTATTTGACACCTGCGACACTTTATGTGGGTCCATTTCGACACCATTAATTAATTTGTAAATTTTAACATAAACTTTTTGTCGTACGGTTGAGTGGGCAAACCAATTATGTGTTTCTTTAATTAAGAATTCTAAATTATTCGGAAAGTGCTTGTCTGTAGCAGAGGACACAGCCAACTGAAGTGAGTGGCAAAACACATCGAAACAGTATTAAATTTTCCAAGTTGTACTTATCTTTAATTTTTCGGTACAGTCCATTGTTTACTCCGGTCATGACAGAGGCGTTATCAATGCCAATTGCTATAAGTTTGTTTAAATTAATTTCAAAATTATTTGTAAGACGTTCTAAACCTGCCAGGCATCAGCATTCCCTTCCACCAAATCTATTAAGCCAAGAAAAGTGGTGACAAATTGTTTTTTTGAAGAACTGTAATATCGGATGACTACTCCCAAAAGTTTCTCCACCGAAATATCGGTCCCTTCATCCAAAATTAAACTGAAGTGTACATTTGTTATATCCTTCAATAAGTCTTCTTCAGCATTCCCTTCCACCAAATCTATTAAGCCAAGAAAAGTGGTGACAAATTGTTTTTTTGAAGAACTGTAATATCGGATGACTACTCCCAAAAGCTTCTCCACCGAAATATCGGTCCCTTCATCCAAAATTAAACTGAAGTGTACATTTGTTATATCCTTCAATAAGTCTTCTATAAAATGTGGGCCCAAAACATTATTAATTATATTAGCACATTTTGTACGATACAATGAAAAATTTGAGGGTTTATTGTCACAAAATTCTGTGTTGCAAACTGCAGACAAATGATTTACAGCCAGAAATGATGAATGAACGGCCACATATAGAGAAAGTCTACCCTGGGCTTTTTGTTTTTCGTTTGCATCTTTTGAGGCAAATGATAATTGTGGCTGTGAAACTTGTAGTCCATTAAAAGGCTGTATAGCTTTTTTATGTTTAAAGGTTTTTGTATGACGAATTAAATCAGCATATCGTGCTCCAATTTCTGTTTTACAATATAAACAAGATGCTTTTAAAACATCTTTGGTTGGGCGTAGCCATTTCTTGAAAAGAGGATCTTTTTCCCAAGCTATTCGATATTTTTGAGTATTGGAATCCATCTAAAAAATATTTTATATTAGATTCAACACGAAAACAAAATGACTTGCAAAAAAGAATATTTACTTAAGTTTTAATATTTTTTTGTTTGAATTTATATTTCTTTACTTTTTCTTGTTAAGAAATAGTAATTGCTATTAGTTTTTTGTTAGAATTTCTTTCTTTCGATTTTTTCACAGAACACGGATTGATTTTCTTTCAAATTTATTTTCGTAAAATACCGTTGCTTTCTTTAGAATAAATGTTGTATCACAATAAAAAAAACAATGTACCTAAGAATATCATTTTGTAGTTATTTAAAAAAGAGTTGCCAAACTTAACGAATGTTTTTACACTAAACAAAATTTTTACCTTATAATTAAATAAAAAATGGTAGAAAACTAAAAATTGTAAAAAGCACTAAAGGCACTAACGAAAAATTGAAAAAGCACCAAGTTAGTGCTTTTTCTTAGTTTGGCACTATGAATAAAATTTTGGCGTTTTGAGGCATCAAAAAGCACCATAAATAGTGCCAAAGGCACTAAGTTGGCATCGCTGCTTGTAAGGAAAAAAAGTATGTCGATAGAATATACTGAAAATGACAGTTAACTCTTTCCGGGGCACTATAAGATATCAGTGAAAATTAAACAAAAGTTTAATTTGCTTTCACTTATTATCGAGTTTTATTGAAAAATATGTATTAGAAAAATTTTTATCCTTGTAGGATTCTGAGCAAGGACATAGTATTAAATATATACCACCGCTCACAAAATTAATGATTCATTTATGAAAATCACTAAAGCATGATTTAGTTTTGCTTGGACAAAGAGGCACATTACAAGTCGAGGTCGATTATTGTAGTAGGTCACTGTTTCGACTCAGAAAATGATGTTATCTGACCTATATAGTTTTGCTTATTTTTGGCTAACTTTTGGCACTTCCCGACGTTCATCTTTGTACTTAAATAAATCCCATATATATTTTTTTTTCGCACTTAAAATATTTTTTTTTTATAAAATATAAGCTTTAAATTACATGTTAAAATAGTATTTGTACCATACCAATGCGCACAGAATTTATAAAAAATATTTAGAATAGTGGTATGACTGTTATACCACCGGCCCGGAAAGAGTTAAAACAAAGGTGTATGCAGTTAAAAGGGGCGACAAAGATATTTACCTTTAAAATAACTAAAAATGTAGTTATTTTTAAGTGTTTAAAAACAGTAAAAATAACTAACATTGTGTTTGTATAACTGACACATTAGTTGTTTTTTATTATTACATAAAAAATAACAGCTTTAAACCAGTTACGAAATATAGTACCTTTTGGTAAATCGTTTTTTTAATAACAGTTATTTTGCATTTTGTCATTGAACAACCGTAATTACAGTTAAAATAAAAACAACTACAGTTACTGCATAATAAAGTGTCATGTAGCAACTGTCAAACTTTTTTTTAAGACAGCGAAAATTAGAGCCAAATGCTATGAGGTGAAATCTCTAAATTTTATACAACGTTTTTAAATGGTTTTACAAATTTATAAAAGCATTTTTATCAAAAAATAACAGAAATATACAATTAATGGCTTTCTACCAATGATAAACGAAAATTTTCGAACTAAAAAAATACTAAAATTGAATTGATAACATTAAAAACCGTAATAACTAATTTATTTTTTTAAGGGGAGAGTTTAATTTTTTATAATTTTTTTTTAATATTTCTCATCTTCAGATGCTACACAATGGAATAGCGAAATATTGAAAAATAAATAAACAAACCTTAGGCTCAAAAATACATTAGTTATTAAAAAGAAAACATGTGATTAATATAACATAAATTTTAGTTTATAATGGGCGGTATATCATTGGGGATCAAGATTAACTAATACCAAAGGTAAAGAATTGTATAAAGCTTTAGTTGTAACAGGAAGCAAAAGCGTGTCTACGGGATCTCCGACTTATTGGCCATCGGATCCAGATAAAATCCCAGATTTGATCGATTTCTTTATAACACGAAAAATTTCGAAGTCAAATCTTGAAATAAAAAATGGATATGATCTCAATTCAGATTATTCTACGATTTATCTCACCTACTTCCGTGATATAAAAAAAAATTCTTCAATTCTACACTAACCAACAAATACACTAACTGGAAGCTTTATAGATCTATTATAAGAGATAAGATTTACACAAGTTCCCTTATTAATAATATTGAGGATTTAGAAAGAGGAGTCGAAAACTATTCTGCTCTTTAATTATATCTACTAATATCAGCAACATATTTTACTAAATATTAGTGAAATGGGAAGTTAATAACCGCTACTAAACATTGGTAGAATTCTATACAAAGTATAGTTAAATAAATAAACTCTAGTTAGCCAAAATTTTTTAACTAAACTCATTGTAGTGTAAAATATAGAAAAATTGAATTGAATTGATAATAAAAAATATTATTAAAAATGCACAAATTACCTCAATTATTTTTAAATACACGTTAAAGCTGCTAATTTCTTTTGAAATTGCCTTACGAAAAAAAAAATACAAATTTAGTTTTCTTTTTTTCTAAATATATTTCAGACAAAAATCAAAGGCTTAAAAATAGTTAATTCCCCAATTTTTGTTTTGAAAAATATTTTTAGAGTAAATTTTTTGGATTTTAAGATCAAATTTTAATTGTTTTAAGGGCTGATTATTATTTTTAGCAATAAGTCGTTTGTGAAAAGTACTCAGGAAAAATTTTGTAATAGCAGCTCATAGCTTTTTGCATTAACAATAATGACCTACCCCTGCCCACTGCATTACTTCTAAAGTGAAAATAATGAGTTACTAATAATGTGTTATACAGTCAGCTCATTGCTTTACTTGCATTACTTTCAATGTGAAAATAATGAGTTACTAATAATGAGTTTTAACTATTTATATTTGGCAGTTAAAATCTATTTTTGGTTTTGTTATTTAATTTTTTTTTTTTTCAAATTGTTATCAAAAATCAATTTAAATTAAAAGCAAGTAAGAAATTAATATTGTTGAACACAATTTGAAACATAATTAAAATAATTTTTTGATTTTTATTGATTTTGATTTGGAGACGGGATTTTTTAATACCATTTTGATTTGGAATTTTAAATGAATTAATCTAAAAGTTATTTTTTTTGTGAATTTAAAAAAATATATGCACATATGTTGTATTTAAGTTTTTTTATCATTATAAATATAAAATAAATTTTATAAAATATATATTGTTTTTTTTTTTTTTTTAATTTTTTATAAATATTCTATACAAATTCAAGTAGATATATACTTGTTAGGTAGTTATAGATATAGCTACTTAAAAATTAAGAACTTATAAAAATACTGCCAAGTCTTAGGAATTATTGGCTTTTGTAATAAAAATACTTGAAATTTTTGTATTTTTAATTTGATAACATATTAAAAACAAGAAAAGTTATCAAATGAATTATGTTTATTTATTTCAAGTTCAACCTATGTATACAAAAACAGCTTTCATACACCAAAAGGTCAAATTGCACCAAAAGGTAAAATTGTATTTGTTTACAAAAAATAAAGAAAAGTTAGGTAAGTAGGTATAGTCTTTGCAAGTAGTTATAGATGTATATATAAAATTCGAAAAAAAGACCTATTATTTTATAACATAAGTAACGTCATAGTGCTTGTTAGGAATATACCAAGCCACGTGTTTCATTGCTAAGGGGAAAAATGTATATTTTATTAGGTTTTTTGTTAAAGCTCTGCTTAGAAGCTAAAGCTTTTCTAGGGTTGAAAACCTATTTAAATTTTCTGGATATTAAAATAACTATTACTTTTTATTTTATTTATGATATTGTAATTATTTGGATATGAAAATAATTTATATATAATTTAATTTTAATTTATATTATTTAAAATTTATTTTTGAAAGAAATAGAAAAAATAAAAATTGTCTATCATATTTCCTAGTTGATGTTTTTTTCTACAATTTTCTTGCCAAAGTTAAGAAAAATAACAGAAAAATTCATATAAAAAATTTAAACGGTTAATCGACCTATTTTAATCCATTATTCGAATAATTTTTAGAGTTTTAAATTATTTGTTTCGACATTAACCGATTAATCGAGGAATCGGTTAATCGAAAACACTATTTATACCTCATTTATACTGAACCCCATAATACGTTTTCAAATTCCATACAAATTTTATAAATTTAACTTGAAAATAACGAAAAATACGAATTTTGGGGCTCAGTATGAATTATATATACGAAAAAAATTACAATTTTCCTTTTTTATTGACCAACAAATTTTTTTTTTTTTAATATTTTAGACAAAATTAAAAAAAAAACAAAATGTCTTAAAAATAGTAAAAAAAAAAAACAAACGAAATTATCATATTGTTTGGAAAAATATTTTTAGAGTAAATTTTTCGGACTTTAAGGTCAAATTTAACTTTTAAGTGTAGGTTCTATTATTGGAGATTGGTCGGTTGTGAAAAGTATCTTCACTTTCGATCCCCTTTTTCAGCCTTGTCTATTATAAGTTTAATAATTAGAAACAACATTTCCTTCAATATCCACTTTTTTTTAAATTAGTAAGTTATTTTGCTAATTTTAGCAAATTGGGTTTCAAAAATTTGCAAAATGTTTTCTGAAATAAACAACAAACATTTGTAAATATTCTGTAAAAATTCTATGATTTTTAAAATATAAAAGGCCAGAAAAAATTTACGAATTATTAATTTTTTTTACTAAAAATTAGTACAACTGTCGGTGTCTGGCAAAGTCAAAGTCGAATACTAGGTGGTATTAGAACGACAGCTGATTATTTTTTGTGGATATGGTCGTTGTTCGTGTTTAACCGTACAGTTTTACCCGTGCGGTTAAAACTGCCAGAAAAGAACGAAGTGCATGGCGCCTTTAAAGCGTAACTTTTATAGGTGGTCATCATTAATCAAATTAAAAAAAAACATAAAAAATATTGTAGAAAAATATGTTTAAAGTACCAACACTTCATAATCATTTAACTTGGCAGCACTTTTTTAAGCCTATGTTCAGTGGCGTAGCTAAGTCATCAAGGGCCCATGTGCAAAACATGAAATTGGGCCCCTCATAAAAAAAAAACACAGACAAGTACAAAAATATCATTAAGTGGTACATAGTTTAAAAAATTTTATTTAAATTTTTTTACGTGCTCACATTTGCAAAATTTTCTATTAATTTTGATACATCTAATTTTGATGTCATTTCGTTTTCTATGGCAATCATTGCCAGATTGGATAATCTGCATTAGCCTATCTTGTTAGTCAAATAATTTATTTTTAATTTTTAATTATTTTTAATTTTAATTTCCTAAATGGTCTTACAGCACTTGCTAAGGTCACTAGAATTGTGTAAAATAATAGCATTGCTGTGTAGACTTCTGTCATGTCGCTAAAATTTGTAATAATTTTTTGAAAACTTGATGCATATTACGGTCTACTGTTTTGTCCAACATTTTGGCCTCAATAGGTTCATCCTTGTTTGTGCTTTTTAACGTTATTTCAAAACGAATTTTAATGGCAGAGCGTGGAAATTCTACTTGACCAAGTGGTCAATATACAATCAAGCATGCTGTACAGCATGGCTTCATGACTCCGTGTATTTGATTTTGTAATGGCAATCAAACAAAGCGTTACATTATTAAATGCTGGACATGTTGTACAGCATGATTGATCATATAAGGCCCCCCCCTTTAGCATTTTATTATACAATTTTTTATACATTTAAAAAATACACAAATATATTAAACAAAAAAAATATTTACTACTCTCAACAAAGGGCTCCTGTCGGTCATGGGCCCTTGTGCAGTGCACCAGCCAGCGACCATGAACTTACGCCACTGCATATGTTGAGGAGTTTTGTGATTTTTTTCTGTTATAAACAAGAAAAATTGCAATTAAAATCAGTGTTTTTTTTTATTAAATAATATAAATTTTGCTTCATTTAAATTTTAAAAGCAGCGCTCACGACACGGATATATCAATTTGGCATTTTTGCAAGAATATTCTACATTTCTACATTTAAATATTTAATATCTTTAGAATCTGGATGTTTTTATTCAGAAAAAGTCTGCGGATTTGGAGTGGAAAATTTAATATTAGTAAGCTGGTTTTGTCCAGTTAATTTAACTGGTACCCGCTTAAACATTCTACTAATTCGAATTGTCAGAGGATAGATTGAGCTCCATGATCTTCTTTCGCTTTCATGATCTTTTTACCGAGCATAAGTCAAAAATAATTTTAATACATTTTAAAACGTATTTTACAATACAACTTATTTTTATTATCCCATTTCGTTTGACTATTGCATGCCAAATTGTGTAGCAGCCATAAGTTGAGTATTTATTAAGGAATTTTGGTGTATATCTGGCAAACCAGATTCAGGAAGAACCCCTAAACCATTATCTTGTGATTCAATATTATTTGAACCAACAAAACGACGTTTAATACGTATTTTATGACCACCTGATTTAGCTTGTTTTATAATGTTTGGTGGCATGGCCTGTTGTTTATAGGCGGCATATTCAGCTTTATGTAAACGTTGACGATGTTTATACATATTAGCACTAGAGGACAACTGGGGCAGGTGTACAAAGCTTCACCAGTGTGAACTGAGATATGTTCCTATTGTAGATGAGAAAGAAAAAGATAACAATAACAAACATGTACTATTCCTATTTGGTTTCCCAAATTCTCACCCTTAAATCTTGTCCTCTCTTAAAAGCCTTTTCACACATATTACATTTAAATTTCTTTTCACATTTATGATTTAAATATATATGCCGTTTTAAAGCACGATGTGTTGTTGATACTTTATTACAGATATGACAACGATGTTCTATGCCAACATTATCGTGCATATTTTTCATGTGAGTTTTGAGACCAGACTCATTGCGATACCATGTATTACAAATGGTACAGTGTGCTGGTTCTGGTTTAATATCAGAATGTTCAGATTCTTCATGCTTTTTCATATTATAATTATTTTTAAATGTTTTACCACATTTATCACATATTTGTCGTTTTGTTGGATCATGACTATGCATGTGTTCACGTAATTTACCTTCAGAAGGTAATCTGTAATGAAAACAAGGGCAAGAGTTTAGTAATTTTTGTTGAATTTTTTTTTAATAAAATATATTTTGTTCTCTTACCCTAAGTGGCTCTTGTTTTTTGGAAGTAAGTAATTGACGACAATCACATTTTATAGTAAAAATCTATTTTTTTTAATATTGAAAATTATTAGTAACGAAAATCTGAGTTACACACAAAAAAAAATATTTTAAAATCCACCAAAAACAATATTTTAATAGACAGTTTTTAAATCAAACAAAGTTTGGTTTCTTTTAAATTTAAATATTTTTGTAATTATATATTAAATGCAAAAAAAATAAAGTTTATTTTAACAAGAATCACATTTACTTCAATATGATTCATACTTATATTAAAAATGTTCATAAAAAACATAAAAAGACTTTTATTTAAACATGATATAATACTAGAATTGATTTAACTATGATTTTTTTGAAAATAGAAATAAATAAATTCCAAATTTTTAATTTTATAAAAATGTGTATTAAAACTATTTAAATTTTTTATTAGACAATTAGAATACGTAACTTAAGCTTTGATGAAACGAAATTTTAGAAATACAAACTTTTAATTTTAAAAAATTTCAAATTTTCGTTTCATACCGAAACCTAGCTTAAGTCATTTAAGCTAATTCTGAAATAATTACATATCAATTTTTAGTGTTTCGAAAATTTTGAATTAAAAGTATTTTAATTATTTATATAATAAGCGATACATTAAAAACTCTCAAAAAGTGAACGAACTATTAAATATTTAAATTAAATATTACAGATCTATATTTTATTTATTATCAAAAGCAAGTTAACTAATGTTGCTTCAAACTAAATGAAAAAAAGTGCCAACCATGTAGTCAGTTTTTTGTCTCAGTACCACAATAGAACTGGATCCACATCACAATATTCCCCTTTATAAAAATTGAAAGAAAGATTTTATCCTCCTAATTCCAAATTTATTTTCCTAATTTTTTCATCACATACCATTTTTGAGCAAATCGCTATTGAAAATTAAAAAAAAAACACTATTTTGAGACTTTCTGGAAGTATACAACAACTAACTCTGAATTTAGCGGAACTGGGCTAAAATTAAGGCAAATAAAATTTATATTATATTGGGTATACAAGTTAATAATGCCGATTTGCACAACAGATGGCATAACTATCACATATGGTTCGTGTCAATAATAACAAATATGGTATTTTGGAGGGTAAACTTCTGTCATTATAATTCAATATTCGATAGACGCCAAAGTATAAGCACAAATTTTTTTCAATCGCTATAATAATTTCGAATTTTGTGTCTAAAAAAGTTATTTGCGGGGGATAACCTTCTTTCATTTGAAGAAAACGGCTGCTGAAAGTTATCGATTGTTGGTAGAAGCTTACGGTCAAAATGCACCAACTCAAAAAACTTATGATCGATGGTTTGCGCGATTCAAAAGTGGTTATTTCGACACGGAGGACAAGGAGAGGCCTGGTCAGACGAACAAGTTTGAAGATAAGGAATTGGAAGCATTACTCGACGTATATTGTTGCCAAACGCAAGAAGAACTTGCATTATCATTGGGGGTCACACAACAAGAAATTTCCCTACGTTTAAAAGCATTGGGATTCATTCAAAAGTAAGGAAATTGGGTTCCATATGAATTGAAGTCGAGATACGTTGTAAAGCGATTTGGCATGATATGCAAAATGCTACAAAAAGAAGTCATTTTTGCATCGTATTGTAACTTATGATGAAAAATGGATACATTACGGTAACCCCAAACGCAAAAAGTTATATGTAAAGCCCGGCCAACCAGCCAGACTATTCGACCAGACACGAGGCCATAATCTTCCATCATGACAACGCTCGACCACATGTTGCAACACCAGTCAAAAACTATTTGAAAAATAGTGTATGGAAATTGCCCCTTCTGACTACCATTTGTTTCGGTCGATGCAGAACGCCCTTACTGGAATAAGCTTCACTTCAGAACAGGGTATCAGAAATTGGCTTGATACATTCTTTCCCTCAAAACTGAAGCAGTTCTTTTGGCTCGGAATCCATATGCTACCAGAAAGATGGGAAAAAGTAGTGGCTAACAATAGAAAATACTTTGAATAATGTATCAATTCATTTTGTTATTATAATAAATGCATTTTTCAAGCAAAAAAATCGGCATTATTAACTTGTATACCCAATAGGTCTAAAGGTATATGTGATTACATTTGATTACACAGAGAAAACATATTCATTGTGACAACTCAATTCCTTGCCAACTGAATGAATTGGTGGCAGCTACTGAATAATTTGGTTATGATTATCAAATGTATTTCTGACACAATTAAAATATTTTACTTTCATCGAAATTCTGATATAATAACTGAATTTCTGTTGCTACAAAGACATATATCGCTGGCTCCAACCAAACCATTCGGATGGCCGTATTCAAGGCAGCAAAATAAAAATATATATACAAATAAAGGTGTTTTTTTTTAATTTTTTATAAAATCTGAGTAAATTGGACCTAATTATATACGGTGGGTCAGATCTCTGATCTTATTAGATTTTAAATTTGTCACCCATTTTAAGATCTAACTAGATCAAGTATAATTAGATCTAATATCAGCTGTTCAGATATGATCCTTTTTACAGGGTATTTAGATATTTCCTTTTTAGTTTTTTTAGTTAATTTTTTATCAATAGTTCATGATATCCATGAAGGAGTGATGCAGTGTTTTTTTTTAATTAAATAACGGCAAATGATTCCATTAATTTTGAAAGTCAGTTTTGTGTACTATCAACCCGTATTTATAGATCTGTTAGATTTAAACTTGATATGATTAAATCTGATCATATATGCTTATACCGGGTTATCTTTTTAGTGGTTTCAAAACCTCCGGTCTGGCAAGGCTGTCAGCTGCCATATTTATAACTAAAAACTAGCATGCGTGTTATTACATGCGTGTTATTTTTAATGAAATTGTTATTCCCTCTGCTAAGTTCATGTTAACTAACAAACACAAAATGTTGAATATACCTGTTTTGTGTCAAAGTTATTTTGCAAATAAAATAAAATATATATAAAAAAAAAGTGTGTGCGAAAAAAGATTTGCTATTTAAAAACTATGGAAACTCTTGGTCATTGCAGATCTCTAACAATTTTTTTTCTTATTCTCCATACTTTGTTCGCAAATCATTTAACAGATTGGTGGAAAAACTTAAATACAAATTTGCATCAAATGTTATTTTAGTTAAAAGATTGGCAATAATGAAAAAACATGATGGCATCTCAATGTTCAGAGTTGATTTATAAACCATTTATTGAGAGATAAAAATTCATTACAAAAGGCATGGTTAAAACGTGGTCGTCATAATCGACCTACCGTGCAGGAAATTGGCTAAATTATAAAGTATGTAATTTGAAGAGACTGGAAACTTTACAGAAGTAGTCAGTCCTGTGCATCATCACAATGTGGGCACTGCCGAAAATATCGTTTCTGTTAATGAAAGTGTGGCGGATAATCCGAATTTGTCGACTCCACGGCGATCTCAGCAATTGGGCCTATCTTACGGCTTATAATGGCGTGTTTTGCATTTGGATTTGTACTTCCATGCATATAAAGTCCAACACACCCAACAATTAAAGCCTGATTTGGTGCTAGAGCAATACGCTTTCAATGCTGATTTGTCATACAACGTCAATTGGGGCTACGTCAAAAAGCTTATCTACACGGATAATCCTCTAACGTTGGAGCATTTGAAAATCAAGTTATCGCCTGACTGCTGCAACTTATATAGAGCAGGTCATTTAAATGACTTTGTATTTCGTACGTCATGGCAAGGTCCAAGCATTACAATGAAATAAAACTTTCATCGAAATCATAGCTTTATGTGTTTTTTATTTAACCTTACTACTTTTGAAACCGAATAATGGATATCCCAGTATTTAGCACATAAGATACATTATATGGCCATATCTCATATCAAAAGGTATGTGAAAAATTGCGTGATTTTCTTGGCCAGATACAATTTCTGTTCATATCTAAAAAGATGTGCTCTAAATTTCGTAATATCTTTGTCAAAATTTGATATCTGAGATCTTAGCCATTTGAAAATATAGCTTTCTAGTTATAAATTGCAACATACAAGTAATAGATTAACGTCAAAATTATTATTTTTATGTTAAAATTCATAGAACGAATTATGCATCTAATCAACCAATCACAAGAGTTCATAACTTAATAAATCCAAAGAAATTAATTATTTGCCATTCGAATTTACGCAATCTAAGAAAATTTGTCAAAACATTGTAAATTTCTTAATTATAAAATATTGTCAGTTGTATGTTTAGTCTGTAAACACTAAAGTATCCTGTTGAAATCTAAATTACAAACTTATAATTAATTTGGGAACATCAAAAGATCTCATTTTTCACTAAACCATAAGAAGGGCTTTAGATGTAATGAAAAAGGATAATAAAAGAAAACTTCCACCCTATGACACCCCTATGTAAAAATTATTGGTTCCGATCTAAATTTTCACAACACCGGAATCAAAATCACTGTTTCTTTTTCTCTTCTTTTGCTACTTTTTTTTTGCTGGGTGAAGAAGAAGATTGTTTCCTTTATGAAATTCACTGTAAAATTAAAATTTACTTTCAGTTCAACTTTAAAACAAGTTTCTGAATACAGGAAAATTGAAATAGATAATAAACTCACCTTAAAACATTTCCCGTTTACTGTTTCCCTATAACCAAATATTTTTTTTTTTTCATTTACAAAATTTAAAAACATCCCATTTAAATAGCTATAAATTGGACAAAATTTAAGCACGTCACATTTTTTACATTTATTTTTCGCTAATTATTCGTGCATTTTGTTTAAATTTGGCGTCATACTATATTGTAATAATGACAAAGACGATGATGCATGAGGTGGTAAATGTAATTCATGTTGTAGCAAAGGTGGAGGTGGTGGTGGTGGTGTTGGTTGTTCTACTGCCATACGTCTTTTGGTACGCAATGTATTGGGAACAGATTTTGCCTGTTTAATTATATTCAATGCCATTGGCTGCTGTTTGTGTGCAGCATATTCAGCTTTATGCAAACGCTGACGATGTTTATACATATTAGCACTGGAAGAAAATGTCATGGGACAATTAGGGCAAGTATATAAAGCTTCGCCAGTATGCACAGAGATATGTTCCTAAAAACAAAATGTATAATAGGATAGTAAGTTATCGAGTAAAACAAAAAAAAAAAACTTTGCTGTAAACTCACCCTTAAGTCTTGCTCTCGTTTAAATGCCTTTTCACACATATGACATTTATATTTTCTTTCACATTCATGATTTAAATAAATATGCCTTCGTAGTGCTCTATGATTTGTAGATACTTTATTGCAAACTGGGCAACGATGTTCACCACCAACATTTTCATGCATAAATTTCTCATGTGTCCTCAAACCGGACAAATTTCGATACCAGGTATTACAAATTTTACATTGTTGAGGTTCTGGTTTAACTTCGGAATGTTCAGAATTGACATGTTTCTGCATGCTAGAATTACAGGCAAATGTTTTACCACATTGATCACATATTTTTTGTCGATTTGTATCATGGCAGTACATGTGTTTACGTAGTTTGGCTTCTGACGGCCATCTATTTGAAGAAAAAAGATTAATAAAATGGTTAGAACATTTTAAATGAACGTTATAGTTAATAGTAAAATTTCTCTTACCCTAAGTGGCTTTGGTAATGATGATTTTATTTTATTTTTTTTTTTACTTTTTTTTTTTAATTTTCACTTAATTTTTCCAGTTAAAAATTATCTTATTTCTTTAGAATATTTTTTGAATTTGGATATTTAAAAAAAATATTAAATAATGCAAAGAAGACTTTTCTTAGACTACATTTTAAATTAAGTGTTTTCATAAAATTTTTTTAGTGATTATTATTAAAAACGTTTGGGACAGTGTTTCCCAGCGTTTTTTGTGCCGTGCTTCACTTTAAAAGTATCAAAAACATACATGTCCCCCTATTATAATATAATAAGTACGCAAAGAAATCAGATTTAATGTGACAAGGGAATTTCTTGCCAACGTAATGGTTTGGTTGTCGCAATCAAATTAACTCCTGGGTCAATGGAAATATAATGGTCCAATCGAATTTGCTGCGTTACCACAAAAAGAAATACCAGTGGCGGCAACTGATTCATTTGGTTGGTAAGAAATTCGGGTATAAAAATGAATCCGCAAAGACAACTCACTCATGAACTGTGATTTAATTGATAAAAAAAAATAAAATACACGTATTTCTGATTTTTATTTTTTTTTTTTTTAGTAAAAACCAATATTACTGTAGAACATGTTACGAAAGATGGAAGTTTATGAAGCAATTCTTGATTTTTGTGTAGCATAAGGCTACCTCACATTTTTCACAGACATTATGGATTAATCCAACACACTTCGGAAACTTGCATCTGATTTTCTTATTAGACCATTGCGGCCAGACTCCAATCTGCTCTTGTCGGACTGTTTTTGGAGGTACATGCTGAGTAGTTCCTTTGTGCTTTTTGGGTTCAATCTCGCTCTGCAATGGACACCGATTAGATAAATTAGGTTTTATACCCATTTTGCAAAGGCTTTTGTATTCAGCAAACCCTTTTGTAAAGTATCCATGCATTGGCCATCGTAAGATTCAAATAATGATAATACAGTCGCATAGGACACCTTTAGCTTTACAAACGTATTTTATATATTCCCATGATGCTGTGAAGAAGATCAATGCCACCCATGAAGCAATTGTACTAACCGACCACATTGGGCCGCTTTATGTGCACATAGCTTAAATTCTGTTTATCCCATCTTCGAACTTTAGTTTCAGGTTTTTGCTCAGTGTAGGTGGAAACCAGATTGACAATTCTGTTGTTCTTCCATGCAACATTTTAGACATGGATGCCGTTGACGTCATCTATGTATTGTTCTGAATAGCCTCTTTCTGTTTGCATCATTATCATTATTTCCTGATGACAGCTTACAATCCTGTATTATATTTCTTCTCATAGTACCGATACTGAGAATGCCTTCTATGGCCAGATACTGCATTTGAGGAAGGCAAGTAAAATAGTTGTTAAAATAGAGTCTGAAGTTCTGGTGCCTTGGAATCATACAAGCTCGATGCTAGATGAGGCGCTTAAATCTGGCCCCCCTTTTAAGACGACATTTTCTTTGCCTGTTTGGATTTTATAGCCCCACTTATATAGTTTATTAGGGTTGTATCTCTTCAACGTATTCCTTGTTTTAATGGAGCACATTTGCTCGTCCACACAAAGAAGCTCTTCCATTGGGACTTTACTAAATATCTCATTCAAGGAGTCCACCACTGGCCGTATTTTATGTAGCCAATCAAAATCAGGATTGCTCCTTGGAAGGTCTTTGGTATTGTCGTTGAAATGCAAAGTTTAACAAGTTTGTAAAAACTTGTTTTACGAAATGGTTTCGTGTATAAGATGTGTTTAAAGTATTAGACTTCACTGGTTCGAAACTCTAGGTAATTAGATGAGTGACATTAGGTATGCCACACCTATAAATTGGCTGACATCCTCTTCACTTAGGATTTTTCTACACTTGATATAAGTTAGACCAACCTCGGAAAGTTTATTGACTAGTTCATTTGGAAATAGATAGAAAAAAAAACTGTTCGGGAGTGTCTGCTCAAGAAGATCAGGACCCAGCTTGTGTTTCGTTAATTCGAAATAGCTGATCTGCATTCAACTCAAGATTATTCTTCCAGTGAAAATTCAGTTTATTATCTTTTATTGGGTTCTTTGCACTGGAAGGTTGAGCAGTGCTCTCGTATGGTGGTGGTTATTCAGTGCTAGAGAAAGAACTATCATTAGCGTTTTCTACAGCTTCTGTTATATAATCCATATCAATATCTATCACTGAAGCCTCATCTCACGAAAGTTTCTAATTCAAGAATAAAATCCAATGCTGTCGTCATCAAAATCTAAGCCATCTTCACTGTAAGATCATTTAGAGTAGCAGTATTTTTTCATTACTAAGGGGCCGTTTACGAGACATCACGTTTAAGAAATTATTTGAGGCATTTAACCTTAAACCTACATTATGATACAGAAGATTAATGCTAGAAGAGTCGTCAGCTTATTATTGGTTTGTCCCATTGACCTATTTTGAAAAAAATGAGGTAGGAATGGTTTGCGTTTGGTTTTAGCGTTTGGGTAAAATTGATAATAAGCCGACAAAATGGGGATTCAACTTAAATTATGTTTTAAATAGAATCAAAAAGATGCATGTAAAAACATTTTTTTATTTGTGTTTTTTTTTTAATATTTGTGCGATAAATAAATTTAAAAAAATAGAATCGTATGTAGTTTTAAACTGAAAAAATATAATTTAAAAAATCAAACCTCAAGTTTAAAAAATAGGTAATGTATACAATTTTCTTAATAAAAAATATCATGCATACTTGTGAAATAACCGTTTGTTAATTTTTCGTTTAATGCTGGCAACACTCTTATCTAATTTCTCTTTTCTCTCAAATAAAATGTTAGTGATTCGTAAACTTTGTAAACGATTGACTCGTAGAAGAATACGATTTCATGCAGATTTTATAAATAAAATTAGTTTATGATAAATCAAATCATGATAGAAAAATAATTTTTACAAATAGCTAAGAAGTATAAGTGGAAATGTAATATTTTAACACTATATTACTACGAATAGTGATAGTATTCGAATGACGATTATGTTTTGATTAAATCCCCATCACTGTTTTGTATAATTTATTTTTTTCTGTTATTTATGTAGTAATTTGAGAAACTTTGTGAAAAAAGGATTAAATGATGCAATTGCGGAAGAAACTTGTAATTTGTTGGATAGAAAATGCTAGATTCTACAGGGTTGCCCATTTAAAATTTTAAATTTGAACTGGCGATTACTTTGACTTTGAAAGGTAGAATAAAATTCATTTTTATTTTCAGGTTTATGTTTGACATTTACAAAATGGGACGCTAAACGCGCGAAAAAAAATTGGGAAAATAAAAAACTAACTGACTAAAGCAAGGAATGCAAATTTCAATAACATCATTGGATATTTATCAACCTAAATTGTTGGGCCGCAAAACAATGTGCAGCTACATATATAAGATATGTTATAACTGGAGAGTAAATTATGTATTTTATTTAAACAGTCTTTTTTAGACCCGTAATTTCAAGCAATAGATACCTAACGTGTAGACGAACAAAACCCAATAGATACTAAGGGCAAGTTTTAAGGATGTCAATTAAACTTAGCTTTTCGAACAATTAGGTTAATCTCGAAACACATTTAATTGGGCTTAAACTAATGATTGTGTTTTTCAGTGGTGGTTCAAGAGCTGTCAATTTTGAAAAAAAAAAAAAACAATGGCATCATTAAAAATACAAAATATTAACATGGCAATACTATCAAATGTCATAAATAAAAAAAGCTTAAGCGCGTCCTTATATTTTTTTTTTATTAAATTTGCATTCATTTTTTAAAAGAAAAAAAAGTAAAACTGTTCGAAATTGTTAATAATGATGCAAATCAAGTGACAAAAGTGTATCAAAAAAGATCCACAAATTTTTCTACAAAGGAAATAGATCACCTTTTAATTTGACAGGTATAACTAGAGCTTAACCGACCAAGGGTGCTGGGTTAAACCTCAATTAAAAGCAAAATACTCAACATCTGAAAAACTGAATTCTAGACTTAACCATTCTTTAACTAAAAAACAACGCAAAATGACATCCCAAAAACAAAACCTTAATCAAGCACTGGTAGGTATCTAGTTAAAATCAAACTTGGGATTTTTTAATTGGCATTGAAATTTCATTACCATTAGTCGAGTAATGCTAATGCTAAAAAAATTTATTACCATTTAATGGTAGTGAAATTTTGTAATTATTTCCTAATAATGCTAATGATATCGTACTTATGCCTAAAAAAATAATTACAATTGTTTAAAAAAAGCATTACTTTACAAAAATAAAAAGTAAAAAAAAGGCTTAAATTCGGCAGTACCGAATCCAAAAATTTTCTCTACTAATAATGTAAAAAGCTTTTGAAGTAAAACTATGGAGGTGAAAAACTTTTTTGGATGCTAAAACAAATTTTTTGGTGGGAAAAAATATTTTTTGAGATGAAAAATTTTTTGTTGGGAAAAAATATTTTTTGAGGTGAAAAAAAATTTTTTTGTTGAAACAAATTTTAGTGGTGAACAAAATTGTTTGAGGTAAAAAATATTTTTTGTGGTGAAAAATATTTGAGATAAATACAAAAAAATTTTCACTTTAAAGCGACTGGTAAAAAAAATATGAGAAAATATATTATGTACCAGTCGCTACTATGAAATTGTACTAAAATTGACAAAGGGTATCCTTCGATAACACAGATTAGGTAGGTCCGCGAGGAGCTCCATTTTTATAAAACAGCCACAGGTTGACTATTTTTTTTTATAAATTTTTGATGATATAAATTAACACATTCCGATTATAAAAATTTCGTTCGCAGTTCCATTTCGTTCGTGTAAAAATGGGTAACCCCGTGGCTGTTTTGTAAAAATATATCCCTCGTAATGCCTCCCGCACCTGGCCTATTTTTATTAATAGAGCAAATTTCTCGTTTAACTTTAGAGATAGCGGCCATTTTAGAAATGGTAATTTTATAAAAGAAAACGGACAAAATTTTCGCAAAAGTTGACAAGGCTACACTTCGATAATAAAGATTATTTGGGTTCGGAAGGGATCCCGTGGAATTTTTATAAAACAGCCAGAGGGTGACTATTTATTTTTTTTTAATTTGTATGGCAATATAAATTAACACACTCTGATAATTCAAATTTGATTTTCCGTTTCCTTTCATTTCGTTCACAGTGCTTAGTGTTTTAAAACCCGGTTTCATTTTATTTCGTTCCTCATTTTTTTAAAATGATCCCGAGCGAGTATTTTCCTGATTTCAGAAATGTATCTAAATTTTAACAATTTTCAAAAAGTTTATGTTTCAATTGCAATTGTAATGGAATTTAAAAAAAACATTACCATTAATCAATGAAATCAAACACTTATACCCGTAATTTCAAGCAATAAATACCTACCGGTGCTTAGATATCTATTGATTGAAGCACTGGTAGGTATATGTTGCTTAAAATAACCGGCATTACACGTCATTATCATTATTTAAAAGAAATGTTAATGAAATCATCAATTAATAAGTACAATAAATTAATTAGTCTCATGTATGGTTAAAATAATAATTAATGTTAACTCCCTATATATTTGACTTTAACTATTAACAATTGTTAAGCACTAAACTCTGGATATTTTGAGATAAGTTAATTATTTTTTTATTATTAATTATGGAGATGTGAGATCGAGTTTTTAAGTTTTATAATTTTATAAATTGCTTTTAACTTTTACAAAATATCTTTTAACAAAATAAGATATTTTTGCTTAATAATTTTTTTTTTTTTTTTTTGTTGAATTATTTTCCACACAACATTTAATGTTTAATTTTTGCCATTTCAATATGTATTTTTAAAAACCTTTTTGGTTTTCACTTAAAAATTCATTATTTAAAACGTATTAAAGGAGCTATATTTTCACTTAATATTTTACTTGATTTAAATCTTTCATATACTTTTAAAACGTGATTAAATGCGAAATTTTAGTATTTATAAATATTAGTCAAAAATCTATTTATTTGTTTCTACCCAGTGTTATAATTTGTATAAAATTTTAGTTGTTAGTTATTGTAGAAAACTGCAAATGAACGAAAAACTGTCAATTAGATTTCTTATTAAAAATTTTTAAAACTATTTATATATTTATTTGCATTTAAAGAAACATTCTGAAATAAAACTAAAAACAAGAGATTAAAAACGAAATTATCACTTTACACAGAGAAATAAATACATTTTTATATGTACATATCCTCGCATCGTTACTTTTAATGTAATGTCATGTTATACGACATACTTATTTGAGGATTAAATATCGAATGAGAAGGATTTGCCAATGCAGATATAGGCATTGGTGTTATTAAATGTGAAGGTGTGGTAGCGCCGCCAGCACTACGTTTTATTTTAATAACTTTACTACCCTGTTTAGCTTGTTTCATAATATTGGGCGGTATAGGCTTACTACGATCTGCCTCCCATTCGGCACGATGTAAACGTTGCCGATGTTTATACATATTGGCATTTGAAAAGAATGTCATGGGACAGTTGGGACAGGTATACAATACCTCTCCGGTGTGTACGGAAGTATGTTCCTAAGGAAATTGAAAGCATAATACATATTTATAATGTAATTGGACGAATATATAAAATCATTATTTACCCTTAAATCTTGTGCTCTCTTAAATGCCTTCTCGCACATGGTGCATTGGAATTTTCTTATACATTCATGATTATGATAGATATGTCTTTTAAGTGCTCTAGCTGTTGACGAAACCTTATTGCATATGTGACAACGATGTTCCATTTGTATGCCATCGTGTATATTTTTCATGTGTTGTTTCAGACCCGACAAATGCCTCAGCCATGCACCGCATATTTCACATTGCTGTGGTACTGGTGCTGGTTTTGGTATGTCCGAATGTTCTAGTTCGTGATGTTTTTTCAAACTGTAGGTGCTCTTAAATGTTTTGCCACATTTATCGCATATAACATTACGCTGTGGATCATGTACACTACGCATGTGATCCTTTAGTTTGGTTTCAGTTGGACATCTATAAGAAAAATAAAAGGGTAGAAATTATTGAAATTTTAAAAAATATCAAAATAACTTACAAAGAGAGAGTGAGAAGTTTTTTTGTTCAGAATCCATAATTATGATTTGATTGTTTCATATTTTATTTGTTTTTTTTTTTTTCTTTATAAAGTATAAGTCACTATAACATATTAAACGACACAATTTTTTATACAAATGTTTAAGTTTGTAATCTTATTGTAATATTTTTAAAATTTTAATTGAACTTAATTTTGTTCTTTGAATGAAAAAACTTATTCGCTTCAAAATGATGTAAAAAACAAATTTAAAAATTTAAAAATTATTTGCTGTAGAGGAAAAATATGAGTTCCGTCTAATAACGTTACTAACTGAAAGAGATAATTAAAACTTAAGTACGTTAGATAATTATTGTTGCATAAAACTGATCAGTGGCATAAAATGTTCATATAAATTATGATTTTGGTTAAAACAAAATTAATTACAAAACTTTGTTACTTCTGCAATTGATTTAAAATGATAAAATAGTTTTTTTTATATCGAAATTAACAAATAAAACATCGATTTGGTTGTTACTATCATTGATATCAAATTTTAGTTATTTTTGCTATAAATTTTATAATAGAAAAAAATGTAACATTTTTTTAAATTATAAATTCATTTAAAGGTATTTTGAAAACAAAACAGCGCATTATTATTATTATTATTACAGAACTCCTTTTGAAACGCCTTTAATGTTTTTTTTTAATTGCTTGACTTTAAGTTCTATTAATTCTCCTTCGGTATTAATAATATAAAAAGAAAAAATTATCATCATGTTTTGAATTCACATTAAAATCCGGAATGACTTCAGTATTTTAAATTCGAATGTGTTGTTCAGGAAGTTAAAATTTGTAAATATCATAACGTTACCCTACACCACTTTGTGGATAGGTTATTAATAAGTTTGTGCTGATGTTTGCATCTACAAAAATGTTGGAACTGCAGCCAACTCTTAGTTAACCGATTTTGAGCCGATTTTGCGATGTCTGTCTGTCTGTCTGATTATTTATTTTTGTTCGAATGCTACAGGCCTCAAATATTTTAAAATACTTTAAACAAATTTGTTGCACTGTCCCATATTTAAACTTTGTGCCCATATAAAGACCCCAAAAATTGGTCTTATATCGATTTTGTTTAGAACCGTTCAATGCTTAGACCAAGTGCAAATATAAATTTATTTTGATGAAATTTAGTACACTGATTAAAAGCTCAGTGACAATCCGAATCGCTTTTGATGGAAATCGGTACATGTTAAGACTTAGTCCGCTTACAAATGTAACCCAAAATGAGTTTAAATGCAACTACAATGCAACTGATAAATTCAAAAGTATCTGGCTCATATTTGATTAATAATACCCTAATTAATAATTACGCAGCATAAGAGTGGACCACATTCCTGATTTTCCCAGAAATATACCGCCGAGCCATTATAACAGGTGTGGAAACAGGAAATAGTTGCAGGGGGCAAAAGCTGGAGAATATGCTACATGGGGTAGCTGTTGATAGTCCAGTTGATAGAATTTTTGCAACTGTTTTGAAGGAGTCACATGTATTACTTGAAAAACTTTTAACTTTTTGACAAGAGGTATTTAATTTAACTCTACTGGTGGAGTAGTAGACCGTCCGAGATCTGTCCAACGCAGTGGGCGAACTCCAAGAGCTTTTAAAGTCGCAATGAATCAAATTTAACAAAATCCAGTACGCATTTACAGTGAACAGCAAGTCATGGCACCCCTGGCAAAATGAAACATTTACCCAAATTTCTCAAACATTACGTAACTGAAAATGTGACACTTATTTTTATTTTGTGTATTCCACCGCAAATCCAAAAAATATTTCCCTTGTTCAGAAGTGCACCTAAAACATTTTCGGAGCTGAAGGAATCATTTGGGAAGCTGCACGTACTGCTGGCAAGAAGCTGCACTTTAGCGTAACAAATAGAAAAAGCTATGGATTCGCAACGGAATAAAAAATTAAAGCAAACGACATTTAGGAAAAAGCAATCTTCTCGAACAAATCAAAATTTTACATTTTTGGATCGAACGGACGTGAATTGGTGTGGCGCAAAAAGTGCGACGAGCTAGATCCAAAGAATATTATAAAAACTTTGAAGTATGGAGAGGATGGTTGCATTGTCGGCAATCAATGTTAGCAATTTTATGTTCATTGATAAGACAATGGACAAAACAGTTTACATTCCGAAAGAAAATCTTAAGTGTGCTGAAAAATAAATATTCGAGATAGTAAATATTTTGAACATGACAATGATCCTCAGCATACACGAGCTGACTTTAATATGTGGATTGCAACCCTCTTCAAAGTCCCAAATTGAATCATATTGATTAAATGTGGGATAATTTAGAAAAACGCATACGAAAATACTTTTGACTGAATGGGGCCAAATATACGAAAACTACAGGGTGGGTCATTTAAAATTTTAAATTTGAATCGGCTATAAAACAAGTAAAAAAGGGCTAAATTCGGCTGTGCCGAATCTTTGAATACCCTCCACCAAAGGGATGAAGATGATATACGTATATACTAAATTTTGCATGAACTGTAATATGAATATGTTTTGTCAATTTATGTAACGAACTTTTGTTATTTAGTTTTATTAATGTTATTTATTTAGTTTTAGTAATGTTAATTACAGACGTCTGCTCTGTTAGCGACTTTAACATTGTTGCTTCTTACGTTAACATAGTTATTAGAGTAACACACATATGTATAGCTCTAAGAATGTTATTATTCTCATACTATGTAATCGAACAATAAGAAGACTTAATAACATTTTTACTTACTTAACAGAAAAAAAAATAGATACAGAAAAATTGTACAAATTTGTATGGAAAATTTAGAGGTACCTTCACATTTTCACTCATAACTTTTGAACCGCTTGACCGATTTTGCTCATTTTAAATACCAAACTGCTCGGGAGGATGTTCAATAATCTGGGTAAAAAAAAGGCACCCCCGCTTGCGTCTTCGCGTCGTGATCGTGATTTCAACAGACAGACATACAGACAGACAGACGGACATCGCTAAATCGACTTAAAATTGCATAAGGATCACGAATATATATACTTTATGGGGTCTTAAACCTATATTTCGACATATTACAAACGGAATGACAAAATGATATATACCCTCACCATATATGGTGGAGGGTATAAAAAAGTACTGATTATTTTTTATTGGAAAGGTTGAACTTTCGTCATTTAAGAATGGAACACAATATCATTCATATGACTTCCAGGACTGGCTCGGCAGTACCTCATCCGATCAAACCAATTTTTCAGTACATTTTTGATTGTTGCGGCTCGAATCTCTTCAATGGCAACTTCAATTTCATATTTCAATGTTTGCCAATTGTCTCTGAATGATTTGCCTAAAATTTATCCTTAATGGCTCGCCACAGAAAATAATCCAAAGGGGTCAAATCACAGCTCCGAGGGGGTCAATTGACATCACATTTTCGTCTAATTATTTGATTTTCAAAAACAGTGCATAAAATATCGATGGTTGCGTTAGCTGTGTTACATGTATAACATGTGTGTTCTTGTTGAAACCAAATGTCGTCCATGTCATTCTCTTGAATATTTGGAATATTACGGCGGCTCCTTGCTCATTTTCGAGCAAAAATGGCTCAGTCGCTTCAGTCATACGAATGATATTGTGTCCATTCTTATATGACAAACTTTAACCTTTCCAATAAAACCAGACATTTTAAAAAATAATCAGTATTCAAATTTTAAATTTTAAATCACAAACTTTTTTGTGTATAGGGTGGCTATACACAAAAAAGTTTGTCCCCTCACTTCCGACATGATTGATTGAAGTTCTACGAATAATTATTAGGTAAAGCAATTCAGTTCAAAACTCACAAAATTTTAATAAAGTTTTGTTATTTTTTTCAGGGGTACCATGTCTTTTGCTGTTCGCTGTATAGTGTGTGAGATGTATGGAATTCATCTCTGATATGTACCAGCCAGAACAGAGTAATATTTTTTGTTCCTGTGTGGTTATTAGATTAGTTTTTGTGGCTTTAGATAAGAAAACTAATGCATTTTTTTTATCGGGTATACAAGTTAATAATGTAGATTTTTTTGTTTGAAAAATGCATTTATTATAATAACAAAATGAATTAATAGATTATTCAAAGTATTGCCCATCGTTAGCCACCGGTCTTGCAACATGTGGCCGAGCGTGGTCATGATGGAAGATTATGGCCTCGTGTCTGGTCGAATATTGTGGTCGTTTTTCGTTGATTGCTCTCTTCAAACGAATCAATTGTGTTCGGTACATGTTCCCTGTGATCGTCTGACCCGATTTCAACAGCTCATAATACAAAACATCCTTCTGATCCCATCAAATACAGAGCATTACCTTCGCGTATAGGATATTCGGCTTCGACGATGATTTGGTTGGTTGGCCGGGCTTTACATATGACCTTTTGCGGTTAAGGTTATCGTCATGTATCCATTTTTCATCACCAGTAACAATACTTCTTTTTGTAGCGTTCAAGCAGCATTTTCGACATTCAAAATCGCCTTTCAACGTCTCTCGGCTTCAATTCATATGGGACCCAATTTCCTTTTATTTAAATGAATCATGCTTTTAAACGTAGAAAAATGGCTTGCTGCGTGACTCCCAATAATAATGCAAGTTCTTTTAGCGTTAGACAACAATACTTCCAATTTCTCTTCCCAAAACTTTTTCGGCAGACCAGGCCTCTCCCTGTCTTCTGTGTCGAAATCACCATTTTATTTGAGCTGGTGCATGTTGACCGTAAGCCTCTACCAACAATCGATAACTTTCAATAGCCGTTTTCTTCAAATGAAAGAAGATTTTCTGACTTCCCCGCAAAACAACTTTTTAGGGAAAAAATTCGACATTATTATAGCGATTGAAAAAAATGTGTTTTTACACTTTGGCGTCTATCGAATACTGAATTATAATGACAGATGTTTACCCTCCAAAATATCATATTTGATAGTTATGCCATCTGTTGTTCAAATCGACATTATTAACTTTTATACCCAATATATGATCTTAACTTGGTTTTGCTTTGCTTGCATTGCTTCTAAAGAAAATTGAGTTGAAATTTGCCTAAATTTTCTTATTCGCGAAAAATATTATTTTGTTACGGAAATTCTTTAGCTTATGTTTTTAATCGAATAATTTGTCATAATTTACAATGTTTATTTTCATTTGAACAATTTAAGGTCCAACTACAATTGACTTAAGTGACTAAAGCTAGATATCCGTATAAAACGAAATATAAAAAATTCTATGTACAAGTCCGATATTTTTAGTAGTTACAAACATCAGCACTAATGAGTTTGTACGTAGTGGTGTTAAATGTATTTTTTAGATATTTTTTAGAACCTTTTTAAAATACTAAAAACTTGTTTTTTAAAAATATAATTTTTGCATTGTTTTTCTTAACAACAATATGTTGTACTCAAGATATTGATACCTTTGTGAGTAATCTCTTAATTTAAGTTAATGAAAATTTTAAAAAAATATGAGTTCTTTTTAAAAAAATAAGTGGAATTAATTGGAATAAATTTTCTTTAAAGCCCTCGTCTTTATATTTAAAAATATTTATTCGATTTTAAAATTAAATGCAAAACATGGCCGTATAAACTAGTAGCAGAATATTTTTAAATTTTAAATAAATTTTAAAATTAAAAATATTTGTTCAATATTTTTTACAAACAAAAAAACTTTGATTGCATATTTCTTCTTTTCCCGAAAAGATTAATTTCAACATTACCTGTAAAAGAAAATCAAATTTATCTGTTAAGATTTCAGCTAATGGGACACTTTGTAAAAATGGTCTGTCCTAGATATTTATATTTAATCCCCAGAATTTGCATTACGACTCTTGTGTAACAAACGAAAATTTAAACTCGTTCGCTAGCTGCTGTGATATTAAATTATTTCAAGTTTTGTTGGGGGAAAGTCAATGGTATTACAGCTAAAACAAAATCATACTTATGGAGCTTCGCCGTATTCGATACTTAAATTAGTTAATTGAAGATTTTTAAAATAATTTTTCCAAGTTTGAGGTAAAAAATTTTGTAAATTGTCTTAAAACTAAATAAGTAAAATATATGCAATAAATAGATTAAGTTATCATAAAAATGTTTTTTGGTAATCTGTATTAAAAAAAATGTTTTTAAATATTATAGTTGAATTTTATAATAGCGGTTTATGGGCAAAGAATTTTAAAGTTTTTTTAAGGATTTTGCTTTCATATGTAGTTGATTATGTTAAATATTGGCCTTGATTGCTTTAAAAATTGTTGCTTTTCTCCATTTCCATAGTCTTTGTATAAGTTGTTATAATTCTTCATGTTTTTAAGAACGTGGCTTTTAAAAAGATGTTTTTTTTTTCTTAAATTGTATTTATTTCCCAAAGGATTTTTTGATTAAATTTGTATTTGTTTTTTTTTTTTAATTTTTCGTTTTGGCCAATTTGTGAATCTTCCATTTCATTTTTTAAAATCTGTTTTATTCATATTCTTTTGTTTAATTAGGCCACTTAAGGTAGGGAATTATAGTTGTTACTATTTTTTTTCATGTTTTTTTTTAACAACTTTTATCTTATACTATAAAATATAAAAAAATTCTTGTACTCACTTTTTCTTACATTCAGGACATTCAAATTTAAATTCTTCACGCGGTACATGTTTAGCCACCATATGATGTTCAAATGAAGCTTTCGATACGAAAGTCTTGGAACATTTTTCACACTGGAAGGTTTTTTTAACTTTTGAGGGCGGTGGATTGGGTAAATGTGTTAGTTCATGTGATTCTAATTGTGTAGAGTCGCGACACACCTTTTCACATGTTTTACATTTAAAATGTTCGGGATTGTAGTGAACCATAATATGTTCTGCGAGGAATTTACGTGTAGCAAAACGACGACCACAGCATTCAACAAAACCATGATCGTCATTATGATCGGTACGAAAATGAGCACGCATATCGCCGAATGTATGCACAAGCAGTTCACATTTGGGACAACGTAATTTCTCAAAGAACTTAGTAATGATATTATCAAATTCGGCCTGTTGGGCTTGACGTGCTTCGATTTCTTCACGAGACATACGTTTTGGTTCCACCGCAGGTTTGTCGCGTTTTTTATATTTCTTAGGAGTATTACGTTCTTTTTTCTTAATGACAGCAAATTTCTCTTTTTTATTGGCTTCACCCCAATCGGAGGCATTCGAGCCATCAGAATCGAAATCTACGTCTGAGGAGTCATCAGAATTTTTCTGATAATTATCGTCATCGTCATCATCATCATCGTCGTCTTGGCCAGCATTATCATTATCATTATCATCATGTGCATAAGCATCATCATCGTATTGATCATTATCGCCCGTGGCTAATTTATCAAATACTGATGTTTCTTCCCCAGAAGTTTCAGTTTTAATTTGTGACACTGCAGTGCTGGAAGTTTGTGCTGCTGTGGAACAGGAGGGCTCCTCTTCATTGTCATCTTTTTCATTTTTAACTTTTATCGCTTCTTGTTGTTGTTGTTTTTTTGAACGTTTGGTACGTGGCGTTGGCAAAGTTTTAGCCGGTTTATCCGCATCCCCCTTACGTGGTCTACCTCTTCTTTTACTACTCTTATCATCGGAAATATCCAAAGTTGTAGTTAATAACGATTTATTGATATCCTCCAAGGATTCCGAAGTATTAAGAACATCTTTAGCGAAAGGTTCACTTTCCGCAAACACATTTAAACTTGAATCTTTATCGTTAGCAGGAGATTGTTCTTTTTTAATACGTTTCGCGGATACTTTTGGACTTTGTTCTCTTGTCGATTGGCGTACTCGCCGATTTGATCTTGTGGGTCTTTCATTAGCTGCCTCAGTTTCTAATATTTCGATTTGTGGCAATAAATCCAAGTCATTTACCTCAACTTTAACCTCTGAATCAAATAGACTATCATCCGGCAAACAATTATCAGTTTTGAAAGGATCTTGAGCCATCGAAGAGGTATAATCTTCAGACTTAACATCCTGATCATCTATTACTATGGTTTTAACTTCCAAATCTTTGTGGACCTCTTCTACTCTTTGATATAGTATATGAAAATCCCTTACTACTTCCCAACAAGTCATACATACTTTTTGCACATATTCACTGTTCCGGTTTGTCTAGATACATAAAAAATGCAGACATTACAAAAAATTGCAAAAATTAAAGCTTAAGTACTCTACTTACCTTTAAGCAGAAATGTTTATTAATTATCGCACTAATATTTAATTTTTCTCCTTCATCACCGAATATTTCCAGAAATTTGGGACCCGGTATTGTTGGATATTCCAAGCATAGGAGACATTTATTAACCACCATGTTGGTTTTATTGTTTGTGTGCCGTCGACAGGCTTCGATTTTTCTTGCTAATTTTGTACTTTTTAACGGTTTTTCTTTTTTTTTTTATCCAAAGCTTATATTTTATTTCTAACGTCCACTTTTATTATCATTTTTTTATAACAATTTTAAATATTTATTATAATTTAAATATTCATTTTTATATTTTTACATGAAAAATTTAGCACAAAAACGATTTTTTTTTCTTTTTCCGACGCTACACAAGCGGAGAACCAAGTTGTACAAATCGGTTGACAGCTTAAACAGGCCGTCAATGTTTTTCAAACTACAGCCGCTGGTTAGTTACTTGAATAATCGGCGAAAATTTTATTTGGTTTTTATGTAATTTTAAGTATTCGATAAAAAAAAAAAAAATTCCCCGAACTAAACGATCCAAATTACTATGTGGATTCATGATAGTTCTTTACAGGTGATGCTGAAAGTATCTGCCTGTTATTTGCATTTGCTCAGAAAATCATCATTGCTCCATTATGTTATCAGCTTTGAAAAGTTATGACGAAACCATCTGTGTATTTTTGCATTGTGTGCAAAACACCATTGTCAGCAGCAGTATTAATTTTTTTGTATCGTATCGTTCAACAGTTTGGTAAAAGTAGCATCCTTTACTAACCCATAAACCACGTTATATTAATCTAAAATAGATAACAAGGCGCTGTATTCTAGTTATTTCTTTATTTAATAAGAAATTTTACAAAATTAGATGTGCCACAGCTTTAAAAGTTATAAGCTCGAAAAAAATTTTCCAGTAAAAATACAATCAATTTTATTATCTATTAACCATGTAGGGCAAAACGACGATAATATTGACAACAATATTGCAAGGTGAACATGTTTTTTTAAAGCTATATTGAAGATAAATAGAGTACTACACGCTGCAGGGTGGAGTGGAGTAAAATAGAGATGGAACGATACAGCAATTTTGTAAGTGCAAAATAAATCCTCTGCAAAATTTTTGTTCTTTCGGTAAGTCAACTTTGATAGCTTGCCGCATAAACACAGCTTTTATAACAAATTATACTATAAAAATCAGAATGTTCTGATATACTTAGTTGTATGAAAATGACCCAACCAACAATGATAGGTTGCTGCATAAACAAAGCTTTTGCATAACGTGCTTGTATCACTATGCAATTTTAATTTTGTTCTATTTATGTTTTGTGTACATCTTTTGGGTTATATTGAAATTATTATTGCATAAAATATTGAGGGGATATTATATAAGAAATATGTTGCATTTAATGCAAGGATGCCCAAGCCCTATGCGCTTGATGCTTATTTGTTTTTGTAAAAGCACTTAGCTATAGGCTGTGTGTTTTAATACACATAGAGGACTCAGCACTAGCAATACGAAATACACAAACAACTTTTATTAGTTTTTTTTGTGGTTCTTCACTGTATACACGCAAGTGCAAAGCAACAACACTTTCGTATGCTTTGCTGGTAAAATATTGACGACAGCGATCATGAATGTAGATATTGTTTTTGTTTAACGTATGATATGAAACATTATTTTTTCTTTGTATGCATTGGTTTTTACAATAAAATATATTGAATCAAAATTAGTTATTCTTTAAATGTATTGGTGTTTGCTCTTCCATAAGGAACTTTTGGGCCCCCTTATTTAACGTATGGCGTGTAACAAAATGATAAAAAAAAACAATGTGTCATTAGGTCTGTACGAGGTAATTTTGGGTAAAGTATGGTAAAATGAGTGTAGGCAAAAAATTCTCTCACAAAACCATAAAAATGCCCAAAATACTGCGAACGCACAAAACCACATTTCATACACAAAAATTAACGTCAAATTTTTTCATATTAAAAAACAGCTTAATTACTAAGTATATTTTAAATGGCAAATATCTATTTACATTTTCAAATGTATTTTTCATCATTAAGAAGGAAAAGTTGTTTATAGTAAACTTTTATTTAACTTTAATTTTTTTTTTTCAAAATGAAACAGTTAATTTATTAGCAGTAGCTGATGATTTGACAATTTTACCATATTACCCAAACAAAAAGTACGGGTAAGTTCTGGTAAAAAGAGAAACACAACTTCTCTCTCATGAACGCTCTCATTTGCCCAATTTTTGTTACAAGAAACGCTTTCTGGTAAGATTGGGTTCCAGCGGTAACGTACGTCGAACACACCTATTATACTGTATATATTATTGCAAAATATGTATAGGCCTTTTCCATATAAAAAAATTGAAATTGTCAATTATTGTTTTAAACTTGAAAAACGAGATAGATGAAATTGTTTAAATGAACTAGGTCTAGCCGATCTGACCAGTTGACCAGTTGATTGCTCAAACGAAACCATTACATATCAATAAAAATATCTATTTTTAAATGAGAAACTAATTCTCTAAGCCTAATAGGGCAAGAGTTAACTAAATCTTGTGGCAACAATTTTGTTTGCTTTTACATTAAAAATGTTCAGTGTATTAAAAATAGAATCTGGTAACTCTGTTGCGGGTTATCATTATACGTTGAATGCTGAATAATAGCAAGGAAGAAGAAGATCTCCACAATGTGTTTTCTTTTTGAGAACTCAGTTTTCTTTTAATTTATAAAATATTGAATTATATCAGAATGGAATCAAGAAAACTTGAGTATGATTCCTCCCTGGGAGGTCCTGTTGTGCTGGGTACACATATGCCCACCTATAAATATGCAGCATCCGCCTTAAAGGAACTAAAAGAACTGGTAGGAGCAACCAAGCAAAGTTTTTCAAATAAATTAGTATTCCAAACATTGCCCAAGCATATGAGACGCAGAGCTATGTCACATCACCCCAAAAGATTGCCTAGAAAATATAGAGCAGCTCACATTCATCAAATGTCCAAATCGGGGAAACCACAAGCCACAAAAAGACCTTCAAGAAAACATCGAAGAAGACCACAAAATTTACTACGGGACTACTTGAGAAGGCAAAGAAAGCATAAATGGTTGGAAACACATATATGGCATGCCAAACGTTTTCATATGATCGAAAAATGGGGCTACAAACTGCCCTATGCCAGTTGTGATAAAACATATCGAGCTTGTTATAGAGCTTCAGCGGAGCACTGTTTATTGCAAGATATTTCTTTTTATGCCTGTCTAGAAATGAGCGGAAATGTGGATGAGCTAGCTAAGGGATTTCAGCGTCTAACCAGTAGGGAATGTGGTTTATCTGTTACAGCAAAGACTTTTCTGACAGGTCGAAGGGAAGGTTGTATAGATATTTTCAAAGATGGGCAATATCCTTATAATGCTTTAGGAAAAGTTAACTTTATGTGGCGTTTTAAAGATGAGGATTATAAGGAAAGCAATGGTAAGAGGACTTTATGGTTGTGGCTACATCCTGCCGCCTATAGCTTGATTTTAGAAGAATTGATTAAAGTTTTTGAATTAAAAAATAAAAAAACAACTAAAGTGCCTTTAGAAAATCTATCAGAATCATTGGACAAGTCTGCTGAAATGGGAACAGATAAAGATGATAATAGTTCAAGTGAAAATAAAGCAAAATCTATTAAAAAAGTTCCGGTTAAAAAACAAAGACGTTTACAATTTATGACCAAAACAACAGCACGTTTAAATACTCCGCTATATACCAATTCTACTGGAACTGTAGAACTTCGAGAACTGCAAGATACTTTAAATAGATTTCGTCTAACAGGACCTTTGGCACAAAGTATTTTACAACAGGCTTTTAAAGTTAAAGATTTAGCAAATGTAGCAAATCAATCCAAGTCTTGGATTTCTGAGGAACTTGAAAAATATTCAAATTTTTTACTTCATCATAGAAATCAACAAGAGTTTTGGTCAAAGTGTCATGAATTTATAACATCACCTGGCGAATTATTATCAAATATGATATTAGCTTTAAACATCGAAGATCCACGTCTTCATAGACCACAAAAAAGATCAAAAGCTACATCGATTCACAAACCTCAAGCTTTCTTTGATACCCAACAACTTTTAATAGATTGCAAACCTTCGCTCAGCTCTTCTGCCTTATGGTTGGATGATTGTAGAAATCAAATATCTTCTAATATGTTAAGTACTCATAAGTATTGTTCTCTTAGAGCTAAACATGTTATAGTACCAGGTAAACCATGTAAATTTGAAGACTCTATGCAACCAATACCAGTGTTATTAATACAAAGACCTGGCGCTCAAGATTGTGATTATAAACGTTTAGCTTATGGTTGTGGTTGGGATATTATAGCACCAGCTGGTTATGGTATGCCTATATGGTTGTCATTAATAATGTGGGGTGCTAGACCGGGTGGCTTAAGAGAATTTGAGTCTATTGCAAGAGAAATGGGTACCGAACAACATTTGCCCGATACGGTGGGAGGTAAGTAAAAACTGGGGGGAAAAAAACATTTTTTTTTATAATTAAAAAATTTAAGATTTAAAAATTGTAAAATTTTTTTAGTGTTATTTTTTGGACAGTATGTTGAAATTTAAATGATCCTTTCGATAACGTTCTTATTGTAAGTAAAGAAAAATTGTCTTGGTGTAATGTTATTGTAATAATGTAATAATTTTAATATATCTAATAGACGGTTCCTTGAAAAAGTAGACAAATAATCTACGAAACATTGGAACAACATGTAATTAAAAAACTGCTTTTTATTTACACTGAAAAATAACGTTAGGCCTGATTAGCTTATTGAAAGGATCATTTAAAAATAAAATTTAAATTTTTTTGCAAAAAAAAAAATAATTGTTTTATGAAATTATTTTTTTAGATCAAAACTGTGTTAAAATATTTCTTCAAAAAGTTTAATTTCTTACAATTTTTTTTAATGTTAATTTAAAAAAAAAAAAAAAAATTTGTTAAAAAAGAGATGAAAAAAGTGTTAAATGTATTTTTTTTTTTTTGATAAACAAATTTTGATATTTATTATTCACCTCAAGGCGTCTGGTGAAAAATATGTTAAAATGTATATAAAATTGTTCTCAAATTCACTGGATCGAAATCCCGTCTTGGCTGTACAGTGTCAGCTGATTTAAATTAAGATTTTAAAAATTATAAAATTTTAAAAATGCTTTTACAAAAAATTAGTTTGAAGAAATTATTTGTTTAGATCAAAAATATGCTGTTAACATATTTCTTCAAAAAAATTAATTTCTTACAATTTTTTTTTTTTAAATTACATTTTATTAAAGAAGTTAAGAGGTGAAAAAAGTATTAAATGTATTTTTTTTTTGATAAACAAATTTTGATATTTATTATTCACCTCAAGGCGTCTTGTGAAAAAATGTCAAAATGTATATAAAATTGTTCTTAAATTCACAGCATCGAAATCCCGCTATTAAAGTTTATATTCTGAGCTAGAGCTTCGAAGATTAAATTCTATTTTAAACGAACGAATGTCCTTTCAAACAGTCGCAGAGAATTCATTCTTTGGAATTTATTTCTATCAATTTATCTAATTTTATTTTCATTTGATTAAGAATTTTGGGTACTAAATTCAATTTTCATCATTTAATTAAAAATTAACAATTGTTTTTTTATTTAGAAAATTTAAAAATTTCCTTCATATACAAGAAGAAAACAAAAACTAGTAATGATTGAATTTACGGTTAAAAATCATTAAAAAAAATCGCTAAATTTAGAAAAGAAAGTCGTTCAAATTAAAAAACAGAAAAAATCGCCAAAAGTAAGTCGTTCAAATTAAAAAAACAGAAAAAATCGCCAAAAGTAAAAAAGTAAAAAAAAAATCCGCTGAATTATAAAAAAACGTCATAATAAAAAGATGCTTTAATCTGAAAAAAAAATTAAATTGAAAAATAATTAATTTAAAACAAAAAAATAGACAAAAATTAAAAAAAAATGCCAAATTTAAAAAAAAAAAGTTAAATTGGATATAAGCTTATTTTTCGACTTAAGGGCGTGGGCTTTGGTCACTATAGATGCAAACAATTTTTCCTTTAGCTATTTTAATTTATGAGATATGAACGATTTTATCTAAAACTATGTTCATACTAAACCCTAAAAATAAGTATTTTCGTTTTTTTTTAATTTTCGATTTAATATTTGTGTAGAATTTGATGGTCGAAAACTTTTAACAAATGTGACTTCCTCAGCCCAAAATCGTCATCCTCTTTCATTTATCTCATTTAGTTTTCGGGAAAATAGCTATAATCCATTAAAAATGGATATCTGAGGTAAGTTTTAATTTGGCGTAAAACTTTTTCTCTAGCGCGAGATATAAACGATTAAAATTTAATTTCATCTATTCTGTACAATCTGGAGATTTTTTAAATTTTGGGCAATTATTTTTATTTTAGCATTTTTTTTTTTAATTTTGGCTACTATTGCATTTTAAGCGGTTTTTTAATTTTATAATTTTTTCTAAATTTGAGGGATTTTTTCAGGTTTGACGATTTCTTTTTAATTTCTGCCAATTTTTTTTTTAATTCAAGCGTTGGGAAATTTTGGTAAATTTTTCCCTACATAACAGTGAAAGGCATGAAAGAGTTGATTACTAAATTTTCATTGCGCACGGAACGGTTAATAAATAAATTCGATTTATAAAAGCTGAAGACGTCATTTGATTTGACGAAAATAACTATTACAATTGAATTTATTTTTTAATCATTATTACGCGTTCAATTGAATGAATTCCTTTGATTCAGTTAAAACATGAATTTGTTTCCGTTAAATTGCTACGTTATTGATCTTAAATTTTATATTTTAGGTAATTTAGTTTTAGGCATTTTTTATAGATTTATTTTTTATCTTTATATATGTATTGTAATTTGAGTGAATAAAATAAAATATATAAATTACATAATTACGTTACGATTAAGGTAGAACTCATTCAAAGAAAAGGTATTAATTCCTTTAAGCTCTATATGGAGAGCCTAAAAATACTTTCAGAAACATTATTTTATATTATTTTTCCTTCCTTTTCAGGGCTACAAATTGCTGCAGATCGTTATAATGAACTACACTCAAAATATTTTCGTTTACCACCCAATAAACGTTGTAATTATCGTAAATTTTCTATAGTATCACCATATCGAATACCCTTCCAACAGCTCATACGTGATTGGTATAATATCGCCTCAACGCCTTTAAACGCATCAACTAATATGCAGACCAAAACTTTTTTTATACTTAGAGAGCGTCTTAAATTGCAAGATTTAGCTGGCTGTGTTAAAAAATGTAATCTCTATAAATTTCCACAAAATCTACCAAACGAATGTTTAATACAAATAAAATTGACTATGAAATCTAGAGGTAATCCAAAGGATTTTTCAGTAATATGTTTGCCCACCAAAAAGGATATAAAAAGAAATTTGAAACAAATCAAATTTGATAATCATGAACCGGTATATGTGGAACCTTTACTAGGCGATCCAAATGAAAAAGAAAGAAATAAATTACGTTTGCAACATAAAAAATTGTTAAAACGTTTAAGATCCCAACGAGTTAGGGAGAAAAGAAAAAAACAGGTAGATGTTCTTAAATTAAAATATATCTTGTAAGAAAATATTAATCATGATTCTTTTTCAGGAATCTAGTACTACCAAGGTGTACATAAGACCAGCAGGCACTTCATCTTTATGTTTGGAACAATTTAAGAAAATGTCTCAATTATGGCTGCCTGAAGACACTGCCACTTTATTTAGTATACGCAAACAAGGTACTCGTGATTGTTTCGGTTATGTTTCCTTGTCGCAATTTTGTTTAACCGAGGGTACAGTGGGTTGTATAGGTTACGTGCATGTCGAGGGTTTAAAACAATTATTAAAATTATGTCAACAATGTCATTTGAAACAACCTTTATGTTTAATACGTTCTACCAATAGTCGTAATTATCGTTTTGCTAAATTTCATATTAATTTAGATGTATAAAATTAAATAAAATTTTGTATTTGTTATATTTATAACTAAGATAATTGAATATTTATTCTAATTATAGTCATTACTTGTAGCTGAGGTTTGTTTTCTATTTTGGTGGTAAATTTCCCGAATATTTTTGTACGAGTTTTTTCTTCCCATGTCCAATTTTACAATGATAATGCATATAAGAAAAGGAATTGAAAGTTTTCGGACTCCAGGCACAAGTATATAAAATATTACCGGTATGTAAAGCTATGTGCTTCTGAAATATACACAAAAAGTGGATTATACTAAAAGGTCCTTTTTGCTTATTATTCTAAGCAATCTGTAATTCTAGTGGCTTCCTAAAAGCCTTTTCACATATTGTACATTTATGCTTAAGATCTATTTTATCATTTTATGATACATGTAATCGAAGCACCTTAATGTTGGGCGAAGCCTTTGAACATATTGGACAAATACGCTTTAAAGCATTTTAGTTTACCACAAGTAGACCACATATATCACAATATATAGTGGGTGCTGTTTTACCATCATGTTCTAACATATGACGTTCGAACATTTCCTCCTTAGATTTTACAGATCTACCACAAATGGTACAAATTTGTATATACTTTTTTAAATGCACCATATGTGTATGTGTCAAAAGAATACTATTTGTGCCAAAACTAAAAAAAAAAAAAAATAGATAATAATTCTTTTTTGTAGGACTATTAAAATTATTCTCATAACATTTTTTATTTTGTAATTAATGATAACTCATTAATCGAATTCGTTAACTTTTCGTTATTGTCGGTTGAATAACTAAAGAAGATATTTTTGTAATATTAAAATTTTTAACAAGAGAATTGTTTATAAAATTTGAATTTTATCTGCTTTGAAATTTTATTTAGTAAGTTGTTCGGGGTTCATGTGAAGAAACTGTCATACTACATAAAAAAAAAACAAATTTTCACGATAATCAATTTCAAGATTAATATTTTGCTAGTGAAAAAGTGACATTTTGTGAACCGGTCGACCGGGTAGACCGGTAGACTGGTTAGATCGGTCTTTAAAACCGGTCGACTGGTTTTTACGGTCTACCCGGTTTACGCAGTTTACTGAAAGCTTTTTTTCCAAAATTTATAACAACGTATCTTGTGTTTATAAATGTCTACATATTTCGTATACTACACATTTATGTATTGTCTATGAAAGAGCAACGGTCTTTTTAGGTTCCATAAACGGCCTTTTAGTAACGTTTTTCGCAATCGGTCAAATTTTTGTAGAAACAATATAAACGTAATTTGGACCTTAAGTCCATTGAACAAATTTATTAAAGTTGTGGAGCAAAAATATTCCATACATTTATATGAAAATGCCCAGTCTTTTTCGAACCCATGTACGTCGTTCAATTTTCCACACTATTTATACCCTCCACCATATATGGTGTGGGTATATAACAGTTTGTCATTCCGTGTGTAACATGTCGATATACAGGTTTAGGACCTTTATGACCTTTAGGACCTGTCTGCTGATTTTTATCTAGATTAATGTACATCCTTTTGAGCAGTATCGTTCCAGCGGTTAAAAAGTTATGAGTGAAAATATATGACTGTATTTTAGCACAATCTCATAGTAGTGACTTGCAGGAAAAATATTTTCCCTTAGAATTAAATAATATTTTATATTCACATCAACAAATTTTTCCAACCTCAGAATTTGTTTTTACGTAAAAAAAAAGTTTTTCACCTCCATAATTTCACTTTTAATGTTTTTTACATCATATGTATCAAAAACAGTGAGAATTTTTTTTAGGACATTGGTAGAGGGTATTCATCGATTTGTTATTTTTTAGATCAGCTTTTGTGAAATTTTTCGTAAAATTTTTAACTGCATATAGGCATTTCCAGGATCGCGAACGGGACATTCGTACGCACTCAACTTGAAAAAAAATATGAAAACTCAAATTTTTTTTTAACTTTTTATAAATATTTAATAGCATTTTAGTAGAACAATTTTTGAGAACAAAAAGAAAATGATAAAATATGAACGTTCTCCAAATATTTTGGATAAACTTGCGATCGCGAACGGGACAAAAAATGTAAGTCAGTTTATTAAATGGAGATTATTTTTTAACTAAAGCAGAGATATAAAGATTTTATTTAGCATTTTGTTTTTTTTTTATTATCCTTGTTATTATTTTTTTTTTAAATATTTTTTTTAGAATCGCGAACGGGACATCGCGAACGGGACAATGATTCCAAAGGCATTTTTTAGGTTTATTTATGGATCAAAATGTTTTAGGTTTGGTTTTTTTAAATGATCTCGGTTATTTTGTTTTGAATTGTAAATATCAAACTATTCCGATCAACGTTCACGGAGAACTAAACACAAATGCTAATTTTCGGTCGCGAACGGGATAGAAGAATGTAGTACAAAGAATCTTTGAATTATACCGTTATTCGGAGTTTGCTTGATCTCTACTGTGGTGTTTTTAAATATTTATTGTTGGTATATTTAGTCTATAAGAAGAGTGCAATCGACATGATATGTAACACTTAGAAATAACTCAAGGAAAAATGTCAATTAAAAACGCTAAAACCAAAAAAAGCAAAGCTGCTCTTTGCAGACCACTTTTCTTAAATTACAAATGGTAATATGTATTTAATTAGGTATATTCTTAAAATCCAATGCATTAACCAACTAAATTTTCTCAGAAAAGTCTTTTTTCTTCAACTTTAATATTTTGGTAGCGGTTGACCTTTCTGTGGAAATACCCATATACCTTTGTTTTAATTGTGATTTTCAGTAGATTCTATCGACAAACTTTTTTAAGAAGAGACCAAATAAACAAACACGTCACTTTTTAGTGACCCATTTCCACATACTTCCCAAATTATATAAATTAGGTAACAAAAAAAGGTGCGTATTTAAGACACCAATCTTATATTTGAGATTGGTCTGCTAAAAATGTATAGCAGTTTGCTAGTTTTCTCCCCTCTTATTGCATATCTTAATTTCATCAATATCAGTGGATCCCCCAAAGGATACCTTCTTTGATAATAAAGAATTGAATTGAAATAAAACGTTAAAAAAACGTATTTTTTTGTTTGGGGGGCAAAAAAAAGCCCCCCAAACAGAACTTTTTCGAGTGTTAGAATTTTAAAAATTATAGTTTTTAATTTGTATTTTTTCAAATATTCAACTATTTAAGAAATGCAATATTTACTAAAACACCGCTGCAATCGAATAGAGAATAAGTTTTGAGAACACGAAAAATCTTACAAGTCTTTTCTTTTAGTAATTTTTGAATCACTTCCACAGCAAAATTTTAATTTTTCGGAAAAATCTGTGTGCACATAAAAAGTTGACAAAATTCCAATATAATTTCTTATATGTATATTGAAACTAAAAACTTAGTCTTAAACATATATCGGGTCAAACTGGTTGGTCACCCTAATTTTTACCATACATATGTAAACAAAAATTTAAGAACACAATAATTTACAAACAATTGTGTTAACAAGTTATTTAAACAAATGGTTTTGTTATATGTATATAAACGACTTTTCACAAAGCCAAAATTCATAAATCCATTTCCGTTTCCATTACTTAAATACCTGTTATCAAAAAAGCATTAAAATGGCAACTCTAACAATTAAGTTATCAGTCGTTCTCTTTCATTTTTATTACTTGCATTTTCTTTGGTTCTTATTTGTCGGCTAAATTGTGCGTGCCTTACCATTTGATGTCTCCGCGTAAATTAAAGAAAACAAATTACAATTATGGAAAAATCGCAGAAATTAATAAAAACAAGTAAAAAAGGGCTAAATTTGGCTGTGCCGAATCTTTGAATACCCTCCACCATAGGGGCTGAAGATGATATACGTATATACTAAATTTTGCATGAACTGAAATATGAATATGTTTTGTCAATTTATCTAACGAACTTTTGTTATTTAGTTTTAGTAATGTTATTTATTTAGTTTAGCAATGTTATTTACAGAGGTCTGCTCTGTTAGCGACTTTAACATTGTTGATTTTTACGTTAAATTAGTTTTCAGAGTAACACACATATAGCTCTAAGAATGTTATTATTCTCATACTATGTAATCGAACAATAAGAAGACTTAATAACATTTTTACTTACTTAACAGAAAAAAAAAATAGATACAGAAAAATTGTACAAATTTGTATGGAAAATTTAGAGGTACCTTCAGATTTTCACTCATAACTTTTGAACCGCTTAACCGATTTTGCTCATTTTAAATACCAAACTGCCCGTTCAATAATCTGGGTAAAAATAGGCACCCCCGCTTGCGTCTTTGCGTCGTGATCGCCATTTCAACAGACAGACAGACGAACGGACAGACAGACAGACGGACATCGCTAAATCGACTTAAAATTGCATAAGGATCACGAATATATATACTTTATGGGGTCTTAAACCTATATTTCGACATGTTACAAACGGAATGACAAACTGATATATACCCTCACCATATATGGTGGAGGGTATAAAAATTGTGAAAAATGTTAAATTTTATTTTATTTGATAAAAGTTTATATAAATAATAGCAAAAAATATGGTACAAATAGTTCTTTCATGAAAAAAAAAAAATCATAATTTAGTAATACATATATGCCAATCTGTCGGTAAGAAGATCGTTCGTTAGTGTGTGTGTGGAAAAAAGTAAAGTCAAAGGAGCACCCCATTGGTTGAAAAAGTTATGTTTTTCTAAAATGCTCAATAATTTCATAAAGATGAAAGAAAAGAATGCAGACTTCATATTGGTTTTAATAAAAATAAATTTTATAAGTGTTGTCAATGAAAATAAATGTGTGATTATGTTAAATAATTTCACAAAAATTCCAAAAAAAAATGTTAAAAATATAAATAAAATAGTAAAAAGAGCTAAATAGAATAATGTATGAAAAAATATACGTTTAGTATATTAACATAAATATGGTATTTTTAACTGTTGTTAGTGAAAACAGAAAAAATGTAAGGTTATGTTTAAAAATTTCACAAAAATTTGAAAAAATGTTTTAAAATAAATAGCTATGAAAAAAATATACTTTTAGTATATTTATATAAGTATGGCATTTTTAAAGCCTATATGAAAGTTGCTAGTTTCTAGATTCAAGTTTTTTTGTCATCAGTGCATCAATTTGACAGATTGCTATTTGAATTTTTCGTATTTTTCACATAAGTTTGTGTGACCTCTTTTCTAATTTGGATTATTTTTACTGAAACTAGGAAGTGTCATACAAGCTTAAAGCCTGTATCACAATACGATTTATTTTGTATTGGATTTATATTAACAGCAATGTAAGTCAAATGGCAGGACTTGCTAGTTTCAGTATTAATAATTTTAATTAGAAGAAAGGTCAAATCAGCTTATGTGAAAAATAATGAGTATGAAGAGTTCAACAATAAAAAAATACCAATCTTGCAAATTGAGGTCGGTAAGGCAGTGTCATTGATATGATTTGCATTGATAGGCAAAAAAAAAATAGAATCTGGAAACTATCAATTGTCATATAGGCTTTACTTTATTTGCCAACATTTCTCAAATTATAGCCAACATTCGTGGCTTGCGTTCTAAAATTTTTCTAATAAACGTTTAATCTCAACATTTTTAATCAGAAGCTGAACTGAGCAATTTCTCAATTTGTGTTATCAACCGCCATCAAGTTTACATTATCCGGTAAGCCTATATGACACTTGCTAGAATTCGTATTGATTCTGTATTAACGAAAAATTGAGGAATTTTCTTATGAAAAAATAATGAGTGCTCCCATTTCATTTACATTGCTGTCAATATGAATCCAATACAAAATAAATGTAGTGTCACCTGGGCTACAAGTATTCTCTGTCGATACGAACTACATTAGAAAAAGGGAATGCTAAATCTGCCCAATATAATAAAAGTCAAAGGGTTTAATCTGACAATATTATTAAAAACTGATGTGCGAAACTTCTGTAATTTTGTCTTTAATACATAACTACAAATTCTTAAAAGTGATTATGTATTTTAGGTAATACGCCATGACGTCAAAGTTGGTAATGTGAAATATCGAACTATTTCCAAAAATGCCCAAAAAGCTTAAGTACATATTGAAAGGGATCTCTCAAAGAAGTTGTTTTGATCACGTACTTTATATCACGGAAACCCAGAACTGACAAAAGCCTTTTCGTACTCAAAATGGTGTAATGGTTGTTGATTGTGTTACGGCTGTAGTGTAATGTTTTGGTGCCAGGTCAGTTTCTCACATGAATAGAAAAAGTTGGGTGCTTCAAAGGGTGTGATCGAAAACTTTCGTTTTTCCTGATCTTACATGTGCCAAAAATATTTTTCTAAAGTAAACAAAAATGTATTTCCTACTGAAAAAACAGTGTTGATAAGGCAGCTAATTTTTAAAGCCAGTGCTGCAACATTTCTTTAACAACAGATGTTAGGGCTGGCAACTCTCCTGCCTTTTTTCATTTTGAGTTTTCAAATATGTACAAAGCTATAAGATGAACGATGATTATTGTTCAATCAAAGTTAAAATTCTACATTTTTAAAGATGTTACTTACCAAACTGTTGAACTGTAAGATTTAAAATTATTGTCTTTTACCAAATTTGTAACAACAGTTTAAAATATTTATTTAATATGGTAAATATTTAACTTTGAAAGTGGACGATAAACGATAATCGTCTTAAAGAATCTGGGCATAGGGCATCAATTCTGGTATTTTGAAAATGATGATCGATCAAACGATACGATTAATCGATATTGGTTTTTGTATGCATGCTGCACGCTCATCACTATCGTATCGTTTCGAAGAAAATTTGGTGTAAATTACTAGTTCTTTATACTAATTGTATACCATACTAATTCTAGTACTGTTAAGCCCTGACAGAAACCAACGTTAAAAGCTTCCCGCATAATCGCAGCTTCTATTGAAAAGATATTGACATCTATATAAATCAAACGAAGCGCTGCCTTACTGATATCCATTTGACAGATACTGATTAATTTTTCTCACACTCATTATTTTCTCATAAGAAAATTCGAAATCTGGGAAGTGTCATAAGGGCTTTACTGTTACTTTACTCTAATTTTTACTAGTTTTTTATGTATGTTTTCTTTTATCTACAGTTTAAAGTTATTTACCTATTAAAACCGGCATCAGTTATTTATTGCTTCTTCTATTTTCTCTCTCCAATTTTTCTTAGAAATCTCTAAAAAAGTTAAAAATAAATAAAGCAGTCGAAATATTGACACATTTTTGAGTAGACAAGAAATTTTTTTAAATCTTTTGTCAAAAGGATACTTATTTTGCTATCGTGCAATTTCAATCGTTTTGACGATGATTTTGTGCTTATAGGGAGAAAACTAGTTGCCAAAACAAAAAAAAGAAACGATAACAAAAATTTCAGTCACGTGAAGCAACATTATCGTCAAAACTGTATCGCCAGAAGATAATCATCTTATATAACTTGATTTTTTTTTTTAAATATTTCCTTAATTAATTTTTTTCATATAAAATAGGTAAATACAATATAGTACGCCTAGAGTATTCAAAAACCGAAACCGGTCAACCGGTTTCTATTCTTTTTAAAACCGATCGGTTTCGAGTATTTTGTAAATTCGAAGAAAACCGAAAACCGGTCTATTTTGTTCGGTTAACCGGTTTTTTTAATTACATCACCAACTGGGTTACCTGGTCTCTTTTATTTTTTCCGAACACTGTTATAATCGTTTGTTTGGTTATGAAGATTTAGATGTAAGTCTGATAGATTCCGATGAAGACCTTACTTTGGATATTCCAAATTCAAATAGTTTAATTTCTGATCTAAATAACACAATAAACAGTATTCAAAATCCTAAAAAAGAGACTGTACAAAATCATTCATCATTATATGTGACCTTCTCCGAGAAAAGGGGCCTAGTGTGTGAAAATGAAGTTTTGAGAAAATCGCATTTAAAGTTTATCACTGTGAACACACTTTCAGTTGGGAGATGCGATTTGGTATGGTTAGTTATAATTGGATGCCGACTTTGGTGACGTCATGCCTATGTGGTGACGTCTTTTTTTTCGTTTTTAGAGTGACAATTTAAAACCAAAAAAGTAAAATTTTAATGTTTTTCTCATTTTTATCGATTATGGGGGCTCTGCACCATCGAATTCAATGGTAAAAAAGTGGTTTACTGACTTTCGTTGTGACCTTACAAGCACTGATGACGCCCAGTTGAGGTCTCTACATCCAAAACAATTGAAAATATTCACGATATGGTGTTGGCCGATCGGAGATTGAATGTGCGATAGATTGTGGAAAACATATGCATCTCACATGGCTCAGTGGTTTCAATTTTGAACGATCACTTGGGTATGAGAAAGCTTTCCGCAAGGTGGCTGTCGCGTTTGCTCACAATCAACTACCAACGGAATCGTGTGACAGCTTAGTTTCCATTGCAAAAATCCATGAAGTAGACTACGAATTGCCCCCTCATTCGCCTTATTCTCCGGATTTGGCCCCCAGTGACTATTTCCTATTTCCAAACCTAAAGAAATGGCTCGGTGGAAGGAGATTTTGCTCCAGCAATAAAATTATTGATCAAACGAATGTCTATTTTATGAACCTCGAAAAATCCTGCTGTTAAACGCAAAGTAAATGACGGAATTACTCAAAATCTGACAGTAGTCTATTAAAAGGTATTGCATTTCATATAACTACGAGGGAAGTTCGAAAAGTCACGGACTTATTGAGCCGCCCTCGTATACGGAGACTACTGAAACCGTTGAGATTTATGGTATAGAGCCAGAGTTACTAAGGCTTGTAGGAACACAAAAATGCCGTTCAAACTTACAAACAGATGATCCAACGGAATTTTACAGATCAGTCTTATTCATTCCATATTTAGATGAAATAATCTCAAGTATGACAAATAGATTTTCCAATTATGAAAATGTGATAAATAATTTATACAATATTGTACCAAGCAGAGTCGTTTGCGGCTCGTCAAAAGAATTTTGTAGCCTCATAGATTTTTATCAAAATTATACAAAAGCGGAGAGAAGCTTCACAACACAAAAAGAATCAAAGCGTACTTTAGAAATTCAATGGGCGAAGTAAGACTATCTGCACTGGCTCTATTGTCCGTATATCGTGAAGAGGTAGACACAGACAAAATTATTGAGAGTTATGTTTCGAACAATCGTCAGCCAATATGAAAAATAAGTTTTAAATAAAAATTTAATATGAATTTTGAAGCTGTACATTGTGTTTTAAATACTTCAAATAGGTGGAAAATTTTGGATATTTACCAGCTTTTAAAAAAAATTAATGGAAAAAATATTTTTTTTTCATATGTATATGTTATGTATAAGTCATATATATAAAAATATATATGGTTTTGTATAAGGCATATATAAATAAACGACGGTCCCGTGTAAGCCATGTATTATTATATATAATTTTGTATGATATAATATATAGCATATCTCTTGATATCTGATTTTATAAAAATATTAATATAATTAGATGTGTTTATATATGACAAAATATAAGGTCATTTAAAAAAAATAATGTAATATATAATTATTTATAGTAATGCATACCGTCATATGCATGTGTATATGATAATATGTTATAAGATAAGGCCACATATGATTGTATTGAAACTTTTTACTCGGGTTGCTCCAAGAAACGTTAGGCCAAACCATAACCGACCTTAGCCGTACATTACCAGCACCATCCCGATCGTATTTTTCTTCCTGTGATGTTTTTTTTTACACTCAGAATATTATGTAGTTAACTGTTTGTAGTTTAATAAAAAAGTTTTCCGTTGCATTTAAAAATAAAGGAACATACATTTATTTTTCAAAGAAATATCTATATTAACTTTTTTATACATACATTTATTCGAAATCATGTACCATTTTTTTCAGTTTCATTTATTTTTTTTATTTGTTTGAAATTTAATAAAAATTTACCCACGAAACGAAAACTTGTGGTTTATTTGTGTCCATAACAATTATTACAAATTTAAATTTTGTTTGCTGTCTATTTCAAAAAAAAAAAAAAAATTCAAAAAATTTCAATTTGTTTTTTTATTTAAATTGGTTGTATATATACAAAATTTTTCAATACAAATTACAAGAACTTTATAAGCACACATACATATACAAACACATTCATACAAAAAGTGTTTATAGCTTCATATGCATACATACATTTTGTATTGTATGAGTATATTAAAAACAAAAAATTCAAAAACTGAAATAATTTGAAATAAATGAAAAAAACATTTATTTTTAACTGATTATATCACTTGTTTCTTACGGATGTGTCAGTTGATTAATCAACATTTAAAAATAAATAACAAATGACATTTAATTTAAATGAAAATTAAGTAGACCGGTTTTTAAATGAAATATCATTTCTTTTAAATGATATTTGCAGTTATTTTAACTTACAAAAACTCCTAATTTTTTAATACAAACTTTTTTATGTGAGAAAGTGATTTCTGTGATAGGGGCACGCAGAGAAAAAATATGGTTGCAACATGATAACTACTACTATATTGTGCTTGCTGCGATCGAGTATGGTTGTCACAATCAAGTTATTGGTTTTTTAACCATCAACATGGTCGCTATCACTATTATTATAGTAAATATTTTACTATTTTATGATTGCCACCTTCTATTTTATAACATAATTGGCTGTAACAAAAATTCTGATTATGAAAAAAATATGATAATTATTTAACCATAAAATGATGTCAGCAATCAATGAATAATTATAAATCAAATAAAACATTACTTCGATATTTACAGTCATAATATTGACTTGTTTTCATAAAAACCAAAATTTTATCAATTCAGTCAAATTTTTACTAAAATTGGACAAATATCAGATGGGTAGAAGATAACTTTTATTATCAATTTAATAATTGTCCCATTAAGATCCAGTTAATTTAATAATATATATTATTTACACTTATCCATTTATAAGATTCTATATAAATATACTTTTTTTAATTCTTTGCAATAAATAAACATTTTTTTTTAATAAAATATATTTATTAATTCATTTCTTGTAAAAAGTTCTCGGAATATTAATAAAATATTTTTTTAAAAAACCAAAATTTTTTTTTGTACGAAAACATTTTTAGATTCCATGAAATTTTCCTTAAACAAAAATTCTCAGTTTCCGCAAACCGTTTCTTAAATAAAAATTAATATATTCTTAAAAAAACTTAGATTCTAAGGTCTTTCTTTGAAAGAAAACTTTATAGATTCATCATGTAAAATACTTAGATTTTAAGGACTTTTTCTAAAAGAAAACTTTCTAAAAACTTTAAAAAAAATCTTAAAAAGTTCACAGAATCAAGGTTTTCTTTAAAAAAAGTTCTTAGAATCTATGATTTTTCCTTAACAATTTTTTTTCAAAAAGTACTTAATATCAAATGTTTTTTACGAAAAATAATTCATGGAAATATTAGATAGTCATATTATGTAAATTATAAAATCATAATATAATAACAAGGATCATATATAATTTTAGGGATCATATAATGGTAATCCAGGAATGATAATAAAGTTATAGGGGACCATAAAATATGACAACATATTGAGCATACTATCATTACGTGCAATCATGATATGATAAATTCAAAATAACAACATTTTTACTTAGAACTATAATATGATAATTTTTGAATCATAATATAACTGTAGGGACTATATTATGGTAAAAATATGGTCATTGTATAATTATAATATGATAATAATATTATAGTACGACTATGGTTGACACAACCATAAACCCAAAAATATATGATGCTCTTCGAATATGATTGCCTCAACCATGTTTTTTCTCTGCGTGGGTATATATGATTTTATAGAACTATATTTAGAACTATTTCTCAATCAATAACAATTTTCTCCTTAGAGGTATCGGAAGTGAAGATCTCATCACAACCGACTCATGTCCAAAAATATACTTAAGCCCGAAAGTCGGTTTGTTGTTCGCTCTCATTCAAACATTTATATATGTTTGCTTTCAAAGGCCTTGAATGTAATTTCAAAGATAAATACAAAAAACAATTGCAATTGAAAGTAAAAGTATGGGAAACAAGTTTAAAGGTTTAAACATATATTTGCATTGCTCTAAAGTTTAACCATTAATACAAAGATAACAGTAAAACTGGATTTTTTCCAAATAGGCACCATTGAAACTGCTAAAACAATTGCTTTTTGTAACAACTAAATTGGACACTGTGCTATTAAAACCTGACGTTAAAGTCATGTTGCACATTTGAAAGTGTTATTGTTGTTAGTGGTGTATTTGTTAAACAATTTTTGTTGTAAGTTTTGTACAAATACAATTTCGTTTTGCATAAATCTGTGCAAAAAAAAATGCAATTAAATATTTGTAAATAAAAACTAAATAAATTGTATTTAAATCAAAAGATTATCACATCACATATTTATAAAATGTATTAAATTAAACTGCTCAAATAGTTCAAAAGGCCTTAAAATTTAATTGCAAATTATAAATAAACTGCACTTCTTATATTCTACTAATGAAATCAATATACAAAATTAAATTTTTTTTATAAAAAAAAATACAAAATAATAGAGAAAATCCAGAATTTGCTCGTAAGACTGTATTCTTATCATTAATACCCACGGTTCGAAAGAATTTCTTTTGGTTAAAAAATAAAAAATTATCAAATTTGTGTCTTAGAATCACACTAGGAATATTAAAAACAAACGGGAAATTTGCAGACCTTTTATATTTGTTCCTTTAAACTCCACAATTTCTTAATTTAATTTTTAAACCTAATTCAATTTTCAGTGAATCGATTCTTTTTGCTGATTAAATGATTTTCTACAGTATTCAAGGTGTGTGAAATTTAAAACATTTTTTAAATATTTTTAAAGAAATTTCAAAATCTTTTGTCTATTTGGATTTTGTTTACCATTTAATAAGCCACCTCGCACAGAGCCTCAATATCAAATTCAAAGAATCAATTTGATTTAATCGAACTGATTTAATTTTAACAAAATTTAAAACCACAATTTCTTTATTTAAAGTTTTAACCTGATTCAATTTTCAATGAATCGATTATTTTTATTAATTAAATAATTTTTTACTGCGAACAGGCTAAATACAATTTTAACTAAATTCAGGTTTCCAAATTTCCTTGAAATTTCAAGCATTTTTTAGATATTTGGATTTGGTTAAGAATTAATTTAGCCACCTCGCACAGGGCTTCAATATCAAATTCTAAGAATCAATTTGATTTAAACGAATTGATTCCATTTTAACAATAAATTATACTTGTCGAATTAAATTACAAGACAAATTATTCAATCGAATCAAAATTTAATCAACGTAAATTGAACTAAAACATTATATAAATTCATTCAATATCAATTGATTATTATTTTATTATATATTAAAAAATAGTCGAAGCCGTATCCCTGGATGAAATAATATCCAACACGAAAAGATGAATGAAACAGATTAAGAGGATTAATTTATTTTATGTTGCCTTTCCTTCATCCCTTTCGTTTTGTGCTATTTTACATTTTTGTAAAAGAATTTTTGATAAAACTTATTTTATGAAATATTAAAAATTCTATAGAGCTGGTTTAGAACTAGTATCAAATTCTAAATATTTAAAATTATCCAAATAGCTCTATTGAGCTGCTTTAAAACTAGTATCAGTCGTGTATAACTAGTTTTAAATAACTATGTAGTTTAAATTATGACTCTTTGCATGGGTTTTATAATTAGTTGCATCACCTCTAGTTTCTAGGATGCTTTTAAAGATTGTGCTGACAAGTAGTTCCAGAACTAGTAGTTTTACAGCGGGTTTTAAAAGTTTTCCTAGGGGCTTCTAAACTACAGTTCAAAAAAACAAATATTCACCCAAATTTCTCAAATGTCTTTCTAAAGTATTTTTAAAGTCTCACTAGGCATTCTTATTTAAGAAAAAATTGTCTTTGTTAGTATCATACTAAAGTAGGCAAAACAAGTTTTGTTTTGTTTTATACCCAAAAGTGCCTCAGCAGAACCGTGTGCCCCTGCATCAGCAGTAATAAACAAATAGCAATAATCAGAAAAATAAAGAATGTAATAAAATAATTCTACACAAAATGACAACAAAATTGTTGACATTATTTCCATTGTTATTTTAAAATATCGCAATCATAATTTTTCTTATAAATTTTACTCTCTTTTATGTAAACATAATTGTCAGATGCACAGAACCAAAAGGTTGATAATAGAGAGTGAATGAGAAAAATAATAATGATAACAACAGTAGCATAGTTTTGCATTAACATATAAGCCATGTGTTCATCTTAAGATGACCCCCCATCTTTGTAAGGCTAAAGTGGCACTCGCTTTGTGGTCAAGTCATGTGGGTCTTTTAAGCAAATATCCCAGCAAGAACATGGTACGAGAGCGGATCAATAAGTCCGTGACTTTTCGAACTTCCCTCTAGTTATATGAAATGCAACACTGCTCCCATCAAGTACACGCAAAGAAAAAACATGGTTGGGAGAATCATATTCGAAGAGCATCATATATTTTTGGGATTATAATTCTGCCAACCATAGTCGTACTATATTATGGTTATCATATTATGATAATAAAATATCCATAGTTTTACCATAATATGGACCCTACAGTTATATTAAGATCCAAAAATTACCATATTATGATTCTAAATAAACATATGATTTTGAATTTATCATAATATGATTGCATGTAATCATAGTATACTCAAAATGTTATTGCATTATGATCCCCATATCTATATTATGATTTCTGGATTATCATAATATGATCCATATAAAATCTTTATATAGAATCTTTTTGACAATGAATTGATTATTGTAAATAATATTACATGTATAAGGAATTTTCGAAAAAAAACCCTCAAAAAAATCTTCTAAAGTTTAAAAAAAAATTTAACTGGATCTTAAAAAGTCAATTGATGAAATGTTTTAAATCCATATGAAAGGTATTTTCTACCCATCTGATGTTTGTCCAGTTTTAGTAAACAATATATGATTGTTTTTTTTTAAAGACATTTTGGTTTTATGAAAGCAAGACAAAACTCGTATTAGCACTGTAAATGTTACAGTCATGTTTTATTTGACGTATAATTATTCATTGACTGTTGCCAGCATGGTTGCATAATTATCATATTTTATTCATAGTCAGAATTTTTGTTACCACAGTATGGTTACACCCAATCATGTTATAAAATAGAAGGTGGCAATCATAAAATAGTGAAATATTTACTATAATAATGATGGTAGCGACCATGTTGATGGTTAGACAACCAATAATATGGTTGTGACAATTATACCCGATTGCAGCAAGCACAATATAGTAGCAGTGATCATGTTGCAACCATGTTTTTTCTCTGCGTGTACCACCTGTTAATCGACTACTGTCAAATTTTGAGCAAGTTCTGTCATTTATTTTTCGTTTAACAGCAGGAATTTTCGAGGTGCATAAAATGGGCATTTGTTTGATCAATAATTTCATCGTTGGAGCTAAATGTATTTCCTCCGAGCTATTTCTTTAGGTTTGGAAATAGGAATTAGTCACTGGGGGCCAAATCCGGAGAATAAGGCGAATGAGGGGGCAATTCGTAGTCTACTTTATGGATTTTTGCAATGGAAACTAAGCTGTCACACGATTCCGTTGGTGGTTGATTGTAAGCAAACGCGGCAACCATCTTGCGGAAGGCTTTCTCATACCCAAGTGATCGTTCAAAATTGAAACCACTGAGTCATGTGAGATGCCTATGTTTTCCACAATCTATTGCACATTCAATCTCCGATCGGCCAACACCATATCCTGAATTTTTTCAATTGTTTTGGGTGTAGAGACCTCAACTGGGCGTCCAGAACGTTTGGCATCTTCCGTGCTTGTAAGGCCACAACGAAAGTCAGCAAACCACTTTTTTACCATTGAAATCGATAGTGCAGAGTCCCCATAGTATTTATCAAGCTTTTCCTTGGTTTGATTGACGGTTTTTTTTCGCAAAAAATAATGTTTAATGAGCACTCGAAATTCACTTTTTTCATTTTGAAAAAAAAAAGCCACGAGGTTGTATCTTTTGAACAGTTGTTAAACGCAAAGTAAATGACGGAACTTGCACAATTTGACAGTAGTCTATTAACAGGTGGTATTTGATGGGAGCAGTGTTACATTTCATACACCTACGAGAGAAGTTCGAAAAGTCACGGACTTACTGATCTGCCCTCGTAATGATAGGTCGTTATTGCGTGGATGACCATGTAATGATAGGTCGATACTTTTTTATTAGTTCAAACAACAAAATAATGACCTACTGATAATGGGTGAAACAAATACTTTTATGTACACGCAAAGTAATGATTTACTGTAAGTTGTTTTTTTACTGTTATATTTATTAATTTGTTTTTAAAACCTACAACCAAATAGAAAATTTACTGCGGTAAACTTGATTTTTTTTTAAATGAAACTTGATTTTTTTTAGTGAAACCCTTTGTGTGCTACTTACTCCCTGATATTTACAGCGATTTTGCACTATCTACAGCTTTGGGCTTCAAACGTAGGGCGACATTTGTTTGCAGTTGCGAACATAGCAGGTTGTTTCACGTGAAAGAAACTGTCATGGCTCATGTCAAAATAGTTATTTTTATGATGAGTTCAAAGAAAAATTTATAGAATGTGGCTGCAAACAGGAAATTTAATTTTTTTCGCTCGTTTATTGATTATTTTTAATGTAAAATTGAAATTTTTTGTTTTATTGTGATTTTACAATTTAAAATAAATTTAAATCTTTTAATTTTTTTTGTATGTAAATTTTGTATATTATTCTGTCTGTTTTAATTATATATTTTTTTTAATTTTATTAGGCTCGAGATCATAATTTTTGAAGTTACTAACGAATAGTAAACACTAATTTTTTTTTATTAAATGGAAAAAATTGTAAAGATCAGCGGGTTGAAAATATATATTTTTTTTTTGGTTAATATGGTGCAGCCCTCTGAGATTTTTGAAAAACCTCTATATGGTCTTCGGTGAAAGATACGTGCACATCCATGTTATATAAAATTTCATTATACAACACATTTACTGCATGTATAACGAAAATTGATTCAACAATAATTAGAAGATAATTCCCGCGAATTATTTTTTGATTCCCTGACTATTTCAATGTAAAATATTTATAATACATTCATATTGTGCTCGAAAACACGTTTATGAAGTTCAAATAAACGTGTGCATCAATTCTAAATATATTAACGTTTCTGAAATGTTGAAGAATTGGATCATGTCCTACTAAAACTTTGAACTCATATGTCCAATAACAATCTAGAAATTATGTCTCAAAAATTATGAAAAATATGTATTTGTTTACTTTGTTGTCACACTATTCGTCTTTAAGATCATATTTCTCCAAGTGTTTTGCATTACCTAAAAGCTACAACTATATAAAATACTAAAGGCGGGCATGTGACACGAAATTTCAGAATTCACGTCAATCTCGCGAGAGCCAAAATTTCTCACGCGATCGTGCGTGAGCGGTAAAAACTATTTCATGCGTGCGTAATTTGATTTTTTTCGTGATTATTCCTTTTATAAGTTTTTTAATTTTTCGTTATTTTTTCCCCGATTTTTTTTACAAGACTGTTTTTACTTTTTGTATTAAGTAGAGTTTGCATTTTGGTTTTAACCGCAGCCGTAACCGCATAAAATGATCGTGCGGATACGGTTAAAATTAAATTCTTTAAAACCCAGACTTTAAAGAAAATATTTGCAATTTTTATGAATAATAAATTTTTTTAACGTTTTCACGGATATATGTATGTTAGGTACCCAGCAAAACTTGCATTAGTTCCACCAGTAGAACTTTTGAGCTAACACTAGTTCTAATTTGGCGTTGTAACCCATACCTTTTATTTGAAATTGTTACCCCCGCACTAGTTCTATGAAATAGTAGTAGTCAACGGGACAGTTCTAGAACCTATTCTTGTTTACATGATTTTTGTATGAAATTCTCACGGAACTAGTTTCAAGAAAGTATAATAGTTCGAGGAAAAATATTTAAAAAAAAAGTCGAAAATAGGAACGAAACAGATTTTGTGGAGAGAGTTATTCAATTTATATTAAGTTGTTCTTCCTTTCTGTTTCGGTAACGTTAATTTTCATGAATTTTTGTAAACTTTTTTTTTATTAATTCAAAGTGAATAAAATATTTAACATTTGTAAAGATTTTTAAATAGCTCTATGGAGTTATTCTAAACTAAATACAAATTGACAAAAGGGTTTAAAGTTTCTTTTAAAAATATTTCGAAAATTTTTCAAACTTCATAGAAATTTGTAAATCTGAATTTGATTTAGATTTTATTTAGCAAGTTCGCACCAACCCTTAGTATCAGGTACTGGCAACCGATGCGGAAGTCATGTATAACTTGTTTTAAAGCACTTGTTCCTGAAACACATCAAGGATGTAGTTATTCCCTGAGAAGTAATTCACTTCTCTGACGTTCACCTTTGTGCTTAAAAAAATCACTTATTTCTGTTTTCGCACATGAAATATTTTTTTTATATAAAATATAAGCTATAGATTACATGTTAAAACGGTATTTATACCATACTAATGCGCACAGAGTTTATAAATAATATTTAGAATAGTGGTATGTTTTCATACCACCGGCCACGAAGGAGTTAACTTGCAAGGAAGGTATTCTTGGTTGGCTCACCGATTTTGATTAAATTAATATATGTGATAGAGAGGAGAAAACTAAACAGTAATGTGGATATTTTTAGTGGTCCAATCTCAAATCTTATAAAAAAGGTTACTAAAATCTTTTGTTTGTTTTTAAATTATACAGTCTCTTAAATATCCTTTTTGCGACTTAACTTCCCTTTAATTAATTTTGGGAAGCATGGGAAAGACATATAATTTAGGTCATTTTCTTTTCACCTTTCTACACTCTTAATGTCGATTAAGCCTCTACAAAAGTAACATATTCGTTGATTTTGTCTTCTCTATGACATAACCAAAGCTTTGCATAATTGGTAGGTGACCAAGCGGACAGCTTCTTTGTTAGTAAATCAGCCTCAAAAAGAATTTATTAAGCTATAGAGAATTAAAAGATTAAAGTCTAAATTTTCTTAACTTTTAACTGTTGCGATTGCGTAAAATTTGGAACATTTAAAGTAATTACAATCAGTTGATAAAATGATTCAAAAGAGACACAGAACTAACCTAGGAAATATCTCTGAACTGTTATTTATGAGAGTTCTGTGACATAACCTACAATAATTCTGTGACATTTAATTTGTGGTTAAAAACAGGCACCTTTGATTTGGGTATTATGACCGAAAAATTTCTGTTTATAATCCCCAAGCTATAGAGAATTAAAAGATTAAAGTCTAAATTTCTTAACTTTTAACTGTTGCGATTGCGTAAAATTTGGAACGATTTGAAACTAATCGCTGATTTAAAGTAATTAGAATCAGTTGATAAAATGATTCAAAAGAGACACAGAACTAACCTAGGAAATATCTCCGAACTGTTTTTATGAGAGTTCTGTGACATAACCTACAATAATTCTGTGACATTTAATTTGTGGTTAAAAACAGGCACCTTTGATTTGGGTATTATGACCGAAAAATTTCTGTTCATAATCCCCAATTTTGAAATGCGGATAATGTCCGTGGGAGTTATGTCATATCAACTCTTATTGAGAATTTTACTTATCATCTGTGCACCATACTAAATAAAATGCACATTAAAAGTGAAAGGGTAACACTTGTGTTGTTCTCTGTTACATGTCTCTGTTCGGAATGTTATAGATGATGACGATAAAACACGTAAAAGTTATTGTTGGATGATGGTTTGTTTTAGTTTCTACAAAAGTCTTTTTGGGTATGTTTGGGGGTACGTGTAGTTAAAACCACCAACAACTTTGTAAATGAGCAAGTAGCGAAACGAATAAAATGTTTGGAAAAGAGCTTGTCGAGGGTCATGGATTGCTGCTAAACCAATTTTTTTAACTCCAGATAAGCAGTGTTGCCACTAACAAACATTTTTTGTCACCAAAATTTTTTTTAAAAAAAATTTACCAAATGAGTAAATAAATAACCAAAATTTAAAATATATTTAAATTTGTATTGGCAATATTATTTGATAACAAAAATTGCTTTCATTGTCGCTTTCAGATGATAATTTTTAGAATTCATTATTTGTATTGACTGCAGTTTTTTTTTTTCAATAAAAACCTAAAGTTAAAAAAATATTCTTGAATTCGCATACATTGTTTTTTACCACCAACACTTAAGATAACTTGGAAATTAACTGTGTTTATGCAGCAAGCTATTTAAGTTGGCTTATGTCACTCCCATATGAATAGTTGGCTTCTTTCATTCCCATAAAAATTTGACTTTAGTAACATCCAACAGTAATCCAACTAAACAAGCCATCATTTAAATATATATATGACATAAGCCAACTTTTACTGTTAACTCTTAACGGTACTTATGTCAAATTTGCATGAGAAAAACAGAAGTCAACGTTGATAGCTTCCGGCATGAACACAGCAATTGTTTAATTCAGACTCATTTTTCATCATCGATAGAATGCCGCCAATTACAACAGTCATGCATATTTTGTTAATCCAAGATTGACTATTTTGTACAACGAACCACATTTAAAAAAAATTTGACAGTGTTGATTTGATAACGTAATAAAAACGCGTATATAAAAATCTTTACTATTAAATAAAATTTAGAATCACAGAAAAAACAGTTTATATATTTTAATGCCAAAAAAAGTTAATAAATTGAAAAAAAAGTTCACATAAAAAAATAGTCACCGTTTTCCTATCTCAAACCTAGAAAAAATTAAAGTTAAGTCTCAGCAATGTATAACCTTCGCTTTACTCTCAATATAGTTGTTGTATACATTTTGTTTGTTTTTGTTTTAAAGCACGAAATGTGATAAAAAAAAACACAAAAACAAAGTTTTTTAGAGTCATATTACGTTATAAAGTTTAGTTGTTATATTGAGACACTAGTGACCGGACGTCAAAGTGAAAATACAAAAAAATACTTTAAAGAAATTAACCGTATAATTTCCGCCAATTCTATTTTTTACATTTGTTTGTTTTATTTATTTTTTGTTTAATAAAATATCGTGTCATGTTTGGAGTGCAGTGTTTTGTTTCATCACTCTTTTCCTTGTTGTGTCACAAAGAAAATTTTTAACAAGATAATACGGTGTTTTAACGGTATATAATGAAATGTCAAACAACTATTTAATAAAGTAATTTAGTTAATTAAAAATAAAAATGATATGGAAAATGTAAAATATTAATCAAATATATAAAGAAATAGGTACATATTTATCGATAATCAAGTGCTTAATTTAAAAATAATTTGTGAATTTGTTGTTGTTGTGTGTTTCGGTTTATTTTGCGTGCTTGAATCAGAACTTTAAGAGTATTAATTCAATAGGGTTATTTAAATATGTAACACCTAAAAAGAATATACCAAAAAGAATAATTTTTAGTTTTTACAAAAACAATTTTTTTTTTTTTTTTTGTAAAACTGACCTTACACATCTATTTCTATATAAAAAAAAAAACAAACAGCTGACCTCCAAATCACTTTTACTGTTTTTTTATTTTCGGGAATAAATTTCAATGTTAGACTTGTTAACAATACAGAAATTAAAAAAATCTTAAAAAAATGTCGAATAAGAAAACATTTTCTTTGGAATAGCAAGTTCTCAAACTAAAAGCTCCGTCATGTTAATTATATTCGCTGCTTTGGAATTTCACAACTAGATGATAGAAAGAGATTAACGCATTGTCAAACCAAATCGTAGTACATTAAGATGGCACTTAACATTTTAAATAACTTAATTGGTTTAAAAACATTTCACATCTGTTGAGTATAATTATAATTTTGTTTTTAAAAATCTTTCTTGGAAGGGATATATCACTCACCTGGATCCGCGCCTGTCTGTAGGAAAGTGACATAATATTGTACATGTTTTTTTTTGCTAAATTTAAAAGCATAATTTTAGAATTTCGAAAAGCTGTCCTTTTTTACCTTACAATCGACTAAAACTCACTTTCTGAGTCGATATGGCCGATGTCCGTAATCAAATAACTGGCAAGAAATATAAATATATTTAAAATAATTTATTGGGTATACAAGTTAATAATGTCGATTTTTTTGCTTGAAATTGATACATTATTTAAAGTATTGTCCATCGTAAGCCACTACTTTTCCTCATCTTTCTGGTAGCATATGGATTCCGCGCCAAAAGAACTGCTCCGGTTTTGAGGTAAAGAATGAATCAAGCCAATTTCTGATACCCTGTTCTGAAGTGAAGCGTATTCCAGTAAGGCCGTTCTGCATCGATCAAAACAAATGGTAGTCAGAAGGGGAAAGTCTGGGTTATAAGGCGTGTAAGCCAAAACATCTCATCAACTGTTTTCCAAACAGATTTTGACCGGACTTGCAACATGTGGCCGAGCGTGGTCATGATGGAAGATTGTGGCCTTGTGTCTGGTCGAATATTCTGTCATTTTTTGTTAATTGCTCTCTTCAAACGAATCAATTGTGTTCGGTACAGGTCCCCTGTGATCGTCTGATCCGATTTCAAAAGCTCATAATTCTAAACACCTTTCTGATCCCACCAAATATAAAGCATTACCTTGGCGCCATGGATATTCGGCTTCGGCGTCGATTTGGCTGGTTGGCCGGGCTTTACATATGACTTTTTGCGCTTGGGGTTATCGTAATATATCCATTTTTCAACACCAGTTAGATGCAAAAATTACTTCGTTTTGTAGCGTTCAAGCAGCATTTCCGATATACAAAAATCGCCTTTCAATGTCTCTGGGCTGCAATGCATATGGGCCTAAATTTCCTTGCTTTTCAATGAATCCCAATGCTTTTAAACCTAGGGAAATGGCTTGTTGTGTGACTTCCAATGATAATGCAAGTTTTTCTTTGCTTCCAATTCCTCATCTTCAAACTTCTTCGGCTGACCAGGCCTCTCCTTATCTTCTGTGTCAAATTCACCACTTTTGAATCGCGCAAACCATCGTTCACAAGTCTTTTGAGTTGGTGCATGTTGACCGTAAGCTTCTATCAACAATCGATAACTTTCAGCAGGCATGTTTTCAAATGAAGGTTATCAGACTTCCCCGCAAAACATCTTTTTTTGGCACAAAATTCGACATTATTATAACGATTGAAAAATGTATGTCTACACTTTGGCATCTATCGAATAATGACAGATGTTTACTTTCCAAAATACCATATTTGTTATTATTGACACAAACCATAGGTGATAGCTATGACATGTGTTGTCCAAATCGACATTATTAACTTGTATACCCGCGCCAAATTTTTTTACCAGATTTTATTGAAATTGGCTAGAATCTTCCTATACCTCCCATAGAATGACCCTACATGTGTTATTTTTAATAGAAGCAATACCTAGAAATTCGTTATAATAATAATGTGTTGCCTTGGAAAGGGGATAGTGAAAGATGAAGGTCTTTAAATATGACAACACTGTAATTGCGCAAAATAATTTTAGAACACTTTTTTCCTGCCATCTGTCTGATAGTTGGCGAAATTCTTAATTAACATCGGTGGAGTTAAGTGCTACAGGAAAACCGAAAGAGGACGTTGCGATATATTTGAGGGATAGACAAAATCATACATATTAGTTTTATAAATTAAGTTTGCAGTTGCTTATGTGTAACAGTACACACACATAGCTGTTTTTTTGTGTTGTTAAGGTCAATCATTCCCTAAAATTTAAAGGAAATCAGACTACATGTGGACCTAGTCCCCATATAAACCCCCCTTCCCGGAATTTGCTTTAATGAACTATTTCAGCAATTTCATTCAGATTTTTCATTATTTTTATTGCATTATTTATTTGCACGACCCTTCCAGGAATTTGGTCCTCTGCTGGAATGTTATTCAAATCGAAATGTGTTGTAGTCAGGCTAGAACGACTATAATTCTTTTTAACATGTTTTCCCTAACTTTCAACAAAAATTTTAAATTTTAAAATAATTGGTAAATATTAAACAAATTTTGAAAATTTCGTAATTTATCGCTTCTTTCTTTTATTTTTGAACAGACTTTGCAAAGAAAAAAGTAAGGAATTTATAGCAAATTCTTGAAATTTTTTGAAAATTATTTAAAGAAAATAATTTTTAACAGTGAAAATACATTTTTCTAGACAAGTAATCATTCAATTGCTAGTAAGTGATATAAATTTAAAGATTTTGGTAGATATTAAATTAATTTTTGTTAACGAAGTTTGGCATAAAAACTAGCAGTGAAATTTCTTAAAAGCAGTTTTTAAAGCTTAAGAACATTTTTTTAAAATCCATCTATTAGGCCGGTTATTATAACTTGCTTTTAAGGTACGTGCTAGTTAAAAGTAACTTTAGCTAAATAAATAAAGTGACCTTTAACTATTGTTGTTTATCACAACTTTCTTATTAAATGAATTTGAATTCTTAAAAATAATACATTACCACCCAGCAAAAATAAATGGAAGTGAATCTTAAGGAATTAATTTTTCATTGATTCCAAAGTATCGTTAAGAACTGATTTTCCTCTTCTACGGCAGTTCTTTTTCACAACTTCAAAAGATGTGATTTTTAATGAAATTTCACACATTTTAAATCTATGACGGGTAACTTATTTTAAAAACAACCAAAGTTAAACATTAATCATATATATTTCTATATAATTTGGACACTTTGGTTTAATTTTAAATGACTTGTTTTAATCTTTAACTTACAATTTACCAGATTTTAAATTCCTAAAAAAGTATTTATTGCTACAAAAAGTAAAAAATACTTTATAGTAATAATTGTAAGAATTTTGAATAAAGTAATTTAATAAATAAGACCCGATCACTGGATGTCCTGTTATAATCTAACCAATAGTCAAACTCAAACTTTATATGGAAAACACCAAAATATGTGCCAGTTAAATTTCCAGGTAGAAGCTAACGGAAGATTGTGATAATTAGGCTCGATTACTAATGTCAAGTTAAAATCTAAATTACAAATTTAAAAATTATTTGGGAACATCACAAGATCTCGTTTTTCACTAAACCATAATAAGGGCTTTAGATGCAATGATAAAGGATTATAAAAGAAAACTTCCACCCTATGACACCCCTATGTAAAAATCATTGGTTCCGATCCAAATTTACACAACACTGGAATCAAAATTTCTGCTTTTTTTTCTCTTCTTTTGCTGCTTTTTTTTGCTGGGCAGTGTTTTTTCATATAGTACAGAATTCATAGTTTTTTAGCTCTGTTAATGACTTAGTATATTGCTTGCGATTATCTTTTGCGTGTTTCAGCATTTTTTCTTCTTGGGTATATTTTGAGCTTAATATATTAAATTTATTATTGGATGAGTGATTTTAAAAAGAGAATAATTTAATTTTAAATATAAATTAATCAGAATTCTCAATATGTTGATTTTTTTATTTTAGGTCCTTGAACTTGTCCAGTTTTGTGGTGTCATATTACCAATTGTTATGTTTTGAGTTCCAAACAAAGTTTTATATGTTTTCAATATCATACCCATACACATTTGTTGTGACGTGACATAACTTCAACAGACATTATCCCAATTTTCGGTTTTGTAATTTTGTCCGAAAATGCTTCAAACAGCCTGGGACCTTTGAGCATGGCTTGATGACTTCGTGTATTTGTTTTTGTAATGACCATTAAACAACGCTATACATAATCAAATGCTGGAAATATTTACAGCATGTTTGATCGTTTAAGGCCCCTTTTACAGAAGTGAAAAAGTATTAAGCATTTGGATCGCTTTTCGAGTACTTAACACATAACCGTATCTGGTATAAAATCATAACTCTGTTATTGTTTGTATATAAAAAGTATTGAGTAGTATCGGATCAACACTTTAAAAATATGGAGTAGTATTAAGCATTTAAAAGTTTCGATATTATATAACTCTTACTTATTATTAACGTTTGGTATACGAACATTTTTTTGGGTCATAATAGGCTTTGAACAACATCTTTGTGAAGCGCGTGGAAGATGTTGAAAACGTGAAACATGTATTTACATTGGCAACATCTTTCATCTGTCATTTATTCAGCTGTCAAAAAAAAAATAAAAGAAAAGGAGGCTTATTTTTTGTTAAAAAAAAATGGATTTAGAGAAAGCATTAATCATTGGAGTAGTTGTAGCTTTGCAAGAACAAAACCGAATTTTAATGCAGTACGTTGAAATATTAAAGGTCATTCTGGAAGAAGATGATGGTGAATAAGAATTTTTGGTAGACATAAGAATGAAATTCTTACAAGTGCCGCTCAATTTCCTTTGTTGAATAATTTTTTTTTGTTTATTTTCTGCAATGTCAGTTTGCTAGTGATGGCATAAAGAAAATCGATTTTTTTTTCATTTTTTTAGTGATGACACTTAAAATGACGAAAGATGTAGGATGGAACAAAATGAAAAAGGATCATCTTTTGTAGATGTAGAAAGATGTAGAATTTTTGGCCTGTATAATTCTTATGGGAAGATGTTACATCTTCTGATGAAAGATGTAGTTCAGTGAAAAAGGCTATAACCCTCAAACCTGATATTGGGATAATGTAAATTGGCGTAAAGTCCGAGCACCAACATTTGATCATGTAATAGGAGAATAAATGAAACATAGTAATAAAAATGTTGTAAAAAAGATAATTTCCATTTTAGAATTAATTTTCAAAAAACCATCATGCTATGGCATAAACTCAACGGACATTACTCTTACTTCCATTGGACATTACTCTATGTCCCAAAAGTTTTCGACATAATCCCTGAACTGAAAGTTGCCACTATGTCCAACAACGGCTAGGCCATAGTAAAGTTTTTTTTTGCAGCCGACCTTCGTTTGGTCTTAGGGGTTACTTCTTTGAGGTATGTCCAATACCCGCTTGAAAGCTGGTAATTGATTTAGTTTATACGATTTTATACAAATGAATAAAACTTAATTTTGTTTATGGCTAAAAAAAAAATATTATATTTATTATTGATAGGAATTTAAAGAGTGCGAATATCTTAATTGTGTGACTATGACTGTATTTATCGTTTTTCGGCCACAATTCCTATCAAAATAGTTGTAACACCCATTGGAATTGTGACCACCATGTAAACGGTCATAAGCCCCGTTTCTATTATTGGCATTATGTCCAAAATGTTTTCGTATATTATACCAAAACTGAAAATTTGTATAATGTCCGTTGAGGTAATGTCTGGGCGCATCATTTTGTTACTTCTTTAACTTTGCGGGCAAAATACGCTATGTCGTTAGCGTAGAAAAACGTTAAACGGCTTAAGGCCCGGAAGTACACGGAGTCCCCAGAAACACATATTTAAAAATTCAATTTTTTTCCCTTTTAACCCCCATTTTTACCATGTACCATGAGTTAGCCCATTTCCTAGGTAACACCCATATCAGATATCAGCTTTCTAGCTAAATAATAAAAGTCACGACTTTGCTATTATCTACACTAGAGAAGTACCAAATTTCAACTTTCTGTTTTCAGCGGTTTGGGCATTCCGTTCAAAGGGAGACTTCCACCTTTTCCCCTACCCGCAGGAATTTCCAAAAATCCTACCTGGGGGGATCTGTACACCGCATATATTAAATTTTAACTTCCCAGCTCCAGCGATTTTGGCAGGCCGTCAAGGGAGAATTTTCCTCTTTTCTGCTCCCCCCCCCCCCCCCCCCCCCCCCATTGGATTTTTCAAAAGTCACATCACAGTTGTTATCTACACTGAAGCAAGAGCCTGCATACCAAATTTTAACTTCCTAGGTCCAACTGTTGGGGTAGGTTTTTAACAGGAAGACTTTTCGGCCTTTAACACCCCTTTTTTACCACGTTACTAGCCAAAATTCTGAAATGTAGCTTTTCAGTGAAAGGAAAGCATATTTAAAACTTCAGATTTCTAGCTAAGGGGTTTGGGCAGCCCGTGAATGGGGAGAATTCCCCCGTTGTATTCCTCCCGTAGGAATTTCAAAAAATCCACCTTGCTAGATGTCTTCACCAAAGGAGGAACCAAAATACCAAACTTCAACTTCCCAGCTCTTGCGATTTTGCCAGGTTATCTACACAGGTGAAGGACCCAAATTTCAACTTCCTTGGTCCAACGGTTTGGGCATGCCATTAAGGAGAGACTTTTCACCTTTTAAACCCCAATTTTTCCCACGTCTTTAGTAAAATTATAAAATGTCTACGCCGGAGGGGAACCTACATTCCAAATTTCAGCTTACTAGCTCCAGTGGTTTGGGCTGGGCGATGTTGAATGAATAAGTCAGTCAATCAGTCACTCAGTCCGTCAATCAGTCAGTCAGGAACGTTATTCCTTTATACATTGAGATGAAATAAGACAGGTGCAAAAAGTCAAAATAAACTATCTCCTCCCGCCTATTTTGAATTTTTATTGACTAAAATACATAATCCAAATGTGTAAAAAAAACATCCCACATAGAAATCACTGCAAAAGTTCCATCGATTTAAATTTGAAGGTTATTTTTAATTTACCATTTTTCGGGCACAAGATATTGTAATAGGTCAAAACACTACACGAGTGGCTTGCACAATATTGTGATAGTATGTGGAAATTTTAAGTGTGTAAAAAATCAAAACTGTTTTGATTTTTAGTCTTTAAATTTATAATTGAATAATTTTTTTTGTAAGTCTTATTGATTAAAACCAGAGAAGACAAATTAGCTCCTTTGCTTTTTTATATTTGTTTTTTTTCTACTTTTCTTTTTTGAATTTTTTAGTTTTGAGCTTATAGCAGCTGTTTCTTAAGATTGTTGAGCTTTAAATTGCTTTTTTCGCATTTTGTTTTGCCTTTTTCTCTTATAAAAACTATGTTTCTGCTAATTTTATTCTTTTTTTTAAAGTACTGTTTCCCAACGTTTTTTCAAGTTTTTTGTTTATTTTTTGCTTTAAATACATTGAATTGACTTTTGGACAATGCAAGTGCTTTATAAAAGCGAAGAATCTGACAGTAAGGGAATCTGGAATGATCTTTTAAGCAAAAGGAGCCAAACGGTACTTCTTGTGATTTCAATTTGAACCAACCCTGTTCAAACTGATCCACTCAAAAATGTTTGCCAATAGAAACGACTAAAAAATGAATTTTAAAAAAGGTATTTACCTTTCAAATTGCGGAAAATTTTGTTATTTGTAACTGTTATTAAACAACAAATGCAGTAAAAATTACTCAAAATGTTGTAGAAATAACTGACACATTTTTGTAAAACGACTTTTTGGTAAAAACGACTGTCATGTTTACATTTATTTTTTTTTAGTATTTTAATTAAAAAAAACGGTCTTACCGTTATTACGTTTTTATTGCATTAATTTTGCAAATTAAGATTGTAACAAAAATAAACTAAATAATTTCTAATTTTTTAATAACTATAAAAAATTTATTGTTTTCTGCAAAAAAATACGCTTGTCGGTAACTCAAAACAATATCGTGGGATTTATGAAGTAACTGTCTCAAACGGTTCATAATTTGTGGCTGTACGATCAGTTGCCTTTTGGATCTTGACATTTATCAAAAACCTACTTATTTTAAATTCTTATCGCTTCTTATATGATTTTGTAAAGACTTATTGACATGCCCTCCTATCAACCAAAATTGTCATACAACATACCAAAAGCAAAGTCATGCTGTTCTCAAAAAAATATATAAAAATCCATAATATGGCATAGTCTGATAATGTTGTGTTTTTTTGCTCCATGTATTTGAGATAACAAAACATTCGCTGACCTTGAGATATTGGTAAATTGATGATTGTTGTACACAGTACAAACTGAAAACAAATTTTTGGCCAACTTTATGGTTCGGTTGCATATTTGTTTGCTGCGACCAAAGTACGGTTAACACAATAGTTGGAACATCATATTTTAATCAATCCAGGAATACATTTGATTTCGACAGCCAAATAATTTGGTTGCTGCAAACAAGCGATTCAGTTGGCAAGAAATTCACATGTCACAATTAAACTGTTTTTATGTGTATGTATCAGGGATGGAAAAGTTAATACGATCGTATCATATCTTGATACTAAAAGGTGGTCCAAATACAGGTAACTTTTTAAATCATATGTTATTTTGATACTGATAAACTTTTCTGTTGAAAAGAAGTTTTGGCCGAAATGAAGCACCCACCACGTGTAATGTACGTAAGTTAGTGCAAAAAGTTCGTGCGATTGGTTTTCTGGTGAACAACACTCCAGCCAGTCTTACGAATATTTTGCACAAACTTGCGTATAGTGATTAAGGCAGTTATTTCTGCCAAGTGAATGGGTCTGGGAGTATAAAACAAAAACCATAAAAAAATAAGTTTTTCTAGTATAATTCGTTGGATCGTTTAAATTGCAAATTAACATTTCTGTGTGAAAGCAGGTGACAATTTAAGGAAACTGAATATTATTTTTACACAGCATCAATATATTCTTGAAAATTGAAGTTGGAGAAATGTGCTCCGGAAATTGAAAATTTTGTTTTCTTTTTAAAGAAAGAGACTGGCGGTGGCAATGCGACTACTAACCGGTGGCTTGCATATTTGCTCTGTATCCAAAACAATAATATAAGTATTAAGCTTCATAAAAAATATATTAATTCGCGACTTAACTGAAAAATTTATAAATTCGCCATTACTAGAAAAGTATGGGTATTTTATTTACAATCCTTTTATTTGGTTATATTGGATTTTCTCATGGGTGCAATCAAAAAATTATTTTTTTCGGACTGTAATTGTTAAGATTTTTTTTTAAATTTTTTTAAGATGTTTTTTTTTTTTGGAGATACTTTATATTTTTTGTGAATAATAGAAAAGGAGAAACATTTTTTTAGTACTTTGAGCAGCGAAAAAGATTGATATCCAAAATAAAATCGCGTTTTCCATCCCCGGTATGGATCTATTCAAGAAAAATGTATTTGTACTCTAAAACTGTAAAAGCTCTCAATATTAATGGTTTCATATATAATCGTGAAATACGATTTATCAAAACAAAAATATTACATAATTGAAGCTAGAATTAGCCATATGTAGACGTAATGTAACGAAACAGCCTATTCAACCTATCTTATAGAAAACACACGCAAGCACTAACCCTACGTATACGGAACGGACGAACCTGTTGACATTTAATTGTCTATCCGTATTAACGTGACAGCTGATTTTACATGACATTTTATTTCAAAAAGGGGATAATACTAATAAAAAAAGAAAATACAATTTAATAAAATGATAAAATGAAAATGTAATGTTCAAAAACTGATGATACGTTTTCGTTTATCTTACAAAGTCTGCGTTACGTTTGAGTATGTTACGTTTACGTATGCATTTATAGAGCTCACACTCATTACTGTTTTAATGACACTTTTTCACTTTATCACTCTCTCTTAAATACAATAAAGAAGATAATGTTATGCAAATTGATGTCCATCATTTAAACACGTGCTCTTACAACAATAATAAATTATTTGAAACAAAACTGCAGCAACAATAATTTTGCAATAATAAACATTTTTTTTAAATGTGTATGGCAACAAATGCAACTAAACGACGTTGTTGCTCCAAACGCATCTATAACAAAACAAACATTAAAACAAAATAAAATTGATAATAAAACCTCCGATACTGAGTGTATAACAGCAACGATAACAGCCCACCGTTTAGTGAAATTTATATGCTCATGTGTTTGCAATATTACGCCCTCTGATTCACCCTCATATCAGTCAAGAAAACGTAAATTGGTATCACTGCCAGCAACGACATTAGATAATGAAACTTTAGACTTCAATTATTCTTATACAAGTTTCGAGTGTTTATGTTCACAGTGTCCCAAAGAATATTGTAAATTTGAAAGTATCAAATCATTTTCAAATCTAAACATTTCGTCGTCTACAGCATTTGAAAATATTTCTCTAGTAGACAATACTAGCACCGATACCACATCGGAGAACGATAGGACACCACCCAAAGAATATTCCAGCAACAATTGTCGTGCCTTAGGTATACTACTAGAGAAACGTTCTCCTTTATTTGGTCCAAACCATAATACACCCTCCAAAGGTTTGTCCTTACGCAGTCAGAAGCCACTATATTCACAACAGCTTTTACAAGCGGAAGATTTTTTATCATATACAAATCCTCCTACAACTCAAATAGAAAATATTGACTATACTGCTACGGAAGCAATAAGTATGAATGGTGGAAAACATTTGAGCAATGGACCACTTGTAGGAACATCAATAAAGAGCGGTTCAAAATCTGCAGCTGGAAATATTGTAAAAGATATAAATCTCAATAATAATGTACCAAAAAATTGGGTAAGTTTTTCATGATTTTTTTAAAAATACACTCACAATATTATTTCGTTAAAAATAATCTAAAATTTATATTAAATTAATCGCAAATACAATCAAAAAGAGACTACTGATTTTTCATTATATTCAGCACATTTTGTTGTTTATTTTCAAACATTGTTTAATAATTAACAAAAGTAGTAAAAGCATCGAAAGTCGTTTAAAATAATCATTAATTTTTAACTGGCAAAAAGTAGAAATAAAACAATTTTTGTGGTTTGTTTTTCAAATTGAAATTGTTTTTATTTGTATGCAATTTTTCAAAACAACACACACAGATGTATATATTCTATGTGTGTATATATAGTTTTGAATAATTTGTTGTAATTTTTATTGAAATAATTTTGTATATAAACAAACTATTTTGGTAAAAAAAAAACAAAACGGAATAATATGTGTTTCTGTTTTTAAAAACATAAAATTTTACATTTAACAGAAAATATCAACTCCTGTATCAATATCAATGCCTGTAAATTTTTATAGTTTGTTTTTTGAATGACTAATTAAATATAAAAAAATATATATTTCTATGAATTTCAACTGATTCTTCTTTTAAAAACAAACTTTACCTATTACTTTTTAAATAAACTACTGTCGGTAACGGAAAATATATTGTGAGTGTATATACTTTTGTATTAACATATAAAATAATATACAAATTAAATACCGGTGAGCACTGACTTATAGAGGTGGTTGACTGACTTATAGAGTCTCATATATATGTTTAAATGCGTGATTATTAAATTTTTGTAAAATTTTTAGAATTGGCTTTGGAAAAATACATTGTTTTAATATTGTTTGTATTAATTTCTCGAGCAGATGTTTTGTACGATGTTGCCATAACCCGACTATTTAATAACAGACTAAAAGTAATAGCTTTAGAACCAGTTATGAAACTAATTATGTATCAGTTAGAGTTTGGGTGGGTTGAACAAGCATAGAGGCAAGTCCGTGGTATTCAGACTAAAAATTGTCCATTGTACTATACCCTAGAGAGGGAAAATAAAGGTAGGAGTAAATGGGGGCATTGAGTCCCAGCCTAGAATTTCTAAGCCTTCCTTATGAACCTGAGAAAATCAGGCGGCGATGTCTGGTTCTAAAAAAAGCTGGATAGTAACAGACATATTGTATTGACACATACAAGGCGACATTCATATGACGAGCATAAGCGTTGTTTCCAGTAATTGTACGGCAGTCAGCTTTACTTAATGAAAACAGATTTCATATATGAGCCGACATGTTGGTACCCATTTGCGATTCCTTTTTTTTTTCTAATTCAAAGTTTATTTGTTAATTTTTCCTGTTTCAACCGATCCAATGTTTTCCAACGAGTCGGCCATTTCATTGCTCGGATCACCCAAATGATTCTGGTTTCAAAGAAGACACATCCTATTCTACATAAAAACCTCATTGAGTCTGCCTCTGTGCTCCTGAACAATCCTGGACAACGTGATCGGAAATGCCTGACTGTAAATACAGATACTCCTGTCCCTCCATCCGTTATTGAATATCCATTTGCCATTCTGCCCATGGCACATGACACAGATACCCAGCAAAAATGAAGCTGCCAAAGAAGCAATAAAAGCATCACTACTATAGCAAAGGCAACACTTCTTTTCTGATGGTTTCATCGATGAATTTAACATTTGCATGTCATAGGATGGAAGTATTCAAATGTAGCTACTAGCATTACTCATACTTTACTCTTAGGAAGCAATGATAAGGGAATGATTAGATATTCTGATGCATAAGTGGAAAATGATCATATACTTTGTAGTAAAGGGTGTCCCAAGAAGAACGCAATTTTTAAATTTAAAAAAAACACAGATATTTAAAAAAAAATCGTGAAACTTTATTATATCGTAAAGTAGACAGAATGAGGTTATGTATGGAACAATATATCGTGCAGATGGCCGCCGCGGCTTTGCTGGCATGCACGCGATTTTTTAATGAAATTTTCAATGACCGTTTTGCATGAATGCTGCGGTATTTAATTAATGCAGCATCCGATTTCCTCTTTTAAGGCTTGAGTCGTCGTCGGCTTATTCGCGTAAACCATCGACTTCAAAAAACCCCAAAGAAAAAAATCTAATGGTGTTAAATCGCACGATCTAGGCTGCCAATTCTGATCTCCAAAACGCGAAATAACACGACCGGGAAATGACTGATGCAGCAATTGAATTGTTTCTCTGGCTGTATAACATGTGGCGCCGTCTTGTTGGAACCACATGCCCTCCACATTCATTTCTTCAATTCTAGGCAAGAAAAAACTGGTTATCATTTCACGATACCGAACACCATTGACTGTTTGCGCTTGACCTGCCTCATTTTCATAAAAAAAAGGTCCAATGATTCCTCCAGCCCAAAAAGCACACCACACAGTGACACGTTGAGGATGCATTTGCTTCTCGTGAATCACTCGAGGATTATCCTTACCCCAAATGCGACAATTCTGCCTATTGACGAAGCCACCAAGATGAAAATGGGCCTCGTCACTGAAGATGATTTTATCGGCAAAATCAGCATTTTCATGTTGTCTCTCCAATACCCAATTAACGAACTCCCTTCGCTGTCCATGGTCAGCTGGCTTCAGTTCCTGAGTCAATTGAACTTTGTATGCATGAAGATGCAAATCTTTCGTCGAAATTCGCTGCAAAGTGGATTTGGAGACACCAATTTGCTTAGCTCGGTGTCGAATTGAGGTGGATGGAGTTTGAGCGACATCATCACGTACAGCTGCGACATTTTCGGTCGATCGACCTGGTCGATGGCGCGTTGTTGTCTTTACATCACTAACAGATCCAGTTTCGGCAAATTTATCCATTAATCTTATTACAGTTCACTCTTTTGGAGCATTATTGTGACACCAAATTGATCGCAATCTGCGAACTGTAGCCGCAAAACTTTCACCATTTTTGTAAAACAATTTCACAATGAGAATGCGTTGTTCATTCGTGTATGTTGCCAGATTTAAAAATTGCGTTCTTCTTGAAAATTTAATGAAAATTTAATTCATAAGAATGCAGAAAAAATAAGTTTAAAGAAGAGAAATGTTTGCATTGATATACAAATACTCTTTATTAAAACAAATACATACATAAATAATTCTTCATTAGTGAAAAAGCATTTTTGAAACATTTTTCAAAAATTTTAATGAATTTTTACAATTTGGAAACATTTTTCGACAATTTTAAAATATTTTTGGGCAATTTGAAATAATTTTTACACAATTTTAAAATTATTTTGGTAAATTCTGAATTAAAACTAGAAATGATGTAATGTTAAATAATATACATAATGCAAAAATGCACAGATTGCGTCGTCATAAATATTTAAGGTTGAAAAAATGCAAATAGCAGGCCAGCTAGTTTCAATTAAAGGTAAAAAAAAATCTCTTTTTCTTGATTTTTCAAAACTTTTATAAAAATTGCAAAACTGCATAAATTCTAACCCTCATGAAATTTTAAACTAAAATATTAAAAATGATTTAATAAAAAAATTAAAAAAGTTCATCAGAACTATTTTCTCAATTTGAATAAATGCTTTAAATTCCAAAAAATATACGATATACTATAACTTATGCTTTAGAAGTAATGAACACTGATGTTTTAAGATATGCATACCCGATCCAGATCACTGCATTTGAAATATGAACAGATGAATTCTTTTGAAAGTGCCTTAAAATAACACCGAAAAATTATAAAAGAATGTCAACTGAAGTTTAGGAAGCAATGAAAGAATTTAAAGTCACAGAATGACTACAATTTTTTTGCTGGGATACTAACTGCATTCAATACCGCTAGAAACACTAGATTCATCAGTGTAAAAAGTATCAGAATAATCCACAAGTAGTTCAAACCTCCTCACTCGGAATGATTACTCCATCGATAATGGAATGGATTGCACCATTCCACTATCGATCAATGGAAAATTAATGTCATATGTTGCTTACATATGCAAAAGATAAATACAAAAAATATGAGAAGGAAAAAACAGAGCCTTATGGTATCTCTGATTTAGCTGCAACTCACGTATATTGAGAATTACCAACATCAAAAGCTATAATCTTTAATACAAATACACCCAAAATGGTGTATGCTCCGACAGCAACGGCCTAAGAGAAACGTCAACAGGTCCTCCGGAGAACCACGGAAGAAATGAAAAGACTAGATAATTTACAAGATGGTAATTAACCATGGTCTCCATCACTTTAAAGACCGCAAATAGTATTGAGTTCGGGTGATAATTTTCAGAGTTATCAGCCGCATCTGACTTTTTCACTATACAAAGCGCTAAAAAGGTTAGTCAATGGACGAACTAGCATCTAAGAGCACAGTTTCAGCACCAGTCCAGGGGATTTCCTACTAAAATCGACGCTTCAACATCTTTATCTGCATTATAAAAATTTTGAAATGAATTAAAGGTGGGGTTTGAAAATTCAAAGGCCTAAATAAGGCCTTTTAGGCCTTATTGAGGACAGTTGGTAAAAATATTACATTAATTCAAGAAAAAAAAAGAAAACAAAAAAGTGTTTATTAATCATGGTTGGCAAGCAATACGTTTTGATTATAACGGTAGTTGTCTACCCCGCTCTGATCAATGCCGATACGAAAAATCGAATCGCAATCTTAAAATTTTAATATCGGGCATAAAGTGGCTTTGGTAACCAACTACCGTTATTATGAAAAGGTATTGAATGCCAACCATGATATTAATATAGTAATAACAATAAATGTTGATTCCCTAAAAACAGAATTGTGTGATGACACCTGCATTTTATATATACCATAAATTGGCAAAACTGATTCAAAAATATAATTATACAGGTTGGTTGAAAAGTTCCTGCGCTCGAAATGAAAGAATACTGTTTTTGTTACGAAATATATTTTTTTATTCAATATAATCTCCCAGAAGCTCAATACACTTGTTCCAATGATCTTCCAATAATTTTATCCCATCCTTATAATGGTTTTCCGGAAGCTCTGCAAAATAACCGTCTACGGCTGCGATGGTCTCTTCATTCGACGAAAAATGCTTTCCACGAAGGAATTATTTGAGATTTCTGAAGAGATAGTAGTCACTGGGAGCCAAATCTGGTGAATTCGGTGGATGTTCAGGGAATTCGTACTTTAATTTTTTGAATTTAGCCATCGTCAAAACACTTTTGTGAGCAGGTGCATTGTCTTGATGAAAAATGAATTTTTTTCTTCTTTAAACCAGGTCTTTTCTCACGAATTTTTTCATCCAGCTGATCCAAAACGCTGCAATAATATTTAGAGTTGATTGTTTTACCTTTCTGAAGATAATCAATCAACAAAATTCCTTTTGCATCCCAAAAAACTGATGCCATAACCTTCTTTGCTGAACGTTGTGACTTCACCTGCTTTGAAGCTGAACAACCAGCTTCAGTCCACTGTAAACGTTCTTGTTTCATATTAGGATCATGGTGGTAGATCCAAGTCTCATCCATAGTTATAAAACGACGCAAGAAGTCGATTTTATTCGGCTTAAAACGCTTGGATCTTCACTAACCATATTATGTACCTGCTCAATGATTTCTGCTGTGGTTGCAGTTTTTGGTCGTCCTTCGCATGGATCGTCTTCAAGGCTGGTACGACCACGTTTAAATTCACCAGCCCAAAATTCAACGGTGCGTTTTGAAGATGAGGACTCCTTATACACTTTTAAAAATTGTTCATAAATTTCCTTTGCTTCTAAACCCTTCAAAACAAAGAATCTAATGACTGCACGATATTAAATTTTTTCCATATTAAAAAAAATCAATGAAACGTCAACTTCAAATGGCTTGTAAACAAAAAAAGAATTGACAGAATGACTTGCAACTTTGCATGTGTTCTCAGACAGTTATACCAACTTGAGAAAAAAAAAAGTTTGGAGCTAGCAGTGCCATCTCTTGGTGAGCGCATGAACTTTTCAACCAACCTGTACACGGCCCGATATCCAATACTTCAATGATTGGGCTTAGTGGAACAAGTTCAGGGTCTCTCTACTCAATAAATCGTTGACAAAAATATCTTTTGAGGATTGTTGACCTTTACAATGTGCCTTCAGAAGCCTTTCGTAAAAAAAAATTTAAATTTAAACATAAATATAATTTATAGCTACAAAATTACAAAGTCTTAAGAAAACAAATGTGATCGCGAAACATTTCTAGAGCGAAAGATCCTTTTTAGAAAACAATAGTTTTTAATATACTTACTTTTGGCGCCAATACATTAATTGTAGGTGGTGCTTGCTTCAGACATGCTATGCAAAAACAAAACACATGCAGTCACTCATTCGTTTTACGATGAACATCTTGTGAGAACCCTACAGTAATCTGCAATTAATAAAAAATTTAACGGGATGTTTGAGAAAAAATTCAGCGAAAGATTTCATTGTTTACAAACTAAACAACACTTGATTAAGAATCTTGTGGTAGAGTTTGATGAGTGCATCATCATCTTGGTTAAAATGAAGAGGTTTAAGAAGATATATGGTAAATAATTAAGGCCTGAGATTGGCGAAACCGCGAATAGGATAATAAAAATTTTCTTTTACACAGGCCACTAAAAGAACGATAACTCAATCCAGATATACTGTATTGTGGAAAACATATGCAGCAAAATCAGTATTTAATTTTAAATTGCAATATTTTATACATTTAATTATTTAAAAAAAATTTTTATGCAAGTTTGTAAGCGATCATGGTAGATAGCACTGTTGATTCTTCATCATCAGCAGCAGCATCACTTAAAAACACAACAAAACAAAATTTCCCAAAATCATAAAAAGAGAATGTGCAAAACAAAAGCAACAAATTTAAAAATGGTGCAAATAACAAAAATTCTGTAAACTAACGCTACATTTTCAAAGTTTAACATTCTTAATTGAATTTCATTTTATTTGCAAGAATTTTATAGAGTAGAATGAAGCAATTTTTTTAGTTCCTAATTGTTAAGAATATCACAACTCAATTATGTGGAGACAATTGGATTATTCTTAGATACACTACCGAATGCTCACAAATAAATGTATCAGTCTCAAGGCTTTAGTCAATATTTAAATAAATTGAGTTTTCCATGCAACATTTGCTACAAATTTCCAGTTTATTTTTTTTAATTTCTTCACACTAAAACCATTTTAAATAAAATGAAAAATGCTATTCGCATTTTGTTAATAAAATCGTTTTAAACTGCAGTTAAATGTAATTTTATTAAAGCAGGCAGGTAGTTTGAAGGGCTTAAAGGCTCAACTATATTAAGCGAAGTTAAATTAAGGAAAAGAGCGATACCATACAATACATTGAAGTACCCACTTTAAGCTTAAGTTAACTTTTAAAAGTTCCATTTCTATTAATTCACTTAATTTATATTCGAAACTAATCGTACACAAATAAAAAGCATGCCGAAAAAACTATGTAAAGGGTGGTTAAATTTTAAGAGCCGATGTTGATTTTGAATAAAACACAAATTATTTAGGAAATAATTTTCAGTTCTTCTTATTATGATAATATGGTATGGTACAATTATGTATGGAACAAAATATCGGCCAAATGGCCGCCGCCATTTCATCCGATGGTGCAAATTTTCGATGACGCTGAGGCATAATTGAGGTTCTATGCCGTAAATGTGCCGAATTATCTCATCATTTAGCTCTTGAATTGTTGCTGGCTTATCGACGTACACCTATTCGTTCAAATAACCCCAAAGAAAGAAGTCCAACGGTGTCAAATCACATGATCTTGGCGGCTAATTGACATCGCCACCACGTGAGATAACACGGCCATTGAATTTGTCGCGCAAAAGAGCCATTGTTTCGTTAGCTGTGTGGCAAGTGGCACCGTCCTGTTGAAACCAAATATCGTGCATATCCATTTCTTCCGATTCGGGCCATAAAAAGTTCGCTATCATCTCACGATAGCGAACACCATTAACAGTAACTGCCTGATCGGCCTCATTTTGGAAAAAATACGTCCCGATGATGCCGCCAGCATATAAACCGCACCAAACAGTCACTCTTTGTGGGTGCATTGGTTTTTCGACAATCACTCTTGGATTATCATTCGCCCAATGCGGCAATTCTGCTTATTGATGAATCCACTGAGGTGAAAATGTGCCTCATCACTGAAGATGATTTTCTTCGAAAATTGATTATCCATTGTTGCCATTTCTTGCCACCATTCTGACCATTGACGACGTTTGGAATGGTCAAGAGGCTTTAGTTCTTGAGTCAATTGCACCTTGTAAGCGTGTAAATGAAAGTCCTTATGCATAATGTTCATCAACGACGAGCGTGAGAGGTGGAATTGTTGGGCACTACGACGAGTTGAGGTGGACGGCTCTTCGGCCACGCTATCGCAAACAGCAGCAATATTTTCTGCATTACGAGCTGTACAAGCATGCCTTGGTGTTTTCACATCTCTTCAAATTTTTGCACGATTTTTCCGATTGCACGCACTTTTGGACAACTAAATTGACCGAAAAAATCACGAAGTGCACGATATGGATTTTTATTTGAGCGCCCATTTTCATAATAAGCCTGAATGACTTTAACGCGTTGCTCGCACGCAGAGAAAAAACATGGTTGCAATATGATCACTGCTACTATATTGTGCTTGCTGCAATCGGATATGGTTGTCACAACCAAAATATTGATTTTCTAACCATCAACATGGACGCTACCATCATTACTTAGTAAATATTTTACTAGTTTATGATTGGCACCTTCTATTTTATATCATGATTGGCTGTTACCATACTGTGGTAACAAAAATTCGGACTATGAAAAAAATATGATAATTATGCAACGATAAAATGCTGGCAACAATCAATAAATAATTATACAATCAAAGAAAGAAAAGTTCTTAAAGTCTATGATTTTTTCCTTAACAAGTTTTCTTCAAAAAGTCTTTAACATTAATTTTTTTTAGAAAAAACATTTCTAAAGGAAATATTCTTAAATTTAAAGAGTTTTTTAATAGTTTCTAAGAACTTTTCCTTTAAGAAATTTTCTTAGATTATGGATCATATAATGATAATCCAGGAATCATAATATTGTTATGAGGGATTATAATATGATAAAATTTTGAGCATACTATGATTACGTGCGATCATATTATGATAAATTCATTATAACATGTTTATTTAAGACTATAATATGGTAGTTTTTGAATCATAATGTATTATGGTAAAAATATGGTTATTTTATTATCATAATATGATAACCATAATATAGTATGACTATGGTTGGCACAACCATAAACCCAAAAATATATGATGCTCTTCGAATATGATTGACCCAACCATGTTTTTTCTTTGCTTGCCATTGTTTCAAATTGAGTTAGTCTGAAATTAAGAAATGTAAAATGAAATGCTGAAAAAACTTGACGTTTAGGTGTAGTTAACATTCAACATCGGCCCTTAAAATTTAACCACCCTTTAGAAATAAAAAATACAGTTAAGAAGTAAAACAAAAGAAATTAAAATTCAATTGTGCGAATCTAAACTAATTCATTCAAGTCAAATATGGGTGTCGTGTAATTTGGGGAAAATTTAAGTCAAATTTTGTTGACTTTTGAAGCAAAGCTTAAGTCACTCAAGTCAATTGTGGTTGGACCTTATTATGTGTATAAGAGTGTCCCGATAAATGGATACTTAATAAATTGCTAAAAATTATTTTATTTGCAACAAACTCGTTGTTGTACTAATTTTGATACCAATTTTGTGCAAAAATTAAATTTATATGTTACCAACTGTAAGTGCAGGTGGGTAAGTAAAAATTTCGAACAAATTTTTTTTTCCCATGCTTAGTGCATTAATACGCTTCTTTTGACCATCCTAATGTGAATTTTTGTTTTTTAATAAATAAGCATCATTTTCATATAATATGAAATTGATTTTATTTTTTTGTGTAATTTTACATTGTTTTGGATAATTTTTGACCTGTAACTGTGTAATTGTTAGCTTCACTGGTGACAATATTGCTACTGTAAGTATAATATTTGTTGTACTGTGTTACTATCAATTTCATTAAAATAAGAAACTTTACTCATAAACAATTTCACTAAATAATTTATTGTGTTAAATAAAAAATCCATACAATCTGCTTTGCTCTCTTTTCTTGTACCTTATTTAATAAATGCTCGGTAAACAAATGGGCAAAATATTTGTAAAAATGTAAATACCTACCGCAAACATGTTTTGAATACACAAATAATTTTACGAGTTTAGTGATACTTTTTTAAATCGTGCATTACAAACTGACATACATATTCCTACTCACATTACCAAGTATGTAGTAACTAAATTTATTGTTTAAATAAATAACAACAACCAAAACAAATGCTGTATAATTTCGAAATCTTTAATGTGCCCCTATTAAAAGAATCAAAACAGAGTTATTTAAAAAATTCTACAAATAAGTTATTTTAAAGATAGGGAATGACATCCGATATTGACTACACGATTTTCAAGGGTTTTGTAGTTCATTTTTGAACAACTAGTTTTTTTATTAAAAATATCTTCAATCTGGCCATAATTTAAGGTAAAGCTTTAAAAGTTCGATGTATAATTTTCTGGAATTAGTGACAAATTAATAACGCAAAATTTTTTAAATTCACCTAATTTCAAAAACGGTGTTCTTGAATTCGTACGATTTAAGTGTTTGTTTGGAAAATTTTTTAGTTGTTAAAATAAAAAAAAAAAACTTTTGTTTTTACGAAATTCCGTCCCGTTTAATACGAACAATAAATTTCAGTTTTTTTTTATCTTAAAACGAAATGCATATTTGGAATCGTGAGAAAATTTCCGACGTAACACTTACCATTTTGGGTGTCTTTCGGTTATTTGAACCTACCGGGTCCCAGGCCCTGCTTAACACCATATAAAAAAAAATTTCGTTTTTAATTCACAAGGGGGTCATATATATTTTTTTATTTTTGAGGACTGCCCTAAAAAGTAAATTTTTGCATTTTTTTAGAGTTAATAAATGTAACAATATGCTTGAAATTAATAAAAATAATTCCAAATTTTATGAGCCAAGTGTTTCTATACCCTCCACCATATATGGTGAGGGTATGTATCAGTTTGTCATTCCGTTTGTAACATGTCGAAATATAGACCCCATAAAGTATATATATTCGTGATGCTTATGCATGTCTGTCTGTCCATCACTCTCTTGTAATGCCGATCACGACGCGAAGACGGAAGCGGAAATTCTAGATTAATGAACACCCTCCAGAGAAGTTTGGTATTGAAAATGAGCCAAGTAGGTCCAACGGTTAAAAAGTTTTAAGTGAAGGTACCTCTTAAATTTCCATACAAATTGATGTATTTTAGTGCAATTTCATAGAAGCTACTGGAGAGTAAAATATCACTTGTTTTTCATCAGTCGCTTAGAATTAAAATATATTTTAGATTCACCTCAAAACATTTTTTTTTCCACTAACATTTTTTTCACCTCAAAATTTTTTTTCCAGCTTCCAATTTTTTTCCCCCACAAAATTTGTTTTCCTACTAAAAAAATTTTTTTCAGTTCAAAACATTTTTTTCACCTCCTGATTTTTCTTCGAAAGTTTTTAACAATATTTGAATCAGAAACAGTAGAGAACATTTTTGAGGATATTGGTGCAGCGCATTCAAAGATTCGGCACAGCCGAATATGAACCAATTTTTTTTTCTTTTTACAACTATACTTATTGATTTTGACTTCTAAACATCTGGCGAATTCAATTAGTAAAAAAAAACTTTTGAACACTAAAATATTTCAGTTAGTTTTATGTTTTTCGTAATGGGATTCCAGAACATAGACGATTGTCGATAATTGGTCCATTCCAGTGGCGAAGGACTCCCAGACTGCCCTTTTTATGACAGAAGCAGTTTCTAACATTCTTCAGCATACACTTTATTTTTTGAAAAACGCAATTATTTAATAGTTATTCACAATTTTGATTAAAATCATACCAAAACAATTCCATGTCATTAGGTGGAATTTGGGGTTTTTATTTGACTAACTATACAAAGTTTAAAACTCCATGAATTTGCGGAGATTTACCCCTCCTGTAGCTAATAACATGTTTATTAGGGGTGGAAATAGCCCTTGTGAATTGCTCTATGTAAATTGCCCAAATGGGTCATTTAAAATTATTTATTTTTTGTAGACCCTACGATCAAGACCGGTCTTCCCGGTTAAACCGGTTATCATACCTGGTCTTACGGTCTACCCAGTCCTTCGGTCTGAAAACTAACTGCGTACTTTTGTACATATAGATTTTTAAAAAATACTTTTTGTTTTTTCAAAATTAAAGCACTTTTGCAAAAATAGAAAAAGAGTTCTTTTTATCACAAAAACAAAATAAAAAGTGCTTCTAAATATAAGTACTTCTTACAAAACAGTAGTTCCTGTAAAAAAATTATTTTTTTCAAAAAAAGAACGTGACATTTTCATGTAAGTATATGGAAAACGCTAAACTTTCTGAACTCTATTGTGTTTTTCGGAACATTTTTGTTCTCAGACCAGCAAAAATTTCTATTGTTCTTGGTCGAATTTATGTCTACACTATTTCTGCAAAGTTTTACCCATTTGGAGCTTCGGTGTAAAAACGCCGTACTACTACTTGAAAAAGACCGTAACATTTTCAAACAAAAACTCAACAACATATTATAGTTTTTTGTTGTTTTAGAAAAAAATTCATATAAAAATTTTTTGCAAGAAGTACTTTTTTTACAAGTACAGTGGATTCCCGAATTAACGAACAATTGATTGACAGCACTGTTCGTTAAATCGAAAAATTTGTTAAATCCAGTATTAATCAAACAAATATTTATTAAAAGCACCATAAAACCATATTTAATTAATAATTCAGTAACACTCTCTCCATTTGTATATGCATCTAAAATGTTTCCTTTTCTTTAAGGGTTAAACCTTTCCTTTCATCCATTTTTTCAATGTTCACAAGCTTAGAAGTTCATAACACCACAACAAGAAACGTAAGACATCGGCTAAAAAGGCCGTAGGATATTCAATAAAACAACACTTTTTTTTTGGCAAAATTCGACTTTATTCATCGGCATAGTCTTCTTCAAGAGCGACGCAATCACTCCAACGCCTTTCTAACAATTAGATACCTTTTTTATGGAATGATTTATCTGTGGCTTCAAAATTGGCCCCTGCCTCGGCAATCATCTTTTCATTCGAACTAAATTTCTTGAAGGTGTAGATTTTGAATTAGTGGCGTTACATATGTGTCTTCCTACGGATTTTTTTATGTACAATAACATACATGGTCAACAAAATATTAGAATGCAAAAAATGCAAAAGAAAATCTTAAGATGACTTGAAATAAATTTATTTTTTTATACATATTTTTTTATTTGTTCCTTAAATCGAGTACTAAATTGGATTTTAATTCGTTATACACAGTCAGTAATGTAAAAATTTTGCCTTTTCTTTAAATCGCGAATTCGTTAAATCGAATGTTCGTTGAATCGGGAACCCACGGTACTCTTTTCTAAGATTTTTTTTGTTAAAAAATAAGTCTTGGTAAAGAAACTTTTTCGGAAAAAAATTTAAACTGTACTATTTTTGAAAAAGTGCTTTAATATTGGGGAAAAAATCAATAAATAATTATTTTTTTTTAAACTTGTATTTTTAAAAAGTACGCACTGACTAGTTTTTACAAGTAGACCGGTCTACCCGGTCAGACCGTAACACCAGGCATGAGGTCGGGTTGACTGAAACCTGGGTGATTGGGTGCTTTACTTTTAAGCATAGAGGACCAAAAACATTCACCTGATCTACTGTTGTGTTATACGTTTAAAATGAATTGTCATAGTAAATTTTTTTAATCTTTATTTGGACCTTTAATTTTTTTTCAATTAATTTTTTAAGATTATATTGGTCCGCCTTTGTTGATTCTAATTTGGGTTGTTTTTACAAATTTTGAAATAATTTCTGGCAATAAGTCGGCACACTTGATGGAGACTTTCTTTGAAACTTTTTCATCCATTGCAAAAAAATCACGAGTATTCAGCGTTCTTGTCTACTTCACAAATATTTAACAAAACTGACAGTTGCAGTCATATAGCATCTTCCGATAGGCTGATTTTTTTTAAATTTCTTACTTAATGCGACCATTCATAGGAACATATTGCAGGAGTTATTTTTTCATTTTTTTACGCCGAAATTCAAGCGATTCAGAATTTCCACGATTTTTTTCAAATCGAACCCAGGATTTATATAACAAAACTTTTTATACTTTTATTTAAACATGTTTCTGAGCACAAATATTCAAAGAAAAAATTTTGAAATAGGGTGTTTTAAATTAAAAAAAAAATAAATTATTAAAATTTAAAGTATATTTAATGGCAATTAATTATTTAAATACTTAAGTCTTATCCTTAAAATTGATTGTCTTGTATGGACAAAAGTGGTGAAAATTTTTATTTTTTTAGAAAACAAAATTCGGAATGTCCCGGTTAACACACAGTAATTTTAATTGCAGCAATTCTGAGAGAGGAAAGAAGAATAGAAAGGGGTACAGACTTGCATGTACTTGCGATTCGCTTTTGTTTTCTAATTCGTACTTTTTTTAATATGTAAAAGATACTAAAATTGCAAAAAGAGACTTTCACAGTGTGGGCACGAATTCAAGATTAAAAGAGAATTAAAGAAAATTTCTGCAAGAAAAATTACAGCTTAATAAATATGTAATTTTTTCTGTTAAATTGGTTTAGTAACATGATGCTGATTTTATTCTACAGTGAATTTTGTTGAATTATTAAAAGTGAACAAGAATTTTTGTCTATGATTAAATCAAGAAAAAAGTTGATTTTGCAGTTCACTGGAACACATGCAAAGTTGCAAGTCATTCTGTCAATTCTTTCTTTGTTTACAAGCCATTTGAAGTTGACGTGTCATTGATTTTTTTTTTTAATATGGAAAAAATTGAATATCGTGCAGTCATTAGATTCTTTGTTTTGAAGGGTTTAAAAGCAAAGGAAATTTATGAACAATTGTTAGAAGTGTATAAGGGGTCCTCACCTTTAAAACGCACCGTTGAATTTTGGGCTGGTGAAATTAAACGCGGTCGTACCAGCCTTAAAGACGATCCACGCGAAGGACGACCAAAAACTGCAACCACAGCAGAAATCATTGAGCAGGTACATAATATCGTAAGTGAAGATCCAAGTTTGACTAAGCGTAATGACATAGGCATCTCAGACGAACGAGTACTCCATATTTTACATGTAGAATTCCGTATGAAAGTTAGTGCCGCTCACATTAACAATTCAACAAAAACTGGATCGAAAACAAATTTCTCAGCGTAATTTGGAGCGTTTTAAGCCGAATAAACCCGACTTCTTGTGTCGTTTTATAACTATGGATGAGACTTGGATCTACCACCATGATCTTAAATTGAAATAAGAACGTTTACAGTGGACTGAAGCTGGTTGTTCAGCTCCAAAGCAGGTGAAGTCACAACAATCAGCAAAGAAGGTTATGGCATCAGTTTTTTGGGATGCAAAAGGAATTTTGTTGATTGATTATCTTCAGAAAGGTAAAACAATCAACTCTGAATATTATTTCAGCCTTTTGGATCAGCTGGATGAAAAAATTCGTGAGAAAAGACCTGGTTTAAAGAAGAAAAAAATCATTTTTCATCAAGACAATGCACCTGCTCACAAAAGTGTTTTGACGATGGCTAAATTCAAAGAATTAAAGTACAAATTGCTTGAACATCCACCGTATTCACCAGATTTGGCTCCCAGTGACTACTATCTCTTCAGAAATCTCAAACAATTCCTTCGTGGAAAGCATTTTTCGTCGAATGAAGAGGCCATAGCAGCCGTAGACGGTTATTTTGCAGAGCTTCTGGAAAACCATTATAAGGATGGGATAAAATTATTGAAAGATCATTGGAACAAGTGTATTGAGCTTCTAGGAGATTATATTGAATAAAAAAATATATTTCGTAACAAAAACAGTATTCTTTCATTTCGAGCGCAGGAACTTTTCAACCAACCTGTAAAGCAACAAAAGAAGAATACATATGAGTGCGAAAGAGAAATAACCAAAAAATGCACGAAAAAGAAAACCGTACTTTTTGTTACCCGCTTGCTTTTCCATCCCGTTCCAAACAAGAATTGCATGCAAAAAGTCACCATCTATATTGGCTCTCACTTAAAATCTTTCGAAAATGTAACATATAACATTTAACCACTTAGTGTTTTGGCCTATTCTTATTTTCGTTCGAATCATTTGGAATATAATTTCCTCTTACACCGTTGCTTTGGGATTATATAGCCACTTATAAATTATTTTACAATACATTTTGTAATATAAAATCTTGTACATTTTAAAACAATGTCAAATATCATAATTGTGACTTGAAAGATAAGATAACAAAATTGTTTTTTAAGAAAACAAGATATTTTTAATAAAATATTTTAATAATAATAAAATAAATTATTTATATTTTACATATTTAATTTAAAGCAAATAATATTTTTAAATACGTATATTCCAAGCAAGAACATGTCAAAGTATAACATGTTTACTTTCATACATACATATATTTTTAAAATATTCGTATCCTTAATTGCATATTTCTACCATAAAACATACGTTTTTATATGCACTTTAAACATTTTTTTTAAACATTATTTCAAAGGGAGTTTAACTTTACGTTATTTATCATAAATCTAAACCATAAAGTACTGTGAACTATAAATATAAATAAGTAAAAAGCATTCATAAAGAATATAGCCATGGTAAATGTGGGTTAAAATATGTGTATAAAGCACTCACAGAAAAATGGCAGTCTATTAAAAAATCTTAGAATTACAATAAACAAACATCTGTAGTCTTTTAAGCAAAATGGCATCGATTTGCTATTACACATTTTATAATAAATGCATTTTATTTGCATATTTAATAATTTTTAATACATATTTTGTATTTTACTGCTTATAATTTTTTAATTTAAATGTAATTAAAACCAAACTAAAGAATGAACTTGTAGTAAGAAGCATCATCACGCAGAGAAAAGACATGGTTGCAACATGATCACTGCTACTATATTGTACTTGCTCCAATCGGGTACGGTTGTCACAATCAAGTTATTGGTTTTATAATCATCAACATGGTCGCTACCATCATTATTATAGTAAATATTTTACTATTTTATGGTTGTCAGCTTCTATTTTATAACATGATTGGCTGTTACAATACAGTGGTAACTAAAATTGTGATTATGAAAAAATATGATGACAATCATTAAATAATTATAGATCCAAAAAAAACTTGAGTTTTTATTTTGAAAATTCCTTATACAATAATATTATTTACACTAATCAATTCATAAGATTTTATACACGCAAAGAAAAAACATGGTTGGGAGAATCATATTCGAAGAGCATCATATATTTTTGGGTTTATGATTGTGCCAACCATAGTCGTACTATATTATGGTTATCATATTATGATAATAAAATATCCATAATTTTACTATAATATGGTCCCTACAGTTATATTATGATTCAAATATTACAATATTTTGATTCTGTAGAAATATATTATGGTGTTGAATTTATAATAATATGATTGCATGTAATCATAGTATGCTCAAAATATTATTACATTATGGTCCCCATAACTATATTATGATTTCTGGATTATCATAATATGATCCATATAAAATCTTTATATAGAATCTTTTTGACAATGAATTGATTATTGTAAATTATATTACATGTATAAGGAATTTTCGAAAAACCCTCAAAAAAAATCTTCTAAAGTTAAAAAAAAAATAAACTGGATCTTAATAGGTCAATTGATGAAATGTTTTAATGCCACATGCAAGGTATTTTCTGTCCAGTTTTAGTAAACAATATATGATTGTTTTTTAAGACATTTTGGTTTTTATGAAAACAAGACAATACTCGTATTAGGACTGTAAATGTCAAATTATTCATTGATTGTTGACAGCATTTTATGGTTACATAATTATCATATTTTTTTCATAGTCAAAATTTTTGTTACCACAGTATGGTTACATCCAATCATGTTATAAAATACAAGGTGTCAATCATAAAATAGTGAAATATTTACTATAATAATGATGGTAGCGACCATGTTGATGGTTAGACAACCAATAATATGGTTGTGACAACCATACCCGATTGCAGCAAGCACAATATAGTAGCAGTGATCATGTTGCAACCATGTTTTTTCTCTGCGTGTATAAAGATTTTTTTTTTCAATTCTTTGCAATAAAAACAAAATATAATAAAATATGTTTATTAATTCATTTCTTGTAAAAAGTTCTCAAAATATTAATAAAATATTTTGTATAAGGAAAAACATTTTTAGATTATATGGAATTTTACTTAAGCTAAAATTCTCTGTTTCTTCAAACTGTTTCTTAGATAAAAATTCATATATTCCTAAAAAACTTAGATTCTAAGGCCTTTCTTTGAAAGAAAAATTCATAGATTCTGAGGACTTTTCATCATGAAAAATACTTATATTCTAATTACTTTAAAAAAAATCTTAAAGATGTCGTTAGAATCTAAGATTTTTTTTTATTAAAAAAGTCCTTAGAATTAAAAAAAAATAAATATTTTTCTTAAAAAAGTCCACAGAATCAAATATAGATAGAAAAGTTCGACGAATCTATGATTTTTTTTTAACAATTTTTCTTCAAAAAGTTTTTAGTATCAAATTTTTTAGGAAAAACATTTTTTGGAAATATTAGATAGTCATATTATGTACATTAATTATCATAATATAATTAAAAGGATCATATGTATATTATTGTAGGGATCATATAATGGTAATCCAGGAATCATAATAAAGTTATGGGGGCCATAAAATATGATAAAATATTGAGCACACTATCATAAATTCAAGACCATAACATGTTTATTTAGAACCATAATATGATAATTTTTGAATCATAATATAACTGTAGGGACTATATTATGGTAAAAATTTGGTTATTTTATTATCATAATATGATAACCATATTAAAGTACGGCTATGGTTGGCGCAACCATAAACACAAAAATATATGATCCTCTTCGAATATGATTGCCCCAACCATATTTTTTCTCTGCGTGATGTTGTCATCTACTTAGGCATTTATATTGAACTTTATTTGTTAACCTAAATATTCAGCGCCATTCGGATATACTCGCTTTGCTTTGTCGAAATTAAAGGTGAGACGTGACACAACATTTCGCGATTCACTTGAATCATGCGTGAGCATTCCGGTTTTAACCATAACCACGGTTAAACGCAACCTTAACCACATAAAATAATCGTGCGTTTACGACTATAATTAACATATATTCTTTAAAACCCAGGTTTTGTAAAGAATTCAAAATAAAAATGTTGTAAAAAATAAAATTTTTATAAAAAATATTTTTTTAACAAAATTTTGTTTTTGGAAATTGGTTTTAATCAATAGTTAACTTGAGTTTATACGTGTAATATACGTGTTTTAATTTCTGAAATTTCTTATAAATATTAAATCGAAATGTTAACATAGTATTTATTGAAAATTGGATTATTAAAATTTCAGTCCGTTTGACCGGATACTGTGCACGTATTGCCAAAAATTTTACCAGTATGATATTTGTCTTAAATTTAAGCAGTTATTATTCATAATTATATCATATAAGTACCCAGCAAAACTTGAATAAGTTTTACAACAAGATCTTTTGAGCGATCACTAGTTCTAACTTGCCGTTGTCACCCATACCTTTTATTTGAAATTGTCACCCTCGGCACTAGTTCTATAAAATAGTTTGAACCTATTCTTGTTGCCGTGATTTTTGTATGAAATTCTCACGCTCGGAAATATTTTCATTATGCCATTAAAGAGCATTAATCCGTAAGGTAGATCGAATTAAAAACTAGTATTTTTAATTATGGTGAAACAGTTTCAAGAACAATTAGTTCAAATTATTTGCAAAATATATTTTATACTAAAAAAAGGTTCGTCTTAAATAATATTTTGTAAATAAATTAAAAAAAAATCGTATACATTGATTTCGAAGAAAAATATTTCAATAATTCGAAGCGAAGAAGCAATCTTTATTACGAAAATAGGAACGAAACAGATTTTGAGAAGTTAATTATTCAATTTGTAAGAAGTTGTTCTCTCTTCCTGTCTTTCAATAACGTTTATTTTCATAAATGCTGTTTTCTATGTTTATTTGAGAAATTTAAGGTGGAAGAAATAAATATTAAAGTTTTTTAAATTACTCTATGAAACTGCTTTAAAACTTAGTATCAGGTTCTAGCATCCGATACGAAAGTTATGTATAATTTATTCTAAATCGCCATAGAGATCGATTCATCAATTTACACCTTATTGATGAATTTTACAGGCGATGAGGCTCAAGGTAATGTATTGACCCATTTCTTTTTGAGGATCGGAAAAATATTTTGACTAAAAATAGATTTTTATAAAAAAAAATTGTTGGAGCAATGGGACGATGGCCAGGACCACTAAGATTTTGTGGGGTAACCCAGACGGGAAAGGGACTAGAGGCCTCCTAAATGGGTGTAAGTCCGAGGTCAGTATGATGGTACGTATCCTGACTGGTCATGCAGGATTACGGGCACAACTGTATTGGATTGGACGGGCAGATTCTGACGAGTGTGGAGCGTGTGGCGAGGAGAGCGAGACGCTTGAGCACTTTCATTGCCACTGTCAGGCATTTGCAGAATTAAGATCCAGGCACCTCGGGAGCGATTTTATATCGGACCAAGAATCCCTGGGGAACGTCGACTGGAAAACCTTGAGGAGTTATGTCCGGGAAACCATGTTTCTGAATACCGGACATTAACAATGAATCTCCATGTTCTTAGGGAGAGCACATCGGGCCCAGCAGAGGTGTAGGTGTATATCGTAACGATATTAGGTTGCATTTCGATGCTTCATCCTCCTTTCGACCTAACCTAACCTAGTTTGTTTTTAGTCTACCTTTTTCTTGTAATATAATTTTTATAAATATATCAAACGTTACTGAACATTATATGGTCACCATCGGAATCGAACCTAGAAACTCTGGTTGCCAGCCGATAAATCTACCCTCTGAGATACCGACGCATATATTAGATTTTTTTGAACATAAATAAATAGTCGAGCCTCCAGTTTTCGTTCGTGCTGTCGAACAAAAACAAAAAACCACAAAGTAATGAGTCTAAAAATAGATTTTCACCTAACGTTTATAAATCATAGAACACGTTATTAATGATCGGCAACTCATTACTTTATGCTTGCAAATAATGCAAATGGTAATGAGCTATAATTCCAAAGTAATACATTCAAATTGACATAAAACCATTTTAAATTGGTTATTGTTTTTTTTAGAAATAACTCAATAATATTATGAAGATAATTCTCTCAGTATGGAGCAGAATCATCATACAAGATGCTGCTAGTACTATATAAGCCAATATTCCGATTTCCAATGTCTGGCTGCTAAATCCTATCGTGATGAGCGTCTTTGGCAGATTGTGTCATTTGGTTGAAACATAAACTACAATAATAAATAAAAGTCGAATTTCGTACGGTGATTTTTAGCTCGAAGACAAGCTACGGCCGGGTCAACCCAAAAAGTTTGAAGATGAAGAATTGGAATCATTGCAAACGCCTAAGAGCCTTGGGATTTATTAAAAAACAAGGAAACTGGGTACCATACGAGTTGAAGCAGCACGAACGTTAAAAAAGTAAATGTTTTTTTGCATCGCTTTGTGACTGGCGATGAAAACTGGATCCATTACGACAATCCAAGCGCAAAAAAGTATTTGGTTTTGCCCGGACAGCCTTCAACATCCTTCGAAAAGCCAGATATTCATGGCAAGAATCTCTTTAGAGATTCTCTTGTAATTCCTGTTGAGAAATATTTTTCCATGAGGGTATGATGTTGTGGTAGAACATTTCAATAGTATTGTATGTGATTTGAATTTCATTATTTACGTTTACAAAAACAAAGTGAGAGTATATTAAGTATTAACAAAATGTTACGTGCCTTATTCTTTTAAATTCTATATCCTTAAAATATGGGTCATTTTGCTTGCACGTATCATTTAGGACATTTGATATATTACCATGCACAACATATGTATTTTATTGTATTATTTATGAAGAAAAATTACAAATTCATTACAATTTTAAATCACATGCAGAGGTTTTAATTAAAGATTTATTTATTAGGTGAAATACTCAGTTAATAGGAATTTTGTAACATTTTAGTCCTAAAGAAGATTTAAGGGTTAAATATCCAAAAAAAAAAACTGATGAAAACTCCGTACACTTCTGTTTCCTGTTGAAACATCGAACTTGGTATTCAGGGTAGTTACGGAGGAATCGATCAAATCCCCAGACCCTGATGGTATATATCCTATAATGCTAAAGTGTGGCAGATATAACCTGCTTAAGACCTTAAAGCCTGTCTTTTTTTCAACTTGAATATGTTCCGTTATCCTGGCTCGATGTCAAGGTGGTTTTTATTCCCAAACCTGAACAAGGTCATCAAGGGCGTGTACACTCTCCTCTGCTATGGTAATTCGTGGACGACTTTTGCATCCAACTTTGGCCAAATAGCCCTGGACAGGTCCAGGATTGACAATTAATTTGATAAATTGTACTAATTTTCTAGTGTATTCACTAAATAAATATTTGATTCTACTGTACACAATAACTAAACAATTTTTTTCTTAAAGTTGTATGGAAATACCAATTATTGGAAAATAGATTGCATTTCCCTCTTTCTGATTCCTTTGCAATACATTATATTTGCTTTTCTCTGGGTGTACCATTTCCAAATATTTATACTGACTTATTTATGAGTATGGAAAATTACATACTTTTTTTTTCCAAGGAAATATATACCAATTTGGGTATTAAATTAGTGGTTATATGAAGAACTACTCATACAACTCTTAAACTTATTTTTACCCTCAAAGTATAAACTTGGGCCTAATTTCCTAATTTTGTCCTCTTCATTCCATATACAAATTTCATTTAAATCTGAAGATTTTCCTTGTAAGGCAAAGTTTTTAATAAGTTTCCATATTATTGTTTAACTCATTTGATTTTTGTATAGTAAAGTTAGACTATATCATACGGGCTCATATTCACAGTTTAACTTAGTTTCAATATAATAATCATTGCATTTTATTAAATTAATTTAACAATTATTTATTACATGTCTCAACATTTCATTATCTTTATAAGGAAATATATATGAGATAACTTGATACATTTATTTGTGGTTACGGTTATATTACGGATTTTGTAATGTATGTATTTCATAATATTATAAAGTATTGAATTAAAATAAAAAACATAAGAATATAAATTAACAATTAAGATTTGGATTTGGATTTAATTAAAACCCAACAAGTGCGTGTGACAAATATTTTTATACTTCATCGATTTTTTAATAAAAATGAAGAAGTTTAATAGAGCAATTCATAGTTATAATAAACTAATGTGACATTTAGTTTCAAAGATTGTTTTCGAAATAAGAATATTTAGTGAAAAATATTGATATTATAAGTCCACTAGTATTGTCGAAACTAGTATTTTCATATAAAAATGTTTGGTATTATAAATCTATGCGTTTTTTTCGAAACCAGTACAAATTTTTGGTATTAAAAATATGAGATTATTTTTAAAATCAATATTTTTAGTTAAATATCATTATTTTCATTAAAATCATAAAAAATATATTTCTGTAAACGATTTGGTATTATAGGTTCAACGTATTTTTTCAGCCAAAGATATTTGCAGTATAAGGGACATATTTTCATGAAATGAGCCAAGGAATATGCTAAAGAAATTCGGCGGGTCGTAACTGAATCACCCTGTATATATATTTTACTAAAAAATAATAGTACAAAAATCTTTAGCTGAAATACCGGTTTCGAAAATACTCATAGATTTATACTTCAAATATCTTTGGCTGAAAAAATACGATAGACTTATAATACCAAATATTTTACAGAAAAATATTTTTTTTGCCAAGGAATACGCTGGTGAAATTCGGCGGATCGTGACTGAATCACTCTGTATATAAATAAGTCTACAAACATTTTCGAAACCATTTTTTTCGGTAAAAACTTTTGTTATTATAAATTTACGGGGTTTTCGAAATCAGTATTTTTTTATAAAAAAAATTACCAATAACAAACCCACAAGGATTTTTTACTATGTATTTTACTATTTTAGCAATATATTATGATAGAAAAAATTATTCAATTTTAAACCACTATTTTGATACTATGAATTTTCCACTTGATTAAATCATGTGTTTTACAAGAGCAGACAGTTTCTAAAACAGTATTATAAATGTTTTGAATTTTCCCTAAAAAATATCTGTAATACGATTTTAAAGAGGTGTTTAAAGCCCAATAGCACTAAGTAGAATTTTTAACTAGAATTTTATTTAAGAAATTTTTGTTTTAAAACTTCTTAGTTATGTAAAGTTTCTGCAAAAATATATAATAAGAGCTGATTATAATTCTAGTAAGGAAAAACTTAAACTGTCCGAAACTTTTGAATTATTATGGTACATCGATTTTCGTGCTTCTTAAACTTCAAATTGTAAAAAAAAATAAATGTCATCTTTGTAGAAACAGATGCTTCAACTGTTTTATTCCGAAACCCTGACAGGTTGTTAAACTTGTTAAATACGATTAAATAACCTTTTTTGCTGTATTGAGTTAATACAACATCATTGAAGCATAAAAGGTAACGGATCTTGTTAACCATCAATTACACTAATTTACAACATAATTAAATTTTTCAGCAATAGTTCTAAGTGAGATAATTTCTTTCATACACAAAGAAAATAGATTCATTGTGACAATTAATTTTTTGTCAACTGTAGGGCATCTCATTTTTGTGCTTGTCTGTTTATAATTTTTTTACTTACTTTTATTATTTTTGAGATCTTCTTTGAAGACAGTTTGACTAATTCAACTATATTTCGGTTCAGCAATAACAAATCTGTTTACAGTTTATACTATTGTAAATACAAACATGTTAGACCCAATTTATACGATGCAAATGATTGCGTGTGCAATTTTCTTAATTCCGTTTTCAAAGTTGCTTCCAGAGTTATGTCTATGTATACGGTGACATTTGTTGCACGAAAACTGAATATGAATAAAACAACAAAAGAAAAATACATATGAGTACGAAAGAGAAATAACAAAAACATGCACTAAAAACGAAAACCGTGCCTTTTTTGTTACCCCGATTGCATGCAAAAAAGTCACTGTGTAAATTGGCTCTAAGATTCAATCTTTATGATAATTGTTTCAGTCCTATAATTTAAATGCAATAGGCAAAAGCATATAAAAAATACATATATCTGGATAAACCAAAATGAACAATTTTGAAAAAATCACACAACAAAAAAACAATATAAATTTCAATGAAGAAATCAAGGTGATTGTGAGTCAAAAATCGCTCACGTGACTATTTCTAGTCTGAATATGGAGTCACGGTTTCATAATATTCCCAGCAAAATAAGAGCTGAGGAAGAAGTAGTTTAACACTACATTTACTGAACACGAAGTTGTGAAAATTTCGGTGAATCATTAATGATTTTAACATTGGCGTGTCATTGGGAGGAAGTAGTTTGTTTCGGTTCTATGAAAAATCGATTAGCAGATGGACTTTTTCATTAGTTTACGAAGTTGTTAAATATAGGGACTACAAAATAAATATAGGGAGTGGCTTAGTTTTAAAGTTATAAATCTGATTTTGAACACGCCAAGAATTATTATTCCGACCAGGACAAAGTGAATATCACTGGTATGCAAAATATGTTTTCAATAAGGCATTTAATGACTGCAGGAATTAACAATTTATGGACCAACTAAATAATTGTTTTTTTTTTACAAGTAAGGGTTAATATCAACATTTTGAAAGTTGTTTAAAATGACTTCTTACAAATCGAAAAATTTGCACTATTAACTTCTTTGGATGTTCTGAAAAAGAGATTCGTAAAGAATAACATCCATTTTATTTTGCTGGGTTGATGAAACTGTTCCATAAATCGTTTGTTATTAATTATTAATTATTCATTATATTTTAAGTTTTCATTAATATGATGAAGTGTCTCATAAAAATTTTATAACAAATATGTAATAAATCTTCATCATTTCATAAAAAAATTCTTATTAAATAAAAAGACTGTAACAAATTATTTATTTCGGCTGCAAAATATTCTTGTTTGTAGTTCTCATTAAGTTTGTATTTTTATTTACTTAAATAATTAAAAAAAAGTCAAATTCTTCAATAAATATGATGCAATATCTTCATAAATATCGATGAAACTTCATCATAAATATGTAAAACATCTGATCAAACTTTTTCATAAATATTGGTAAATTTCCTCATTAATATGAAGGAAATTCTTCATAAATATGAAACAGTACTTCATTTATCTTTTTATAATCACCATATATGGTGAGGGTATATATCAGTTTGTCATTCCGTTTGTAACATTTCGAAATATAGGTCTAAGACCCCATAAAGTATATATATTAGTGATCCTTATGCAATTTTAAGTCGATTTAGCGATGTCCGTCTGTCTGTTTAAAGGCGATCACGATGCTATTTTTTACCTAGACTATTTTTACCCAGACTATTGGACATCCTTCTGAGCAGTTTGGTACTGAAAATGAGGAAAATCGGTTCAGCGGTTAAAAAGTTATGAGTGAAAATGTGAAGATACAAATTGGTGTATTTTAGTACAATTTCATAGTAGCGACTGGTACATAATATCTTTTCTCAATGAATAATAATATTTTGTATTCACCTCAAATATTTTTCACCTCAAACATTTTTTCACCACTAAAATTTTTTCACCTCAAAAAATTTTTTAACTCAAAAATTTTTATTACTTTAAAATTATTTTTCCACCAAAAAATTTTTTTTCTCATCCAAAAAAGTTTTTCACCTCAAAAAATTTTTTTCACCTCCATAATTTTACTTCAAAAGTTTTTTACATCATTTGTATCAAAAACAGTAGAGAACATTTTTTTAGGATATTGGTGGAGGGTATTCAAAGATTGGGCACAACCGAATTTAAGCCTTTTTTAATTGTTTTTAAATACATTTTTGCTTCAGTGAACTGCCTCCCACGAGTCTTAAAAATTGCTAAGAAAAATTAAAAAATCAAAATTGCTGTAAACTAGTGTTATTAACTTAAATTACATACAATATATCTTACAAGTTAGTACATGAATGACAATACTACATACTTGTACCGTGATATTGAATCGAAAACTGATTGCGCTACTTTTGATAGAAAATCCCTTTAACGTTAATAAGAGCTCCGTTTTGATGTTGTCATAATAAAATCAATCAATAAATTGTACTGTTTAAATTAGATTGAGATTATGTATGTTAACACTATGGAATGTCAGGGTCTTTGATTTATTTATTCTCTCTAATCTTAATCTACTTGTTATTTTAGAACTTGAGTTAATTGTTATTAACAGAACTGACCATTGTTGTAAGAGATTAATTTTTAATACAATGTATCTTGCACCGATTTGAAATTGTTTTTTTTTTATGTATACAGTAGCTACCAGAAAATAGGACTGATATACGATAATATATCAATGGGAAAAGTTGTAAAGACGTTTTCAGACTGTCTCTGCTGACTTGCTGCTCCGCTACCATACAATATCCCGAACTGACTTTTTTTCTATTATATTTGTAGATTTATTAAGAAAAATTTGTCAGCGCCAATAAAAACTTTCTGTTATGCTGACAAATAGGCAGTTTGGTACCTTCATTTTATAAAAATAAAAAAGTGCAGACATGTCTTGAAGATGTCTTTGGCAAATGTCTAAATCTGCTGACTATTCCCTAAAAAGTCAGTATTGCCTTTGACTTTGCCTTATGGACACAATTTCCAGCTGGATTGTGGTTATTTTCAATGATGATTGTTTTTATTCACCAACAAGGCGAATATTTCAACAGCTTAAATACTCTAACAAGGTCAATATTCTCCGAAAGTTGACTATATTTTTAATAAAATCTGCAAAACAATAATGTATTTTGCAAAATAAGAAGACGTTTATTCTACATAATGCCATAAAGTAATCAAATTATATATTATTTTAAATATTTTTTTGTTTAATAAAGTGAAAAACACTGCACACAAATAAAAATTCAGTTGCCACCACCGAATTTTTCCAAATCGTATTGAGTTGGATGCTGAAACTTCGCAATTTTCTTTTAATTTCAGTTTTCGCAGCCGAATTCGGAATTTGTGACAAACTAATTAACGAGGATGCGACAACTGAATCAATTCGATTGGATAAATATGTTCGAATTTCAAAAGCACAGAGAAAACAGATTCATTGTGACAACCAAATTTTTTGTCAACTGAATATTTTGGTTGCAGCAACCTAATTATTTACTTGTCCCAACTTAATGTTTTCCTGATACAATTGAAATATATGGTTTTAACCGAAATTCTGTTGCATTAACCGGAATTTTTTACAATCGGTTCTTAAACACATATATTTCACAAGAACTAATTCCATAGAAAAAGACGGCAACCCAGCAAAAACATGGTAATGACATATTATTACTTTATACATTACTTTGTAATGAGTACTCCTTACATTCAGCATTATTTTCAAGATAAAAATAATGTATAACCTTTAATATTTTATTATTTTCAATTAAGTAATAATAAGTTACCTGTTATGGCTTACCTTTTCTATTATTTTAATATAAATAATAATGAGTTATTGTTAATTGTTTAGATAACTTTATTTATTGATTTGTATTTTATGAATTTATGAATTTTAAAAGTTCAATAAAACAAATTATCATGTAAGTGAACAGGAAAAAGCCTGCAAATTACCCAGCAAAACCACACATTACCAAATAATGGGTAAAGTAATGTATATCCATAGGGGCCGATGGATTACTTTACACCTTACTTCATTGATGAATTTTACAGGCTATGAGCCTCAAAGTAATGTATATACCCATTACTTTAGAGGTGATAATGTAAGGGGTTACTCAAATGGTTACGTGAATGGAAAAAGTAATGTGTCTCAAAATAGATTTTTAAAAAAGGGGGAATTTTTATTTAAAAAATTTTTTACAAATATTTTATTAAAAATATTAATAATTAAATATGAGTGGTCAGGATGTGAATCGAACCAGGGAACTCTAGTTGCTAGCCAAGAACTCTACCCACTGAGCTATCGATGCATATAGTATTTGATTGCTTTAAACTTAAATGAATTGTTGCGCTTCGTTTTTTCGCTAGTGTTGTCAAAACAAACATACATTACCCTTTTGCTTACAAAAAAAACACAAAGTAATGTATCTAAAAATAGATTTTCAAAAATATTTGAATTATTACTTTACATTTATAAATCATATATTACGAATTCAATAATGAGTAACTTATTACTTTATGCTTGCAAATAATAAAAAAGGTAACGAGCTATCATTACAAGGTAACGCATGAGAATATCGCACCCATTACCAAAGTTTTGCTGGGTAGTTTAGAGTAGTGTCGAATTAATTTATTTTAACTTATTTGTGTTATGACACATCTTATATTTCGATCTGAATGATCACGAATATGACAAAAAAAATTGCAATCTTTGGGAAAAAAATCTAGTTTTAACTGTAGTTCCGAAATATCCTTGTTATAAGATTTTTGAAAATTGTAAAGAGATTGAAAATTTTGGAAACCAAATTTAGAATCAGGAGAAAAAATGTATAAAAATCAAATCAAATGAAAATAACTTGAATTTCAATGCGAATAAAAAATGTTTAAAGCTGAGCAAAAACTTCCTCTTTCTGACCTTTGACGACCCATGGAATACATATGTATGTCCCAAAATGTATCAGTATCATGTAATAAAAAAAGTTAACCAGTTTCAAATATCTTGATGTTTCTAAAAACTAAATGAATGGACCATGTCCTACCAAAATATTGATCACCTGTGTTGTCCAATAGTATTCACGAAAATGTGTTCCAAAAACTATGCAAAAATATTTATTTTTTTTTATAAATTTGTGGTGATCCTATTGGTTACGAGACCATATTGATCCAAATAGTAAGTGTTGTGTAAAAACAACAACTATCATCTATCTATACAAGCCACATTTAAAAAAATCGGTTAAAAATGGGCCAAATACGACAAAAACTAAAAATGGGACATTTATTAACCATTGGCCGTCAAAGGGTTAATTTATTTACTTTCTTTTGGAAGAAAGGCGGTTTAGAAATTGAGATTCACAACACTGCATCGCATTACCTTGTCGCTTACTCAAAGTTAATTTAGAATGGTTTACTAGGAGTTAAAAAATAAATAATAATATAATAAATAATAATAAAAATAAATAATATTATTGGATATTAATATGCATACGCGTAACCCATTATTCTTTATATATTTTCGTAAGCTTACGTGCAGAACACCTTAACTTTTGGGACATCCCATATAAAAAAGTTAGAATTATAATATAAAGGGTAATACGTGAAAACCTTGGAGTTTAGATTACTAGACTCATCTTTTGGTAAGGTGTGTTTTTGCTGAGTTGTTCTACAAGTAGTTATAAAACTGGATGCTGTAAAACCATTTCTCTGGAACAGAAATATTAACTGTATTCTAAATAAAAGTCAATTTAGACTTCTTTTAATTATGTCCCGTTAGCTACTATCTGGAACTTTAACTGAAACATTTTTTGTTCTTTTGACATAAAATTTAAATTTAATAGTGAAAATGCCGGGATTTTCGCTAAACCGGGATTGCTGCGTTTTTAATAAATTTATTTGTTTTTAATAGTGTTGAAATATAAATATTTTTGTAAAATTTAGCAAATTTTAAAATTAAGTAGAATTTTGCTTTTTTTCCATAATTTTTTTAACAGAATTTAAAAAGTAAAAAAAATTGTGATGTATCGCGTTTATAAGTTCATTTGTTTACTTTTCTCAGTCAAGTCCAGTAAGATTTACTCAGTAACAAACTTACAGAGAGTAAGACAAATTTACTCTCAATAAGAAAATTTTCTAAAAAAAAGTACGCGAACGAAAAATTTGCAATAATTTACAAGTTTGTTAAACAGCTGATTGTAAAACCAAATGCAAAAATAAATTAAAACTGATCGTTATAAAAAAAGAGGATTCTTGTTGTAAAATCTTAAGTAAAAACATTTTAAAAGGTTTTCTTATCTTTTCTATAATTTATTTAACAATATTTGTTTTGTATTTACAAAAATTTAAACACATTTTTTTCAATCATATGTTTTTTCTGCTTGTAAATTCTTGCTGGCAATAATTAGTCCAGTAAAAATTTGCAGAAAGAAAAAGAACTCTCAACATCAACTTGTCAAATTATTCTCTTTTTTTATGTTTACTGAGTATTTGTGTAAACGAATGACATCCAGTAAAAATTTGTACAAATTATTGAGTAAACAAACGGAACTTATATAAGTCCTCTCGAATACATATTATTTTTCTAAATTAAAAGATAAAAGTTACTTGTTAAATGTTACTAGAAGAAGAAATTTTTGATAAAGAAAAATGAAAATTGAACAGAATGGTAAATGCTCCTATTGCACCGTTATTTGACTGCTGGATTTCTTTTATAAAATTTAAAAATGATTAGCTTTTTTCTAATTTTTATGTCTGTTATTTAGTGCATTTTGGGGTATTAATAAGGAAATTTCGCCTTTAGCAAAATCGAAAAAGAAACAAAGGGAGGGGGGGGGGGGGGGGGGGGTAGAAAATTATAAAGTTAAAGAAAAAATAGTTGAGCATAGTTAGTTGGAATATTTTTCATATATGTATGAAAATGTATATTCTCCAAATACATTTTCATACATGTAAGTATTAAAAAGATCAACTATAAAATATAATCTTCACTATTGGAATATCTTTCTTCAATAAAATTGCACTCATTCATCTGTAAAAAAAAAAAAAAAAATTTTGATTTTGAGTATATTTCTTCGAATCATTTTTAAACGCTTTTAGAAAGAAGCAAGTGCTAGAAGAAAAATCAAAAAATTTGAAAATTATTTTTTATCACACAATAAAAAAGTATTTCGAGCTGAGAAAATTAGTACAAAAATTGCTGTATTTGGCGAGCTGTTAAAAACTTGCAAAGCTTTAAAATTCCGTGTTGGTATTTTTTTTTTCATTTGATAGTGATTTTTCGTAGTTGACATATTGAGTTAAATTATTTTCATATTTTTTTATTAAAAAATATTAATAAAAATAACTTAAACTTAACGCCTTTTTAAAGTGTTTTAATAATTTGACAAATTTTTAAGCATTTTTCCAGTTCGATATATTTTTCAATTATTTATGTTAGAAATTTTATATTTTGAGTTTTCGTCGCGCTCTTTCTGGAATCGTAAAAACCTGGCATTGCGTTAATTTGTGCTGTAGAATTGAATTGAAAATAAGCAATATACAGGTCATATGTTATTTTGATAGATTTTTCTGTTTGAAATTCAGTATCATATGTTACCTTCGCGGAGACGCTATGTCCTTGAACAAGGTTGGGAAATAATGCAAACTTATTTCCAAAGTAACCCAATTTTTACATTTGTTCATATGAAGTGAACTTCTGCTAGAGCAGGCCATGTGTCATAGACCGGAACAAGTAGTAGTCGGAAGGTGCGATGTGTGGTCTTGTAGGTCTTGACCGGTCTTGACCGGTCTTGCAACTTGTGACCGAGCGTTGTCATGCTGCAAAATCACTATGTCGTGCCTTTCATCATGTTTCGGCAGTTTTGCTTCAGTGCGCGGCTCAAACACATGAGTTCAGTCCCATAACGTTTCTCCGTGATCGTTTCATTCAGTTTAAGTAGGTCATAGTAGATTACGACGCGCTGGTCCCACCAAATACAGAGCATAAGCTTCATACCATGAATATTTGGTGTCGCGAATGATATTAATGGCTTTCCGGACAAATTTCATATATTTTTGCAGTTGAGGTTGTCGTAATGAATTCACTTTTTATCGCCAGCTACAATGCGGTGCAAAGAAGCATTTGTGAAGGTCTTCACAAGTGAATAAAAAAAAAAAGTACAATTTATAATCAAAATTTAAAATCCATTTCTTATTTTTGTTACAAAATATTTTTTTTTTTTTCAATATTAATGACAAATGAAATTGTTTCATAAATTATTTGAAGTCGCATTTTTTGAGCATTTTCAAAATAATATACATAAATAAAATAATTATAGCCAGCCAGAAAAATATAAACGGCAAAGCGTTGGCCCAGTGCTTTTACCAGTGGTGCCAGCGTTGGCAGAGCGAAAGATTTTGAAGATAATAGTGCTTTGCCAACCCCAAAATGATAACACCGGGCTGGGCTGGGATTGGCCGTTTCCTTTTCAGAGCGTTGGCAAAGTGCTTTTGGGATAGTAAATTAAGTGATTTACCAGGCCCAAAATTATAATTTTAAAACATTGCCAAAGTACTGGGGAATCAATCAATAAAGTGCTAAAATAAGTGCTTTTCCAACCCCAAAATGATAACGCCGGGCTGGGCTTGGCCGTTTCTTCTTTTTTTTTTTTGCATATCCCCTGAACAGAAATATGAGATATGCTTTGGGAAATGTTGAAGAAACTTCTGAATAAAAAGTTATTTTTTTTGGTTTTCACTTTACATCCCCTACAAGAAATTGATGACTGAAACTAACACATAAACAAAATAAAATATCTGTCATTTCACTCTTGCATATATGCAAGAGCGAAACAACTAATATAAATTGCATTTTTTGTTGTTAAAAAAAATAAAGTTTCGGTCAAGTTTTTCATATTCTCTTTAAGAACTTGATAGAAACTTTGTTCTACGCATTGACGGGTATTTCCGTCAACACTACCAGTCAAATGACCGGTGGTATTCTTGTAGGGTCTATTCATCCTGACAATGTTTCTTTACTAGATAATGGCAACATTATTGTAGTAAACGAAATTTTTGCACAAAACGTTGCAAGTATAAAGTTTATGATATTTATTTAAAAGGCAATATTTTCAATTAAAATTAGCGAAATATTCAACTATCTATTATCGTCAAGACAAATAGGATTATTTGAAGTTAAAAATAAATAACGCTTCTTTTCGTTTTTAAAATTCTCGAAATACACTCAATTCTGGTATTACATTATTTTAGATTATTCCAATGATTTGAACCCCAATGAATGCAAATTTATATTGAAATATATGATAAAAGCAGGTACTGTGAAATCCTCGTTTCAAAATCTTATCTCTTTATATACAGGGTGTCGGCCGGCAAGGTATACTACTTTGTTTTGCAGCCATTTTGGTAAACATTAGTTTTGACAGTATATATTTGGCAGTCGTGAAGTAGACACGTGGCAAATTTATTATGTAAAAATATTCGATAAATCAACGTGTTTAAATCGTTAAAACATTTTATCAAAATCAATCATCGATTACGTGAAATTTTTGGGAGAAAAAACGTGCCACCAAAACGAACTATTTATCGTGTAGTGAATGATTTCGAAGAAAGAGGGTCTATAGGTGATAGTCCCAAGCATGGACCACAACGTACTGTAAGATCGGCTGAAACATTACTGCTGCTCAAGAAAATGTTTAAAACAATCCATCAACCTCAATTCGACGCCGTGCTCAGGAGCTTGGTCTTCAAAGAACAACTTTGGCCACAATTTTGCACAAGGACTTGCATTTGTTTCCATTTAAGATTCAGTTGAGACAAGAGCTTCTTCCACAAGACCATTTACGCCGCCGTACATATGCCAATAGGATATTACAGCTCGCCCATGACAACCCCGATTTTCATGAAAAAATCATAATGAGTGACGAGGCACATTTTCATTTGAATGGATATGTGAATAAAGAGAATAGTCGGTTCTGGGCAATGGAAAACCCCCAAATTATTCATCAGTCACCTTTGCATCCATTAAAAGTGACAGTCTGGTGCGCAATTTGGTTAGGAGGAATCATTGGACCTTACTTCTTTGAAAATAAAAACGGCGTAACGGTAACTGTGAATTGCGAGCGATATCGTGATATGATTGAAAACTTTTAAACGTCACAACAGCATGCTTTAAACTTGATTAACATGTGGTATCAACAATACACTCACCATATGGCAACTGAAAATTTTGCTTATTTGAGCCCAGCGGTATTTTTTTCTAATCTTAGCAAAACATGTCTGCTAAAATGCAATTTGTAGAAAAATTAGCTGCCGCTACAAAATTTTAGTCAACTTTTTGTAAAGTGAAATTTAAAATCTGTTTGCTAAAATAAGCAAAAAATACAATTATTATTAGTACAAAATTTCAAATTTCTGTTTTTCTCGAACATCAAAAATTTTTTTTTATTTTTTTAGACAAAATTAAAAAAAAAATCAAAGGCTTAAAAATTGTAAAAACAAACGAATTTATAATTTTGTTTGAATTTCTTTTTTAAAAAATATTTTAGTTAATTTTTTTATTTTTAAGGTCAAATTTTAATTGTTTCTAGGGCTGATTTTTTGAACCAAAAAAAAACTTTTTAGTTCTATTTTAATTTTTAGACATCTGTGTAACATTTTAAGGCAATTTAAGGTTGTAGGTGTAAGTTTTAATTAGAAAAAACATTTCCTACAATATCCACTCTTTTAAAATTAGTAAATTTCATTGCTAGTTTTAGCAAATCAGTTTTCAAAAATTTGTAAAATGAGTTCTAAAATTAGCAACAAAAATTTGTAAATATTCTGTAAAATATCTATAATTTGTAAAATGTAAATAGCAAAAAGATTTGCTAAATAATAATCTTTTTATTAAAAATCAGTACTAAAATAGTAAAGTAGGATTGAGAACCGTTTACAAATTTTTCTACAAACTTTTTTTTCTGAGTGTACGGTGCCACATCGCATTCAGCCAGGATTACAATGTAATTACTGCGAGACCTCTTTCCACAACAAGTTATTTCAAGAAATGGTGATGTTGATTGGCCTCCACGGTCGCCAGATTTGACTGATCCGGACTTTTTCTTGTGGGGATATCTGAAAAGCAAGATTTATGCAAACAAACCAAAAACGCTTGAGCAACTCAAACAAAATATTCGTGATGAAATTGATGAAAAATGTGCTCAAAAAGGCTCATATTTGTGAGGCTAACAGAGGCGGATATTTATCTGATATTGTATTCCATAAATAATTATTATAATTGCCGACATTAAATAAAACATTTATTAATATAAGATCCATTCTCTTTCATTTAATCAAAAATTATAAGCGAACAAAGTAGTATACCTTCCCGGCGGACACCCGGGATGGTAAATTTTGTTAATCGGCTAATTTTTGTTTGCATTGGCAAAGTGTTGTAAACAAGTGCTTTGACAGGGCTTTTAAAATCTTTTATTTCATAAACGGTTGTAAATTTTACTAATCGAGTACTGGCGAGGAACTTTTTTCTAACTAGACCTTTGCCAGTGTTTTTTTATTTTTAAGGTTGTAAATTATGTAAATCAAGCACTGGCAATGTTGGGGAAGAGTTTAAAACCAAAGCTGTGCCAGTGCTTTTTATTTTAACTATTGTAAATTTTGTAAATCAAGTACTGGCAAAGCACTTTTTATTAACGTTGGCGGAGCGTTCCAAATAAGTGCTCTAACCAAGGACCCTATAAACCAGGATGAAGAAACTACCAAATTTTTAGCCACCCATGATGCTATGATGCCAAATGGTACGACTACAAAAAAATTCTTAGTCGAGACCACGAAATTCTTAGCCAATTTATGGAAAAACTAAGACTCTAGAAAGGGTTGTAGCGAAAGTACAGTGATTGTGATGTGAATGTATACATGTTTGAATTGGTACAACCCTTGCTAGAGGCTAAGTTTTTCTGTAAATCGGCTAAGAATTTCGTGGTCTCGACTAATTTGGCATCATGGGTGGCTAAAAATTTGGTAGTTTGTTCATCCTGGTTTATAGAATCCTTGCTTTGACAGCACCTTATTTGTTGTACCACTGGCAATCAGTGATCTGCCAGTACTTTATTTTTTTACCATCGGCAATTTCTGGCTGGGTAACTATTAATTTTTATGAAACAGTTTTATTATTTCTATGAAGGAGTGAATAATCCATGAGTGAATAATTTATGAAACATATTTCATAGATTCTATGGCAAGTTTGAAAAAACGAGTTGCATTGAAAATTTTCATTAAAACTATTAAGAAATGTCATTCAAAAAAAAAAAAAATTTTTCTCTCAGTTTAAAACAAATCTCAATAGGTTGCATTAATTCAATGAAGCTAATTATAAAATTTTATAAAACTGTAAAGTAAAAATAATCCTCACAGTGTATTGATTTTTTAAATACGCTAGAGTTTATTTTTAATTTTTAAATAAAAAAAAACATTTAAAAAAAATAAACTAATGTTTTTCTGATGCGGCAGCAATTGTTAAGGTACTTTGCTGCAAATACCGTCCAGCGTATTGTTACACCATATACGTAGAGGATTCATAAATCCCCTAAATCATCAATCGAATCTACTGTATACTCGTAACTTAAAACATCATCAACAAATTGAAATGCATTAAAAAAAAACAGGTGTATGCACTTGTTGTTAAGCACTGTACATTGACCGCAATCAATTTTGAGTAGAACTCATATTTCCACCTCAAATTGTACTTATTTTTGGTACCTACCTCTAACTTACAAACTTAGACCAGACTAGAAACGCAATGAAATCTGAAACCATTTTTTACAAATTACAAATACGTACTATGTAGCAAAAACAGTGCAACACATTGTTTGTTCGTGGTTGGTTTGTCCCTCAAATGTAAAATACTAGACGTTCATTACATATATGATAATGATGATGACAATGATGATGATGATGATAGTTGTACATATTACGGTTTTTGTTTTGATGAACAGCAAAAATGCTAAATAAAAATTTATAAAAAGCCTACAAAAACTTAGAAGAGAATAGTTTTGTTGAAATTGGCGTTGAAAACGGTGGTGATTTTAAACATAAAACGGACATAATATTATTATTTTTTAAATAACGTTATCGAAAATTAGAAAAAGGATGATGGATACAGAAGGATCATAAAAAGTTTTTGTGCTAAAAAAGAAGGAGTGAATTTTATAAGAAAAAAAATGTTAGTAAACAAGAATAAATTTTTTTAGAAATTTTATATATAATCTAAAAGAAACCTTATAAGTGTTTTTGTTATAGAATAAAGATAGCCAACAATTATTTATGTTAACTTTAAAGTTTTGTAACGAAAAATCAAAAACTCCCTTTATCCTTTATTTCCTTAACAAAATTCCCCCTTTTGGCCGTTTGACTAGTCTTCAAAATTAGTGTAATATGCAAAATATTGACACTACGGAAAATAACGATACTCTTAACAAGTTTGATAACTTGCAATTAACACAACCTATATCATTAGAAAGCTTAACAACGTGTCAGCAACAACAACAGTTGCTAACCGAATGTGCAAACACAAAAAATTCTCGAACTGTACACTCTGATCCCGAAGAAACACAAGCTAAGGTAAAGACACGATCACGATTTTCCACAGCATTAAGAAAACTTTCACGTTCAACGAGAAAAAAAGAAAAAACAAATCTTAAATCATTATCTTCAACAGCTACCGAATCATCAGAACCAGTTTTTTCTAGTGAGGCAGAAGATTTGCCCGAAACAAATTTATTAACTGAAGAATTAGAGAAAAATACTAAAAAGAAGAAAAAGTCTGGCAAATCTATATTTGGTTTAAAAAAATCTAAAGTTGCTCCGAAAGAAGAACGTAAAATTGAAAGTGATTTAAAAGAAGACGACGAAACTTCAAAACTTTTAAAATCTTTATTTCAGGATACTGAAAATGAAGTAGTTGTTACTACTGAAAGATTAACACCACAAGATTCTAGACGTAAAGTTCAAATTACTATTAAATCGAAAAAAATTGAAACTGTGGCTTCTCAAGAACAATTAATATCAAACCCACCATCATTGTCATCTTCACCATCCAAATCCACCACCATTTCGACAACAACTACTACCACCACCGAAGAAATCACACCAAAATCTGCTACCCTAGCGACAGCTAACGAACCTCTAGATAACAAGAAAAAACTCAAAACGAAAGTTACAACTCAAACGCCACAGAAATTCACTACAACAACACTACAATCAAAAATTAAGCCCCAACAACAACAACAGCAGCAAGAAGAACAAGAAAAGATTGTTATCACTCAAAGTGCTAAAGATACGCCACCAAAAGAGAGAGCACCCACTAAACCCTCGCGACTAACAACGACACCAACTAGTCACACGTCCACTAGCAGTGGTGCAGTACGCAAAACAGCTACGACAACTAGAGCGGCTATAAAATTGGTAACAGCTGCAAAATCAAAAACTAAATCATTAAGCAAATACACCAAAAGATCCACCAAAGAGGAAAAGGAAACGGATTTAATGATAAATTCACAAAGAGGTCATAGATTACCGAGACCTACGTCAGCAGCAGCATCAGAAACTACCATTAAAGAACCGCTAGATACAACATTAGCGCTAATACAACACGAATCTCAAGCTACAGCGGCAGCCATATCAACAACAACAACAACAACAACACCGCCACTAAAGTTATCAAACCCACAACAGCAAATCGAATTTATTAAATTATCGCCCGACTGTCTGTCTACAACTTTACCACAAACATCACAAGCTGTAACTCAATCGTCTTTAACTAATAACGCTTCATTGACGATATTACCAACTAAATCAAGCGACGATACCAACAACGACAACAAACATCAATTGCAGCAGCAGCAGCAGCATCAGCCACAGCAACAGGAAAATATTCAAACATCTCCAATTGATAGTTCAGTTCAATCAAAAACTTTTTTGCAAACAGACGATCACATCTCACTAGCGGAAAGTGTTAAGCCTAGTGAATATTCCGGGGATAACGTTTCGCGTGAAATCCTTTACAAGGAACCATTATCTGTACAATTTGCTGTCGGTAGTCCTGTAAGACCACTTCGTTCTCAAGCTTTATACGAATTTTCCATACAAGAACCATCTATAAATTCTCAGGAAGAATTTGAAGTTTTTGACGAATCAGAATCTCCTATTAGCGAGGCAAGTCGTCGTAGAATTCATTATATTGCCCAACCGACTTTATACGACGAGTTTAGTAGTTTAGAATTAAAACGGTCACATTATCGTCATCAATCGGGTGTTAGTGATTTATCATTAGATTCGGAAGATAATTTAGATCAGCCTGCCAATTTGATGCCAGCATTTGGTGATTTAACAATGGATCAAGATATGGAACCGGTAAGATTAACATAGTTTTAACACGGCGTCGAATAATCCGTTTTGGTAAAATGTTCTTTTCATATTAATATTAAGCCTCAAATTCACAATGACAAGTTAAACAACTAGCTAGAATCCTAACTGACACATTTGAATTTAACTACCCAGCAAAACTTTGGTAATGGGTGCGATACTCTCATGCGTTACCTTGTAATGATAGCTCGTTACCTTTTTAATTATTTCCAAGCATAAAGTAATAAGTTACTCATTATTGATTATGTAATATATGATTTATTAATGTAAAGTAATAATTGAAATATTTTTGAAAATCTATTTTTAGATACATTACTTTGTGTTTTTTGTAAGCAAAAGAGCAATGTATGTTTGTATGCTACCAGAGTTCCCTGGTTCGATTCCTATCTTGACCACATTATTTTTAATTACAAATATTTTAAATAAAATATTTGTAATAATTTTTTTTTAATAAAAATTCCTCTTTTTTAAAAATCTATTTTTAGACACATTACTTTTTCCATTCTCGTAACCATATAAGTAACCCCTTGCATTATCACCTCTAAAGTAATGGGTATATACATTACTTTGAGGCTCATCGCCTGTAAAATTCATCAGTGAAGTAAGGTGTAAAGTAATCCATCGGCCCCTATGGCCATACATTACTTTACCCATTATTTGGTAATGTGTGGTTTTGCTGGGAACCAAAGCTTAACACCACACACACACACACAGAAAACAAAACAGTGAAGTTTACTTATGTTAGTTTAAATAAAGAAGAGGAATCACTTATAAAGGTTCGAATTTTACTGAGGATCGGAGCACTTACTACCTTTACCTCAAATAATCATCATTTGGCCGGGATTGCGGGTAAATGAAATTCGGAATCATAAAAAAAAATTTTTTACGTTAATGAATTTCACTTGAAGATTTAATATAATTTGTTTTCACGCAAATTCCATATAAAGACTTACGAAATTATTTATTTAAAATTTTTATTTAAAATTTAGTATTAAAAAAGAATTTTGGACACATTTGTAGAGCAACCACAATTTTTAAAGCACATTTGAAAGGATCAATTTTAAATTTTTTTATTAGCCTAAAAGTGACAGCCAAAAATTATGTTAAAATAACTTTTCCTTACTGATTTTTTTGAACAAAAAAAAAAATACTTTCATAAAAAATTACTTCCATTTGTAGTTTATTTATATTGCAAATGTAGGGCAGTAGAAAAAATTATGTCATTTACAGTCTAAAAAAACATAAAAATTTTCATCACTTTTGCTCAATAATTAGCCCATACAATAGAATTAATTTTTATTATGAAACTTAAGTATTTAAATATTTAAGTGCCACAAAATATATTTTCAGTTGGAATAATTTTATTTTTTTTTAATTGCATAACTTTGAGTTTTATTTTAATTAAAAGTTCCTAACCTCTAAAAAAACAAGCACCCTTTGCAATACTACGAATTTTTTTCCCTTCTGAAAAAGTGTCATTATGATTGTAATTGTGTCTTTCTTTAAAAGCAAATACAATTTTTTTTTAAATTCGAGTGAAATTTTTTATGGGTATAACATTTTACTACGCTTAAAAGAAAAAAAAAAATACATATTACAATAACATAAAAATATCCTTTAGGAAAAAGTCATCAGAACCTAAGGGTTTTCTAAAAAAGAAGTCTTTAAAATCAAAAAGTTTTCTTATAGAAAAAAGTTATCAGAATCAAAAAAAATTTTTCGGGATCTGAAGATTTTTTTCTACCATTATTACTTTGTTAGGACGATTTCAATAAAAAAAAAGTTGTAATGATTATTCTGCAACCGTGTCCGAATTTTTAGTAGAAAATTTCCAGGTTAAGTCCGAAACTTTCAGGTTTTTCTTCAATTTGAACAAAATTTAGCATGCGTTAATTGCTGGAAAACTTTAATAACCGGTAATTAGTTTTGTAATAAGAAATAAAGGTAATCCCTTTCTTTTCTACTATAAAATCCATTATTTTAACAAGGGTATGTCCATTGGGGTAACCCCTTTTAAAACAATCATTACTACAGGTTGAAAGTATTCTAAGAGTAATGAGTTTTTTTTATTTAAACTACGCTCAAAAAAAATGAACCAGAATTTAGAAAAATTAACTTATTTAGAGTAAAAATTGAAATGAAAACGGCGCTTTTTACCAAAATTTAATAAAATTTTCCTTGAAATTAAGAAACAAATTTTACTTAAAATTTGTTCAAAATTTCTAAATTATAGAAAAATTGTACTACTGAGAAGTAAATGTTTATTAGAAAATAGTAAAATTTCCTCCTAATTAGTTCATACATCATCTAAAATTTGACTGTTAGTTAGGAAATGTTTCCTTGGTTTTAAGAAAAATTTTATTATATTTTATTTAAGTTCATTAGATAATTTTTTTTTACTAAAAACTAGGAATTAATTCCCTAAAAATAAGAAAATTTTTTCTAACATCAAGTTAAATATCACTTCTTTTAAGTTAACATTAGCCTTATCCTGCTTCTATGATAAAGGTAATAATATATTTTACCATATATTTTAAAGTACTTTACACTCATTGAGTAGGTATTTTCCCACTTTCGGAGGACTTCCGCTTTGTGAGGACACTGCTCTTACCAAACTTTTTGCTATACAATTTTGTCTTAAAACTAAATTGAATTATACTGAATTCATGTATTTCACATATAAATTAAATTTCATTAGCAAAAAGGTAAACAAATTAAAAAACTGTACTGCAGGATATCCTGGAACGTAATAAATTGTGACAAAGTCAGATCCTCTTCGTAGTTAATTAACGGTTCTGCTTGGGAGAACTACAAAAAGGGACGCCCTTCGTGACACACGGCATCTATGGCTAAGGAACACTGGGGGTCCTTTGTCTTCTTAAATTAACTAATTTAAGGAAATTGTTGCAAAAATACAAAATATCACAGTTACATTTCTTGTTATTATTGGAAAATGGAAAAGTCATAGATTTATTTTATGGGATTTTTAGCTTAAACATTATTTGACATATACAAATTTAAACTTTTTTAAATTTAAAGTTTAATAAGCGTTATGTCAATTATAGGAAAGCCATTATGACGTAATTTATAAAATGTGCCTGCGATATTTTGTATTGTAGTCAACAAACAAATTTATTACATAAAAGCGCAAATTCGAAATTTTTTACCCTTTGCTAACAAAATTTTAAAATGTATTTTAAGCTACTTTAAGTTCAATATTTAAGACTATTAAGATTAGAGATGGGCACGTGAGAGATTTTTGACTCACGCACGATCACGAACCAAAAATTACAATCATATACGATAGGTTTTTTAAATGGTTACTTTAATTTCGCTTATTAATTAATATTTTTTCTTGAAAATTGGGAAAACTATCTGGTTTGTTTTTTTTTTTGGAATTGAATATTAAAAATAATTTAAACATTTTCCAACAAAAAAAAAATGCTATACCATATTTTATTATTTTTTAAAAATTAGAAAACTTTTACTTGAAAAAAAAGAATATTTTATTAAAATTTATCTGAAGTTGCATGAAAATTTTCCTTAGAAATAGTTCATCAGTTTCTAAAATCAAGTAAATTTTTATTATTACATAGGAAAAAATTTATTACTTTTTGTTTTTAATTGTCTGAACTAATTTTTAGAAAACAATTCTTCAAAATTAGAAAGTGGTATACTTAAAAACTGAATTTGGAAATGGCTCTCTAAAATTTAGTTAATTTTACTGCTCGCGAACAAAAAATTAACACACATTAAGTTCAAGTACTTTCTCGATTTAAGTTCGACACATGTTTTGAACTAAATGGGAGTAAATTATGTCCTATTTTTTTTTTTTTTTTTTTTTTTGAACTAAACTTAATTTTATTACATTTGAGTATGCAATTTTCTTAAAACTAAGATGTTTTTTGTTAAAATTAATAAATTTTTATTTAATTGACTTGTTTTTTTTTCCTAAAATCAAGAAATATTACTTAGGAAAAATATGAACTATTTCTCAGTATATAAACCATTTCGTTTTTCCTCAAACTTAGTTATTCTTTTTAAGAAAATAAGTTTTAATAAAATTTTACTTAAATTGTGGACAATTTATGAACTATTTTGAAGGAAATTTTTCATTACATTTTAGTTCATGTTTTTTTTTTTTGAGTGTATGATTGTAATTGTGTCTTTCTTTAAAAGCAAAATTTTTTTTTGTAGTTTCGCAATTTAAATTATTATTTGAGGCCTTTAAATTCGAGTGAAATTTTTAATGGGTAAAACATTTTACTACGCTCAAAAGAAGAAAAAAAAATACATATTACAAAAATACTTAAATTAAATAAAATTATTCGTTTATTTTAATATAGACCACAATGATCAACGTTTGCACTTTTGGAATCCGAATTTTTAGTAGAAAATTTCCAGGTTAAGTATCCTAAACTTCTAGGTTTTTGTTCAATTTGAACAAAATTTAGCATGCGTTAATTGCTGGAAAACTTTTTAATAACCTTTAATTAGTTTTGTAATAAGAAGAAAAGGTAACACCTTTCTTTACTACTATAAAATCCATTATTTTAACAAGGGTATGTCCATTAGGGTAACCCCTTTTAAAACAATCATTGCTACAAGTTGAAAGTATTCTACAAGTAATGAGTTTTTTTTTATTTATATTAAGTATTAAGCTCTAACCAGAGAAACACATTGACGACCGCAGTGCGACTGTTTGCCGATAAAGCAGGTTTTTTATTTTTCTTAATTTGTCCCTGTAGAGAAATTAGAAAATTTTCTAAATAAAATTAAATTTTTAAATAGCTTTTGACAGGACTGCCACTGTTTTCTGCCTGTTTCGGGATTTGGATTACGAAGTAATTTGCAGAGTCTATTTTGTTTATATCTCCTTTGCACTTAAGATTTTGTTGGATCATGCGATTCCTATTTAAGTATACTTCATTTTTAACAGAAAAACTATTAACTGAAATATTTTCTTAGTTTGGAGTGTAAAAATAAAGGTTTTGTAATAAGAAGTAAGTTGTTACTTTTCGATTACAAACCCTTTTATTTAAACAACGGCATGCACATTCACGATTACCAATTTCACGTGAAAATTTTGTACAATTTGTTTTCGCAATTTTTTTTTTCCAATAAAAAAGTTACATTTTAGCTACGTATGTTATAATTGGCCCCCTGATTCAGAAAGAAGGCAAACAGTAGAATTTCCGTCTTGCACATAGATTTTGTTTTTATACACAACCGCAAAACACATTTACAAAGACGTAAATTCTACTTTGTGCTGTCTCTCTGGATTAGGGCTGTGACTTTCATAATAAAAAAAACTAATTTATGATTTGTAACCGTTTTATTAAAGTTTTCAATGTATTGTCTTCCACTTATATTGTACATAAAAGATAGATGATATCAATAGTATGTATGTGCAATCCACAAATATTGCATATTTCCTCATTGACACTTTGTCGAGTAAGAGAGAGAAATTGGAAATTTGAATCTGGAAACCTTACAAATGCAATTGTTGATTTATTTTCTTATTCAACATTTCAACTATTCATTGATGTTGGGTTTGGTCAGGGTTTAACAGGAAATTATCATTATTATTATTTTTAGCATTGTTTTTAATATAATTTATTTTTAAAAACATGTAAAAAGAAAAACGAATGTCGTTAAACTATTTAAAATGTAAGAAACCCTACAGCGTAGAAGAAAGGGTGTAAAAAAGGTCATGAACAAAAATAGAGACACAAAAAAAAAAAGAAATACTACGTCTCTGTTTTTAACATTACGATTAGAGACATCAATCAATGTGAAACTTATAAGCTTAGTGAATTCAAGAAGCTTATTAAGCTTGTAAGCCAATAAAATTAAGATTTTACTGATGTTACACTGATAGAAATAAACGCGTTAAAACTGCAGAAAAAGTTACTGAAAGTAGGTAAAAGGCCCTGAAAAAACTGCTAAAATTTTGTTAAATATTAGTAAGACAACAACACCAAAAATAAAACATGGTTACCCACATATAGTCATATGGCCGATGCATTACCGATTCAAACATGTATACACTCACATCACAATCACTGTACTTGAGCTACAACCCTTGCTTAAAGCTAAGTTTTTCTGTATATCGGCTAAGAATTTCGTGGTCTCGGCTAAGAATATTTTTGCAGTCGCACCATTTGCCAAATATTTGGTAGTTTGCTCATCCTGGTTTATAGGGTCCTTGGTAAATCATGCAATACGTTATAATGCAAAAATTAACAAGCTATCATTACAAGTTAATGCATGAGTATATCGAACCCATTACCAAAGTTTTGCTGGGTAATTGAAAATTACAATATACCCTGATGAATTTCTCAAAAAAAATTGCTAAATATTTAGTTATATGTTAAATGTAAATAACAATTTATCCTGATAAAATCTACAGAAATAATTGCTAAAATATAGTAGACTTCTGATTTCAGAAGGGTAGATTTTTACTCGCATTAAAAAAAATTAAAACATATTATTATTAGGGAAAATTAAATAACAATTAAGTTCAATAACAAAATTCTATTTAGTTTTAACAGTTTTAGTTTTGCCGTTCTTACACTCAGAAAAAAAATAGTAGAAAAATTTGTAAACGGGTTTCAATCCCACTCTACTATTTTTGTACTTGTTTTTAGTAAAAAATTATTATTTAGCAAATCTTTTTGCTATGTACATTTTACAAATTACAGAATTTTTACAAATTTTTGTTGCTAATTTCAGAAATCATTTTACAAATTTTTGAAAACCGATTTGCTAAAATTAGCAAAAAATATTACTAATTTTAAAAAAGTGGTTATTAAATGAAATATCATTTCTAACTTACACCTACAAACTTAAATTTCCTTAAAATGTTACATATACTAAAAAAGAGATCGGAAGTGAAGATACCGACTGATGTCTAAAAAGAGGACATCCACTTACAATAGCACTAAAAAGGTTTTTTAGTTCTTAAAATACGCCCTAAAAATAATTAAAATTTAACCTTAAAAGTAAAAAAAAAAAATTACCAAAATATTTTTCAAAACAGAAATTACCAAATTAAAACAAAATGATTAATTCGTTTTTTAAAAAATATAATCAAAATTTTTGATGCTCGATAAGAAAAATAAATTCAAAGCTTTTTACTAATATTAATAAAATTTAGTAATTTTTTTTGCTGATTTTAGCAAACAGATTTTAAATTCCACTTTACAAAAAGTCTACTAAAATTTAGTAGCGGCTACTAATTTTTCTACTAATTTCATTGTACTACACGTCAGCAGACATGTGTTGCTAAGATTAGCAAAAAATACCGCTGGTCTCAAATTAGCAGAATTTCCCGTAATAACAGCAACATTTTAAGGACAATAATCTCCTAACTTCAGCAGTTTCTAACTGCAAGATATATTTTTAATTAATTTTCAATAGCTTTAGCATACAATTTGTATAGACTTTTTTTCTTAGCAAAGTAAATTCTTTTTCCAGTGAAAAAATTTCACCTTTAACTCAAATCGTAATTTAAATTATGAAAGTAAATTATTTTTTATTTCGAATTTGACAGTTTCTGGATCATAATTTAATCTTACTTTGAAATAGTAAACACACATTTATTACACTTTTATTAATGTAAGAGAAAGATAGAAAAAATGTGAAGATAAGCGCTAGGGGGAGTGCACAATTTCGATCCGAGCGACCAGACCATCTTCAGACTCAGCAAAAATGAAGCTGCCAAAGAAGCAATAAAAGCATCACAACTATGGCAAAGGCATCACTTCTTTTCTGATGGTTTCATCGATGAATTTAATATTAGCGTGTCATAGGATGGAAGTATTCAATTGTAGCTACTAGCATTACTCATACTTTACTCTGAGGAAGCAATGATAATACAATAATTAGATATTCTGATGCGTGAGTGGAAAATCTTCATATACTTTGTAATATTTAAACTTTGATGAAAATTTAATTTATAAGAATTCAGAAAAATAAGTTTAAAGAAGCGAAATTTATGCATTGATATACTAATACTCCTTATTAAAACAAATAAATAATTCTGCATTAGTGAAAAAGCATTTTTGAAACATTTTTCAAAAATTTTAATGAATTTTTAGACAAATTTTAAAATATTTTTGGATATTTTAAAAACTGGTTGTTCAATTTGGGAACATTTTTAGACAATTTTAAAATATTTTTGGGCAATTTTAAATAATTTTTGCACAATTTTAAAATATTTTTGGGCAATTTGAAATAATTTTTACATAATTTTAAAATTATTTTCGTAAATTCTGAATTAAAACTGGAAATAATGTAGTGTTGAATAAAATACATAATGCAAAAATGCAGAGATTGCGTCGTCATACATATGTGAGGCTGAAAAATGCAAATGACAGGCCAGCTAGTTTTAATTAAAGGTAAAAAAAATCTCTTTTTCTTGATTTTTCAAAACTTTTATAAAAATTGCAAAACTGCATAAATTCTAACCCTCATGAAATTTTAAACTAAAATATAAAAAATGATTTAATAAAAAAATTAAAAAAGTTCATCAGAACTATTTTCTCAATTTGATTAAATGCTTAAGATTCAAAAAAATATACGATATACTATAACATATGCTTTAGAAGTAATGAAGAGTGATATTTTAATATATGCATCGGGTTTATATCCAGATCACTGCATTTGAAATATGAACACATGAATGCTTTTGGAAGTGCCTTAGAATAACACCAAAAAATCATAAAAGAATGTCAACTGAAGTTTAGGAAGCAATGAAAGAAGTTATAGTCACAGAATGACTACCATTTTTTTTTTTGCTGGATATATATATGTATATATTTGGGTTTAGTAGGGTTAAGATGAAGAATAAAAGTTTTCATTAAAAATTATAAACACTATTAATTTTGGTTTTGTCTTCACCATATATTGTGAGGATAAATATTAGTTTGTCATTCCGTTTGTAACATGTCGAAATATATTTCTAAAACCCCATAAAGTCGATTTAGCGATGTCCGTCTGTCTGTTGAAATGACGATCACGACCTAGATTAATGGACATCCTTCCGAGAAGCTTGGTATTGAAAGTGAGGAAAATTGGTCCAGCGGTTAAAAAGTTATGAGTGAAAAAGTGAAGGTCCCTCTAAATTTTCCGGAACAATTTCATATAAGCGACTGGGACGTAAAATATTTCCACTTGTGTTTTCACCAGTCGCTTAGATTAACATAATTTTTTATATATTTATCTCAAAAAATTGGATTTACCACAAAAAAATTTTTTCACCCAAAACAATTTTTTTCGCCTCAAAAATTTTATTTGTACCTCCATAATTTTACATCTAAAGTTGTTTACATTATTTGTATCCAAAAAAAAGTAGAGAATATTTTTTTTAGGATATTGGTGGGTATTCAAAAAATTTGACTCAGCTGATTTTAAGCCCTTTTTACTTGTTTTTCCTATTGCATGGTACCTGTATGTATGCTATGTTCATATTAAATAAATATTATTGTTGATCTGTAAGATTACATAATTTATTTAGAATTTGTCAGGTTCAATCACAGCCAAACATTGTCTCTTGCGATGCAAAAAAAAAATCTCTTGTTTTTTATATGTGCAATTCCAATTGATTTTCTTTGCAAGACCAATTGGGTTTAAACAGATTTCCCAATTGGTTTTAAAAAAAGGTTGCAAAATCAGGGAAATTTGTTAAAATTTTTGCAGGAAGAGGAACTACTTGCTTTGAAATCAGGGAAATTCACTAAATTTTCTTCTGTTTTCTCTCAATGTGGAGCCCTTTACCGAATCTCTGTACTGTCACAATATTTTCTTAAGGCAGTGATCTTATAAATTATTCTTACTCTACGGTTCAATATTATTATGTTTGTTCTACATTTATTAAAAATTATTGATTTATATTTTATAGTACAAAATATTTTTGAAATCAGCTGTTTTCTATTTCGCTCATCAGTAAAATATAAGTTTTAAATTTTGTCAATCACAATGGGCAGGTTTATCACTCCCTTAATGTCCTCTCTTAAAAATACATACTTATATTACGACATATCCAGCTGAAAATTGTTTCTTAAAGACAATGTCTGTATCGTCTTTTACAAGAGACGTCTTATAGCTCAAAATCAACTTAAAAGTGGATTCGTATATTTTGACGAAAATCTAATAAAAATTAAGATTTCAAAAACACTTTTCCCATGCAAAATGGAATCAAATTTAAAGTTAGATTTCGTTGAAATCAAAACCAGGCTTCTAAGATATTTAAATAAAATATTTAAAAATTGTTTAATAAGCCAGCAATGAATGCTCTATTATTGTAAATTATTGGTAATTATAAATGTAATTTTAAATTTCTGTACCTGCAGACAAGCCGCAATAAATTTAATATTTTACTATCAATAAAAAATTATAAAAAAACATTGTAAAATATCAGTGTTGAATTAACTTTGTCGAATACAATTCTAAATTTGCCGAGAAATCGTAATTGGGTTTGGCAACGCTAGTATTTTGACAATTGTTTGACGTATAATTAAAGCACAAAAACACGTGGACATTTGCTGATGCTTGTGCCTTTTTCTTTATTAATTTCCGATAGCGTTATTTTTAATACTGGATGCAAAATAGGCTAATAAAATCCTTATTTAAATAATAGCTTGCATATTAAAACAAGTATTTTGTATATTCAGAATTTTTATGGACTTAATCAGATGTTTTGTGTATAGTCAAATCGAAATCGAGAAAAAATCCCAGCAAAAATGAAGCTGCCAAATAAGTAATAAAAGCATCACTACTATGGCAAAGGCATCACTTCTTTTCTAATGGTTGCATCAATGAATTTAACTTTAACATTAGCGTGTCATAGGATGGAATTATTCAAATGTAGCTACTTGCATTACTTATACTTTACTCTAAGGAAGCAATGATAATACAATGATTAAATATTCTGATGCATGAGTGGAAAATGTAGTGCAAAAATGTAAAGATTGCGTCGTCATAAATATTTAAGGCTGAAAAAATGCAATTGACAGGCCAGTTACTGTCTGTTTTTCTTGATATTTCAAAACTTTTATAAAAATTGCAAAACTGCATAAACTCTAACCCTCATGAAATTTTAAACCAAAAAATATAAAAAATTATTTAATAAAAAAACTAAAAAAGTTCATCAGAACTATTTTCTCAATTTAAATAAATGCTTAAGATTCAAAAAAAAAAAAAAAATACGATGTACTATAACTTATGCTTTAGAAGTAATGAAGAGTTTTTAAGATATGCATCGGGTTTATATCCAGATCACTGCATTTGAAATATGAACCAAAAAATCATAAAAGAATGTCAACTGAAGCTTAGGAAGCAATGAAAGAAGTTATAGTCACAGAATGATTACCATTTTTTTTTTTTTTGCTGGGAATGTTATGTAAACGATATAGATCTATAATTTTATGTTTTGCAATGTTTGTAACTTCATTAAAAATATCTAGAATATTAACAGTTTTACAAATGACATTTTAAAGTTTAGGTGTAGGGTCTGAAAAAAAAAAATTGTTAAAAATTGTTTGAGATTTAAATAATAAAAATGGATTTACGCCCAACTCGCCAAAAAAAACATTGATGCTCTTATGGCTGTGAAAATTTCGTTTCCATAATCCGCAACTATGACTCAACTGAGATGCTTATACTAGTCAATAATTCCAGTTTACTGCCTATTTGTCAGTATCACAAGAAATTTCTTCATAAATCTATAATAAAAAAAAAATAAAAAATATTTTTTTTTGCCCTGACGGCGATTTAAACGGCGAACCTCAAAACTAAAACATATAGATGTCTGGGCGTCGAGACATATAAACCATAATCGATTTATTCAGCAATCACTTTTGAACATGGTTGTCATAACCAAAATACACTTTGCATAGTTATCTTTTAGGGGAGCGGATCAGCACGTACACTCCGAAAAAAAGTTAGAGGAAAAATTTGTAAACGTTTTTCAATTCTACTTTACTATTTTTGTACTGATTTTTAGTAAAAAAAATATTACTTAGTAAATCTTTTTGCTATTTACATTTTACAAATTACAGAATTTTTACAGAATATTTAAACATTTTTGTTGCTAATTTGAGAAATCCTTATACACATTTTTGAAAACCAATTTGCTAAAACTAGCAAAAAGAAAATTACTAAATTTAAAATAATGAAGAAAATGTTATTTCTTATTAAAACTTATACCAACAAACTTAAATTGCCTTATATTTTTAAAATTTTTAAGCCTTTGCCATTTCACTAAGCCTTCATGACCTTATGACTTTTCTAACTGGCTTATTCTTACTCAAATTTCATACACATCCTTTTTCACCATCACTTTTTTTCCAGTGACATTTTGAGTTTATTGTGATTGTTTATTTCTCATAAAATATAAAAAAATGTTCAGTTTTGCAATTTAAATTATAATTCTAAAGGTCGAACGAAATTTTTTAACCGGACAAACACTATATTATAAAGTTTAATAAAATATTTTATGTGACATGAATTAAAAACACCCAATAAACATTTTTGCTGGAATTAAATCTAAAATCAGGTGTTATTAAAGGCATGTTTTCCAATTTCAAGCCTTGATTTATACTTTAATTACACTTTAAGTTAATAGCATATTCCAGCAGAACGGACACTGGAATTCAAGTCGAAAATTACAGTGAGAATATACCTTAATTCAAGCCTTGAATCACAATGCAATTCATATTCAAACAACAAAATAATTACACTTGTTTTCAAGTCCTTACACTCACCAAAAAATATCTGTAATGGCAACTGAAAATTTTGCTAGTGTTATGGGAAATTCTGCTAATTTGAGCCCAACGGTATGTCTGCTGACGTGTAGTACATTGAAATAAGTAGAAAAATAAGTAGCCGCTACTAAATTTTAGTAGACTTTTTGTAAAGTGGAATTTAAAATCTTTTTGCTAAAATCCGTAAAAAAATTACTAAATATTATTAATATTAGTACAAAGTTTTAAATTTATTTTTTTTATCGAGCATCAAAAATTTTGTTTATATTTTTTAAAAAATATTTTATACAAAATGAAAAAAAATCAAAGGCTTAAAAATCTTAAAAATTGTTTTAACATAAACGAATTTATCATTTTGTTTTAATTTGGTAATTTCTGTTATGAAAAATATTTGTCAATTTTTTTTTTACTTTTAAGGTTAAATTTTAATTGTTTTTAGAGTGATTTTTAGAACTAAAAAAGCGCTATTTTAAGTGGGTGTCCTCTTTTTAGACATAAGTCGGTATCTTTACTTCTATCAATGTAACATTTTTAGGTAATTTAATTTTGTAGATGTAAGTTTTAATTAGAAATAACATTTCCTTTAATATCCCCTTTTTGAAAATTAGTAATTATTTTTGCTAATTTTAGCAAATCGGTTTTCAAAAATTTGTAAAATGATTTCTGAAATTAGCAACAAAACTTTGTAAGTATTGTGTAAAAATTCTGTAATATGAAAAATGTAAATAGCAAAAAGATTTGCCAAATAATAATTTTTTTACTAAAAATCAGTACAAAAATAGTAAAGTGGGATTGAAAACCGTTTACAAATTTTTCTACTAACTTTTTTTTCTGAGTGTACTTCAAGTTTAAACAAAGCCATAGAAACACAGTAGTGATTGGTTTTGGTACAATGTGACATACATACATTTTTAAAATTTTAGTTTTGTATGTATACACTCAGAATATTATGTAGTTAACTGTTTGTAGTTTAATAAAAAAGTTTTCCGTTCCATTTAAAAATAAAGGAAGATACATTTATTTTTCAAAGAAACATCTATATTAACTTTTTTATTCATTTATTCGAAATAATTTACTATCATTTACCGATTTTTTTAAGTTTCATTTATTTTTTTCATTTATTTGAAATTTAATAAAAATTTACCCACAAAACGGAAACTTGTGGTTTATTTGTGTCCGTAACAGTTATTACAAATTTAAATTTTGTTTGCTGTCTGTTTCAAAAAAAAATATTCAAAAAATTTCAATTTGTTTTTTTATTGATTGGTTGTATATATACAAAAGTTTACAAGAACTTCATAAACACACATACATATACAAATACATTCACACAAAAAGTGTTTATAGCTTCATGTGCATACATACATTTTGTATTGTACGAGTATATTAAAAAAAAAAAAACAAAAAATACAAAAACGGAAGTAATTTGAAATAAATGAAAAAAACATTTATTTTTTAAGGATTGGTGGGTTAAATTTTGACATTTATTTTAACTGATTATATCAGTTGTTTCTTACGGATGTGTCAGTTGATTAATCAACATTTAAAAATAAATAACAAATATCATTTAATTTAAATTAAATTAAAATTAAGTAGACCGGTTTTTAAATGAAATATCATTTCTTTTAAATGATATTTTTAGTTATTTTAACTTACAAACTTTTTTAAGTGTATTTAATCTTGATTTTTTGACTTTCGATGTTTTTTCACTAATCCTTTTTTTATTTAGAAGCGTAGAAATTTGTAGAATCTCTCTGATATAAGAAAAAAGATAAGAGTTCAGCTCTAAATAAATGTGGCTTATCTTTTCGTTAAAATTCATTGAACAAATTCAGATTTTTAAAAATCTTCACAGGAAAATTATAAATTTGAACAAATGTTGTGATTTTATTTTAAAATATTGACAATAAACGAAAAACATGAAACAAATTATTTTTATTTGTATGAACTTGATTTTGACTATAAAAAGATCACTTCAAGTGAAGCACAATACAAGTGTAGTGGTTGTATTATAATATTTTTTAATAAAAACCCATTATTTTTGTGTTAAAAAAAAAATAATAATCTGTATGTTATTAATATAATTTTTTGAATGTTTTTAAATTGATAATTTTAAAATAAAATAATTATTGAATAACAAGTACCTACAACAAGCAATATTTAAAGCTTTTCAATGTTTATCCGGTGAAAATGTTTTAATTTTTCTTTTGTCCAATACAATATGTATGTAATACAATTTTTCTTTAAATTTGTAAATTTTCTAAAAGTTTTTAATAAAAGAGGTATTTTTTAATTATTGATTGAGGTATTTTTTAAAATATGATTTTTTATGTGTTCATTCGAATTATTAATCGAATGACAACACTATTAATTTGAACTTAAAATTGTTTTAAAAAAAAGTTATTTCAATATTTTTATCTTCTTTTCCTTTCAGACTATAATGACATCATCCAGTACCGAAAAACGTGAACATCTTTATAAAATTCTAGTCATCGGTGAATTGGGTACAGGCAAAACATCATTTATCAAACGATATGTTCATCAATTTTTCAGTCAAAATTATCGTGCCACAATTGGTGTTGATTTCGCCTTAAAAGTTTTACATTGGGACCCCAATACCATTGTACGTTTACAATTGTGGGATATTGCGGGTCAGGAACGTTTTGGTAATATGACAAGGGTATATTACAAAGAAGCTGTTGGTGCCTTTATTGTATTCGATGTAACACGTAGTGGTACATTTGATTGTGTTAGTAAGTGGAAGGAAGATTTAGATTCAAAAGTACAATTGCCAGATGGCAGTCCAATTCCGTGTATATTGCTGGCTAATAAGGTAAGATTTTTAATATTTACTGGCCTATACACAGATAGAATTTTTGCCTAATGAATTTAATATTTTAAATAATAATAACAATTTTTTTGTTTTAAAAATATACTAAAATTTTCTAAATATTAATGAAAATCTTTATAATTTTTATAGAATAAATTTATAATGAAACTTAAAAAAAAATCTATTAATTTAATGAAAAGTTGCATTGGTTTAAAAATCATCGATATTATGAAACAATTTATTATTATTATCTAAAAATAATTTTCTCAATGTATCAAGCTGAAAATTTTAAATAAGTAAAAAAATTAGTAAAACTATGGCTTATTGGTCCATAGAAAGTCATCTTAATTTATAGTTTTGAATGTATAAATTTATTTCTGAATCTGAGAAAACCTCAGTTTCTTAATTAATTTAATTATATCTAGTAAGGTGAGAAAATATCTAAAACACGTCATCATATACACAAAAAAAGGTGCCAACCGAATTGAAAAATCTGTTTTGCTTACCACAACCAATAAATTCGGTTAGCATAACCAAATTTAAATATTTTTAATGTTTTGCATCATGCAATCGAAATTCAGTTGTGTAAACCGAGTTTTTCAATTTCTTGTGACTTGTTCGATGTGTTAGTGGGCCTGTGCGCTAACATTTAACAATTTAACAACGAAACATCAAAGTGTATTTCGGAGATGGGAAACAAAAAAGAAATTTATCGTGTCCTGGAGTTGTAATTTCCATATTTTTAAATAATATTAAATGTGAACGGATATTTGTTCTTAAAATCCAATCATTGTCCAATTTGTTTCTTTTTTTTTAATTTTTTGTTGCGTACACAAATTAATTATCAAAGGAGCAAATGCACCATCCGCTTTACAATTCATGTTTTCTTTTTGACGTTTAAGGTTATTGTGATTTGTTAATCGTACAAATTACTCGTGTGTGACCACCTTTGAAGAAATTTCCTTAACACATAAAAAATAGCCTTTAAAACTTGTTTAAACACTATTCAACAAAATTTAATTTTCTGCGGAACCTCCTCCTTAGAGTATTCAAAAAACCAAAACCGAAAACCGGTCAACCGGTTTCTTTTTTTTTAAACCGATCGGTTTCGAATATTTTGTAAATTCGAAGAAAACCGAAAACCGGCCTTTTTCGTTCGGTTAACCGGTTTTTTTATGACTATGACTATTAAGCCGTTGGAAGTGGCAATAAAGGAGCTTTCAAAGAATTCAGTTACTTTAATAGAGGGTGAAGCTGTTCACAAATTTTTGTTTAATAATTCAAGCAAAATTGATACACAATATGCACATGAATTATGTGAACCATCAGACTTAATGAACGTAGAGTAAAAGTTATTAATACCCTTATTATATACTTTTGTTCAGGAAAATATCCATTAACGGTTACATATAAAGTATTCCTCCATGGTGGAATGCAAAGAGTCTGCTGTTGATCTTTATAATCGTTTGTTTGGTTATGAAGATTTGGAAGTAAGTCTGATAGATTCCGATGAAGACTTAACTTTGAATATTCCCAATTTAAATAGTTTAATTTCTGATATAAATAACACAATAAACAGTATTCGAAATCCTAAAAAAGAGACTGTACAAAATCATTCATCATTATATGATGATTTCATACATATATCTTGATAAATGCGACAAAAGAACTGAAAAGTTGGAAAATTTATATAATTGTCTTTTGACTATTTGTCCAACATCTACTATTAGTGATAGAGTATTTTCCACTTCTAGCTTTATCAAAAGCAAAAAAAAATAAATCGTCATAAAACGAAACATTTAAATTGCATATTATTTCTAAAATATTGTTTTAGAATTGAAAAATAGATTTTCTTTCTACATATTTAAAATATAATATTAAAAAAACTCATTTAATGCCAAACGTTTTAAACGTTCAAATTACTAACGTACCTAATTTTACTCAATTTACAAACTTAATGATCTCTATTCATTTGATATGAATACACTTAAAGAAGTTTGTAAGTTAAAATAACTTAAAATATCATTTAAAAGAAATGATATTTCATTTAAAAACCGGTCTACTTAATTTTCATTTAAATTAAACGCCTTTTGTTTTATTATTTTTAAATGTTGATTAATCAACTGACACATCCGTAAGAAACAAATGATATAATCAGTTAAAATAAATGTCAAAATTTTACCTACCAATCCTTAAAAAATAAATGCTTTTTTCATTTATTTGAAATTATTTCCGTTTTTGAATTTTTTTTTTTTTTTAATATACTCATACAATACAAAATGTATGTATGCATATGAAGCTATAAACACTTTTTGTAAGAATGTGTTTGTATATGTATGTGTGCTTATAAAGTTCTTGTAATTTGTATTGAAAAATGTTGTATATATACAACCAATTTAAATAAAAAAACAAATTGAAATTTTTTGAATATTTTTTTTGAAACAGACAGCAAACAAAATTTAAATTTGTAATAACTGTTACGGACACAAATAAACCACAAGTTTCCGTTTTGTGGGTAAATTTTTATTAAATTTCAAACAAATGAAAAAATAAATAAAACTGAAAAAAATGGTAAATGATAGTAAATTATTTCGAATAAATGTATAAAAAAGTTAATATAGATGTTTCTTTGAAAAATAAATGTATGTTCCTTTATTTTTAAATGGAACGGAAAACTTTTTTATTAAACTACAAACAGTTAACTACATAATATTCTGAGTGTATAGTTAATTTTTAAGATATTATATTAAAAAATATTCAAACCGGTTGAGAGGGAGGTCAAGAAGGTGAAAAGCTCCCCCTTAACGGCCTGCCAAACGCTTTTAGGTAAAAATTTGAAATGTGATTTTTGGGATATGAAATATTATTTATTGAAGATATACTTTCTTCAATTTCATATAACATGGTAAAATTGGGGTTGAAAACGTGAAAAAGTGTCCACTTAACCACGCAGCCCAACCGCTGGAACTAGGAATTCGAAATTTGGCATGTAGGTTTCTCCTCCAGCGTTTTTTTTTTTTTTTTGGCAATTTTTGCGGTTGGGGAAATCTCTCCATTTGTGCCTTGCCCAAAAACTTATGGTTTGAAATTTTAAATTTAATATATTTACATATGTGTTCTAAGGGGTATGACAAAAATACGGTTTAAAATAAAAAAGTGCTCCTAATGACCCGTGCAAACTCAAATTAATTTTTTAATGCCAAAAAAATATAACCTTCAGAAATCAAAATGTCCACAAATTTCTAACAAATATTTCTGTTAATTTTAGCACAATACACTTTTATTTGCATTCAACTAAATTAACTGTAATTATTATTTTTTTTAATATGACAGATTTTTTGCTGTTTTTTATCTACTAATATTCAGCAAACTTTTTTTTGTTGAATTTGGCGGGATAAAATGTTGTTTTCAATTAACTTAAGTTTATCTCTCAAACTTTCATAAATTTCGTTCTTCTTTTTTATATTTCCATGCTGTTTGCATAGGATAACATAGGACCATAAGTTTATAATTATCTTTATCCTTTTACACAGTATGACCCGAAAAAAAAAAATTAAACATCGGAATTTGATTTTAGGGGGATAAAATTTTCTTACCCAAAATCAGTAGATCATCCCAAAGTCTGATGAGCAGTCTTGAATTTGACTAGTTTTTGGTGTTTGCGTTAAGCTGTGGGCTTTAACTTAAAGGGGGGAAACTTTAAATTTAAACTAAAATAAAATTCCGATGGGATCTTTCAGAACGACAATACACGCATATTTTTTTTTTGCTTCTTTACCAGAACCCATAGTCAGAACCCCGTAATTTTAGAAAGTCTGAAATTGTTGTACACTCAGAAAAAAAAATTAGTATAAAAATTTGTAAACAGTTTTCAATCCCACTTTACTATTTTTTTGTACTGATTTTTAGTAAAAAAATTATTATTTAGCAAATCTTTTTGCTATTAACATTGTACAAATTACAGTGGTTTTACAGAATATTTACAAATTTTTGTTGCTAATTTTAGAAATCATTACAAATTTTTGAAAACCGATTTGCTAAAATTAGCAAAAAAAAAATTACTAATTTTAAAAAAGTCGATATTGAAGGAAATGTTATTTCTAATTAAAACTTACACCTACAAACTTAAATTGCCATAAAATGTTACATAGATTAAAAAAGGGATCGGGAGTGACTCATGTCTAAAAATCAGCCCTAAAAACATTTGAAATTTGACCTTAAAAGTAAAAAAATATTGACTAAAATATTTTTCAAAACAGAAATTACCAAATAAAAATGAAATGATTAATTCGTTAATGTTTTAACAATTTTTAAGATTTTTAAACCTTTTATTTTGTTTTTAATTTATTCAATGTATGTATTAAAAAAAAAATAATTTAAATTAAAAAATTGGATGCTCGATAAAAAAAAATTAAAATTTTGTACTAATATTCACAAACCCGGTTTTAAATTCCGCTTTACAAAAAGTTTACTAAAATTGAGTAGCGGCTACTAATTTCATTGTACTACACGTCAGTAGACATGTGTTGCTAAGATTAGCAAAAACTACCGCTGGGCTCAAATTAGCAAAATTTCCCGTAATAACAGCAATATTTTCAGTTGTCATTACAGACTTTTTTTGGTGAGTGTACAGTGTTATTAATTAATATTTTTGATGTATTGATTTTCTAACAGAAGTTGTGCAAATTGGATAGCCAATGGTTTGACAGATTTTTCTGCAAAAGTACTAAAAAAATACCAGGCTTTAGACGAAAATTTACTTTGAAAAATAGCTTATACACTCACCAAAAAAAGTCTGTAATGGCAACTGAAAATTTTGCTGTTACATATTACTATAAATTTTGCTAATTGCGGTATTTTTTGCTAATCTTAGCAACACATGTCTGCTGACGTTTAGTACAATGAAATTTGTAGAAAAATTAGCTGTCGCTTCTAAATTTTAGTAAACTTTTTGTAAACTGGAACTTAAAATCTGTTTGATAAAATTATCAAAAAAAATTTACTAAATATTATTATATTAGTAGAAAATTTCATATTAATCTTTTTTTTATTAATCTTTTTTTTTTATCAATTGATCTTTTTTAAAATTTATTCTCTTCAAAACATCAAAGGCTTAAAAATTATCATTTTGTTATAATTTTTATTTGAAAAATATTTTTGTCAATCTTTTTACTTTTAAGGCCAAATTTGTTTTTAGGGCTGATTTTTGGAACCAAAAAAACTTTTTAGTGCTATTTTAACAGGTCAATTCAGAAGTCTCCGGCCCGACACATAGATGGCGCTACTAGACTTAAATCGATATCGATCGCTGTCGGATCATTAGCTTGTGAATTATAGCATTTTAAGTGAAGCAACTTTTGTTATTGTAAAAAAAATAGATAAAAAGGAATTTCGCGTGTTGATAAAATATTGCTTTTTGAAGGGAAAAAATACAGTTGAAGCAAAAACTTGGCTTGATGACGAGTCTCCGGACACTGCCCCAGGAAAATCAACTATCAAGGATTAGTATGCTAAGTTTAGACGTGGTGAAATGAGCACCGAAGACGGTGAACGCAAAGAGGTTGTTACGGAGGAAAATATCAAAAAATTCACAAAATGATTTCTAATGACCTAAATTGAAATTGAATGAAATAGCAGGTACTCTAAAGATATCAACTGAATGTGTAAATCATATCATTCACGAATATTTGGGTATGAGAAAGCTCTGTGCCGCGCGAGCTTAGTTTTGACCAAAAACAAGTCAGTGAAAACGAAGGCGAAAATCCATAAATTTGGCTTCGAATTGCTTCCGCATCCACCGTGTTCTCCAGATCTGGCCCCCAACGACTATTTCCTGTTCTCAGCCCTCAAAAGAATGCTCGCTGGGAAGAAATTTTCGTCGAATGAAGAGGTGATCGCCGAAACTGAGGCCTATTTTGAAGCAAAGAACAAATCGTACTACACTCACAATATATTTTCCGTAACCGAATGTAGTTCGTTTAAAAAGTAATACGTAAAGTTCGTTTTTAAACGAAGAATCAATTGAAATTTATAGAAATATATTTTTTAACTATTTGAATCAGTCATTAAAAAAACAAACTATAAAAATTTACAGACATTCAGTAGGAGTTGATATTTTCAGTTAAATGTAGAATTTCGATTGCTTTTACTACTTATGAACAATGATTGAAAATAAACAAGAAAATGGGCTGAATATAATGAAAAATCAGTAGTCCTCTTTTTGATTGTATTTTCGATTATTTTAATATGTTTTTTAGATCATTTTTAACGAAATAATATTGTGAGTGTACAAAATGGTATCGAAAAGTTGGAGGGTCGCTATAATCAGTGTATCACCCTTAAAGGGAACTATGTTGAATAAAAAAAAAACGAATTTTGCCAAAAAAAAAATGTGTTTTAGTATGGTAGGCCGGGTAGGTTCTGTTTTTAGACATATATGTAACAGTTTAAAGCAATTTAAGTAAGTAGGTGTAAGTTTTAATTACAAATAATTTTTCCTTCAATATCCACTTTTTTAAAATTAGTAAATTTTATTTTCTAATTGTAGCAAATCGGCTGTAAAAAATTTGTAAAATGATATCTGAACTTAGCAACAAAAATTTGTAAATATTCTGTAAAAATTCTGTAATTTGTTAAATGTAAATAGCAAAAAGATTTGATAAATAATATTTTTTTTTACTAAAAATTAGTACAAAAATAGTAAAGTGGGATTGAAAACCGTTTACAAATTTGTATACTATTTTTTTTTTCTGAGTGTAGAAAAGTTTTATAAATTGATTAATAATTTTTGTTTGAAATGCACTGTATCTAATAAATATTTGCTTTTTTTATATTTCAGTGCGATCAAGATAAACAAGGTATAGTTACAAATACAGAGAAAATGGATGAATATGTTAAAGAACATGGTTTTGCTGGATGGTTTGAAACTTCCGCTAAAGAAAATATAAACATCGATGAAGCAGCTAGAGCGTTAGTTAATAAGGTAAGTTTTTATTATATTCTACACAAAAACCATTCAATTTAAATTTATTTTTAATTATCCCTAGATTTTACTTAACGATAAACTAATCAGTGCTGCTGATTTGGCCGATAGTGAAAAATTTAATCTCAATAATTCTGGGGATCAAACAATTCCGGATGGAAAAAGCAAATGTTCCTGTTAATTTTTTGTTGTCTAAAATAGAGTTTTATATAATTCAAAAAGGTCAAATCGAATTTTTTTTTTTAAAATATATATAAATATAAAATATTTTTTTTTAAATTAGCTTCATAAATATATCACATTAGTAGATCATACATTACACTTTTTTATACATATATAAAAAAAATAATAATATATAAATGAAATGATACAAAAAATATACATATTTTTATACTTATTCTTCCGCATACAGGGCGCGTTTATTCTCTACTCCAATTCTATTTATTTTATAATAGTAATACACAATATTTACTAAAAAAAAAAATGCTGAAACATAGTGATGGTAAAAAAAAATCTGTCTATAGCCATATTTGTTTTAATTTTTTAAGATAAGAGAAAAAAATTGTTGTTGTTTCTTTTTGAATTATTTAAAAATGTTATCTTAATTTTTATTTTGTTGGTCTTTTTATTTCTATTCATCTATTTAAATATTTTGTTCTTGTTTTAATTATTTAAGTTACTTTCTTTGAAATCTGAAAAACTTAGCTTCTTGTATCAACATTTTTTTTATATATTTTATCTTATTTAGAAAAAATAAACAATAAAAATTTAAATCTTAAGTCAAAATAAACTTCCAAATTTGAAATTTTTTGTATGTTCTATAATAAAACTTAACGACTTATATGATAGAAGAAGTCAATGGACTTTCAAGGTATTGCGGTGAAAAAGATTATCAAAAGTTGACGGTATTTGTTTAAAAAGTGTCAACAGAATTTGCAGATAAGTTATTTAACTAATAAGTGTAAAGTTTCTTCTTGAGAAATTGAACTAGTTGGGATGAGAAAACAATTTCTGACTGCGTGCAACAGGCTATAAACCATTTCCTAAAATGGTTTCAGGAAAGAGAATTATCTATAAATCTATCCAAGACAATCTTGGCAACTTTTACTACACGATTAAGTGGAGCCAACATGACAAAGTAATTTTCGGGTCACTATTGATATATCTCTTACCTGGAGCCAATATCAGGCTTCCATACACTCACCAAAAAAAGTCTGTAATGGCAACGGAAAATTTTGCTGTTATTACGAGAAATTTTCCTAATTTGAGCCCAGCGGTATTTTTTTTGCTAATCTTAGCAACACATGTCTGCTGAGGTGTAGTACAATGAAATTTGTAGAAAAAATTAGCTGCCGCTACTAAATTTTAGTAAACTTTTTGTAAAGTGGAATTTAAAATCTGTTTGCTAAAATCAGCAAAATAAATTTACTAAATATTATTAATATAAGTAAAAATTTTCAAATTTATTTTGTTTATTGAGCATCAAAATTTTTTTTATTTTATTTATTTTTTTTTCAAAAAATATTTTAGACAAAATTAAAAAAAAAATTAATTAAAGGCTTTAAATTATTAAAAAATAAACGAATTTATCATTTTGTTTTAATTTAGTAATTTCTGTTTTAAAAAATATTTTAGTCAATTTTTTTACTGTTAAGCTCAAATTTTAATTGTTTTTAGAGTTGATTTTTAGAACTAAAAAACTTGTTACTGCTATTTTGAGTGAATGACTATTTTTAGACATGAGTCCGATCCCTTTTTTTAATATATATATAACATTTAAAAGCAATTTAAGTTTGTAGGTGTAAGTTTTAATTAGAAGTGAACTTTCCTTCAATATCCACTTTTTTAAAATTATTAATTTTTTTTGCTAATTTTAGCAAATCAGTTTTCAAAAACTTGTAAAATGATTTCGGAAATCAGCAACAAAAATTTGTAAATATTCTGTAAAAAATCTGTACTTTGTAAAGAATTTGCTAAATAATAATTTCTTTGCTAAAAATCAGTACAAAAATAGTAAAGTGGGACTGAAAACCGTTTACAAATTTTTCTACTAACTTTTGAGTGTAGCCAGAAAGGCTCAGAAAGGTTGGAGGCTATTTAATACATTTAAAACACGTAAGTAAAAAATTTGTTTAAACGTGTTTAAAATTGACAACTAATATTTTGCAAAATTTTAGGTTAAAGCTCTGATTTTAATTATCTTCATTTAACACAACACTAAAAATCAGTAATTTTAGGTGTTAATTGCCAAATTATTTATTATAAAAATATAAAATTTTTTTATTGACCGGTAGATATCGCCACCAATGTATCCTAAGTTCTTAAAATGACACTATTTCGTTCCCTTCCGATTATTAAAAATTGTCCATATCTTGAAAACTAAGAGAGATAGCCAGTGGCGTAGCTCTGTCATCATGAGCCCATGTCCAAAACATCAAATCGGGCCCCTAATAAAAAAACACTGACAAGTACAAAAAATATCATAAAGTGTTACATAGTTTGAAGAATTTTATTTAAATTGTTTTACGTGCTTTTACATTTGCAAAATTTTCTTTTAATTTTGATACATCTAATTTTGATGTCATTTCGTTTTCTATGGCAATCATTGCCAGATTGGAAAATCTGGTTTAGCCTATCTTGTTTCTCAAATATTTTTTTTTTAATGTTTTATTACCTAAATAATCTTTCAGCACTTGCTAAGGTCACTAGAATTGTGTAAAATAACAGCATTGCTGTGTAGACTTGAAAAACTTGAAAAAAAAAACGAATTTTAATGGCAGCGATCGTGGAAATTCTACTTGATCAAGCGGTCAATATAAGCCCTTTTTGCGCGAGACAACATATAAACTTAGTTGAATTATTTGGAAATTATTTAATAAAATATTAAAAAAAATGGCAATCAAACAAAACGATGCAATATTAAATGCTGGACATGTTGTACAGCATGATTGATCGTCTAAGGCCCCTTTAACATTTTATTTGATTATTAATATATTGAAATCCTTAAAAAAAAATTGTATGCAAATAATTTTCTTATTTTAATGTACAATTTTTTATACATTTAAAAATATACAAATACATTAAATAAAAAATTACTACTCTCAACAAAGGGCCCCTGTCTGTCATGGGCCCTTGTGCAGTGCACCACCCAGCGACCATGAACTTACGCCACTGGAGATAGCGCAAAATGGACAGACATTTCGACTACCCCTAGTTTTGTTTTCCCCGCATGTAGCCTTGGACCTTTGGGAGACATATAGCAAAACGGACAAACTGTTTTACTCTATCTCGTCCTATAAAACTGTAGTTTTACAAATTTTTTGGTTAATTGAGATTTGTTATATTTAACTAGCTGACCCGGCAAACGTTGTTCTGCCTAGGAATAGGATTACATTATTATCTAGGTAGCTCGCACAAAGTTTGAATATTCTCACAATAATAGTACCCCAGATATGCAATAATAAATTTGTACTTCGTATGAGAGGTGCCACGCCCATTGCTTGGATCCCCCATATTTTTTGGAAGATTATGAATATTATTATCAAAGAAGCTCACACAAAGTTTGAAGACTCCCACTTTAATAGTACCCCAGATATGCAATAATGAATGTTTTCTTCGTATGGGAGGTGCCACGCCCATTGCTTGGATGGCACTCATTTTTTTGGGAGATTATGAGTATTATTATAAAAAAAGCTCACACAAAGTTTGAAGACTCCCACTGTAACAGTACTCCAGATATACAAAAATACATTTTTACTTCGTATGGGAGGTGCCACGCCCATTGTACCCATATAGGTCAATTGTGAATCTAAACCATTCAGGGATCAAATAAAACAGACACAACAAATTTCATCGAAATCGGCCCAGCCGTTAAGGAGGAGTGCAGTCACTAACACACGTACAGGAGAATTATATATATAAAGATAATAATGTTTATCAATGTAAATAAAACAATTTTATTATTGCATTTATTATTACAGATTTCTTTTAAAATTATATACAAATTTTTCTGTTGAGTCAACAGATATATTATTTTGAGAGTAGGAATTTGGGGTGTAAGGTAGTCTTATTTTTGGCTCTAAATCAGTACACATTTAAAAATAATCGTAATTTAAATATGAATCAAAAACAAAGTAATTTGTATATACAAAAAAAACCTTATATAAGCTTTCAAAAACTTTCACACTTTGAGAATCTTCTGTAAATTTTTACTACGATGCGAGGTGTACCAAGCCCAGAACAAAGAGATCCAGGGAATATTGCTTAGATGTGTGGGCACTAGGGTTGCCCAAAAAAAATTGTGACTATTGACCATTCCCGCCAATATAAATGTTCATTTGATTGTAAAACCACGTCTTGCAAAAAATTAGGATAATAGAACATCAGGAAGGGATGCCGCATCAGCCTTAAAGTTTGAAAGGGGAAAATATGATTTTTTAAGACGAATTTGAAGTAAAATAATTAAAGAATTGTAGTTTACAGTAAATTATATTTCTAATAAGACAATAAAAACCAAAAATCTATTAAAGAACAGCCAAGTTATTAAAACAATTCAAGGCAATTAATGCCACTTGATCAACAAATTCGATCATAAATTTTAAAATTTTTTGAAATAATCTACTACAACTACATTTTTGTATTATTTCAATATATTAATTCTTTAGTTACACTCATTAGTAATATATAAAACCAAAAACTCTTTTAAATAAATAGTAATATATGAGATATAGCATCATAAAGTTGACCGTTTTTTTGGACTCAAGCGAGTACAGTGGGATCGAATGGGTTAATATTGTTAATCCAGTGGCTATCCAACACACCCAACTTCTGTTAGAAAATTTGTATCGGCCTATGTTAGCCTATGCAAATAACATGCAAATACAAAAAAAAAAAAAAAGAAGAGAGTAATTTAACGGATGTTGAGAGATTTGGCTTGTCTTTTATACAGTGGCCCGCAAAACTGAAGTAGTAGCAAAAAATTTTTTTTTAGGTTTTACCAATTTATAGGTGTTTGAACAAAAACATAACATAATGTTATGAACCGAGTGGGCTGATGAGGATTCCGACTAGCTCACATGCAGTTTCTCTCAGGCGGTTCCAACCCTCTCATCAGTGTCGCGCTCACACATAAAAACAGGTAATCAAAAAAAAAAAAAAACACTTAAATCGTTCATATACAAACAAAAACATACCACACACCAAGTTAGAGACAGATGGAAGCCTCTAGTTGCCCTCCCAACCTAGAATCTCATCCTCAATCCTTCGTCTCTACGATCCCATCGACCATTCCTCCCTCAACTTACCATCATTGCCATTACCAAATTATTTTTAATATAAAATTTGTCCTTTACTTTTAATTAAAAACCAGGGTTGGCATGCATTTGTTTCGGTTATCATCCATGTTAAAAACAATTGTCGACTTTTATATAAGTTCCTAAAAAAATATAAGGCATATTCATACTGCAAGACTAAGGGCACACTTATTGTTTATATGGAATAACGGTACAACTGAAATTACAGAAAAGCCAAAGGAGCATCGTAATTAACATCAAAAACACAAATACATTAATTTAATTCCTTAAGTTATTAACTTCAACATAAATATCTATAAAAAAGCACAATAATGCCACGCAAGGAGCTAGCTCTTGAGAAGAGACAAATTATAATCGGTTTCGATGAGAAAGAAAACAAATGTTATGAACAAATCGGTAAACGTTTGCGGTGAGAAACGTTACTCAATGTAAAATGTAAAATAAACTAGGACCGAATCGAAAATAAGCCTGAGGGTGGTCGGCCACGAAAGTTGGCCGACAAAGAAAAACGATATAACATATAAAGAAAACTTCGTTCCCAAGTGCCACAAAAATTACCAAGAATAAAAAACTTATAAACAAAGTAATCATACGCAAGCGCAAAGATTTTGCAAAAATATTTTTAAATAAACACAAAGAGTTCTAATTAGAATTAGAATATATTTATTTGGTACCCCCAAGCTTCAAGCTTATTCACGTTTTTTTTTTAATTAAGTCGAAAACTTAAGGAAAAGGAAAATATGTATATATTTTTAGGTTCAGGTTGCACGTACATACGTAACTTTGTTTCATAAAATCATTGATATAATGAAATAAAAAGTGAATACACTAAAAAAAAAATAAGATTTTACAGAAGTATTTACTTGCTTTAATAAAATTATTTCTATTAAGAAAATTTTAAAGTGCATTTCTTAACGTCTTTACATTCGTGATTATTTTCGTTAATAAACTGTTGGCGTACAAAAAATGAGCCAGTGCTCACTGTTTGATTTCTTAGTCAGATAATAATTCGAGTAGCAAATTGTATATGATGCAAGACAAATCGTAATTACATTTTAAACATAAATCATCATCTAATTATTATAACAAACTAGACTTTCTTGGGAAAATAGCTACAGTGACCGCATTTTTATTATGCTTTACAATAAATAGTTAGGGTAGGTTATTGGACTTGCGTTATGAATGAAATAATGATTCACTTCAACTTTTACTACAAATTTTTTATACAATATGTATGTTATATTAATATATTATGGAATCGGATATATTAAAATAAAAAAAGAAATGCATAAAATATTAGTCAAACAAGTAAACAAAAAAATTCAGGTATTTCCCCTTTATTGTCTTTGAATTGATGACTTTTAGCGTCACCTGGCAAACTCCGATTTATTTGAAACTTTCGTATTTTGGAGGAATAGCAAAAATATGTAGAATACCTAACAATGACCGAATATTCTTAAAAAAAACTCAGCTTTAGAAAAATCCAACAACCCCGAAATGTATTTTGGAGTATTTATAGTTCTTGTAAAAAGAGGAAAAAAATATACAAGTTGGTTGAAAAGTTCTTGCGCTCACCAAGAGATGCACTGCTAGCTCCAAAGTTTTTGTTTCTCAAGTTGTTATAACTGTCCTGAGAACACATGCAAAGTTGCAAGTCATTCTGTCAATTCTTTCTTTGTTTACAAGCCATTTGAAGTTGACGTGTCATTGATTTTTTTTTAATATGGAAAAAATTGAATATCGTGCAGTCATTAGATTCTTTGTTTTGAAGGGTTTAAAAGCAAAGGAAATGTATGAACAATTGTTAGAAGTGTATAAGGAGTCCTCACCTTCAAAACGCACCGTTGAATTTTGGGCTGGTGAATTTAAACGTGGTCGTACCAGCCTTGAAGACGATCCACGCGAAGGACGACCAAAAACTGCAACCACAGCAGAAATCATTGAGCAGGTACATAATATGGTTAGTGAAGATCCAAGTTTGACTAAGCGTGAAATTGCTAATGCCATAGGCATCTCGAGTACTCCATATTTTACATGAAGAATTACGTATGAAAAAACTGTTTGGAAAGTTAGTGCCGCACACATTAACAATTCAACAAAAGCTGAAAACAAATTTCTCAGCGCAATTTGGAGCGTTTTAAGCCGAATAAAACCGACTTCTTGCATCGTTTTATAACTATGGATGAGACTTGGATCTACCACCATGATCCTAAATTGAAACAAGAACTTTTACAGTGGACTGAAGGTGGTTGTTCAGCTCCAAAGCAGGTGAAGTCACAACGATCAGCAAAGAAGGTTATGGCATCAGTTTTTTGGGATGCAAAAGGAATTTTGTTGATTGATTATCTTCAGAAAGGTAAAACAATCAACTCTGAATATTATTGCAGCCTTTTGGATCAGCTGAATGAAAAAATTCGTGAGAAAAGATCTGGTTTAAAGAAGAAAAAAAATCATTTTTCATCTAGACAATGCACCTGCTCACAAAAGTGTTTTGACGATGGCTAAATTCAAAGAATTGCTTGAACATCCACCGTATTCAACAGATTTGGCTCCCAGTGACTACTATATCTTCAGAAATCTCAAACAATTCCTTCGTGGAAAGCATTTTTCGTCGAATGAAGAGGCCATAGCAGCCGTAGACGGTTATTTTGCAGAGCTTCCGAAAAACCATCATAAGGATGGGATAAAATTATTGTAAGATCATTGGAACAAGTGTATTGAGCTTCTAGCAGATAATATTGAATAACAAATTATATTTCGTAACAAAAACAGTATTCTTTCATTTCGAGCGCAGGAACTTTTCAACCAACTTGTAATCTATAAAACTATTTACTATAGTGACCGCATATACAATAATGTATTTGTAAAGGTTGGTTTAGAAACTTCAAATGAAAAACTATTTTTTACAATAAATTACTCAAGGACTACACACACAAAAAAAAAAATTTAAAAACTGTCAAGTGTAGCAAATTCTTGCAGAAATTACGTTTTTTACAACTTGGTACAAGAATATCGGTGCCAACTACTTTTGATATAAAAATAGGATTTAGTTAACGAAAAAACGGGATTTGAGAACAAAAAGCGAGATATTTAAAAGTCACATCTTCACGATTCATTTTTTATTTTTCAAGAAAAACTCCCTCAAAAAATATTGTAGAACAATCTAAAATAAACAATAATAAAAATATGTTATTCAATTAGCTCTGAACTTTAAATTTAGAAGAATATCCGTTCCATAGAAACATTACCAGATTTATGTTATAACAAGTTTTCCTATGTACAAGCCCTCAGATTTTACTAATTTTTCCTCAGTAAGATAACTTTTTATATAGGAATAAACAATTTTAAAAAAAAAAAATATTTGCTTTTGAAAATGTATCAGGAATCCGACGATTTCCATGTACTAAAAAATCGATAACAATGCGCTTAAAATATGCGGTAACACATGCCTCCTTAACGGCCTACAAAATAATTTTTTGGAATATTCAATAAGAACGGGAAAAAATGGGAATAAATAAGTTAAAATTACCCCTTTAATCACCAACCTTAATCGCTGGAGTGTAGAGATTTGCTAAAAAGCTACTTTTACAAATTTTTGCGGGTAGGAGTGGAAGGGCGAAATATATAGAAATTTGCAATTTACAATAATTTTAGAAATCGAATTTGAATTTTAACAAATATATTTAATTACAGAAAATTTGGTGATCCTTTCATCTGTGTAGAATCGAAAGAACTATGGTAAAAAATTCCACGTTTTTGAGATTTTTCACGGAATAAACGATATTAACTTAATCGAAATTGATGGGTAAGCCAAGAAGGTCTCGCTTATAGCAAGATATCATTTAAATATTAATCATCCAGATATTCAAATAAATTAAACTTTCTTTACATCACTGGCCGCATTCGTATTATGCTTTACAGTAGTAAAGGTAGGTTCTGCGGTTTGCATTACGAACGAAATGATTCATTTAAACTTTTACTACAAATTTTTTATTATGTCAATATATTGCGAAATCTGTCATTTTAAGTTAAAATAAAATTCTAATTATTGAAGAAATAAAATTATTTTTTATTTAAAATGTTTTATAAAGGTTACTTTTTAGAATTTTAATTTAAATAACATAACCTCACATGAAAAAAAAGTTAGTAGACAAATTGGTAAACGGTTTTCAATCCCACTTTACTATTTTTGTACTAATTTTTAGTAAAAAAAATTGTTTAGTAATTTTTTTTAATATTTACTTTTTACAAATTACACAACTTTTACAGAATATTTACAAATTTTTGTTGCTAACTTTAGAAATCATTTTACAGATTTTTTAAAACCAATTTGCTTATTAGAAAAAAAAATTTCTAATTTTAAAAAAGTGGATATTGAAGGAAATGTTATTTCTAATAATTAAAATTTATACTTACAAACTTAAAATGCCTTAAAATGTTACAAAGAATAAAAAAGGGATCGGAAGTGAAGATACTTTTCACAACTGACTCATGTCTAAAAAATCCACTTAAAAAAGCAATCAAAAATTTTTTAGTTCTAAAAATCAGCTCTTAAAACAATTAAAATTTGATCTTAAAATCCAAAAAATTTACTAAAAATATTTTTCAAAACAAAAATTAGAAAATTAAATCAAAATGAATTTTTTAGAATTTGAATTTTTTTTTTTAATTTTGTCTAAAATTTTTTCTGAACAAAATAAATAAAAAATGTTGTTCGATAAAAAATATATTAATTTATATATTTGAATTCGTAAGGCAATTTCAAAACAATATAGCAGCTTTAAAGTGTATCTAAATATAATTGATAAATTTTGATATTTTTTGATATATTTTACAATTCATCAATTTTTCATACTTATTTGATTGTGTAATATTAAGAGTATTTAGTAATTTTTTTTAAATTCTACTTTACAAAAGGTTTACTAAAATACTATTTTTTCATTATAATACACGTCAGCAGAAATGTGTTGCTAAGACTAGCAAACAAAATTTTCAATTGCCATTACAGACTTTTTTTGGTGAGTGTATATCAAATTATGAAATTTGCATGCTAGTTGAAAATGATTTTTACGATTATATGTATATGTCTGGTAGATTTTTTCTGTTCGAAATATTGACTATCGGTCAATGAAGCGCTTTTCGCTTTGAGCAACTTTGGGAAATATTTTCAAAGTGAGTGCTGTGTTGCCCAAACTGTCTGTTTGATAAAAGAAATTGTACCCAAATTTGTTTAAAAAAATAGTGAGAAGGGATTGCTAGTGGTCCCCGTCAGGCTTGCCAGACTTGGGGTTTTGTCCCCAAATTTTGGGATTTTTTGTTGTTCTTCGGACCAAAAATTTTCAATTGGACACAGAGTATTTTGTTTTTTGGACTTAAAAAGTATTAAGGTGATTTTAGGGGATATTTAAAATAACTAATTTTCTAATTACGCAAATTTACTAGATTTCTAATAAATCTAATAAAAATCCGGCTATAAAAAGCTTTTTAGAATTTTTTTTTAATTTGAAGTTATTTTTTATGTTGTTTTTTTTTTTCCAAAAACTTTGGTTGTAAAATCGCAAACAGTCAAGATTTCGGTCCATTGAAATTTCAGATGTAGACGCAACTTAAATGTAAACACTAAATTTGAACTATTCGAAATTTCCTTTAACGATATTTTAAGCGAATAAATTCTTAGAACCTCAGATTTTTATGGGTTTAACTTCGCAGAATTTTTAATATTTTTTATTGCAATAAATTATCATATTAGATAAAGATTAAAGTCTTTAGATTTAGAATCTTATAATTTCAGTTCAATATAACAAAAAGTTTAAAAAGAAAAATGGTGTGAAATCTTAAGGAAATATAGTTAAAATTCGATAAGTATTTTGATAGAATTTACAAAAAATGGTTTCTCTAAAAGTCAATTATTCTGACTGAGGTAACGTAAATTTCAATTACACAAAACATTTTGTAAAACTCTAACTGTAGTTTTACAAAATTGTAATTGAGTTGTAACATTTGTTCTTATCTGGTTCATATCCACTAAGGGAACGGGAACACTTCTTAGGAGGAAACATTTTGTCCGATTTGCTTAGTTTTCGAGATATGGATCATTTAATAAAATAGAATTGAAAAAATTCACAGCCTGCCTACTTTTGGATAGGAATAACCTTTTCATAAGTGTGAGGTAAAGCTACACTGAATAAATCAATACGTAATATAAATGAATACTTTCCTACATTGTTCGAAATATTTCGTTATTTCGCATTACGAACATTTTTCTTAAAATATACGAAATCCATGAATTTTTTCGTATTTTTTAATATAGTGTTTTAAATTCAATTATTTAAAGTACTTTTTAATAAGATATTTTATGAATAATACTCTTCAGTACAACTCGATCTTTTTATACATATACTAGCGACAACACTAACTAGGATAGGATGACTCAGCCTGGTTGCGGTTGGCGTTGTCGATATCGACAGTTTGGCGTTTTTACTAAAAATTCGTTATAAAAACAGTTCTTGCAAAATTTTACAATCGAGTTCACCTTATATATTCTTATTACAGGTTGGTTGAAAAGTTCCTGCGCTCAAAATGAAAGAATACTGTTACGAAATATATTTTTTTATTCAATATAATCTCCTAGAAGCTCAATACACTTGTTCCAATGATCGTCCAATAATTTTATCCCATCGTTATAATGGTTTTCCGGAAGCTCTGCAAAATAACCGTCTACGGCTGCCAAGGCCTCTTCATTCGACGAAAAATGCTTTCCACGAAGGAATTGTTTGAAATTTCTGAAGAGATAGTAGTCACTGGGAGCCAAATCTGGTGAATACGGTGGATGTTTAAGCAATTCGTACTTTAATTCTTTGAATTTAGCCATCGTCAAAACACTTTTGTGAGCAGGTGCATTGTCTTGATGAAAAATTATTTTTTTCTTCTTTAAACCAGGTCTTTTTTCACATATTTTTCATCCAGCTGATCCAAAAGGCTGCAATAATATTCAGAGTTGATTGTTTTACCTTTCTGAAGATAATCAATCAACAAAATTCAAACTGATGCCATAACCTTCTTTGCTGATCGTTGTGACTTCACCTGCTTTGGAGCTGAACAACCACCTTCAGTCCACTGTAAACGTTCTTGTTTCAATTTAGGATCATGGTGGTAGATCCAAGTCTCATTCATAGTTATAAAACGACGCCAGAAGTCGGTTTTATTCGGCTTAAAACGCTCCAAATTACGCAGAGAAATTTGTTTTCGATCAAGTTTTTGTTGAATTGTAAATATGTGCGGCACTAACTTTCCAAACTATTTTTTCATACGTAATTCTTCATGTAAAATATGGAGTAATCGTTCGTCTGAGATGCCTATGGCATTAGCAATTTCACGCTTAGTCAAACTTGGATCTTCACTAACCATATTATGTACCTGCTCAATGATTTCTGCTGTGGTTGCAGTTTTTGGTCGTCCTTAGCATGAATCGTCTTCAAGGCTGGTACGACCACGTTTAAATTCAACAACCCAAAATTCAACGGTGCGTTTTGAAGGTGAGGACTCCTTATACACTTCTAACAATTGTTCATAAATTTCCTTTGCTTTTAAACCCTTCAAAACAAAGAATCTAATGACTGCACGATATTCAATTTTTTCCATATTAAAAAAAATCAATGACACGTCAACTTCAAATGGCTTGTAAACAAAGAAAGAATTGACAGAATGACTTGCAACTTTGCATGTGTTCTCAGGACAGTTATAACAACTTGAGAAACAAAAAGTTTGGAGCTAGCAGTGCCATCTCTTGGTGAGCGCAGGAACTTTTCAACCAACCTGTACAATAGATTTGTCGGGGGAGATGTATTTATTTGTAAATTTTAAAACAAAAAATATCGTTTTATATACAGGCGTAGTTTTTCGACATCGACTACGCCAACCGCAATTAGGCTGATTATTTAGTATTTAGAAAATAAAACAAAATATACTGAATAACCGCCCAGTAATAGATTATTCGTGAGATCTCTAGAAAGTGCAGTTGAAACTTATAAGGGGGTTTATACAAGACATTCGAAGTAAAGCGAGCAAATGACGCCATGTATTTTGTATTGATTCGGTTTTGTTCTTGAATTTATGTTCTTCTGCCGAAAATCATCATCAAAAACGATATTCTGAAGAACCTTTAAATGAGTAACTATATTTAATTAATATAAATTTAATAAATATGTGTCATGCAAAAATTTAAAAATGGTGCATAATAATTGCGCCAAATGATTGTGTTATGCGCTTACACGATTTCTTGTAGCTTTATGTTTTTTATAATCTGCTAACAAAAAATTATTTACACATCATAATTGCAAACGTCGAAAAGCTAGTGCTGCTCCAGATTTGACGATTTTTCGTTATTTTGACGATTTTTGCTTCAAAAATTACGATTTTTCATATTTAACTTGTTTGTTGGGCGCAAACGGGGTAAAGTTTTAATTTTTCGTGCTTATTTTTGTTATTTCTCTTTCGCACTCATATATATTCTTCTTTTGTTGCTTCATTCACATTCGGTTTTAGAGCAAAAATAAATCATCATATAAACAGATACAACTTTAGAAGCAAATTTGAAAAGGGGATTGAGGGATGCAATCAATTGCACCGTATAATTTGGCTCTAAATTTCAAAATTTTCTTTAAAAGGATTCTATGTAGGGTATTCTTAATTCCAAGGGTTACCTAAAACTAAATTATTTAAAATGTTATGATGCTGACTTGATTTATGGATTCTAATAAAAAATGCAAAAAGTTTTAAAAATTTAAGTTTTTTATTTGGACGATTTTTTCAAATGAATTCGACGGTTTTTAAAAAAAGTCGGAAATTTTACGATTTTTTATAAAATGTTTATAACATCTTTAGCTGGGTAAGTATGTAATAATTCTTTGGATATATAGAGGTGTTGTTTGTGCAAAAAATGCCATAAAAACAGCTCCAAACAAAAAAGCTTTTAATATTTTACCAAAGTTTTTGACCTTCCAGTAAAACTACAGTATCCTCAATTCCTTATTTCCTTTAAAATATGAATATTTTATTTTGCAACTTACCGAGATCTATATAGTGCAAGTAAAAGATTTGCAATAAACTGAAAACTAATAAAATCAATAAAATTTTAATGTCAACGATGCTTGACAAAGCAGAAAATCTCACGTTTTGGGTTTAAGAAGTGAAGTAAAAAATTACCAATTTTTATAACCTACAGCACTATGTGGTATTATAAGTTTGTGCTGATGTTTGTAACTACCAAAAATATTGCTAGTACCGATTATTCGAATGGAATAATTATTTGAGTTTAAGTAGAGGCGATTAATCGAGAGGTTAATCGATTTACCGAATTGGAAATACTAGGTATAACCCAATGATGATGAAATTATAGGACAAGCCCTCAAAGTTTTTAACAAAACTAATACGATAATAACATACACACACACATATGATTATTATACAATAATAACTAAGGAATATAAATAAATAGTTTTGTAATAAGAATCTGTAGTAATAAACAAAACATATTGTATAAAATTATATATAAGCAATAAATTTCTTCATTCAATTACAAGTTATAGATAGAACAACAACACAACAAGTTCAATTGTGAAATTTTAATAAAAGTTTTTATAAAATATTCAAATAATTTCAAAATGAAAACTAAACTGGATTCTGAAGTCAAGTGTACACTTTGTTTAATATCCTTTGAGAATACCGATATCGTATTAAGTTCAATAAAATGTGGCCATGCTTTCCATGAAGAGTGCATATACAAAAAATTCCTAGACGAAAATTCGCGAAAATGTAAATGTAAAGCAGATTGTTATCCTTTTTATTGCCGACGCATTTATTTAAATTTTGATAGTTATAACTGGTTGTCAATTGATAAGGAAATATTAAAAAGTGATGAAGATATTTTTGAAGAACATCTTTTAAAAGCGGATACTACCAACGAGGATGGTCATTGTATTTATGTTGGTCGTGTTTATTTGAAAAATGATAAAAAAGAAAATATTATTATTAAGCCCGCATATTATAATTTTCAATCGGAAAAGGTTTTCAAAGATCCTGAATGTAATTCAGCACTTGAAGAAGAAGGAGATTTTGAATTTGTGGATACAAGTAGATATCAAAATCTTACAGTGGCTGAATATTTAAAAAAATTTGAATATTCTGAAAGGACATATAAATTCAAATTTTTAAAGAGAAAAATTTCAAAAACTGGATAATTGCAACACATTTATTAGAAAAAAACAATAATTTTGTACATTAATTATATTTTAATTTATTTATTTATTTTATTTATTTATTCTATATTTTATTTATTTATTCTATATTTTATTTAAAACTGCCGAGATTTTTTATTTTAAGAACTTATAAAAACAAGCTATTTAATAAAAATATAAATTTGTATTCAAAACAATTGGAGTTAAAGAAAAAAATATTTTATTTACTAAAAAAAAAAAAATGTTCTAAAAGAAATTAATTTAAAAAAAAATTAGTTAATAAAAATCTATACCAGGTAAAAGAGTTCATATATAATCATCAGGGCAACGTATAATAAATGGAAATCGTATAAAAAACATCAAAATTATTACATATACCCCAGGTCAATACTGTGTCAAACACTACTAGGTTTTTACAATTTTTAGATTTAAAAATATATTTAAAATAGCGTTAAAAAAATTTAGTGTACGAGTATGTATTCAAATACAAAATTCTTTTAAATCATTTTCAAAGCTATAAAAACTTTAAACCCGAACCCATTGAACCCAAAAATTAAACCAGGTTCGGAATCAAAAATATAAAAAAAAAATTCTGATGTTCATGGCGTGAGAATTGTTTGATAGAAAAATCATAAAAAAACATTACATTTCTTGGCAGAGCTTGACACTATAGCTAGTCCTTCTTTTAAGCAAATGCATGATCAATGCAGAGCTAAACTTGAAAACAGCCGTACTAGACTGTCAAACTAGAATTACTGGATACTGCATTAAGTTTGAATTATTATATTTGAAATATTTGTGAAGAATTCGTAGAAGTTTTTGCATCTGTTAACGCTGAAACTAAAAGAAGAACAGATGGCTTTAGGTGATTTGTATAGAATTTGGCTAAGTTTTAAATTAGAGCTAACAAAAGATGAAGAAACAAAAGTATATTCACAAGAATTATATTTAAATATTATAAAAAGAGAAATCCACTTTATTGATAATTCACTTATCAATAGCATTATATCTAGATAGCAGATTTATGTTAATGCTAAGTCCCGAAGATGTTGAAAAGGCTAAAAATAACATATTTTAAAAACAATTAAAATTTTCAAAAATTTGCAAATGGAAAGAGAAAAAGAAAATTTTATGAGAGAATCAATATCTTTTACTTCAGAAGATGAAGATATGCTCGAATAATTTATAATTCTTCAAATGACGGGACCTTTTCAGCCACAATATATTAATTATAATTTGAGCGCCCCGGTAGGCTAGTTGGTAGCGTGCTAGCTTATCAGTGCGGGGGTCGTGCCTTCAATTCCCACCAGAGGCTCTGTTCTGTTTTCGCTACAACTTGCCCGGTTAGGGTATTAACATATAATTTGTAATTATATGATTAATAAATAAAATAAATAAATAAATATTAATTATAAAATTAAACTAAAATTTCTTTGAAAAATAAATAAGTTTCCAATTAATAAAATGTTTGTACTTTTTTAAATGTTGAATCCGGACTTAAACCGAACCGAACTGAACCTGAACTTTTTATTTCGATTAATCCGAACCCGAACCCATTTTTTCCGGGTTTCAGTCCCTGCTCCGGGGTCGCGATTTTTCACTGTGAGATACATAAACATCAGTTAATGATTTTAGCAAAAATAATAAATTAAAAACTTAATTACATAGAAAAAGCCCATTTGTTAGTTAAATTACAAGATTTGTTTTTATTGTTATATTTTTTCCGCGTCACAATATTTTGAGTTTTTAAGTGAGCTTAATGCCAGGTTTTACTTGCGTGTTTTGAGCAAATCATGTTGTTTTAACGAAAAAAAAATATATGGGAAAACGTTTTATATTTCGTTAATTTTTTTAAGAATATATTTTTTTTTTGATATATAACGGGAGGTCCAACCATAATGCACGATGTTAATTGTAAATAAAACAAAAAGTTTTCAGAGAATTATCTCAATTATTTTTATTATGATAGACGGATCAATGACAATTATGTGTGAAACAAAATATCGGCCAAATGCTCGCCACGACTTCGGTGGCATACCTCTATCCGATGGTCCATATTTTTAATGACTCTGACACATAATTGAGGTCCAATGTCGTTAATGTGCTAAATTATCTCATGCTTTAGCTCTTGAATTGTTCTTGGCTTATTGGCGTACACTTTTACTTTTAAATATTTCCAAAGACAGAAGTCCAACGGTGTCAAAGCATATGATCGTGGCGGCCAATTAACATCGCCACGATGTGAGATAACACGGCTATTGAATTTCCCGCGCAAAAGAGCTATTGTTTCGTTGGCTGTGTGGTGGCTAGTGGCACCGTCCTGTTGGAACCACATAACGTCCAGGTTCATATCCTCAATTTCTGGTCACGATAATGAACACCGACGACGAGTCGAGCTTGACGGCTCTTCTGCCACGCTATCGCGAACAACAGCTATGTTTTTCGCAGAACGAACTGGGCTAGCATGCACAGGTGTTTTCACATTTGCTACAGACCCGGATTGCTGAAATTTGTGCTCAATTATCTCTATTGTGAACACATTTGGTCAATTATGCTGACCAAAAAAATCACGAAGTGCATTTTGATTTGAACGACCATTTCCGTAAAAGGCTTCAATAATCTTAACGCTGTTCAATTGTGTACCTCTCCATGGTTGAATTTGTCAAACACTAAAACAACAAAATATCGTATTAAGTTGGGCAAAATACTAGACGTTAAGGTGTGACTCACAATTAAAACCCTTTATAAGAATAAATGTTAATTTACACACGGAAATTTGTTTTTTTAAATTTACAAAAACCTTGTAAGCGACAAAATTTGCAAATTTTCTACACCATCCAGAGTCGCAAAGCCATGATTTGAAAAAAAAAAAAACAAGTAAAAAAGGGCTAAATTCGGCTGTGCCGAATCTTTGAATACCCTCCACCAAAGGGGATGAAGATGATATACGTATATACTAAATTTTGCATGAACTGTAATATGAATATGTTTTGTCAATTTATGTAACGAACTTTTGTTATTTAGTTTTAGCAATGTTATTTACAGAGGTCTGCTCTGTTAGTGACTTTAACATTGTTCATTTTTACGTTAACTTAGTTATCATAGTATGTAAGACAATAAATATATGGTGGCGGGTATAAAAACAAATGTTTTAAAGCCCATATGTTATTTAAAAAATTAGGTTACTTTCGTTTTCTGAAAAATTAGTTGTTGGCGCTTGCGTGGTATAAGAAGAAATGCGACGATATGTGGAACAATTTGAACGAATTCATGTATAAAGACCTATGGCATATATGGAAAAATATAGGCAAAATATTTTCATATATGGAATCATACATTTCCATATATGACCATTCACTTAAAATATTTATTATGGCGATCAAGCCGGTTTTTAAAACCCTTTTGATTTTTTTTTTTTTGTTTTTTTTTTTTTGTTTAAGCTTTATCGGTTTGGGCTTTTCTGAAAAAAAAAATTATTCGAATATAAAATAACCTGATTTTTTTATTATCGAATACCCGGATTTTTTTAGTTTCAATATATTAGAAACTATAAATTTACAAAATCTATTAAAGAAGTGTTTGATACCCAGCAAAACAGGGTTTCAACTATTTACCAGCCTATTTACTCGCTTAATTAATGTAATGAGTCGTCATTATTTTACAAAAAACACAAAGTAATGGGTGGTCATTACCCTCTCGCTAACGAACAGCCAAAAAATTATGAGTACCCATTACTATGTTTTTGCTGCGTAGTACAATTAGAATTTTTAAATCCCAGCAAAACTTTGGTAATGGGTACGATATTCTCATGCGTTACCTTGTAATGATAGCTCGTTACCTTTTTCATTATTTGCAAGCATAAAGTAATAAGTTACTGATTATTGATTACGTAATATATGATTTATAAATGTAAAGTAATAATTGATATATTTTTGAAATCTATTTTTAGATACATTACTTTGTGTTTTTTTGTAAGCAAAAGGGTAATGTATGTTTGTTTTAAAAACACTAGCGAAAAAACGAAGCCCAACAATTCATTTAAGTTTAAAGCAATCAAATACTACATGCGTCGATAGCTCAGTGGGTAGAGTTCTTGGCTAGAGGCTAGAGTTCCCTGGTTCGATTCCCATCATGACCACATTATTTTTAATTACAAATTTTTAAATAAAATATTTGTAATAATTTTTTTTTAATAAAAATTCCTCTTTTTTAAAAATCTATTTTTAGACACATTACTTTTTCCATTCTCGTAACCATATAAATAACCCCTTACATTATCACCTCTAAAGTAATGGGTATATACATTACTTTGAGGCTCACCGCCTGTAAAATTCATCAGTGAAGTAAGATGTAAAGTAATCCATGAGCCCCTACGGCTAAACATTACTTTACACATTATTTGGTAATGTGTCGTTTTGCTGGGATATCTATTTCCACACAATAAGTTTAAAAATTTTACCAAACATGCACACTAGTGCTAAGGTAAAAAATCAAAATGATTTTTACACCAACTTTTATTGTAGTTATGTTAGTTTGCACAGGTGACTTGTGTCGTATAACTATGCTGCCAGCGATGCCAACTTTTTAAAAGCAATTAAAAAGGGCTAAATTCAAAAATTTACCAGATTTTGTGTTTTTCAGTTTATTTTATTTAAAAATTTGTACTTTTAAGAAATCGATCTTACATTTTAATGTATAAAATACATATTTAAAAAATTAATATTAAAAGTTTTTAATTAAAAATGTAGAATTTAAAGAAATCGCTTACATATTCGTTTTCAACAAAATCGAATTTTCTTCTTTATCTTCGGAACATAAAATTGTCTTTATATAATACTTGGACTTTTCGGAAGTTTGGTTTGAATTAGTTTTTGCAGAAATACTTAACGGTATTTTAAAATTTGAGCAACGGGTATTGCTTCTTTTTAAGCTATATTTTATATGGATTAAACAACTTGATGTATTTAATGCAAGCCATACACGTTACAACTGTTGATACAGCTCGCTTGGTTATCAAGTTGGGCGTTTTGCACCCAAACGACACAGTTTTTTTTGTACAACCTCAATGCCTCGTCGGATTAGTTCCCCAAGCTTTTCTATATTTTTGGTTGTAACGATCCATTATTGGTAAAACATTAATTTAAAGAAGATATCTATAAAAATTATTTTTTAGAAGTTGTTGTGAAAAAAATTCAAACGATTGGCACTAACATTATGAAAAGTACAAAAAAAAAGTTGCCAGATTATGGACAAAACTAACAAATGACTTCAAAAATAGCTAAAAAGGCTAAAAAGATAACAAAAAGAGCTATGTTAGCCCTTAAAAAAATAAAAGGGCTAAGTGAAAAAGGTACGCGTTGAAAGCCATCAATTAGGGCTGAATATAGCCCGAAAAGGGCTAATATGTCATCGCTATATGCTGCACTGTTCGTACACAGGAAAAAGGCATCTTTGAATATGTTTACAGGCAAATATATATTTCTTTAGAAACTACCATATGTATATTGTATGTAGACTTCTTAGTATTTTATATTTATGGTTATTATACATATGTTTCCAGGCAAACATTGTAATATTTGTATTTTCCCTCCAAAATAAACATATATTTGCAATTGTAATTTTATCATTATTATACTTGTGGGATGCAAACATAATAATGATTAACATATATTTATTTGCAGGCAAACATATATATGTTTGCCGCTGGATGAATTTCAAAGGATCCAAATACATATATGTTTGCAGGCAAGCATATTGTATTATAAATGCCACAAATATAACTTACAGCATTTCCAAATATAGTATGTGTATTACCAGTATATTATATTTCCAACACGGCGTTTTTTTTTTCAGCGTGTAAATTACTGCGAGCATTATTTGTGGCTGTTGTTATTCATTTTGTTTAGCATAGTAGCCATACACTAATACACTAATTTTTTTAGCAATAAACTTGTCACAAAATAAAACTGTATTTTTATATTAAAATTAGAAAATAAGTCATAATGAGATTATTTTCCAAAGCCAAACTATTATTCTCTCAATCTTAAGGTATGACCCAATAATGATGAAATTATAGGACAAGCCCTCAAAGTTTTTAACAAAACTAATACGATAATAACATACACACATACATATGATTATTATAAATTAATAACTAAGAAATATAAATAAATAGTTTTGTAATAAGAACCTGTAGTAATAAACAAAACATTTTGTATAAAATTATATATAAGCAATAAGTTTCTTCATTCAATTACAAGTTATAGATAGAACAACAACACAACAAGTTCAATTGTGAAATTTTAATACAAGTTTTTCAAATAATTTCAAAATGAAAACTAAACTGGATTCTGAAGTCAAGTGTACACTTTGTTTAATATCCTTTGAGAATACCGATATCGTATTAAGTTCAATAAAATGTGGCCATGCTTTCCATGAAGAGTGCATATACAAAAAATTCCTAGACGAAAATTCGCGAAAATGTAAATGTAAAGCGGATTGTTATCCTTTTTATTGCCGACGCATTTATTTAAATTTTGATAGTTATAACTGGTTGTCAATTGATACAGAAATATTAAAAAGTGATGAAGATATTTTTCAAGAATATCTTTTGAAAGCGGATACTACCAACGAGGATGGTCATTGTAATTATGTTGGTCGTGTTTATTTGAAAAATGATAAAAAAGAAAATATTATTATTAAACCCGCATATTATAATTTTCAATCGGAAAAGGTTTTCAAAGATCCTGAATGTAATTCAGCACTTGAAGAAGAAGGAGATTTTGAATTTGTGGATACAAGTAGATATCAAAATCTTACAATGGCTGAATATTTAAAAAATTTTGAATATTCTGAGAGAAAAATTTTAAAAACTGGATAATTGCCACACATTTTTAAGAAAAAAAAATATTTTGTACATAAATTATATTTTAATATATTTATTTATTTATTCTAGATTTTATTAAAAACTGTCGAGATTTTCTAATTTAAGAACTTATAAAAACAAGCTATTTAATAAAAATATAAATTTGTATTTAAAACAATTGGAGTTAAAGAAAAAAATATTTTATTTACTAAAAAAATTGTTTTATAAGAAAAATTTAGTTAAATAAAAAATCTATCCTAGGTGAAAGTACTCATATATAATCATCAGGGCAACGTATAACAAATAGAAATCGTATAAAAAACATCAAAATTATTACATATGCCCCAGGTCAATACTGTGTCAAACACCACTAGGTAAGAAAAGTAAAGAACAAATTGAATTTTTTTTAAATTTTTAGATTTCAAAATAGATCTAAAAATACTCAAATATAAAGTTTAGTTCCTCTATGATAGCATTAACAAATTTTTGTGTACGAGTATGTATTAAAATACAACATTTTTTTAAAGCATTTTAAAAGCTCTAATTTTAATTTTTTTTTTAATATTTTATTCAACAAAATTAAAAATTTAAAATTTTTCACACTGGGGTTTCATTAAGTACATCATAAAAAACACAAAAACCATAGATCTCTTGTTTAATTTAGTGAGGGCAGCTTTTTACTTTCGGCGGGTTTCGAGGAAAATACTTTTTTTGTCACAAAATTGATCAATAGGGTAAAATTCATCCACTTTTATTAAGTTCCAATTAATGATATTCAGAGTATTATGACAAAAACTACAAGGACTACATTCTAAAAATTTGTTCAAAATCAAACCACGTCAAAGGTCAAATGACAAGGTGAAAGAGTATTTTTTTTTTGAAATTTTGAATATTTAATGATTTTGATAAAAGTTTACTAATTAGTTATTAATATTTAAAAAGAAAAGAATCAAAATTAACCATTTTATGCACTCGGGTGAAAAATGGCCCAATACCTTATAACGTTAAAAACGCATTTTCATTTAAATATCTGCATAAAAAAAGTAAAAAATTTAATTATAAATAGAATATATAGAAGAAATTTAATTTATGTACTTGGAGTTACATTTTTTTAAACGCTACACTGACCAAAAAAATTCTGTAATGGCAACTGAAAATTTTGCTGTTATTACGGGAAATTTTGCTTATTTGAGCCTAGCAACACATGTCTGCTGACGTGTAGTACAATGAAATTAATAGAAAAGTTAGTAGCCTCTACTAAATATTAGTAAACATTTTGTAAAGTGAAATTTTAAATTGGTTTGCTAAAATCAGCAAAGAAAAAATAACTAAATATTATAAATATTAGTTCAAAATTTCAATTTTTTTTTATCGAGCATAAAATTTTTTTTTCTTTTTTTTTCAAAAAATATTTTAGACAAAATTAAAAAAAAAATAATCAAAGGCTTAAAAGTTGTAAACATAAACGAATTTATCAATTTGTTAATTTCTGTTTTAAAAAATATTTTGATAATTTTTTTTTTTTTTTACTTTTAATCTCAAATTTTAATTGTTTTTAGGGCTGATTTTTAGAACTGAAAAGCTTTTTAGTACTGCTTTAAGTGCATGCCATATTTTTAGACATCAGTCGGTATATCCCTTTTTTAATCTATGTAACATTTTAAGGCAATTTAAGTTTGTAGGTGTAGGTTTTAATTAGAAATAACATTTCCTTCAATATCGACTTTTTAAAATTAGTAATTTTTTTTGCTAATTTTAAAATGATTTCTGAAATTAGCAACAAAAATTTGTAAATATTCCGTAAAAATTCTGTGATTTGTAAAATGTAAATAGCTAAAAGATTTGCTACATTATAATTTTTAAATCAGTTCAAAAATAGTAAAGTGGGATTGAAAACCGTTTACAAATTTTTCTACTATTTTTTTTTTCTGAGTGTACACAGTGAAATAGATTCATTGTGACTACCGAATTCCTCGATAATTTGGTTGCAGCAACTGAATTATTTGGTTGTGATAACCAAATATGTAATGACAAAATTGAAATATTTTGCTTAACATGAGATTTTGTTGTGTTAACCAAAACAAATATATCGGTGGCCCCGACCGAACCATTCGGTTAACAAAAAATTTGGTTGTCACAATGAATCTGTTTTCCTGTTCTTTGTGTTCTTATTTAAGAAAGAATTACATTTATTTTGCATTTAACGATTAATTGGGAGTTTTTCCGATTAATCAAATTACATAACCGATTAAACAATTTTTTTAATTTTTCAAATAATGCCTAACCGGTTAAACGGCAGGTTCGAATAATTGGAAACACTAGTACATACCAATATACCGAAGCTTTATTCGGTAGTATAACGATTTTCATAGATGAATCGAAATAGAATATATTTGGTTCTAATGGCCATTTAAAAAGACTGTAAAACACGGAGGTGTTATGATATGGGGCTGCATGTCGTCGATTGGTGTTGGAAATCTTGTATTTATTGTAAATACAATGAATTAATATGTTTATTTAAAAAATTATATGCAGGGAAGTTCTTCGAAAATGGGTTTATCTGGCGACTAATATTTTCAACAAGATAACCACCTGATCACACATCCCACAATGTAAAACTTTGGATTCTCTTTAATACTTCATATATGCCGGCAAATCCTCTACAAAGTCCTGACCAAAACCGCGTTTTTATTTTTTCGTTAACGAACATTTTTTCTTAAATAAAAAAATAAAACCTAAAAACATGTTGCTGTGTGCTTAGTTTTGCGGGCCCCTGTATCAATAATACCCCCAAACTTCAAGCTTATTTTCGTTTTTTTTAATTAAGCCGATAAATTAAGGACAAGGAAAATCTGTATATATTTTTAGGTTCAGTATTTACGTACGTAACTTCGTTTCATAAAATCATTGATATAATGAAATAAAAAGTGAATACACTAAAAAAAAAAATTAAAATTTTACAGAAGTATTTACTTGCTTTAATAAAATTATTTCTAATTATTTTAGTTTTCTTCGGTCTTCTCTATTCATGTAATATTCCTTATCGAGCTAAAGATCCTTTATTTATAAAAAATTTAATTATAAATATTTATCCCAATATTTCGTCACCACATTGGGTAACTTCTTCAGGGAAAAAACAAAAAAAAAGACAATTTCCCCTGAAGAAGTTACCCAATGTGGTGACGAAATATTGGGATAAATAAATATTTATAATTAAATTTTTTATAAATAAAGGATCTTTAGGTCGATAAGGAATATTACATAAAATTATTTCTATTAAGAAAATTTAAAAGTTAAAAGTGCATTTCTTAACGTCTTTACATTTTTGATTATTTTCGTTAATAAACTGTTGGCGTACAAAAAATGAGCCAGTGCTCACTGTTTGATTTCTTAGTCAGATACTCTTATGTATATCGTTTGATCGATTTAGATTTAATAATTCGAATAGCAAATTGTATATGATGCAAGACAAATCGTAATTACATTTTAAACATAAATCATCATCTAATTATTATAACAAACTAGACTTTCTTGGGAAAATAGCTACAGTGACCGCATTTTTATTATGCTTTACAATAAATAGTTAGGGTAGGTTATTGGACTTGCGTTATGAATGAAATAATGATTCACTTCAACTTTTACTACAAATTTTTTATACAATATGTATGTTATATTAATATATTATGGAATCGGATATATTAATAATAAAAAAGAAATGCATAAAATATTAGTCAAAGTCAAAAAAAAAAAAAAAAAATTCAGGTATTTCCCCCTTATTGTCTTTGATTTGATGAGTTTTAGAGTAGGACACTAAGCGTAGGCAATTTAGAAACTTCAAATGAATAACTAATTTTTACAATAAATTGCTCAAGGATATCACAAAAAAAATTTAAAAACTGTCCTGTGTAGAAAATTATTGCAGAAATTAAGTGTATTACCGCATCCGTTTTTTACAACTTGGTACAAGTATATCGTGACCAACTACTTTTGATTTAAAAACAGGATTTAGTTAACGAAAAAACGGGATTTAAGAACAAAAAGCGAAATATTTAAAAGTCTCATCTTCACGATTTATTTTTTTTTTTAAGAAAAACTCCCTCAAAAATAATTGTAGAACAATCTAAAATAAACAATAATAAAAAAATGTTACTCAATTAGCTCTAAAATTTAAATTTAGAAAAATATCCGTTCCATAGAAACATTTCCAGATTTGTGTTATAACAACTTCTCCTATGTACAAGCACTCAGATAATAATCACCTTAAATCACCAAACTTAACCGCTGGACTGTAGAGTTTCGCTAAAAAGCTACTTTTGGAAATTTTTGCGGGTAGGAGTGGAAGGGGGAAAATATAGAAATCCGCAATTTACAAAAATTTCAAAAATTTTAGATATCGAACTTTAATTTTAACAAATATTTTTAATTACAGAAAATTTTGTGATACTTTCATCTGTGTAGAATCGAAAGAACCATGGTAAAAAATTCCACGTTTTCGAGATTTTTCACGGAATAAACGATATTAACTTAATCGAAATCGATGGGTAAGCTAAGAAAGTCTCGTTTATATCAAGATAACATTTAAATATTAATCATCCAGATATTAAAATATATTAGTCTTTCCTTGCATCATTTGCCGCATTCGTATTATGTTTTACAGTAGTAAAGGTAGGTTCTGCGGTTTGCATTAAGAACGAAATGATTCATTTAAACTTTTACTACAAATTTCTTATAATGTCAATGTATTGTGAAATCTGATCTTTTAATTGAAAATAAAAATAAAAGCTAAACAAGGAAATACATAAAATATATGCAATACTGGACAAAGCATTTGCAACATTTGCTAGTTGCAAATGATTTGTTCGATTATGTTTATGTTATTTTTACACTGATAGATTTTTTCTGTTCGAAATATTGACTATCAGTCAATGAGTCGCTTTAGGTTTTGAACAACGTTGGGAAATATTTCCAAAGTGAGTGCTGTGTTGTCCAAACTGTGTGTTTGTTAAAAAGAAGTTTTGGGAGAAGTGAAGTAACCACCATGCGTGCAAGTTTGTGTAAAAAGTTGGTGAGACTGGTTTGCTAGTGGCTTGGGGTTTTGATCCCAAATGTTGGGATTTTTTGTTGTTCTAGGGACCAAAAATTTTTAGCTGGATACCGATTTTAGGGGAATTCAAAATGTCTAATAAAATTTAAAAAAAACAAGTAAGAGCGGCTAAATTCGGCTATGCCGAATCTTATATACCCTTCACCATGGTTGGGAAAAAACTGAAGTTTATATATGGACATATATGAAATGGACAGATTTATATACGGACGCCTTTAAGAGGAAATTAACCATTTAGTTTGGAGATAAAACTTGGACTCGGGAAGATTTATGGTTCCAGAAAATATGTATTTTAAAAAAATGTATGTTTTGGGCATAACTTTTTTGTATCTGAACCGATATTTCCGAGTTTTTCAGCAAATATGTTATACTAAAGATTTTCGATCTTTTGCTATATAAGACGTATCCATAGGTCATAATACAGCTCTAGAATAGTGTTTGTTGTTTGTGTATAAAAGGTTAAGAGGTGAAAGAAAAGAATTTCAACAAATCGTTAAAAGAAATCACTACAACTGCATGTGTTTTATTTCTACAAAATAGTTTGATTTAGCTGGCAAATTTGCATTTAGGATTTTATTTCGCTTTTTTATTAGAAATATTTGTAATTTCTTTAGCTTAATTTTAAAAATTTGAAGGAAAATTGTTTATAATTTTTTTTATAAATTATTATAAGTTATGACCTAAAATAGTTGCCCTCAAAGGTAAATTATGTATAAAATTTTCTTAATATGTGAGAAATAAAATGGTTTAAAAATGTTTTTATAAATTCTTTTAAATCGGAGCAAAAAATAGAAATAAAACCGTTTGTATTTTGTTTGTATCAGAGGGTTTTTATACAAATTTTGATGTTTTTAGCCTATTTATGGATTATTTAATTATTAATATAAAATTTTATTTAAATTAATTATTAAATGTAAAAAAAAAAAACAAAAAATAAACAAAAAAAAAATCTTAACGAACCCGCGACCCTTCCACCTGTGGTGAAAGGTATAAAAACGTTTGTATTTTGTTTGTATCAGAGGGTTTTTATAAAAATGTTGATGTTTTTAGCCTATTTATGGATTATTTAATTATTAATATAAAATTTTATATAAATTAATTATTAAATGTTAAAAAAAACCAAAAATAAGCAAAAAAAAAAAGTCTTAAGAAAATAATAAAAAAAAAATGTAAAAAAAAAGTGAATTGACCTCACCGAGATTTGAACCTCGAACCCCACGGCCTTAGAGAAAAAAAAAAGTATTTGTGACACAGCGTCTAGACAACTGAGCTATTGAAGCTCACACAAAATCATCGTCAATAGAGGTACATATATAAAAGTCTTCGTTCATTAGAGATTTGTTTAGTTTTTATTTAAATGACAAATCTTTATATGTGTGTTGTTTGTGTATAAAAGGTGGAGATGAAAGAAAAGAATTTTAATTATTAATATAAAATTTTATATAAATTAATTATTAAATGTTAAAAAAAAACAAAAATAAGCAAAAAAAAAAGTCTTAAGAAAATAATAAAAAAAAAATGTACAAAAAAAAAGTGAATTGACCTCACCGAGATTTGAAACTCGAACCCCACGGCCTTAGAGAAAAAAAAAGTATTTGTGACACAGCGTCTAGACAACTGAGCTATTGAAGCTCACACAAAATCATCGTCAATAGAGGTACATATATAAAAGTCTTCGTTAATTAGAGATTTGTTTGGTTTTTATTTAAATGACAAATCTTTGTATGTGTGTTGTTTGTGTATTGAATTTTAACACATGGATGTGTTGTTATGCTCAAAATTCTACATACATATTAAACAAAGGGATTTTACTGGAAAAATTAGAGGTAGTCCTGGTTTTTTGCTAATATCTCAGCCATTTATTAACCGATCTGTCTGATTTTTAATAGCAAACAGAAATGGATCACATGTAACAGAAATAAAAAAGAATCAAGTCCTCATCATGTCTGGGTTCTTCGGAAACCCCATTTCAACACACAGACGGACAGACGGACAGACGGACATCGTTAAATCAACTTCGCTCTTCATAAGGACCCAGAATATATATACTTTATAGGGTCTAAGATCAATATTGTAGAAATTACAAACGGAAAGACAAACTTATATATACCCTTCCACCTATGGTGAAGGGTATAAAAATGCGAAAAACATCGTCACCTGACGTTTAAGTAAGTATGAAGTCAGGATATGGACCAACTTACAACAAAATACTTTTTACAATTTGTTGAATAAGTTTTGGGATTTAACGACATTTATTTTCTTATGCAAATACGACTCGTTTACATCTGCATTGAATTCCTGAGATTTCAAATAAAATTTAAAATCTTGTGTAAAAACTCACGATTTCCCATACAAATGAAAGCCAACAAATTTGCGAGATTTGTAAGAAATCTAATAAAAATCCGGCTATAAAGTGCTTTTTAGAAATTTGTTTGAATTTATTTTGTATGTTGTTTTTTTTTTTTTCAATCATATTAGATAAAGATTAAAGTCTTTAGATTTAGAATCTTGTAATTTCAGTACAATGGTACAAAAAGTTTTAAAAGAAAAATGGTGTGAAAAATGGGGGTCTCGATGCTGATCTGATCATATCCAATAAAAGAATGGAAATACTCCTTAGGAGCAAACATTTTGTCGGATTTGATTAATTTTCGAGATATGGAGCATTTAATAAAACAGAATTTAAAAAAATTCCACAAACCACTTTTGGATAGGGATAACCTTTTCACAAGGGTGAAGTAAAGCTACACTGAATAAATCCTATAAAAACTTTCCTACGTTGTTCGAAATATTTCGCACCATAAAAATCTTTCGCAAAATATACGAAATCTAAGAATTTTGTTAGTATTTAGAAAATAAAACAAAATATACTGAATAACCGCCCAGTAATAGATTATTCGTGAGATCTCTAAAAGTGCAGTTGAAACTTATAAGGGGGTTTATACAAGACATTCGATGTAAAGCGAGCAAATGGCGCCATGTATTTTGTATTGATTCGGTTTTGTTATTGAATTTATGTTCTTCTGCCGAAAATCTTCCCTGAAGAATAATGTATAAGAATTATATTCTAAAAAACTACTTACTACAGAGACCGCATTCAATTGTTATTATTATTTTCCGTTACCGACTTTAGTTTATTCAAAATGTAGAATCAATTGAAATTCATAAAAAATATATTTTTTAATCAGTCATTCAAAAAACAAACTATAAAAATCTACAGACATTCAGTAGGAGTTGATATTTTCAGTTAAATGTAAAATTTTATGTTTTCTGCTTCAAAAAATAGAATTTCATATAATTCTTTTTTGTTTTTTTTTTAACAAAATAGTTTGTATATATACAAAATTATTTCAATAAAAATTACAAAAAATTATTCAAATATACATACACACAAAGCCAATAAAAATATATACATCTGCATGTTGTGTTCTGTTTTGTAATTACAAACAAATAAAAAAAAAACTCAATTTGAAAAACAAACCACAAAAGTAGTTTTTTCTAACTTTTTGTCAGTAAAAATTTGATGGTAATTTTAAACGACTTTCTATTGTTTTTGCTTCATTCACATTCGTTTTTCGAGCAAAACTAAATCACCGTATAAACAGAAACGAGGGCGAATCAATAAGTCCGTGACTTTTTGAATGAAACACAGTTTTTTTTTTTGCAAAAAAAAAAATTATTTTTCAACATAATCTCATTTTAGTTTAATAGACTTAGTCCAACGTTTCTCCAATTTTTGTATCCCTTCCAAAAAATAGGATTTTTCGAGGTCCATAAAATAGGTATTTGTTTGATCAATAATTTCATCGTCGGAGCTAAATCTCTTTCCACCGAGCCATTTCATTACGTTTGGAAATAGGAAATAGTTACCGGGGGCTAAATCCGGAGAATATGGCGGGTGAGGTGCCAATTTGTAGCCCAATTTATGGACTTTTGCAATTGAGACTACACACGTCACACAATTACGTTTATGGTCAATTGAGAGCAAACCATTTTGCAGACAGCTTTCTTAAATCCAACTGATCATTTAAAATCGAAACCATACTGCCATGTGAAATGCCTATGGCATCAAGAATCCCACGCACTTTTACTCTTCGATCGGCCAACACCATATCGTGGATTTTTTCGACATTTTCGGGTGTATTGACCTCAATTGGCCTTCCAGAACGTTCAGCGTCATTTTTACTTGTGCGATCACAATGAAAGTCAGTAAACCACTTTTTTACCATTGAAATCGATAGTGCAGAATCCCTATAGTATTTATCAAGCATTTTCTTGGTTTGATTGACGTTTTTAATGAGCACTCGAAATTCACTTTTTCCATTTTTAAAAAAATCCACGAGGTTGTATGTTTTGAACAGCTGTTAAGCGCAAAGTAAATGACGGAACTGCTCAAAATTTGACAGTAGTCTATTAACAGGTGGTACTTAATGGGAGCAGTGTTGCATTTCATATAACTACGAGGGAAGTTCAAAAAGTCACAGACTTATTGATTTACCCTCTTATAACTTTGGGAGCAACTTTGAAAAGGGAATTGAGGGATGCAATCAATTGCATCGTATAAATTGGCTCTGAATTTCAAAATTCTCTTGAAAAGGATTAATTCCATAGGTTACCTAAAACTAAATTATTCAAAATGTTATGATACTGACTTGATTTATGGATTCTAATAAAAAATGCAAAAAGTTTTAACAACTAAAGTTTTTTATTTGGTCGATTTTTTCAAATCAATTCGACGGTTTTTAAAAAAAGTCGGAAATTTTACGATTTTTTATAAAATGTTTATAACATCTTTAGCTGGGTAAGTATGTAATAATTCTTTGGATATATAGAGGTGTGGTATGTGCAAAAAATGCCAAAAAAACAACTCCAAACTAAAAAGTTTTTAATATTTTACCAACGTTTTTGACTTTACAGTGGAACTACAGTATCCTCAATTCCTTATTTTCTTTAAAATGAATATGAATATTTTATTTTGCAACTTACCGAGATCTATATAGTGCAAGTATAAGATTTACAATAAACTGAAAACTAATAAAATCAATAAAATTTTAATGTCAACGATCCTTGACAAAGCAGAAAATATAAGTGACACATATTTTTTAAGCGGCCCAATCTCACGTTTTGGGTTTAAGAAGTGAAGTCAAAAATTACCAATTTTTATAACCTACAACACTATTGGTAGTACCGATTATTCGAACGGAATAATTATTTGAGTTAAATTATTTGTTTTAACATTAACCGAAGTAGATGCGATTAATCGACAACCCAACGATGATGAAATTATAGGACAAGCCCTCAAAGTTTTTAACAAAACTAATACGATAATAACATACACACATACATATGATTATAATAAAAAACAAGTAAGAGCGGCTAAATTCGGCTATGCCGAATCTTATATACCCTTCACCATGGTTGGGAAAAAACTGAAGTTTATATATGGACATATATGAAATGGACAGATTTATATACGGACGCCTTTAAGAGGAAATTAACCATTTAGTTTGGAGATAAAACTTGGACTCGGGAAGATTTATGGTTCCAGAAAATATGTATTTTAAAAAAATGTATGTTTTGGGCATAACTTTTTTGTATCTGAACCGATATTTCCGAGTTTTTCAGCAAATATGTTATACTAAAGATTTTCGATCTTTTGCTATATAAGACGTATCCATAGGTCATAATACAGCTCTAGAATAGTGTTTGTTGTTTGTGTATAAAAGGTTAAGAGGTGAAAGAAAAGAATTTCAACAAATCGTTAAAAGAAATCACTACAACTGCATGTGTTTTATTTCTACAAAATAGTTTGATTTAGCTGGCAAATTTGCATTTAGGATTTTATTTCGCTTTTTTATTAGAAATATTTGTAATTTCTTTAGCTTAATTTTAAAAATTTGAAGGAAAATAGTTTATAATTTTTTTTATAAATTATTATAAGTTATGACCTAAAATAGTTGCACTCAAAGGTAAATTATGTATAAAATTTTCTTAATATGTGAGAAATAAAATGGTTTAAAAATCTTTTTATAAATTCTTTTAAATCGGAGCAAAAAATAGAAATAAAACCGTTTGTATTTTGTTTGTATCAGAGGGTTTTTATACAAATTTTGATGTTTTTAGCCTATTTATGGACTATTTAATTATTAATATAAAATTTTATTTAAATTAATTATTAAATGTAAAAAAAACAAAAAATAAACAAAAAAAAAATCTTAACGAACCCGCGACCCTTCCACCTGTGGTGAAAGGTATAAAAACGTTTGTATTTTGTTTGTATCAGAGGGTTTTTATAAAAATGTTGATGTTTTTAGCCTATTTATGGATTATTTAATTATTAATATAAAATTTTATATAAATTAATTATTAAATGTTAAAAAAAACCAAAAATAAGCAAAAAAAAAAGTCTTAAGAAAATAATAAAAAAAAAATGTAAAAAAAAAGTGAATTGACCTCACCGAGATTTGAACCTCGAACCCCACGGCCTTAGAGAAAAAAAAAAGTATTTGTGACACAGCGTCTAGACAACTGAGCTATTGAAGCTCACACAAAATCATCGTCAATAGAGGTACATATATAAAAGTCTTCGTTCATTAGAGATTTGTTTAGTTTTTATTTAAATGACAAATCTTTATATGTGTGTTGTTTGTGTATAAAAGGTGGAGATGAAAGAAAAGAATTTTAATTATTAATATAAAATTTTATATAAATTAATTATTAAATGTTAAAAAAAAAACAAAAAGTGAATTGACCTCACCGAGATTTGAACCTCGAACCCCACGGCCTTAGAGAAATAAAAAAGTATTTGTGACACAGCGTCTAGACAACTGAGCTATTGAAGCTCACACAAAATCATCGTTCATTAGAGCTTTGTTTAGTTTTTATTTAAATGACAAATCTTTATATGTGTGTTGTTTGTGTATAAAAGGTGGAGATGAAAGAAAAGAATTTTAATTATTAATATAAAATTTTATATAAATTAATTATTAAATGTTAAAAAAAAACAAAAATAAGCAAAAAAAAAGTCTTAAGAAAATAATAAAAAAAAAATGTACAAAAAAAAAGTGAATTGACCTCACCGAGATTTGAACCTCGAACCCCACGGCCTTAGAGAAAAAAAAAAGTATTTGTGACACAGCATCTAGACAACTGAGCTATTGAAGCTCACACAAAATCATCGTCAATAGAGGTACATATATAAAAGTCTTCGTTAATTAGAGATTTGTTTGGTTTTTATTTAAATGACAAATCTTTGTATGTGTGTTGTTTGTGTATAAAAGGTGGAGATGAAAGAAAAGAATTTTAACACATGGATGTGTTGTTATGCTCAAAATTCTACATACATATTAAACAAAGGGATTTTACTGGAAAAATTAGAGGTAGTCCTGGTTTTTTGCTAATATCTCAGCCATTTATTAACCGATCTGTCTGATTTTTAATAGCAAACAGAAATGGATCACATGTAACAGAAATAAAAAAGAATCAAGTCCTCATCATGTCTGGGTTCTTCGGGAAACCCATTTCAACACACAGACGGACAGACGGACAGACGGACAGACGGACATCGTTAAATCAACTTCGCTCTTCATAAGGACCCAGAATATATATACTTTATAGGGTCTAAGATCAATATTGTAGAAATTACAAACGGAATGACAAACTTATATATACCCTTCCACCTATGGTGAAGGGTATAATAATAACTAAGAAATATAAATAAATATTTTTGTAATAAGAATCTGTAGTAATAAACAAAACATATTGTATAAAATTATATATAAGCAATAAATTTCTTCATTCAATTACAAGTTATAGATAGAACAACAACACAACAAGTTCAATTGTGAAATTTTAATAAAAGTTTTTATAAAATATTCAAATAATTTCAAAATGAAAACTAAACTGGATTCTGAAGTCAAGTGTACACTTTGTTTAATATCCTTTGAGAATACCGATATCGTATTAAGTTCAATAAAATGTGGCCATGCTTTCCATGAAGAGTGCATATACAAAAAATTCCTAGACGAAAATTCGCGAAAATGTAAATGTAAAGCAGATTGTTATCCTTTTTATTGCCGACGCATTTATTTAAATTTTGATAGTTATAACTGGTTGTCAATTGATAAGGAAATATTAAAAATTGATGAAGACATTTTTGAAGAACATCTTTTAAAAGCGGATACTACCAACGAGGATGGTCATTGTGTTTATGTTGGTCGTGTTTATTTGAAAAATGATAAAAAAGAAAATATTATTATTAAACCCGCATATTATAATTTTCAATCGGAAAAGGTTTTCAAAGATCCTGAATGTAATTCAGCACTTGAAGAAGAAGGAGATTTTGAATTTGTGGATACAAGTAGATATCAAAATCTTACAGTGGCTGAATATTTAAAAAAATTTGAATATTCTGAAAGGACATATAAATTAAAATTTTTAAAGAGAAAAATTTCAAAAACTGGATAATTGCAACACATTTATTAGAAAAAAAAACAATAATTTTGTACATATCATATATTTTAATATATTTATTTATTATACAAAATATTTTATTTAAAACTGCCAATATTCATTAATTTAAGAAATTATAAAAACAAGCTATTGTTATATTTAATAAAAATATAAAGTTGTATTTAAAATAATTGGAATGAAAAAAAATATATATTTTATTTGGTATAAAAATTGCTTTAAAAAAAATTAATTCAAATAAAATTCAGCTGATAAAAAAATTAATCCCAGGTGAAAATTATGGAAAAATTACAAAATATTAATTTAAAAGAATAAATGTTCTAGAAATTAAAAATATGGACCATAAATCCAAAAACTATATACTAAAAATAAAAAAATTTCTACTTAAAATTTGTCAACAACAGCATGCTTTATCACATTTTTTTGTATATGCATTGATATTTTTGTTTTGTAGTAATTTTTCTAAATTGATAACGATCCAACGAAAAATCTCCTCAGAACCCAAAGTTTTTGACAAGCTAGAGCCTACAGAAAAAGACAAAGCTTTATTATAGTTAAAACTAATTTAAATAAAGTTTAAATAATAAAAAAAGAAACAATGATTTAAAAAACCCTATAAAAATGTCGATAGGTAAATTTAACCACTATAGAATGTATTATATAAAGTTTTATTCAATTTAATTTTATACTTTGGCATAACCTAATTGGAAAGTGTATTTTGGTTTCGAGAACTATATACAAGGTGGCGCAAAAGTAATCCTCCTATCAGAAAATGCTATAAATTTTGCGATTGGCCCCTAATGTCAGTTCTGTTTTGACATTTGTGTAGTAAACACATGCGAAATACACGTTAATAAACAATGTTACGCTACACTGCTGCAGAACGCGGAATATTGGTGACTATTTATTTGAGCAATAATGAAGATGTTTTTTCATCAAAAATAATCATGAGTGATGAGGCCCATTTCCATCTTAGCGGGTACGTAAATAAGCAAAATTTACGCTTCTGGGGCACTGAAAATCCGCGTGTAACCCACAAAGAGCCATTACACCCGCTCAAAGTCACTATATGGTGTGCTGTTTTCGCTGGAGGAGTCATCGGACCTTTTTTCTTCGAAGACGTCGCGGGCCAAACGGTTACTGTGAATGGTGAGCGCTACAGAGCAATGATCAACGAGTTCTTTTTGCCGCAACTTGATGAATTTGGATTGGAAAACATGTGGTTCCAACATTACGGTGCAACGTCACACACTGCATGTGCCACAACCGATATGCTGAAGGATGCATTTCCCGGGCGCCTAATTTCCCGTTTTGGCGATTTGCACTGGCCAGCAAACCGCTCCAGACTTCTTTCTGTGGGGCTTTTTGAAGTCGCGGGTTTATGTCAACAAGCCTCAGACTCTTGCAGCTCTTAAAGACAATATCCGTCAAGAATGTGAGGACCTATCGCCGGAAGTTTTAGCCAAAGTGATGGAAAATACTATAAAAAGGGCTCAAATGACAATCAACTGTGGCGGCGGCCATTTACATGACATCATATTCTCGACTTGATGTAAAAAAAATTAAAAGACCAAATAAAAATAATCCACAAGAAGAATCAAAGTTTTTCATTTTTTTTTTTTTAAATTACAGCCAAAAAACATCGGAAGGTTATTTTTGCGCCACCCTGTATATAAATACCAAAAGCGTAAAACTTTATTTTACACCATACTTGGGAATTTTTCATTGGCATTAAATTTAAATTAGCATTACTTAAAACCCATGACAGTTGTAAAAAAAATTTACATTCAATGCCACTTTTCTTTTTTAATAGAAATTGTTTAAAGTAATTGTAATGAATTCAAATCAATGCCTTAAAAAGTAGTTACAATTGGATAAAATATAATTTTTTTACAAAACATAAATATACACTCAGAAAAAAAGTTAGTAGAAAAATCTGTAAACTGTTTTAAATCCCACTTAACTATTTTTGTACTGATGTTTAGTAAAAAAATATTATTTAGTAAATTTTTTTGCTATTTACATTTTACAAATTACTGAATTTTTACAGAATATTTACAAATTTTTGTTGATAATTTTAGAAATCATTTTACATATTTTTGAAAACCGATTTGCGAAAATTAGCAAAAAATAAATTACTAATTTTAAAAAAGTGGATGTTGAAGGAAATATTATTTATAATAATTAAAACTTATAGCTACAAACTAAAATTAAAATGTTACATAGGTTGAAAAAAGGCCTCAGAAGTAAAGATACTTTTGACAAATGACTCATGTCTAAAAATAGGACATCCACTTAAAATAGCACTAAAATTTTTTTTGTTCTAAAAATCAGCCCTTAAAAAAATTTAAATTTGACCTTAAAATCCTAAAAAAAATACTAAAAATTATTTTCAAAACAAAAATTAGCAAATTACAACAAAATAATAAATAAATTCGTTTATGTTTTTACTATTTTTTAAGCCTTTGATTTTTTTTTTTAATTTTGTCTAAAATATTTAAAAAAAATAAATTTAATAAAAATTGTTGCTCGATAAAAAAAAGAAATTAGGAGCTTTAAAGTGTAAAAAATATATTTAAAAATAATTATGTTAATTTGTGCATTTTAATAATAATTTTTTATTAATTAAAATTTTGCTATATTTTACAATTCATTGAGTTTCAGTAATTTACTAAAATTTAGTAACGCTTACTTATTTTTTATACTAAATTAGTTGTACTAATATTAATAATATTTAGTAAATTGTTTTTGCTGATTTTAGCAAAGCGATTTTAAATTTAACTTTACAAAAAGTTTACTAAAATTTAGTAGCGGCTACCAACTTTTCTACTAATTTCATTGTACTACACGTCAGCAGACATGTGTTGCTAAGATTAGCAAAAAAAACCGATGGACTCAAATTAGCAAAATTTCTCGTAATAACAGCAAAATTTTTAGTAGCCATTACAGACTTTTTTTGGTAAGTGTATGAATTTTTTCTTTGTTTATAAAAACGTTTTTACTTTATACGTTTTTTTTTTCAATTTTAGTAAATTTTGTATATAATACAAATAAAAAATATACTTCAATATACAAATTATACATTTCTATTACTTAATTGCACATTTGCATCAGTTTTTTTCGCGTATAAATGTGCCTTAAGAGCAATTGCAGATTTTGTATTACTTAAAAAATAGGTTATGTGTACGTACATACATATTTGCTTTTAGGGAAGTTAGTGCGAATTAATGGGACAAAAATTCAATAACAACATAAATGACGTTAAAAAATGATAATTATTTTTTTTTTCATTAAGCCATTAGTAATTGTATTGAAATTTTGAATAATTACCATTGGTAATGCAACTTCATTGGCATTGACAAAAATAATGATAATGCTAAAAAAATTAATTGGCACTAAATTCATTCAATGCCAATGAATCAATGTCAATTAATTGGCCTATTCAATTAACTATTCCCAAGAATGTTTTACACACTTTCTTGGACAATAATACAGCATGGCGCAAAATGAGTTACAATGGTATTCAAAACATTTGGAACTAAGATGGCATTTGAGTTATCTTTTTTTTATTTTATTTTGACTCTTTTGTTAAAAAAATAAGAAAGCGTACGTTCGTAAATGCAGTAATTGCGTATAACTGTAGCATAATAAAAGTATAACGTTAAAAAAAGCTTCACTTGGCAGCACTGATTTACGTCAAACGTTTTTTTATGCAAACAATTGACAGTGCTGCCGCAAAGTTTTGCAACTATGGCATCATTAAAGTTTCTGATGCAATAGTGCATCATCTTTCTATTAATTCTTTTTTTATTATAAGTTAACAAAAAGTTGTCATTTTACCATTAATATTTTTAATAATATTTGTTAATGTTATTGTGGTGAACATATTTTTATCTATTGCAAAACGTTCTAAAAAGCAAACTGTGCAGTTGTTGAGCAGTAGCAAAGCATCAGCAACAGATGGTTACGCATCAGCAACAAAAATTGGCATAACTGCCGCAGTGATGCACAAATTTTCTGCAATTACGAACGTACCCAAAGCCACTGATTCTGTTAAATTACTATTATTTGTTAAAGCATCAAATAATTTTTTAAAACAGAATTTAAGTAGTTTAATTATGAGAACTCCTTGAAGTATACTTTACAAAATAACAATAAAATCAAACATCAGTGGCGTAGCTAAAAAATATATGAGTGTAGTTGGCTGGCTTATTTTCAAGTGTTTTTATAATGATTGGTAACGGAAACGATACGATCAGACAGTGATGACATAAGTGTTATGGCATTTCACTTATTTCGGTAACCGTATTTTAAGAATACGGGATTTTAGTTTAGATAAGAGCATTTTAGGAATGTAGCTATTTTGAACATTTCTGTACCAGGGTTTTCATGGTGGTAACAATAGATTGTTGCAACGGTTAACGACATTTTAGCGGGTTTGCCTGCCAACCTTGTTTGTTATGAAACAATTTTTGTTTAATGATCATTCCAGGTTTTCGGAAAAAAATTTAAAAATATAAACGTCATGAATGTTAAATTTCTAATGAACAACTTGATAAGGATATATCGGAGTTATTTATATAATACATATCGAGGGCTTAAATTCAATAGGGGCTATCTAAGAAAACACAATTGCTCTGGAAACTTAAGAAAATTTTTTTCAATCCACGTATAATTAATGTTTTACTAAAGTGTTCTTTAAAATATTTATAAAAAATTTAATTTTTTTGTTAAAGTTTTGTGTTTTCGCGTTTTTTATAAAACATACACATGATTGCCTTCGAATATTTTCTACATTAATATTAAAATTTTTATATATAAAAATACATTTCATACATATAAATTTGTATATATCTTTTATGATTGGTATTTTTTCTTTAAAAATATTATTAAATAACTCGGAAATTTTAACTCGCAAAAAATTTAAAAATTTGCAAAAAAAATAAATAATTTTATTGACTATTTATTTACAACCACAATGTTTTTTTTTATTTGTTATTTTGCACTTTTTATCGCCGATAACATATGATAAAAATATTAATTAAGAGATTGTATTCTTTTCTTAATCAAATTTTAGCATTACGGCAATGCACGGCATTTAGATGTATTTCTAATTCATTTTCGAATTTATAAAAAAACGCGAATGTAAAATGTAATTTTAAAATAAACCGGTAGAACAATTTTAAAATATTTTTTTTACCAATTATAAAAAACAAAGTCCAATATTATTGTTAAGTGTACACTCAGAAAAAAAGTTAATAGAAAAATTTGTAAACAATTTTTAATCCCACTGTAATATTTTTGTACTAATTTTTAGTAAAAAAATTATTATTTAGCAAATCTTTTTGCTATTTACATTTTACTAATTACAGAATATTTACAAATTTTTCTTGATAATTTCAGAAATCATTTTACAAATTTTTGAACGCCAATTTGCTAAAATAAGCAAAAAACATTTACTAATTTTAAGAATTTTTTTTTTTATTTTAAAAATCAGCCCTAAAAACAATTGAAATTCGACCTTAAGAGTAAAAAAATTGACTAAAATATTTTTCAAAAAGAAATTAAAACAAAATTATAAATTCGTTTATGTTTTTTACAATTTTTAAGCCTTTGATTTTTTTTTTAATTTTGTCTAAAATATTTTTTGAAAAAAAACAAATACAATAAAAAAGATAAATTTGAAATTTTGTACTAATATTAATAATATTTAGTAAATTTTTTTGCTGATTTTAGTAAACAGATTTTAAATTCCACTTTACAAAATGTTTACTAAAATTTAGTAGCGGCAGCTAATTTTTCTACAAATTGCATTGTACTACACGTCAGCAGACATGTGTTGCTAAGATAAGCAAAAAATACCGCTGGGCTTAAATTTGCAAAATTACAGAATTTTTTTTCTGAGTGTACGTCTTCAGCGTTCTCATGCAGATCGTTCGCTATCCTATTCATAAGCTGATCGGACGATAAGCTTTCGGGTTAGTATGCGTCTATTTTCCGTGAAAGGAGACGTACATTTTTTTTTACTTAATACTAATCGTAAACTCAGAAAAAAAATGTTAGTAAAAAAATTTGTAAACGGTTTTCAATCCCACTTTACTATTTTTGTGCTGGATTTTGTAAAAAAATATTATTTAGCAAATCTTTTTGCTATTTAAATTTTAAAACTTACAGAATTTTTACAAATTTTTGATGCGAATTTTACAAATTTTTTTTAAAACGATTTGCTAAAATTAGCAAAAAAAAGTTTACTAATTTTAAAAAAGTGGATATTGAAGAAAATGTTATTTCTAATTAAAACTTTCACCTACAAACATAAATTGCCTTAAAATGTTACATAGAATAAAAAAGAGGGATCGGAAGTAAATATACCGACTCATGTCTAAAAACAGGACATAAATTTAAAATAGCACTAAAAAGTTTTTTTTTTAGTTCAAAACCCAAACAGTATAGCAAATTTCTTGATCAAAGTGAAACATTTTTTGTATGAAATTTTCTCAAATACGTAACTCTGAATTTAATTTTGATTTCAAATTTGTAGTGTTCACCCAAAAATATATTAGATATTATGAGTCACGACCGTAATAATTATATTTAATTTTTTTAACTTTTAATTAATTTAAAATTATAAAACAAGAACAACTTTGAAACTTCAACTGCGATGTGCTACCACTAAATAAAACCTTTTTTGAAATTTTTTTTGCAGGCCATATTTTTTCATAATGGCATATTTGTAGGGTTGTGGAGCTAATGAATTCGAACTTTTTTTGGACGGCCCTAATGCATCTACATTAAGACCATATTAACTATCAAAATTTTCTAGGTCTTGTAGTACCGAAATGAGTTGAAATTTGAATTTTGTAAAAAATACTAATAAGAAAAAAAAATAAGAAAAAAAATAAAAAAAACACAAAAAAAGTTTTTTTTCTCCCTGGTTGGTATTTGAAACCGTTGACATAGAACCACATATAATTATATTTAATTATTTCTTAAATCATATCAAAATTACTATAAAATTTCTCAAATTTGTATGCAAATACATATTGTGCAATACATAATTATATCTTAACCATATCAAAAATATTTCTTATATTGGACAGTATATTAAATCATATATAATTATATCTCATGCCATATTAAAATATATTTTTGATAATGGACCATATATTATTATATCTCAAAAATAAGATGGCATATATAATTATATATGTAAATAAAAACTTTCTTGGCAGCTTATGAAGAAATTTTTATGTAATTCTAAATGTACCCTTTCGCTTTTTTATAATAAGAATTTTAATAATATTCAATCCATATTTTGTTTTTGCTTTTTTAGAATAATCCACTTCATTCAGTAATGTTAACAATAAATAACAATAGAAAGAAAATTTTGTATATATTTTATTTACAATTATTTTTATATAAATATTGCATACAATTTTAAGTAGATAAGCAGTTGCTAAGTTGTTATAAAAAAAATTAAGAAAATTCTTTGATTTTCTCTTTTAAATATAAACAAAAATATTTGTCATAAAAATATTTGAAATTTTTGTATATGTAACAGAATGTATGAGTTAGAAAATAGAAGAATTTCTTGAGAAGATTACAAAATTAAAGTTCTCTAGAAAATCTGTTTTAAAGTTACATCAAAAAATACATAAAAAATACAAACATAGAATAGGCAAGATTTTCACAAAATTAATCGCAAAAAATTTTTGCGTAACTATTATGCAAAAAAAAGGAAATCAAATTAAATTATAAAAAAGAACTAGGTTAGGTCAAAAGGAGGATGAAGCATCGAAATGAAACCTCATATCGCTACGATATACACCTGGGCCTCTGCTGGGCCTGTTGTGCACTCCTTAAGAACATGGAGATCCATTGTTAACGTCCGGTACTCAGAAACCTGGTTTCCCGGACGTAACTCCTTAGGGTTTTCCAGTCGACGTTCTTCAGGGATTCCAGGTGCGATATAACATCGCTCCCTAAGTTACTGGATCTTAATTCTGCAAATGCCTGACAGTGGCAGAGAAAGTGCTCCAGCGTCTCGCTCTCCTCGCCACACGCTCAACACTCGTCGGAATCTGCCCGTCCAATCCGGTACAGTTGTGCCCGTAATCCTGCATGACCAGTCATTACCTCGGACTTACTCACATTAAAGAGGCCTCTAGTCTTCTTCCCATCTGGGTTACCCCACAAAATCTTAGTGATCCTGTCCACCATCCCATTGTTCGATCAGGCCGTGTGGTCCTGTCCACCATCCCATTGTTCCAACAGGCCGTGTTGGTTTCTCTTGCCCACGCCTTTAACCCATATCGGACTGCCCTAAGATTCCATCGAGTTACAATGAAGAGAGTTTTAGAAAATGTTTATTTATGTCCAACTAAGAAAAAAAAAATTTTTGGTCCAAATTGAATCACTGGGCGTGGCGCCACCCCTTGTTGCGAAAACGCAACGCTAGTCTTAAACAATATAGAAAAATGGAAAAAAATAAAATGTATGTTTTTTTATTTAGACTTATTTATTATAAGAAATTTAGCTTAAGAATGATAGTTTTCAAAGCATTTAGGATGCAACCCAACATTGCATTTTTTACATGTAAAAATTGTCTGACTTTTACATTTGCCACAACGACGACGTTTGTTAGCGCGAATGATTTCGTGATGCACTCGGTCCATACGAATACAGGAACGTGCTGATTTGACACCCAGTTTGTATGAAATTGTAGAAGCATTTTCCTTCCGCAACAAGCAATCAATAACAAAGGCTCGGAAATCGCATTGATGCATAATTTTTTTTTGTGCTACTTTGGAACAAATACAATGAATTTTCCAAGCATTGACCATTGCAGAATCAAGGGCATTTGTGAAAAGTGGCCAGTACCACTTTTTACCTCGCATTCGGATGCGATAATTGTTGACTCCATTATCAAATAAATCCACACCACCCATTGTTTTATTATAATATTGAATTGCATTTGGCATTGGCACATTTATCATCTTCTTCTTTTTTCGGTCATAACGTTTTGTTTGCTGCATAGGGATCGCCAACGTACAATTAGATAGTACTGTAACGACCGAATTGTCATTCCAACGCACTGCAGCAATTTCATTTTGTGTGTCAAAACAGAAGTCACTTTTACCACGATCTTTTTTTTTCATTTGTTTACATTCTTCCAATTTTGCAGCACCAGTTCGATTTTCTCTGACTGTGCCTTCAAATATAGAAAAAATCATTTACATATAGAAAAGAATAAACCAATTATGAATTAAATTACCTGTAGCAAAATATCCTAAACTCGAAAGACGAGCTATAAGTCTATGCGATGTAAAGAAATTGTCAAATGTTACCGTGTGTTGAATTGGCTTATCAACTTTTTCAAGAACATTTTCTCCAAGGCCATATGTTTTGTCATAAGTATTACCAGATGCTCCAGAGTATGGAATGAATTGGTACAAGTATCCCTCTGAGTAACAGAGGCACCAGTATTTGAATCCAAAACGAATCGGTTTGCCTTTTATAAACATCTTGCACGAATGTCTACCAAAATATGCGATCATCTGTTCATCAATTGATAATTCGTGTGAAAATATACCAAATTGCATGAACTTTTTGTTCAATAAATTATTCAGAGGCGTTATCTTTGCAAATTTATCAGCAGCATCAATGTTATTATTGTCACATAAATGAATATTTTTTTTCACAGTTTTAAAACGATCACGTGACATTGTGTTTTTAATTACTTCGTTTCCAAACAAAGAGTCGCTCCAATAAAAATTTATGTTCGGTAAAGGATTTATACCAGTCATGAACAAAATTCCAATAAATTTTCTGATTTCTGCATGGTCTGTCAAAAATGTATTATCATTTTTATCAGCAGCGCTATAAATATTAGAGTACTTGACAATGTGTTCAATAACTTCGGTGTCAATGAAGAGGTCAAAGAGCTGTATAGGATTGAAATCACCATATTTTTCATAAATATTACTCTTATGTTCAACAGAGAGGTCTACAGGAGCTCTTGAGAAACTTTGACGATTACTTTTTACCCATTTTGGTTTTTTTGGAACATATATATCTGGTGCTGAATGTGATGGTGAATCAGTGTTGTCATTTTCAGTCACATTCAGGTTATTATCTTCGAATTCACACAGCACTTCGATTTCACCTGCGATCTCATTTGGGACTAAAGCTGTTTCATCATTTATTATTTGGATATTTTCGTCTATGTCTTCATCATCGCTAAGATTATCTACTTTTGGTGGTGGCAAGATAGTCATTTCAACGCGATCTGCATTTCTCAAAGGTAAACCTATTTCACTATCATCATCAGAACTCTCATTCAAAAGTTCTTCCACTTCTCTAATACTTAAAAATTTTTTGCAAAAAACACTCATTTTAAATTAAAAGTTTTTACAAGGTCGTGTTCTTCCAAGCTGTAAAAATAAACTGACTAAACAACGCAAATAGTGAGAGTATCATAGTCTACAAAAAACGCACTCATAAATAGAAATATACCGTTAATTTCTCTAAAGTCTGATGTTCTACAACAATGTAGAAAACAAAACGTGGACATCAATATGCACATACATATGGTCACCTAAAACACAAACTGGCACAACTAACATTTTATTAATTTTGCAGGAGAATTCTGCAATAAAATCCATTTTTTTTTTAGAAGATTAAAGTTTTGCAGAGCCAGGAAGTTCACTGATGTACATCATAATCAATGAAATTTTTTTTAATTTTTACAGTAAAACCAAATTGTTTTGGACAACAACAAGGCTAATATTTTGTATGTAAAATCCTTATTTTTGAACCTAGAAGACTAAAATTGTGTAAAGATATGTATGTAGTTAATGCAATGAAATAAAAATTTGATTTAGATTTTTTTTCTAATTGGGACGGTTTGCGTTTTAGCTAACTATATTCACATTAAGTGTTTACCGTTATATTTTTACTGCTAATTTTTTTAATATTATAAACTCAAGTAAACTAGCACAAAATATATAAAGTAAACAAACTGGCAGCAAAAAATATACTAAAGGTGTATTCAATGAAAATACACTACAATGCAAAATATCTGAAAATTTATACTGTTTAGGACTAGCGTTGCGTTTTCGCAACACCCACATTATCCTGTATCAGGACAATAGGCGTTGTGTTTTTTGGTTCCAAATCTTATATAAATGTATAGATATATGTATAATCTTCATACTATCACAGCTGTCCGTCGATATATTAAATATTATTACTAATTTTATAACAATTCATAAAAAATCGAAAAAAGTTGGAAAAATCCTTTTTTTTGTGATCTGATTGCAATATGAAAAAATCATTTCTGAGAAAAATCTCAATTCATGTTGCTTAGATATTTAACCAAATTTACATATTGCATATCGGGTTTAAGAAAAAGATAGCCAAACTGAGAAACACACATACCTAAAGTGAGTGTTGCGTTTTCGCAACCATAGTTCGATATGGGTTAATTCCGCTTTCGTCGCCTCAAACGGTTTTGCGTTCGCCAAATTAACTGCTTCGAGTTCTCTTCCCCCGATGGCCAGTGTATTGGCCTTTCGTTCCCGGGTATCCCTGAGTGGCACGGTACCCATATAATATAGATGCTGCCCCCAGAGGAAAACTCGGTAATGGCCCTTCTACAGTCCAAAAAACTAAATATACAGTAATTTTAAAACGTTTTTTAATCCTTAAACATTAAATTTCGCATCTTAAAATCTTGTTTCTATATGTTATTTCTGTTCTTTGATTTCAATGTGAGGAAATCGACAGGGTGGTTTCCTTGTAAATGACACATATCACTGAATAAGAGCCTATGTGGTTAAAGTGAATTTGAAAGGTTATAAATAATAAACTATGCATTTATTCGCATAAAGTATGGCAGTTTATTTACATGCAGGTACCCTAAATGCACATCTACACACGCTACAAATTACGAAGAGCTAGAGCAAAAGTTAAACTTGTCAGCCACAATTAATACTGTACACATCAGAGAACTGCATTTGCTGATTGCAAAACGTTCATACGCAATCAACACAAGAATTAATATGTGTTTGCGTTCAAACGCTGAATATACTCCAACACACATATTTGTTGATGATTTTAAATCAATCAAACGACGTGCAAATTTTTTTTTTACTGATTTATAATCATCGGTCGTTGTTAAACCATTGATTTGATTCTGTGCATTCGAATCAACAATAATTATTTTGATGTAGAATATATCAGGAAAAACAACAAACAACGTGTATGAGTGTAATCATAATTAAAAGAATATAGTTTCTTATCTATAAAAAGGGGGTGGTTTTGTAGAAACACATTTCATAAATGTTATATGTAAATTAGGGTGGTTCTAAAATACGTTTTTTTAGAATTTTTATTAGGAATACCAAAAAAATTGTTCTTTGTGAAATTTTTTTTTTTAAATTTAGGTCGACATCTCAGGCTCGCCCAATCCGGTTAAAGTTAAATATTGCCTAATTTTCCAATCAAAATAGATGGAAAAAAATTTAGACAATATTTAAATTTTTCCGGATTAGGCAAGCCTGAGATATCGACCTAAATTGTTTTTCTAAAAAAATATTTATATTTCACAAAGAAGGATATTTTTATTACTAATAAAAATTCTAAAAAAGCGGATTTAAGTTCCACCCTAATGTTAACAATATCATTTATGAAATGTGTTTCTATTTTTTTAATTATGAATACACTCATACGCGTTGTTTGTTGTTTTTTCTGATTTATTCAACGCTGACTTTTTGTTGAGTGATTACATTTGCAATAAACATAATCGACATATGATTCACACTGATCCCAATTACGCGTTCAGTAACATGATGCTGATTTTATTCTACAGTGAATTTTGTTGAATTATTAAATGTGAACAAGAATTTTTGTGTATGATTAAATCAAGAAAAAAGTTGATTTTGCAGTTCTCTGATACACATATTTCTTTCGCAAAACTCTGGTAGTCAAGAGTTTATTTCTTTTCAATTATTTTTTTTTTAACAATAACTTGTTTCTCAAATGCCAAAAAATTATATAAAATGTTTAAAAACATAAATTGCAAATTCCGACAAAAATTTAAATTAATCCAAACTACCTACAAACTTTAAGGATGTTTAAAATTCGGCTAATTATATTAATAACGTCAAACTTTAACAAGTAAAATTATTAAATTTTGTATACCCTTTATAGTAAAATAAAAAAAATATATATTTAAATTGAGAAAACATCGTCAAAATGAAAAAAAAAAATATGGTGAAAAAATGTTTGAGGAGAAAAATAATTTTGAGGTAGATATAATTCTAGACGAAACCCCATTTTTGAGGTTTTCGTCACCCCTAGATGGTAAAAAATTTTTTGAGATGAAAAAAAATTGTGGTGAAAAAAATTTTTGAGGATTTATTCACCGCTAGGTGTCTCATAAAAAATATGACCAAATGTTTTATACATCATGCGCTAATATGAAATTGTATTAAGATACCAAAATTTGTATGGAAAATTTAGAGGTACCCTCATATTTTCATTTATAACGTTTTTACCGCTGGACCGCTTTAATCGCCATTTTTATTCGCGCCGTGAACGCCTTTTCAACGGAATTACATAAGAACCATGAATATAAATATATGTTTAATAGTGTATTAGGCCTATATTTCGATGTGTTACAAACGGAATTACAAACTGATATACACCCTCTCATAAGTAGCATTTTAAGAGATTATATTAAATTGAGGCTATCTACGGTTTTAACGATGTCTTCCACACTCTATCGCACATTCAATATCCAATTGGCCAACACCATATCGTGAATTTTTTCAATTGTTTTGGGTGTAGAGACCTCAACTAGGCGTCCAGAACTTTCGGCATCTTCCGTGCTTGTAAGGCCACAACGAAAGTCGGTAAGCCACTTTTTTACCATTGAAATCGATGATGCAGAGTCCCCATAGTATTTATCAAGCTTTTCCTTGGTTAGATTGACGGTTTTTTTTCCCAAAAAATAATGTTTAATGAGCACTCGAAATTCACTTTTTTCCATTTTTAAAAAAAGCCACGAGGTTGTATGTTTTGAACAGCTGTTAAACGCAAAGTAAATGACGGAACTTGCTCAAAATCTGACAGTAGTGTATTAAAAGGTGGTACTTGATGGGAACAGTGTTGCATTTCATATAACAACGAAGGAAGCTGAAAAAGTCACGGACTTATTGATCCGCCCTCGTAACAACGTGCCGTGTTTTACCACAAAAATTTACAATTAAAACACGTCGAGCGATGCAGTTGTGTAATAGAATCTATTTTATCATTACAATGTTTTTTCTTAATAGTATCTTTTTTTTATCTCTCATTCTCTAAACATTGTTGGAAACAAAAATCATATGAAGAGTATCAAGCTCACATGTGATCTTGTCTACCAACGAACAAATTGTTATACAGGATTCCTTAATTTTTATTGAATTAATTAAAAAAAAAATAGTATGTAACGAACGAGATACTGAGGAGGAAAATATCTACCATGTACTCTTTGCACTTAAATAAACATGATTGTTTTTGCAATCACCGTCGTACATCGTTATTTATGATATATTTTTTCTCACAGCGACACATACGTCACGTTGTTATTCTGGCCCGACATTAACATAGAATTGTGTAACTTATTTAACTTTATTTGGAAAACAAGTTGACTTTATTTAGAAAACAAGTTGTTGTTGTCAAAAATATATAAGAATTCACTTATAAGCATTATTAGGTGAAATGACTTAACCTGAACGGACATTATCCCTATATTCGGTTTTGGGATTATGTTGCAAGTTGGAAATATGAAACATTTTTGGCCGTAGACTCCAGAAGAAAACGGACATAAAAATTAGTATTAAGGTTATAATCTCTATTATATTTTTAAATTCTGTATTATGTTAACCGACTACTTTGACAAATAAAGTACGTTCAATATTGACTTCGCTGATAAGATATTTTTGGGTAGATGGGCCTCGCTATTACCCATTGGAATTATATACGTTTGGCAAACGGTCATAACCCTAATTTTCATTGTTGGAACTATTACCGAAAGTTTTTCAGGAAAAATCACAAACCGGATGTTGGAATGGTGGTGGGCACGTGTCACAAAATTTCGTGATTCACGTTATTAGGTTAAAAAATAGTTTATAGTGGCTGCGATTAACCGCATCCATTGTATCTGTAAACGCAGTTAAGGAAAATTGCCCTTAAATGCAAACTCTAGTATTAAGTATGATAACACTTCATTCAAGTGGTTCACGCGATAAAATAAATTCTTTTGTTTAATTTTTCGAAATACATATTTTGAATTTTGAAACGTAAGTATTTCGATGACGGGAGTATGGGCAAAAATTGTAATTACTCACGTGATCGTGTGTGAGCGTGAGTAGAAACAAATCTTCGTGCGTGATAGCTCGTAAGTGTGAGTCAAAAATTGCTCACGTGCACATCTCTATGTTGGAATAATGTTCGTTGGGGTAAATTCCATGCACTGCATCATTAATTGCACAAACACAGAAAAAATCGTTACAATTTATACTAAATGGATCTGACGGGAGTATTTCGTGAGCGTGGGCAAAAATTTTAATTACTCACGTGATCGTGTGTGAGCGTGACTAGAAACAAATCTTCGTGCGTGATAGCTCGTAAGTGTGAGTCAAAAATTTTTCACGTGCACATCTCTATGTTGGAATAATGTTCGTTGGGGTAAATTCCATGCACTGCATCATTAATTGCACAAACACATAAAAAATCGTTACAATTTATACTAAATGGACCTGACAGGACAGGTTCCCAAAAAGCAGTCCTTTGTGTAAAATACTTGCATTTATTTTGCATTAAACGGCTAATCGATTAATAGGCAATTTTTCGATTAATCGACTCGTATAACCAATTAATCAACTTTCTTCAGTTTTCCCAATAATGAGTATAGATATACGTACGTACGTGAATTTAGCAGTTTGTAGCTTTCCTGAACAATTATGCATTTGTAGATAGCCCTTATTGAATATAAGCCCTCGAGATTAAAATAACTAATTTGTATAAATAACACAGAGGTATTTAAAATCACTGAAAACACAAACAAGTTTAAAGTGATAAAATAGAAAATAGAAAATAAATATCAGTTTATTAAAGTTTTAATCGCAGAACAATCAATATCACATACTCGTACTTTGAAATAAGATTTTAGCACCGAAAAAATAATGGATGTCCTGTGTGCCTCGTGTAATATAGTTTTAAATGCAAACATGTGTAAAGACGAAATATATGCCATAACAAAGTGTGGCCATGTTTATCATCGAAAATGTCTGGAAAATATGTTTATTATGATATGTAAAAAATGTCACAGATCTTATAATCCATACCAATGTCATAAACTATATCTATATAATGATCAAGAACAAACTCCAGAAGATGTTGAACCTATCGATCATTATGAATGGATATATTGTAATGGTAGAACTGGTTTTAGTATTGGTGATTTTAAGGAATTTGCCTATAAATTAGGTTCCGTTGAAAACACAATTGATTTATATGCGGCTCGTGCTTTTCATAAAGGTGCTTTATTGCCAGCTTATTATATGCCAGCTAAAAAAGTTGCTACTGTTAATACAGGCGGAAAAACTTTTGAGCTTAAAGAAGATATTGAAATCTTATTTTTAAGTACGGACAACGAAAGGACAAAATATAAGTGGATAGAGGCAAAAATTGATGAAATACCCGAAAATGCATTTAATATAGCTGAAATTTCAAAAACGGCATTAAAAATTAAAGATGGTAAAATTAATGAAGAAGAAAAGCTTTATTACGTTTGTGTTGAAATTGAGGATACAATTCATTATGGTAAATTATCTTCAAAGAATAATGAACATCGTGCATATCTACAAAAGGGCGATGAAGAAATAGAAGTACATGGTAACGAAACTTTCTCTTACTATAAGGTTTTAGTAAGAAGCCCCTCAACTTAAGTTAAAGCATTGGTAAATGCATTGTATTGGTATCATCAATACACACAAAAAATATTTTAAAATCATATAGAAATCTGATTAAATTAAATAGAAACAGCTTTGAAATCAAAATAAGATTGCTTTCATTTTTTATTTATTTTTAATAAATTTCTTTTTAATTTGAATGTTGACATATTAATTTAAATGCGGAAAAGTTTATATTAACTTTAATCACATTTACTTTAATAAGGTTCATACTTAATTAAAAAATGTTTGTAAACATATAAGATTTTAATTCAAACATGACATAATGATTTAACTATGATTTTTTTCTTTCAGTTTTACCGATTTTTTAAGCCCCCCACAGTATTTTCGTTTAAGATAAACTAAAAAGAAAAAAAATATTGTCGAGGTGCAAAAAAATTTTGTAGTAAAAACAATTTTTTATGGTAAAACTTTTTTTGAGTAGAAAAAAAATATTTAAAAAAATATTTAGAAGATTGTTTTTTAGATAGTAGTTTTAATTAACCGCTTAATGGCTCGATTATGTAAATGAAGAATTAACAAAAAAAAAATGAGGTGAAAAAATTAGAGTTGTATATAAAATATTATTCACCCATAGGCGCCTAGTTAAAAAAATATTTCAAGGTATGACGAGGTATCGTCTCATTTTTATTCATAACTTTTTTATCGCTGGACCGATTTCTATAACCAAACTTATCGAAAGCATAACAAACTTGTTAAAAAAAAATCAACGCATATAAAGGAGGACATGGGTATATCGGCTTAAAATTACATAATGGATGTTAGCTATAAATGTACAGTTATAAATGTACAAACAAAATCCTGTTATTAGAAAAAAAAATGAAAATCTCTTCTTGACTTTGCTCGAGCTCACTTAATTCACTGGTGATCAGCTATAAATGTACAGTAATAAATGCACAAAAAATCCTATGAATCCAAATATCATGGAGATTCCAGCACGATATGAATTGTGAAAGCTTGGTTAAAGGGAAATAATATAAATTTAATATCTTGGCTCGAAAAATCTTCAAATAGAAAACTTGTAGATGATTGCAAAACGCAATAAAGGTGATAAACTTTTCATCAAATTGGAGAAGCTGTGGAATGTAATTTCTAACGATTATATTGAAAAGATCATAACCTCAATACCTAAGAGATGCTTCAAATTAATTAAAAATCATGGATATGACACAAAATACTAACCACAAAGTTTTTTGTACTTTTTAAATTTCTTTAAATGCTGTAAATACACTTGTATTTCTAAAAATATTAATATTTACTTTTTTATTGTTTAGGTTAAATAATATTTGTTAATATAAATATAATAGTAATAAATGAATTTAATAATAAAAACTTTTGCTTAAGAAGTCTTTTGAAAATTAATAATAATTTTTAGTCAATATGAGGTTACAGTTCCAAATGTTTTGAACACCACTGTACATGGATACCCTGCATAAATTGGTAAAGAAAATAAAATATAATTTCTTTTTTAACCTCATTTTATAGTCACAAAAATTAATTTTTAAGTGCATCAAATTCACTTTCTTAGGTTATTAGCATTTTCGCCATAATCTCACCCAAAGTTAAAGAACTTAGGAAAATTATAAAAATAATAAAAAGAACCCATATAAAAAAATTAACCAGTTAGTCGACCTATTTTAATCGATTCAGGTCGAATAATTATTTGATTTTTTAATTATCTGTTTGGACATTAACCGAAATAGAGAAATCGGCTAATAGATTAAACGTATTGAAAACATTACACACAATGATATGTTGCCACAAGAAAATTTCAAAATTACACAAAAATTTATAAATAACGCATGTAAATTTTAATTCACTAAAAAATTTTAAAGTTTTAAGTTCTCAGAATCTTTTTTATTCTCTTCCATAAATTTCTGAGATTCTAGATGATTTCTATCAGAAAATATTCTTACAATCAAAGGACAACATAATCTGATATTTTTTAAAGAAAGAAGTTACAGAGATCTGTTTTTTTAAGAAAACTTTCTGAAAATTTTGCGATATTATATTACCGGGGTTACACGTTAAATTTCTTGATTTCAATTTCTCTCAATTTGCAATACAATCACACTTTTCAACTAACTCACTCACACTTTTTGAAATTGAAAACTCCCAACATACCAAATGACTTGAGAAAAATATTATTAAAAGCTTACAAACACAAGCATTAAGCTTGAAAAAGACTTGAGATATATTGAAAAAGGCTATCGTAACAATTGTAGAAAAAATCAAAACGGAACCCTCGTGAAAATATTATGTGTGTATGATTACTATAAGCTTATTCTTGCAATTGTATAATAAGCTTACAAAAATAATATTGTATTAACTTGCGTATAGAAAAGCTTATTTGACTCAATATATTTATAAGCTTTTTTTCATAACTGTAGAATAAGCTTCACATATAATATATTATTAAGCGTTGAAAAAGAGAAATCATAATTATTTTCTTTAATTTCATATATTTTGTGTTTTAATTTTAAATATAAATAATAATAATAACTCATTTTAACCATAAATAAAAATTATTATAAAAGTAATTAAATTTAATATGCAATTGCACGTTCACTTTATAAAATTTACAACTAAATGTACACGCAAACCACGTTTGACAAATTAAAAAAAAGTAATCGCACTTATCGTATGCATTACAAGACTAGAATGTATTGAAAAATATTTCTATTTTTTTTTTTATTCAACATTTTGTAATTTCAAAGCCTAGAGGCCAATAAATAAATTACAATATTCCACTCACTTAAGGTTACCTTAAAATTTATAAATTAAAACCCTGATAACTATTTATTTGATACTGTATAAATAAAATATATAACATTTTGCTATCCCAAATTGAAACGAGAAAAAGGATAATGTTGTAAAAAAAAATTATCAAAAAGAAAAGAAAATTGTTGTAATTATTGAAAGTTATAATTGAATTGACTTAAAGATGCTGGCAGCGCATTAAATAATAAAACCACACGCCTATTAAAAGACCGACTTACCCAAGGAGTTTTGAAAGGTGCAATTAGACTATGAGATCTAGTAGATCTAGTAAATCTAAAAAAAATTTGATATAAACAAAGGACAATTTATACTAAAAACTCTATAGAAATATAATAGGAGACGTATTTTAATAAAATCACGAAACGATGTTCCAAGAATGTTCCAAGATGTTTAATCGTCATATTGCGTTGTTCAATATGTGCATGTTGTTTATAAGCATACTTTAGAAAAAGTTATGTATATTAATCTTTTCTCAAGCATTGTTAAATACTGCTTGTGAATTCACATTTTATAAACATTATAATAAGCAAAATTAAGAAAAGCTTAAAACACACTATTTATATAAGCTTATTCTCAAGTTGTATTGCAGTTTGATTGCTGTATGGTATATTGGGCTGGATGGTATTCAATTTCTCATTCAAGCCGTGAGGCAATCTGAGAAGCAATTTTAACAGCTGATCACAATTCTTGTAAATAAATTTTCATGTTTCGTTCTACAAATCGATGGCTTAATATAAAAAGGCCCTTACTCGATTTTTTGTTACTTGACAGGAGAACGAAAAAACTAAATAAAATACGTAAAATTTTAGAAACAAAAAAAGTTTTAATGCAATTTTTAATAAAAAGAGGCAACACATTTTTGGAAATTGCATTAAAACTTTTTTATCTAAAACTTTACCGATTTTATTAAGTTTTTTCCTTCTCCTATAAAGCAACAAAAAATCGAGTTAGGGGCTTTTTATACTAAGTCATCGAAATACTCTGACACAATATAACGCTGCCACAGTTAAACAATTTGTACTTTTTTCCTTGATAAAGGAGTTTTGGGAACGAAATTGTATTCAAATTGCGTGAAGCCTACGTCACAGCTTTCAATTCGAGAGATTTTGACAAACAGTATATGCGAAAAATTGAAAGCAATAATCTTGTACGTGTAACCGCAGAGTTAAAAAAAAAAGCCTTAAAATATGTTTCTTAAGAAAAAGGCTTTGGAATATAAAGTTTTTCTATAAGAATTTCTTCAGAATGCAATAATTCTTTGAATGAAAGAATTCCTTAAAAACTTTATATAAACCAGTCCTCAAATCTAATTTTTTTTGTAGGACTAAGTACTGAAAATCTGAAATTTGTAAAAAAAAAACTGTGGTGCATATATCTAAAATTAAACATTAATTACATATGGATGCAATTTCACATGGATAACACAATTAGATCAAGTTGAAGACAAGTCGCTGAAGGGGCAGTGCTGCCAACTAAAAATGTCATCCCACTCGTTTACATATAAAAAAATAATAACGAGTAATAATACATTTCCGCTCAAAGACTATTTGGTTTTTCTTGCTGATCTATTCTCTTGGATGCAATGAGAAATTTTATTTCACAACCCACTTTGTTTCTCATTAGAATACAAGCAACAAAAGTAGTCCATACATAATAACAAAATTAAGTATAAAAAATATAAATCATACGCAAAAGTTTAGGTATAAAACTTTAAAAATATTTAATAAATTGTAAGTATTTGCAAAAATGTGTAAATAAAATAGTACATTTTGAAACAATTAAATTTTACTTCAGGAAAACTATACACACATCGCAAGACATAAATTAATTACGATTTATTTACAAACAACAACTAGCGGAAAATACCTACGAAAGCGGAAGGAGGGATATTACAACTACGAACATTTATATTTATTTCACAACTTATGTCAAGATAACAAAAAAAAAATAACAGAAACGAAAATACCAAAATTTTTCGTTGGATTCGCAAAATTAAATTAAAAATGTCATCCCTTAATGTTTTGTGTGCTATTTGTAATGAATTTTTTAAAAATAACGATATCATATTTGGAACAAGATGTGGTCATATTTTTCATAAACACTGTCTTTTTCAATGGTTACAACGTTCGACTACCTGTCCTCAGTGTCGCAGACAATGTTATCGACATCTTTGCCATCAAATATATTTAAATTTTATGGAACCAATACAATGTGATACCGACATAGTCTTCGAACTACCTAAAACTTATGAATGGATTTATATAGATTACGATATCGAAGAAAGTGATCTTTTAGAATTTGCATTCAAATTTGGACAAAACGAATCAGGTAATAACATATACGCTGCCCGTGGTAGATTTAATGGAGATCTTATACCTGGATATTATGTACCTGAAAGACGAGGAGTTATTGTACCCTGGGGTTTTAAATCGCACTACATATCCGACGACATTGAACTTTTAGACATTTCTAATGATGATGCTGAATATAAATGGGTGGCCGCATCTAATGGTAGTATACCTGAAAATGCTTTTGCTACTGGTCGCACATCTATGGGTGATGTACTGTACACAGCACGGACGGAACATGAAGGTCGAATACTGTATGGCAAATTACATCAACGTTATAAATTAGCTTATGTACCCTATAACGATTTGGAAGTTTGTAACAGTCAGTACGAAATATTAGTAAGAATTCCTAAAACACCGGAAAATACTACAACCAACAATACAGATGACAATATCATTGAGGATTTATTATAAGACTTTTTTATAATTTAAATTTTAAAGTATGTCATAATATAATGTTTTTGGGAATATATTTATTTTAGAGTCCTATTGTTATCGATATTTAATCGAACATGTTTTACCAAAAAAAAACAAGCATTTATAATGTTGCTAGACATCGTTCCTCTTTAAAATTTTGAATATTTTCTACATAAAAATATTGACTAGGTTTTGTGTAAAATTCGAAATAGAATTCCACTGAAAAATTATGTTAATTTATATTTAATATATAATTTTTATGATGGCCGGGTTTTTGGGATGTGGATTAACTTTAGAATGTTGCATTAGAAGTAGAGATCCTTTAGTGCAAGAAAATTAAAACAAAAAACAGTTTCAGCAAATCATTAATAAATTTATGATTTATACAAATTGTTTTCGCTTAAAGTAAACCAGCTTTAACTTACATCCCAAAATCATGTCATTAGTTTGTGTTTTAATAAAAGAGTCAAAGATATTAATAAAAGAGTCAAGGATAGCTCTGAAAAATTAAATACAAATAAAACTCGAACGATATTGAAGTAACACAATTTGAATTTATATAGAAATTTTTCGATAGTTCTTAACACAATCGTTATTCAAAAATTGTTTTTTTGATATTTTTAAATATAATTACAAAACGCCTTAAAAGCAATTAAAAAAATATGTTTACTTATCAAAAAATGTTTTTACTAACAAAAGGCACAATACCTTTTTTGCTGTACGTTTTACAAAATACAACAAGAAGTTTAACACTGGACCCCATTCATTTTTGGGGGTCTTAAAAAAAATCGGAATCTTTAAATTACTTGATTAAAAAAAAAAACTCACAATCTTGTAATATTAACAACTTCACATTAACGCACGTTTTCCAGTAAAAAGTTGATTTCGAAGAGAATATCCGACAAGAGTCGGAGAACGGTAAAAAGAGCCCAAATGATAATCAACATTTTTAAAAAAATAATCAAATTAAATTATGTCGTTTGGGGCTACCCAGCATGTTGTAAATGCTTTACAAAATGTTGTAAAATGGACACTCAGTTTTACCGTCAAATTTCATAATGTTAACGGAGGTATATGAAACTACACACCGTTCTTGTATTTGATACGACTTAATAGATTATAAAGTTATTTGTGTTTTTCGTGGAACATCTTTTAAGAATGCTAACTTTTAAAGCTGTGGACACATTTACTTTTGTAAAATACCGCATTAAATAGACAAATTATCAATACACAGAGCATTTTTATCTTTTTTAGATTAAAATTTATTTAATTGCCAGCGACTAGTTTCTGCTTATAGAAAGCAGAATAATGTTGCATTTTACATGTATTTCGCGAAAACTTTATCAATGCGAATAATACGAGAACAAGCTGCTGTATTAAGTTACTTATGTCAAATTTGTATGGAAATGAAATATGTAATGGGTTCCCGCATAAACACAGCTATTGATGCAGAAAACATTTTACAACTTTTTTTTATTTTCTTTTCAGTTAACAAATAAAATTAATTTACAATAAAGATTTCAATTTAAATATACATATTAAAGACGAAACAATTTATAATTTCATTTTTAATTGGTTAGTATACGATTACTACATCACATTTCTCTTAATATTTTTGAATTAGTCACCAATATACAAATAATATGTACGTATGAGCGATAGTAAATACATATGAGATTCATTCCTTTGATTTTGGCAGTCTTGTTAATATTTCATAATTTCTATTATTAGCTTCCTTGTCTTTATATGGTACATAGGCACAACCATGTGATGGATGTAATTTGCCATAACGTATTCTATCCTTATACTCTGTACGGGCAGTATATAATGTTTCGCCTGTTTCAGAATATCCAGTAGCTAAAGCATTTGGCGGTATTTCACCATTGGAAGCTGCTATCCATTTGTAGTCAGCTTCATCGTTATTAATATGTAGCACTTCAATACTTTCGGTAAGAAAATGTGATCGACAGTTCCATGCCGCATAGACTCCTTTCATCTTGGGCACATAATAAGCTGGTAGCAGATCATCTTCTAAATAGACACGGGCAGCAAAAATGGGGTCACCTTCTTTATCAACTCCCATAACTAAACACAATTTAGATAACTCCTCTAGAGTAACACTATCATCCACATAAAGCCATTCAAAAGTTTTAATGGGTTCCGTATCCACATCATCCATTACTGGAGGTTCCGAAAAGTTTAAATAAATACGATGAACATTTTTATCATGAACACTAGCACGACACTGGGGACAGGTATGAGAACGTTTTAACCAACGGAATAGACATTGACGATGAAAAACATGACCACATTTTGTAGTACTAAAGATTATGTCTGAATTTTGGAAAAATTCATTACATATAGCACACAAAACATTTAAAGTTGATTTGTTTTCAGTATTTTGTTCGGTAGTTTCTTGCCATGATTCTGCCATTTTATATTTTTAAGTATGTTCTTGCGCGATATAAATGTTTACAAAATATGAAGTAAGTTTTTCTTTGTTTAATTTTTCTGCATGCATAAAATTTCACAACAATAATCGTATAATAAATAAAAACGATGATTTAAAATAAAGAGGGTCGTTGGAATCCGTACTCATTAGTTTCTTGTTTTTTTTTTTTTTTTGTCGAATTTTTCGCATGTTCTTACCGTTAGTTGATTCGAATTCATTTTATAATATTTTCCATTTCTGACTTTTTGTTATTTTCTGTTTTTAAAACTTTGTACTGCTTCTTTTTTTTGTATATAGCGACATGTCTATCATGTCGATGTGTAGTTTTCCAATTGGTATTTTTGTCTACAAATAGTGATGCCAGATCTATGATTTTTGCAAAGCAACTGCTTATGATACCCAAAAATATTTTTGCGGACTCCGACAGGAATGGAGTCATGCATCCGGCTTTTACGGCAGGTTAACGGACCGTAATACGTACGTATACAGAATATTAACGGACCATATAATCGGATTTTCGAAAATTATACGTTTTATTTTTTGTTATGAAAATACAAATACTTATATTGCTTGTAAAAAAAATTACAAGAATTTGTATTGCGGCAAAAACTTTATTCGCAATACTTATGCTTTCACGGCTTTAACCCACCATTATACATAGGACTTTAAGTAACATACGAAATAATGGTTAATATTTATAAATTTGATGTGCTTTTAACCACTTCATTTTTACAATTTATGACGGACCGTTTACTCTCCTTTTACGGTACACTTTAAATGTACACTAAATTTATACACTCCGTGTTTTATACAACACAACGGTCTTTAAACGGCCCGTCATTAACAAACTTTCAACGTCTTCGAATCAATTTCGATGTTCCTTAAAATCCGTTTACTGGTACGAAAACAGAGTTGGATTCCGTTTATGACGGACCGAAAACGATACGTAAATGTTACGTTTTGTTTGTTGGATAGTTTCCGCTCACCAATTTTTTAGTATTCTCTTAGAACACGCACACAGTTTGGCGGCAACAAAGCTAAGTTTTGGCCGGCAACTTTAAGCAGTGCCACCATAAAGCCAATTTTAGCTGTTTTCCCCGTTTTTTAGGATTTTCAAGTTGTAGAATCAATTTAAAACAATCTGGTTATATCCCGTTTATTAAAATAAGTACAAAAACTACAAGTATACATACACTTTAGCTGTGTTTATGCGGGTAGCTATCAAAGTTGGCTTCTGCCATGCCCATACAAATTTGATATAAGTAACGTTATGCGTTAACACTAAGCGTTGGCTTATGTCAAATTTATATCGAAATGACATAAGCCAACATTGATAGCTTGCCACATAAACGCAGCTAATTTATATGGTAATATTTTACATTACTTTACCTAATTCTTACAGCCGTATACATAGACATTTATTTGCTTATTATAACAGTCGTGTAAATAAAATTTGATGTTGTTTCGCATGTTAATTTGATTTATATAAGTGTTTTATAAAAATCGACAAAATGTCTATACATACGACTGTTAGGCTGGAATAAATTCCTTAACTTTGTGTTAAGGTATAAATTTGTTAAAGAACAGAGTTTCCTATTAAACAGTTATTAGAAAATTACATGCGATGTTTACTTTATCTTCACTTTCAAATAAATGGTTAGTGATTCATAGATTTAGTGACGATTGACTCGTTAATCGCAGAATAATAAAATTGTTTTGCAATTTCATGAATAAAATTAGTTTAGGATTAATCAAAACATGTAAATTAAAAACAACTTTCAAGTATAACTAAGGAGTAATGGTGGGAAAATAATGTTTAAAAGAGACTGTAATACTACGAACAGTGAAAGTATCCGAATGACGAATATGTTTTGATTAAATCAACATCACTATTTTTGTATAATTTATTTTTGATTTTATTTTTATAGGAATTTGGAAAATTGCATGAAAAAAGGCTTAAATTGTGCAATTGTGGTAGATTTGTATAATTGTAGGATTCTACGTACTCTTGGGTGGATGACCTTTAGAAGTCATTAATTAATTGCAAACACAGTTTTTATGGTTTGAACAAAGACTATCATTTTCCAAACTGTTAAAAATGCTTATTTTAGGCTTTAACAAATTATTAAATTTTTCGTTATTAAAGTATTTATACACTGCAGCACTGGTTTTGCCAAATTAGCTTAAAAACTTTTTATTAAAACGTTAAATGAAACTTTGTGCATGATACAGCAAGTGTTTACCAACTAATTTGCAAAAGTGTTTTCAGCTTAAAGAGCCACGCGTGAACCCCAAAAAGGATCGTACTATTGACCTCAGCGTCGGCTCTTTAGTAGATGTGCTTTGGACGCTTTGGAGAGGAAGACGTTAACTCAACTTTTCTTGCCAAAAAGAGACATCACTTACCTTTATTTAGAAAAAACTTTACATATCACATATTTTAGAGTGATTTTAGTTTTGATAGAACGTTAGCACTTTAAACACTCAAAAAACTTTTTGCAATATTCCACAGGTCATAATAATTTACATGTCTTCACACATAATTATCACAAAAGTAATTTATTTTGTGTTATTAATTTCAATTTTCATAATGCGGTATTTTTATACATTTCGTTAGAGCATTTGCATTTATTTTATATAAATTAATCAGTAATTTTTTAATTTTATTCCGGCATTCCAAGCATTGGTTAATAAAATTTTGGAAAATGCGCGCACTTTTGTAAAACTGAAATGAATGCCAACAAAAAAAGGAATGATAGATAAGATCGACAGAGCTACAAAGTGTGCAGCAAAAAAAAAAATCATAATTTTAAACATATTTATAAATTTTTAAACAAATTTGCTTTTTTTTTTTTGTGCTATTATTAATATGTTCTCATATTTTTAACACTTTATAATCACATCCGTTGTTTTTAAGAGTCTGCATGGAACTAAAAGGGATATGCGAAAGGTAGTTGGATGAACTAAAAATAATAGAGGATGTAAGTACAAAGAAAAAGTCAAATAATGGTAGTTTTAAATTAATGCTGCCAGATGATCTTCATTTAAACGATTTTTAATACCTAAAATTCAAAATGACATTTTAAAAAAATTAATTCAGTTGTAACGGTTTGAATTAAAAATTTTAAATTAAACGCACTCAAAAAATTTTGACAGTTTGTGTTGTAATTAGTAGTCGTTGTTTTTAATTATAATTACCGTTTTTTCCAGTTATTAAAAAAACAACTAACGCAAAGCTTAAAGCAATTATTTTTAAAATTATAATAAACAACTACCAAAACAGTTATAATACTGAACCCTGGTCACATTTTGTCTCACATCAACAATCGTTGTACATTGGGCTCTTATACTGGGCCGACACTTACTTCCCATCTACATTAGAAAAAAATCTTAGCAATAAGTTTTTATTATTCTTATAATTTGTTAATATTTATTTATTTCTTTTAAATTTAATAATTTTTTTGTTGTTTTTCTATAATTTTTCTATTTTTTTTTTTTTATTATTTGTGCCGTTTTTTTATAATTGTCAAAGGAAAATGACAGCTAATTTGACGTTTTATCTTTGCAATAATTGCTAACGAATACTGCTGTCTGTTAAGGGGATTTGTGACCAAATTAAAGAGTTTTTTTCTTGAATGGGGATTAAAAATTGTGGGGATACGGGGATTTGTTGGGGATGACATCAAAATTCTCTTTTAATTTTATTATTTTTTGAACCCTGATAAAATTTTAGAATTGATCGCAACAGTACAGACTGTAAAATGTGCATAATTTTGAATATTCGATACTTCTCAATACTTTTTACATTTAATCTAAAACGGGGCTACATTATCAAACCAAAAACAGGGTTAATATTTTTCAGACCAAGTTACGCTTATATACAGAAAAATATCACTCTGGAAGTATTGATTGGCAATGTATTGTGGAGGCAATGCTCGCGAAAACCAAAAAAAAAATACCAGTTTTGGATTTGGGACTTCCCATTTGCCAACAAAATTAGGTATCAGATTAGAAAAAAATGTCCTGGCCGGTATTGGATTAAAATAATTCTTTCTCTTTATCTTAAATTTGTCATAAGTACAAATAAAATTTACAAATTACCGCTGCATATGATTTAAATTAAAAAATTTTATGTTATTTTAAATTATTTTTAAAAACATGAATTTTGGTAAGAGTATTCAAAAACCGAAAACCGGTTTCTTTTTTTTTTAAACCGATCGGTTTCGAATATTTTCGAGGTAAACCGAAAACTGGTCTTTTTTGTTCGGTTAACCGGTTTTTTTAATTACATCACCAACTGGGTTACTTGGTCTCTTTTATTTTTTCCGAACACTTTTATAATCGTTTGTTTGGTTATAAAGATTTAGATGTTAGTCTGATAGATTCCGATGAAGACTTAACTTTGGATATTCCAAATTCAAATAGTTTAATTTCTGATCTAAATAACACAATAAACAGTATTCGAAATCCTAAAAAAGAGACTGTACAAAATCATTCATCATTATATGATGATTTCATATATCTTAATAAATGCAACAAAAGAAATTTATATAATTGTCTTTCGACTATTTGTCCAACATCTACTATTAGTGAAAGAGTATTTTCTACTTCTAGCAAACAAAAAAATCGTCTTCAAACGAAACATTTAAATAGCATATTATTTCTAAAATATTATTTTAGAAGTGAAAAATATATTTTATTTTTACATATTTAAAATGTAATATTAAAAAAACTAAGTTAATGCCAAACGTTTAAACGTACCTAATTTTAGCCAATTTACAAACTTAATGATCTCTATTCATTTAATATGAATATAGTTTTATAATATTAATATAATTATAATAAAAAATATTTGCTAAATTTAAGTTCGATTTCTAACAATTTTTTGTTTAAAATATTTGTAAATTGTTACTTTTCATATAAAAATTCTTTGAAACTAAAAATTGAAGTTACAAAAAAATAACAAAAAGTTTTTTGTATTTACAAATTCCATTGTTGGTGCCTTTTTAAAAAATATTTTTTTTTGTATTTACAAAAATGTTCTATGAACGATGTTCAATATTACAAACAGAATTTTGTAATTTTATTCTGTGTATATATTATTGTAGGGATCATATAATTCTACACAGAATAAAATTACAAAATTCTGTTTGTAATATTGAACATCGTCCATAGAACATTTTTGTAAATAGAAAAAAAAATATTTTTTAAAAAGGCACCAACAAAGGAATTTGTAAATACAAAAAACTTTTTGTTATTTTTTTGTTACTTAAATTTTTATTTTCAAAGAATTTTTATATGAAAAGTGACAATTTACAAATATTTCAAACAAAAAATTGTTAGAAATCGAGTTTAAATTTTAACAAATATTTTTAATTGCTTTAAATTTTGTGATACTTTTAAGTAACAAAAAATAACAAAAAGTTTTTTGTATTTACAAATTCCATTGTTGGTGCCTTTTTAAAAAATATTTTTTTTTGTATTTACAAAAATGTTCTATGGACGATGTTCAATATTACAAACAGAATTTTGTAATTTTATTCTGTGTATTATACAATATCAAAAAAGTACTAAAATTTATTTATATTTTCTGTCTAAAATTTTTGTCAGTGAACGGTTTTTCATAAAAAGGATTTTCAAGAAATTGGTTCATAGAGGGTACTTAATATATGTTCTCGATATAAAGATAATACCAAATACCCTTAAGGATTAAAGACTAAATACCCTTAAGATCAATTATATGTATTACATTTTCTTTTTTGATGTACTAGTTAATAAGTCATAATTAAAAGATGTTTAAAATTGTTCTAATGCAATTATAAATTTATTTATTTTTAACTTTTTTCTTTTTACTTAAATATTTTTATAAATCTCTTAAAATCTAATAATTAGCTTTTTTATAATTTTGTAATAACAATATGATATTTTTAATCTAATGCATTTTTAAGTATTTTTTTTATTTTTAATAATTAAATAGGAAACAAATATTATAATAAATTTTAAACAAAATGAAACCAGGAAAAAAAATAATTATGATCTTTATAAAGGCACATTTACACGCGAGAGTAAATTGCTAGACATAGAACAAAAATCAACTGTATATAACTCCATTGTGAATGATTGAAGCTATTTAGGGTTATTTATTGCTCTAGCGCTAGCAGTTTCCCTCGCCTGTAAATGTTCCTTTATTAACAATTTTTAAAACATAAAATTGTCTTAATCTTTGTAATAAAAATTAACAAAAAAAAAATATCATCCTTACTATACATACATTTAAAGTAAACTAAATATTTTAAATGAAAAATTTTGGGTGGTAGTGTTCTTTGACTTGGTATATTTTATAAGCATTCTTATTGGTTGATTTAATTTTAACCAATCAAAATGTTTAAAAAATAAATGTTTTTCTAGGGTTCCGCGCCACATAATGAATAAAATCAAATGTTTAAAAATTAAGTCGACTTTAAATATAAAATGTTATTTTATTGTATGGTCCATTATGTAAAAATAAAGATAAAAAAAATTTGATTGTAAAATTACAAAATAAAAAAAAAGTTAAATCTATATACAATGATATACTAAATTTATTTGGACATATTAAATTTATTTTATTAAAGATATGGAAACTATAAATAAAGGAGTATAAGGTATGTAATGTATTTTGTATTGTAAAATAATTACAAAACAAAATGGCAACTGAATTAAATAATTAATGGTGGTTAAAATTTTTGTAATATTTTATTTCTGATTATTTTTATTTTTTATATTTTTTGAGCTTAAAGGCAGTTATTGTTAGTAAAAGTTTTTCTTAATATTTTTTGAATTTTTTTTTCAAGTGTTTGTTTAATTAAATGAATTGTTTAAAAAAACCTGAGCTCCGGCGGAAATTTTTTTATTTTAATATTTGCTAATCTAATTTTCAATTTTATGTATAATTTTGTGTGTTTTTTTTTGTCCATTTATAATGGCTAATATTATTAAAATATTTTGTATACAATATTTTATTTAATTAAAATAAATGTATAACTTAATGTTAATAAAGAAATCATTTTGTTACCACACTAAATAAATTCTAAAAATTATATTTAAATGTTTTGTATAAATGATAATATTTTTATGTTTAAATAATAATGTAAATGTTTTAAATATTTTTGTTTTCTTTTAGCTTTCAGACCATTTGATTTGTAAAATTTTCAAATATTATTTGTTTGTTTGTTTTATGTTTGCAACATTTTTTATACCAGAGTATTTTTATAGTTTTTACATGGCTTTTTTATAGCAGACATTGAAAGGTATACATTCTTTTAATTTTTATTTTATCTCCGAAAATTCACTAAAAATAAATAAAAAAAAATTAAATTTCAATAATTGCAACATAATTTTATCAAATAAACAACATATTTGATAGAAATATTTTACCCGTAAGATATACATCATGCATATACATTTATTTATATAAACAAAATAAATTTTTAAACATGCAATTATAAAATAATATCACTGTGCAACTTTATTTTCGGGCGTGAAAAATTCATAAGAGGTGTGCGTTGGTTGTATATCACCACGATACAACAATGCAATATTTAGTACACCTTGTGAACTCCTCTAATGTATTAAATTAGCATATTCTCCTCATTGACCGATATTCTCCTGAATTTTTTAACGAAATTTGATATGGCCAAAACTCGTGCCCAAATAAAATGATTTTAATGATTTTCATTGGCCAATTGTTGTTTTGAGTGAGAATCTAAAGTCATGCTCGGATCGATGATTTTCATAAATTATATACAATTGAGAAACTAAGTTTTAGGACTGAGCCAATAGCCTCTGCAGTTAGCGCTCCTTTAATTCTTTAGTCTTAGAACTTATTCGTCAGACTAAATAAAATAGATAATTAATAAATAAGTTTTAGTCTTGTACACAGACAACCTAGACAGGAAACAGCTGATTGAATCAAAGTGGCGACTAGAAAATGAGTCAAATGAAATGTCAAAAAATTGTAGGGATAAATATACAAAAATTTATGTACCATACAATTTATATGGAGTTTATTTTTTCTATCTCATTTTGCAAATCACTACAATGTCAAAATAACCATTCTTGTTTGACATATCGCTCATTTGCGAGAAGACCTGCATAACTCAAAAAACACCATATTTGAGTTAATGATACAGAAATGTGGATCACGTCATAATCTAAAACATATTAAAAAATGATATTGATATCTCTTTCCCTCATCAAATAGCGATCAAAAGTGTTTTGTATTTTACTCATCAGTTAGGCTAAATTAAAAACTTTAAATGCAATTATCTCGAAGTCGCTTTTTTGAGTTATGCCGGTCTTCTCGCAAATGAGGGATATGTCAGTGGAAACCTTTCTATGTACATAGCATGCCTGTTTGTAAAAACTGAATTTGGACCACACCGAAAATCGAGTTAAATCTGGTTACAAATTACCTCCGTTTACGGAATTTGACAGCTTGGTCGATTTTAGTGCGGACCTAGTAAAAATTTGAAATTCTTTTTTTTTTAATTTTTAGAATAAACATATTTTTAACAAAATAAGGTAAATTGAAAGTTACAATAGCAGTTATAGTGCTTTTAAATTTAGAACTATATAAAAAAGTAGTGCTGCAATATATCAGCACTTAAAAAACTACCAAAATCTCTAAGTTGGTATCACTAATCAAAAAGCACTTAAATAAATATAAAAAAGTCTTTAAATTTGTACCAGTAATCAGCAATTAAAGTGACGGCCCAGAACAAGAACGCGTCGTACAACGATTGACATTTAAAACTCGTCGAACGTGGCAGTACAAAACCGCCGGTCAGGCAAGGCTGTCTGCAGCTGTTAAATATCTGTAATCTGAACCTCGTTTCTGTATTCCTCGCATCGATAAAGTTTTCGCAAAAGACATGTAAAACGCAACCTTGTTCTGCTTTCTATAGGGTGAGCTACTGGCAATCAAATATATATTAAAATAAATAAGATAATAAGGCCCTGTATTCATGTTATTTTTCTATCAAATTAGAAATTTTACAAAATTAAATGTTTCACATCTTAGAAGCTCGAAAAAAAATTCCAGCATAAATGCAATCTACTGTATTATATATTAAGTCACCTTGTATAAAATAGGGTGACTATAAAGTTCTAGATGTCACTAAATAAATGACACATTTATTTAGTGAAAGGTTTGCCCTTTACGAATATGGAGCGTTTGACACCCAAAGAAGGCGTTAAAACTTACTACAAAAGGGGTGATTCAAACGTAGCCACTTTACGAGTATTACGGGGTGATTATGGTCGTCATAATTAAGCTATTGTGCAAGGAATTGGCATGATTATAAAGAAATTTCAATAGACTGGAAGCGTTAGCCATGTGGTCAGGACTGTGCATCATCGCAATGTGCGCATTGCCGTGAATATCGCTTGTTAGTGAATGTGTGGCGGATAACCCGAATTTATCGATTCCACGGCGTTCTCAGCAATTGGGCCTGCAATTGGAGATTATGAACTAGACGATATGTGGTTTCAACAATACGGTGCCACGTGTATGGTCCGATTTTGACTCTATATCATGAGAAGTTTCCAAAACGCTTAATTTCACCACTAAGATCATGAGATTTGAAGCCATAAGACTTATTTTGTGGGGCTACGTCAAAGACCGTGTCTACACGAATAGTCCCTTCACTTTGGAGCATTTGAAAACCAGCACCATTGATATGCTAAAAAGTGGTCGAAAACTAACCCAAAAGGATCGACTGCTGCAACCAATCTAGAGGCGGTCATTTCAATGACATTGCATTTCTTACGTAATGGCAAGGTCCAAGCATTAAAATGAAATAAAAGTTTCATCAAAAGGAATTTTAACAAATATTTTCAATTATTTAAAATTTTGTGATACTTTTTTCTGTGCTCTCAGGCTCTCTTTGTCCAAAAGCGAATAAATCTTATTATTTTTTTTATTGTTTTTATAAAATTAAAATGTAAAACCAAAATAAAATCTGGTCGTAGCGGACGGAGATGCTGGAGAGGAAAGAATCTCTGCGGTACTCTGTACACTAAAATAAATATGACAGTTTTTGCAATCACTGTCGTATGTCGTTATTTTGGGCGCGTTTTATCTCCCAGCAACAATCGTTGAATGTCGTGTTCTTAAGCAAAGAGTATTTAATTGTAACAAATTGTTTAGTACTTTCTTAGAACACGCACACAGTTTAGTCGGCAGTTTTTAGTAGTGTCTAGCAGTGCTGCCATATACCCAATGTTAACTGTTTTCCCCGATTTTTTGGGATGCTTAAGATTTTTTAGATTTTTTTATTTTATTCGGGTTTTTTTTCATATTATTCAATATTTGTTTAATATATTATTTATTTTAAGTAAAATTGGACATATTAAATATAAGTAAAAAATACAATCAAACTTTGCAAATGTGTCGAAAAAAGTTACGAATTTAAACGTAACATTGTGACATGAAAAGTATATCATATCCATTATTTCCCATTTCTATGGTAAAAATATATAATAAAGAGAAAAAATATGTTATTACATGTTGCAAACATATAATAAAGAAAACTATGAAGAATGCATAAATGTTTTCACAGTTGTTTTCATCAAAAAAACTCGAAAACTATTAAAAATCCCAAAAACTGCTTATAAAGGGTGGAAATGAGAAAACACCTGTGCATGCTCGCCAAGATCGTTCTGCGGAAAACATTGCTGTTCTTCGCGATATTGTGGGAGAATAGCCGTCAACCTCGACTTTCCGTCGGTGTTCGCTATCGCGAGATTCGAAATTCTTGAAGCCAGAAATTGAGGATATGGATATGCACGATATGTGGTTTCAACAGGACGGTGCCACACAGCTAACGAAACAATGGCTCTTTTGCCCGACAAATTCAATGGCCGTGTTTTCTCACGTGGTGGCGATGTCAATTGGTCACCAAGATCATATGATTTGACACCGTTAGATTTCTTTTTTTGCGGTGTACGTCGATAAGCCAGCAACAATTCAACAGCTAAAGGATGAGATAATTCTGCACATTAACGGCATAGAACCGCAATTATGCCTCAGCGACATCGAAAATTTGGACCACCGGATGGAGGTGTGCCGCCGATATGTTGTTCCCTACAGAATTGAACCATACCATATTATCATAATAAAAAAATGACAGTAGTTTCCTAAATAATTTGTGTTTTATTCAAATCAACATCGACGCTTAAAATTTAACCACCCTTTATGACAACACTGCATTAACCAAATTTAATGGTTTTCAACACTTTGAAAAATGTTGTCCAATTTCATAAACATGATGCAGCTGAACTTTGAATCAAGAGATTCAAACTTCTAAAGGCCCAACTAAAATTTTGCTTAAGTGACTTAAGCTTTGTTTTGGTATATTTTCATCGTGAGAATCCCGAAAAAGCGTGTGACTAGTAACCGCCCAATTGCAGTATGTTTTACACTTTCAAACGTTTTGTAGATCATGGTTAATTGCCACCTTTTAAATTGTACAGAATCAAACTCACTTCTTAACGATCGACATTGTGATTTTTGCAAAAATCGTTCTAAGTGAGGCCTGATCGCGTCCCGTTTGAAGCGTTGGAGTCGGTGTGTAGCATTCAGCACTCGTGTCAAAGCTAGAATGCTTTTGATGTCAGTGGTGACTTCTCTTGATTCGTACCGAGTTTTCTCAGGGATCGCACTGTAAGAGTTGTTACAGATGGAGTCTCATCTGAGGAGTTTCAGCTGAATCAGTGGTACCGCAAGATTCCGTTCTTTCTCTCTAACTTCTTCTTATCTTTTTAAACAACCTCTTAGGTCAAATTTTAAATACATAGGTCACCAATGCCATCTATACTAATGGGGGGTGTCGATATTGGGGAATCGAATAGTCTTGATGTTCGCATTATTCAGGTGTCGAAAGAACCATTAAAGTGTTTAGGTTTTCCTAACCGGTGCAATCATTATTTCATAATTTTGAAACTGATTATCGTCCAAACCATACGATCGCTATTGTTTTTAACATATTTAAACCGATAGCATTTAAACTTCGTAAGTGGACGTAATCGCCTCTCGTCTTTCAGAATCTTGGCACATATTTAAATACATTTTTACGTTTCAGGATTTTTTTTCAAAACATGCAATAATATAACTATAACAGATAATTTATTAAAATAATATTTCAAAAATAAAAAAAAAATAATTCAAATTTTATACAGAGTCCCACATAAGTTTTCGCACAATCATTTGTATCAAAGAATATTCTTCACACCACGCTTGTCTACATTACATTTTAAAGTTGTCAATATAATCTTGACATGCGTGCTGTGCAGCGGCAAAATATTTTTAATTGTTTTTAATATCTTTTGTTGAATATTTATGTATGTTCTTTATCTAAGGAAATACATTTATATTTCTTATCAAAAATCGCGTGAAAATAGCTAAAAGCTTTGTTTATTACTTTTCGGTAGCACAAAAGTTTTGGCAAAGTTAGTTTTCTTTTAATTTTAAGCTGGTGGTTCTAAGTGTGGCTTGATGCGTTTCAGTCAGAAAATCTACGTTCGATGAGTTGATTTTCTATTGGGATCGCTCAAACTTGAAGCCACAACAGTTTTGGAGAGAAAAATCGAACGCAATTTCAATTACAGAAAAGAAAAACTTTCGCAGAACGTGGGTATATACTGTATTGAAGCTTGATTAGAATTTGGAGTATCATTAATAGCTTTAGAACTGCAGGACATAAAAAATAAACTACAATCCGACCGTTCTAACATAATAAGAAAAAGAAACAAAGCTTTTATTTTGAAAAAACATCTTGTCATAATGGAATATTACTGCTCATGTCTGATCGCATATTCCCAACGTTTTTCGGCCAATACTCTCTCGTGTTCTGGTTGGCCGGGCTTCACTTACGATTTCTTGCGTTTTGGGCTGTTGTATTGGATTCATTTTTCATCGCCAGTAATTATTCGATGCAAAACTGACTTATTTTAATGGCGTTCAAGCAACATTTCCGACATGCGAATTCATCTTTCAACGTCTAATTCCCTTGTATTTGGATAAATCCTTCTAAATGTAAACGTTTTGAAAATTCTCTTCGACTCCCAATGATTTTGCAAGTTCTTCTTGATTTTGACAACAATGTTTACCCTCCAAAATGTCACATAGCCATATAAGTTATTACAGACACAAACCATATGTAAAGGATACGCTATCTGTTGTGAATGCCGCATAGTTAAGTGATAACGCCTTTCATTTAATGGACATAGCACTTATCTCAATGTACCTACTTCAAGAAAATTTATTGATTGTTAAGCTTTTGTTTCATAAAATTAAGGACTAACTGAAGAAAACTAAGTGTGCCAAAACTTTTGTAAAACACTGTTTGTATAATAACGCTCAAAACTAAATCAACACTAATTGAGTTTATGAATGAATAAAATTAAATAAAAATTGTATATGCAGAAAAGTTATTATATTGCAAATAGTTTAATGTACAAATAAAAAAAGAAGTTAAAAAATAAAATTAGTAAATAAATTTTCAAAGAGTTAAAACATTTGTGTACAGAAATTTCTTTCAATGTCTGAAGTGCAAACAAAAAAAACATATAAGTATAAATAAAAAAAATGGAGTCATTTTGTAAGATAAAACGTTTAAACGTTTGATGAAAAATACTGGATTCTTTTTCAAAATTATAGATTTTTTTCTCGCATATACATATGTATACAATTTTCACGGATTATATTTGAAATGTATACGGCATAAAAAAAACTTAATTTGTAAAAAATGTCCGTATATTTGATCAAAGGTTTACAAACGTTTAAAGGTTGGTTTTACAAAATGATTCTATAAAATTGTAGGTGGGTACTTAATTTAAAATTTTATTTCAGACTATATTAAGTTCACATGATTTTTTTTCAGTTAAATATTAAATTAATTTAAAGGCCTCATTATTTTGCCTTAAGTACCTTTCCAGTATTTTTAAAAATACAAGCAAATATTTAAAAATTTAAATAAAAGCCTTGTAAACGATCTGAAAACCAAAAAAACATTTATAGCCTTAAACCTATCTCGTATAACATCTGCTTTTTTAAGCGACTTTATCGGCCAATCAGAAATTTCCGACGGTTTAAAAAATATATCGCTCATTTGCGAGAAGACCGGCATAACTTAAAAAAAACACAATTTTGAAGTTAATGATGCAGAAATGTGGGTCACACATAAAACATATCAAAAAATGGTATTGATATCTCTTTCCCTCATTCAATGGAGGTCAAAAGTGTTTTGTATTTTACTCAGCAGTTAGCCTAAATTGAAAACTTTAAATGTAATTATCTAGGAATCACATTTTTGAGTTATACCGGTCTTTTCGCAAATGAGCGATATATAGTACTGGCAAAGCAGGATTTTTTTTTTTTTTTTTTTGTAAAAATCAGTGTTTTACCAGTACTGCTGTTATGATGCGAAGGAGAAGGAAATAAAATTCACTCTACAGTACATAGTACTTCAATATTGATAATAAAAAATAATATTGATAAATTAAATAGCTGAACTCAAAAGACTTTGGCTTCCTGTTTACAAATCTGTTTATCAAACTTTTTCTTCTCGCCCCGGTAGGCTTGTTGGTAGCGTGCTAGCTTATCAGTGCGGGGGTCGTGGGTTCGATTCCCACCAGAGGCTCTGGTTTGTTTTCGCTACAACGAGCCAAAAGCCTTCGTTGCTAGTGTGCTCGGTTATGCTAATAAGATATTATTTGTAATTGAATGTTTATTTGTACCATTTTTGAGTAAATTGCACTGGTTTTTCTGAATCTTTTATAATTTTTATGTGATCGTGCTTGGAACAATAACGCTCACTTTAAATTATACTTAAAGTTATGAATTTTATTTTCATTATAACCTGAACAGTATAGAAGAATAAGAAAAATATAATTAGCATATTTGAAATCAGCAAATCCGAATTTTGTTTTACTAAATCCGGAGTGAGTTGTTGTAGACAAATCCGATTTTCTCAAAAACTGTACGTGATGTAAAAATTACAAAACAGATTTGGCATCAGGACCAAAATCGTTTAAGTTCAACAGGATGAAAAAATTCTTTATTGATAATTTTTGGGTCACCTCTTAAATTTAAGCATTCGTCAAAAGAGGAAGTTTAATATAAACAAATGCCTATATTTTTGAAGTTTATTTTTGAGAAAGGGGAATAAGTTGCATAAAAGTGTTCATAGCATGACTAAAGAAAAATGTATCATATACCACATTTACATATGCATATTCATTGATGTTGGCATTTGAGCTTCTCTTTGTTTAATTTTTTTTGATGACTCTTTGTGCTAACTATTGATTTTTTTGCTAACATCTTTTATTGCTTTTGTTAAGCAAATAAGAAAAAAACCTGATTCCGTTAACGCCTTCAATACCATGGGGATCATGCATCCCAAGAAAAATTTTAAAAATCGTAAAACAATACAGTTATTCCTTATTTTGGATGAAAAAAAGTCTCATTGGTAGCTATTGGTATTTTCAATTAAAAATCAGCTTTTTGAGTGTTGAGTAAGTATTTTTTTTTTTTTTTTTGTACAATTATTTTTCAACAACCTACGTTTCAACAACCTTCTTTCATTTGAAGAAAACGGCTGCTGAAAGTTATCGATTGTTGGTAGAAGTTTACGGTTAACATGCACCAACTCAAAAAACTTGTGAACGATGGTTTGCGCGATTCAAAAGTGGTGATTTCAACAGAAAAGTCCTGGTCAGCCGAAAAAGTTCAAAAATGAAGAATTGGAAGCATTACTCGACGAAGATTGTTGTCAAACGCAAGAATAACTTGCATTATCATTGGGAGTCACACAACAAGCAATTTGCCAAAGTTTAAAAGCATTGGGTCTCATTTAAAAGCAAGGAAATCGGGTCCCATATGAATTGAAGCCGGGAGACGTTGAAAGGCGATTTTTCACGTCGGAAATGCTGCTTGAACGCTACCAAAAAAGTAATTTTTGCATCGTATTGTTACTGATGATGAAAAATGGGTAAATTACGGTAACCCCAAGCGCAAAAAGTCATATGTAAAGCCCGGCCAACCAGTCAAATCAACAACGCCCAAGCCGAATATCCATGGCGCCAAGGTAATGCTCTGTATTTGGTGGGATCAGAAGGGTGTTTTGTGTTATGAGCTGTTGAAATCGGGTCAGACGATCACAAGGGAAATGTACCGAACACAATTGATTCGTTTGAAGAGAGCAATCAACGGAAAACGAACAGAATATTCGACCAGATACGAGGCCATAATCTTCCATCATGACCACGCTCGGCCACATGTTGAAAGACAGGTCAAAAACTATTTGTAAACCAGTGGATGAGAAGTTTTGGCTCACTCGCCTCATAGCCCAGACCTTGCCCCTTTTGACTACGGCCTTATTGGAATACGCCTTACTTCAGAACAGCCAATATCTGATGGCTTGATTCATTCTTTACCTCAAAACCGGAGCAGTTCTTTTGGCGAGTAATCCATATGCTAACAGAAAGATGGGAAAAAGTAGTGGCTTACGATGGACAATACTTTGAATAATGTATCAATTCATTTTGTTATTAAAATAAATGCATTTTTCAAGCAAAAAAAATCGACATTATTAACTTGTATACCTAATACGATAAATGTAAATGTGAGTTAACAACAATTTTTTCTAAAAATATTATTATTTGTGGTTTTTTTCTACAGAAATTGAATATATAATCCCATCAGAGTGCATTAGTAAAGTAAATTGTATGTTTGCAGAAATGAATATAAGATAAAATCTCTGCGATGCTAAATACCAGCGACTCTGATCACTCTGAGGAAGAAATAGATGAACCCGATTGCCAAGAAGAAATAGATTAATCTGATTCCGAGGAAAAAATAAACAAGCCGTTGAAGGAGCCTGCAGTTTCAGACGATGATAATGGTGTAACAGTGTTGTCCAATGAAAATATCAAGCTTCCTGTAATATGGGTACAACCATCGGACTTATTTTATCCTCGATTTTCTATCACTGAAGAAATTAAGACCATAGTGTTGGCTCTAATCTCAAGAAATTCAACTGAGCTTCAAGTTTTTAAATGTTTGTTTCCAGAATCGTTATTTATTTTTATTGCGCAGTGCACAAATGAACGATTGAGGCTTCTTAAAAAGGAGGTACTTCTATACACAAACTGATGCATCAGAAATTAAAATTTTTTTGAGCATTTTACTTATAATGGGATATAATAAACTTCCAGAGATTTCTGATTACTGGTCCCAAGAACAGTTCTTGGGCAATGAAAAAAGGCTATGTCGCGAAATCGTTATCAAGCTTTAGTGTCAGAATTGTATTAAAGCTTCTAAGCTTTACTATATAGAAGAAATTGTCAATTGTTTAAAATATACTTTTCTGAAAGCTCGCAGCGATAGTTTGCGTCAGAGCAGTGATGAATCCATGGAAAAATTCAGAGGGCGATCTTCTCTAAAGCAGTATCTTCCGTTAAAACCGATTAAATTGGGCATTGAAATTTGCAAAGGTGCGATTCTGAAAGTGGATATACATACGATTTAAATATTTACGCCGGCAAAGATGACTGCCCTGCTTCATTTGGAACTTTAGGGTAGAGAGTCGTTAATAAATTGTCTAAAACCATTCGTAATCACGCGAAGTTATTGTTATGAGTAACTGTCACAACAATGTTCACAGTCTTAAGAACGCAGAAAAATGGTTATAGGGCTGTTGTACTGAAGCATTGGAGTTTTATAATCAGAGCATAGGAGGAGTTGACATATATGATCACAACAGAAAATCAACAAAAGTTTTCTTCAAGCTCTTAATGACATCATTTCTCATATTCTCTATCAGCAAAATATCCTCAAAAAATCCTAACTGAGAGAATATCTTGTTTCACATGCAGAACAAGGTAGAGCTAGGAGATCACATGCCAGTAAACATTTATTAACGTTGACGCTGTGTTTCATGCACCTCAAAGAAAAAAAACACTCGTATTTTATTATCTCAATATGTGTTTTGAGGCTTCTACCACATTTCATAAATAAAATAACAAACAATTTAAATAAAAACTGCATTAAATAAAAAATTAATAAGAACTGTCTTTTTTTATTTTTTACCAATGAAATATTTAGTTCCATTTTATGTTTTTCAAAAAACCCAGTGCCACATATAATCCCAGGACATATTTTCCCTCTGAAGGATACTAGAATTTTTATGGATATCTATACGAAAAACTATCTTAGAATTGTTAAAACTCATTCCTTATAGTACGTTAATGAAAGGGTTAAATTATATTAAAAGAATTTATAGAAATTTAAGTGTTCAAATCATTTGAAACTGTCATTTATCTTACTTTTAAGGAAGCAATTAACACTAAAAAAAATAAGCTTGGATAAGCATATGGGTAACCCGCTGGTTCACGCGTACTTGGCAAAAAAAAAAAAGCTGTCAAACTCCGTATAAAAAAATGACTTCACTTGCGTGGAATTGATACGAAATTGCGGTGGAATTTTTTCTTATCAATTTAATAAAGAAGACAATTTGAAAAAGTATTTAAAAAAAGACATTTGGCTTCGTTATGATTATGGCTTTTTATTTAAAAAAAATTGTGAATTTAGTGCAAACTTTTTTTTGGCAGTGGTGACAAACAAATTAAAACAATTTTAAAAAAATTAAAAAGATTTCCCCGTAATTTACACAATATACTTTTTCAAAGAGAAACTCTATATTTTTACTTTGTTTTTCAACTTTTGTTTATTTAAATTTTAGTTAAAAAAAATACAATTTTCCTAATAATTCTACCCGTATTGTTTTGCCAAGTAGTGACCACCATTTTTCATTTGAAACAAAGCTGTTTGAAAATTTAACAAAAATTGAGAAAAGTGTATTAAACATATAAGTGACAATTCTTTTAACACTTTCGGAAATAATAGGACAATACGATCCACAGCGGTACATGTCAGCGTGCATACGCTGATAATGTATTTCACACCATTAATGAAATTTAAGCAGTTTTGGTCGATAATTTGCCCATTAAGAACATTTATTGGAATCTTATGTCCCACAAAAAATGTTTATTGAAATCTTATGTCTCACGAATTTTTAGGATTTCAGGATTTTTATTAAATAACTCTCCAAATACAAATGTAAAAATATTTTACTTCAAAGGGAATATATTTAATAAAAATACAAACTATTTGATTGCCCTCTACAACCAAAAGAAGTAGGATTTCATAATGTTAAAAATTTTAATGAAAATAATGTTGAGGTAAAAATTCGCATGGTCCAATTAAACTGTATTCTCATTAAACTCAGTAACGAAATAATTACAATATCTCTACTATTTGTTTAATAATTATATAATATTCTATTTTTTAATGTAATCAGTTGTAAATTTAGTAAAAAAAATAATAATTTTTGAATGTGCATCCAAAAATTTCAGGAAATTTCTGACTGTCTTCAACGTTTTGCCAACTTTCTGCCGATAGTATTTTTCTGACTGGGAGGGTTTATCTTAATATTTTATCTTAGTATTTTTCTGACTGGGACAGTTTATGGCTTAAAAAAAGTAGATGTCATACAATTAAGAAATTTTCAAATTAACCGCCGGGGTTATGTATAACGGAAAAATTGTTGACAAAACGAAAATTTTGTTTTTTTTTTTTTTTTCAAAAGTAATTATAATTTTCTGTTGTTTAGATTATTTTCGTTATATAAATGTAGTAAAGATGTCTGAAATAAAATTAAAAATTAAAGTAGAAAAAGAAAACCACATACTCACAATCACACACAAGACAAGAAAATAGTTGAAATATATTTTAGAAAGCAATACATACGAACTCATATAAAAATTAAATATTTCTTAAAAATATAAAGAAATTAAAAAAAAATAAAAATAAAATAATTAATTTCTTTAAAGAGGAAATAACTTTCTGTGTAAATAAAAAAAAAATTATTTTCCCTTAGGTTTAAAATAACGTCTTTTATTATTAGACCAGACTCATTTTTTGGAAGATAAATAATTCATATAGTCTGTTGTTTGACGAGCATTACGTACCAATTCACTGCTTGTATCTTTATCATTCCAATGGATATCATTAAGTGGCTGTTGTTGCTTTTGTTGCTCTTGGGGTTGTTGCTCGGAAGAAGAACGCCGGGAAAATGAACGATTTCTTTGATGATGACGACGATCTAAAATACTAGAGGTTTCACTAGCCAAACTGCTTTGACTACTGTAGCGACTGCCAAACTTATGGGATCTATTTTTATTTTGTTGTTGATGTTGATTGTGATGCTGATTGTGATGAGGATGATGACCACCACCACCTCCACCACCCTGTTGATAACTATTAGGACTCTGACTGCGTCGATAGGAATTATTTTGATTATTACCTTCCATTCTTGATTTAGCTGGTCTTGGTAATGTGCGTGCCCTTGAAGAACTGCGTGAATTTGATTCTGGACCATTTGTATTATAGGCAGAGTTTTCATCCTGTAAATTGCTATTCGAACGTCTCCAGGTGTCTGAATCTATTTTATCTTGATGATTATTACCAGTTTGATTTTTATTTTTTTGAAAACGTGGTGGTTTATCATACGTAAGACGATTATTATAATGTCTGCCGCCCCCGCCCCCGCCACCACCGCCTCTACGATTATTGTGATTATTACCGCGTTCAAAGTTACTTATAAATGAGCGTTCACTACGATCATCACGTTGTGATTGACGATCCCAATTTGAGTTGGCTATACCTGTGTAGGTTGTTTGATTACCAGAACGTTCTATTTTCTCTTGAGCATGTTTTAGACGATCATTTATGCTATACAATCGTATACTGCCACCATCACTGCGTACACTTTGGCGGTCATCATCAAAACTGGCGCTAAAACGTCGTTGAACATTACGGGAACGATTGTCCTTAAGTTGATCGTCACGATTAAATCTTGGCGCACGCCAACGAGGCAATGGTTTCGATTCATCGCGTTCTTCATTAACGATATTTTGTGAATCGTGTGTATTTTGCAAGGGATCGTTGCTAGAAAAAAGTCAAATTTTTATTATACAATATCTAAACCTTTCAATTTTATTTATTAACTTAAGTACATAAAACAAATTATGTATAAAAACCAAAACAAAACAAGGTTGTCAACAGAAATGAATATCGGTAGTGGTTTCCGTACCAATTCTTTATTTCGATTACGGTTAAGATTATACAAAAATAATGGTTAGGGTATTTTGATAGGTAAAGCTTAAAATTTGAGTACGTTTTTTAGCGACTGCGATATCTATCCATGGGTTGTAACCTAAACACAAATATCTGTTACCGTTTTCATACCGGTATAATTTTGTTCTTTATTTCGGTGAACTACAAGGAAGTTATCCCAATGGGTACTTTTCGATCTTAATGAAATTCTGATGTGACAGAGGAGAGAAAAATAAGGAAAATGTTTTTAGTGGCCAATCTAACATTTAGGGATTAAGAAGGGAGGTCCAAAAATTTTTTTGTACACACCGTTAATAAAACTTAAATTTTGATACACATATTGCTTATGCTTCGCTCCAGTATTGCAACACATTTGAATTTTTTTAAATACGAGGAAAAACCTCTTCGGATAAGTGAGCTAAAAGCCGAGCAGATACAAATATCGAAAAAAGCCCAGACATTATTATATGTAAATTTAAATTCAAACCAACAACATTTCATTATACAAATGTAATATTCGGAAAATATATTTTTTGAAGGATAAAAAAGTTAGACATGCTTTTTTTGTATGCCGAAAAATTAGTATTTCTTTTTTATTTGATATCCAATTTATCTAAGAAAGAAAATAAAAAACGCAAAAATGTGTAATTTTGGGCCGCCGGAAAAATGATTTGTCTAAATTTGTCTCCCCTAACACATTTCCATTGAAATCGAAGAGAAAAGGATACTTTCCATATTAGTTTATTTTGTAAGCATTCTGATTAATTTAGGGTTACGTTTTAAACCAATCAAAATGTTTAAAAAATTTATATTTTTATAGTGTACTCGTTCACAAACTGAATAAAAATACAGACGACGAGACTACACGACCATGATATGTCTCATGCAGTAATTGAATTTTTGCACTGGCTGTATGGCATGTGTCTTTTTGAATCCACATGGCGTTCACATTAATATCATCCAATTTATGCAGAAAAAACTCCGTTATCATGTCGCGATATCGATCACCAGTAACAGTCACTGCTTGACCAGCCTCAAAACTCAAAACAACACCCAAAATTTTATTGAGGGTATTCACGTCAGAAATTTAGGTCTTATAAAAATACGAATGTGTAAAGTTTTCGTCAAACACAACAACAAACACATGGAAATTCATTTAACAATTTTGCACTACTACAAAATCAAGTGTAAAAATTTGGTCTTAAAAAAATGTAAAAATTGTAACTTTTTATGGTCTTGCCACAATTGACCAATTTAAAAAAGTTATAAAAAAATTATAGAAAAATATGCAAAAAGTACTAAGAGCACTCTTCTTTTAGCATGTATTGCGGGTTTTTCTTGGAAGTAAATAAGTTTATTTAATATAAAAATTGAATTTTCTTGGATATCCAAGAAAAGTTATAATTACAAAACAGATATAAATATCGTAAAAGCTAAACTTAATTCATTAACTACAGTGGATTTTTAATTGAATAATATAAATTTTTGGAAATTTTTGCTCACGTCACGGATAATGAAATTTAAAAATTTTGTATTTTGGCACGAATAAAATTTTTGAAGTGAATACCCTTATTATTTTTGATGTATTGTTCAAACAAATACACTGTCAAACTCAGCATTTTTGAGCTTGTACTAAATTTATTTCTTTAAATCAAGTTTCAAATCTGATTGAAATTTTGACGAATTAATTCAACGAATTTACTACCATGATTTAATCTTTATCTTATAAGAAGAATCAAGTTGATTTAAATAATTCTTTTTATAAATCAAACAAAATAATTCAATTTGAATAATTCAATTTTAAATCAAATCAATTTTGATTTGTTTCGCGAATACAAAACAAAATCTTTTATTCTCGAATATTATTTGATTTAAGAATTAAAATAATTTTTTTTTAAATCACAATTAATTTAATTTTAATCCCGAAGGGTTTCATGGAATTTTTATAAAACAGCCACGAGTCTTCCGAACTTTGTATATTTTTATTATCGTATATTAATACTATTAATACAGGGTGTCCGCCGGGAAGGTATACTACTTTGTTTGTTTATAATTTTTGATTAAATGAAAGAGATTGGATCTTATATTTATAAATGTTTTATTTGATGTCGGCAATTATGTATGGAACACAATATCAGATAAATGTCCGCTTCTGTTAGCCTCACAAATGCGAGCCCTTTTAATTTCATCACGAATATTTTGTTTGAGTTGCTCAAGCGTTTCAGATACCAGAACCGACTATTCTCTTTATTCACATATCCATTCTAATGAAAATGTGCCTCGTCACTCATTATGATGTTTTCATGAAAATCGGGGTTGTCATGGGCGAGCTGTTTTAACGATTAAAACGCGTTGGTGAATCGAATATTTTTCCATAAGAAATTTGCCACGTGTATACCTCATGATTGCCAAATATGAACTGTCAAGACCAAATGGCGGCGAAACAAAGTAGTATACCTTCCAGGCGGACTCCCTGTACTATAGTAAATCAAAAATTCTGTTCGTTTTGCCCTATCTCTTTTAGTTTTCGCGTTACCGCACATTTTATAAAAAGGTGAATATTTCGGAAACAAAGCAAGATAGCGCAAAACAGACAAAATCTTTAAAAAGCTAAACGAAAGTCATGCTTCGGTAGAACACATTCGGCAGGTCCCTAAAAGGTTTTATGTAATTTGTATAAAACAGCCACAGGGTGACTACTTTTTTTTATAAATTTTTATGATAATATAAATTACACACTTTGATAATACAAATTTTCCGTTTCATTTCGTTCGTAAAAAAATGTTCACCCTGTGGAGGTTTTAGAAAAATAGATACCTCGGGATGTCTTCCGAAACTGGCCTATTTTTATTATCGTAGTATATTAATACTCGAGATACCGAACATTTTAAAAATTACCATTTTACAGAATATCTAGAAAATTAGTGAGAATTGCAAGTCAATTTTAAAGTTTTTTATTTTTTTAATTCGCAAATCAAATCAATCTTTTTTTTAATATTTAAAATGATTTGATTCAAATAAATAAAAAAATATTCAAATGAAATTGATTAATCAATTATGATTTATAATATAATGAATCAACTTGCTGATTTACAAACGAATTATTATTTGTTAACAATTTGTAAAGTAGTATAAACAATATATATTTTTTTTTGTTAAAATTCATACTTTTATGCAACTCAAAAGTTGTTTTGCAAACAAAAAATATATATGACACATATGTATATTTAGAAGTTTCCTTCACCTTTTTAATCATAACTTTTGAAACGTTTAAAGAATTTTGATAATTTTTTAATAACAGCCAGATATTGAGGCGATACAATTGTTTTATCAGACAAACGGAAATTGCCATATCAATTTTCCTATATATAAGGATCATGAGTATGGATTCTGAAATGTAGGTTATAACGTCATTATGTACTTACCTTTTAAAATTCTGTTTTAATGGTCTTGGCGAATGTCTGGGTTGAACAGAACGTCTGTAATTACGTGCATGTCTCTCGGAATCATTGTCATGATGATCGATTGAATGTTGTTGATCACGATCATCATCATAACAGCTATCATCTTGCTTACCAACACTTGTATTCAATTCAATTTCAACACCATTATATTCTTCGAAAGAATCTTCACAAACCTGTTCACTCCATTTTTTATAACTATCTGGATCATCTTCGGTATTGTCATTAACATGACCAGAATCCCCATTTTCATAGCTGGTATTATTGGAGGAACAAGGTAAATTAGCTTCATTATAACTGAGTTGCTGTGTAGTAGTAGGGCAGGTGGTGGTGGTATTGTATTGTTGTGGATTATTTTTAGATGACAATTGTTGATGTTGCTGCTCTTGAGGTTGGGGATTTTGTTGTGTTGGTTGGTTTCTATTCTGATTATTATTACCTTCATCATCATCTTCCATTATAAAATATTGTGTATACATTACTTCTAATTGTGACCCTAAACTTGCAAAATTACTATAAAATAAATCTAAAGTCATTAACATAATGGCTTTAACCGTTGGCTTTAAACTTGGCTGTTCAATTAGATTCTTTCGTATGTGATATAGTAATTGTGATATTTCCGTTTTATGACGATTACGCATTAAATCACCATTGAGTGTTATTTGTGACAATATCAATTTAGCCAATTTAACATCATTGACATTTTTCTCCTCATTAACTTCTCGTATAAGTAGACCTAACAGTGATTCTCCCAATATTGTTATAGGTGAATTATCAGCCAAACGTACACGATGATAATATTCACCCAATAGTGTTATGGAATTGTACAAACGTTCACGGTTGTGTAATCTATACGTTTCAGAATTAATAAAATTTTTTTGCAACAACGTTAACATGGCTGTTCGTACTTTGGTTTCTTTCATGGCGAGTGCATCAAAGTTACGCGATGCAAAAAGTAATGCAAATTTAAGCGCTGTTTCTCCATCTTCCAATGCTTTGTCATTAATATATTCCATAGATTCACTGCAAGAAACAACGAAACGATAATTTAATAAAAATATACAATTTATAATTTAATTGATGATAACTTATTGTTTTGATGCAATTTTAATAAAAATTCTAAATTAATTTGTGCAAGATATTTGCTTTAATTGATTTGTAGAGATCATTTGTTATTTGAGATATTGTTATGATTAGCACATTTAACTGCTACGCAGAGGGTTGCGGGTTCGATCCCCAGTGACACCAACATCAATTTAATAAAAAATAATATGTATTGGTGTTTCCATAGCAATTAAGTCCACCGAAGTAAAATAACATTATAGGGCTTTGAACTAAAAAAGTTTCAACAATCACCCCATTCGGTTGCTTTGCTTGAAATTTGCCAGAGATTTAATGGATTTGTTTGTCTACATTTTTTGTCAAAAATAGTGTAGATAAGTTGGTATTAATGTGTTTATATTTGCGTTCTCAACGATAAAAACAAATTTATTTTTAAAGAGCATTTAACATATGGAATTTTGACATCTTGTGTCTCTTATAATTTGAAATTGGTTAGGGTTACACGGATAAGAAAACCCAACACCTCAGGTGAACTTAACTATTTTAGCTAAATTATTTAAAAGTTTAATAAAAAACGAAATAACTTGCTATTTACATTTTAATAAATTCGTTCATGATTGTTGAATAGGTTGTATTTATTTGACTTATGTGTGCATTAAGTAATGCTTAATTGAGCTTTTGATGCTAAATGGTTTAAATTCTTGGAATTAAAAAAATTTACAACCGTGAGATTTCAAAACTTTTATAAATCGTTTCAATTCAAGGATGGACAACGTAACAGCTAAAAATCGTAACCTCTTAAATACGGAAATCCTTATTGAAAAAAAAAACCTTAACCAATAAAATAATACGTAAACCGTAACCGATATTCGTTTTGGATAAAAACCGTAACCGCTTAAATACTGAATAATGGTTGCGAATTACAACATTCGTGATCGAATGAAATTGTTCGAAAACTGTTTTTTCGAATTTTTACCGAATTACAATATCCCTGATGGAAAATAATCCGTTAAAATATTTTATTTTTAGAAATAAAGAAATAATTTCGTTTGAAAAATTACGATCACGAATGCCGAAATTCGTCCCCTGATTTAAATTGAAAACCGTAAGCAACTGAAATATCGCAACCTTCATTTTTCAAAAACCTCAACGTTAACCGATACTAATTTCGAATTACATTGTCATTTTCCATTATATGGATTATGAATATGATTTGAACTTTCAAAATAAAATGTAATTAGAGTAATAAATACGGTATTATCATTTAAAGTTAGTTTAAGTAATAATTTTTTTATGATTTTAATTTAAATTAGTTTTAAAAATATCTTTTATATATTAAATGTTATTATACGATTTTAAAAATTTCATATTGATAACAAAACTGACAACTTTTAACTTTAGTTTTTTTACATCATATAGTAAAAAGTTTTTTTTTTACATTATAGTGCAACCATTTTACATTAAAGTGCAACCATTTTCTATTATAGTGCAACCATAACTCATATAAGTAGGAGATGATAAGGTAAAATACTTTAATTTATTAGGTTTTTTGAACTATTTTTATCCGTTAGATTAATAGAAAAATTTTGAAAAATTATTCGCTTAATCGTTTGAAATTTTTTTTTTACTTTACTTGAGCAAGATAAAAAACACGAATAATTCTCGTAAATTCAAACTTTTTTTTAACAACCTTAATATACATTAGAGCGTACCACCTTACAGGCAAAAAAAAGTGCATTGTACACCTTCAAATATAAAGTACTAACGGATCCCGGCGTGCTTCGCTACGCATGAATATCAAAATTGAATCAAATTCATTTGTTTTTTTTATTTATTTTTTATTTGGACCGCATACGCTCATGAGCGCCTACGTATTTGCTGTTTTTATTTTTATATGGACAAAAAGTCATCTCACGAATGCGTCGATCGATTTCGTGCAACCTTTAGATAAACACGAATTCGGTTTGACCGTTCGTGAGTTATAAAGTCACAACACACTTGCAACAATTTTTTATATATATAGATTACTACAAGGCCAGTTAAAAAAAAAAAAAAATATATATTTATATATATATATATATATATTTTTTTTTTTTTGCCGAACGTAGGGGTTGACTTTTTAAGTTTTTCGTTATATTTTCAATATTTACAGTCCGATATTCAAGTGTGATATATCTTTTTTCTTTTGTTTCGGGGATTATAATATTTTTTGTCTAAGCTACATTGACCTCAAGTGTCCCGTTCTAGTACTTACCCCCCAAATCTCATTACCTACCATCCTAATGTGCCACCCTAATGTCAGAAAATTAAAGCTCCAAAAAAACCATCAAACTTTTGATAAGGAAGTATTTCGATGATTCCAGCACAGCTATTTTAAAAATGTTTTTTATAATTTTTTTAATGCGGAATGTAGGGGTCACATTTTTAAATGTTTCTTAATATCTTCAGTATTTACAACCGGATATTAAAGTATAATATATTGATGATGGAGTTATCGAAATACTTCCTTATCAAAAGTTTAATGGTTTTTTGCGAGCTTTAATTTTCTGAACTGAGATTTGGGGGGTAAGTACTAGAATGAAACACTTGAGGTCAATGACTTTAGAGCAAATATTGGTCTCCCTGAGACAAAAAATTGACATATCTCGCTTTAAGATCGGACTGTAAACACGGAAGATATAACGAAAAATTTAAAAAGGCGACCGCTACCTTCGGCAAAAAAATATTTTTTTTAAATTGCCTTTCAAAACACTTTATTTTCGCTGGTGTACGGCGAACTTTTTTAAAAATGCTGCTAATTCTTAGAAATTATTGGATTTTCTCTTTTAAGTGTAAACAAAAATATTTGTCATAAAATATATTTGAAGTTATTGTATGTTCAAAGTGATAAAATGTTAAGGCCCTGTGCGAGGTGGCTAAAAAAATTCTAGACTAAATACAAATTTACAAAAGGGATTAAAATTGTTTTGAATAATATTTTAAAATATTTTTTAAATTTCAAAGAAATTTTCAAACCTGAATTTAGTTTAGATTTTATTTAAGCCCGTTCGCATCAGTTCGCCCCCACCCTAAAAACACCAAAAGCTAACAAATGAATTATGTGTTTGTTAGTAAAGGTAAAGTAGGGCAAACAAAGTCCATATACGAAAACAGCTTTCGTACAAAGGCGGCTCTAAATGTTCAAATTGTATTTGTTTACACAAAATAAAGAAAAGACAGTTATAGTCGTTTGTATAGATATAAAATGCGAAAAAAACAAACCTAATATTTGTGGACTTTTGACAAAAGCACTTAAGTAGACTTGAAAATTTTGCAAAATTTTTGTAATAAATAAAACTTTTGAATACGCATATTTCTGTCTTTGTTTATCTCATGCAACAGAGTAAAGATGTTGTTCTACTTTATACAGGGTAACGTAATAGATTATAAAGTTAATTGTATTTTTTGTGGGCATTTTCTAAGAGGTTTTTATTTTTAAAGCAGTGGGCATATTTAATTTTGTAAAAATCTTATTAGAGAAATAACATGAATGCAGCGCAATGTTATCTTCTTTAGACTAATATATATTTAATTGCCTGTGACTCGCCCTATTTAAAGCATAACAAGGTTGAATTTTGCATGTTTTTTAGGAAAACTTGGAGCCACTTGCAGTCTCTTGATTCTAGTTTTTTGGGCAATCGATGCAAAAACGTAATAAGTGCAGTGCCTTACCGACTTTAATTTGACAGATTGCTATTTTTTTCTATGTGATAAAACTCTTCATACTCTTTACTTTTGACATAGGTTGGTTTGACCTCTCTTCTAATTAGGATTATTTAATACTAAAACTAGCAAGTGTTATATAGGATTTATCGATGCGAGAAATGAGCACCATTTTTTAATTATAAACACAAAAAAAGGCGCACATTAATGATTCATAGAATTGAAACAAAATAAGGAAAAACAAACTGCAACCATAAAAACGAACACAAAATGTACAATATCTCATAAATATTGAAAACAACTAAAACGCTAAACAAAAGAATAAAAATAACAATAATCAGAAAAACACAACGCACTTAGAAAGAAAGCAAATACAAACGCAACTATCAAGGAAACTATTTCGATGGGTACCTTCAGCTTTCGGTGATTAAAAAACTTTAAATACACTCTAAAAAAATACCGGCCAACTTTTTTCAATTAAATGGAAGTGTTGACTTAATAAAAAGTAATCCCATATAGATTATTAATTGTTGAAAAGCGTAAAATGTTTGACATATCTTTTTTATTCTATCTAGCAAGTGGCTGGGTTGGCACATTAATGATCAAAACCCTTTCAAAACTCTTTCAGCTGACTATCGTTGCCTTTGAAATACAGTTACCGAAATAACTGGAAAATCATTACCCCCAAAAAAACCGTTATCGAATTAATTAAAGTACCGTTATGGCTAAAATACCGTTACCGCTTAAATACCGTTACCGAAATAATTAAAGAAACCGTTACCCGTAAAACGCTGTTACAGAAATAACTGAAATATCGTTACGCTTGAAATACCGTTACCGATATAATAGAAAATAGACAAACCCTTAAATATTTTCCATTTTTAAATATTAAATATTTTCCATAAAATGTCCAAAAAACTTCTTAAAAATATCTCTATAGGCATACTTATAAAAATATTGTTACTTTCATTTACTCGTAGAAACTAATTCCTATAAGCCAGACCTGGTATGTTCATTGGCAACCCTTCACCATGACTTATGTTGCAGACATCTCTATATATAAAGGAATAACGTTACTGACTGACTGACTCACTCACTCATTCAACATCGCCCAGCCCAACCGCAAGAAGTAGAAGAAATTTGGTCTGCAGGTTCCCCCTCCGGCGTAGACATCTGCTAAGACGGGGTTTTTGGAAATTCCTTCGGGGAGGGTCAAAAAGGGGGAAAAATCCCTTTTACGGCCTGTCCTGACCCCTTGATCTAGAAAACTTAAATTTGAAATATCCCTTCTTGGGAGTATGCGCTAACTCCTTGACAAGGTACGATTTAGAATTTTGGCCATTAACGTTGTAAAAATGGGGGTTCAAAGGGCGAAAAGCCTCCTCCTTTTTGGGCTGACCAAACCTAGGAAGTTGAAATTTGGTATGCAGACTTCTTCTCCAGTGTAGATAATAGCTAAGACGTGATTTTTAAAAAATCCAACGGGGGAAAAGGGTGAAATTCTTTGCCTCGACGGCCTTCCCAAACCGTTGGAACTAGGAAATTGAAATTTAGTATGCAGGCTCCATCTCTAGTGTAGATAACACTTAAGACGTAATATTTGGAAAAGGCAACGGGGAGGGGCAGAAAAGTGAAAAATTCTCACCTTTGACGTCTTGCCAAAACCGCTGGAGCTAGTAAGTTGAAATTTGATGCAAAGGTTCCACTGCAGGATTTAGACAGAAACATGCAATTTTAAATATCTGAACTGGAGTGTGTGCTAAGTCACTGATCAGCTACTTTTTAAAATGTTTGCCATGAACATGGTAAAAATGAGGGTTCAAAGGGGAAAAACCTGAAATTTGAAATATGTGTTAACTGGAGTATGGGCTAATTCATTATTTAGGTACATCTTACAATTTTGGTCTGAGCCATGGTAAAAATTGGGGGCTACGGATAATTATCTGGAAACTCCCTATATTCCCGGTGTGAGCCCGGGCAACCATTTTCTACGCTAACAACTTATCGGACATTGCCCGCTGGTAAATATATAAAGAAAGAACCAAATACATTAATTTCTTAAAGAAATAAAATTTGTTGTAACTTTTTGTCAATAGATGGCGCCTCGGGAATTTCATTCTCCCATTAGGCATATTCTGCTGCAGAAGTACAATATGCAACAGGGTATTATTTATTTTCTATTTCGTTCGTAACATAAAATCAATATTCATTTAGATGTTTAAGAGAACAGTATTACAATTTTCCATGTGAATTTATTTCGTGTGAGAGAAAATCGACTTAAAACTGCATAAAATTTCTTAAACCTATATTTCGACATACATATATACCCTCACCATTAATGGTGGAGGGTATAAAAATTGAAATGTGTAATGGTGGGTTGAAGGAATAAAGCATTATAGTTCGTGCGATGAATTGATAAAAATTCGATAAATAAATTAAAATGACGTTACCAAAATAGTTGAAAATATCGTTACCCTTAAAATAATTTGTTTGACCAACTAAAATGTTTGTGATTATTAAAATCAATAACTTCTTTTAAAAAATTACTACAGTAAAACCACATTTTGAATATTGTGCAATATTATTGTTTCTTGGGAGTCAGCAGATGAAAAAAAGGCTACATAAGCTTCAGAACAAGGGGAAGCTTTCCGAAAATTAAAGAATAGTATAATTTATAATTTCAGACAAAATTTTAGTTCAATTAATTTTTATTTTACAACGGCTTTAAATTATTTAATGAAATTTCTTTAGAATTAAAAAATGAGAAAATCTTGTTTTTATTTAAACGAAAAATTACACTCGCACCTTTAAAGTGCGTCAACTCAAAATTATCAGTACACGCAAAAAACGTTTTTTTTTTTTTAATATTTACTATAAAATTTAAAAACAATAATACCATTGCAAAGAAATACAAACAAGAAGTTTATAACGGTAGTTTTTAAAGTGATAATAAAGGAAGATCATTAATAAATTCCACGAACAAAGTATTGTTACGAATTTACCCTTATAAAATCGTTGATTTATTTACCTTTTAAATAGAGTTCTTTCTATATTGCAAATAATAAATACTGTTTGAAATTATGTATAGCACTATTTATTTATAACAGGTTCTAAAATTACAGAAACACGCTTTATTTACAAGGTGTAAATAGACTAAACGATAGCCACACTTTAGTTCTTGACACTTTAGTTTCGTTCGTTTACCCAATAAAAAGTATGTTCGTTTACCCAATAATTTGTACAAATTTTTACTGGATGTCGTTCAATTACACAAATACTCAGTAAACATAAAGAAAAAAAGAGAGAATAAAGTGTCAGTTTGATGTTGAGAGTTTTTCTTCTTACTGGACAAATTATTGTCAGCAAGAATTTACAAGCAGAAAAAACATATGATTGAAAAAAATTTGTTTAAATTTTTAAAAATACAAAAAAAAATGTTTTACAACTACGTTGTTTTATGCAAATGCAAAGCAAGAAATATTGTTAAATGAATTATAGAAAATATAAGAAAACCTTCTAAAATGTTTTTACTTAAGATTTTACAACAAGAATCCTCTTTTTTTAAATCGACCAGTTATAATTTATTTTTGCATTTGGTTTTACAATCAGCTGTTTAACAAACTTGTAAATTATTGCAAATTTTCCGTTCGCGTACTATAGTAGATTTTGCCCTGTTGCGTTATATGGAAAAAACTTTCCAGTTATAATAAAAAGGATGAGGTTTATAGGAAGAAAATTTAAATTTCTTAAAGATTTTGTCAGTGTAATAATTCTTAATCTCATCCAATTATTGCTTCCAGATTTAACAAATGTTTTTATGAATACAAAAGTTTAAAGGATTTCAGGAAAAGTATGAAGGGTCAGCACCACGCAATATATAAGAGGGATTAAAATCAGCTAAATAATTTCAAATAACATTCTTTATCTTTTAAAATTTCTGCGTTCCAAAAATATGTTTTGTGGCAAGAAAAGTAAAAGTTCACATGGGAAAACAAGGGCGTAGTGTTTAAAAAACTCGGATATTGTTTTACAAAATTTTATCAAAATCAGACAAAGGTATTTATTTTTTTATTTTATTTAATATCAATACAAAGGAAGCCCAAAAGGTATACAGGTCAGTTCTAATTACATCGAACAAAAAAAAAATGGCTACAAAAAGTTAATTTTTTTTATTTTAATTTGTTATGAATATTAAACGCCAAATTAATTTCAAACACTCAAAACACATTTTTGCTGTTGGAAAAAGTTTGAAATGTTTTCCTCAAAACATGTTATTTTGATCATAATGGAAACATGGTATTAATTGCACTTTTTTGTCCTTTCATTTGAAGTAAAGTACTCTATAATTGTGAATGGAATTTTATATTGTTTGTTTTAAAGTGTGAAATTTTTAAAAAATAAAATTGTTTTAAATACATGATATTAGTACACATTTTTAGGTTTAACTGTATTTAAGTGTGATTTAAAAAAAATGCATATTTTTATATTTCCGTAGACCTTAAAGTCCACCTAAAAATACGTGATCAAATTAATGAGAAATAAAAAGACAATCTGTTAGAGTATTCAAAAACTGAAACCAAAAACAGGTCAACCGGTTTCTTTTTTTTTAAACCGATCGGTTTCGAATATTTTGTAAATTCGAAGAAAACCGAAAAACGGTCTTTTTTGTCCGGTTAACCGGTTTTTTTAATTACATCACCAACTGGGTTACTTGGCCTCTTTTATTTTTTCCGAACACTTTAATAATCCTTTGTTTGGTTATGAAGATTTAGATGTAAGTCTGTTAGATTCCGAGGAAAACTTAACTTTGAAAAAATCAAATTCAAGTAGTTTCATTTCTTATCTAAATAACACAATAAACAGTATTCAAAATCCTAAAAAGAGACTGAACAAAATCATTCATCATTATATGATGATTTCATACATATATCTTGATAAATGCGACAAAAGAACTGAAAATTTATATACTTGTCTTTTGACAATTTGTCCAACATCTACTATTAGTGAAAGAGTATTTTCAACTTCTAGCTTTATCAAAAGCAAACAAAAAAATTGTCTTAAAACGAAACATTTAAATTGCATTTTATTTCTAAAATATTATTTTTGAACTGAAAAATAGATTTTCTTTTTACATATTTAAAATGTAATATTAAAACAACTTAGTTAATGCCAAACGTTTTAAACGTTCAAATTACTAACGTACCTAATTTTACCAATTTACAAACTTAATGTTCTCATTTCATTTGATATGAATATAGTTTTATAATATTAATATTTAAGATATTACATTAAAAATATTTGTTTTAAGTTAATTTTTTGTTGATATGAAATACAATAAAAAAATTAAATTTAAATGAATATATATATACATATATATATATATATATATACTATTTCAAAGAATGTATTTTTTTTATTTTTATTACTTTATATATTAAATTTCTGTTTTTTTTTTTTTTGTAATAAAAACAATTAACAAATTATATTAGCTTTTTATTCAAATTGAAAAAACCGGTTGACCGGTTTTTTAAAAATTCGATTTTTCGAAGAAAACCGAAACCGGTTTTTTCAAAAGGCCGGTTTTTTGAATACTCTACAATCTGTCAACTGCTATCTTTTTAGTCATTAAATTTTCCCATAAGGAGACACGTCACGTTAAGTCTACGTATGTGTTATTAGTCAAAAGCGAGTGCTTATTTTCTTTTTTTAAGTGCATGAAATTCCTTGCCCTATAGTAATAACCATTCGCTAATAATGAAAGCCAAGACAAAGCAAGAAAGTTGCTGCTGCTGCTGCTACTACTACTAAAACATGCTACAACATAACTCGCGTATAAACCTTTTTTAACCGCACCATAGATACAAATTATAACCTCAAATCAACATAGACTGACGATATAAAAACAAAGTAAATAATTATTAACACATTTGATGGAGCTTTATCACTTACCACAACATATTTTCATCACGTACGATATTACAAAAATCTGTTTCTATTGATTTGATCTTATGATTCATGGTTATGCCATCGTCTTGAAGATCCAGTCCTCGTATCATTTCAATAATATGATCATAGGGACAAACCCCAGGTGGCAAAGACATAGAATTACTAACGGGTTGCAAATAATGACTAAGATCACGTAGACTAGTTATATGACCACTAGGCATAGTACCTGCCACAGAAGCAACCCCGCCGCCGGCAGCTATATTTTGACCTGTTGTATTCACTAAGGCTGTTTTTGAGGTCGAGGAGGAGGCCGAAATTAAACCTCCTCCTCCAGGTCTTACCGAACCACCATTACTTGAATTTGGGTTATTATTGTTACTAATCATATTAGCCATGGTTTATATGGGTTTTATTTCTTTGCTAATTGCGCCTTTCCCTTAAACTAATGGCTGGCTTCACAAATGGTTGGTGTTGTTGTCTGTTTAGTTGCTGTCGGTGATAATTTGTAGCTATTTCTTTTTTCGTCAAAGTTTTCTTAACACAAAAAAGATATGAGAATTATTAACTAAAAAGGTAGACAACAGACACAGATTACAACAGATATGCGTCTTAAAACACGATTTTTTATTTAGAAATTTTTCTTTTACTTTTTAAGCACCTTATGTTAATAAAAATATGTTTATTTTTTATTTTAATGATAAGAACTTAAAAAACACTAAACATTTATTAATTTTTTCTTTTTTAATTACAATTTTTTTTAACGAAATGTTACAATTTTTTGCAATGAAAATTTTTTTCGTGGAAAAAAATATATTTTGCACGAAAAATGTTTAAAGTAGAATCAGAGATGTGCGCCGAGCAAATAAATATTATGCAGCGACTGCAAGCTGAAAACTAATCGGCTAGCCAACTATTTGCTATCAGTTTATAGTGAATGTTAACATCTAGCATCTGTTAGATATATCGGGAGCATTTTAGAGTGAGTTAAATTTGTATAAAAGGTAAATGGAATTTTATTTACATCAGTTGAATTCATTCATTTGAAACAGGGAAGTAACAAGTAAAACTTATAATAAAAAATCTTTGTCGATTTGTTGCTCAAATATTTTTGAAACCGGTTTTCGGCTCGCAGCCGGCATTAACCGTCGCCGCAATTTTTACTACTGCCGCTGCCACTGATTAATTTGTTCCGTGTACTGATTAATTTGATGTGTTGAAAGATGTCACATTGCGGTTAATCAATATGGCAAGGCAAAAAAGTACAGATCCATCACTAGTGCCAACCCTGTGTTACAGTGTTGTATTCGTCGATATATCCTCCATCATGCAACCTTGCACAATCAATGAAATTCTATTCAATTGACTTTTAACACATTAGACTAGTATTTAAGCCGCACAATTTTTGTTCTTTTCAAAACCCACGAGAATGATTTTACAGTATGGCCGAAATCTTGGTTAAAATGGATTTTTGCGAAAATCTACTTCATAACTGAATTTAAAACCAGTTTTCCCATACAAATAGATCCAGCTTCATAACAAGATTTTCTGAAAATCCAGTTTTATTTTCAGACTTTTTTTCTGCCAGAAGCAAATTTTAACAAGCTTAAGGTATTTCCAGAACTTTATTCAAAGTAACATCACGTTTTAATTGAGTTTTATTGAAATTAAGTGTATTTTTCCAAATGTTAGATTTTTCTTATTTTATTGGCATCTAGTTCTGCTTCAAATTTGTCATTCACACACCAATTGATAGTATCAAATTAAAACATTTTATCACAGACAGAAAACAGCTGGTTGAATCAAAATGGCGACTAGAAAATGAGTAAAAAAAGGAAATGTGAAAATTGGGGTGATACTCTGAAAGGGATATATACATAAACAAATATTTGCGATACAATTTATATGGAGTTTATTTGTTCTATCTCATTTTGCAAATCACTTCAATGTTTGACATATGTCATTGCCAACCTATCTATGTAGTCTGTGTGTATCATGTTTAAAAAGTTGTTTAGATTTTAAATACGTAAATTTAAGATGTAAAGGTCATACAAATGTTCTATACAACATGTAAATCATGTCACTTAAATGTTCCATTTTACCAAGTTTATTGGGGAAGGCAATATTAGTTTAAAATTTTTTAGAAGTTGAACATGGCAGGACCTTTTTATAAATATATAAAAATCTGTAAAATCCAAATACTTAACACATTGGGGGTACATAATTTACATAAAACTTGATAAAATCGACAAAATTTTAGTAAACAAAAGTTTACCTATTAGAGCCAATTTTTGCGGTGCAATTGAAGGCGTGCTATTTTCTTAATTCCCTTTTTAAAGTTGCATCCAAAATTACGTCTATTTAATTGCACGAAAACTGAATGGGAATGAAGTAAAAAAAGAAGAATACAAATGAGTTTGAGTTTGTTTGCTTCTCTACGCCGTTCGCTAACAAAATTTGCATGCAACAAGGTCACCATCTAAATTTGCTCTTTCAATTTTCCTTAAAATTATCTGAAAGTATGGATCAGTTACTTTTATATCGAGTAACCGGTATAAAAGCTACGATACTTAAATCTTGTACAACACTGACTTACAATGGAAAAAAATTGTGCAAAAATCAGAAAAAATTGCAAATAGCTTAAAAAATAAAAAATAAGTTAAAATTAAAAGATATCTAATATAAATCTGTTATTAAAGTTTCTAAATAAAGAAGGCATTTCTTTGTAAGTGAAATAAAAAAATGTCTTCCAGTGTCTCTGATATATGCGGCAGCAGCCATGAGGGTGGTGGTAGTAGCAGCGGTGGTGGCGTTAATAGTGGAGATTGGATTTGTGGCGATGTAACGTGAGTGTAAAGCATCGTTTGCTTTGGACGCTTATCAATCCACAACCAATATCAAATCATATATATTTTTAATACCTTTCGACATAAGCAGAATATCACTAATTTGTATTTTTTACTTAATCCTGTTTTTTTCGGTGCCTGCCTTGTGCATTCTTTTTTGTTAACCCTTAAACGTCGTACATATGGTCTCTGGCATGGCCAATGTGTGTGTATTTTTTGTGTATATTTTTACATATAGCTGTCATCATTCAAATTTTGCCAGGCGCAAACAGTGCAACAAATGTCATCGAGATCGTAGCCTGGAACGTAGCAGTAGTGTGGGCAGTAGTGGTTCCAATAAAAAGAAACTGGGTACAGAAATAGGTAAAGCGGCAGCGGAAAAATCGCGTGGTTTATTTAGTGCCGAAGACTGGCAGTGTAACAAATGTGCCAATGTTAATTGGGCTCGCCGCTCAACATGTAACATGTGTAATGCACCCAAATTTTTGGATGTGGAAGAGAGAACCGGTAAGTTCAATATATTTTTAAGTGTATATCTTTTCTTTACGGTACTAAAAGATAAACAACACCAAAAACATTCCGGATTACCGCATAAAGTTTATATACACATACATATTTCACTTCTTCAACTGGCTGCATAAAATGCTAGAGAACTTTTTAATAATTGTTAAATTTTTAGGTTTTGGTGGAGGTTATAATGATCGTGGTGTAGTGGAATACAAGGACCGTGAAGAATCTGATAGCGAATATGATGAATTTGGTCGATTAAAGAAAAAAAGGAAGAGCTCGTATAATATCGAGGAAAAATCTCAAAAAGTTAAAAAATATATCGATGAGGAAGAAGACGATGAAGAGGATGACGGTGATGATGATGACTTAGGTAAATACAAACTATTTAGTGATGATGAGGAAGAAATTATAACAACTAAGAAAAATAACGAAAGCCCAAAGAATTCTCCGAATAGAATGGAAATTTCATCTAATAATAGACGTTCGAGATCAAAGAATCGTTCTGATATAAGACGCCGACAATCATATTCTGCATCTAGCGGATCTTCTTCCTCTACTTCCAGTTCATCTTCATATTCTTCGTCGTCCTCAACATCTTCATCCTCTTCTTCTAGATCATCGTTATCCCGACATTCAAAACCTCATCTTCACCGTAGTTCACGTTCTCACAGTCCTAACCAACAAACATCTAAAAAACAAAGATCTTTATCCAGAGATAATAAAAATCGTTCCCGCAGTCAGGGTAAAAAGGAAAGATCTTCCTCTAAGGATAGAAATAATAAAAAACGTTCAATCAGTCAAAGTCGCCAAACATTACAATCTAAAAAACAAAAATCTTCCTCTAAAGATCGAGACAATAGAAAACGTTCTCGCAGCCGTAGTCGACAAACATCACAAACTTATGAACAAAGATCTTCCTCTAGAGATAGAGGTAATAAAGAACGTTCTAACAGTACATTAAAAATATCAACTATAAAAACAGAACGTCGTACGGATTATTCATCAAAATCTCCTTCAAAGTCTCGCAGTTCTCGTTCTCCATCGTCTAAACATGTCAGTCGTAATTCAAGTTCATCTAGAAAGTTTTCGCGATCACCACGATCTTACCGTAAACGGTCTCGATCTTTGACTCCTAAACGTAGGCGTTAACTGTTCAAAAAGTGAAAGCAAATTGCAAGTAGTGAATGAATATAATCTGGCTAGTGATGGAAATCAATAGATTTGGTTAAAATTATTAACATATGAATAGTAAAAAAGAAGAATAATATCGTTTTCTGCTTTAGTTAAATGAACTACTTTGACCCTGTGTTAGATGGCTAAATAATTTCTTAACCAAATCAAAATCGATTTAAAGTCTCTTTAAAAAGTATTTTCAAATTTCATATAAATTTGGAAGCTGTATTTAGTTTATATAGTATTTAGCCACTTTGCACCTACCCATTACACATTTTTAAATGAAAAGTAATACATTTTCAATGTAATCGATTTAAATTCGATTGATTTCCATCACAATGCAGAATATGAAATTTATTAAACAATGTTCTTTGTGTATTGAGATAAAGTCCATACATTATTCCAAACATTTTATTCTTAAAAGCAAGTAAATGAAATGATGTCAAAAGCTTTTATTAAAGCTCTTGTTCAAAATAACTATTTTTTGTTTTAACCATAAGCATTTAATCTAACTAAACAAATGCGAAATTAATAAATTCTGTTATAGGAAAACCTTCTTTTGTTCTCAATAAATAAATTTAACTGCAGCAAGCAATATTTTAAATTGTTTGAAAAAACGAATTAGACACATCTTTAGAAGTGGGTAAAAAAATCGTCTAAATCATTTATGTATTTTTTTTTTTAATTTTCTGTTTTAGCTGCAGCTATAGTTTCTAAATAATTTTAATTCTTCCAATTTCTTTTTATGCTCCTCTATCTCTTCCACCGTTACCGTAACTGGTATATCTAAATCGATTTGTTCCTGACGCACAAACTTCATTTTCTCTATAGCTTCCTCTAAAAATGGTATCTGTTGTTCTTCTAAAGTTTTACGATATTCCGCTAGCCTTTCCTGTTTCACATTTTCACAATGAATATCGGTTAACTTTTGCAAAGATTCTTTGCGTGTAATCCAATGGAATTTAACTGGTGGTGGTTTGTACACCAAATCCAATTTCTCTAAAATCCATTCGAAACGTCTATAATCCCAACGTCTCAAATATTTTAGGAATTTTTTACGTTTATCTATCATTTCTTTAAGAAATACTTTACGTTTCTTGTTACGGGGATTTTCTAGCATATATTGCTGATTGCGTCGAATGACGGCGGTCATAGCAGCCACTTGAAATAGAAAAGCAATTTGATAAAAAGATTCTTAACATTCAGTTATTTTACTTACATTTTGCTTCCATTGAACAAAAATCCAAAGGATGTCTTTGCACTTCTCTAACCATTTTTTCGCGGTAGTAGTCTGTGGTGCGGTAATTGCGATTATTTTGCAATTCAAATAATGATCTTACCGTGTCACTAGCCCTAAAATAGTAATCATTGATTTACGAATATTTAGATGTATACTTATAAAGAATCTTACGTTTCCAACTCTTTAGATATATCAAAACCCCTCAATAACTCTTTGCTGGGAACGGGTGGTAACTTGCCGCAATCTCCACTTTTTGCTGGATCGATAGATAGGATTTTTTCTGGTCTTACCCATTTTATTTTTAAATCCGACTTAAAGGCGTATTGACGCAAAAACTGGCGGTTTGTTATTAAAGAGACGGTACGCAAAACCGATGTTATATTCATTTTTTAAATTAATTTTTGAAGAAAAAAAAAATGATAAAAATTCCACCGAGGTTATGTCATACGCAGCTGATGAAAATTAAAGAGATGCCAAATCGGCAGAAAAAAATTGTTAGCCACGATTTAAAAATGTGGTTATTTTTTATTTATAAACGCCTTCACACACAAATCCATTAGCTTGTTTGTGATTTTTGGTGATGGTGATTAACGTGTAAATAAACAAAAAGCACTGGTTTATTTGATCATCTCCATGGGCCTTAGACGATTAATCATGCTGTACAACATGTCCAGCATTTGATAATGTAAAAAATTATTTGATGGCCATTACAAAAACAAATAGATGGAGTGATCAAGCCGCTTAAGTCATGCACCGTTGTCACATGCAATTAGTGTATACGTGCTGTCAACAGAAAACAATAAAAGTTTTTGAGAGGCTACACTGTACAGTGCAAGTTCATTTTTTAAATGTTAACAGGAGAAGTGCTCCAAATTGGCTGTGTTAACTGAATTACAGTAATGCCAACTATTTAACACTCTGCGGTACCTAGAGATATATACCATGTTATTATATTTCCTTTATAAAAACGTAAAAATGGCGACTTTATATCATTTCTAATTATGGTTCTTATATATGTGCTTGTTTAATATAAAACACGTTCTAAAATGTTAAAAAAAATAATCAGAATGTGCTTAAAAACCCTTTTTTCCTATTAAAAAATCACAGATACTGAGAAGCTTTTTTTATAGAAAACACCTCAAAATCCTGGTGTTTTCACTCTAGGTGTTTTTCTAGGGTAACTGTTAAATCTCTAAAATTCTGAAAATTCTACAATTCCATCTGTCGTATTTTTTATTACTACTATTTTTTCTGAAAATCTTCAGATTTAATTTTTTTTTTAAATATAAAAAATGTTTGAATTTTGGGGGTTCGTCAACCAGTAATAATGCTTTAGGGGTCCGAGAAGTGACTGTTATAGATGTATCAACTGTCAAAAATTCACTTGATTCAATATTTCATTGCAAGCTGAGGCGCAAGTAGCATAAGCGTGACTTTTGTAGTAAACAATTATTAATGTATCTAGTTTTTTTCACTTGCATGTGGCAACGGCGGCTCAGTCAGTCCGTAACTCGATTTACACACAGCAATTTTCTTTTGAACTTGCACTCGTGTCCACACTGCGAAAGTATATTGCAATTTTAGTATCTTTTACATATAAAAAAAGTACGAATTAGAAAACACAAGAGAATTTCGAGTACAACCAAGTCTGTACCCCTTTTAAGCAATTAATAAATGCTTGATGTAAAGCGAGACTAGAAATGTTTTCGGGATTAAGAGCTAACTATATTATACTTTTGCTAGCTTAAGCAAATGTGCGAATACATGTAATCAAATGTGTATGACAATATTGTACTTCACAGGGTATACATTGTGTTGTACTTAACAAACTTTTCGTTAAGTTTCGTCAAGTGTCATTTGCTTAAGCAAACAGTGAAACTGACCGCACTTTACTTAAGGATACATGTGTTTTTAAAAAAACTGTTTATGAAAAAAAAAACAAACAGCAATGTACGCGGAAAATATTTTTATAGAAAACTAGCTGACCCGGCAAACGTTGTTCTGCCTAGGAATAGGATTACATTATTATCTAGGTAGCTCGCACAAAGTTTGAATATTCTCACAATAATAGTACCCCAGATATGCAATAATAAATTTGTACTTCGTATGGGAGGTGCCACGCCCATTGCTTGGATCCCCCATATTTTTTGGAAGATTATGAATATTATTATCAAAGAAGCTCACACAAAGTTTGAAGACTCCCACTTTAATAGTACCCCAGATATGCAATAATGAATGTTTTCTTCGTATGGGAGGTGCCACGCCCATTGCTTGGATGGCACTCATTTTTTTGGGAGATTATGAGTATTATTATAAAAAAAGCTCACACAAAGTTTGAAGACTCCCACTGTAACAGTACTCCAGATATACAAAAATACATTTTTACTTCGTATGGGAGGTGCCACGCCCATTGTACCCATATAGGTCAATTGTGAATCTAAACCATTCAGGGATCAAATAAAACAGACACAACAAATTTCATCGAAATCGGCCCAGCCGTTAAGGAGGAGTGCAGTCACTAACACACGTACAGGAGAATTATATATATAAAGATTTAATTGAAAATGTTACAAAACAAACGTGCATGTATAACAAAAGGGGTGGGTTTTGTATTTGTTTTTCGATTAAGATGCAAGCACTGTTGCATTTTTCAGTACTTTTTTATTTATGTTTTCATTTGTTTCTTTAAATTATTTAAAATTAATATAGATTTACTCGTTAATTGTTAAATATTTATAAATTGAACACATTAAATAATATTTTTCGAAAAGACACATATATATTGGAAATATAAGAAGAAAACAGTTTTTGCAAAAGTACAAATATTTGCAACTAAGTGTAGTAAGTATTTAAGTTTAAAAAGTACATTGTAGCCACCAAAAAGTCTTCAATAAGTTGATTAAGCATTTGACAGACTTTTCGTTGATTTTTGACAGTAGCTTATGTTAGCAAAAGTAAAATGTAGTTAGCCCTTTACTCTATACAAAGTTTTGTATACAAATCTGGCAGCATTCAATAAAATGTTAACCAAAATACTATAATTTAATTTTGACAACTTGCTATAAAACAGCAGGTTATTTTTTCTAAATTAAGAAATTTTAAAAGATTTTTAATTAAAAAAACCATTAAAATGTTAAAAATTACGAAATCCTCTGCGCAACTTATTACCAAAAGTTTAAGTAAATACATTTTTAAAAATTTAGCTTAAAAACGATAGATGTAAATACTTATTTAACCCCAAAAATATAGATCGCAATGTCTCGTGCACGGCAAAATTGCAATTGGATCAAAAATGGCGTGAAAAGAATGGCTTGCCGGCCAATCCAAATGAATTTGGACCACTTACCAATTTACCCGACTACACGTTTTTAGATGGACGTCCCACACCAATTGGGGTAAGTTACAATTAAACTTATAAAACAATAATTTTAAAACAATCCCTTTGTTTTTCAGTCCAATCTGCAGCAACGCTTAACAAAACAAAAGGACATTGCTGCTAAAATTGTATCAATGATTCAGGAATTAGATATTGCTAAACAACGTTATAAAAAATTACCGGAACAGCAACAATTGGAAAGACAAACGATTATGCAAGCCAAATTGAAACCAAAGGGTAAACTTTTACTCGAAAAGAAACAAAAAATCAAATAAAAAATCTGAGATTTCAGTCGTATAATTCGTCGTTAAATGTTAAAACTTAATAAAAGTAATTGAATTTTGATAAATTTTCTTTAAATTGGCTTAACATTCGTTTACAATTTTGATAAAACAGCCTTTGCTTATATTACCCAGCATTTACACAAATCCATTTATGTTGAAAAAATTTGTACAATAGAACCGGAAACGAGTCATAAACACGGTGTCAACTCCGTTCTTTACACGACATTACGGTCCGTCATTGACGAACTTTCTAGGGTCACAACACCACTTTTGGCACTACCTATCCGTCCGTAAACAGTCAGTCATTGACGGTATTTCAACGGATTGGAATCAGTTTAATGTTAATTGATACTACTACTAACTAAATAAAAAAAAAAAAAATATCAGTTTTCTAGAAAATGGTACGTAAACGAAGTTGGATTCCGTTTATGACGAACCAAATTATAACAGTTATTTTGGGTTATCATTGGCTTTAAATAATTAAAGCGTAAGTTTTCATCGCTTTAAAATCATTCAAAATTGGTACCCTGTTTTCTCGTATAATTTTTGTAAATGTCAAAAGCTAAACAGTTTGCTTTCACTAATCCGTGTGCATGAAATATCAACCAAATAGTCTTGTTATGTAATGTCTGTGCACAGAGGGACCAAATTCACTCTGCAGTGTGGATAACTCCATAATTGTGAATGGGCTTTATATCTTTAGGCAATCTCATCAAAATTTATTGAAATACAATTTTATTACTAACAAATTACGTCTTACACTTATTCTTCCATTTGGTCGGGTATTTCAGAATCTTCTATATCTTTTGTCGCTGGTATATATACTTTAAAGGAAAATTTCGATTTAACAAAAGAACCAGTATTCAAGACCGTACAACCATGTTGTGAAGTAGAAAAACCTTGACATGAATCACCGACAACAATTAAATCTGGTAATGGATATAACCACATAGCTGCATCATAATCCCAATGTATGGGCATGGCTATAGGATGTATGGGAGTCAGATGTCCTTGACATACTAAAGTTCGAGCATAATGTTGTTCAATTTTCGAAGTATCCGGAGGAAATTGTAAAGTGTTACGACAAAATTTTGCCATTAAATCGAGCCGACAGACAACAATTTGTTGAGTACAATATTGCAAACGGCAAGGATTGGTGGCCAAATTTGCACGAGGCCATAGCTTAAGCAAACCAGTTGCTATAGTTTTGGGTATTGGCGAACGTGGAAAAATATTGGGGTCCGTGGGATCTTCACAGGAGGGTATAAGTATGAGTTCAGTTTGTTTTTTTAACTGTTCACAGCCATTGGCTAATGCTCCCAAAGCATTCAGATGATTTTTTAATGAATGATGTTGTCTCTCACTGACAGCAAAAGGTCCCATTAAAACTATGGCCACTGGAGGACAAGAATCATAGCCTACAAATAACATTCTTAATTTTTCCATGACTACGGGCATATCCAGTCTAACATCTGCTAAGAACACTATAGTAGCTTCGGTATTTGTGCGTTCCAATTCTTGTAGTCTGGTAGAATACTTTAACAGTTTAGTAGATTCACCACCCCAACTGTTCTGGGTGCCAAAAAAAGCCCGACTACTGACCGCTGGTTCAGCTGGTGGGAACCCCAACCCATCCACTGAAATGAAAATAATAAATTTGTAAATATTCTTATAAGATCCATGTTGCTTAATTTTTACCTTTTAAAACTTCACCATTATAGGAACCCTCAGCCAAAACAAAACAGCCTTCACAAAAGAAACCAGCATGAAATCGGGCAGCACTCAAATCAAGTTCTACACTGCCCGTGGGATCTTCTATATAAAATTTACCCTCCTTCAATTGGGTTAATAAGCCCAAGACTACAGCTTCCTCTACCGCCGAAGTTGACAAAAGGTTTTCGCAATACAATAATTTAAATTTTTTTGCTCTCGATTCAGCTGAAACCCCATTTTCTATAACAGCTGGAGCAAAGAGCTCATGTCTTAAAGTCTTTTGCAGTAACATTTCATATCTTTGCTTTAGTTGTCCCGATTTCATTGTTGGTTCAGCCAAAATACTACGATGTTTATGTTGCAATTCAAATTTTTTACTTTGCTTATTATAGTTATAACGTGGTACCTCAAAGGCATTTATAACTGCAAATACGGTTTCGCCCTCATCCAAACCTACACGATTAATTTCATTAATGGCCTTTTCTAACGCAGCCCGTTCTACATGTGGCGAACTTAAGCGTTGACTTTGTAGATTTTCTGTTATTATTGTTAGCCATTTATCGCGTTCATCTTCTTCGAAAGGAAGCAATTGCTCAGCTAGAAATATACTGTTCTCGGATCTTATTAGGAAACCACTTAATCTAAAAGAAGTGGTTATTTTCTTTTTTAATTTTGCTAAATCGGTCATGGTTTTTGAGTTGTTTATAATTTTTTACAAAGTTAGAAAAGCAACAAAAAAATGTAAATAAACAAAGTGAATTTTGCACAGAAATGTCAAAATTTTGCGCCAAAATTATAAAGCAGAGCTACCAGCCTGATGAAAATTCAGCTTTCGGCCAAAGAGATTAGATCAACAAAGGAAACCGTTTTGGTTTCCAGGGAAAATGTGTTACTACTCGGTACTTTTTTTCCAATGTATTTTATAGGTAAAATTCCATACAAACTTTGAAAAAAAACTAAAGACTTTAAAAAACTACTGTATTATTGTAGTAGTGTAAATTATTATTTTTTTTTTCTAATCCTTTTCATATCATCTATGTTTTGATGTTTTTTTTTTTTTGGCAAAATTCGACTTAATTCATCAACATACCAAGAGACATTTTTACGTACGGATTCATGAATCCGGCTTCTACTGTACGTTTACGGTCCGTAAATATAAAGCCGTCACTTTATGGACCGTATAATTCGTTTTGGTGCATCCGATTCTGTACCGTCCAATACGGACTTTCTCAATGTTTATCAGTTTTTTTGCTTTTGAATTCGCGTTGGTCTCAAAAACGAATAATTTAGTAATTCTGTGACCATTATACGGCTCATGCGCTAAAGTTTAGAAAAGCAGACGCATATTTTAGGTCTGTACAAGGTAATTTTGGGTAAAGTCTGGTAAAATGAGAGTAAGCAAAAAATTCTCTCACAAAACAATAAGTTAGAAAAACAGATGCATATTTTAGGTCTATACCAGGGATGGAAAACATGGTACAATCGTACTTTTTTTGGTACATTTTTACCTTGGTTGGTACCGTGGTGCTACCGCGGCTCATTTAGTACAATTTGAAATTTTTTAAAATTTTCAGCTTATAACTTGATAAAACAACATAACATAAAATCGACTTTTTTTAAAAGCAGCTTTAAATTAAAAACTTGTTTTTATTTATTCAGCTACTATAGTAAAAATAAAGTCAGTTTTAAGTTAAACCGGCTCTAAATTGGTGTCACATCAAATGTACCAAATGTTTCCATACACATTGTACTAAAATATTCGGAAGTGGCAACATTGACCGCTGATTTTGAATTACCTCTCAAAACAAAAAAAAGAAAAAAGTCTATTATTGTTAAAAAGCTAAAATCCTGAAAAGGTTAAATTGCCCTCCAAGGGAGGCGGAAAACCAGAAAAAAAGGTGTGACATACAAATTAGAGTAAAATTTTACAAAGTTTTGTGGGAATTATACCACTACATAAAATTAACGATAAATATTGTTTCACCCGGTCAATTTAAATTTTTTTAAGTCTTTTTAGTGTCTAAGCAAATTGTTAAAAAAAAAGCGGAAAAAATTTTGGTACGTGAGGATCGAAAAAGTACAATTTGTTTGTCTGGTTGGTACAATAACAGAAAACATATTTTCCATCCCTGCTGCGAACGCACAAAACCACATTTCATACTCAAAAATAAACGTCAAATTTATTTATATTAAAAAACAGCTAAAATTATAAATATGTTTGAAATAGAAAATAACTATTAACATTTACAAATGTATTTTTCATTATAAAGAAGAGAAAGTTCTTTATAGTAAATTTTTTATTTAATTTTAACTTTTTCACAAAAAAAAAAAAATATATATATAATGTAATTAAAAACACCCCAACACCAGATTTAAATAGTTTATGAAAATTCGTGGCATAAACTAGAGTTAGAAATCCTTAAAAATCTGATTTCTTTAAAGAACGAATGCCAAGAAAATTCTCTCTACTTTAGTTAGTGGAAACGTGCCAGTGCACATAAAGGAATTCCAACAAAGTAGTAGAAAATAAAAAGGTCTTGTTATTTTCAATTTAAAATTAACTGGACCATTTTTACTGTGGGCTTATGTTTGTGCAAGATTATTTTAAAATGTTATAAAATAATAATAATGTAAATAAAACTTGAAGAAAATTTTGTTTTTATATTAAAAACTAAATAAACTTTATTTAAAAATCAACTTTTATAATTTTCTTCTTTAAAAAAAATTACATATGTATGAAATAAAGTTTTTAAAGTTGGTTCATGTAAACCAATATATGTGACACCCTACATCAAGTATAATTAGGGTAAAATTTCGGGAAGGGTCCTGAGACTTTTTTATGAACAAGGCGGAATTCTCCCAAAAGTTTAGTAAGTCAAATACCGGGAAAGTGCGTTTATTTAAGGAATAGGCCCAAATATAGCTAGGTCCCATATAGCTAGGTTTTGGGTATCTTAATACCATTTAAGACCAATTCAGAAAGGATCTTTCTATGGAAAGTAGATCTAAATATTGACCTATTCTACCAATATGTGCCAAATTTAATACAAATATCGGACATATTTCATCCACACATCGGACATGGTTAACCCATATTTTCCTGAATTCTTTATTATCCTACAACGCCCTCTATCGGATATATTTGTAACAAAAGTGGGAACATTAACTGGCTAATTTTTCCCTTATTTCCAATTGTCGTAATCAAGATTTGTTTTTTTAAATCTTATAACTAAAATTTAAAGGATTCTTTTATTTTTTTAAAATTTTTTTTTTTAAATTAAAAAAAAAAAATGCGACATAAAAATTTTGAAATCAATTTGTATAATTTTTTGGTGTTTACAAACATCAGCACCGTATTGAATACAGTATTTAATTTTTAATCCATTTAAATGTTAAATTTTTTTCTAAAATTTTATATTTTGAAAATTAAAATTTTATTATTTTCCAATAAAAAATTCTTATATTCAAAAAATCATTTATTATAAAAAAAACCTCAGATTTCTATGACTTTTTCCAATTAAAAAATTCTCTGAGGAATTTTACATAAAGAAAAACTCCTAAATTCTATGAACTTTTTCCTTTAAGAAATCTACCATATTCCAAGAAATTTTCCTATAAAAACCATCAGCGTCTGAGAGGCTTTTTCTTTGGAAAAAATATTCAGTCTTGAAAAACACAAATATTTTTTAGAGAAAATATTTTCCAAACTATTGATTTCCGAAGGCTTTTCTGTGCATGGAAAATTTTCTTTAGAAAAAGGTATTCAAAATCAAAGGAATTTTCTATAGAAAAAAGATAGGGTTAGGGATTGAAGGAAAAACTTCTCATTTGTTTTTCAAAAATTGTACAAATTTGATAGTTTTTTTTTTAGAAAAATTCCTTAGAATCTGAGAAGTTTCCTACAGAAAAAAGTAGAGGTTTTCAGTAGGAAAGAGTTCTCAAAATCTTAAGATCATCATTATGATTTTGAGAACTTTTTTCAAAAGAAAGCTTCTCATTTTTGAAGTACATTTTCCTATATAAAATACCTTACATTTTGGAATATTTTTCCTTTGCAAAAAACCATCGGATTTTAAAAACTATTTGTTATGAGATATAATAAATAAATTATAATTTTTAGATTTTAGGGACTTTCTTTATGGAAATCAAAAGTATTTTTTTTAAGAGAAAGTGCTGAGAATCAGAAAGTTTTCCAATAGTAAAAACTTTTCAGATTCTGAGGGTTTTATTGTAGAAAAAAATTCCCAAAATCTGATGTTTTTTCTTTGTGAAAAGTCAGCAAAATCTTTGGCTTTTCGATAGGAAAAACTCTGTAGAGTCTGAAGGAAAACTATGGAAAAAAGTCCAAAAAGCCTGAGGGTTTTATGAAATAAGCACAACCAAAAATTTTGTGCTAAATACAAAATAAAGCTACGGTCACATTGGGCAAATATTTTCCGCAAAAATGTTTGAACATATTTGCCCAAAATTTTGTCAAAGCAATATAGAGATTATTTTGTGGTCACACTACACACATTTATTTGCCTCTTTTTGTTTGATCAAACAACTTTCAAATAGTGGAAAACAAAAATGAGGAAAACATGTTTGCCCTATGGTCACACTTGAACAAATATTTGACAATAAAAATTGTTTGATCAAACTATAATAAAACATAGATTTATTTTCTCAAAAATTAAAAACTATAAAAACTTAAAATCTGATAAAGGACGATACAAGTTTTTTTGAGTTGTGCTTTGAAGCAGTATCGGTACTTATTGAAGAGGAGGAAAACGTTAAAAAGAAGTTTTGGCAAAAGTTTACTTTTTCGGACACCCTCAAAAAAATATAAAAATATCACCCCCTCGGGAATTAAAAAAAAAAATCTCTATGGGGTTAAGTGTGTCGGGCCTCTGTGACCCGCTAGGTTCAAAAAGCAACAAAACACACCGAAAATCGTAAGTGTGACGGCTTTTATTAAAGAAAATTTCCTCACGATTCCCAACATGCATTTCGTTTAAGATCCGGGAAATAGAATTACGGAATTAAGATATGACCTCCTCTGGAATGAAAAAAATATTTTTTTTTTAATCTTTACATAGTAATAGGTTGTATATCAAACGCTGAAGTTTTTTTAGCAAACATTTTTAAGTAACTGGGTAATATACATAAAATGATTTTTTCTTTGTATCTATTATAGTGTACATACAATTGCATACGATTTTTAAAATAACATATGTTTTTAAAAATGTTTGGATTTTGTTTAGTTTGCTTCTAATTAAGTTGGTCATAATATTTTTTAATTTGATGAGAAATTTTCTATTTGATTTTGTTGATTGTCTCAAAAGCATACGATGTTACTTGCAAAAAAACAGATTTTTAAAATTTGGAAAATTGGTCTGTCAAAAATTAAGTTAACCGAATGAAAGTGATTTAATAAAATTAACTTTAATAAAAAAATTTACAAAAGTTTTAAAATTCATCTCACTTTGTTCTTTAGAACCCTTATTTTTTAGATTTTAAATCAAAGTATTTTTTTTTAAGTTCAGATAAGTTTTAAAAAAATTTTATTAAACCCCTCTAAAACTTTTATAAATATTAGTTTTTCCAATTATTCGACACTGACGGTTAGCCGGTTAGGGCATTATTCGAAAAATGAAGAAAATTGATTAATCGGTTATCCGGTTATTAATCGATTAATGTAATATAAATGTTTTTATTTTATCAATAAAAATACAAAGAGCTGCTTTTTGTAAAATACCTAGTTAAGTTTAAAGTATTCCGAAGAAATATTGCCATAGAATCTTGGTATTTTTTGGCAGAAAATATTGTCAGACATGATCAGTGGAAATAAACCCTAAAGCCTAAAACTGATAAATTTAGTGTAGCCAGTCTATAGCCGCTAGGTAAAATTGAATACAGAAAATTTTCCTAATAAACAAAAGCAGCTTTCAAACAAAATTCAATAAGAAGTTCTTAAAAATATTATACAGGTTTTGCGAAATTCACGAACTAAGTTTGACAGCTCTCCCACTGTTCACTGGCAATTTCACTATTTGTTTTGGGCTTTAGAGTTAAAGATGTTTTTTGGTAAAAAAAGTTATGAAAATCTGCGTGTTTCTATATTTAAAATATCCAAGTTTGATTTTTGCACAAAAAGCAATTAAGTCGAAAAATTTCCAAGAATATTGTAGTTATTAAAACGCAAATTCATTTTGATCTTCATCTAGTGATGCGAATAGGCGAATTCTTAAATATTTTTGACAACACTATCTTCTTTTTAAGTTTAAATTATTTGTTTTGACATTAACCAAAATAGAGCCAAATAATCGATGAATCGGGTAATTTATTAACCGAATTGGAAACACTAATAAATATACAAGTTTCAAACAAATAAAATCATTTCAGTTTTAGGATTTTAGATATTTATACGATTTTTCTTAGATTTTAATGATTTAAGTATTAATATTTGACAAAACTGTTGAAACGGCTGTTATTTGACATTGTTTGCTCTTACAAACATTTTGTAAGATCAAATAATTGTTTGCCCTAAAATGAGGAAAATATTTGCCCTTTAGTGTTCACACTATGTTCACATTAGGCACATTTTTGTTTGATGGCAAATAATTTTATTTTCCCAAAATCAGCTGTTTTGTTGTTTGCCCCTCAAAAATATTTTGTGGTCAGACTACGGCAAACAAATATTTGACGGTTTTCGTCAAATATTTGCCTAATGTGACCGTACCTTAAGCAATATTAAAATTCGACTGTTACTATTGTCTTAGTTTTTAATCAACTAACTGATTGGGTAAGATATATACGGGGGAAAACATCCCAAGTGTACGAACTTTTAAAATCGATGCCCGAAAAGTAAAAAAAATTTCTTTTTTTATTCCAGATGTGACCCACATAATTTGTGTTTTATTTTTTAATAAAGTTAACTTAATCGGGACCCCAAAGTGATCTTAATTGGATCTAGAGGGAGCCACATTTTATGGATCATAAAAAATGCATTTTTAAAATGCACTTTCTTATTTCAGAGGGGGTCATATTTTTTGTTGTTTGATCAACGCCCGATAAAGTGAATTTCAGCCAAATGGCACGTATATTGAAAGTCCAAACATTTTTTTAATATTTTTTTTTAAAAAGATTAAAGAAAAAGCTATTTAAAACATTTGGAACAAAATTTTCTTACTACAATAGGGCCAAAAACAGGGCTGTTTGACGAAAATGTCAAGATTTTGTGTCATATCTAACCTATAGAACTCAACTTGGTGCAAGTTTCATCCCGATCCCAAGACATCGACTTTAAAAGTTCGCACACTGGACATATTTTCCTCCATATTTAATTGTTTTTTAACGTAATTCTGACTATCGAATTCTGATTAATAATTTCTATTTAATCAAAATTTTCAAACGTGACGTTACAAATTACTATAATCCAATTAAGCTTTTAAGCTGTTGTTCGTCGCGCAATCGAAAAAACTAATCAGATTCCCGTTCTCGATACGTGCCGTTGCTAGGATGTAGTTAGCTAACCCGACTCACCGGCCGATTATTCGCATGAGTTACTAGGAAATAGTTACCAATCGTACTTAGAACCGTTCTTCGTTTCACCATTTAACCCGACTCACCAGCTGATTATTCTCGTAAGTTACCTAGAAATAGTTAATTATCAGGTTGAGAAGCTTTTTTATTAAAACCCACTCACCTGCCGATTATTTTCGTGAATCACTTTCGGGTTACTTCGAACCATCTACGATAACATAACTTTATCCGAAGACTTTTAGACCCAAAACGCCCCTAATTAGAGGTGTTACCACAGCGCTAGGAGAAACTGTATATGACATACAATCGTCTTCTATCTCAACATCTATGGAGACGGTCGTACCGGTGATTAAAGGAAGTAGACCTCCTTTAACGAACTCACTGAGTTTTCCCTAGCAAAGCAGCAGTATATTTGGTTTTAAAACACAAAATATTTTATGTGACTGACTGTAAACATTGTATTCTTTTAAATAAAATTACGGTTTTATTTAAAACAAGTAAACAAGGCTTAGATTCGGCTGTGTCAAATCTTTCTCTCTCTCTCTCCACCAATATTCTTAGAAAAATGTTCTCTACTGTTTTTGTTACAAATAATATAAAAAACTTTTGAAGCAAAATTATGGTGGTGAAAAAAATTTTTTTAGGTAAAAAACTTTTTTTGATGCGAGAACAAATTTTTTGGGAAAAAAATTTTATGTCGTGAATAAAAATTTTAATGGTGAAAAAAATCTTTTGAGGTGAAAAATATTTGAGGTGAATACAAAATTATTTACCTCTAGGCGACTTATGAAAGAATATATTATGTACCAGTCGCTACTATGAAATTGTACTAAAAAACAAATAAAAAAGGCTTAAATTCGGCTGAGCCGAATCTCTGAATACCCTCACCAATATTCAAAAAAATGTTCTACAGTTTTTGATACAAATATTTTAAAAAACCTTTGAAGCAGAATTATAGTGGTGAAATAACTTTAGTGTATGCGAAAAGAAATTTTTTGTTAAACAAAATTTTGAGGCGTAAAAATTTTTTGAGGTAAAAAAAATTTTTTTGAGGTAAAAAAAAATTTTTGCGGTGGAAAAAATCTTTTGAGATGAATACAAAATATTATTTTCTTATATTTACCTGGTGAAAAAATATGAGAAAATATATTATGCACCAGTCGCTACTATGAAATTGTACTAAAATACACCAATTTGTATCTTCACATTTTCACTCATAACTTTTTTTACCGCTGGACCGATTTTGTTGATTTTCAATACCAAACTGCTCGAGAGGATATCCAATCAAAATAGGCACCCCCGCTTGCGTCTTCGCGTACTGATCGCCGCTTCAACAGACAGACGTACAGAAGGACATCGCTAAATCTACTTAAAATTGCATAAGGATCACGAATATATATTCTTTATGGGGTCTTAGACTTATACTTCGACATGTTACAAAGGGAATGACAAACTGATATATAAGGTATTTGGTGGAGGGTATACAAATATGGTGCCGTATGGTGCCGTAGGCAATAAGGCCATATGGCCATATGACATTATGACAGCATTAAGAAATAATGACATATGGCTTTATTTCCAACGGAGAAGTGAAATAAAGCCATTATGGCATTATTGCACCTATGATAATTTTTTGTGAAATATTTTTGTAGTGTATTTGATTTCTCTAAATTACAATAAGTTCAGTTAACATGGAAATGTAAATCGATTTTTTAAAAATGTACGTGCCATCCTTGATAATGAATGGCACACAAATTGGGCACAATGCTTGGGAAGAAAAACTTGCTCATATAAACTAACGGTTCTTCGTGCATAGCCAGTCACCAGAAAACATAAACGGTTCAATATGTTGAAGAGCAGCAGTCAAAATGCAATACGGCGAGTAATTGCCGCACCGGCCTAGAAGGCAGCTCGCCGGCCCCCTTCCAACGCCTGTATGCCATACCTTTTTAACGCTTGACAATAACAACTCATTCTCTTGGCAATACATATGTAACTATTACAATTAATTGCATTTTACACTGGTATGGCATTTTTTCCACTTCAATTGACAAACGCATATGTCTTTATTTCACTCCTTCTGTGGAAATAAATCCATATGGCATTATTTCCCAATGCGGTGTGAAATAAGGTCATATGGCTTTATTGCCTATGGATTTATTACTCGGCACCTTCGTATTACCATTTCGTTTTTCAAATTTTGTTTTCAAGCTAACTATTATTATTTATGCCAATCCTGTACTATAATTATAAGATTATAAGTTTTGTTGTACGGAATATTCAAATAAAATAAATATTCAAATAAATAAAATAAAATAAAACGAGTAAGAGCGGCTAAATTCGGTTATGCCGAGTCTTATATACCCTTCACCATGGTTGGGAAGAAACTGAAGTTTATATATGAACATATATGGAATGGGCAGATTTATATACGGACGCCTTTTAGAGAAAATTAACCATTTAGCTTGGTGATAAAACTTGGACTCGCGAAGAATTATGGTTCCAGAAAACAGGTATTAAAAAACAATTTATGTTTTGGGCATAACTTTTTTGTATCTGAACCGATATTTCCGAGTTTTTTAACAAATATGTTATACTAAAGGTTTTAGATTTTTTGCTATATAAGACGTATCCATAGGCCATAATACAGCTCTAAAATTTTAGTTTTTATAAAAATTGTATGTTTTTAGCCCATTTATGGAGTATTTAATTACGGTCTTACCTATCCCAAGATAAAAAGTAATCTATTTTGTGCCACACCCAATTCACAGATCCCGCCCACATTTGGTCAGATGTTGTGTAATGATAACCAAGATGCTCGTACCTTATTTTGAAACTTTTCCTCTTTCCGTTCTTCAAATGTACAGAAAAACTAACCGAAATCGTTAAGTCAATTGTGCTGTACGTATTTGTTATGTTAACAAAAAAAAAAAATAAAAAAGTCTTAATAATAAATGTAAAAAAAAATTGTACAAAACAATTTGAATAGACGGGGTTCGATCGCGCGACTAAAAGAAAAAACTATTTATGACAAAGCACTTAGACCACTGAGCCATTGAAGGACATACTCAATCATCGTTAATAAAAGTAAATAACAGTTTTCGTTTAAAACTAATTTGTTTGGTTTTAGATAAATCTTTGTATGTGTTTGTTGTTTGTGTATAAAATGTGAAGAGGTGAAAGAAAAGAAGTTCAACAAATAAAATAAAACAGAACAGCAACCAAAAACATAATGCCAATCAGTGTTGCCATATTATTCTTTTTTCAAAAATCTTTTTAGTTGTAAAAAAAACTATTTTCGACCAAAAAAATATTTTTTTACAAAACGCTAAAAGAAATCACTAGAACTGCATATGTTTTATTTCTACAAAAACGTTTGATTTAGCTGGCAAATTTGCATTTGGGATTTTATTTTGCTTTTTATTTCTTTAGCTTCATTTTAAAAATTTAAAGGAAAATAGTTTATAATTTTTTTTTTCTAAATTATTATAAGTTAGGACCTAAAATAGTTGCACTCAAAGGGAAATTATGTATAAAATTTTCTTAATATATGAGAAATAAAATGGTTTAAAAATCTTTTTATAAATTCTTTTAAATCGGAGCAAAAAATAGAAATAAAACTGCTTGTATTTTGTTTGTAACAGAGGGTTTTTTTTTTATAAAAATGTTGATGTTTTTAGCCTATTTATGGATTATTTAATTATTAATTTAAAATTTTATTTAAATTAATTATTTAATGTTAAAAAAAAAAACAAAAAACGTCTTAAGAATATATAAAAAAAAAAATTTTACAAAAAAGTTGAATAGACGGGCCAAAGAGAAAAAAAGTATTTGTGACATAGCGCTTAGACAACTCAGCCATTGAAGCTCATGCACAATCATCGTTAATAGAAATAAATAAATAGTTTTCGTTCAATAGAGATTTGTTTGGTTTTTATTTAAATGACAAATCTTGGTATTGGTTTGTTGTTTGCGTATAAAAGGTGAAGAGGTGAAAGAATAGAATTTCAACAAATGGATGTGTTTGTTATGCGTAATATTCAACCATCTTATAAAAACAAAGGGATTTTACGGAAAAAAGGTAGTCGTGGTTTTTTGCTAATATCTTAGCCATTTATCAACTGATCTGGCTGATTTTCAATAGCAAACAGAAATGGATCACATGTAACAGAAATATATAACAATTAAGTCCTCATCATGTCTGGGGTATTCGGAAAACCTATTTCAACACACAGACAGACAGACGGACAGACGGACATCGTTAAATCAACTTCGCTCTTCAATATTGTAGAAATTACAAACGGAATGACAAACTTTTATATACCCTTCCACCTGTGGTGAAAGGTATAAATTTACAGTAGTGGTGATTGTTTTCTTACCGAAATGTTTTCTGTGTGCGTATGGGTTACGTATGAGTGTTATTAATTACAGCCTTGAGAATAATAACACTCATACGCCACATACATACATATTTATATAAAAAAAAAAAAAAAAATAAGGAATAATCTACAGATTCTTCTCACTTAAAAATTGTATTTTATAATCCACGTGCCACTTGTACCACTTCTCTGTCGTTGCGTAGAATTTCATATTCTATAATAAACAATAATTTGTATAAATTAAAAATAAGAATTATTTATATATGTATTCCAGCAGCATCATTGTTCTTGATATTTGCACAGCAACTTGACCTTTAGCTTTAACCAGCATACAACACCCACAGCATTTGTACGCTTGTCGGGTATACCCAGTACACATTAACGTGTTCCTAATGGCTTGTCAATTCAAATACAAAATATTTTATTTTCTTTCTCGCTAAATACTTTTTTGGGAAATTAAAGTTGTCTCTCTTCATATTTTGCTCATTCACAAAGTGTTACAGAATTTTGTATTTAACATGCAACATCACAAAGCCAACATGAAAAGTTGTATCGTACATTCCGGGGATTTTCAGAAAACCAAAACATAAACATTAAACAACTCTTGCATTTGTTTGTTTGTTGCTAATTAGTATACATTCCATACATCTTGTATTTTAGCTAAATATACGTGATTTGATGTATTAGCAAAACATTGTGTTTTTGTGTACAAAAGAGGTTATGATGTGGTTGCCTTAAACATCGCTGACTTTTAGAAGCCTCATTATAAATTAAATTATTTACATTTAATCAAAAATATCAACATTGTCATATCGCAATGGTGCATATGTGAAATAAGTTAAGATTTTTTTTTTTTGTTAACAAAGCAATGATATTAATCATTTTGTCATCATTGTTTACCAATGATTTCTGTGGTGTTTGTTAGTAAGTATTTAAGTGATTTATAATTAGGCAATGTCATTGTTGTTTATTTCAAATTAGAGCAGTAGTTACATACTAAACATTATTCAGAAATGTAATTATATTTCGCAAGGATGTTTTATGTATTGTATTATTTTGGTCATATAAGGTGGATCAAAATGTAGCAGGAAGATGCTACGTATAACTTTTACAAATGACGGCAACTGTCACGTTATGTTTTAATATTTGTGAAGTAAAGAAATACAGAATATAAAGTCACGGATATATGTGAACAAGTATCAGACCCTGGAAGCTCTCGAAAAGAATATTCGACAACGAGAACTTATCGCCTGAAGTTCTCTCCAGAACGATGAAAAATACAGTAAAAATATATCAAATGCTCATTAACAATGGCGATATAAACTTCAAAAATTAATGGAAAAATATTTAAAGGTCCAAATATTTTATTTTAAATTATGTCGTTTTATTTTATAGATATATTAAAACAAAATCCGGTGAGTATTTTTGGATCACCCCAGATAAAATGCAAATTATAATAACAATCCGATAAATGGGAATTTATTCGCAACTCATTTCAAAACATATATGTAAAAATAGGAGTTTTAAAATTAGCAATTTTTTATTTAATAAAAGTTATACACACAGAAAATAAATTAATTGGAATTCCAACGAAACCTCCACAATTTTAGCATTATTCAATAAATTTAATTATAAATACTTAAAATCCATATCAGAATGGTTAAATTTTATTATGAACAGAAAATTTATAAAATTACTGTTATTGAGTCCACTCTAATAAATTTCTGTTGAAATTTACCCAACTTATATTAGGAAACTGAACTCCTACTATAAGTTGGGTAAATTTACTCTGTGTGCGTAAACGACAAAAAGTACACACATTATGCGTAAGTTGATACACACATAATTGGTAATTTTACATTGAAAGTGCGTAAAAATATTATAAATAATTCGCAAATTTACTAAAATTGTGCGTAAAAACCTATTTGAAGGGTAAATATACGCATACAATGCCTAAAACTGCATTTACAGGTTGGTTGAAAAGTTCCTGCGCTCACCAAGAGATGTCACTGCTATCTCCAAACTTTTTTTCTCAAGTTGGTATAACTGAACACATACAAAGTTGCAAGTCATTCTGTCAATTCTTTCTTTGTTTACAAGCGATTTGAAGTTGACGTGTCATTGATTTTTTTTTAAATATGGAAAAAATTAAATATCATGCAGTCATTAGATTCTTTGTTTTGAAGGGTTTAAAAGCAAAGAAAATTTATGAGCAATTGTTAGAAGTGTATAAGGAGTCCTCACCTTCAAAACCCACCGTTGAATTTTGGGCTGGTGAATTTAAACGTGGTCGTACCAGCCTGGAAGACGATCCATGCGAAAGACGACCAAAACCGGAACCACAGCAGAAATCATTGAGCCGGTACATAATATGGTTAGTGAAGATCCAAGTTCGACTATGCGTGAAATTGCTAATGCCATAGGCATCTCAGACGAACGAGTACTCCATATTTTACATGAAGAAGAATAAAACCGACTTCTTGCGTCGTTTTATAACTATGGTTGAGACTTGGATCTACCACCATGATCCTAAATTGAAACAAGAACGTTTACAGTGGACTGAAGCTGGTTGTTCAGCTCCAAAGCAGGTAAAGTCACAACGATCAGCAAAGAAGGTTATGGCATCAGTTTTTTTGGGATGCAAAAGGAATTTTGTTGATTGATTATCTTCAGAAAGGTAAAACAATCAACTCTGAATATTATTGCAGCCTTTTGGATCAGCTGGATGAAAAAATTTGTGAGAAAAGACCTTGTTTAAAGACGAAAAAAATCATTTTTCATCAAGACAATGCACCTGCTCACAAAAGTGTTTTGGCGATGGCTAAATTCAAAGAATTAAAGTACGAATTGCTTAAACATCCACCGTTTTCACCAGATTTGGCTCCCGTATTTTGCAGAGCTTCCGGAAAATAATTATAAGGATGGGATAAAATTATTGGAAGATCATTGGAACAAGTGTATAGAGCTTCTAGGAGATTATATTGAATAAAAATATATATTTCGTAACAAAAACAGTATTCTTTCATTTCGAGCGCAGGAACTTTTCAACCAACCTGTATATATGTGTAAAAGTATAAAAAACACATATTTTTACAAACGCAATGGTTTTAATTTAAGTGTACATAAACAATTTTTTAAAAAAAAATAAATTTATTTATTTTTTACATACATATGTTTTGATAATAACGAAAGATAAATATAATACATAATATATTCTGAATGGGCATATGCCATTTATGCAGTGAGGGTCATCTTTAAATTGAATTGTAGTATGCAACTTTATTGTATCGTCTTCTCCGTTTTAAAAAGCAACCTATCCAGTTATAAAGATTTTTATTTTAAAATGCATTTCACTTTTTTTGTATAGACGTTTAAGTGTTTTTGGAATTTGACCAAATATTTTAATATAAATTGTCACCAACATTATATTTACACACTTTTTTTATAATTTTGTAAAATTATTATTCGTTTTTAGCTTTTTTTATTTTTGTAATATTTTCCAATTTTAAAATGTCAAAATATTTATTACCATTATAAGATAGTATATTTATAAAATTTGTGTGTAAAATTTTAATTTAACACAAAGTGTTTAATTTTAAACTCATTATGTCTAATAATACTTTTTGTGTGTATTATTATATATGAAACTGAGTACAATATATTTTTACGCATTTTGTGTGTATATTTATCGACTTTACATAAAACTTTACCTATTTTATTGTAGTAAATTTACAAACATTTTTAAGAGTGTATACAAGTTAATAATGTCGATTTGGACAACAGATGGCATAACTATCACATATGGTTGGTGTCAATAATAACAAATATGGTATTTTGCAGAGTAAACATCTGTCATTATAATTCAGTATTCAATAGACGCCAAAGTCTAAACACTCATTTTTTTCAATTGCTAAAATAATTTCGAATTTTGTGCCTAAAAATGATGTTTTGCCGGGAAGTCTTATAACCTTCTCTCATTTGAAGAAAACGACTGCTGAAAGTTATCGATTGTTGGTAGAACCTTACACCAACTTAAAAAACTCGTGAACGATGGTTTGCGCGATTCAAAAGTGGTAATTTGGACACAAAAGACAAGGACAGGCCTGGTTAGCCGAAAATGTTTGAAGATGAGAAATTGGAAACATAACTCGACGAAGATTGTTGTCAAACGCAAGAAGAACTTGCATTATCATTCGGAGTCACACAACCAGCCATTCCCTACGTTTAAAAGCATTGGGATTCATTCAAAAACAAGGAAATTGGTTCTTATATGAATTGAAGCCGAGAGACGTTGAAAGGCGATTTTGTATATCGGAAATGCCGCTTGAACGCTACAAAAAGAAGTAATTTTTGCATTGTATTGTTACTGATGATGAAAAATGGATACATTACGGTAACCCCAAGCGCAAAAAATCATATGTGAAGCCCGACCAACCAGCCAAATCAACACCGCAGCCGAATATCCATGGCGCCAAGGTAATGCTCTGTATTTGGTGGTATCAGAAGGGTGTTTTGTATTATGAGCTGTTAAAAAACACAAATTATTTAGGAAATTATTGTCATTTCTTTTTATTATGATAATATGGTACGGTTCAATTATGTATGGAACAAAATATCGGCCAAACCGGCGCCGCGACCTCGGCGGCACACCTCCATCCGATGGTCCAAATTTTCGATAACGCAGAGGCATAATTGAGGTTCTATGCCGATAATGTGCCGAATTATCTCATCCTTTAGCTCTTGAATTGTTACTGGCTTATCGACGTACACCTTTTCTTTCAAATAACCCCAAAGATAGAAGTCCAACGGTGTCAAATCACATTATCTTGGAGGCCAATTGACATCGTCACCACGTGAGATAACACGGCCATTGAATTTGTCGCGCAAAAGAGCCATTGTTTTGTTAGCTGTGTGGCAAGTGGCACCGTGCTGTTGAAACCACATATTGTCTAGGGTCATATCCTCAATTCCTGGTCACAATAAGTTTATTATCATCTCGCGATAGCGAACACCATTCACGGTAAATGCTTGGCCGACCTCATGACACACTATCGCAAACAACAGAAATGTTTTCCGCAGAACAAACTGGGCGAGCTTGCACCGGTGTTTTCACAGACTCGGTTTGCTACAATTCTCCCGATTGTGGACACATTTGGTCGATTATGCTGACCAAAAAAAAATCACGAAGTGCACGAAATGCATTTTGATTTTAACGCCCATTTTCATAATAAGCCTGAATAACTTTAACGCGTTGCCTGATTGTATATCTTTCCATGGTTCAAATTGAGTCAGTCTGAAATTGAGAAATGTCAAATGAAATGCAGAAAAAAACTTGACGTTTAGGTGTGGTTCACATTCAACATCAGCCCTTAAAATTTAACCACCATTTATGTACCACAATATATAATTGATAATAAGAAGTTTTGGAAAATAAGTGGTATAATTTTTCTTACTTTAAAATGCGAATATCTTGGTTTGAAGTAAATAAATGTATTTGATATTATCAAATACATATTTTATAAACAATAAATAACGCTTTTCATTACTTTATTTACCCTTTAGTAAAATCTTCATGAAATATCCATTTGTATGTATTTAGGAAAATATAAATGGAAAATATAAATTGCCAAAACAAAATCCTCTAAAAACGCGTAGTTGTTAAGTATTTGCACATTTGTATGCGTGTTGTATTAGTGTAGGAGGCGAAAATGAACCTATGGCCATATTCGCCCACCACAAGAGCTTTTGATATGCTTTTCTAAAATGGTGTGAAAATTTTGTTATCAAAAGCCTAAAAGTACTGCAATAAAAGTATACACAGTATGTAAAGTAAATAATGTGTTATTTTGCTGGTAAACCATTGGAGAGATCTCTTTGCAAATAAAATCAACAACATCAAACGGTCTAGGTTAATACATACAAAACAACATACAATACATGTGCGCATACTGAATAAGGCCTAACCAACAGGCCAAATAAACTAACCAGCCATTTCAGCATTCCAAAATAAATATTTACAGCGTAATTTTTAATGAACTTTTACAACGTTTTTTTCTATAGAACTTTTTTTTCTAACATAAGCGACCAAGCAAAAAATATCCCAATAAGAAATTGCCAGTAATACAAAAACTCAAGTACTGGCAAACAACTGGGCGCCCGTGCAATTACAAATTAATACGAGACGCTTTATCTGCGTGTTTGGTGAAGTCGAAAGGTCTCGAGTGCGAGTCCGGTTAAAGACATATAAATATACAGCACGCAGGAAAAAAAAAAAACATTTGTGAAAATATATTTACAGGTAATCATATAATGCTTCCAATTATATTATATTTCTAGGCAAACGTTTAAACATAGATATATTTGCAATTTTAATTTTTTTTTTAATTTAGATTAAATAAAACATATATTTACAAATACGCCGAATTGATATTTAAGATAGTACATACAACTCTGTAGCCTTTAAATACAACAACTATAGCTGGACTAAATCGTTCATTTTGGCAACTCAATCATTATCGTTCAACTCAAATTAGTGAATTAGTTTGTTCAATTTTTCTTTTTTGTTTTGAGCTGTGACTGAACTGCGTGTCCTGAACTGTGCTATTCATTTTTCACACTATTATTCATGTTTAACATGCATCTTCATTTATATTATGGAGTCAATCCATGTCAATTCAATCAGAAAAAGGGCATTTTCGGATTTACCATCTCCGATTTAAATGAAATTCACCAAAACTATTATAATCGATAAGAACTCAACGAAACATAATTTTCAGATCATTAGGCTTCTCGTGATATGTATTTTCGGAACCGGTCCAGTTTTCGTCTATCACGGAACAGGTCGAAAATCCCAACTGACCACTTTTTCTCCGCGGGGTGTTTACATGACAACAAATAATGTTTATGACAAAAATATTTTATGTTTGTAGGCTAACATATGTATTTGCGGAAAGAGGCATTTCATGTGATCCAATCATATACATACCCTACGGGAAATGGACCAGTCACAGGGTTAGTCACGTGACCAGAACTTTGTGGCAGAAAGCGGCCCTCGAGTTGGTTCTCTTATATGAAAGTAACTGGTAACTTTAACATGGGCTTGTCATAGGAGGTGACAATTTCTACCTTTTAAGCTACTTGTGACATATTGCTGACCTTGTGTAGGGTACCATATGTCTGCATTGGTGTAGGTGAATGCGCAACAGAACAAAATAAAATTATCTTACACATATCTAGTCTCATGTTAGACACTACTTAATGTGTATCAGAACTAGTGCAAAATGAAACGTTACGTGACTGGCTTAAATATACCTACCACAGGATTGAGCACAAGTAATTAATAAAAAACTGGTTACGTATCAATCACAATGTGTTATGTTGCAAAACTTGTAAGGAATGAATAGTTTCGTTACATATCACATGACTGTTGCAAGTAAACATGTCACAGAGCAAACGAAAATTAGTTAGCATGTAACTGTCAATATTTTTTCCGCGTGTCTCATATTAAGAACGTGTTTGTGACTGGACCAGTCACTGAATTTGCCTGCAATGTATATTACAAAAGCTTTTACAATTTTTTATATTTTGCGATTTTGAACTATTTCCTCAAAAAAGTGAATATTTTTCAATTTTTAACAAAATTGAAGAACAAAAAATTGTTTGCTATTTAATTAAACAAAAAATGAATTCAAAATTTTCGAATTATGGGTGGGGTTAAAAGCATGTATGTGGAGGCTAGTCTGCCCCATACAGTCCTATTCACGCTAATGCTCTAGGACAAAGTTTTGCTCTTTGTTTGCCAATTTTTTTACTCTCAAAATCGCATCCGATTGCCAAAAAAATATTTTTCAAAAAAGATAATTTTTGGAAAATTTCCAAGAGAGAATAATAAATGAAAATCAAATAACTCAAATTCTAATAATTATTAATAAAATTGTTTAACATATTAATTTAAGAAAAATCGCAAATGCAAATTAAATTTACTCCTAATAAATCAATGATTTAATAAAAATCGAGTACTTTAAACAAATCAAAAACATTAAATCTTCTGGAATAAGTACGGATTCAAAGAGTTTTTTTTAGCTTCACGATGTTATTAAATTCGATCGTTTTTGGTTTATGTTCAAAAATATTTATTTATAGATTACAACCAAATTGTTCAATAGAAGTTCTCAAATTTCAGTTTTTCTTCTCCCGCAGAAACTTCATTGATTCTGAAAAATTTTTAGACTTAAAAGATTTTCAAATCAGTATCACGGCTAAAAAACATAAGTGGCTGCTTAATTTTTATAATACGGAGGATAAAGAATTAGTTCTGTAATTAAATTTTTGAAAATGAATTAAATTTTACTTGAATATCATTCCATAAACGCTTTCGTGGCGTATTAAGGATTCTCGTCAGAAAAAGCTAGTTTAACATTCCGCAAAGACATTTTGATAAAATACAAAACATTTAGAAGTCCCTTTAAAAATTGCTATTTCAATATTTAAAAAATGTAATATTTAAAAAAACAAGTAAAAAAGGCTCCACCAATGTTCTCTATTGTTTTCGATACAAACAATGTAAAAAACTTTTGAAGTAAAATTATGGAGGTGAAAAAAATTTTTTGAGGTGAAAAAACTTTTTTGGATGCAGAAACAAATTTTTTTTACCTGAAAAAAATTTTTTTAGGTGAAAAAATTTTTTGTGGTGAAAAATTTTAGTGGTGAAAAAAATTTTTTGAGGTCAAAAATATTTGAGGTGTACAAAATATTATTAATTTCTAAGCGATTGTTAAAAAAATATGAGAAAATTATTATATATCAGTCGCTACTATGAAATTGTACTGAAATACACCAATTTGTATGGAAAATTTAGAGGTATCTTCACATTTTCACCCATAACTTTTTAATCGCTGGACCGATTTTGCTCATTTTCAACACCAAACTGCTCGGGAGGATGTTCAGTAATCTGGGTTGAAATAGGCACCTCCACTAGCGTCTTCGTCGTGATCGTCATTTTAACAGACAGACAGACGAACAGACAGACGGACATCGCTAAATCGACTTAAAATTGCATAAGGATCACGAATATATATACTTTATGGGGTCTTAAACCTATATTTCGACATATTACAAACGGAATAACAAACTGATATATACCCTCACTATATATGGTGAAGGGTATAAAAATCGCTATAATTTTAGGGGCCTATATGGATATGTTTATATAATTACAAACACAGTGAATATTATTCGGTGGTTCATCGGATTTATATACTGGTTCATCGGATTTATAGCTGAGCTAGGGTGTTTCGCGAATTTTTGACTCTTATAAAATTTTTGTGATCGTTACATGTTTCAAATTAATATATATTAATAAATGAATCAACTTAAACAAATCATTCCAACAAAAAATTGTGTATTTATTATATATTTCACGAATTAAATCATAAAACAAATTATTGTATCGAAACAAAATTAATTGGATATACCAAGCGCCCCGGTAGGTTCGTTGGTAGCGTGCTAGCTTATCAGTGCAGGGGTCGTGGGTTCAATTCCCACCAGAGCACCAGAGGCTCTGGTCTGTTTTCGCTACAACGATCCGATGGCCTTTGTTGCTAGTGCTCGGTTAAGGTATTAGGATATAATTTGTAATTCTATGATTAATATAAAATAAAAATAAATAATTGAATATAAATTATATCATATCCCACTTTATTCCTTAAAAATGATTATAAATTAATCACAGACTTATGAAATATATTTGTTCAAATAATTCTGAAAATATAAAATATTTTTTTAGTAAAAACACAGCGAACTTATCTGACAGTTCTTTTAAACAAATTTATATTTCCAGCAGAAATATGTTTGGGACAGGCCGTATTTTTCAGCGTGAGGGCGACTTAATAGATGATAAAGTTGAATGTATTTTTAGTGGAATTTTTTTTAGAGCTTTTAACTGTTAAAGCTATATATACTTTTGCAAAATATCCTATTGAATAAAGAAATAATATGTATACAGTGCATTATTATCTTCTTTAGATTAAAATATATTTAATTGTCTGTCACTTAGCCTGTAGAAAGCAAAAATACAGGAACAAGGTGCTGGGCTCGCATAACCGTATGAGCAAAAAAAAATGATATATGTATTAGCTTTTTTTAATTTTAATTTGAAAAAAACTATTTTTAGACCACCTTATTTTTATTTTTTTCAAACACTGGAAATTTTGTATCACAGTGCTTCTCCGTTGCTTTTTGTATAGCATGCCCTTTTGACTAGCACTTGTACACTCAAAAACAAAACATGAACTAAAAATTGATCCAAAATTTCCTTAAAATAGTTTAAAAATTTTACTCAATTTAAGTAAAATTTTATCAAAACTTAGAAAAATTTCCTTAAAATGAATAAAAATTTCTATGTTTGGGTAAAAACGAAATAGCTTATGTACTCAGAAATAGTCCATACTTTTGTTAAGTAATTTTTCTTGATTTTAGGAACAAAAAACAAAAACAAGTATATTAAATAAAAATGTATAAATTTTTAAGACAAACATAACAGTTTTAAGAAATTTGCATACATAAATGTAATAAAACTAAGTTTAGTTCAAAAAAAAAAAAAAAAAAAAAAAAAATTTAGAACATAATTTTTCCCATTTAGTTCGAAAAATGTGCCTTCAACTTTTTTTTCGCGAGTGTGTTCAATTTTTTTTCGCGAGTAGAAAATTAAACTAAATTTTAGAAATCCATTTCTAAATTTTATTTTTAAGTCTACCACTTTCTAATCTTCAAGAATTATTTTCTAAAAATTAGTTCAGGCGATTAAAAACAAAAAGTAATAAATTTTTTCCTTTGTAATAATAAAAATTTATTTGATTTTAGAAACTGATGAACTATTTTAAGGGAAAATTTTCATTCAACTTAGTTCAGATAAATTTTTAAATTTTAATCAAATATTATTATTTTTCAAGTAAATTTTTGAGAAATAATAATTTTAGGTATAGGACTTTTTTTATGATGGAAGGACGTTTAACTTATTTTCAATATTAAAAGTAAAAATATTATTAAAGGAAATTAAAGGAAAAAAATTATCGTGCATGATTGTAAATTTTGGTTCATAATCGTGGGTGAGCGTGAGTCAAAAATTGCTTACGTGCCCATCTGTAATTTTAACAGTCTTAAATATTGAACGTTAAATAGCTTAAAACTTATTTTAAAATTTTGTTAGCAAAAGGTAAAAAATTTCGAATTTGTGCTTTTATGTAATAAATTTGTTTGTTGACTACAATACAAAATATCGCAGGCACATTTTTTACATTACTCCATAATGGCTTTCCTAGCCGTAGCGCTTCTTAAACTTTATATTTATCGAAATATTTTTTTTTCACTTAATAATAAAAAAATTTAAATTTTTATATCTCAAATAAAGTTAAAGCTTAAAATGCCATAAAATAAACGTATGACATTTTTTCATTTTCCAATAATAACAAGAAATATAATTGTGATATTTTATATTTTTGTAACAATTTCCCTAAATTAGTTAATTTAAGAAGACAAAGGACCCCCAGTGTTCCTTAGCCATAGATGCCATGTGTCACTTAGGGCGTCACTTTTTTTAGTTCTCTCAAGCAGAACCGTTAATTAACTACGAAAAGAATCTGACTTTGTAAAAATTTACTACGTTTCAGGATATCCTACAGTGCATTTTTTTAATATGTTTACCTTTTTGCTAATGAAATTTAATTTATATTTTAAATACATGAATTCAGTATTATTCAATTTATTTTAAGACAAAAATGTATAGCAAACAACATGTTAAGAGAAGTGTCCTCACAAAGCGGAAGTCCTCCGAAAGTGGGAAAATACTTGCAAAATGAGTGAAAAGTACTTTAAAATATATTACTTTTTTCATAGAAACAGTTTCATATTTACTAGAAGATTTTTATGAAATTAAAGAATAATTTTCACTTAAAAGAAGTGCTATTTAACTTGATGTTAGAAAATATTTTCTTACTTTTAGGGAGTTAAGTCCTAGTTATTAGTAAAAAAAAATTATCTAACGAACATAAATAAAATACAATATTTCTTAAAACCAAGGAAACATTTTCTAACAAACAGTAAAATTTTAGATGATGTATGAACTAATTAGGAGGAAATTTTACAGTTTTCTAATAAAAATTGAGTTCTCAGTAGTACAATTTTTTAATAATTTCAATGAAAATTTTATTAAATATTGGTACAAAGTGTCTTTGGCGCCGTTTTCATTTAAATTTTTCCTCCAAATAAGTTAATTTTTTTTAATTCTAATACATTTTTTTAAGTGTATCACCTGTTAAAGTGGCTTGTCAGCGTTTGCTCGTTTCTATTTTTCTCACTGGGTTGCTTATACAATGAAATACTATGGAACAGCTTCAAAAACATTAAGTACATACACCAAAATAAAAAGGGTATTTTACATTTTTGGTTTTGACTTCGAAATCAGTGTAAGTCATTTACAAATGTACACAGCAAAATAAATTGGATGTTATTCTTTACGAATCTCTTTCAGAACTTCCAAAGAAGTTAATAGTGCAAATTTTTCGATTTGTAAGAAGTCATTTTAAGAAACTTCCAAAATGTTAATATTAACCCCTACTAGTAAAAGAAAACAATTATTTAGTTGGTCCATATTTTGCATGCCAGTGACATTTACTTTGTCCTGGTCGGAACAATAATTCTTGGCGTGTTTAAAATCACAATTTTAACTTAAAAAAACCACTCCTTTTATTTATTTTGTAGTCCATCTGCTCATCGATTTTTCATAGCACCGAAACAAACTACTTCCTCCCAATGACACGCCAATGCTAAAATCATTAATGAATCACCGAAAATTTCACAACTTCGTGTTAACTACTTCTTCCTCAGCTCTTATTTTGCTAGGTATCTATTAGAATCAAAATATAATCTTATTAAAATTCACAGCATACATTTTTGAATTTTTAAATTTGATCTCAGATTTAAAACTAATAGCTTTCAAAACTTCATATGTAATATTTTCTGTTTCATATGATCCTTAGTTAAATCTTCAGCTTTTTTTTTTTGTTATTTTTTCACTACGGGCTATAGCCGTAATTGTTACTGTTTACCTGATATACATAAATAGTAAATATTAAGCATAGACTAATATTTTGTCCCATTGTGTCACGTTTTATTTATTTAGTTATTTCTCACTTGCAAATTTTTAAAACATGGTTGTGTTATACCGCATTTTATGCTACTAACTTTAAAAATCAAAATATAAACAAAAACAAGTAAGAGCGGCTAAATTCGGCTATGCCGAATCTTATATACCCTTCACCATGGTTGGGAAAAAACTGAAGTTTATATATGGACATATATGGAATGGACAGATTTATATACGGACGCCTTTAAGAGGAAATTAACCATTTAGTTTGGTGATAAAACTTGGACTCGGGAAGATTTATGGTTCCAGAAAATAGGTATTTAAAAAAAAACTATGTTTTGGGCATAACTTTTTTGTATCTGAACCGATATTTCCGAGTTTTTTCAGCAAATATGTTATACTAATCGATCTTTTGCTATATAAGACGTATCCATAGCTCATATTACAGCTCTAGAATAGTGTTTGTGTATAAAAGGTGAAGAGGTGAAAGAAAATAATTTCAACAAATCGTTAAAAGAAATCACTAGAAATGCATGTCTTTTATTTCTACAAAAACGTTTGATTTAGCTGGCAAATTTGCATTTGGGATTTTATTTCGCTTTTTTATTAAAAAATATTTTTAATTTCTTTAGCTTAATTTTAAAAATTTGAAGAAAAATAGTTTATTAATTTTTTTTTTATAAATTATTATAAGTTATGACCTAAAATAGTTGCACTCAAAGGGAAATTATGTATAAAATTTTCTTAATATATGAGAAATAAAATGGTTTAAAAATCTGTTTATAAATTCTTTTAAATCGGAGCAAAAAATAGAAAAAAAAACGTTTGTATTTTGTTTGTATCAGAGGGTTTTTATAAAAATTTTGATTATTTTTGGCCTATTTATTGATTATTTTATTATTAATATAAAATTTTATATAAATTAATTATTACATGTTAAAAAAACAAAAAATAAACAAAAAAAAAAAAAAAAGTCTTAAGAAAATAAAAAAAAAAAATGTACAAAAAAAGTGAATTGACCGGGATTCGAACCCGCGGCCTTAGAGAAAAAAAAAAGTATTTGTGACATAGCGTCTAGACAACTGAGCTATTGAAACTCACACAAAATCATCGTTAATAGAGGTACATATATAAAAAGTCTTCATTCATTAGATATTTGTTTGGTTTTTATTTAAATGACAAATGTTTGTATGTGTTTGTTGTTTGTGTATAAAAGGTGGAGATGAAAGAAAAGAATTTCAACAAATGGATGTGTTTGTTATGCGTAAAATTCTACATACATATTAAACAAAGGAATTTTACGAAAAAAATAGAGGTAGTCCTGGTTTTTTGCTAATATATCAGCCATTTATTAACCGATCTGTCTGATTTTCAATAGCAAACAGAAATGGATCACATGTAACAGAAATAAATAACAATCAAGTCCTCATCATGTCTGGGTTCTTGGGAAAACCCATTTCAACACACAGACGGACAGATGGACAGACGGACATCGTTAAATCAACTTCGCTCTTCATAAGGACCCAGAATATATATACTTTATAGGATCTAAGATCAATATTGTAGAAATTACAAACGGAATGACAAACTTATATATAACCTTCCACCTTTTGAACCTTGCCATAGTGTTTGACATATAAATTGGTTTGAATTCGCACTAAAAAAAAATAGTAATATACATAAAATTATATTGTATATATATTTGGTTTAACAAATAAGTTTATAATTTCATTTGGATACTCATTTTAGTTTTAAAGTAACCTAAAAGTCTATGTTATATATTTTGGTTAGATATTTTTCAATAAATTTTCGTCCACAATTTAGTAAATTACCACACATGTATGTTTTTGGCAACAAAATATGCCCTTGTAACCGCTAAAGCAAATTGCATTGTTTGTTGTTGAATTTTCATACACATATTAAGCATTAATTTAACTTTTAACCTAAACCATGTTAGGGGTTAAAAGAAAATTTTCGTGTTTTTTTAGGATGTCATAAAATTGTGGGTATTTATACCTTCAACATGTAGTTTGTGTTGATATTTGAAACTAATAAAAATATCAGAATTATATCCATCTTAAAGTATACCATTGGAATCAGAATTAAATGAGATTTGTAAGGTAAACTAATATTATTCTGAAATATTTCTATAATTTAAGTAATTTTAATCCGTTTCAGAGTCGATTTAAGGATGTCGATTCTTCCGTCCGTGTGTTCCTATTAATCTTGTAATAAGACCATAGGTCACCAATATAGAGGATGAAACCTTTTGGTTTGAAACGGTTTATATTCAAACTTGCCTCCTTGGGTGGTTTTTAGACACACATAAACATAGCTATTTGGCTGAATTTGAATTCAGTATTAGATTAATTTTTTATTTTCATTGACAGCTGTAATAAATACTAAAAGCAAGGAATATATTTTTTTATAGATGTAACTGTGAAATTGATTTAGATTTTTACAAAATTTAAGTTTTATACTTTTTGCCTACTTTCGCAACTCTTAATAGTTTTAAAATTTAAAAAAAATTTACAAAACTTTTTCACTCGCCTTATACAGTATTGTACCAGAATGACAACTATCGCGAGTAAAAAAAATTGATCTGGCACAATATTTAATCATATCCAATTTTAAATTCCTTAATGTCTAAATTGATCAGAAAAATGGCAAATGAAATTAGATCCAGCCATATATTTAGGGATTAGGTAAGATCTAAATTTATCCGAGAAATATAAGATTAAATTGTATCAGATTAGTTTCGAATCTAGTTTATTAAAAAAGTGTAAAAAAATTTTAAATTAAAAATGATTAAAATTCTAACAAACAATGCCTTCGAAAGGATTTGAACTCGGTCTGCCAGAGTTGTAGTAAGTTAAGCATTCAGCAGTGTGTGGCTGACTTTATTAGACTACATTTTTCGTATAATTGTGTTATATATAATTATATTGAGCGCCCCGGTAGGCTAGTTGGTAGCGTGCTAGCTTATCAGTGCGGGGGTCGTGGGTTCAATTCCCACCAGAGGCTCTGGTCTGTTTTCGCTACAACGAGCCGAAGGCCTTTGTTGCTAGTGCTCGGTTAGGGTATTAATATATAATTTGTAATTATGTGATTAATAAATAAAAAAATAATTATATCTGCGGGACTTATAAATAATTATATATTCGGAAATATGAGAAAAATTTCTACATATGATGGCGGAATTAATAAGGCTAAATTGGTTTTGTACACTCTAAAAAATGTCTGTAATTGGACTACAATAAAATGGGTAAAGCTTTATGTAATATTACGAAAAATAAATATAAATAAAAAATGATATATTATTACTTAAGATCGAGTTCAAGATCCTTTTATAAAAAATAATAATAATGATTATTTATTATTTCTTTTCCTCCAATATTTCGTTACCACATTGGGTGACTTCTTCAGGGAAATTATATAATTTTTTTCAACAATAAAAACTTATATATATAAAATTTTAAAAAAGGCGGGAAATCATAAAAATACTTTTTGACAATATGAAAAATATAAATATCATATGAAACAAAAATATTTTAAGTTTAAAAAAGATAAGGAAACAAAAATGTTTTAACAAATATTTAAAATGAAAATATAACAGAACAAAAAACCATTTTGAATTTCATATATTATTTAAAATTAAAATAATTAGCTCAGTTCTTATTCACTAAATGTCTATAATTTTGGGCTATATTCGCTATATCTGTTTTATAGTTAATGCGTTGTGTAGATGGTATTTTCATTATCTGTTTTTATTGTTGAAAAAAATTATATAATTTCCCTGAAGAAGTCACCCAATGTGGTGACGAAATATTGGAGGAAAAGAAATAATAAATAATCATTATTATTATTTTTTATAAAAGGATCTTGAACTCGATTTTAAGTAATAATATATTATAATATTGAAGATCGAATAAAGGAGGATAAATATAAATAAAAAATGCCTAAAAAATCTTTTGCACACACTTTCATATACAATAATACACACAAGAAGTATTTTTAGACACAATGTGCTTAAAATATAACACTGTGCATAAAATTAGTATTATTTTGTAAAATTAAAATTTAACGCACAAATTTTGTAAATATACTATCCTTGAATGGTAATAAATATTTTGACATTTGGAAATTGGAAAATATTAAAAAAATAAAAAAAGCTAAAAATGAAAATTAACTATTGAAAAATTTATAAATATATTATTTGTGAATATTGTGAATTTAAATTCAAGATGACCATCATGACAGCACATACCCATTCAGAATATATTAGATATTATATTGTTACGATTTTTTCCTTTATAAAATCGTTGATTTATTTACCTTTTAAATAAATCGAGTTCTTTCTATATTGCAAATAATAAACACTCTTTGAAATTATTTATAGCTCTATTTATTTATAACCGTCACTAAAAATTACAGAAATACACTTTAATATCACAGTTTATTTACACGATGTAGATAGACTAAACGTTAGTCACACTTTAGTTCTTCACACTCCTCGTTTTACTTACCAACTGAACTACTGCGTCACCGAGTACCAGTATTTATATGAGTAGTCAGGTATTCTAGTTATTTCCAGTTTATTACGACACTAGATTTTTCCAGCTGTCAAAATTCGTGTGAAGAAATTTCTAGTTGTAGAAATTTTTTGTAACAATATTTATAATTCATTATTATTAAACATACATACATATAATAAATTTATTCTTTCAAAACAAAATATTTTTCTTCAGTTTAATTTAAACCATACGTTGGTAAATATACACATTTTTTTATATTTAATGAGTACATTTACTCTTCAAAAATGTTTTTACGCACAATTTTGGTAATTTTTCAAATTACTTTTAAAATTTCATTTAATTTTTACGCACTTTCAATGTGAAATTACCAATTATGTGTGTACCCACTTACGCATAATGTGTGTACTCTTTTTCGTTTACGCACACAGAGTAAATTTACCCAATTTATAGTAGGAGTATAGTTTCCTACTATAAGTTGGGTAGATTTCAACAGAAATTTTTTAGAGTGTACTTATGTGATTTTATATACTTAAATATAACTATATATAAAATTATATACACTCTAATTAATTTTTGTTAAAATTTACCCAACTTATAGTAGAAAACTGTACTCCTACTATAAGTTGGGTAAATTTACTCTGTGTGCGTAAATGAAAAAAATACACACATTATGCGTAAGTTGATGAATACAAAATAGGTAAAATTACATTAAAAGTGCGTAAAAATTCAATAAAATTTTAAAATTCACCAAATTTGTGCGAAACACGATTTTCCTGTAAATGTACATAAAAATGCGGAAAAATCCTATAAAAATGCTCACATTTTCTACCATGATATTGAAAATTAAAGAGAAAAAAAATTTTTGTAAACAATAAAAAAACAATAACTTTATTATTTAGTAATTCACAATAAAACCCATAATTTTATTGTTTGTTAACTCACAGCAAGAACAAAAACAACAAATTTATTGTTTAGAAAATCCAAATAATTGATAAATTTAAAAAACTAATGAATCTATTTTTTAGGTTTGAAAATTGTATTGATTTTTTTTTCAATTTCAAAATGTCACATTTTTTTTTACTACTATAAGTTAGTATATTTACAATCTTTGTGCGTAAAATTTTTATTTAACAAAACAATACTAATTTTTTGCATAATGTGTTTAATTGTAAACAAATAGTGTCTAATAATACTGCGTGCGTATGTACTATTGTATATGAAAGTGTACACAAAAAAGTTTTACGCATTTGATGTTTATATTTACCGAATTTTCGTAATATTACATAAAACTTTGCCCATTTTATAGTAGTAATTTAACAAGCATTTTTTAGAGTGTATAATTACATATAATAATATCTTATGGACTGAGAAAAAATGTAGATGTATAGTTATATTTAAATCAACAAAATATATAATTTTTCACCACTTATAGGAGTTTTGGAAACAAAGATCATACATGATATAATTTTATATATACCTAGATCGTTATAAACTCATTATATCTTATATCAAAATTTTCTTAGGGTTGTAACGAAATTAAAGTTTAAATCTAAAAGTTTTGTAAAAAAAAAATAAAAAAACACTGATAAAAAATTATCTCACTGGCTGGGATTTGCAACCATTGACATGGAACCACATTATATCTTGTATCATATCAAAAATACTCTAGAGATGCAATTATGTATAACAATACCTCAATATTGTACCATATATAATTATATCTTATACCCTATCAAAAAATATTTCTAGTATTGGGCCATATATTGAATTATATACAATTATATTTCATACCATATAGAAAAATATTTTTAATAATGGACCATATATTATTATATCTCAAATATCAGATAACATATATAATTATATATGGTTCTGTAAAAGCTATATATAAGTATATATATTGTTCTCTATAAGCCATATATAAATATACACTTGTGCTCATATAATTAAGTCAACAAACATTTTTATTTTCAAAGGTCTGTAATTTTTATAATAATTACATTACATATATTTTTTCTTTTATATTATTACTACCGTTATTTTTCCAAATAACTTAAAGACATTTTTTTCATAAAATGACAAACTATGTGTGACGTAGACATTATTTCTCTTCCTTACTCTATACATTAGTGCTCATATAATTAAGTCATTGCAATTTTTAACGGTAATTTTTGTCTTTATGCATTCAAATTCTAAAATATTTTATAAAAAATACTTGAATCATTAACAAAAAAGATTTTCAAAATAGTTTTTATTAACACCTCACAATAATGGGCAAGAAAAAAAGTTCATCGCCATGCGAGAGAAAAATAATATGGGAATGCTTCCAGAAACACCAAAAAGTTTCCAAAGTAGCCAAATATTTAAACTTTTCGAGAGGAAAAATCATCAATGCAATCCAATATTATAAGAAAAATAAAACTTTTAACAACTTACCGAGGAATAAGTCAAGAAAAACGACACCTGCTGAGGATAGAAAATTGATAAGATTGAGTAAGGCCGACCCTTCCTTGACCTCTACTGAAATTAGAGCTCAAATGGAAGAGTATAATGGAGTAAAAATATCAGCACAAACTGTCCGACGTCGCTTACAGGAAAATTCTTTGAATGGAAGAATCGCCAGACGTAAGCCTAATGTGTCTAAAAAAAATATTAAAAATAGTCTGCAGTTTGCAAAAAAACATTTGCAAAATGACGTCAAATTTTGGGATTTGATTGTTTGGAGCGATGAATCCAAATTTAACGTGTTTGGAAATGATGGTAAGCCCTATGTCAGACGTCCACCGTTACAAGAACTGAACCCACGCTACACAAAAAAAAAGCCGTAAAACATGGTGGTTCATCCGTAATGGTATGGGGCTGTTTTACATCATCTGGGGTTGGTCCAATTGTTGAAATCGAAGGAAAAATGACGGGCGTTATGTACAGAGACACCTTGGAAGAAAACTTGCTTGGTGACTATGCTGATAATTTGCCATTAGCTTGGGTATTTCAACAGGACAATGACCCAAGCACTGTTCACGGATCGTAAAGGACTGGATTAAGGCAAATTACATAAAGATTCTCGAATGGCCCGCCCAAAGTCCAGACCTTAATCCCATAGAAAATTTATGGGGAACCATAAAAAGGGCAGTAGGTGCAAGAAAACCTGCAAATAGAGCAGATTTGTGGAAAGTAATTAAAGAAGAGTGGTATAAATTACCCCAGCCCAATGTGCGGCCCTTGTTCATTCAATGGGTAAGAGATGCGGAGAAGTCATTCGTCAAAAAGGTTTTCCGACTAAATATTAGTAATACTTACGACAGTTTTTATAATAATTAAAAAAAAACTTTAATATTAAAATTTTAAAGAAATGACTTAATTATATGAGCAGCTTTAATCTAGTTTTTTGTGATATTCTTTTTAATAAATACTGTTAATCTTAAAAACAAGTGTAAATTAATGTTTAATTTAAAAACCTTATTTATTTTATCTTAATATTTTGTTTTCTTTTCTTAAATAAATGTTTTTTATGAACTTTTTTTTTTATTTTAATTATTGACTTAATTGTATGAGCACAAGTGTATATAGTGTATTATATTATTTTATATGATAGAATATATACCATATCTTATCATATAAATCATATCTAATTTTATAAAGATCATTATCTAACTAGTTGTGGTTATTTATGGCACAATATAAGGATATTTTTTTAAAAAATAATGTAATATATAATTATATATGGTAATGCATACTGACATATGTAATTAGTATATATACATAACATATTATTATATGAGGCGACATATGATTATATTTAAACTTTTTTACTCGGGATTTTACAAATCCATCAATATATTGTACCTATTAACTATATCGTATTAAAATCTATTTAGTTTATTCACGTATACAACCTTTTCAAAGTTGTATGTATGTATGTGTGAGTGTGTGTGTGTGAATATAAATATCCCCTTATTCTAACCTTTTGGTTTTGTATGTATTTGTGAATAATATGTATACTCATCATGAGTATTTCTGAATTAAAATACACATATTTGACTTATTTACATGATTGTTTGCGATATGTTTCAATTAATTTTCTTTAAAGATTAATTGTTTTATAGCTTGAAATATTTTAACTAGGACTAGGAAGTTCTTACATATATAATAGAGTCTTAAGTAGGGGTGTTTTCGATAAAGTCAGCCAATCGTTTTTTGTTATGTTATTTTATAAAAGTGCCAAATGTGTTATTAATTTTAATTGACTGTGTGATACCCTACAAAAAGTATAATTTGGATAATTTTTTGGGATATGATCCAAATTCCTAGAAGGGTCCTGTTCTAAATTTTATGATCAGGGCAGGGCGTAAAAGATACTCTCAGAAAACAGATTAGTGCTGACAACTGAATTTGTTGCCAATCGAACGGTTCAGTTGCAGTAACCGAAGTGTTATTTAGGACTACCGAAGTGTTATTTAGAAAACCGAAACTCTGTTATGTCAATGAAATTACTCATATACTAGTTATTCGATTGGCTACAAATTCGATTGTCAACATGAATCTGTTTTCTCTGTGTTCTCTGTAATAATGAATTTGCCCAAAAAAATTCATTTATGCAAATAACGGGAGATTTTCGATTAAATTTTTTGTCTTTAAATTTTGGAGCCATGATGTATGGTGATTTATGGATAAAAAAAAGATTTGCCAACAAAGGTGATGTTTAAATTGCTTGCATAGACTGTTTTATAAAAATGGATTCCTCGTAATCTCTCCCTCTCTTGGGCAATATAGATTGGATATGCCCGGAAGGGATCCCAAGGAATATATATGAAATGTGATAGTATAAATTAACTCATTCCAATAATACAAATTACGTTCCCCATTCAATTCCATTTCGTTCGTAAAAATGGGTCACCCGATGACTATTTTATAAAACTGGATATACGGGTCATTTTAAAAAATGACTAGTATCTCAAAAACTAAGCGGTGTTGCGCAAAACGAACAAAATTTGTGCAAAGCTCATAAAAAATCACGCTCGGCCATTAAAACGAAGTGGGTCCGGCAGGAATATCGAGAGATTTATTTTCATAAAACAAACACAGCTTGACCTATGTATTTATAAGACTAATTTATAATTTATTCGCTAACAAAAATTTCGTCTCTAGTTCCATTTCATTTTGTTGCCAGTGCTTAGTGTTCCAACTTCGTTCGTTCCCCGTTTCAATTAATTTCGTTCTACTTTACCTGGTTTGAACCAAAGTTGACTGAAATAAATTCCTTTGTATTTAAGATCTATAAATATTATTTTAGACTTACCAATTTTTTTAAAATGATCACGAGCCCGAGCGAGCATTTTTCATTCCTGCATTTGAATGGCTTTCAAAAGGCTTATCTTTCTATTCCACTTATTATTTTTAATTAAATAATTATTATCAATTATATAGTACACCAACTACCCAGATTTTAACCAGAACTATACTGTTTTGTATATCTAGATATCTATCTTTGTCCGAATAATTGAATCTAAACAACTTAAATAGTAAATTATTTCGATCTGGCAAAAGATTCTCTTAGAACCCGTAGTTTTCAAAATTTTTTTCTTAATACGTATGTCCCGATATTTAAAAGGGTGCTATTAAATTAGTCCCCAAACTGGGAAATGAAAAATGGCTCTAAAGAAGGAGGGAATAAATTTGGGGCTATATTCATACTGTGGGGTCTTTTTCATTTTCGGAAAAGAAAAAATAAAAATGAAGAATGCCCCAGAAATTGTGTGGAATTTGCATTTTTTTTAATAAAACACGTAATTTTGTAAGGATATTCCTTTAAGATTGTTTTGATTTTTTTTAAGTTGTAACATTATTTGTTAGAAAAGAATTTGTTTGGTTTTGTAGCGCGTTAACGATAGTCGGAAATAGAGTGTAGTTGGCGCCGCGGGCGAAAATTTAAAAAGAAAAATCCATCGATTTTTGTTAAAAATGTTTCATTTTGTTTTAGCTCTTGCTGGTAACATTGGTTGAGCAATCAATTTCCAATATGCTATTTTGCAGCAATCGAAAAAGCGAATGGTTTTTTTATATTTGTTCTTAATATAACATATGAAAATTAAATAAAATTTTTTTTAACAAAAATCACCTTATTCAAAATTAATCATTCAATAAATACTTTACGTATACACTCAAAAAAAAAAAATGAATTAGAATTTAGAAAAATTAACTTATTTAGGGGAAAAATTGAAATGAAAACGGCGCCAAAGACACTTTCTACCAATATTTAATCAAGTTTTTCTTGAAATTAAGAAACAAATTTTACTTAAAATTTGGTCGAAATTCCTAAATTATAGAAAAATTTTACTACTGAGAAGTACATTTTTATTAGAAAACAGTAAATAATAAGTTCATACATCATCTAAAATTGTACTGTTAGTTAGGAAATGTTTCCTTGGTTTTAAGAAAAATTTTATTTTATTTAAGTTCACTAGATAATTTTTTTTACTAAAAACTAGGACTTAACTCCCTAAAAATAAAAAAATATTTTCCTAACATCAAGTTAAATATCACTTCTTTTAAGTGAAAATTATCCTGCTTCTATGGTCAAGGTAATATATATTACCATATATTTTAAAGTACTTTACACTCATTGAGTAGGTATTTTCCCACTTTCGGAGGATTAAATTAAATTATACTAAATTCATTTATTAAAATATAAATTAAATTTCATTAGCAAAAAGGTAAACAAATTAAAAAAATGTATTGCAGGATATCCTGAAACGTAATAAATTGTGACAAAGTCAAAACCTTTTCGTAGTTAATTAACGGTTCTGCTTGAGAGAACTACAAAAAGGGAAGCCCTACGTGACACACGGCATTTATGGCTAAGGGGGTCCTTTGTCTTCTTAAATTAACTAATTTAAGGAAATTGTTGCAAAAATACAAAATATCACAGTTACATATCTTGTTATTATTGGAAAATGGAAAAAGTTTATAAGTTTATTTTCTGGCATTTTAAGCTTAAACTTTATTTGACATATACAAATTTAAACTTTTTTATTTAAGAAGCGCTACGTCATCATAGGATGACGTAATGTGTAAAATGCCGTAATGTGTAAAATGTGCCTGCGATTTTTTGTATGATAGTCAGCAAACAAAATTATTACATAAAAGCGCAAATTCAAAATTTGTAACTTTTTACTAAAGAAATTAAAAAAAAAATATATATTTTAAGCTGCTTTAAGTTCAATGTGAGCCATTTTTGAATCACGCACCAAAAATTACAATCATGCACGATAGTTTTTTTAATGGTTACTTAATTTTCTTTTATTTAATAATATTTTTTCTTGAAAATAAGAAAAACTAACTGGTTTGTATTAATTGATTGTTTTTTTTTTGGAATAGAATATTGAAAATAATTTAAACTTTTTCCAACAAAAAAATTCTATATCAAATTTTATTATTTTTTAAAAATTAGAAAACTTTTACTTGAAAAAAAAAAAATATTTTATTAAATTTTTTAAAATTTATCTGAACTAAGTTGCATGAAAATTTTCCTTAGAAATAGTTCATTAGTTTCTAAAATCAAGTAAATTTTTATTATTATATAGGAAAAATTTTATTACTTTTTGTTTTTAATTGTCTGAACTAATTTTTAGAAAACAACTCTTCAAAATTTGAAAGTGATATACTTAAAAACTGAATTTGGAAATGGCTTTCTAACATTTAGTTAATTTAATTCAAGTACTTTCTCGATTTAAGTTAGAAACATTTTTTGAACTAAATAGGAGTAAATTATGTCCTAAATTTTTTTTAACTAAACTTATTTTTATTACATTTGAGTGTGCAAATTTCTTAAAACTAAGATGTTTTTTCTTAAAATTAATAAATTTTTATTTAATTGACTTGTTTTTTCCTAAAATCAAGAAATATTACTAAGGAAAAATATAAACTATTTCTGAGTATATAAACTATTTTGGTTTTCCTCAAACTTAGGAATTTTTATTCTTTTTAAGAAAATTTTTTTAAGTTTTAATAAAATTTTACTTAAATTGTGGACAATTTTGAAGGAAATTTTTGATTACATTTTAGTTCACGTCTTTTTTTTGAGTGTATTAAATGCTTTTTTTTGTCTTGAATAATGTGTTTTTTTTTTTTGCTTTGCATATTTTAAAGTCATTTACCATTTCATTACATTGAGTTAATTCTTCATTTTTAAAATTGGGATTATTTTGTATAATGAATAAAAGCCTCAAATAAATAAATGAAAATATGCCGCAAAATTAATTTCAGGGATAATTTTCATTTGGATGGGGCCATTTTTCGTTATATTTTTGGGGTTAATTTTCATTATAAATTTTTTTCCTAAAAAATAGGGCTTAATTTTATTTTAAGATTGGGGTCATATTTCTTGGGGTCATTTTGCGCAACACCATTAAAAAGCGCCGGTAAGGAAGTATCGTTCTTTTGAAGTAATAGTAAATAAATATAACAACATTTTTTGGGAAAATGTTTTCGTAAGTATTGTGCATTTTACATTAAAAAAAAAACAGAAAAATAATAATAATCAATTTTTATGGTACACAAATTTAAATTATTTTTCCTATGAAAAATTTCAATCTTAAAAGGCTTTAAGTAGTAATTTAAATTTGCGAAACTGCACATTAAAACAAATCCGAAATATTACTTTTTCAAATAACAAACAAATAGTAATAAAAAATTCATGTGAAATCCATTATAGAGAAAAATATTTTTTTATATGAAGTATAAAAGAGTTTGTTCACATGAAATCAAAACAACTTACTATGCTTACAATTCAATTTTATTAATGAATATAATTTTCCCAAAAAGCACTTAAGCAATATATATTTATGTATACATTTCTGGGCAATTTGTACAATTTAATGGCAGACAATAAAATGTGCATTAACATGTAGTTGTACAATTTTAGGGTAAATAATATTTGAGAGAATTATAATTAAAAACAACATTGATTTTGAATACAGTAAAAAAAAAAGTTTGTAAAATCAGCAAAAAATGTTGCTGAGTCAGCAAAATTTTAGTCAGTATGGAGCTTGCAAAATAATTACTAATGTCAGCATGATTTGATTGAAAATCTTAAGATACATATAAAAATAACTCAGCAAAACTTTGGTAATGGGTGCGATATTCTCATGCGTTTCCTTGTAATGATAGCTCGTTACCTCTTTCAATATTTGCAAGCATAAAGTAATATGTTACTGATTATGATTTATAAATGTAAAGTAATAATTGAAATATTTTTGAAAATCTATTTTTAGATACATTACTTTGTGTTTTTTTTGTAAGCAAAAGGGTAATGTATGTTTGTTTTAACAACACTAGCGAAAAAACGAAGCGCAACAATTCATTTAAGTTTAAAGCAATCAAATACTATATGCGTCGATAGTTCAGTGAGTAGAGTTCTTGGCTGGCAACCCTGGTTCGATTCCCATCATGACCACATTATTTTTAATAACGTTTAAAATATTTGTAATAATTTTTTTTAAATAAAAATTCCTCTATTTTAAACATCTATTTTTAGAAACATTTCTCTTTCCATTCTCGTAACCATATAAGTAACCCCTTACATTATCACCTCTAAAGTAATGATCCTGTAAAATTCATCAGTAAAGTAAGGTGTAATGTAATCCATGAGCCCCTATGGCTACACATTACTTTACACATAACTTGGTAATGTGTGGTTTTGCTGGGAATTATAAATAATAAAGATACAAAATTTTTGCAATTACTTACGTGCTGCATATTTGTTTTAATTTTGCTAAATTTCATAAAGGATCACTATTTATAAATATTTTTTTAATAAATACACATTTGTGTACTTTAAATTTATCTTTATAAAATTTATTATACCCTTCACCACAGGTGGAAGGGTATATATAAGTTTGTCATTCCGTTTCTAATTTCTACAATATTGATCTTAGACCCTATAAAGTATATATATTCTGGGTCCTTATGAAGAGCGAAGTTGATTTAACGATGTCCGTCTGTCCGTCTGTGTGTTAAAATGGGTTTTCCGAAGAACCCAGACATGATGAGGACTTGATTGTTTTTTATTTCTGTTACATGTGATCCATTTCTGTTTGCTATTAAAAATCAATTAATAAATGGCTGAGATATTAGCAAAAAACCAGGACTACCTCTAACTTTTTCCGTAAAATCCCTTTGTATGTAGAATTTTACGCATAACAAACACATCCATGTGTTAAAATTCTTTTTTTTCATCTCCACCTTTTATACACAAACAACACACATACAAAGATTTGTCATTTAAAGTACCCCTATTGACAATGATTTTGTGTGAGCTTCAATAGCTCAGTTGTCTAGACGCTATGTCACAAATACTTTTTTTTCTCTAAGGCCGCGGGTTCGAATCCCGGTCAATTCACTTTTTTTTGTACATTTTTTTTATTATTTTCTTAAGACTTTTTTTTTGTTTATTTTTGGTTTTTTTTAACATTTAATAATTAATTTATATACAATTTTATATTAATAGTTAAATAATCCATAAATAAGCTAAAAACATGAAAATTTGTATAAAAACCCTCTGATACAAACAAAATCCAATCGTTTTTATACCCTTCACTACAGGTGGAAGGGTCGCGGGTTTTTTTGTTTATTTTTGGTTTTTTTTAACATTAAATGATTAATTTAAATAAAATTTTATATTAATAATTAAATAATCCATAAATAGGCTAAAAACATCAAAATTTGTATAAAAACCCTCTGATACAAACAAAATACAAACGGTTTTATTTCTATTTTTTGCTCCAATTTAAAAGAATTTATAAAAAGATTTTTAAACCATTTTATTTCTCATCTATTAAGAAAATTTTATATATAATTCCCCTTTGAAAGTAACTCTTTTAGGTCATAACTTATAACAATTTATAAAAAAAAATTTATAAACTATTTCCCTATTTTTAAAATTAAGCTAAAGAAATTAAAAATATTTTTTAATAAAAAAGCGAAATAAAATCCCAAATGCAAATATGCCAGCTAAATCAAACATATTTGTAGAAATAAAACACATGCAGTTCTAGTGATTTCTTTTAACGATTTGTAAAAAAATATTTTTTTGGTCGAAAAAAGCTTATTTTAGAACTAAAAAGATTTTTGAAAAAAAAAAAATATGACAACACTGATTGGCACTATGATCGTGATTGTTGTTGTTTTTATTTTATTTGTTGAACTTTTTGTCTTTCACCTCCTCACCTTTTATCCACAAACAACAAATCCATACAAAGATTTGTCATTTAAATAAAACCCAAACAAATCTGTTTTAAATGAAAACTCTTTATTTACTGCTATTAACGACGTTTGCTTATGTCCTTCAATGGCTCAGTGGTCTAAGCGCTTTGTCACAAATACTTTTTTTTCTTTTAGTCGCGCGATCGAGCCCCGTCTATTCAACTTTTTTTATTTTTATATTTTTTTAACACTTTTTTTTATTTTCTTAAGACTTTTTGTTATTTGTGCGTCCAGCACAGTTGTCTTAACGATGTCGGTCAGCTTTTTTGTATAATTGGAGAACGGAAAGAGGAAAAGTTTCCAAATAAGGTGCAAGCACCTTGGTTATCAATACACAACATCTGACCAAATGTGGGCGGGATCCTTGAATTGGGCGTGGCAAAAAATAGATTAATTTGTATCTTAAGAACGGTAAGACTGTAATTAAATACTCCATAAATGGGCTAAAAACATCAACATTTTTATAAAAACTAAAATTTTAGAGCTGTAATATGATCTATGGATAGGTCTTATATATCCAAAGATCAAAAATCTTTAGTAGAACATATTTGCTGAAAGTAGTTATGACCAAAACATACATTTTTTTAAATACCTATTTTCGGGAACCATAAATCTTTCAGAGTCCAAGTTTTATCACTAAACTAAATGGTAAATTTTCACTTAAAGATGTCCGTATATAAATTTGTCAATTCCATATATGTCCATATATGAACTTCACTATTTTCCCAACCATGGTGAAGGGTATATAAGTTTCGGCATAGCCGAATTTAGCCGCTCTTACTTGTTTTTTTTATATTTCTGTATTTATATTTTCTAAATTAACACATTTTTGTCTATCTTTTGTTTTCTGCATCTATGAAAGATAGATACAACAATCTTCCACGGTTGTATTTTTTATGACTTTGAAGAGTTGTATTTTTAGTGTTGTTTTTTGTCTGTACTAGATATAGGCAAGCTCCGACACTATAAATCTGTTGATCAGCATAAATTTGTTAGCAAACAAATTAGTACAAAATTAATTCAAAGTCAGTTTATTTGCTTAAAAAATACAACTAAAGTTTTTGCTGAAAAATTTCAGCAAAAAAAATTCTAAAAACTAGTACACATGATATAGAATTCTTAATTTTTGAGTGTATTATTACACATACACACAAAATAAATTTTTGTAATATTAATAAATTTATTGTTAATATCATGATAATTTTGCGTATAAAAGTTATTAAAATAATTTCGATAAATATAAATATATGTTAAAGATTATTGCCTAACGACCAGTGCATTACTGGTCGTTTTTTTAATGTCCCTTAGCTGGAGCAACACCAAAATTGCCAAAACTGTTTTGTAAAGATTGTAAAATACCAATTGGAATCTGTTAAATTGCAACAAAGAAAAAGTTAGAAAATATTTGAAATATTCTATTTGATAAATAGTTTTTACCTGCAGAGCATTTTGTACCACATCCGAACGTACTTGTCTATTGGCCGGTACACAATCAGAGTTGGGAATATCACAGGGATGAGCTGGTGGTGCTGAATGTGCTGCTGGTGGTGATGATGCTATCAATTGACGTCTAACAGGATATTGTTGCTAAAAAAATATATATATATATATATATATAAAAAAGTATAAAAATCAATTCCCTCTCTTTTTAGTTATTTAATAGTTTATTAAATTTTATAATCTTTTATTGGTTTTTAGCATATAATTTCCTTTTTTTAGAAATGTCAAAAACATTTATAAACTTAGGAATTAAACCACAATTGTGGAGTTTTTTGTTTGGCTTTAAAAGCATTATACAAAATTTATATTTTATTTTTTTTTAAAGCTACATTTATGTCAAAACCATATAATACACCAAAGCCTAATGTATGTGCATTAGAAATAAAAATTTATTTTATTTAATGCTTTTGGCCAAAATATGAATTTAATATTGGGTATACAAGTTAATAATGTCGATTTCTTTTGCTTGAAAAATGCATTTATAATAATAACAAAATAAATTGATACATTATTAAAAGTATTGTCCACCGTTAGCCACTACTTTTTCTCATATTTCTGGCAGCATATGGATTCCGCGCCAAAAGAACTGCTCCGGTTTTGAGGTAAAGAATGAATCAAGTCAATTTCTTATACCCTGTTGTGAAGTGAAGCGTATTCCAGTAAGTGCAGTTTGCATTAATCGATACAAATGATAGTCAGAAGAGGCAAGGTCTGGGCTATAAGGCGGGTGAGCCAAAACTTCCCATCCACTGTTTTCTAAATAGTTTTTGACCGTTCTTGCAACATGTTGCCGAGCGTTGTAATAATGGAAGATTATGGTCGAATATTCCGGTCGTTTTTCGTTGATTTCTCTCTTCAACCGAATCAATTGTGTTCGTAAAAGGTCTCCTGTGATCGTCTGACCCGATTTCAACAGCTCATAATACAAAACACCCTTCTGAACCTACCAAATACAGAGCATTACCTTGGCGCCATGGATATTCGGCTTCGGCGTTGGTTAAGCTGGTTGGCCGGGCTTTACATATGACTTTTTGCCCTTGGAGTTATCGTAATGTATCCATTTTTCATCATCAGTAACAATACAATGCAAAAATTACTTCTTTATGTAGCGTTCAAGCAGCATTTCCGACATGCAAAATCGCCTTTCAACGTCTCTCGGCTTCAATTCATATAAGACCCAATTTCCTTGCTTTTTAATGAATCCCAATGCTTTTAAACGTAGAGAAATGGCTGGTTGTATGACTCCCAATGATAATGCAAGTTCTTCTTGCGTTTAACAACAATCTTCGTCGAGTTATGTTTCCAATTCTTCATCTTCAAACTTTTTATGCCATTTAAAGTCCAAAACGACATTATTAACTTGTATACCCAATACCACAATGTAAAAATAAAATTGTAGTGAAATGACATAAAAAATTCTATATAAATTTTGTAATGTTATAGAATTATTTATTTTTTTTTTTTTGGAAAATATTACACTATAAGCTTAGAAATTTAGTAAACATTTACATAAAATCTGTTATAAATTTACTTTTTAAAATATAAAAATATGGCAACACAACATCAACCAGGCTTGAAATTATCATAAGAGATTAATCAATTAATTGGGTTGACACCGCCCTATTTAATAGTTTCAATTTCATGTTACATATTCTAACTTATGAAAGTAATGAAAGGTGACAATTTTTTCTCTCTAAAACTTTTTATTAACCGGGGCTTGAAAAAAAAACCCGAGTATGTTTTTTGTGAACCAGCCCATACTTCGAGAAATATACTCATGTTTGAAGTATCAGATTTTTAGTCCACCGTATTTGCAAAGTACGTTGAGCGGTCAACTTTTCCAGTATTAACACTCTTAAGCAGCATATAGTTTCTAGTCTAAAACCCAGCAAAACTTTGGTAATGGGTGCGATATTCTCATGTGTTACCTTGAAATGATAGCTCATTACATTTTTTTATTTGCAAGCATAAAGTAATAAGTTACTGATTACACAGTACAACAGCCAATCTGGGGGGTGAGAAATTCCAAGTCAGGGTGATGGTACTAGGTCAGTATAGTAAAACCCTCAAAGGGTTTGGCGTTCGTATGTGTCAGTTTTTTTTTATGACCTTTAAAATTTTTTCCTTATCTTGATGTTTTTTCGCTTAGTTGTAACATTTTGGCAAAAACGTAGTTTAACATAACTCGAGAACCACTTGTTCGATTTTGATGCAACAAATTTAACAAAAACTATACTGACCTAGTACCATCACCCTGACTTGGAATTTCTCACCCCCCAGACAATAATCCCAAAAATGTTCCATAGTGTTATTGATTATGTAATGTATAATTTATAATTGTAAAGTAATAATTTAAATATTTTGGAAAATCTATTTTTAGATAGCTAGTGGGTAGAGTTCTTGGCTGGCAACCAGAGTTTAAACGTTTAAAATATTTGAAATATTTTTTTTATTAAAAATTCTCCTTTTTTAAAAATCTATTTTTATACACATTACTTTTTTCATTCTCGTAACCATATAAGTAACCCCTTACATTATCACCTCTAAAGTAGTGGGTATATACATTACTTTGAGGCTCATCCCCTGTAAAATTCATCAGTGAAGTAAGGTGTAAAGTAATCCATGAGCCTCTATGGCTACACATTACTTTACCCATTATTAGGTAATGTGTGGTTTTGCTGGAAATCTAGTAAAAAGTGGATTAACTGCTTAATTTCAGATTAACTCTGCCGTGTAAATTAACTATTATTGGATGTCTATGGGTGGATGCTGCAGGTGAAACTTACGTGCCAAATTTAAGTATTTAGCGTAGGATTCTGGGGAGGCTTTTGCCCTTTTCGCTTCTTCCCTAATACATTTTTAAATATTTCGGCTTGATGTATGGCTCTACTGGAGGAGAAACTTATATGCAAAATTGCCAACTAGCGGTTTGGTCTGGGTTTATTACTCATTTGAACTACCACTACACTAAATTAGTCCATACTCCACGGTACACGTGTGTTAAATTTTACGTTTTGAACCAACAGTGGTTTGGGCAGACCGTCAAGCGGGAGATTTTTCCTCTTTTGTCCACGTTCTTGGGCATCATTCAAAAAGTATTGTATAAGTGCATTAGCGGATACTAAATGGACCAAGGGACTTTTCCCATTTTTAGTCCCCGTTTTTGCAACATTTCCGATTTCTAGCCAAAGGAGCTTGGACTTGGTCGTGAAAGGGGAGATTTTTGCAAACAGGAATTTACAAAAATTCCATCTAAGCTGATGTCTACGCCAGATAAGGAACATAAATACTAATTTTCAACAATTTTATTCCAAAAATTTTTAAGCAATTTCCCCACAATTCAGGAATTCTTCATATTACACAGTTCAACACAAAAAAAAAATTACGCGGTTCCGACGATTGATTCTTGTAAAGGAGACCAAAAAAAAAATATATAAGTGTGTCGGCGTTTAAAGTCGGCGGTAAAAGTTTCTCAGCGCTAGCCGTTTCTCGCAGCATAAAATTATGTTTTTTTTTTACATCTGAGGTGTAAGGTAAGGAAGTTCAGCAACTTTGTAGATAATGGTATGGCAAATATTATACAGGTTATCCCAAAATATGTAGGTCGTCCCAAAATCTGACTAAAAATATGATAAGCAATCTTGAATTTGATTGGTTTTTGGTGTTTGTGTTAAGTTTTGGGTTTTGGTGTGTTCTGACATATACCTATATAGTAGAATTTTATGGCCAACATTTTTGTAGAACATTTCTTCCCCACCCTTTCCCTTTTAGTGGTGTTTTTTACATCTTTTTAAAGAAAACATAGTTTTATATACCGATATGCTGCAAGAACAGGCCAGAGCTGAGATACTTTTACCGCCTCTAAAATGAAATTCCGATGTGATTTTATACTCACTCAAAACAAAAAGAGGGGAGAGCAGCTTGAGAAATACAGATATTTGAAAAAATGTGTTTGAAAAATTTTGTGTCTCCTGAAATTTCAAAAAATTGGAAAATTTTTTCATCCCATCTAAAAATCGAAATATATATGAGCATACATGATCATACATGGCCCTGTATATGATCATACATGGGCATACATGGTCATATACGTCCATACATTGTTCAATATATGACTATACATGATCTCATATATGATCATATATCTTCGGATCCGAAATTTGAGGGTATATGGACGTATATGATCATATACGAGCATACATGAATAATATATGAGCATGTATGATAATATATGCACATATATCACCATATACCCTCAAATTTCGGATCCGAAGATATATGGTCATATATGAGATCATGTATGGACGTATATGACCATGTATGCCCATGTATGATCATGTATGTTCATATATATTTCGATTTTTACATGGGATGTTAAAACTTTTTTAAAATAAAAAAGTACGACATGCATATATTGGTATTGAAAAATGTATGTACCGGTGAATTTTCTATTTCAGTGCCAGTCGAAAAGTGATGTTGTTGATGCACTAAATATAACTTCAAGCTTACTTTTCTAGTTATATGTGGTTCTCATCTTTTAATGTACCATGCATACAAAATAATTTTGCAACTTTGTAAATGATCCATTTAAATGCAGTACTTTATGTCATTGTCCACAATTCATAATGAAAATGTTTACATATGAGAGTGTATGTAGTGCATGCATGAATGTATGTGGTTTGTTTCGAAAATCTCCTATTTACTATTGAGTGTTGAAAATAAATACTTATAAATTTATGAAGTGTATTTTAATGGTTAATGGATATAAGGGCACAGTGTGTTTTAGAGTCTTCAAGAAATCGAAACATTTTTGATTTTTGATCAGTAATTCTAATAGTAGTGCATTGAATTCAAAAGCTTCAGACACACTTATTTGTTTTCAGCTTAACTCATAAAAAAATCTAAGTACACAAACTTATAATATCGGCGAAAACTTAGACACAGTTATTTACGTTGAAAATTGAGTGTTTATACATTTTTACTTCTAGTGTACGAAGCGAAGAAGCGTTACTTAACATCAAACTTGACGACTATATGATACCCTACACCAAGTATAATTTTGATCATATTCCAGGAAACGTTCCGAATTTCGGAAAAGTTCTTGGTCCTTTTCTTATGAATAGATAAGAATCTGAAAAAAATGGCCGGAAAAGTTCATTTAAGCAAATACCGCAAGTTGAGATTATATGGAAATTAGGCCCAAAGAAGCCTTTTTTTATTATTCGGCTGGAATAATTAAATGTGCCGATAGTCATCACCAAATATCAATTGTGGCAACTGAATCTATAAGCAAATATTAAATTGGTATTAGTAGCGATCAAAAATCGGTTGCAACAACAAATCCGTTTTCTGTGTGTACAAAAATAATTTTCAAATTAAAATCCCATTTAATTTTAAAAAATATCCAATAAGAAAACATTTTCCTCGGAATAGCAAGTTCTGAAACTAAAAGCTTTCATATGTAAATTATATATAATAGCCAGCAAACCACACATTACAAAATAATGGGTAAAGTAATGTATAGCCATAGGGGCCGATGGATTACTTTACACCTTACTTCATTGATGAATTTTACAGGCGATGAGCCTCAAAGTAATTACTTTAGAGGTGATAATGTAATGTCTAAAAATAGATTTTTTAAAAAGAAGAATTTTTTTATAAAAAAATTACATACATTTTAGACGTTATTAAAAATAATGTGGCCAGGATGGGAATCGAACCAGGGAACTCTGGTTGCCAGCCAAGAACTCTATCCACTTAAATGAATTGTTGCGCTTCATTTTTTCGCTAGTGTTGTCAAAACAAAGATACATTACCCTTCTGGCTTACAAAAAAAAAAAAACAAAGTAATGTATCTAAAAATAGATTTTCAAAAATATTTCAATTATTTCTTTACATTTATTGAAAGTACACTAACCAAAAAATGTTTGTAATGGCAACATTAAATTTTGCTGTTATTACGAGAAATTTTGCTAATTTGAGACCAGCGGTATTTTCTTTGCTAATCGTAGCAACACATGTCTGCTAGTACAATGTAGTAGTAGCTTCCGCTACTAAATTTTAGTAAACTTTTTGTAAAGTGGAATTTAAAATCAGTTTGCTAAAATTATTATTTAGTACAAAGTTTTAAATAAATTTTTTTTTATTGAGCTTTTTTTGTGCTATTTAAGTGGATGTCCTATTTTAAGACATGAGTCCTCCGATCCTTTTTTTGCTGTGTAACATTTTAAGGCAATTTAAGTTGGGAGGTGAAAGTTTTAATTAGAAAAATAACATTTCCCATTATAACCACTTTTTTAAAATTAGTAAATTTTTTTGATAACTTTAGCAAATCGGGTTTCAAAAATTTCTGAAATTAGTAACAAATATTTGTAAATATTCTGTAAAAATTCTGTAATTTGTAAAATGTAAACAGAAAAAAGATTTGCTAAAAAAAACATTTCACGTCGCAAAGTCTAGTGTGTATTATATTATTTTTTTAAAGCGTTTAAGGAGATATATAACCCTAATTTCCCCCCTGTATAGACGCCTGGTCTATATACAACCCTAACTCTCTACACTGAGCTCAAATTTTAGTTAGATACACAAATTCGTAGATATCTGGTTGAAATTTGGGTTATTAATATTACATGGGACCATAAATCATGTTTTAAAATTAAAAGCAGATCGGTCCATATTTGGACCTAATCCTCATATAAGCCCACCTTTCCGGTATTTGTTTAAATTAACTTTTTCGGCGATTGCGTTCAGATTTATATTTTTATTTTCTGCCTTTTCATAGGAAAAGAATCAACAGCCTTACAGGAATTTAAACCGGTTCCGAAAATATGTAAACAATTTTTTACGAAATTTTAAAAATTTTACATTCGAAACGCCAGTCTTACGCAGCCGAAATATTTATATTGTTAAGATTCAGTGGGCCAAATGTTGACGCTTTCTGATATTTTTCAACTTAAATAAGTGCAGATTGTGCTCAAAAAAAAAAAAAAATACTTTGGCCCCCTAAATCATAAAAAAAACAAATTATGAGGGCCAAATCTTGAGTTTTTCTGATGTTTTGTAGTCTACAATATTATTTAATTAGCCATTGAACTAAACGCAGATTGTAATGAAAAATTAACATTTGGCTTTACTGAATGATAAAAAAAAATCTGGATCAAAATGTTGGACTTTTCTAATATTACTTTTTTAAATTATATAAAATATTATTTAATTAGCCAATTTAACTAACGGCCGATTGCACGCCAAAATTAAAACTTGTACCCCTGAATATTAAGAATTAAAAAGAACGGGCCAAATAATGGTCATTTCTGATATGTTAATAATGTATAATACACTGGCGGTCATAAAAACCGCACCATTGGCAACTCTTCAGCAATTTCGATAAAAGTTCAAAACAACGCATACCTACTTTTCTTTTTATTATGGGTATTTGCCTATTTACCGTTATGTAACGAATCAAGCAGAGTCTGTCAATTTTCTGCCGCATAACTTTGGTTATAAATCTTAATTTTTGTAAGAACGTTAAAAATGTCTACACTGCATAACCAATTGACCGGTGACCGAAAGGTAGACATTTTTGTTGCAAAGGATGTAGGAGTTCCTTATTGTCGCATAGCACATAAAGTGGGATGCTCACATTTAACCATTGTAAGCTACATAAGAAAAAAAATATTTGGACCCGTTCGCAAGGACGAAAGGATCAGGAAGACCTTGGAAGACTTACACCCGGACAGACGGCATAATACGAGGAATAAGTTTGAACGATCGCTTCAAAAGTGCAGTGGAATTAAGGGCGGAAATAAAGAGCTACCACAATGTGGATTTAAGAGCGGAATCTTTGCGGAGAAGGCTTCGGGAGTGCGGACTATATGGAACTGGCTAAAAAGTCCTTATTAAAATCAAACCGCTTGTCTTGGGCCAAACAGTAACGAAACTGGACGACTGGAGAAATGTTTTATGGTCTTATGAAATCAAATTAAACCTGCTATGTGCAGATAATCTGCCGTATGTTCGTCGTTCAGATGGTGGAAGTTCCAGAAAGCCAGATGGTGTGGGGTTGTTTTTCCTACCTTATCCGGGGTTCCTTATTCCATACTTAAACAACCGTGAGCGCTGAAAAATATGGACAAATTATTAGGGACCACCTTTTCTTTTTTTCTTTTCTTCAAATTTCTGTGTGGTGCGGTTTTTATGACCGCCAGTGTATTATTTGAATAAAAAATGGAATAAAATACAATTTGTATCCAAAAGCATTTGAATTTTAAGAACAAAAAAATACGGGGACCAACGATTTGGCTTTTCTGATATTTTCCAATCTATAAAATATTTAAGTATTAAAAAGTTATTTAAATTAGTTCAATTGGTTTTTAAAGGCTAAAATGCTTTAAAAAAGCTTTGCCAGAAAAAACCTTGTTACTTTGTTTAAAGGCGTTTGGTGGAGTAGAACATTGTTTTGCAAAATAATTTCAATTTTAAGTTTTTACTCAGTTTTTGTTTTCCTGTTAGCTTATTAATTATACTTAGTTTCTATGTTAGTTATTTGTGTGTGGTTTTGTGTTTTCAAAACTAAAAAAAAGCAGTGCCATCATTAAACCTTTTTTTTTTTTTGAAATTCAATATAATTTTTCTACCTGCTGTTGGTTAAATTGTGAATCTTTTTGTGGAGGGTCTTTAAAAAGCAACTCTTCCGGTTGTTGGTATTGTTTTCCAGTTGGTTGCTGTGGTTCCTGTTTCAAGACTTTAACAATAGTTTTAGAACGTTGATGTTGTCGCTGATTTAAATGAATACGTAGAGGATGCTGTTGGCAATGAATATGATGATTATGATGATTATGCCGATGATTTTGATGTCTATTGCGTAAAGTTTTTCTATTCCTTGTTATAATTAAGCTACGTCCATCGTTGTCACCATCACTTTTACCATTAGAATTATCTTTTTTATTTAAATGACTTAATGAAATGATTGCTGGGTTTGATAGTGATGAAATGTTTGCTGGGTTTGATAATGATGTTGCTGCAATTGCAGTTGCTAATGATGACAAAGTTGTAGTTTCTATGAATGCATTATTATACAATTGATTATTATTTTGATAATGATAATTAAGGATATTATCATCATTATTGTTAAATGATTGCTTGATAACTGTTGGTTTTGTAACATGTGTTGACACCTGTGTTGCCTCAATGGAAATCTGTTCTTCTACATCGTTTGCGGTATTTTGAATTGGTGTCGAAATTGTGGTTTTGCTTATGGGGTTTTCAATAAAAATTGATGTTGGCTTTAGTTGTTGTTCGTTATCGTACATGTTTTTCGTTTTAATTCCATATAATTCAATAGCGGTATTATTGTTGTTATTACTATTCCGATAATCATACTAAATTTAAATAAAATAATTTTATATCTAAATGTATGTAAAATTTGGATTTAAACATTAAAATCCTCTAATGCATGAAATAAAAACAAAAAGGAAAATTCTAAATTTCGGTCTTAGTAGAAACATTAAAACTCTTCACATTATTTTTGTTATAGATAAAATAAAAATAATATCAAATTGAGAAAAGATTATCAGCAAGTTTAATGTGAAAAATGTTTTTCATTAAGAAAACAATTTTTGTGGTGAAAAAATATTTTAGAGGGGAAAATTTTTTGTGGTGGAAAAATTTAAGGTAAAAAAATTCGAGGATTTTTCACACCGTCCACAATTCAAGGTTAAAATGTAAAAATAATTTTTGTGTTGAAAAAATATTTTTGTGCACTCAAAAAAAAAAAAAATGAACTAGAATATAGAAAAATTAACTTATTTAAATGAAAAATTGAAATGAAAACGGCGCTAAAGACACTTTTTACCAATATTTAATAAAATTAATTAGGAAACAAATTTTATTTAAAATTTGGTTAAAATTTCTAAATTATAGAAAAATTTTACAACTGAGAACTAAATTTTTATTAGAAAACAGTCAAATTTCCTCCTAATTAGTTCATACATCATCTAAAATTGTACTGTTAGTTAGGAAATGTTTCCCTGGTTTTAAGAAACATTTTTTTTTATTTAAGTTCATTAGATAATTTTTGTTTACTAAAAACTAGGACTTAACTCCCTAAAAATAAGAAAATATTTTCTAACATCAAATTAAATATCACTTCCTTTAAGTGAAAATTATCCTTAATCTGTCTCTATGATGAAGGTAATATATTTTACCATATTTTTTTAAGTACTTTACACTCATTGAGTAAGTATTTTCCCACTATCGGAGGACTGTCGCTTTGTGAGGACACTGCTCTTAACAAGCTTTACATTTTTGTCTTAAAATTAATTTGAATTATCCTAAGTTGATGTATTTAAAATATAAATTAAATTTCATTAGCAAAAAGGTAAACAAATTAAAAAAATGTATTGCAGGATATCCTGAAACGTGATAAATTGTGACAACGTCAGATCCTTTTCGTAGTTAATTAACGGTTCTGCTTGAGAGAACAACAAAAAGGGACGCCCTACGTGACACACGGCATCTATGGCTAAGGAACACTGGGGGTCCTTTGTCTTCTTAAATTAACTAATTTAAGGAAATTGTAGCAAAAATACAAAATATCACAGTTACATATCTTGTTATTATTGGAAAATGGAAAAATGTCATGTTTATTTTATGGGATTTTTAGCTTAAACTTTATTTGACATATGCAAATTTTAACTTTTTTATTATTAAGTGAAAAAAATCGTTCGATTAATATAAACCCAGCAAAACTTTGGTAATGGGTGCGATATTCTTATGCGTTACCTTGTAATGATAGCTCGTTACCTTTTTCATTATTTGCACGCATAAAGTAATAAGTTACTCATTACTGATTACATAATATATGATTTATAAATGTTAAGTAATAATTTAAATATTTTTGAAAATCTATTTTTAGGTACATTACCTTGTGTTTTTTTGTAAGCAAAAGGGTAATGTATGTTTGTTTTGATATCACCAGCGAAAAAACCAAGCGCATCAATTCATTTAAGTTTAAAGCAATTAAATACTATATGCGTCGATAGCTCAGTGGGTAGAGTTCTTGGCTGCCAACCAGAGTTCCCTGGTTCGATTCCCATCATGACCACATTGTTTTTAATTACAAATAATTTAAATAAAATATTTGTAATAATTTTTTGTAATAAAAATTCCACTTTTTTAAAAATCTATTTTTAGACACATTACTTTTTCCATTCTCGTAACCATATAAGTAACCCCTTACATTATCACCTCTAAAGTAATGGGTATATACATTACTTTGAGGCTCATCGCCTATAAAATTCATCAGTGAAGTAAGGTGTAAAGCGCTACGTCAATTATAGGAAAGCCATTATGGAGTAATGTATAAAATGTGCCTGCGATATTTTGTATTGTAGTCAACAAAAAAATTTTTTGCATAAAAGCGCAAATTCGAAATTTTTTACCTTTTGCTAACAAAATTTAAAAAATATATTTTAAGCTGCACCAAAAATTACAATCATACACGATAATTTTTTTGAATGGTTACTTTAATTTGTTTCTTTTAATAATATTTTTTCTTGGAAATAATATTTTTTCTTCGAAACTAGTTTGTTGTTAATTTATTGTTTTTTTTTGGGAATAGAATATTGAAAATAATTTAAACGTTTTTCAAAAAAAAAATCCTATAACAAATTTTATTATTTTTTAAATATTAGAAAACTTTACTTGAAAAAAGAATATTTTATCAAAATTTATCTGAACTAAGTTGCATAAAAATGTTCCTTAGAAATAGTTCATCAGTTTCTAAAATAAAGTAAATTTTTATTATAACATAGGAAAAAATGTATTACTTTTTGTTTTTAATAGTCTGAACTAATTTTTGGAAAACAATTCTTTAAAATTAGAAAGTGGTATACTTAAAAACTGAATATGGAAATGGCTTTCTAAAATTTAGTTAATTTTACTGCTAGCGAACAAAAATGAACACACATTAAGTTCAAGTACTTTCTCGATGTAAGTTAGACACATTTTTTTAACTAAATGGGAGTAAATTATGTCCTAAATTTTTTTTTTAACTAAACTTAATTTTATTACATTTGAGTATGCAAATTTATTAAAACTAAGATGTTTCTTCTTAAAATAAATAAAATTTTATTTAATTGATTTGTTTTTTTCCCTAAAATCAAGAAATATTACTTAGGAAAAATGTGAACTATTTCTGAGTAAATAAACTATTTCGTTTTTCCTCAAACTTTTTAAGAAATTTTTTTCTAAGTTTTAATAAAATTTTACTTAAATTGAGGACAATTTATAAACTATTTTGAAGGAAATTTTTGATTAGATTTTAGTTCATGTTTTTTTTTGAGTATGTGTAAAAAATTCGAGGCCAGACCACTAGGCGTCTGGTGAAACATATGACAACATATTTTATTCACCAGAAGGTAAGTTAATAAAAATGCAAACCCTGTTTGACTCCGCCTACTTTGGCCATTTTAATGAAAATGCTAGATCAATATTTGCTCCAAGTTTGACTTTGATTGCACAAACTTATTAAAAACGGAAGTATGAAGACTATTTTCTGTTGACCCCAATATGCATTAGAGGGTTATTAAAATTATATATTTTTTTTTTAAATTTTCAAACTACTATGACATAATTTCAATTACATAGATTTTATTTTTATGTCTTTAACATCCTGTACAAAAAGTATGTCGTTCGTTCTTTGAGAGGTCGCCCAAAAATGAAATAAAACTTTAAACGCGTTTTTAAAGCCGGAGAGGAAGATTTTTTGAAAACGGCTGAACCGATCAATCTCACACTTTAACACCAGTTTTTTTAATAAAACTGTAATGGCAGCTGAAAACTTTGCTGTTATTACGAGAAATTTTGCTATTTTGGGCCCAGCAGTATTTCTGCTGCCGTGCGGTACAATGAAATTAGTAAAAAAATTTGTAGGTGCTACTAAATTTTAGTGAGCTTTTTTAGAATTTTTTAGTGCTATTTTAAAAGGACGTCTAATTTTTTGGAAATGAGGCGGTTGTGAAAAGTATTCTCACTTCCGATCCCTTTTTTTAACTATAAGTTTTAATTATTAGAAATAAAATTTCCTTCAATATCCACTTTTTAAAATATAGTATTTTTTTTGCTAATTTTAGCAAATTGGCTTTCAAAAAATTTGTAAAATGATATCTGAAATTAGCAACACAAATTTGTAAATATTCTCTAAAAATTCTGTAATTTGTAAAATGTAAATAGAGAAAAAAATTTTATTAAATAATATTTTTTTTACTAAAAATCAGTACAAAATAAAGTGGGATTGAAAACTGTTTAGAAATTTTTCTACTAACATTTTTTCGGAGTGCAAATTTTAGGAATTCATTGAAGCATTTCTCACACTGATAAATATTTTCGATAAGGCCTAAATTTTTATCAAATATCGATTTTTTTCAAAAGCGCCATTTTTGACAAAAATTATTACATTCCTTCGATCAATCACAAGATCACTATATAACCGAAATATTTTTGATTTTCTTCCCTTTTTTTAAACCAAATCTCCCTTTTTACTTCCCCTAGGGCGGCTACAATGTCAGCTCTATCATAATTATTTTCCCCATCGGATTTGCATTCTGAACTTCCAATCAACATCTTCAACCAAAATTCAGCATCGAATTCGAAAAAAATTCTGGCCGGTATTGGGTTAAAAGACACTTTATAAAACTACACAATGAATAACAAAAAATCACCTTCACAATTAGTATCAACATAACTTAGGCATATAGAATTGATGGCTAAAATTTAATTATTTTTGTTTGGTTTTAATCCTATGTTTTATGCTCAAGCTGAGTTGAAAAAAAACGTGGTGTCTTGCACGTTTAGCCATGTTAAATTCAATGCTAAATGTAATTGTGAATTTGAGTGCAGTTTTTTTCTACACAAATTGCATAAAATTAAGTTTTTTCATCTAAATATAAAAACAGAATCTGTAGTCGTATATGTGACACAGTTTTTCTTTAAAACTTAATTTGAGCATTTAAAGTTAGCTTCCCATTTTTACCCAAAATTTTTTAACCGCTGGACCAATTTTACCTATTAACAATACCGAGCGCCCCGGTAGGCTAGTTGGTAGCGTGCTAGCTTATCAGTGCGGGGGTCGTGGGTTCAATTCCTACCAGAGGCTCTGGTCTGTTTTCGCTACAACGATCCGAAGGCCTTTGTTGCTAGTGCTCGGTTAGGGTATTAACATATAATTTGTAATTATTAAAATGTCGTTATGATCATTAATCTACACTGCCCCGAAAAACTAAGGACACAGCAAAAATTGTTTTTAGGTTTTAGCAGTTTTTTGTTTGAGCAAAAATTTAAAGATAAAACCCATATTTATTTAAAATATAAAGTTTGTCATTTATTTTTTTTTTTAATTAAAAATATTATGAGCCTTACCCCATGATATGGCAACGCCAAACCCCAAGAAAAAGAAAAACACTTTTAAACAATCCCATCAAAACTTTGGTAATGGGTGCGATATTCTCATGCGTTACCTTGTAATGATAGCTTGTTGCCTTTTATATTATTTTCAAGCAGAAAGTAATAAGTTACTGATTATTGATTACGTAATATATGATTTATAAATGTAAAGTAATAATTGATATATTTTTGAAAATATATTTTTAGATACATTACTTTGTGTTTTTTGGTAAGCATAAGGGTAAACTATGTTTCTTTTGATAACACTAGCGAAAAAACGAAGCGCAATAATTCATATAAGTTTAAAGCAATCAAATACTATATGCGTCGATAGCTCAGTGGGAAGAGTTCTTGGCTGGCAACAAGATTACCCTGGTTCGATTCCCATCATGACCACATTATTTTTAATAACGTTTAAAATATTTGTAATAATATTTTTTTAATAAAAATCCCTCTTTTTTAAAAATCTATTTAAAGACACATTACTTTTTCCATTTTCGTAACCATATAAGTAACCCCTTACACTACCACCTCTAAAGTAATGGGTATATACATTACTTTGAGGCTCATTGCCTGTAAAATTCATCAGTGAAGTAAGTTGTAAAGTAATCCATGAGCCCCTATGGCTACACATTACTTAACACATTATTTGGTAATGTGTGGTTTTGCTGGGATGTAAACAGACGCAAGCGCATATAATTTGCAAAAACATTTTTAAATAAGTCTTAAGAGTTGTGAAATAAAGTGAATTTTTTAGAACCGTTACACAATATATTTGATTCTGAAGGCCGTTTAAAAGTCAACTCCAAGTATTGTGCGAAAACAAAAAATACCAAGCAATACCCAACTGAATCAGGTTCATATGGATAAATGGAACAAAAAAGTATCGAAACAGAAAAATTATTAATTTATTCTTTGAAATTTTTTTAAAATAAATATTTATTATTTTCATAGGTGTGTCCTTACTTTTGCATTACAAATTTTTAGATGTTTCACTAATATTTTTTATATTCTTCAATATTTATATGGCTCTGCAAATTTTGCTTTACAATTTTACGAAAAATTAAAAACTTGAATAAAATTTTAATTTCTCTAACTCTGAAGAACCAAAAATTAAATCTCTAAATAGCTCCATACAGTTTATATGTGCAAAATATTATTAAAATTTTACGACCCTCGGTGTAATTTTGGACGATATCTCAAAGAATGAGCGATATATAGCTATGTTATATTTTTATTATTTATACTGCTTACCCTTTCGGATGAGTAATATTTCTTGGGTGGACGTATCTTTTGTATAGCACTGATATTTTCTGTTACAGGTTGTGCTGCAGCATCACTTTGTTGTTGTTGTTGTTGCTGTTGTGTATTTCTTACAGCTGTGAGTGTACGAGTTCGGCTAGCAACTTTACCATTGGCATATGCCTCGGAACCACTAAAACCACCTTGCGATGTATCACCACCCAATACAGCACTGGCACCAACATCTGGTGTTGCCTGGGCACCAGCATACAACGTACCAGCAGCACGTCCTGAAATATAGCAGAGAGTAGTGGTTTAATACAATTTAGTTTCGTTTGTTGGTTTCATTTTAATTTTTGAACTAAGGAATCTATGAAATAAAATATGATTAATGATATGGTTTTATAAATATGTTACAACAGAAAGTTGAAAAGTTTTCTATGCTCTTTGTAATAGATACATTTTAAAAAGGATTGTAGGGCATTACCACTATCGCTATATATGTATAAAAGAATAACGTGACTGACTAACTGACTGTCTCAACCCGCCTAGAAAACAGTATCAGTTGTAGCCACCGGATTTGTTGCCAATCGAATTCCGGCGGTTAACACAACTATTTACATATTAAATTATATTTTTAGTTGTACAATTTAATATTTATATTTCACAGAAATATTATTACGTTGCACAAAATTTTATTTAAAAAAAAAATTATTTTTAGATTTTTCAGATTCATAGTTCACACTCTTGCTTACTGCACCACAACTAACTTTAATTTTCTTTGATATATTTGCCATTTAAACCTTTGAATATTTTATTTTAATTAAAAAAATATTTTTTTTTTAATATTTATTTTCTTTCGTTAGAGGAAGAAAATAAATAAACATTATTTTCGTAAAAAGATCTTAGACTCAATTTAAAAGAATAATATAATAAAAAAATAATTTTTTAAATGTGTACCGGGATTTGAACTCGGAAATTCGATGTACCCAGCTATCTCTCTATACATCACACCACAAACACTAATAAATTTTGATGGCTAATTTTGAATTTAAACAATTTGTAAGGAAAATAAATATTAGTATAAAATTTGTTTATCAATACCAATCATTATTGACGCCCATTATTAATACAATCCACAATTCGGTTGCTTCTCCTGAAATCTTAATTAAATGATATATTTGATCAGAATAACCGTTCTTGTAGTTACCACTTTTGAATATCGACAATTTTTTAATAAATTTGATAGATTGTACCAAACTTTTAATATATTCACTTAAAAAATGGTTGCTTCCACCACATAAGATAATTGGAAATACCAATAATTAAATAACAGGATTAATTTTTAGTTTCTTTTCCCTTTTTTAAATTCCCAATACAGCATTTTTGCTTTATTAATGAATTTTAGGTTATTCCAAATAAAATTAAATCCTCACAAACAAATGTTAATGGGTGCATGTACATGGGTATGCATGTAGATTCTTCGACCGGTGTAGACATCTTAAAAGTTGCCATTTTTGGAAAAATTTATGGAGAGGGTTAAGAAGGGGAAAGCCCGCCTTAAAAGCCTGCAATAACCTCTTTGGATAAATGCCTGAAATTTTAAATATTCCCCCATGTAAAAATCGTAATATATATAAACATATATGACCATACATGGGCTTGTATATGATCACACATGGGCATACAACGTCTTATACGTCCCGGCATGGTTCAATGTATGACCATACATGATCTCATATGTCTGTGGATTCGAAATTTCAGAGTATGATTTTATACATAATTTGATATATGCTCATATATTATTCATCTATGTAGATATATGCTAATATATGACCATATACGGTCATATATATGCATGACCATGTACATTAGACCGTACCTGAAAAAAAAGTTCACCGTACACCCTCAAATATAAAGTATTTTAACAAGAAAATTTCGAAAATGTTTTTTTTTTTGGCCGAACGTAGGGCTCGCCATTTTATATTTTTCGTTATATCTTCGCCATTTACCGTCGGATCTTAAAGTGTTGTATATCAATGTTTTTTGTCTCGCGGAGACCGATGTTTTCCTCGAAGGAGCCATTGGCCTCAAGTAACCCGTTCTAGTATTAACCCACCAGATCTCAGTTGCTACCAACTTAATGTACTACCCTAATATTTTAAAATGAATGCTCGAAAAAAGCTATAAACTTTTACTAGGAAAGTATTCCAATAATTCCAGCGGAACTATTATTTTATTTTTTTTTTAATTTTTTTTGATGCCGAATGTAGGGCATTTTTAATTTTTTTTGTCATATCTTCTGTATTTACAGTCGGATCTTAAAGGGTTATATATCAGTGTTTTTGTCGCAATGATACCAATTTGTTACATCAAAAATCATTGACCTTAAACACCCTTTTATACTACTTAAGGGGTAACACCTATGTAAAAAGCCTATATATAAAAACTTCTTTTTTTTATTTTCTTTATTTACGGAGATGTGTTAACAAAGATTGGTTTTCACAAGATTTATGAAGGAGTACAAAAAAATATTTGTTTTACACAAAGTTTTACAAAATGATAGTATATTTACAACAGAGGTCCACGGCACGCAGCATTACTTAATCAATTTTTGGTGGATTTCTCTGAAATTTATAATGCATATGGAAAACTAAATTATCTATGGACACCGAGCGTTTTGTTCATGTAGAACTTGAATCTTCTATGGCGGTCACCGATGAGCAACGAATGGGGCACATTTTTTCTAAAACTATAAAATGGCGACCCCTACGTTCGGCAAAAAAAAAAAACATTTTCGAAATTTTCTTGTTAAAATACCTTATATTTAAGGGTGTACGGTGAACTTTTTTTGCCTATAAGGTGGTACGGTCTAATGTACATGCATGATAATATATGATTATTTTCCTAGAAGCTTATTCACTGAGAAGATAACTCTTGGAATGTGGTAAAAATGGTAAAAATGGTAGAGCGATTCAAAACGGGAAACGAGTGGTGATTCTTAAAGGCCTTCCCAAACCTGAAATTTTAAATGTGATTTTCACCTCGTAATAATGTAGATTCAAAAGGAGAAAAGTCCCTCCATAATAAGCTGATCACAAAGTTATGGCTTGAAACTTTAAATTAAAAAAAACTTGTATAACATTATCTTTAAATTAGAAATTTGATACCCTGAGTAAGGGGATTTTCTCCACTAACGGGGTTAAAATTAAGGTTCAAAAGGGAAACAATTCACCGTCTTAACGCACACCCTTTTGGAATAAATCTTAAATTTAAAATTAATGTTACATATGGATAAATTTACTGAACAGACAGTTTTTGCAATTTCCTATAAGAATGTAATTAAAATGGTGAGGGGGGGGGGGGGGGGGGAGGTGAAAAGAAAAACGTGTACCTTAAGCATCCAGCACAAACCGATGGAGCTAGGAACTTGAAGTTTGGCATGTAAGTTCCTCCTCCGGAAATTTAAATGGTGAGAAGCAAAGTGATGAAAAATCTCTCCCCTAACATTTTACCTAAACACCTTTGCCTGAAAATCAGAAATTTTAAATATCTGCCCCCTAGGGATAAGCTTATTCCAATAAGAAACCGACAAAAATGGGATTCAAAAAGAAAAAATAGCCACATTGATCTTCCAGCCCAAACGGATGAAGCTAGAGAATTGAAATTTGGCAAATAGGTAAAGGTACTCTGGGTAAAGCAAAGAGGGAAAATGTTTTCCTCTCTTTAATGACCTGTGCAAACTTAAAATCCAAAGAAAAAGAATTTTATTTTTTCTAAATATATTTCGATATTGAAAACTACCGGCAACGAAGTATGAGGCTTCTAAACAAGTTAAATTTTAATTTAATTTTTTTTCCAACACAATTAAATAAAACCATAAAGTATTTAATATTTTAATTAATCAAGTTAAAAATTTACTGTAAGATACGTATTAAACTGAATGACCAACAATTTTCCTTGTTTACATAAAAAACGGAACCCCAAAATACAAGCATACACTGATAGTATTATTTCGTTAAAAACGATCTTAAATACATATTAAATTAATCGAAAATATAATCAAAAAGTGGACTTTTGATTTTTTCATTATATTCAGTTCATTTTATTATTTACTTTCAATCATTGTTTAATAATCGACAAAAGTAGTACAACCAATCGAAAGTCGTTTAAAAAATAACCAGCAATTTTTAATTTACAAAACACCCTTCATATGGCTCAGAAATGGTGCTAGTTCTGATATTAGATATGAAACGATCTTGTAACAGATATAATACTATATGACCAGATCATATCATATATAATAACGACAAGTGCGGCCATTCGTGAATTTTAGTGCGGCTCTCAAAGTAATTTAAATATCCTCTTTTGAATAGATTTTTCTCAATTCTTTTTCGTAAAATTTGTCCAAATATATTTTTATTAAATTTTTACATTCAAAATTTTTTCTTAACAAAAATACTTTTCTTTGTTTGTTTGCATACTAGTTTTTTCTCTTAAATTCCTTCTGACGTGAAATATTGAAATTTTTTATTGCAGTTGTCTGTAATTTTTCCCAATTATTTTATTCTTTCTAAGTTTACTATTTTTTACAGGAAATGTAAACAAACATAATGTTACAATATCACTTAAGCTTTTGTTTTTTAATTTAGAATTATGTAAAAAAGTTGACGTTCTTATTAATCAAACAGCATTTATATACTGGCAAAATCTCTAAGTGTAAATCAACAATTTAATAAACAAAAACTTTCTCGTAACTTAAAATGAGTTGATTTAATATTTTTGGCTGCTTAAAATTTATTTAGACATGCTCCACTGTTGTTAGTAATTCTAAAATTGCTTGAAAATAGATGAATTATTTAGAATAAAATAATTTTGCAATAAATTTTGAAAAACAAAAAGTTTCTATTAAAAAATTACAAATATTTTTTTTTTTTTAATTTTCCGCAAAACTGGTAAATTTTAGAATAATAATAATGTAATATATTTCTAAAGAAATAAATTATTAAAAATGCTTAAAAACAAGAAGACCGCCTTACAAAATATAGATAGATTTTCTGCTAAAGCATAGTAAGCTGTTCAAGTTTCACGTGAAAAAACTTTTACACACCATATAAAAAATTGTATTTAACGATAAAGAATTTTATTGAAAATTTATTACAATTTGTTTTCAGGAAAATTTACTATACAACACTATTATTTTTCTACTGAAAAAGTAAAATTTTGGGTTAATACTGACTGTGTGTTTTTATTAAATAAAAATACTAATAATTTTCAGAATTTTAATTATTATTTGAGGTCATTAAACTTCCCAGCAAATCCACACATTACCAAATAATAGGTAAAGTAATGTATAGCCATAGGGGCCGATGGATTACCTTACACCTTACTTCATTGATGAATTTTACTGGTGAGGTGATAATGTAGGTGATAATGTAAGGGGTTACTTACATGGTTACGAGAATGGAAAAAGTAATGTGTCTAAAAATAGATTTTCAAAAAAGAGGAATTTTTATTAAAAAAAATTATTACAAATATTTTATTTATTTTTTTTTGTAATTAAAAATAACGTGGTCAAGATGGGAATCGAACCAAGAAACTCTGGTTGCCAGCCAAGAACTCTACCCACTGAGCTATCGACGCATATAGTATTTGATTACTTTAAACTTAAATGAATTGTTGCGCTTCGTTTTTTCGCTGGTGTTATCAAAACAAACATACATTACCCTTTTGATTACAAAAAAGCATAAAGTAATGTATCTAAAAATAGATTTTCAAAAATATTTCAATTATTACTTTACATTTAAAAATCATATATTACGTAATCAATAATGAGTAACTTATTATTTTATGCTTGCAAATAATGAAAAAGGTAACGAGCTATCATTACAAGGTAACGCATGAGAATATCGCACCCATTACCAAAGTTTTGCTGGGTTCTAGTGAATTTTTATCACTGGAAGAACAATTTACTATACTTAATTCCAAAGTTTCATTATCTCAATAAGCCATTTGTCACTTACTGAAACTTTAACCGACACATTTGTTGTTGTTTTCCATACAACAATTAAAATTAAATGGAAGTTGAATTAAGCGGGACATTCAGTAATAGGTTCTGAATTATATTTTATAATGCTGAATGTGTTCAGCCAAACAGTTCGACCAAAAATCTATACTTGGTCAGTGTTTTCTTTCTTGCAGATATTATAGATAAATTCTTTGCTTTACCTCAGACTATTTCTTAACACTTTTGTTAGCAAAATTTGTCCAAATTTGCATTGGGATTCATTTAAAAGCAAGGAAATTGGGTCCCATATGAATTGAAGCCGAGCGACATTGAAAGGTGATTTTGCATGTCGAAAATGCTGCTTGAACGCTACAAAAAGAAATTATTTTTGCATCGTATTGTTTCTAGCGATGAAAAATGGACACATTACGATAACCCCAAGCGCAAAAAAATCATATACAAAGCCCGGCCAACCAGCCAAATCAACGCCGAAGCCGAATATCCATGGCGCCAAGGTAATGCTCTGTATTTGGTGGGATCAGAAGGGTGTTTTGTATTATGAGCTGTTGAAATCGGGTCAGACGATCACAGGTGATCCGTACCGAACACAATTCATTCGTTTTAAGAGAGCAATCAACGAATATTCGGCCAGTTACGAGGCCATAATCTTCCATCATGACAACGCTCTGCCACATCTTGCAAGACCGGTCAAAAACTATTTGCAAAACAGTGGATGGGAAGTTTTGACTCACCCGCCTTATAGCCCTTTCTGACTATCATTTGTTTCGATCGATGCAGAACGCCCTTACTGGAATACGCTTCACTTCACAACAGGGTAGCAGAAATTGGCTTGATTAATTTTTTACCTCAAAGCCGGAGCAGTTCTTTTGGCGCGAAATCCATATGCTACCAGAAAGATGGCTTTGAATAATGTATCAGTTCACTTTGTTATCATAATAAATGCATTTTCAAGCAAAAAAAAAAAAAATCGACATTATTAACTTGTATACCCAATATGCCAGTTTTCATTCTATCTTCGACGGCGATATATATTATGGTTTTTTAAATATGATGCGGCTCTGATTTATGGAAAACCTCAATGTGACCCTTGGTACCCTCGCCTGATATATAGCCACAGAAATGAAAAAAATTTCCAGAATCTTTTAGATATAAACTAATCTAGCAATAGATCTGATTATATCTGGCCATAATGTGTATCATTATATACCATAGCTTATTATATATGATCAAATCTAGGAACAAATTTTATTACATTCAATCATATATAATTATATCTAAACAGATCTGATCATATCTAATAATTTTTCATGGGATATTATCAATTTAGTGATTCAGAAAACGCCTACCTTTAGCCACCTGAATCGTAAAAATTAAAAGTTAGGGACCAAAGGTTAGCATTTAATGGAATTATCTAGGTTGATCTTACTATGTATAAATTGAATTGTCTGGTATGAATATGATTTTAATGTATTCAGTTTTTTTTGCAAATATGAAAGTTTTAAGGATAAATTTACAAAAAGATAATTTTCGAGATCCTTAAAATACACTAAGATTTCCCGACATAATTATACTCAAATGAAGGGTACTTATGTATGGAATTAATTTCCGTAAAAATAACAAAATATTTTGAACTACTTGATCTAGATACATTAGGTATTTTGGAATATAGGTTCAGAGTTAAAAAAAAGAAAGGCCTTCAATTCCAAAACAAGATTAAATGGAACTTTTTTCTCTTTAAATAAGTATTTAGGAGACCAAAATATTTTAAGAAAGTTTAAGTAGAAGTCTGTGAAAATAATAATAGATTTTTTGTTGAGTAGTTATTCATTTATTGATTTCTTCAGCTTTAACAGCGTATTTCCCCAAATTATCTTTTAACCAAAAAATATATAAAATTCAACTATGCAAGCATTGTCCTGTGCTTAAAATTAAGGATACTAAATTTATGCTTCTTTCATAACTATTTTTATCTAAAGTGTTATTCTTCTTCATTTTTAAAACTTTATAATAGTTAATAATTTAGAAATATTTCCTAAGATGATATTATTTTTGGAAATATAATAAAACTTTGTCTTATTATTAAAACAAATGCTCCCATCATTCCATATGGTGCCTTTCTTGTAATATATTAATAAAATATTTATGGATTTTTGTAACCTTTACTTCGGTTATCTGTCCATAGGAATAAACTTTTTTATGGGAATGTTTGTACAATACATAGTTTAACCCTTAAGGAGATTAATTGAAAAAGTTCAATCCAATTTTATGGTAAAACATTTTGTTGTTTCTTTATTTGTTTAAATATTTTTTTTTGTTGTGGATAAAGTAGGTAAGTAAAGTTGTTGTGTTTTTTATCTTAAAATCCATTTAAATAAATTTTTCGAAACAATTTCTATGGTTTATATGCGCTAGGAAAAATCTCATCTGTAAATTAATGCCATGGGCGGCCACATTTGTCAATGTGTCAGTAAAATTAATTATACTATATTAAGTAGAAATTTCTTTTAAGACAAGAACAACAGGAAAAAACCCCAGTCGTAATTAACCAAAGTGATAACAAGATCTGTTTTTAAGTGTAAATTGCAAAACAGCAAATACAAGATTTAGAAGTTTGTTTTCTTGCGTTAATATATATTTTTTTATTAGGCAAAGTTTTATAAAGATAAAAGCAAACAAAGGGCCAGAAATATATTATTTTAATATAGTTCTACTTGAAATTATAATATTTTTAATACCTACTAATGCCCAAAACCTAAATTTATACAGGTTGGTTGAAAAGTTCCTGCGCTCACCAAGAGATGGCACTGCTAGCTCCAAACTTTTTTTTTCTCAAGTTGGTATAACTGTCCTGAGAACACATGCAAAGTTGCAGGTCATTCTGTCAATTCTTTCTTTGTTTACAAGCCATTTGAAGTTGATGTGTCATTGATTTTTTTTAATATGGAAAAAATTGAATATCGTGCAGTCATTAGATTCTTTGTTTTGAAGGGTTTAAAAGCAAAAGAAATTTATGAACAATTGTTAGAAGTGTATAAGGAGTCCTCACCTTCAAAACGCACCGTTGAATTTTGGGCTGGTGAATTTAAACGTGGTCGTACCAGCCTTAAAGACGATCCACGCGAAGGACGACCAAAAACTGCAACCACAGCAGAAATCATTGAGCATTTACATAATATGGTTAGTGAAGATCCAAGTTTGACTAAGCGTAAAACTGCTAATGCCATAGGCATCTCAGACGAACGAGTACTCCATATTTTACATGAAGAATTACGTATGAAAAAACTGTTTGGAAAGTTAGTGCCGCACACATTAACAATTCAACAAAAACTGGATCGAAAACAAATTTCTCAGCGGAATTTGGAACGTTTTAAGCCGAATAAAACCGACTTCTTGCGTCGTTTTATAACTATGGTTGAGACTTGGATCTACCACCATGATCCTAAATTGAAACAAGAACGTTTACAATGGACTGAAGCTGGTTGTTCAGCTCCAAAGCAGGTGAAGTCACAACGATCAGCAATCAAGGTTATGGCATCAGTTTTTTGGGATGCAAAGGAATTTTGTTGATTGATTATCTTCAGAAAGGTAAAACAATCAACTCTGAATATTATTGCAGCCTTTTGGATCAGCTGGATGAAAAAATTCGTGAGAAAAGATCTGGTTTAAAGAAGAAAAAAAATCATTTTTCATCAAGACAATGCACCTGCTCACAAAAGTGTTTTGACGATGGCTAAATTCAAAGAATTAAAGTACGAATTGCTTGAACATCCACCGTATTCACCAGATTTGGCTACCAGTGACTACTATCTCTTCAGAAATCTCAAACAATTGCTTCGTGGAAAGCATTTTTCGTCGAATGAAGAGGCCATAGCAGCCGTAGACGGTTATTTTGCAGAGCTTCCGGAAAACCATTATAAGGATGGGATAAAATTATTGGAAGATCATTGGAACAAGTGTATTGAGCTTCTAGGAGATTATATTGAATAAAAAAATATATTTCGTAACAAAAACAGTATTCTTTCATTTCGAGCGCAGGAACTTTTCAACCAACCTGTATTTAGAATTTTCAGTTTTATTAGGACTTAGGGAAGGCAAATTTTAAGTTTCTTGTGCATAACTTGCATAAAGTTTAACTGACATCTAATGTGTGAATTTTATCGCAAGAGGAAAAGAACATGAGACAATTGAATTTCTCTTATCGGTCCAATCTTAAAACAATATTAAAAAAATTTGTTCGATAATCAACTAGATTATTAAGTTTAATTTTGTATGCCCAAGAGCACAAATTCTTCAAGTTTATGACCATCAGATGAAGCTGCAAATGATGTTAATTATTCTGCCGCGTGTGACTCTCCAAATATCTATCGGAGTCATTATCGACTACCGGTCAAAGTCTCGTTCTGTACACAGAGAAAACAGATTCGTGCTGACAACCGAATTTGTAGCCAATCGAGCCTTAGTACCGCCTGAATGTCGGAGTTAATAAAAATTTTCAACATCTTGAAACTTGTGAAAAAACACCCCGAGAAGCAATTAAAAATTGCTTAAACTTACGCCTGAAATATGAAAGTATATTTCCCCATTAAAAGGACATGATGGAAATTCGGTCTAAAAATGCTCGAAGCTGTGTCCTAATTCGACTGCTTCGAGCCATCTGTAAACTACACCTGCGCTCCAACGGAAGGCTCCCATATTTGGTTCATCCAGTAACTTCTATCGGGTATTTCCACATAGAAGTTTTAGTCCATATATTTTATAGTCCTAATATTTTGAATAATTTTCAAGGTTTATCCGAAACCCATATGTCCCGTTAATTTGCCACACTTCATAATGCTCACACGCGGCGGAGAATGTAGAGCACTTGTGTGAGCCTTGTTCTCCACAAGAATGTAGAACAGAGGAATATGCAGCAGTGCCCCAAGTGCATCAGTGTTACAGATCCTGATTGCCCCAGTGATGCTAACATAAGCCAAGTGGTAAATCTTGTTCAACAAATACCTAGCCTTCTCAACTTTCGGTAACCAGGCCAGTAAAGCGACCTAATCTTCGGTCCTAATGTTACGTTTAAAGGCCGGTATATTATCCTCGACACCAATCCAAATATCTTAGCGAAAAGCTTTTGGAAGCACAATGCCCTAGTGGACTTATTGAAAACATTGATTAATCGTCCAAATACTTCACATCATCCAAAAAACCTAAACTCAAAATAAAGACATGAACTAAAATGTAATCAAAAATTTCCTTTAAAATAGTTTGTAAATTGTCCTCAATTTAAGTCAAATTTTATTAAAACTTAGAAAAATTTTCTTAAAAAGAATAAAAATTCCTAAGTTTGAGGAAAAACGAAATAGTTTATATACTCAGAAATAGTTCATATTTTTCCTAAGTAATATTTCTTGATTTTAGGAAAAAAAAACAAGTCAATTAAATAAAAATTTATTAATTTTAAGAAAAAACATCTTAGTTTTAAGAAAATTGCATACTCAAATGTAATAAAATTAAGTTTAGTTCAAAAAAAAAAAAATTAGGACATAATTTACTCCCATTTAGTTCAAAAAATGTGTCTAACTTAAATCGAAAAAGTATTTGAACTTAATGTGTGTTCGTTTTTTGTTCGCTAGTAGTAAAATTAACTAAATTTTAGAAAGTCATTTCCAAATTCAGTTTTTAAGTATACCACTTTCTAATTTTGAAGAATTGTTTTCTAAAAATTAGTTCAGACAATTAAAAACAAAAAGTAATACATTTTTTCCTATGTAATAATAAAAACTTGATTTTAGAAACTGTTAAACTATTTCTAAGGAAAATTTTCATGCAACTTATTTCAGATTAATTTTAAAAATGTTAATAAAATATTCTTTTTTTCAAGTAAAAGTTTGTCAATTTTTAAAAATAATGAAATTTGGTATAGGATTTTTTTGTTGGAAAACGTTTATATTATTTTTAATATTCTATTCCAAAAAAGCAATCAATTAAAAACAAACCAGTTAGTTTTCCTAATTTTCAAGAAAAAATATTATTAAATAAATGAAATTAAAGTAACCGTTTAAAAAAACTATCCTGCATGATTGTAATTGTATATGTCAATTAAAGTTTAAGCTAAAAATGTCATAAAATTAAGTTACTACATTTTTCCATATTCCAATAATAACAAGAAATGTTACTGTGATATTTTGTATTTTTGCAACAATTTTCTTAAATTAGTTAATTTAAGAAGACAAAGAACCCCCAGTGTTGCTTAGCCATAGATGCCGTGTGTCACGTAGGGCGTCCCTTTTTGTAGTTCTCTCAAGCAGAACCGTTAATTAACTACGAAAAGGATCTGACTTTGTCACAATTTATTACATTTCAGGATATCCTGCAGTACATTTTTTTAATTTGTTTACCTTTTTGCTAATGAAATTTAATTTATATTTTAAATACATGAATTTAATATGATTCAAATTAGTTTTAGGACAAAATTGTATAGCAAAAAGCTTGTTAAGAGCAGTGTCCTCACAAAGCGGAAGTCCTCCGAAAGTGGAAAAATACTTACTCAATGAGTGTAAAGTATTTTAAAATATATGGTAAAATATATTAACTTTATCATAGAAACAGGATAAGGCTAATGTTCACTTAAAAGAAGTGCTATTTAACTTGATGTTAGAAAATATTTTTTTTATTTTTAGGGAGTTAAGTCCTAGATTTTAGTAAAAAAAAATATCTAATAAACTTAAATAAAATACAATATTTCTTAAAGCCAAAGAAACATTTCCTAATTAACAGTAAAATTTTAAATCATGTATGAACTAATGAGGAGAAAATTTTACTTTTTAAAAATTTACTTCTCAGTTGTAAAATTTTTTTATAAATTAGAAATTTTAACCAAATTTTAAGTAAAATTTGTTTCCTAATTTCAAGAAAAATTTTATTAAATATTGGTAAAAAGTGTCTTTGGCGTCGTTTTTATTTCAATTTTTCCTCTAAAAAAGTTAATTTTTCTAAATTCTAATTCATTTTTTTTTTTAGTGTATCACTGCATATGAAAATACCAGTCTGGTGAGTTTTGGATTTTTCCTTCTGGAAAAAGATACGTGGGTCGTCCATGCCAGGATAATGGTTAAACCTTGCCCATCGCACGAACCAGTAAAGCTAACAAGAGCTTCTTGCATACCGTCAGATATGCTTCTATCGTCCCAACCCACAACTGAGATTACAACCAGATTATCGGTATAACGAAGGTTCTTAAACCCAGCTAATAAGGCTTACTAATGGCTACAGTAATGCTAAAACCACCCAACCCTCGATGAGCAGTCAAAATCTAACCGAATAATCCTGAATGCAAAAAACTTCAGTGTTCAATATATTATCACCAGTGTTTAAAAAATACCCCTAACTATAAAAGGCGATGTGATGGAGCTGTTTTAAGTCCATATTCGTGTTTAGAAGACCAAAATACTTTAAACAAGTTCAATTTTTATAAAGTAATATACTTACTTACAACATCCTCACCCATAGTGCAGCATTTTTCTTTTTGCCTAAATCTTGCCTTAAAAGTTTTATTTTGCAATTTTAAAGATAATACAAAAATAACGAAGCAGAAAACAAGGCAAAAAGGATTATTATAATTTTCTTAGAAAATGTCGAAAATAAAACGTGTTAGGAAATGAAATTAATTACCGTTGAATTTTAATAATATTAATTAAATGGAAATATAACTTTATATAAAATACATTTTTATAAAGATAATTACAGTAAATGAAATTGCGGAATTTCTATACATTTTTTCCCGTTTTTTTTTTTAAATTACAAAAAAGGTTTGATGTTACAACATACGAAAGAAAACTTACCATTAACATTGCCTCCTAAGCCAGCGGCTGCATTTTGACCCCAAGGTGTGCCTGCGGATGCATGTAAACCTCCCACTAAACCACCATTTTCACCATTTTGATTGCCTCCACCCAAACCGGCCTCAGCATGATAACCAAAAAAGTTTACACCCACTTTGCCATCCTTAAAGGTGAGAAGCTAGAAAAAGGACGAATTGAAACAATAAATACAAAAGGCACATTAAAAAAATGTTAAGCAATATAATGAAACAATTTCTTTAAAACATATTTCAATAACAATAGACATTGCTATTCTTAAGAGAAAACTTTTTAATAACAGAAATAACATAGAAAATAACAACAACAACCACAAAAATAACTTTGTGGTATGTAATTTTATTATATTGTGGTTACAAATTTTTTTATTTTTTGTTTTAACAGTGAACCAAAAATCAACAGGCCACAAAAAGGACGTTACTTAAAAGGCCTTAATCTCTATTTATATTGTCACAATATATAATTCCTGGCACAATTAAATTTTATGGGGTGGTGGGGAGCATGAACTTGAACATTTTCAATTTGATTTGTTTGTTTGTTTTTACTTAATATTTATTACGTAAATACAAGTTTTGAAATACAACTTGAAGCATTTCCAGAAATATAACTTATAGAACTCAAGCATACCAAGTACTTTTCTATGTGCTTTCTTTATTAATCGAATTTGACCTTCATTTTTTTTAACACACTGTACTTTGCCAGTAGATTTGTACCTTTAAATTAATTCGATTATACAAACAATACGTTTCACATGTGGTCTGAAATCATAAATTGACAAAAAAAAACAAGTAAAAAAGGCTTAAATTCGGCTGTACCGAATCTTTGAATACCCTCCACCAATATTCTCTGTTGTTTTTGATACAAATAATGCAAAAAACTTTTTGAGGTGAAAAACTTTTTTGGATGCGGAAACGAATTTTTTTACGTGAAAAAATTTTTAGGTGAAAAAATTTTTGTGGTGAAAAAAATTTTAGTGGTGAAAAAAATTTTTTGAGGTCAAAAATATTTGAGGTGTACAAAATATTATAAATTACTTAGCGATTGGTGAAAAAATATGAAAAAATATATTAAATATTAGTCGCTACTATGAAATTGTACTAAAAATACACCCATTTGTATGGAAAATTTAGAGGTATCTTTACATTTTCACCAATAACTTTTTAACCGCAGGACCGATTTTGCTCATTTTCAATGCCGAACTGCTCGGAAGGATGAACAATAATCTGGGTAAAAATAGGCATCCCCGCTTGCGTCTTCGCGTCGTGATCGCCATTTCAACAGACAGATAGACAGACGGACAGACATACGGACATCGCTAAATCGACTTAAAATTGCATAAAGATCACGAATATATATACTTTATGGACCTATATTTTGACATGTCACAAACGGAATGACAAACTGATATATACCCTCATCATATATGGTGGAGGGTATAATATATACCTTGCAAAAAGAGAGTAAATGTATGATTTTAAAGCACCTTATAACTCTACAACACTTAAAAATATAATTGGCCATATTTAGGAGGTATGACGGTTTTAAGTTTTTTTTCGAATGAAATCGCAGAAGATATTTTGAAATATACCATAGTAAGCGTCCCTGCGGGAAAAGGACCTATCCCAGGACACGTCACATGACCGGTTCATTGTGATAGGGACCGGTCACAGGACCGATCACTTTAACAGGGGCTTGTCCTAGGAGGGGATCAATTGCCCTCTGTAACATGTCACAGGGCTGGTCAAAAAGGACCGGGACGGGACCCAATTCCCAACTAGCCCCTTATTTCCCGCAGGGATCATACAGATAATCGTAGTTATTTTTAGAATTCATTACCAAATAATCTAAAGGATGAAAAGAATTTATTTAAAAATTATACTGCCGCAGTTTCATACCATCCAAGTACACACCAGTTGCTAAATTATGTCTGAATTGATCAAAAAGTTTTTGTTGCTAAGCTATATACACTCATGACTGTGTCGTTAGTGGTGTATCTCCTTAAAAGCTGATGCTAAAAGTCAATCTCTATAGAGGGTTGTCGGTTCGATTCCCAGTCATTTTGTAGAACAAATTTTTTTATATTAAGCCAATTTAATAGTAAAAATAATTTTTCTTAGATGGTATGAAACTGCGGCATGTTGCTTCGAAATTTACCCGAATTAAATTTTAAACATGGTTGTCAAGCAATACCTTCTCCTTATAACGGAAGTTGCTCACCATGCTCTGATCAACACCGAACACTGAAAATTTTAAAACTGCGATTCCAATAGGGACATGTCTCTTCTAATACCACGGGGTTTATTCATAATATTTCCTGCAAAATTTTGTTATATTTGCAAAATACCGTTATAAATCGATGTTTCGGTAGTTTAGCGTTATTATAACAGTAGTAACCCAGCAAAAATGAAGCTGCCAAAGAAGCAATAAAAGCATCACTACTATGGCAAAGGCATCACTTCTTTTCTAATGGTTTCATCGATGAATTTAACATTAGTGTGTCATAGGATGGAAGTATTCAAATAGAGCTACTAGCATTACTCATACTTTACTCCAAGGAAGCAATGACGATGCAATGATTAGATATTCTGATGCATGAGTGGAAAATGTTCATATATTTTGCAGTATTTAAGCTTTGATGAAAATTTAATTCATAAGAATGCAGAAAAATAAGTTTAAAGAAGCGAAATTTATGCATTGATTTACAAATACTTTTTATTAAAACAAATAGTAAAAAAGCATTTTTTTAACATTTTTCAAAAATTTTAATGCATTTTTAGACAAATTTTAAAATATTTTTGGATAATTTTTAAATTAAACTGGCTGTACAATTTTGAAACACTTTTAGACAATTTTAAAATATTTTTGAACAATTTTAAATAATTTTTGCACAATTTTAAAACATTTTTGGACAATTTGAAATAATTTTTACACAATTTTAAAATTATTTTGGTAAATTCTGAATTTAAACTGGAAATGATTGTTAAATAAAATACATAATACAAAAATGCACAGATTGCGTCGTCATAAATATTTAAGGCTGAAAAAATGCAAATGACAGGCCAGCTAGTTTTAATTAAATATCAAAAAAATCTGTTTTTCTTGATTTTTCAAAACTTTTATAAAAATTGCAAAACTGCATAAATTCTAACCCGCATGAAATTTTAAACTAAAATATAAAAAAATGATTTAATAAAAAAAATTAAAAAAGTTCATCAGGACTATTTTTTCAATTTGAATAAATGCTTAAGATTCCAAAAAAATATACGATATACTATAACTTATGCTTTAGAAGTAATGAAGAGTGATATTTTAAGATATACAGTCAGCGTCAAAAAAAAGTGTACAGCAAACAGTTCAACATTCACAAGTTTATAAATCGTTAAAGGGAGGTAGTACAACAATACACTTTTAATTTTTTTAAGTGTATTTAGTAGTTGTTTATTTGAATAAAAAAAATTAATCATTTATTTCTTATTCTCTTTCTAATAAATATTAAACTCAAAAAAGGCCTTACTATACGCATCAAAAAAAAGTGTACACTCTCACATTATTTCATGATTATTTATTGTAACGGTAAATTTACCGTTATTTTTGGTTTTGTTTCTATTTGCATTTATATTAATGATGTTTAATAATTTTGATGCAATTGATCTGTTAACTAATTTTTAGTATTTTGATAACGTTCAACATGGGCAAACAAACTACATTGGAAGTGCGTAATTTAGTGGTCAAATTTGCATCTGAAGGTAAATCTTTGCGAGAAATTGGCAATATTGTTGGCAGATGTCATAATACAATTAAAAAAATATTAGATAAATACAAAAAGTGGAAAAATGTTAAAGACCTTTCGCGCTCTGGCAGACCGCAAATTTTGTCTGGCGTGGCTAAGAGGACGATAGTACGTAGGGTTAAGGCTGATCCATCGGAAAGTGCTGTCAAAATAGCGGAGGAACTCACAACAACATCAGGAGTAAATGTAAGTGCCAGTACTATTCGCCGTGCACTGCATGAGAATGGGCTGTATGGTAGAGTCCCTCGAAAAAAGCCTCTTATATCACTAAAAAACCAAAAAAAGCGTCTGGAATATGCAAAAAAACATCAACACAAAGGTAATTCTTTTTGGAAAAACTGTTTGTTCAGCGATGAATGCAAAATTGAAATTTTTGGAAGGAAAAAATTACAAAAAATATGGAGAGAAAAGAAAAAAGCATACGAGGAAAAGAATGTTGCTAAGACCGTAAAGCACGGTGGCGGCTCAGTTATGGTATGGGGGTGTATGGCTGCAAGTGGTGTTGGAAATCTTGTATTCATAGATAGTACTATGAATAGCAAAGATTATCTGAACATTTTAAAATCTAATTTGCAGCCGAGTGTCGACAAATTAAGCTTAGGATCGACTTGGGTCTTTCAGCAAGACAACGATCCTAAGCATACTGCTCGAAATGTGAAAGAGTGGTTGCTTTAAAGAACGCCAAAACAGCTTGACCACCCTCCCCAATCACCAGACTTGAATCCCATCGAGCATTTATGGGAACATCTAGACCGACAGATCCGAAAACGCAGCTTAAGTGACAAAGAGTCCCTAAAACGAGCCATCACAGAGGAATGGAATAATATTTCTTCAGAGGTAACCAAAAATCTAGTTGATTCAATGCCCAGGCGACTTACTGCAGTCATAAAAGCAAAAGGCAAGCAAACGAAGTATTAACCTTGCTGAAACTACTTGATTTTAAAACAATTTTTTTAAGTGTACACTTTATTTTGATGCGTAATATAAGGTCTTATTTTGAGTTTAATATTAATTTGAGAATAAAAGAGAAATAAATGTTTTTTTTTTACTTTTAATAAATTACTATTAAATATAAAACAAATATATGAAAACTGTTTTATTGTACAATCCCTCTTTTAGAATCTATGAAGATGTGAATGTGGAACTTTTCGCTGTACACTTTGTTTTGACGCTGACTGTACATCGGGTTTATATCCAGATCACTGCATTTGAACGCTTTTGGCAGTGCCTTAGAATAACACCAAAAAATCATAAAAGAATGTCAACTGAAGTTTAGGAAGCAATGAAAGAAGTTATGGTCACAAAATGACTACCATTTTTTTTGCTGGGAACCGTTGTTATAAAAAGATATTGAATGCCAACCACGATTTAAAAATGTTGTTTAAACAACTGCCAAATCCGTAAAAATGAATAATTATTCGGTTAAAAAGGTCATAGGAGGTTACCTTCTCCGCTTTGTGACATGCCACAAGACTGATACAGAAGAACTTGTTACAGGTCTGAAGCCTAAGAACCTGTCACAGCGCTAACGCAAAAACCAGTTACAGAATTGACGCTGGGGACTTGTATATAAATACAATGGATTTTTAGTCAATTAATGCCCGTAATTTCAAACAATAGATATCTACCAGTGCTTAGATATCTATGGTGTAAATCAAATTTGGTTATTTAAACTTGTTGGTAAGTCCCACCGACTAGATAAATGATAGTGTATTTTACACTATCGATTTTGGTTGGTTTATCTGTTATCAAATTTATTATCAAAAAATTAAAAAAAAATTTAGTTAATAAATAAAGATACAAAAATATATTTGCGGTATTTCATAAAAAGTAACACCCGGAGAGTATCGCATACTTTTAGTGAAAGAGCGGATATTTTGTAATGTGAAATGATTTGGAATTCCTTAAAAGATTTAGGCTTTCCAAGAAAAGTGCGAAAACGGTGCTAGAAAAAATTTTATTAAAACTCACACACAGAGTGGAGAGGATCGTATTGAAACTGTGGTATGTTATAGAGAAGCAAAAATTCAGAAACACAAACATTTCACCAAGCCTCCAATTGCTGTTTACTCTGCGAAGCTTCCAAATAGCTATAGCATATTTTGGAGGAATTCATCAATCGACAGCAAGCAGAAACCAGCAAAACCTTGGTAATGGGAGCGATATTCTCATGCGTTACCTGTTTCATTATTTGCAAGCATAAAGTAATAAGTTACTCATTATTGATTACATAATATATGATTTATAAATGTAATGAAATATTTAAAATATTTTTGAAAATCTATTTTAAGATACATAACTTTGTGTTTTTTTTGTAAGCAAAAGGTAATGTATGTTTGTTTTGATAACACTAAAAAACGAAGCGCAACAATTCATTTAAGTTTAAAGCAATCAAATACTATATGCGTCGATAGCTCAGTGGGAAGAGTTCTTGGCTGGCAACCAGATTTCCCTGGTTCGATTCCCATCTTGACCACATTATTTTTAATTACAAATAATTTAAATAAAATATTAGTAATAATTTTTTTTAATAAAAATTCCTTCCATTTTAAAAATCTATTTTTAGACACATTACTTTTTGCATTCTCGTAACCATATAAGTAACCCCTTACATTATCACCTCTAAAGTAATGGGTATATACATTACTTTGAGGCTCATCGCCTGTAAATTTTATCAATGAAGTAGGGTGTAAAGTAATCCATCGGCCCCTATGGATATACATTACTTTACCCATTATTTGGTAATGTGTGGTTTTGCTGGGAATTATTCGAAAAGTTTTTGCAACAATAAAGACATTGTACGATTTATATGTGAAACATATATTTACCGACGAAGAAATTATGAACTCACAAAGCAAGTTCTATAAAATTGCGAAATTTCTCAGATGTGTCGGAGACTTAGATTGCACTCACGTAAGAATCATATCACCATGTAGAAAAACGTATCCGAAATTTAAAAAGATTTCTTTAATAGTTTTTAATTATACAGATGGTGAATACGCAGAACTTTTTATCAATGTTCAAGGTGTTTGTGATGCTGATTTATGTTATACGGATGTAATTAGCTGCTGGCCAGGGTCTACTCATGATTATGAAATATTTTATGAAGGTATATTAAAGTTTATGTTTGAATCTGGGTCACGTGATGATCACTACAGTTTATCAACGCATTTAATGATACCTTTAGATAACCCTAGAACTATAGCCGAAGAACTATACAATAGTCCCAGATTCGAACAAGAAATTTAATTATAAAGATGTTTTGGTGTTTGGAAACACCGTGTGTAGGAAACACTTTCAAGGGCTCAATATATTATTATTACTACATCAATCTTACATAATATATGCCGAAGAAACTATGGCAAAATACCAGCAGTTGAAAATATTCAACAACAAAATTCGTATGAAATAAGTATGAGCAGAATGTCACGAAATTACGACTTAAACCAAAACCACACAAACACAACAAGAAATACGTTTATAAATTACATGTGTTCATTGTAAATTTAACCCTTTATTTATAAATATTAAAATTATTCAGCTTTTTTAAATATTTCGGAATAGTACATTTATAGGTTTACGTATAAAAAATTGTTGAGACCTATTCCATAGAGAATTTTTCTACAGAAAGAAAAGCTCTAAGAATTTGACATTTGTTTTTGGACAAAAAACCTTCAAATCATAAATGTTTTGGTAAGAAACAAATTTTAGAGTGTAAGAGTAAATAGAGTTCCTTTTTTATATTTTTTGAAAAAATATTTTCATAGCCAAAGAGTTTTCTAGGAAAAAATTCTCATTAGCTGCGATTGTTTTCTAGGAAAAAATTCTCATTTTATATTTTTTGTAGATTATCTTCCAAATTCCAAAGTTTTTTTCCCTTTCGTAATAAAATATGATTCTTTAGCAAAATCAAAATCTGAAAATACAGGTTGGTTGAAAAGTTCCTGCGCTCGAAATGAAGTATATTTTACGAAATATATTTTTTTATTCAATATAATTTCCTAAAAGCTCAATACACTTGTTCCAATGATCTTCTAATAATTTTATCCCATCCTTATAATGGTTTTCCGGAAGCTCTGCAAAATAACCGTCTACGACTGTTATGGCCTCCTCATTTGACGAAAAATGCTTTCCACGAAGGAATTGTTTGAGATTTCTGAAGAGATAGTAGTCACTGGGAGCCAAATCTGGTGAATACGGTGGATGTTCAAGCAATTCGTACTTTAATTCTTTGAATTTAGCCATCGTCAAAACACTTTTGTGAGCAGGTGCATTGTCTTGATGAAAAATGATTTTTTTTCTTCTTTAAACCAGGTCTTTTCTCACGAATTTTTTCATCCAGCTGATCCAAAAGGCTGCAATAATATTCAGAGTTGATTGTTTTACCTTTCTGAAGATAATCAATCAACAAAATTCCTTTTGCATCCCAAAAAACTGATGCCATAACCTTCTTTGCTGATCGTTGTGACTTCACCTGCTTTGGAGCTGAACAACCAGCTTCAGTCCACTGTAAACGTTCTTGTTTCAATTTAGGATCATGGTGGTAGATCCAAGTCTCATCCATAGTCATAAAACGACGCAAGAATTCGGTTTTATTAGGCTTAAAACGCTCCAAATTACGCTGAGAAATTTTTTTCGATCCAGCTTTTGTTGAATTGTTAATGTGTGCGGCACTAACTTTCCAAAGTAGTTAGAATGTAATATTTTTCTTAGTCTCTGAAAAGCTCTTTCGGATCCAATATCTTTTTCTGGAAAAATAATATGAGAGTGTTTTTTTTTTTCTTTACAAGAAATATTTAGAGTAAGAGAAAAAAATCGCTTAAATTTGTTCGTGCTTTTTCTGGATAACATCCCTTTAAATCTCAGGAGCTGTTTCTATTACGTAGAAAACCTTTCTGATTCCAAAGACTACAAAGAAAGAATGTCAGATTCCGAGGCCTTTTCACATAATTCAAACGAATTTTTCCTTATTATTAATACTTTGTTATATAACAATCTTTGTTTCAGATAACATTTTTCTAGAAAAAGCTCTTCTGAAGACCTGTTTCCGGACGAAAAGTTTAAATTATGCGGACTATTTTCAATTAAAACTATAAGGTTCTAAAAAATGTGTTGCAGTCAAAAGCTAAAATATTCTGAAATGTTTTCTTTTAAAAAATAAGTTCTTAAGACTTTTCATAGAAAAAATTATTTGGTTTGCAGAAAATAACAATTAGATTTTTTCTAAAACTCTTAGTTTTGAGAATATTTTCCTGGAAACAAACTATATTCTAAAGATTTTTTCCTAAACAAAAATTTATTATTTTTAATATTTAAATATAATTATTTTATTTATTTAAAAACATAAATGCTGCCATATTTTTATTTAATGTAATTGGTAGAAACACGTAGGTAAACAAACGTTGAGATTACCAAAGTGATTTTACTGGTTAGGCAAAGATACCCAGCAAAAACAGGGTTTCGCGATGTCCAAAAAGTAATGCGTTGTCATTATCTTCTCACTTACAAAAAACACAAAGTAATGGGTGGTCATTTCCCTTTCGCTTACAAACAACCAAAAAATAATAGGTACCCATTACTTTTTGGAAATTGCAAACAAAAGTAATTAAGCGAGTAAATAGACTGGTAAGTAATTGATACAATGTTTTTGCAGGGTATCTAATAGGTACCCTGCGGGAAAAAAGGGGTCAGTTGGGAATTGGGACCTGTCCCGGGATAGGTGAAAACTGAACCGGTTCCGAAAAAACATATCACGAGATAGGTGAAAAGAGCACCGGTTCCCAAAGTACCTATCACGTGACCGGTTCAAAAATCACGACTTGTCCTTTTAGACCAGTCCTGTGACATGTCACAGAGGGCAATTGACCCCCTCCTAGGACAAGCCCATGTTAAAGTGATCGGTCCCGTGACCGGTCATGTGACGTGTCCTGGGATAGGTCCTTTTCCCGCAGGGTAGTTACACCAATAGTTATCTATTGCTTGAAATTACGGGCATTAAAAGTGGGAAAAAGAGGCTAAGCTTCTAAGCTTCTACACTTACTCTTTGACATTTCATTATTTCAAACCATGTGTGGTTTGTTAAAGTTAAAAAAAAATATATATACAACAAATAAAAACTTAAACTTTAGCATTTTTTGTGTTATACATTTTTTATAATTTCTTTACAAATAAATCTTCAATGAAAAAAAAAATTATATCAGAATTTTTCTTTACAACAGTAAAACAAAATGTTGTAGTTAGTAATAATATATATATATATGTTTGTCAACAAAAAAAGTTTTCAGCCAACTAACCACTTTTGTTAACTTTGTGGTCAACAAAATAACTTTTAACCTTAACCACTGAGCAACATAATGTCTACAACTATTTTTAAGTTATCTAATACTACGATAACAAAATGCTTAAAAAGTAACTAAAAACTAAAAACAAAGAAAGTATTTAAGAAGAAACTTAAAAATAAAAATGTTTTCTTTCGAAATTACTTTTAATGTTTGAGTGTGTTAGATTTTACTGCAGGTTTAAAAAAATAAATAAATAAAATTCTGTATTTTTCTCTCAATATAGTTTTTAACATTTTTCTTTGGTTTATTTTTTTGTTTTGTCCAAAGAAATAAATTGATTTAATTTTCAAAGTGATTTGTAACAATTGTTGTTACCGGTTTTTATAGTCTTACAATGGTTTTTAGTTAAACGAAAAATATTTTTTGTTTTCATACACAATAGACAACACAAAAAAAAAAAAGAGGCAGAATCGGGGGTGTCCAAGCATTTTACAAATTCAATTAATTTGCAAAAGACATCATATTAAAATAAGGTTTAATTAGATAAATGTTAGATTAAACTATAATTTTCAAATTAAATATTTATTATTTATTTATTTATTATATTTATTAATCATATAATTACAAATTATATGTTAATACCCTCACCGAGCACTAGCAACAAAGGCCTTCGGCTCGTTGTAGCGAAAACAGACCAGAGCCTCTGGTGGGAATTGAACCCACGACCCTCGCACTGATAATTCAAATTAAATAACTATTCAACTATTTCACCAAAATGAGTATGTAAATTAATTAATGTTATTTCTCAATTTAAGCCGTAATTAAAATTATATAAAATTAATATTTTAAGGAAAATATTGGGCTAATGCTTAAATGTATAATTTAGTTTGCTCAAATTGAGACATCAGTTTTATCAAACTAAATTTTGTCCAACTTCTTTGTTAATACAGATATTTGCTAGTTAAATATTTTCTCGAGATTTCCTAAGGCGTGCCTTAGTTTTGGCATACCACCAACATAGAAAAATCAGGATAAACAATTTAAAAAAAGAAAATTGAAATTTAATTTTTGGCAATTGCTTAATGGTCGTTTTATTGTGGTCAATAGTTGTTGAAAATAGCAAAAGAAAACGAGGAACAAAAAAAGAAAAAATAATGAAAAAAAAACACAACCAACCACTACTCTTCATTAAATAAGTTTTAACTTGTTAACGATAAAAATGTTGATTTTATTTAATGTACTTATGTGTAATTTAATTTTGTTTAAAGAAATATTGTAAAGAAACTGATTTTATGTAATGAAAAGTTATAAAAAGTGGAAAAGTTTGCTGAATTATAATTTTGGTGGCTGTTTGAATGACATTGAAATTCTCTTTTAAAGGGTGTCCCAAGAAGAACGAAATTTTTAAATCTGGCAACATTCGAAGTGTCATTGTTTGACATTTGAACAATTGTTATTGTTTGCTAGTAGAAGGTACGAGGTTAGTAAAAATTGAGCGCTACACGAATGAACAACGCATTCTCATTGTGAAATTGTTTTACCAAAATGGTGAAAGTTTTGCGGCTACAGTTCGCAAATTGCAATCAATTTGGGGTCACAATAATGCTCCAAAAGAGTCAACTGTAAAGAGATTAATGGATAAATTTGCCGAAACTGGGTCTGTTAGTGATGTAAAGACAACAACGCGCCATCGACCAGTTCGATCGACCGAAAATGTCGCAGCTGTACGTGATGATGTCGCTCAAACTCCATCCACCTCAATTCGACACCGAGCTCAGCAAATTGGTGTCTCCAAATCCAATTTGCAGCGAATTTTAACGAAAGATTTGCATCTACATGCATACAAAGTTCAATTGACTCAGGAACTGAAGCCAGCTGACCATGGACAGCGAAGGGAGTTCGTTTATTGGGTATTGGAGAGACAACATGAAAATGCTGATTTTGCCGATAAAATCATCTTCAGTGACGAGGCCCATTTTCATCTTGATGGCTTCGTCAATAGGCAGAATTGTCGCATTTGGGGTGAGGAAAATCCTCGAGTGATTCACGAGAAGCAAATGCATCCTCAACGTGTCACTGTGTGGTGTGGTTTTTGGGCTGGAGGAATCATTGGAGCATTTTTTTATGAAAATGAGGCAGGTCAAGCGCAAACAGTCAATGGTGTTCGGTATCGTGAAATGATAACCAGTTTTTTCTTGCCTAGAATTGAAGAAATTGTAGAGGGCATGTGGTTCCAACAAGACGGCGCCACATGTCATACAGCCAGAGAAACAATTCAATTGCTGCATCAGTCATTTCCCGGTCGTGTTATTTCGCGTTTTGGAGATCAGAATTGGCCGCCTAGATCGTGCGATTTAACACCATTAGATTTTTTTCTTTGGGGTTTTTTGAAGTCGATGGTTTACGTGAATTAGCCGACGACGACTCAAGCCTTAAAAGAGGAAATTGGACGCTGCATTAATGAAATACCGCAGCATTCATGCGAAACGGTCATTGAAAATTTCATTAAAAGATCGCGTGCATGCCAGCAAAGCCGCGGCGGCCATCTGCACGATATATTGTTCCATACATAACCTCATTCTGTCTACTTTACGATATAATAAAGTTTCACGATTTTTTTTCTAAATATCTGTGTTTTATTTAAAATTTAAAAATTGCGTTCTTCTTGGGACACCCTTTAAAAGGGAAAATAAACATTTTTCTGTTTTGTAGTTTTTTTTTTTTGTTTGTAGTACCTTTATATTACTTTTTTTTACACCCAGATAAAATATTGGTTGGTATGCATGCAATCAAGACCATTAATATTTATTTGTAGGATTCTTATTTTATTGGCAATAACCTAGAATCCTTTAATAAAGCAAAAATATTTTATTGGGAATTAAAAAGAGGAAAAAGGAACTTAAAAACAATGCTTTTATCGAATTACTGGTATTTTCAATCAACTTTAAAAATAAAATTTATTTAATAATTGTGTACAACATCCAATTTATTTATTTCTTATTTTTTTTTATATTTAAATTTATTTATCAAAAAATTCATTACAATTAAGTGCTTCAGCGCCTAATAGGCATTATTGAAGCAAGTTGGCAAAATTTCTTCTCACAATTAGTTTATGTAATTAAATAAAATTAAAAAAAAAAAAAATAAATAAATAATAGTAAAATAAATATCCAATGAAACGAAAAATTATAACTCAATTTTTACATCAGAAGTTGTTCTAATTGTTGCAATAAATAATTTTTTAAGTTTGTTTTAAAAGTTGAAATTCTGTTTAAGGTTTTTAAATGTTCAGGCAAATTATTAAATTCACGACTACCCATGCACTCTATCCTTTGTTTGGTCGTTTCAAGTCTACACCTAGCAACTGCTAAGCTGCCATTATTCCTTGTATTAAAAGAATGCTGATTTCTCGAAATAAATAAAGTGTGATGTCCAATATTGTGCAAGCACTTAAAAACATATATTAATAGTTGCATTTTGAAAATGCCATAAATTGGTAACACTGTTTTAAATATATCCTTATAAATTGATATTGTTGAATGTGTTATGGGAACGCTGGATACAACTTTTAATGCTCTGTTTTGTAAACGTTGTAAAGACTTTAATTCAGAACTATTGTAATTAAAATGACTATGGATTAACGAAGTATAAATTAAAAATTTTGTATTTCTATCAAATTTGTTATTAAATTTGTATAAGAAACCAACTGCTTGGGCTGCTTTCGTCTTTAGACATTGAATGTGTATGTTCCAAGAAAGATTGTTCTGCAAATATAAACCTAAATACTTAATAGATGTTTCTTCCTGAATTTCTTTACCATCTACAATTATACTGAAGTTGTCATATCTATGACAATAAGGTTTAAATCTCAATAAACAAGTTTTACGTGCATTTAAAAACAGTTTGTTTATTCTCAAAAATTCAGATATTCATGCTGCATCACGTTCCATGTAAGCTTTGACAACAGTTTCATGCTTACATGGGTATAATAAACAAATATCATCTGCATATAAAAAAAGTTTTCCAGAGAGATCAAGATTTTTTATGTCATTTATATATATGGTAAACAACAATGGCCCCAGTACACTGCCTTGTGGAACACCATGTTCAACCACACCATAATTACTATTTTGTGTGTGTTAACTTGAACAAACTGCTTACGGTTTGAAAGGTAACTTTTCAAAAGAAATAATTCTTTTCCACAAATTCCATAATATCTTAACTTTCGTATCAAAATTTTATGATCAACAAGATCAAAAGCTTTAGTTAAATCAAAAAATATACCTGCTACTCCACTATGTCCTTCATCCAATCCTTTGCATATAAAATTAACAACATTAACAACTGCTTCCTCTGTGCCACATCCTTTCCTAAAACCGTACTGAAAATCATTAAATAAGTTATTGTTACTCATATAAAAGGCAATCTGATTATGTAAGATTCTTTCAAACACATTGTCAATGATGGGCAAAACAGCAATCGGTCTAAACATCTCGGTTGTACAGGCATTTTTTCCCTTTGGAATTGGTACAATTTTATGAATTTTCAAAATTTCAGGATATATGCATCTATCAATCATATTATTAAAGATATTTAAAATCACTTTTGTTATTTAAGATAACTTTTGGCAAAATATTGTCATGACCACCACTTTTATTAGGTGCTAAATTTGAAATAATAATCTGAACCTCATCATATGTTGTACAGCTTCAATGAAATGTATCATCATATTGTATTAACGTTCTTAAGGAATTACAAGAATCGTTTGGAAATTCATTAATTTGAAACCTTAAGTCTTTTATTGATTGAAGAAAGTATCTGTTTAATATCTCAGCTTTTTGAAAATCATTTTCAATCATTTCACCATTATCATCTTTTAGTTCTGGAACAGGTACTACAAATTTAGAACAATCTACACTCAAAAAAAAAAAAAAAAAAAAAAAGATATGAACTAAAATGTAATCAAAAATTTCCTTAAAAATAGTTTATAAATTGTCCTTAATTTAAGTAAAATTTTATTAAAACTAAGAAAAATTTTCTTAAAAAGAATAAAATTTCCTAAGTTTGAGGAAAACCAAAATAGTTTATATACTCAGAAATAGTTCATATTTTTCCTAAGTAATATTTCTTGATTTTAGGAAAAACACAAGTCAATTTAATAAAAATTTATTCATTTAAAAAAAATCTTAGTTTTAATAAATTTGCATACTCAAATGTAATAAAATTAAGTTTAGTTCAAACAAAATTTTAGGACATAATTTACTCCCATTTAGTTCAAAATATGTGTCTAACTTAAATCGAGAAAGTACTTGAACTTAATGTGTGTTCATTTTTTCGCGAGTAATAAAATTTACTGAATTTTTTAAAGTCATTTCCAAATTCTGTTTTTAAGTATACCACTTTCTAATTTTGAAGAATTATTTTTTAAAAATCTGTTCAGACAATTAAAAACAAAAAGTAATAAATTTTTTCCTATGTAATAATAAAAAATTACTTGATTTTAGAAACTGATGAAGTATTTTTAAGAAAAATTTTTATGCAAATTAGTTCAGATAAATTTCAATTTTTAAAAAATAATAATATTTGGTATAGGATTTTTTTTGTTGGGAAATCGTTTAAATTATTTTTAATATTCTATTCCAAAAAACAATCAATTAAAAACAAACCTGTTTGTTTTCTCAATTTTCAAGAAAAAATATTATTTAAAAAAAGAAATTAAAGTAACCATTTAAAAAAACTACATATCCTGCATGATTGTAATTTTTGGTTCGTGATCGTGCGTGAGCATAAGTCAAAAATCTCTCACATGCCCATCTCTAATCTTAACAGTCTTAAATATTGAACTTAAAGTATTGAACTTAAAATAAATTCTAAAATTTTTTTAGCAAATGGTAAAAAATTTCATATTTGCGCTTTTATGTAATAAATTTGTTTATTTACTACAATACAAAATGTCGCAGGCACATTTTATACATTACGGCATAATGGCTTTCCTATAATTGACGAAGTGCTTATTAATTTTTATATTTATTTATTATATAACTTTATTCACTTAATAATAAAAAGTTTAAATTTAAATATGTCAAATAAAGTTTAAGCTGAAAATCCCATAAAACAAACTTGTGACATTTTTCCATTTTCCAATAATAACAAGAACTGTGATATTTTGTATTTTTGCAACAATTTCCTTAAATTAGTTAATTTAAGAAGACAAAGGACCCCCAGTGTTCCTTGGCCATAGATGCCGTGTGTCACGTAGGGCGTCCCTTTTTGTAGTTCTCTCAAGCAGAACCGTTAATTAACTACGAAAAGGATCTGACTTTTTAACAATATATTACATTTCAGGATATCCTGCCGTACATTTTTTTAATTTGTTTACCTTTTTGCTAATGAAATTTAATTTATATTTTAAATACATGAATTTAGTATAATTCAGTTTAGTTTTAAGAAAAAATGTATAGCAAAAATTTATTAAGAGCAGTGTCCTTACAAAGCAGAAGTCCTCCGAAAGTAGGAAAATACTTACTCAATGAGTGTAAAGTACCTTTACCATAGAAACGGGATAAGTATAATTTTCACTTAAAAGAAGTGCTATTTAACTTGATGTTAGAAAATATTTTCTTATTTTAAGTCCTAGTTTTTAGTAAACAAAAATTATCTAATGAACTTAAAAAAATAAAATTTTTCTTAAAACCAAGGGAACATTTCCTAACTAACAGTGAAATTTTAGATGATGTATGAACTAATTAGGAGGAATTTTACTGTTTCTAATTAAAATTTACTTTTCAGTAGTAAAATTTTTCTATAAGTTAGAAATTTTAACCAAATTTTAAGTAAAATTTGTTTCTTAATTTCAAGGAAAATTTAATTAAAAATTGGTAAAAAGTGTTTTTGGCGCCGTTTTCATTTAAATTTTTCCTCTAAATAAGTTAATTTTTCTAAATTCTAGTTAATTTTTTTTTGTAGTGTATTAATTTTGTTATAAAATTGTTGCAATTGAAAAGTGATAAATACAGATACAGTCAACCTGATCAAATATAGCACTTAGCGTTTCAGTGGAACCAACCGTATAGAGAATTGTATTGATTATAAACGCCACTTAGGATTGGTATTTTTAAACGAATTTTTATCTTTATTTACTTTTCTAACAAATTATATAAATTCAAAATTAGCCATCAAAATTTACAAGGGTTTATGGTGTAAAAAAAAGGATTAGGGCAAACATATTTGAAGAGCATATTATATTTTTTGGATTATGATTGTGCCAAGCAAAGTCGTACTATATAATAATATTATGGTCCCTACATTTATATTATAATTTGAAATTATGAAAAAGTTGTTCTAAATTTAAGAATATTTATTTAAGAAATGATTTGCCTAAAAAAAGTTTACATTCAAGAAAACTTTTTTGATTCTACAGACTTTAAAAAAAAAAAAATAATTCAAAAAAATTTTTAAATTCTAAGGACTTCTTTAATAAAACAGAACATAATTCTATGGACTTTTTTAATAAAAAAATTTTTAAATTGTAAAAATATTTTTATGATTTTTTTATATTGTCCATACAGTCTCATAATTTTTCTTTTAGAAAGGTTTTATAGTCCAAGTTTTTGTTTTAAGAATATATAAATTTTCAGCTAAAAACCAGTTTGCATAATCTGAGAATTTTACTTTAAGGAAAGTCCATAGATAAAAAAATAAGTTTCTATCAGAACACTTTCTAAAAATCTAATATTTTGTATAAGAAATCTTTTCGTACAAAACAACTCTTGGATTCTACAGACATTTTCTTATAAAAATTAATTTTTATCAATATTCTGAGTATTTTTCCACAAGACAGTTGTTATTTTACAAGAAATGAATCATCAGAAAAAAGTTATTATTTTTTGTTATTGAAAAGAATTAAAAAATATAAATTCTTTATATAGAATCTTTTTGACAATAAATGTTTTCGACAATAAATTAGTGTAAGCTATAATGTTATATTTAGAAAGAATTTTCAAAAATGAAAATTATAAAATTTTTTTGTATGAAATCGACACATATGACTTTGATTTATAATTATTCATTGATTGTGGTCAGCAAGTTTGGTGGCAATAACTGATAGTGGTTTTTGGGTGTAAGAGTATTGTTTAGTTTTATATTATTTCTAAAAATTTTTATATAATTCATTTTGAAAGGCAGTCGAAAGCATCAGATTTTCTACAATGCAAAATATCTACAATATTTAGACTGAATTTGTGGGAAGCTGTTCTGTGGCGTATACTTAATATTTTATTATCATAGTAAATTGTAGATAATACTCATACGCACCATAGCACAGTGGGGTGGAATTGAAATATTTTGGAAATACTTTAGCCATTTCTTAACGTCTGGTTAAATTACTATGGAATCTAACACAATCATAGCTAAGGTGATTTCGAGCTGAGCCGATAGTCCTACCAGCATATGTGCTATAAGACTACAAATAGGAGCAAATTGAGCATATAAATGTTTGAATAACTTGCAACTTTTCAATTTATGAAACGATTTTAAAAATGTAAATTTTTATAATCTGCAAGAAAAGGCCTACAATAAGCATATGACACTTATTGGCAATCTCTAAAAGTGTAAATGACATTTGTTGGCAATCTCTAAAAGTGTAAATTTTTTTTGCATTTTAAAATTAAAATTTTACGTTTTGACATAAGCAAAGTTACATAACTTCATCAAAAAAAAAGTGAAAAGTTACGAAAGCAAGACAATAAGTCTTTAGAAAATTATATAAAAAGCACTAAGAACTTAAAACTTGGTTTAGGAAGTCCAGTTAAGCTAGTTACTTCGAAAATTATCGATAGTGTCCACGATATAATTTTGAGTGACCAAAAAATCAAAGTACGTCAACTAGTTGAGGCAACGGGCACATTCAGTGAAAAAACATCGTTGCAGCATGATCACTGCTACTACACACAAAAAAATAAAATTCATAATTTTTATGAAAATTGTTCATAATTTTTAACGTTCATATTATATATGAAGCTTACTTACTATTTATGAAGTGTTCCTAACTTTCCAGTGTTTTTTTTTTATAAATTCGATCATAGTTATTATGAACTATGTCCATAAAAAAAAAAATCATATTTAATGTGTTCAAATTCTTAAATATTACAATTCCCTATTTTATATTATGACGACGTACATACATAATAAAAACCTGTTCATACGTTTTAAGAACGGGTTCATAATTACTAAATATTTTGAAATACTTCATATTTTACAGGTTACGTTTTCCATAAATATTAAGAAGTAGTTCATAATAATTCAAATAACATAAAATTTAAGAACAGAATTTCTAAAGTAATTTCACGGTGTTGTCAACTTTTGAATTTAAAAAATACAAACGCGTAAAAAAGAACAAATGTAATTTTTCCTCAAATATAATAATGATATTAAAATGAATAAAGTTTAGAAATTATAAAAATTTAGAATTGCACTATTTGCACTTTTACAAACGTCTATTAAAATAGTTTCATATTTCAAAAAATATTTATCTTCGCGACTTTTTAGAATTATTGAAGGGACTGTGAGTTTAAGTGCTAACTTCCTATGGTTGTAAAATAGCATTTTGAAGTTTAAACCATTTGCAAGTATATCACTTAAATAGCAATTCGTTAGTTTTTGCATTTCGTGAGCCGAAGTACTTCAGTAAAATGCAACTTCAAAAGTAATTTAGTTAGTTACACAATTTTTTAAATAAATAAAAATATAATATTTTCTAAGACAAGTCTCAAAAAAAAAAAAAAAGTAAAAAACCGTGGGTAACTTGACATATTTTTGATTTTTTGAATGTTAATATTTTTTCTATGACACGTTATTAATTGTTTATATGTTAGATGCTATTACAATACGTTGTTATTTTTCCGCTTACCCACAGCGTATTCAAATTTAATAAGTTAAGCACAAAAAGCAGCAAAATGGCAACATTGAATACAGGCTTAATAAAAATATGCCGTTAGTTTTGTTATAGAAACGATGATGCTGTATTATTTTTGTTATAATAAAAAAAAACAAAAAAAAAACAGTGTGTTTTTATCAAATAAAAATAAAGTGTTTGTAAATTAAATAATATTACGAATTTTAGATTTTAAATCCAGTATCGTTCTATGTCAGAATTTTTCATAATTTTATATAGTTTCTGACTACACGAAACAAAACTGGTATTAAAAATTAACAATCCGTTATTTATATTTTTTTATCTAATTTTAACAATGAATTTTATTTTTTTTTGTTAATTAAAAAGTAATACTTTAAAAAATAATAATACAACTTTAGAAAAACAATACACACAGCGATTTTATTTATGTTATGGATAAGTTCCTAGCATATATGAATAGGTACATAAAATTTATTTATAATATAACGAATTATTTCCTAACATTTAAGAAAAGGTACATAAAATTCCTAGTATTATATATATTTATGTACTAGTTCCTAAATATTATGATTTTGTACATTGGCAAATTTTTTAAGTACTTTTTCATAAATAGTAAGTATATCTACATATAAAGGGTGTCCCAAGAAGAACGCAATTTTTAAATTTTAAATAAAACACAGATATTTAAAAAAAAATCGTGAAACTGTATTATATCGTAAAGTAGACAGAATGAGGTTATGTATGGAACAATATATCTTGCAGATGGCCGCCGCGGCTTTGCTGGCATGCACGCGATGTTTTAATGAAATTTTCAATGACCGTTTTGCATGAATGCTGCGGTATTTCATTAATGTAGCGTCCAATTTCCTTTTTTAAGGCTTGAGTCGTCGTCGGCTTATTCGCGTAAACCATCGACTTCAAAAAATCCCAAAGAAAAAAATCTAATGGTGTTAAATCGCACGATCTAGGCGGCCAATTCTAATCTCCAAAACGCGAAATAACACGGCCGGGAAATGACTGATGCAGCAATTGAATTGTTTCTCTGGCTGTATGACATGTGGCGCCGTCTTGTTGGAACCACATGCCCTCCACATTCATTTCTTTAATTCTAGGCAAGAAAAAACTGGTTATCATTTCACGATACCGAACACCATTGACTGTTTGCGCTTGACCTGCCTCATTTTCATAAAAAAAGGTCTAATGATTCCTCCAGCCCAAAAACCGCACCACACAGTGACACGTTGAGGATGCATCGAAGCCATCAAGACGAAAATGGGCCTCATCACTAAAGATGATTTTATCGGCAAAATCAGCATTTTCATGTTGTCTCTCTAATACCCAATTAACGAACTCCCTTCGCTGTCCATGGTCAGCTGGCTTCAGTTCCTGAGTCAATTGAACTTTGTATGCATGAAGATGCAAATCTTTCGTCAAAATTCGCTGCAAAGTGGATTTGGAGACACCAATTTGCTGAGCTCGGTGTCGAATTGAGGTGGATGGAGTTTGAGCGACATCATCACGTACAACTGCGACATTTTCGGTCGATCGACCTGGTCGATGGCGCGTTGTTGTCTTTACATCACTAACAGATCCAGTTTCGGCAAATTTATCCATTAATCTCTTTACAGTTGACTCTTTTGGAGCATTATTGTGACCCCAAATTGATCGCAATTTGCGAACTGTAGCCGCAAAACTTTCACCATTTTGGTAAAACAATTTCACAATGAGAATGCGTTGTTCATTCATGTAGCGCTCCATTTTTACAAACCTCGTACCTTCTACTAGCAAACAACAACAATTGTTCAAATGTCAAACAATGACACTTCGGATGTTGCCAGATTTAAAAATTGCGTTCTTCTTGGGACACCCTTTATTTTGAAGGGCACTTCATAATAAACCAGTACACAATCTTTATTAGTATTTTTTTTTTATCAACTGTTCATAAATACAACCAGAATTTATGAAAAAGTTCTTAAATTAGTACATTGGCAAATTTTTCATAAAATATTCATAAATAGTATGATTTTGTTTTTTGTGTGTACGAGGAGGATCAATAAGTTCGTGACTATTCGAACTTCCTTCGTAGTTATATAAAATGCAACACTGCTCCCATCAAGTACCAGCTGTTAGTAGACTACTGTCAAATTTTAAACAAGTTCCGTCATTTACTTTGTGTTTAACAGCTGATCAAAACATACAACTTCGTGGATTTTGTTCAAAATGGATAAAATTGAATTTTGAGTGCTCATTAATCATTATTTTTTGCGAAAAAAAAACCGTCAATCAAACCATCGATTGCAATGATAAAAAAGTGGTTTACTGACTTTCGTTGTGTTTGCACAAGTACCCAATGACACTGAACGTTCTGAACGGCCAATTGAGGTCAATACACCCGAAAATGTAAAAAAAATCCACGATCGAAGAGTTAAAGTGCGTGAGATTGTTGATGCCATAGGCATTTCATATGGCAGTGTGGTTTCAAATTTAAATGATCAGTTGGATTTAAGAAAGCTGTCTGCAAGATGGGTGCCGCGTTTGTTCTCAATTGACCATAAACGTACTCGTGTGACAACTTAAATAGATTGTTGGGAGTTGTTTAACCGCAATTCGAATGAGTTTTTGCGGCGTTTTGTAACTGTGGATGAAACATGGATCCATTACAACACTCCGGAGACCAAGCAGTAGTTTAAACAATGGGGTTTTCCAGGTGAACCTGCTCCGAAGAAGGCCAAGGCAAGTTTGTCGGCCAATAAGGTGATGGCAACGGTTTTTTGGGATGCACGCGGTATAATCCACATCGATTACCTTCAAAAGTGAAAAACAATAAACGGCGAATATTATGCCAACTTATTGGACCGATTTAACGAAGATTAAAAAAACGACCCCATTGGCCAAGAAAAAGTTCTTTTACATCAAGATAATGCACGGGTACATACGTGTGTAGTCTTAATGGCAAAATTCCATGAATCGGGCTACAAATTGGTACCTCATCCGCCATATTCTTCGGATTTAGCCCCCAGTGACTATTTCCTATTTCCAAACCTAAAGAAATGGCTCGGTGGAAAGAGATTTAGCTCCAATGATGAAATTATTGATCAAACAAATGCTATTTTTTGGAAGGGATACAAAAATTGGAGAAAAGTTGAATTAGGTGTATTGAGCTAAAAGGAGATGTTGAAAAATAATTTTTTTTTTTTTTGCAAAAAAAACTGTATTGGTCGCTACCATCATTATTATAGTAAATATTTTATTATTTCATGATTGCCACTTTTTGTGTTAGTTTGTAACATGATTGGCTGTAACATTCCGTGGTAATAAAACTTCTGAATATAAAAAAACATGATAATAATGAAACTATAAAATGCTGACAATAATCAATCAAACAAAACATGACTTTGACATTCACAATATCAGTTCATTTTAGTCACTCATGTAAAAATGATATTAATATGATCATTTTCACCTGGGTGGTTTTATTTTAGAAAATACCTTATACATATAAAATCATAATTTACACCAATTAATTCATGTCAAAAAAAAAAATTCATTGTCGCAAAGATTATATACAAATATGTATTTTTTAATTATTTTCAAAAAAACAATATAAAAATATTTTTTTAAATATTTTTATTATTTCATTTCTATTTCTTTTATTATTTATATTATTAAATTAATTTTTTAAAACAAAAACTACTGTAAAGTCCTAGAGTGGATTTGAACGAAAAGTTTTTGTTTTATACAAAAACTAGATTTTTAGAGATTGTTCTGATAGCAACATGTTTTGATTCTATGGACTTTTTCTTAAACCTAAATTCTCAGATTATTCAAACTGTTTCTCAGATAAAAATTTTTATATTCTTAACAAAAACTTAGGTTCTAAGGCTTTTCTTTGTATAAAAATTTTTGAGATTCTGAAATTTTTCTAAAAGAAAAACTCGGGAACTCTAAGGACTATCAAAAAAAAAAAATCTGAAAATTGTCCTTAGGATCAAGAATTTTTCTATTGGAAAAAGTCTAGAGAATCTATTTGTTTTAAAAAAGTCCTTTGAATTTGAAAATTTTTTTAAGTATTTTTAAATAATTTTTTTTTTAATTTTTTAAAGTATTTTTAAAAAAAGTCCATAGAATAAAAGAAGTTTTCTTGAAAAAGTCTTTAATACTAAATTTTTGCTTTAAGAAAAACATTTCTTAAAGAAATATTCTTAAATTTAAGTAACTTTGTGAATCATAATATAACTGTAACATTATGCTAAAATTATAGTTTTTTTGCTGTCATAATATAATGATTACATTATAGTACGATTATGGTTGGCACAATCATAATACCAAAAATATATGATGCTCTTCGTATATGATTGCCCCAACCATGTTTCCTAAATCTTATTTTGCGGAGGTCTTAAGTAAGTTGTTGAATCGAAAAATAAAAAAATGAATACATTAAAAAAAAATTAATCCATTTAAACAAAAATCTCTAGGTATTACCGTTATTTTTTTTTTTATATTCTGTTACTGATAAAATAAAAATAAATTGAGAAAACATTGTCGCCACAGAAGAAGCAAGCAAAATAGCTGGAGTATCGATTAAGGGTGATATAAGAAAAGAAATGACAATATAAAAGAGGCTTAAAAAGCTTCTTATGACGAATCTGAGATCAGAGTAAAAAATTCAAAATGGCGGACGTGATTTTTAAAAAGTTCATATTTTGGGTCTAAAAGACCCATTTGCAAATGTGCAATTGAACTTTTGATTATATAACTGAAGCCAAAAATATAAAATGGCAGATTCAATATGGCGGAAAAAATTTACATTTTGTATTTTAAAATTTTGGTCGTATTGGGCCTGCTATTTTGTATTTTAAATTTATGATTTCAGAATCATGATCAAAGACTCGAAGTCATTTCCAAAATATCCACTTTTAAAACTCTACGGTCACCAATTTGATCCGCCATTTTTAATTTTCCTTATGACTCTTTTCTTTATCATATGACGACTGTTAATCGATCATCCAGATATTTTTGTTCTATTTTCTATAGGCTCGATTCACTGAGTGTTGAGGAGAGAAATAGTTTTAAGTTGAGAAACTTTTTTTTTGATGTCTAAGAATATTTGTGGTGAGAAATAATTTTTTGGTAGCGTGCTAGCTTATCAGTGCGGGGGTCGTGGGTTCAATTCCCACCAGAGGCTCTGGTCTGTTTTCGCTACAACGAGCCGATGGCCTTTGTTGCTAGTGCTCGGTTAGGGTATTAGGATATAATTTGTAATTATATCATTAATATAAATAAAATAAATAAATAAAGTATTACTCACTTCTAGACGTCTGATGAAAAAATAAGACAAAATGTTTTTTTCACCAGACGCTAATATGAAATTATGCCGAAATACACAAATTTCACATTTTCATTTATTACTTTTCTACAGATGGACCGATTTTGCTTATGTGCAATGCCAAATTTCACGGAGGTTGGCTGTCTGATTAAAAATGAGCAACCCTAATTGAGTCTTCGTGCTGTGATCTCTTGCAAACATTTCTAACAAAAAATTTTTTAGAAATAACATAGAACTTGAATTTAAAGAAATAATTGTAATTATTTAAAATTTTGTAATACTTTATTTCACTTTATTCTCAATGAATATACTTATTACGCTTGAAGTAGATAACAAGTACATATTTTTAGTAAATAGTCGTAATTTTGATAACATATTACCAATTAAAAAACAACGTTTTTTTCCTTATGGTAAAAATAAATAATTTTTGAGGTGATTATAATATATTATTCACCTCTAGGTGAATCACAAAATTTATTTCAACTAACATATTTTTATTAGTTTTCATTGATAAGCACTTATATTAGACATTATTGATAAGAAACTAGTGATGTGTTTTTAGTCTGCACTTTATATTTATAGCACATAAACAACAAATTGATTGTCAAACAAATAATAAATTTCATTTTCACTTAATTTAACCAAAAATTATATAATGACAAGAAAAAGTGTTACAAAATTGATAAGATTTGTACTTAAATTGTATATTACACAATGCAACAAAAAACCTTTAGGCTTAATGGTTCCAATGCGAAATGAAACATTTTTGGTGCATGTAACCTCCAAAGGGTATTGCAATAGGTATCCCGGCTTTTAATGGGTGGGATAAACTCATGCGTTACCTCTTAACAATAGCTCATTACCTTTTACATTATTAGCAAGCTTAAAGTAATAAGTTACCGATTATTAATTATGTATTACATGATTTATAAATGTAAATTAATAATTGAAATATTTTTAAAAATATATTTTTCGATACACACACAACACACAGTAATGCTTTCTTGTAAGCAAAAGGGTAATGTGTGTATGTTTTGACAACACTAATGAAAAAACGAAGAGCAACAATTCAATTAGGTTTAAAGCATTAAAAAATTATATGTGTCAGTAGCTCAGTGAGTAGAGTTCTCGGCTGGCTCAGGTTCAATTCCCATCGTAACCACATTATATTTAATAACGTTTAAAATATTTGTAATAAATTTTTTTTTAATAAAAATTTCGTTTTTATGAAAATCTAGACACATTATTTTTCTTATTCTCGTAACCATATAAGTAACCACTTATTTTATCACCTCTAAAGTAGTGAATCCAAAGCCAAAAGGTAATGTAACCTTTTGGCTCATCAGTGTAGTATGGTGTAAAGTAATCCATGAGCCCCTATAGCTACCCATTACTTTACACATTATTTGATAATGTGTGCTTTTGCTGCGGTGTTTGCTTACTTTTTGCGTAAAGTTTAAAATAAAATTAAACTTAATAAAATATACTCTCATGATGAGCAAAAATGCAAAATGCTTATTTATAGCACCTGTTTGGACAGTTGCCAACTTTTCTGAAAGAAAATAATGCCGGAAATCGTATTAAAATTTAGCCTTAAATAATAAAAAATATTAAGTTTACGATTATAAGGAGGATATCTACTATAGACAAGCATTTGTTTATATTTTTCCTCCATATACCTTAAAATAAAAAATTCAAAAAATTAATTAAAAATTACGGAGTGTTTTAAAAAAATTGAATATTTTAATTTGTATTAAAAAAAAATAAAAATGTATTAATAATAATTTGGCTTAGAAAATTGATTTTGTTTGCATTCGACTTTTACCCTCCATCCGCCAAAAAGCGGTTGTCAGATATTACTTTTTATCTACACTCAGAAAAAAAAGTTAGTACAAAAAATTGTAAATGGTTTTTAATCCCACTTTACTATTTTTGTACTGAGTTTTAGTAAAACAAATTATTATTTAGCAAATCTTTTTGTTCTTTAAATTTTCAAATTAGCAAAGAGATGTAATTTCTAATTAAAGCTTACACCTAAAAACTTAAATTGCTTTAAAATGTTACATAGATTAAAAAAGGAAGTGAAGATACCGACTGATGTCTAAAAAGAGGACATTCACTTAAAATTCCACTAAAAGGTTTTATTAGTGCTCTAAATCAGCCCTAAAAACAATTAAAATTTGACATTAAAATAATAAAAAAAAAAAAATTACTAAAATATTTTTCAAAACAGAAATTACCAAATTAAAACAAAATGATAAATTCGTTTATGCTTTTACAATTTTTAAGCCTTTAAATTTTTTCTAATATTTTTTTTGAAAAAAAAAAATAAAAAAAATTTGATGCTCCATAACAAAAAAAATTTTGAAATTTTATACTAATATTAATAATGTTTAGTAATTTTTTTTTGCTGATTTTAACAAACTGATTTTAAATTCCACTTTACAAAAAGTTTACTAAAATTTGGTAGCGGCTACTTATGTTTCTACAAATTTCAGACATGTGTTGCTAAGATTAGCATAAAATACCGTTGGCTCAAATTAGCAAAATTTCCTTATTATAACAGCAAAATTTTCAGTTGCCACTACAGACTTTTTTTTGGTGAGTGTAAATAATAATTTGTCATTAAAGCAATTATAAAGCGTGGCTAAATTTTAAGGGCCGATGTTAAATGTGAACCACACCTAAACGTCAAGTTTTTTTCTGCATTTCATTTGACATTTCTCAATTTCAGACTAACTCAATTTGAACCATGGAAATGCACACAATCGAGCAACGCGTTAAAGTTATTCAGGCGTATTATGAAAATGGGAGTCAAATCAAAATGCATATCGTGCACTTCGTGATTTTTTTTGGTCAGTATAATCGACCAAATGTGTCCACAATCGGGAGAATTGTGAGCAAAATTCAGCAAATCAGGTCTGTGAAAACACCGGTACATGCTCGCCCAGTTCGTTCTGCGGAAAACATTGCTGTTGTTTGCGAAAGTTGTGTCATGAGGTTGGCCAAGCTGTTACCGTGAATGGTGTTCGCTATCGCGAGATGATAACGAATTTATTGTGGCCAGGAATTGAGGATATGACCCTGGACGATATGTGGTTTCAACAGCACGGTGCCCCTTACCACACACAGCTAACAAAACAATGGCTCTTTTGCGCGACAAATTCAATGGCCGTGTTATCTCACGTGGTGGCGATGTCAATTGGCCGCCAAGATCATGTGATTTGACACCGTTGGACTTCTTTTTTGGGGTTATTTAAAAGAAAAGGTGTATGTCGATAAGCCAGCAACAATTCACGAGCTAAAGGATGAGATAATTCGACACATTAACGGCATAGAACCTTAATTATGCCTCAGCGTCATCGAAAATTTGGACCATCGGATGGAGGTTTGCCGCCGAGGTCGCGGCGGCCACTTGGCCGATATTTTATTCCATACATAATTGAACCCTACCATATTATCATAATAAAAAGAAATGATAATAATTTTCTAAATAATTTTTGTTTTATTCAAAATCAACATCGGCCCTAAAAATTTAACCACCCTTTATTATATCGACATAAAATATTATTTACTATTTTTTCTGCCTTTAAATTTTTTTTTGTTCAATAAACGATTCAAGCGAAAAGGATGTAAAGTCAAAATATCGTAAAAAAATACTTTTTTAAATAGAAACAAATATTTAAAAAATTGCCAATAATATATTTAAGCTCTGACATATGTTATTGATAATATGAAAGGAAGTTGAGAAATAAGTGACTATTTTTGCCCCAGGACTCACAGGACACCTTCAACTCAAAAACCAGTTAATAGATTTTTTTGAAATTATAAACAGTTAGGCGTTGTAGTAAGTGGTATCAATTTAAGTAAAATTTAAATAAAATTTAATGTCAATTTCGCTAAATTTCGCAATTTTCAAAATCGAAAATTCGTCTAACTTCTAAAATAATAACACTATATCAATAATGTTAGGTATGTAATTTTATTTTACTGATAGTGTTTTTTATAGTAAAAAATTAAACAATTTGGCTACTGTATTTTTTTTGATGGTCTTCAACCTTTATTGTGCTATATCGCCTAAAGAAGGCGATTAATCAATTATTTATTTTATTATAGTAAATTGGCAATGCAAAATATATTGATATCTGAAGAAAGAGCATTATAAAAACTAAAAAAAATTCTTTCATTTTCGCTCCGTTATCGTAATTAACAACAGTAAAATATTTCATAAGACTTTAATGTATAAATATGGGGTTAAATATAACAAGGAGTCAAAATTAGTTGCACAGTGTAATTTCTATACCCTAAACTAATAGGACAACTTATAGCTTTTTTCTTACGTTTATAATTCTAGTGTAAACAAGAGCAGAGAAAAAGTTTTAAGTTTAGACACTGATAATGATATGTTAGTAGCAAAATGCGTTAATCTTTTGTAAAATGCAATTAGGTTGTATTTGAAACTCAGATTATTTTAATCTAAATATAATTTAAAACTTTGTAACGCTTCTCTTGTGTATATAATTTCATATCTTTTGATTCATATTTATTTAGGGTATCTAAAATTCGTCCATAACCATAGTAAATATTTTAATACATTATTGAAAATATCTGGCAAAAGAATTTATTATTAAAAATATAGCCAACAGTTACAAAAGCGAACAAGTGTCAACAAGTTGTAAAAGAAACAAAAAAAAAAGGAAAATAAATTCACTACTGACTGCTAGCACATACCACAAATATTCATATATTTATTATTTACATGTTTATAAAACAAACAAAAAAATTTCCAACACAATCTACCTGGACACACCGGAGCTTAAAAATGGCAACTGTGATGATGTTGCCAAATTATGGAAGAACAATTTTTGGCAACTTTTTTATAACACAAATAGTGTTAATATTTATATTGTTGGTAATACTAGCAACAAGTAGTATTGCAAACAACGCTCAGACAAACATAATTGCAAATAGTCTTTTAACAGCTCAAGGCGTTGCAACAGCTTTTTCAACATCAACATCATCATCATCAGCATCAACACCATCAATATTTGCCTGGGGTCATGTTACAAAATATTCAATTATTTTATACGATAAAGATATTTTTATGAAAGATGCCGTTGCAGTAGATATCACATATCCTGGTGATGTATGTTTTTTGGTATTTAATATTTTAAAACTTGATAGTTTTTATTTTATAACAATTTTGTTTTCAACATATTTCAGAATGATAATAATGACTACACTATAATTGGTATATATGCTAATAATAAATTGGATTCTACTTTAGTGCCAAATACTTTATCAGATCAAATAAATATTTATCCAATTGAGGGTGGTATTGGTTACAATTATACCACAATACGTTTTATAACTAAATCATATATGGAATTTCAATATAATCTGATAATATATGGTGTTAATATATGACAAAAAAAAATAGTGTGTTGCAGGGATGGAAAATATGTTTTCTGTTATTGTACCAACGAGACAAACAAATTGTACTTTTTCGATCCTCACGGTACCAAAATTTTTTCCGCTTTTTTTTTTTTTAACAATTTTATCGTATTGAGTCAGATTTGCTTAGACACTAAAAAGACTTAAAAAATTTAAATTGACCGGGTAAAAAAAAAAAATTTATCGTTAATTTTATGTAGTCGTATAATTCCCACAAAACTTTGTAAAATTTTACTCTAACTTTTATGTCACACCTTTTTTTTATGGTTAACCTTTTCAGGATTTGCTATTAAAAAATTTAAAGGCATTTAATAGCTTTTTAACAATAATACACTTTTTTCTTATTTTTGTTTTTGTTTTGAGAGGTAATTTAAAATCAGCCGTTCAATGTTGCCACTTCCGAATATTTTAGTACAATGTGTATGGAAACATTTGGTACATTTGATGTGACACCAATTTAGAGCCGGTTCAACTTAAAACTGACTTTATTTTTACTATAGAAGCTGAATAAATAAAAATAGGTTTTTTAATTAAAGTCGACTTTTTGTTATGTGGTTTTATCAAGTAATAAATTGAAAATTTGGAAATTTCAAATTGTACTAAATGAGCCGCGGTAGTACCACGGTACCAACCAAGGTAAAAATGTACCAAACAAAGTACAATTGTACCATGTTTTCCATCCCTGGTATGTTGTAGTTAAAATGAATGATTAGTGATAGGATTATTATTTAGTTCTAATATGAGAATTTAATTTAATTTAAAGAGGAATGTGTGGAGAGTGCTTAATTTGACTGCAAACTCAAGGCAGCTGTGTCATTTACACTACTCAGTAGAATGTTCAATTTTTGGAAAGCTTGTCATTTTTCTATTTATAAACAAACACATTAAAAATAAATAAAGACATAAAATTTGGCTAAATCGAATTTTTTATAGCCTCCACATTATTTTGAATAAGTGTACAGGTTGGTTGAAAAGTTCCTGCGCTCGAAATGAAAGAATACGAAATATATTTTTTTATTCAATATAATCTCCTAGAAGCTCAATACACTTGTTCCAATGATCTTCCAATAATTCTATCCCATCCTTTTAATGGTTTTCCGGAAGCTCTGCAAAATAACCGTCTACGGCTGCTGTGGCCTCTTCATTCGACGAAAAATGCTTTCCACGAAGGAATTGTTTGAGATTTCTGAAGAGATAGTAGTCACTGGGAGCCAAATCTGGTGAATACGGTGGATGTTCAAGCAATTCGTACTTTTATTGTTTAAATTTAGCCATCGTCAAAACACTTTTGTGAGCAGGTGCATTGTCTTGATGAGAAATGAATTTTTTCTTCTTTAAACCAGGTCTTTTCTCACGAATTTTTTCATCCAGCTGATTCAAAAGGCTGCAATAATATTCAGAGTTGATTGTTTTACCTTTCTGAAGATAATCAATCAACAAAATTCCTTTTGCATCCCAAAAAACTGATGCCATAACCTTCTTTGCTGATCGTTGTGACTTCACCTGCTTTGGAGCTGAACAACCAGCTTCAGTCCACTGTAAACGTTCTTGTTTAGGATCATGGTGGTAGATCCAAGTCTCAACCATAGTTATAAAACGACGCAAGAGGTCGGTTTTATTCGGCTTAAAACGCTCCAAATTACGCTGAGAAATTTGTTTTCGATCCAGTTTTTGTTGAATTGTTAATGTGTGCGGCACTAACTTTCCAAACAGTTTTTTCATACGTAATTCTTCATGTAAAATATGGAGTACTCGTTCGTCTTAGATGCCTATGTTATTAGCAGTTTTACGCTTAGTCAAACTTGGATCTTCACTAACCATATTATGTACCTGCTCAATGATTTCTGCTGTGGTTGCAGTTTTTGGTCGTCCTTCGCGTGGATCGTCTTCAAGGCTGGTACGACCACGTTTAAATTCACCAGCCCAAAATTCAACGGTGCGTTTTGAAGGTGAGGACTCCTTATACACTTCTAACAATTGTTCATAAATTTCTTTTGCTTGTAAACCCTTCAAAACAAAGAATCTAATGACTGCACGATATTAATTTTTTCCATATTAAAAAAAAATCAATGACACATCAACTTCAAATGGCTTGTAAACAAAGAAAGAATTGACAGAATGACCTGCAACTTTGCATGTGTTCTCAGGACAGTTATACCAACTTGAGAAAAAAAAAGTTTGGAGCTAGCAGTGCCATCTCTTGGTGAGCGCAGGAACTTTTCAACCAACCTGTAGTATTTTCATTACAGATAAAATAAAAAAAAACTAAATTTAAATAAACACTTTGGAGGTGCAATAATTTTTATGGTGAAAAACAAATTTTGGTGGCAAAAAAAAAAATTTTTTAAGGTGACAAATATTTTTCAGTTATAAAAAAAAATAAATTTTGAGGTGGAAAACAAATTTTTGAGGTGAGAAAAATTAAGATTTGAGTATAAAATATTATTCACCTCTAGGCAAAATAATGTAATCACCAGATTCTGAAATATGAAAATGTATTAGAATATAAAAATTTGTATCGAAAATGAAAATTTGCATAGTACCCGTGCTTAACATGGCGTCCTCAAAAAAAATAAAAAAATAAGGCCTTTTGTAAATGGCGCATAAAGCAGTGACTCCGAGTGCATGTAATATCTCTTCGTTATAAGTGGATTCCGAGTGCCCCAAATTCCAAAATGTTGAATAAATAAACAAATTTGGAATAAAATAAAAAAATTTATAAATTTTAACAGAAAACCGTCACGAGTATTCCAAGTGTAGTGAAGTGTCGTCTTGCATTCTGAATCTGTGTACTTCAAAAATAGGTCTGTACGAGGTAATTTTAGGTAAAGTCTGGTAAAATAAGAGTAAGCAAAAAATTCTCTCACAAAACCATAAAAATGCCCAAAATACTGCGAACCCACAAAACCACATTTCATACCCAAAAATAAATGTCAAATTTATTCATATTTAAAAACAGCTTAATTAATAAATATATTTGAAATGGCAAATATCTATTTACATTTTCAAATGTATTTCTCATTATTAAGAAGGAAAAGTTCTTAATAGTAAACTTTTATTTTCCTTTTTTTTTTATTTTTCAAAAATGCAAAACCGTTAATTTATTAGCAGCAGCTTATGATATGACAATTTTACCATTTTACTCAAACAAAAAGTACGGGAAAGTTCTGGTAAAAAGAGAAACACAATTACTCTCTCATGAACGCTCTCATTTACCCAATTTTTGTTACAAGAAACGCTTTCTGGTAAGATTGGCTTCCCGCGGGCACCCGCTGTAACGTAAGTCGAACACACCTAATATTAATTAAAACTGACAGTCATACAGATTTATGAAAAATAATAGCACCATACAATACAACTTGAGTGGAGACTAAGCTCAGAAAAAAAGTTAGTAAAAAAAATTGTAAACGGTTTTTAATCCCACTTTACTATTTTTGTACTGAATTTTAGTAAAAAAATTATTATTAAGCAAATCTTTTTGCATTTTACAAATTACAGAATTTTGACAGAATATTTACAAATTTTCGTTGCTTATTTCAGAAATTATTTTACAAATTTTTGAAACTGATTTGCTAAAATTAGCAAAAAATAAATTACTAATTTTAAAAGGTGGATATTGAAGGAAATGTTATTTCTAATTAAAACTTACACTTAAAATTAAATTGCCTTAAAATGTTACATAGATTAAAAAAGGGATTGGAAGTCATGTCTAAAAATAGGACATAGTGATGAAATAGCACTAAAAGGTTTTTTAGTTCTAAAAATCAGCCCTAAAACAATTAAAATTTGACCTTAAAAGTAAAAAAAAAAAATAACGAAAATATTTTTCAAAACAGAAATTACCAAATTAAAACAAAATGATAAATTCCTTTATGTTTTAACAATTTTTAAGATTTTTAAGCCTTTGATTTTTTTTTTTAATTTTGTATAAAATATTTTTTGAAAAAAATAAATAAAAGAATTTTGGTGCTCGATAAAAAAAAATAAGTTTAAAATTTTGTACTAATTTTAATAATATTTAGTACGTTTTTTTTGCTGATTTTAGCAAACAGGTTATAAATTCCACTTTACAAAAGGTTTACTAAAATTTAGTAGCGGCTACTAATATTACTACTAATTTCATTGTACTACACGTCAGCAGACATGTGTTGCTAAGATTAGCAAAAAATATCGCTGGGCTTAAATTAGCAAAATTTCCCGTAATAACAGCAAAATTTTCAGTTGCCATTACATACTTTTTTTTGGTGAGTGTATGAAAAGGATACATTCAAACAATTTTATAACAAAAAATATTAAAAAAACAAATAAAAAATTATGATGTTTATATATATTTTGATTGTCAAAGGAATGATTTATGCTCAATTTGAGATCATATTATATTTCCACTAAATTGCTTAAATGTAAAAAAAACACACAGAAAAAATATTTTAAAGTAGAACAACATTATATTAAATAGAAACAGGCTTGAAATCAAACTAAATTTGTTTTTTTTTCTGTCTTCTAAATCCATCGATAAGCTACGCAGGCCAAAGAACATGATTGCAACATGATCGCTGCTACTATATTATGGTTGCTGCATTCGGGTATGGTTATCACAATCAAGTTATTGGTTTTTAAATAGGTTTTACTCGTCAATATGGACGCTACCATTATTACATAAACTATTTTATTATTTTATTTTATAACATGATATGTTGTAACCATACTTTGGTAACTAAAATGTTAACTATCACTAAAATATAATAATTATATAACTATAAAATGCTGACAACAATCAATAAATAATTATAAATCGAATTAAACACGACTTTGATATTTACAGTCATAATACTGTGTTGTTTTTATAAAAAAATTGTATCAGTTCAGTCACCCATTTAAAAATGATAATATATGATCATTTTCACCTGGGAGGTTTTATTGTCAAAAATGCCTCATACATATAACAATATAATTTACACTAATCAATTTATTCTTGAAAAAATTCATTGTCAAAAAGAAAACAATAATATTTTTCTTTTAAAATATGTTTTTAATTAATTTTTTGTAAAAAATTTTTTTTTTGTGGAAAAACTACTCAGAATAATAATAAAATAATTTTTTTATAAAAAAAGTCTGTAGAGATTAAGAGTTGCTTTGTACGAAAAGGTTTCTTATAAAAAATACTAGATTTTTAAAATTTTTTTTGCATAGAAACATTTTTAGATTCTATGGATTTTTTCCTATAGTAAAATTCTTAGATTCTAAGAACTTTTTCTAGTATAAATATTCTTAAATTCGATGGACTTTTTCCAAGAGAAAAATTCTGAGACCCTAAGGACTATTTAAAAAAATCTTTAAAATGTCCCTAGAATCTAATAAGTTCGTTGAATCCATATTTTTCTAATTAAAAAATTCTTTAGAACTTAAAAAATTATTTGAAGTATTTTTATATAAAAAAGTCCATAGAATCGAAGAAGTTTTCTTGAAAAAGTCCTTAATATAAAATTTTTCTGTAGGAAAGACATTTCTAAAAGAAATATTTTTTAATTTAAAGAACTTTTTCTAGTTTCGAATCATAATATTGTTACAAGAAATTTCTACAAATAGAAATTTCTTCACACGAATTTTGACAGCTGGAAAAATCTAGTGTTGTAATAAACTGGAAATAACTAGAATACCTGACTACTCATATAAATACTGGTACTCGATGACGCAGCAGTTCAGTTCATAAGTAAAACGCAGAGTGTGAAGAACTAAAGTGTGGCTAACGTTTAGTCTATCTAAATCGTGTAAATAAAGTGTATTTCTGTAATTTTTTTGTAACGGTTATAAATAAATAGAGCTATAAATAATTTCAAACAGTGTTTATTATTTATTAAAAGGTAAATAAATCAACCATTTTATAAAGGGTAAAATCGTAACAATATATTATGGTAAAATTATAAATATTTAATTATCATAATATTATAACTATATTTTGATACGAATATGGTTGGCACAATCCAATATATATGATGCTCTACGAATATGATTGCCTCAACTATGTTTTTTCTCTGCGCGTAAGGTGAGTCTTTGTATGATTTTTGGTGACCAACGTAATGTAGAGGGTATAAATAACTATTCCACAAATTCGACATGAATCGTTGAAACGTTATTCTCCCATGTTTTGAAAAATGTTTGCCTTTTAAAGTCCCACAGTGCAGTGTATAACTAAAAACACTATAATCTTTGATTTTTTCCTAATCAATGTAACTAAATTACATCATAAATTGAACATTATAGTTTTCCATGTCTTATACATTTTTCTTGTATTTTTTTTTAAACTGTAAGTTATTGTTAAATAAATATAAAAGTTTCAATTTAATAAATTTGCATATCTTTATTAAACTAAAATTTATTTAAAATTATACCTCTTTGAGTGTGATCTCATACATACGAGTATATGCAAGCATAATTTAATAGAATGAATAATTTTTGCAAGTAATTCCTTAAATACATAATAAAATTTTTAATTGCAACAAATTAATTCATTAATAAGAAAATATACAAGATTTATTATCGAATGGATTGCCTTATCAAAACACATTAACCCTCCAACTGGCGTAACCTTTTTTGCAATGAAATTTATACCAGTTGTTCGACACGAAATATAAAGAATAAGTTCTTCAAAAAAAAAAAACAAATTTAGGGCGATGTGAACCTAAATAGGTTTGAAATAAATCTCGTAAGCTTATGTTAAATCATAAATAATTTCTCTTGCCAGTATAAAAATACAAACTCAAAATTAAATTGTTTGTGCCTCTACTTAAGAAGATATGACGAATTTAGTTTTTCAGAAAATTGCAAAATTGAGCCAAAACTCAGCTTTAATATATATTCTTTTTATCAAATTTCATTAAAATCTTTTTATTTGTTTTAAAGTTACAACGATGTCTTTTAAAAGTATCCTGGTAGAATTTTGTGTGTCCTTGGACCAGAGATCAGCAATGAATCGTTTTTTCGCTATTCATAGTGACTCATGAAATTTTTAATATAAATGAGTAGAGTCAATAAAAATAAACCACTCATATGTACACATACTCACAATAACGTTGAGTTATAAGTACAAGTTGCAATAAATATGAATCCAACGTCGACATCATACTCATACCATCCTAAATTTGTATGATTGTCAATCTACTCATTTGTTTTTATAATTTTAGGAAAATACTTATTATACTCACTATTGAGTTGAATCATTTAGCTCATTTAACTCATCAATGAAAAAACAAATGTATATTTACACTATATTTATACTATAGGTAGAAAATTGTATAGAAACATTTCATTAAGTATTAAAAATTTATTATTATTTCTATGAGCTGGTTGTGAAAAAATTAATGACAATATTGATATTGAGGAAAACATCAATAGTGGAGTTTCTCAATTAGTTCAAAAACGAAATATGGACAATTTTTTTTTTATAGGGGAGAAAAAAATTAAAGACATGTATTTTTTATAGCTGCCAATGTCACATTTAGGGGTTAAAAAGTGGGGTCTAAAATGACCCCATTTCACGGTTTTAATTTTTTTGCCTGTCTTTTCAGAGAAACTATAGACGATATATATCAAAATAAAGATATTTTGAAGGCGCATCTAACTGTTCAAAAATGTACAATATTTTTTGTTAGTCAAAAAACTCTGTTTCAAATATTAAAAAAAAAACACATTTGTATGGGAATTGCAGTTGGTTTAAGCTCCAAATCACATATATTGAAGTTTATTTAATTTAAACTCAGGGATGTCTGAGGATTTTTTGATATTTGAAATCGTATGGTTTTAATTCGACTTCCTCAAATAGCTTTTTTCATCCATATTTAAAAAATTTGAAAATTGTGGCAACCCTGGATCTTAATATAGTTGATATTGGTACCAAATTTTTTGTTTTTCGAGTACTTTCACGCTGTATAAAAATAAATTTGATTTTCATAAATTTAAGACATGCTGCCATACAACAATTATATATTTTGGGGACCTGTATGTTAACCCTTAAACGTAGGATTGGGTTGCTATAAAAAAATACGTTTCCCTTATTTTTGCTCCTCTATTAGATATCTGAATGCCATTAGGATCCGAGAGTTTGGGTTTGGTTTAGTTCCCTGGTTAGGGCAATAGCTTATTATATTGTATGAATAATTTATGTGGAATTTATCAAGCTTTAATTAAAAAATAAATAAATTTAAATCCATTGTTTTGGTCCTGAGATATTTTTATTTAAGTAAAATCACTTGTTTAAAAAATGAAAAATTTTAAAATATACCAATATCCCAAAAACTGTTCTACTTTTGAAATCAAATATAAAATAAGCAATACAATTCTTTAATTCGTTGTTGAACTTTGTTATAAAAACGATGCAAATATGAGAAGTACCGTACTAACGCAACAGACCAAACACACAATCTCAAAATGAATATTTTAATGTTTCATACTTATTTTGGATCGTGCAAACACATTGAGTGAAGGAAAGTCTAAATCAACAACGTCATAAATGTTATAAGTTATGAGTATGATGACTACTTCAAACTTTAGAATGAATATGAGGTTCGACAAAATTTTAATAAGTATAAATGCGTAAAAGTACAACAAATCATGAATCATCATTCAACTCTACTCACTTTTTCACTACTCATTGCAGATCTCTACCTTCGATCAAAGAAATAACTAAATTTAATAGCTAAATTTTACATTTTGTTCCTTTTTTCGCCAACTTGAATATTTTCTACGACTTTTGAATATTGGGTATTTTTTAAAATTTTAATTTTACCCTCTAATGCCCAAGACCGCGAAATGGCGGACAGATATTAAGAAGTTTATGGCTAAATACTATTTTTTTATTTAAGCAATTTCTTGATATAAATAGAAAGCATAATTTAATACTTTTTCTGACTGTAAACATTTTGTTTTGTTCAACAAACGATTTTCAAGCGAGAAGAATGTAAAGTCAAAGTTTTGTAAATTTGAAATAAATTATTAAAAATATTTAATAAAATGGCCAAAAATATATTTTCGCTCTAACATACATTATTGATAATAAGAAAGGAAGTTAAGAGAATCTTCTTGCGAATAAAGTGAATATTTTTGCTCTAGGACACACAGGACACCGTCAGAAGACATTTTACGAACATTCCTCTAACTAAAAAACCACTTAACTGATTTTTTTTTTTAAATTAAGCACAGCTAACACACTCAGAATTTGTAGTAAGCGGACTCGATTTTGGTAAAATTTAATAATGTTTAGTGTCAATTTCGCCAAATTTCACAATTTTCAAAAAGCGAAAATCGCTGTAACTTTTAAAATAATAACACTATATCAATCATTTTGGTATGGAATTTTATATTTTACTGATAGTGTTATTTAAAGCAAAAAGCGAAACTACACGCAGAGAAAAAACATGGTTGCAACATGATCACTGCTACTATATTGTGCTTGATGCAATCGGATATGGTTGTCACCACCATATTATTGGTTGTCTAACCATCAACATGGTCGCTACCATCATTATTATAGTAAATATTTCACTACTTTATGATTGCCACCTTCTATTTTATAACATGATTGGCTGTAATCATACTGTGGTAACAAAAATTCTGACTATGAAAAAAATATGATAATTATGTAACCATAAAATGCTGTCAACAATCAATGAATAATTAAACATCAAATAAAACATGACTTTGACATTTACAGTCCTAATACGAGTATCGTTTTGTTTTCATAAAAACCAAAATGTCTTAAAAAAAAACAATCATATATTGTTTACTAAAACTGTACAGAAAATACCTTTCATGTGGCATTAAAACATTTCATCAATTGACCTATTAAGATCCAGTTTATTTTTTTTTTTTTTAACTTTAGAAGATTTTTTTTGAGGGTTTTTTCGAAAATTACTTATACTACATGTACTACATTATTTACAATAAATAATCAATTCATTGTCAAAAAGATTCTATATAATCCAGAAATCATAATATAGTTATGGGGACCATAATGTAATAACATTTTGGGCATATCATGATTACATACAATCATATCATCATAATATGTTTATACAGAATCATAATATGGTAATTTTTGGATCATAATATAACTGTAGGGTCAATATTATGGTAAAATTATGGATATTTTATTATCATAATATGGTAATATAGTACGACTATGGTTGGCACAATCATAAACCCAAAAATATATGATGCTCTTCGAATATAATTCTCCCAACCATGTTTTTTCTTTGCGTGTATTACTATTACTGGATTTCTTAATTCGTCTTCAACTTTTATTGTGCTATATCGCCTAAATAAGGCGATAAATTAAAATTTTAATATCTCTGCCATAGTAAGTTTTCAATGCCAAATATATATTATAAATATTATGGATATCTGAAAATAGAGCATTATAGGGTTAAACACTTTCTCGCATTCAAACCAAAACGAAACCGTAAACGAAAAAAAAATTTCTTTGCTACCGGAAGAGCTTAATTTCTAAATGTAAATAACTCGTCTCAAGTATTCGTGGTCAATTTCATGCACACCGTCTGGAGGCAGGCTTGCCGATTACAGGGTTAAGTCTTAAAATTACACAAAACAAACGAATTCGTTTTAAAATAGTTATTTTAACTATTAAATAAAAAAAATAAAATATTTTGTTTAATTACCTGAAGCAAATAATTTTGTATTTTAAATTGCTGGGAAATTAAACTAAAACCAATTTTGACACTTAGCAACAATTGTTCCAGTTAAGGTCCCAGTTAGTAGCTAACGGATTTTAATAAAGAATAGCGTTATAATATTTTAATTATATTATAATTTCAGAAATATTTTTTTTTCTTGGGTGAAAAGTTAAGTTCTCTTAGGCATCAAGTGTAAAACTTAAATTCAGTGAAGTAAAATGAAATAGGAAATGAAGTGTACAAATAAATCAATTGAAGAGGAGTTTATTCAGAAATGAATAAATTGCTTAAGCAAAAAATGAATACAATAGATTTTAAGGAACTCATTGGAGCATGAAGTCATTGAATTTTATGAAGAAATCAACAAAAAAATTAAAAAACTCCTTCATAGTAAAGCAAATAACAAAAAAAAAAAAATCATTTAATTCTGTAAAACTGGTCGGGCAATTCATTCTTAATATATTAATTCAGTTCACAAAAAGGTTATTAAGGAATTAATTCGTTCAAAGCTCTGTATGCAAGCAATATTAGCTGTATAATAAAAAATTTTTGCCCCTAAGCATTATAAGGGAAAACGTTTTGATATATAAAAAAAAAGAAAATGGAAAATATATAGTTCACAGCCTTTTAGTATGAAAATGAAAACAGAAAATAAGTAAACTAAACGCAAACAAGGAAATGCATACATGCCAGCACCGGAAGTTGGAATAACTAACAGTTCTTGTCAACGTTGGCATGTTTTTTTTTTCTAGCATTCGTAAATAAATATTAATTTTTTAAGAAAAAACACCCTTGACTAGAATACCGCAGAGAGAAAGATTGGTTAAATGTAAGAAATATATTTTCGTTACATTGGTAGCGCTTAATTTAAACGTTAGAGGTTAAAAGTATAAAAAATTTTTTATTGAAAGAATTCATAGAAGAAAAATCTATATAAAGAGTGGTTTAATTTTGAATAAAACACAAATTATTTAGGAAATTATTGTCATTTCTTTTTATTATGATAATATGGTAGGGTTCAATTATGTATGGAATAAAATATCGGCCAAATGGGCGCTGCGATCTCGGCGGCACACCTCTATCCGATGGTCCAAATTTTCGATACGCTGAAGCATAATTGAGGTTCTATGCCGTTTATGTGCCGAATTATCTCATTCTATAGCTCTTGAATTGTTGCTGGCTTATCGACGTACACCTCTTCTTTCAAATAACCCCAAAGAAAGAAGTCTAACGATGTCAAATCACATGATCTTGGCGGCCAATTGACATCGTCACCACGTGAGATAACACGGCCATTGAATTTGTCACGCAAAAGAGCCATTGTTTCGTTTGCTGTGTGGCAAGTGGCACCGTCCTGTTGAAACCACATATCGTCCAGGGTCATATCCTCAATTCCTGGCCACAATAAGTTCGTTATCATCTCGCGATAGCGAACACCATGCTTGGCCGACCTCACAACAGCAATGTTTTCGGCAGAACGAACTGGGCGAGCATGCACAGGTATTTTCACAAACCCAGTTTGCTGAAATTTGTCCACAATTCTCCCGACTGTGGACACATTTGGTCGATTATGCTGACCAAAAAAAATCACGAAGTGCACGAAATGCATTTTGATTTGAACGCCCATTTTCATAATAAGCCTGAATAACTTTAACGCGTTGCTCGATTGTGTATCTTTCCATGGTTCAAATTGAGTTAGTCTGAAATTGAGAAATGTCAAATGAAATGCAGAAAAAAACTTGACGTTTAGGTGTGGTTCACATTCAACAACGGCCCTTAAAATTTAACCACCCTTTACAATCTAAAAAATGCTTGTAAATTTACTACACAGAAAAAATTAATAAAATTCTGTTTGTAATATTAAAAATTTTTCATACAATATTTTTTTATATACAAATATTTTTTTAAAGCACCAACAATGCAAAAAAATTTTTGTTATATTTTTGTAACTTTAATTTTTATTTCAAAGAATTTTTATATTAAGAATAACAATTTACAAACACAGATAAAAAGTTGTTAGAAATTGAATTTTAAGAAATATTTTTAATTTTTAAAATTTTAATGAAAATTTGATAAATATAAGAAGGAAATACATAAAACTGTTTTGTACACAATAACACCCACACAAAATATTTTTAGACACACTCACAACAATTCATGTATAAATATACGAAATTTATGTCAAGACAACAAAAACTTTCGTAAAATAAACAAAATTTCGCTTATTTTACGAATGTTTTTGTTATTTTGACATTATTTCGTATTTTTATGCATGGATTATTATCAGTGCATAATGTGTTTACAATTAAACACTTTTTTCTTGAAATTAATATTTTTCGGTAAAATTAAAATTTTATGCACAAATTTTGTAAATATGCTTAATATCCTCAAAGTTTTCTCCTTTAGAACCGTTCATATAGCACATTACAAGTAAAGAGCGCAAGAAAAAAAATCGCCAAGTTAAAATGATTAGAATTTGATAAAACGCTAAATTTAAAAAAAAAATCAACAAAATTAATAAAAATCTCGAAAAATAGAAAAGGCTACAATTACGAAAACAACACTGTTACAATTAAGAAAACCTCTATAAATGAAAATATCGTTAAAATTAAATAAATCGGCAAAACTAAAAAAATCGTTATAAAAATAAAAACTTCTCCATTGAAAAAAAAAATCACTAAAATTATAAATATACAGAAATTCCATAAACATAGCGGAATTGAGAAAAAAACGCCATAATTGAAAAAGTCTCTAAAATTAAAAAAAAAAATAAAATAAAATTAAACGTCTAAAATTTAATTTCTAACATTTTTTTCGAGTTTTTAGATATTTTTTCAATTCTAGTATTTATTTTTTATAGTTTTTAAGGTTTTCTACTTAAGTATTTTTTTTAATTTAGCGTTTTTTCCAGTTTTGCCGATTTTTTTATTTTTAGCAATTTTTTTTTTTATTTTTTGTAATTTTTTCTATTTTTTAATTTTTTTTTAATTTGCTGACTTTTTAAATTTTACTGTTTTTTAATTTAAGTGATATATTTGCTTATATAAAGTTTTTCCAATTTTGCAGAGTTATTGTAAATTTTAGCGATTTTTCAATTTTGCCTTTATTTTTAATAATAGCAGTTTTAATAAATTTTTGCGATTTTGATAAATTTTAGCAAATCTTTTTGTTGATAGTTTTGAAAAGATTAATCATTGGATGTAGTATCCTTATTCCCTAGTATACCTATAAATGTAGCCTTAAGTATTATAGAAGAAAAATGGAATATAACACTAGGTCACAAATAACAAACTTTTGTCTGTTATTTGTTTCTAGCATACTTTTTCTCATGGATTTGGACCTACTGAACACGAAAATGAATTTTAAAAATTTTTCTGTCGATTGGTTTGCGAGATACAAATTTTTTAATTTTTTTTTTTTAATTTTTGGAGGTACACTTACTATTTTGAGCATATCTTTAGTCTTCTTTGACCTATTTTATCCTACTACTACTCAAATTAAAGACAATTGAGCCGTCTACAACTTATTCTCAGAAAATTTTCAAATCGGGTTAGTAGTTTTGATGTTGGCGGCTTAAAAAGGTTAAAAAACTGCGTTTTTTTAGTAAAAATGTGGCTGAAAAATTCATATAAAAATTCATATAAAATGTAAAACGCGATGTTAACAGCGATTTTAATTTTTTTACGTATAGCTGACACTTTTCCAAAGAAAATAAGCCCTTACTTAACAAAATCTGATGACAAATGGCCGACTTATTATTTTTTTGGTAAACGACCGAAATTCCGCTATTTCACGATTTTTTGATTTTCATTATTTGCACAGCTTACCTACCCAACGCAAACGAATAAATACATTTGAACTTAATTTAAAATAAACAAAGTAGTCTTCGTATATTATTTTTTAATTTATTTACAGCACTACATGCTCAATGTATCGCACAATTAGCTAAACTAACGAAATTAAACTAACTAATTAAATTAAGCAAATCAACGCACAAAAAAATGAGTAAAAACAAAGATATAAGTGTACATTTTATGCCATGTGGAAAAACTGCTGACTTCTTCTTTGTTTTTTGTGTTCGCTGCAATCGGTCTCACGTATTAGGGTCCAAATATAGTCACCCATCATAGCCGTGTCATAGTTGCCCTGATAGCGTCGTTCCATAGCCTTCAATTCCTGATGAAAGCGCTCGCCGTGTTCGTCGCTCACGTCTCCTAAATTCTCAGGGAAAAAATCCAAATGAGAATCCAGAAAGTGTATTTTAAGTGACATGTGCACTCCCATGGCTTCATAGTTCTTTACCAGATCCTCAACTATGTCCTTATAATTCGGGCTTTTGTTGTTTCCTAAAAAGTTTTCCACAACAAGCCTGAAGGAATTCCATGCTGCGGCTTCGATGGGTGATAACAGCTTTGGGAATTTTTCATCTTTCAACATTTTTTTTATCTCGGGTCCTGCGAAGACTCCTTCTTTAATTTTTGCCAGCGAAAGGTAAGGGAAAATTGACCGTAAATAGGCAAAAGCTTCACCTTCTTTGTCTAATTTTTTGGCAAAATTTTTAATCAAACCCAATTTTATGTGCAGCGGCGGAAGTATTATATTTTCACGGTTCTCTATTAGTGGTTTGCGCTGAACATTCGCTTCTCCAACTACAGGTTTCGTTCGTACCGGCCATTTTTTTTTTATATAATGCTGATCATCAGCGCGGCTATTCCAAAGGCACAGAAAACAGCAATGTCGCGTATAGCCTCCTTGGAGTCCACACAGAATGGCCACAACTTTAAGGTCGGCGCATATTTTCCAATTGTATTTCCTATACTCTATGCATTTCAGCAAAATGTCCATAGTTTCATAGTTCTCCTTTGAATGAACCGCATGAGCAATAGGAACAGATGGCTTTTCATTCCCATTATGTAAGAGAACTGCCTTCAAGCTCTATTTGTTGCTGTCAATAAACAACCTCCATTCGTTGGGGTTGTGAATTTGGTGAAGCGCTTGGAACAAGCCTGAAATGTCGCTGCAAAAACATATTTGGTCTTTCTTTGTATAAAATTTTGCATACTCCTTGTGACGGTTTCTGTACGCTGATACTTTCACTTCTGAAGCCGCAAATCCACACTGTATCATCCGAGATGCAAAAAGTTCGGATTTCTCCTTAGTGAGACCAAAATCGCGCACCCAATCGTTTAGTTCGGCCTGTGACAGTAATTTTCGCTTTGCACCCGGCTCAAATTCGCTTGCATTTGACTCAGACTCTTCTTCTGACGATTCTGCTTTTTGAAGAGATGCACCAGGGCATATATATATATTATCTATCAAACCAAAGATTATAACGAAATATGGAGATGATTTATTTTGTATTATTTCAGAATGTGAAATGGAAAATATTTTAAACATATTTAATTCATTTCACCTGGATATTAAATTTACAATTGAAAGGAAATGTGATCGTAAACTTCCATATTTAGACACATTAATAATAAGAAAGGAGAATAACTTGTAAGTAGATTGGTACCAAAAACCAATTTCTTCAGATATAATTATTAATTATTATTCAAAACATCCGAGAAGAGTTATTATAAATACTGCCAAAAATCTTATAGATAAATTTTTAAATATTAGTGATATAGTTTTTCATAGAAATAATAAAATAAGAATTAGAAATATTTTAGAGGATAATAATTTCCCAAGGGAATTGATTGGTCAGTACAATGGACATAGGGAAGATAGTGTGAATATAGTTACTGAACCTAAGATTTACAAGTCTTTAACTTATGTACCAATGATTTCTGAATGATTAGAAAATTCTAATATTTATGATATTAATAATTATAGGATGGCTCATAGAACATATAATACATTAGATAGATTATTTAGTAAAATGAAAGATAGGACAGAGAAATTAGATATATCTAATATTATTTACAAGATACCTTGCAGGGGTAAAGATAATGAAATATGTAGTAAAGTATATATAGGTACCACAAAGAACAAATTAAAAACTAGATTAGCAGAACATAGATCTGATCAGAAATACAGGAATACAGCTTCTCAGAAAACTGCATTATCATCACATTGTGCCACTCTTAATCATAAACCAGATTTTGAAAATACAACAGTTTTTAATACAGAAACAAACTACAAAAGACGCTTCATGTTAGAAATGCTACAAATTATTAACACACCAATAGAACAAAGAATTAATTTTAAAACAGATACAGACAATGTAGCTCAGAATTACAGACATTTAATTTATAAGGAAATTAATTAATTAATTTATAGGAAGTTAAATAGGTTCATAAAAATGTAATAGAATAATTTTTGTTTCCTGTGTATAATTTTTAATATTTTTTTTAAATTGACAATTTAGTTGTTTCATTAATTTTGATTTGTTAAAAAAATTTGTTTAAAATTAAAAAACAAAAAATCCCTGAAGAAGCTATCCATTGAGATAGCGAAATATTGGATGACACATAAATAATTTTGTATAAAATAGACCTTAAGCTTGAATACTTATTAGCTGGAATTTTAATCATTTTTGGTGATTTTTATGAATTTTGCCGATTTTTTAACTTTTAGCGTTTTTGCAATTTGGATTGTTTTTTGTAATTTCTTAAAATTATTTTTTTTTAATTTTTGTCGATACAATATTTAAATTTTGGTGATGTTTTGCAATTTCTATAAATTGTAGCATTTCTATTTATTAATAACTACACTGTCCAACAAATTAAGACTTTTTGAATCGAACAGAATAGCGACCCCATAATTCTGAAAGGATATGTTGACTAGATAATTTTTTTAGAACAAACTTATGGTCCAGCACGTCTGAGTTTTTTTTTTACAGTGGGTCAGAGTTTTCATTTTTTGGTCGAAGGGAGCATAATACTATATGAAAAAAATGCTGTAAGTTAATGTCTGAGAGAATTATTATGGTCAGAGTTGTATTGTGGAATTGTATGAGGATTATTTTTGTGGAAGATCTTAACCCTCTAACTGGTCCCTTTATGGGTCAATTTGACCCTTTTTTCGAGAAAACCAAAAAAAAACCTTTAAAAAAGGACATTTAAGTATTAAAATATTCTACGAAAATGTTTGCCGGAAAATTTCAGTGGGGGTCACCAAAGACACCAATGTTGTAAATAAAGCTCTTTACGCTTAATTAGTAAAATTATACACCAACATATACAAAACAGGTAAAAACGGCGTCAAGTCTGCCGGGCCAAACACTGAGTTCTCGCGTCTAGTCAGCTGTGACTTACAAATCGGGTGTGATATTTATTAAAATTAATAATAAAAAATAAAAGAAAAAATTTAAGCATAATTGAGCTACTAAGCAGTACATATCGGGTGTGATTTTTATTAAAATTAATATAAAAAAAGAAAAATTAAAGCTTAAATAAGCATGGCGGATTCTATTTGCAAATTAAGAGATTGGTTTTGTTTTATTTGTGGACATTTTACGCACCATCAAAGCAGAAGAAAGATATTCCCTACAATTGAAGAGCCATATTTTCTTTTCTTTGGAATACGATTTTTATCTAAAGCTTGGATATCAAAAACCGTATGTACTACTTGCGAAAGTGGTCTTTTGACCTGGTACAAAGGCAGTACTAAGGCGCTGCCATTTTCTGCGCCTATTACATGGATTGAACCTAAAGATCACAAATCAGATACATGCTATTTCTGCGTAAATTTCAAATTTGGTAGAAGCCAAAGGCACTACGCTATAATGACATACGAAGCAACAAATAATGTAATTTTACCAGAAGTGCGCTGTGAAGGTGTTCTGGTGCCTCAACCGCCTACACATACATTTTCGGCCAATATGACAGTCTCCAATACAGAAATAACAGCGGCGGTTGAAAACATGTCAGATATAAGTTACTTGCCTCTTGATGGTTTAAACATATGTCCTAATTTGATAGACCAAGCTTATTTTGAAGATCTTGTAAGAGATTTAGGACTAACAAAAGAGAAAGCTGAAATATTATGTTCCAGATTAAAAACAGGAATTTGATAAAAGCCGATGTAAAAGTTACATTTCCAAGAAAAAGACACGCCGATCTGGAAAGTTTTGAAGCAAAAAAATAAATATGTACATACTATAATAAACCACTAATAAAACAAAATTATAATTTTTTTTATAGAAGTTGGCGTGTAATTTTGCCAATTAATCGTAAAGAGCTTTATTTACAACAATGGTGTCTTTGGTGACCCCCACTGAAATTTTCCGGCAAACATTTTCGTAGAATATTTTAATCCTTAAATGTCCTTTTTTAAAGGATATTTTTTGATTTTCTCGAAAAAAGGGTCAAATTGACCCATAAAGAGACCAGTTAGAGGGTTAAGATCCTCCACAAAAATAATCCTCATACAATTCCACAATACAACTCTGACCATAAGAATTCTCTCAGACATTAACTTACAGCATTTTTTTCATATAGTATTATGCTCCCTTCGACCAAAAAATGAAAATTTTGACCCACTGTAAAAAAAAACTCAGACGTGCTGGACCATAAGTTTGTTCTACAAAAATGATCTACTCAACATAGCCTTTCAGAATTATGGGGTCGCTATTCTGTTCCAAAAATGCTGTTGGACAGTGCTATTACTATTTTATACGACCTTTTTATTATAATTTCAATAAAATATATATTCGATCTCGAGATCATGTGGATCTTTTTTGTTAAATATTTATGTATTTACCAATATTTAACAATTGGTTTGAATAGCACATCAGCACAGAAAAAACTTAAATCGAGTTTCAATTAAAATATTTCTAAATACAATTAAAAATTTAATTAAATATGAGAAAATTAATTGAAATTTTTAATTAATTTTTTAATCATATCAATTAAATTTTTAATAAAAAATCTTTAAGATTTTCAATTAAAGGTTTAATTATATCAATTATAACTTTAATTAAAGTTCTAACCAAAAATCAATTAAAAGTTTAATCACAATTAAGAGTTTAATTGAAACTCCAGCATTAAATTAATTTAAATTTTAATTAAATTTTTGATTGAAATTCCAGATTCAAATCAATTAAAATTTTAATCAAATTTAACAAAATTTCTTTTTAATAAAAAATACAAATTTCTAAATACATTGTACTAAATAGTTCATAGAAGTACCTTTGAGGTTCCAATAGCAAAACAAAAAACACTATGGTACCAACTTTATCATAACTGGTACATGTGTATCCGCAGTATTGCCAAAAAAGTTTGATCTCATGTTCCCATTTTCAAAGTTGAAATACCCAAAAATTCTTAACAAATTATTATATAATCAAATTTTTTTTATTTATAAAATGTTTTTTGAAGATTTTGTTTGCTGAAAATTACAAATAAATATTCTAGAAAAAAGGGTGTATGATGTCACCCTAAGAATTAAAATTTTAACAATTTTATAAATTTTGAAATAGACCTTAAAAAACATGATACCTTGATTACATTTTTAAATCTGATTCAATATTTAACGAATGGACTTGCAAAATTCTGTTTTCATAGAATGAATCAAATTGCTAAAATTTTAACAAATCAAATAAAAAATTATTCAAATCATTGGTATGAAGTGCTTATAATTTATTCATAAATTTATAAAATTAATAATATGAAATAAACTGAATTATCATTAATTTAACCAAGTCCCCTTATCTGGCAAAACTAATGTTTATACACTTTGATGCATAGAAACACAACATAGGCTATGTTGTTTTTGTAAATTTAAACAATTAGTAATATGCGTAATATTAAAAATATATTTAATAAACATTGTTTTTTGTTTTTTGTTTGTTAAGTGATTTGAGATGCAATTTTGCAATTTAAATAACTGTATGTTTTATATGTTGTCAATATTATTTATTGTAAACTAGAATATTTATTACACCAAGTACATTATCAATTAAAAATTTAATTGATATGATAAAACTTTTAATTAAAAATTAATTAAAAATAATAAAAAAAAATTTAATTGAAATTTTTTTTGGAAAATTTTTTTCTGTAAAAGAATTATTTTTTATTGCACTGTGAAATTTATTGAATTTGTAGCATTTTTTATATTTTAAACCATTTGTTTTCTAAAACGAACGTTTTTATGATTTTTTTTTAATATACCAGGGCGGATCAATAAGTCTGTGACTTTTCGAACTTCCCTTATATGAAATGCAACACTGCTCCCATCAAGTACCACCCTGTAATAGACTACTGTCAAATTTTTAGCAATTTTCGTCATTTACTTTGCGTTAAACAGCAGGATTTTTTGAGGTCCATAAAATGGGCATTTGTTTGATCAATAATTTTATCGTTGGAGCTAAGACTCTTTCCACTGAGCCATTTAGAAATAGGAAATAGTCACTGGGGGCTAAGTCCAGAGAATAAGGCGAATGAGGGGACAATTCGTAGTCTACTTAATGGATTTTTGTTATAGAAACTAAGCTGTTACACGATTCCCTTGATGGTCGATTGTGAGCAAACGCGGCAACCATCTTTCGGAAAGCTTTCTCATATCCAATTGATCGTTCAAAATTGAAACCTCCTAGCCATGTGAGATGCCTATGTCTTCCACAATCTATCGCACGTTCAATCTCTGATCGGCTAACACCATATCGTGAATTTTTTCAATTGTTTTGAGTGTAGAGACCTCAACTGGGCGTCCAGCACGTTCGGCATCTTCCGTGCTTGTAAGGCCACAACGAAAGTGAGAAAATCACTTTTTTACCATTGAAATCGATGGTACAGAGTCCCCATAGTATTTATCAAGCTTTTCCTTGGTTTGATTGACGGTTTTTTTTGGAGAAAAAAATATTTTAATGAGCACTCAAAACTCCCTTTTTTTTATTTTTAAAAAAATGCACGAGGTTATATGTTTTGAACAGCTGTTAAACACAAAGTAAATGACGGAACATGCTCAAAATTTGACATTAGTCTATTAACAGGTGCTACTTTATGATAGCATTTCATATAACTACAAGGGAAGTTCAAAAATCCACGGACTTATTGCGCCGATGTCGTATTAAATTTTGAACTTTGAGCTTAATTTAATTTCAAGTTTGGCGAGTTATTTTAAATTTTGGAAATTTTTTTTTTTTATCAATTTTGCCGATTTTTAACCATTGTGTCGATTTTTATTCATTTAGCAACTTTTTTTTCATAATAAGCGATTTTTCTTAACTTTTGCAGTTTTTTTTTAAATTTTAAATTTTTTTAGCGATTTCAATTTTGCTAATTTTTGTCAATTTAAGAAATTTCATTCAGTTTCTAGGTATAACGACTTTTAGTTTTTTCATTCCAGCGATTGTTTGAAATTTTTTCGATTTGTCCTTTTTTTAAATTTAAGTGATTATTTTTCAATTTTGACTGATTACTTATCATCAATTTGGACGATTTTTTTTTTAAATATGGCGATTTATGTAAATTTCTCGAATTTTTCCATTTAAGCAATTATTAGTTTTAAATTTATAGAGATTTTCATTGCAGCAATTTATTTTAATTTTAAGCAATTTTTTATAAAACAAATATTAAAATCAACAATTTAGGTACTAATATATTATACCTTAAATATTCCAAAGTATTCGAAAATCTTTAAGTATAAATTGTAAAAATATGTAGGATAAATTGTTTAATTATAATAGTGTTGTGTTAACAATTAAATAAGTTATATTTAATAAATATTTTTATTTGAACGCTTAATTTGTAAATACAATTAAATTGTTTGTCAATACAACAGAATTGTCAATGAAAATTACGCAACGGCAGAAAATTATATAAATTTTGATTTAACTAATTTTTATTTAAAAGAAAAAAAAATTAAAATATTTAATCTAGTTAAACGTGGTCTCAATGTTTTAAACTTTTAAATGCTGAAACATAATTGGCTTAAGTGACTTAAACTTTATTTTAATATGAAAAGGAAATTTCGAAACTAAAAATTTTTAAATTCAATATATTTTAAATATTCCTTTTATACCGATACTTAGCTTAAGTCACTTAAGCTAATTATGTTTCTGTCTTTACTGTTTTTATCGAAACTGTGCAGTTTTTTTTTCATTCTAACATGTGTTGTAAACTACAACTTAGACAAAAAAAATGTTTTTTTTGTGATATTCTTTGGCATGTCACCAACAGTACTGATGATGACAATCTTTGAATTTTGTAGCAACAACCTTAAGGTATTTACTAAAATTTTCTAAACTTTCGTTTTGTAGGAGTTACGTTTTAACTTTGAAAATACATATACACATATAAAAACTATAGAATTTAAACCGATTAGTATCAAGTTAACGCAACAAAATGTTAAAATGTTAAAAAAAGAAATTTGTTTGGCTGACAAGGTCATTGTTAAGGTTCTGCGGAAATTAGAGGTTATCCAAAGATACAAAAATTATAAAAATATACGGGTATTTAAAAGAAAAAAAATATATAATTTCTTTTTTTTTTGTTTTGGGTCTATATTAAACATTTGTAATTGTTGATATTTTTGATAAAATAAAATTTATTTCCATTTATTTTTTATTTCTTACCATAAAAATGTTTATGGTTATTAAGCATAAAAGACTTGTGGTTATGTATACCATACAGATTTTAATCATTAAAGACTTTTGAATAAAATTAGCATAATTCCATTTTTTAGAACTTTTTTTGTTTCTAAAAAAAAGAAAACCTTTTATTTGAAAGGTGATTCTATATAAGTATTAATATATGTATATTTACAATACCCAAAAAGTTGGTGGCATAAAATATTAAGCCTTTAGAAAATTTGTGTAAATCCTTACAATGTATTTGATTTTGTGTTTTAAAATATAAATGCTTCAAAAGCAGCCCTGCTGGAAATATAATTTGCTGGTAATATTTATATGTATAAAGAGCTTCTAATATAATACGTTTGCAATTATAATATATTTGCATGTAAACATAATTATATTTAAATAGATCAACCGACAAAAGACTATAGGTACAATAGCTTTTATGTTATTAGCAGGGCGGTGACTTTTGTGCAAACCAAATACTTTTCCGAATTAAAAAATTTTGCAACAAAATCACATCGATTTGTTGTTGCATATTTTTATATATTTTGTTAAAAATGCCCAATAAAGAAATGGTAGTCATTCTGTGGTTATAACTTCTTTTATTGCTTCCTAAACTTCAGTTAGCATTCTTTTGTGTTTTTTTTAAGGAACTTTCAGAAGAATTCATATGCTCATATTTCAAATGTAGTGATTTGTATATAAACCCAATGCATAAAGCATAAGTTATCGAATATTTTATATTTTCTGCATCTAAAGCATTTATTCAAAATATTATTCATAATAATTCAAAAATATTTTAAAATTATCTAAAAATATTTAAAAATTATCCAAGCAAAAATATTTTAAATTTATCCAAAAATTCTTTAAAATTTTTGAAAAATATTTCAAAATTGCCCAAAATAGCTTTTTCATAAATGCAGAACTATCCCAGCAAAAAAAAATGGTAGTCATTCTATGACTATAACTTCTTTAATTGCTTCTTAAACTTCAGTTGACATTCTTTTATGATTTTTTGGTATTATTCTAAGGCACTTCCAAAAGCATTCATGTGTTCATATTTCAAATGCAGTGATCTGGATATAAACCCGATGCATATCTTAAAATTTCACTCTTCATTACTTCTAAAGCATAAGATATAGTATATCGTATATTTTTTGAATCTAAAGCATTTATTAAAATTGAAAAAATAGTTCTGATAACCTTTTTTAATTTTTTTATTAAATTATTTTTAATATTTATAATTTAAAATTTCATGAGGTTTAAAATTTATGCAATTAAGAAAGTCAGTTTTTTTGAACTTTAATTGAAACCACAGGTTGAAAGAATACTGTTTTTGTTACGAAATATATTTTTTTATTCACTATAATCTCCTAGAAGCTCAATACACTTGTTCCAATGATCTTCCAATAATTTTATCCCAACCTTATAATGGTTTTCCGGAAGCTCTGCAAAATAACCGTCTACGGCTGCTGTGGCCTCTTCATTCGACGAAAAATGCTTTCCACGAAGGAATTGTTTGAGATTTCTGAAGAGATAGTAGTCACTGGGAGCCAAATCTGGTGAATACGGTGGATGCTCAAGCAATTCGTACTTTAATTCTTTGAATTTAGCCATGGTCAAAACATTTTTCTGAGCAGGTGCATTGTCTTGATAAAAAATGATTTTTTTCGTCTTTAAACAGGTCTTTTCTCACGAATTTTTTCATCCAGCTGATCCAAAAGGCTGCAATAATATTCAGAGTTGATTGTTTTACCTTTCTGAAGATAATCTATCAACAAAATTCCTTTTGCATCCCAAAAAACTGATGCCATAACCTTCTTTGCTGATCGTTGTGACTTCACCTGCTTTGGAGCTGAACAACCAGCTTTAGTCCATTGTAAACGTTCTTGTTTCAATTTAGGATCATGGTGGTAGATCCAAGACTCATCCATAGTTATAAAACGACGCAAGGAGTCGGTTTTATTCGGCTTAAAACGATCCAAATTACGCTGAGAAATTTGTTTTCAATTCAGTTTTTGTTGAATTGTTAATGTGTGCGGCACTTACTTTCCAAACAGTTTTCTCATACGTAATTCTTCATGTAAAATATGGAGTACTCGTTCGTCTGAGATGCCTATGGCATTAGCAATTTCACGCTTAGTCAAACTTGGATCTTCACTAACCATATTATGTAAATGTTCAATGATTTCTGCTGTGGTTGCAGTTTTTGGTCGTCCTTCGCGTGGATCGTCTTTAAGGCTGGTACGACCACGTTTAAATTCACCAGCCCAAAATTTAATGGTGCATTTTGAAGGTGAGGACTCCTTATACACTTCTAACAATTGTTCATAAATTTCCTTTGCTTTCAAACCCTTCAAAACAAAGAATCTAATGACTGCACGATATTAAATTTTTTCCATATTAAAAAAAATCAATGACACGTCAACTTCAAATGGCTTGTAAACAAAGAAAGAATTGACAGAATGACTTGCATCTTTGCATGTGTTCTCAGGACAGTTATACCAACTTGAGAAAAAAAAGTTTGGAGCTAGCAGTGTCATCTCTTGGTGAGCGCAGAAACTTTTCAACCAACCTGTTGCTAGGCCTGTCATTTGTATTTTTCAGTAATCTGTGCATTTTTGCATTATATTTATTATTTAACACTACACCATTTCCAGTTTTAATTCAGAATTTATCAAAATAATTTTAATACTATGTAAAAATTATTTCAAATTGCCAAAAAATGTTTTAAAATTATGCAAAAATTATTTAAAATTGTTCAAAATTATTTTAAAATTGTCTAAAAATGTTTCCAAATTGTACAACTAGTTTTTAAATTATCCAAAAATATTTTAAAATTTGTCTAAAAATTCATTACAATTTTTGAAAAATGTTTCAAAAATGCTTTTTCACTAATGCAGAATTATTTATTTGTTTTAATAATCAGTATTTGTATATCAATGCATACATTTCGCTTCTTTAAACTTATTTTTTATGCATTCTTATGAAATAAATTTTCATCAAAGCTTAAATACTACAAAGTATATGCACATTTTTCACTCATGCATCAGAATATATAATCATTGTATTATCATTGCTTCCTTAGAGTAAAGTATGAGTAATGCTAGTAGTTACATTTGAATACTTCCATCCTATGACACGCTAATGTTAAATTCATCGATGAAACCATCAGAAAAGAACTGATGCCTTTCCCATAGTAGTGATGCTTTTATTGCTTCTTTGGCAGCTTCATTTTTGCTGGGTATTTATAACTAATTTGCTTCTGGTAATCATTTATCCCGAATGACAACACCAAGCTAAAGTAATGGGTTATTGAACCGAAGTGCTTGTACTTAAAATTTTCTTTTCTTACTTTCTTAACTACCCAGGAAAATTTTCTGTTCCCAAGAACCAATTGTAGAATCGGTGCCCCTTCTAAGCAACCCATTCTATTGTCGGTTCTATCATCGATGAATTTTGTTTGAGATTGTCACGAAAGCAACCGGTTCTATTACGCTAAACTAGAAGAAGTGCCGCTTCTTTGGAATCGGTTGAAGAATCAGTTGTTTTACTAGTTACTTTTATATAGTTTTTTTGCTAGTTCTTCGGAATCAATTTAGGAACGTATTGTGCAACATAGCTTTGGGAATGCATTCTGAAAAAGCTTTAAAGAACTGAATGAACCATTTCTTCCAGGGAACCAACAAAAGAATTTATGTATTTTTTTAAAATATATTTATTTTTATTACTAAAAAACGCAAAATACATCTTTAAAAAAAAACAAGGTAAATTAATTAAAAGTTCAGGAATTCATATGATTTAAAATATTATAATGCAGTAAAATTGTTGTACACCAATAGAAACAACTTAGCAGAAATAGCAGAAAAAATACTAAAAATAAGTCAAAATGGAAAATGCAGAAAAACTGCAGAATATTTTTGCTAAACTTGATAATAAATAATCAACAAAAAAATTTGTTGTATGTACAAAATGTTAATAGTAATTGAGTTTAATTTTAGTTAAATTCAAATAACAATTGTCCTGCTAAAATTGGCAAACAATTTCGCTAAATATTAGTGGACCATAAACAGCAAATAAAAACTGCTAAATCGACAAAAATGTTGTTAACTTTGTATATATTTTAGTTTAATGCAAATAACATGTTTTCTGCTAACATTAGAAAAATTGTTGTTATAGACTGAAATGATTTTTAGTCTGCAAAAAATTAACAACATTTTTCTAATTTCAGCTAACAAAAATAGTAATTGCAAAACAATAAATAGTAACTTAAATATAATTAGAGTTTTGTAAACTCAACAGATCACAGAAATTCTGTGGTTTTAGCAGTTCTACTTTAAATTCCAGGTAATAAGTATTCAAGCTTAAGGTCTTTTTTTAAAAAATGATTTATTTTTTATCCAATATTTCGCTATCTCAATGGATAGCTTTTTCAGGGATATTTTGTTTTTTAATTTAAAAAAAAAATATCCCTGAAGAAGCTATCCATTGAGATAGCGAAATATTAGATAAAAAATTAAAAATAAAATAAAAAATAAATAATTTTGTAAAAAAAGACCTTAAGCTTGAATACTTATTACCTGGAATTTATATTAAAAAGGTCGAAGAAATTGAACTGAATAAGTTTTACTTTAATTTATACTTTATTTTTAAATTACAATTTAAAGAGTGAAATATAAAAAAATAGTAGATTTGGCAGTTTTTGTTGCAATTTTTGGTGAACTAATATTCAGCAAAATTGTTTGCTAATTTTAGCAGGGTAATTGTTATTTCTAATGAACTAAAATTTACCTCGATTATGACTAAAATTTTATAAATTTAAAAGGTTTTTTTGTGTTTTCATCTTACACATTTTTAGAAAGAAAATTCTTCTAAAAAATTTAACTAATTTTTAGTAGTTTTTCCTGCTATTTCTACAGATTTAGTTCTATTTGTGTGATAAATAGTTTTCATATAATACAAATGAATTTAGTTCAAATAAATAAAAATTAATAGCATTTAATTTTAATCTTTACATAAATTAAAAAAAAAAAAAAACTTAACCATGACTGATAAACTTGATATCATTCAAAATATTTTCAAAAATGTAAAAATAATTTTAATATATACAACTTCTGTTCCAAAGAAGATTCTAAAGAACTGATTCTACAACAAGTTCTAACTTTGTAAAATATAACCGGTTCTTTAAAAGCAATAAGACAACTGGGGGTTGTTACCTTGGAACCAGTTCTAGAATATATGGTGTTGGCAACCGGTTCTAAAAAATTTTCCTGGGTATTATTATGCAACAGAAAGTTTTGCTGGGTATATTCGTAGCTCTGTTTCAAGTCAACATAAATTTTTTAATTGTTGGCAAAACAATTTTTTAGCCATACCTTTTTTGGTTGAAATTTTTTTTTTCCACACTTCTTAATATTTAAATAAAATCTAAAATCATTAATCTCAAACATAATTTAATTTATACAATTAGAAAACTTTTTCTAATTTGCATAATCTTTTTGTTTTAGCATTTTGGGTTGAATTGACGTCATTTTTTCATTATAATTAAAATATTACACTGGTTAACAAGGCTTTTTTTTGCATAGAGCATTAAAAAAGAGAGATTCCTGCCAACGAAAGTCCTTTAAGCATATTCACCCTAAGAGTACTTAATTTGTGGAATTAACATTTAAAAATGTACTAATATACAATGACAATGATTTAAGAGGGTTTCAAGATTGTTATTTTTTGCATTTAATTTATTTCTAAAATATTTCCTAACATATTGATTGCAATATTTTGTACACTTATACCCAGCAAAAAAGTAAATTCAAAGACCAGGGTCCAAGACAGGCAGCGTACATTGGTACTAAAAAGATTTATAGAACTGATTATGGGACAGTAACGCCTTATATTTTTATCACCAGTCATATGTTTTAGAAGCTGTTCAATGAAATCACTTTTTCTAGAATAGATTTTTTTGGGTACTTTTAAATTTCAAAATCTGAAAAATATAAAGATATAATGTAAAAAATTAATTTTTTAACATCCTTACTAGGGTTTCAAAATATCCTGAAATGAAAATAGCCATGACCGTACTAAAAAAACTGATTGAACCCTAAATAAACGATTTTATAAATTTTTAGCCCCCAAAAATATTGTTTAAAACTTTTGAAAGTTAGTGTAATTTAAATATATTTTTATAACAATTACATGCACCCGATGAAAAAAGTCCCAATATAAGTTATATAATTATTTGTTATATAATTACACTATTTCGAAAATTTTTCAATAAAAAGCGGGTCGCCATTTTGAAAGACCATGTCGACCATATTTTACTTTAGAGGGGTTAGAGTTTCCCCCTTTTGGCCTGTTTGTGCAGCATATCACTATATGAAAGTATGTGTTCTTTACATTTGAGGTGCAGGATATGTTCAGCAACATTGTAGAAAATATTAACGCTATAACTCTCCCATATAACGTTAATTTTTGGCTCTCTTTTAACAAATTTTAAAAAACACCCCTAAAAAGCGAGTGCGCGGGAATGAAATATTCTACAAAATATTTGCCATAATATTTTACTATATATGTCAGAGCATACTAAAGCCCAAAAACTTACAGAAACACTAAGAACCAATCAAATTCAAGGTTTAATTTAATTATTATTCAGAATTAGTACAAAATAGTTTTTTAAAAATTGTGTTTTATATTAAATTTCACTATATACAAACAAAAAAAACTTAGAAATATATAAATATAAAATAAAATTCCGATGTGATCTTTGAAAAAACTGTTTTGCCCTGCGGGAAAAAGAGGTCAGTTGGGAATTGGTGAAAGCGTCTATCACCCCTGCGGGAAAAGGACTTATCCCGTGACCGGTTCATTGTGCTAGGGACCGATCACGTTACCGGTTTATTTATATGAAAAGGACAGGTCACTTTAACATGGGCTTGTCCCAGGAGGGGGACAATTGCCTCCGGTGAGATGTCACAGGACTGGTCTAAAAGAACATGTCACTCAACCGAAAGACATATCACAAGACCAACGCAAAGCAACATGTCATGACTTTTAAACCGGTCTCGTCGTAGGTACTTTAGGAACCGGTCCTCTTTCCACCTATCTCGTGGTATGTATTTTCGGAACCGATCCAGTTTCCTCGCATCACGGGACAGGTCCCAATTCCCAACTGACCCCTTTTTTCCGGCAGGGTCATAGTCTTGTGTCACTAAACAAATTTTGTGTAAATTTGACTTGCGTTTTTTAGTTCATGCGTAATTGTATCTATCCCAGCAAAACTTTGGTAATGGGTGCGATATTCTCATGCGTTACCTTGTAATGATAGCTCGTTACCTTTTTAATTATTTGCAAGCATAAAGTAATAAGTTTCTCATTATTGATTACGTAATATATGATTTATAAATGTAAAGTAATAATTGAAATATTTTTGAAAATCTATTTTTAGATACATTACTTTGTGTTTTTTTGTAAACAAAATGGTAATGTATGTTTCTTTTGATAACACTAGCGAAAACGAATCGCAACAATTCATTTAAGTTTAAAACAATCAAATACTATATGCGTCGATAGCTCAGTGGGTAGAGTTCTTGGCTGGCAACCAGATTTCCCTGGTTCGATTCCCATCTTGACCAAATTATTTTTAATTACAAATATTTTAAATAAAACATTTGTAATCATTTTTTTTAATAAAAATTCCTCTTTTTTAAAAATCTACTTTTAAAGAGATTACTTTTTTCATTCTTGTAACCATATAAGTTACCCCTTACATTATCACCTCTAAAGTAATGGGTATATACATTAATTTGAGGCTCATAGCCTGTAATATTCATCAATGAAGTAAGGTGTAAAGTAATCCATCGGCCATTATTGCTATACATTACTTTACCCATTATTTGGTAATGTGTGGTTTTGTTGGGATGTATTATTCCAAATTTATATACAGATTATTTACCACGATCTTTTGATACATTTTATATTCTTAAGACGTTTTTCTATAAAAAAAAACTTTAAGATTGTAAGGGCTGTTCTATATACACAACTGTTTTATTGATAGGAAATTTTTATAAAGATCTTATAGCCCATTTACACTGTAAAGTTAATCTAACAAAAGTAAGAATTACTGCTTAATAAAGCAGAAAACAAGTCGATTAATCAACTCTGTCGCGGATAAAAATTAACTTTAAGATGCTGCATATTTTGGCTAGGTCGATAAAGTTCTTGCTAACGCCGATATATTTCACGTTCATCTTATGCCGGATCGCTGTCCATTGTTTCTAATGATTTATTTATTTATTTTATATTAATCATATAATTACAAGTTATATCATAACACCCTAGTCGAGCACTAGCAACAAAGGCCATCGGCTCGTTGTAGCGAAAAAAAGACCAGAGCCTCTAGTGGGAATCGAACCCACGACCCCCGCAATGATTAGCTAGCACGCTACCAACTAGCCTATCATTAAAAATGGGAGCCCCCGTTTCTAATGATTTTTTATCTCCCAACTAGCACGCTACCAACTAGCCTATCATTAAAAATGGGAGCCCCCGTTTCTAATGATTTTTTATCTCCCAAATTCTCAGAACTTTGCTGATTTAAAACTCGTACATTTTAAAAATAATTAAGAATTACAATTATAAATTTGGAACTTTTTTTTTTTAAATTTTATCAAGATACTATATATAAATCTTTTTCATCGGGCATGTACAATACATTATTATTTTTGCGTAATTTTATGGAAAATAACCAAACAGCAATTATTTTTTTTTATAACCTTTATTCTTCCTGCTGTTCTGGTTGCAATTTAAGTTTTTTTTTTATACAAAATTACCTGATTAAATCATTTCAAAATTATCTTGTTGTGCATTTTACACTTTATAAGTTTTAAAACAATTATAAACTAGTTTCGCTTAAAAACTTTATTTAATACTTTATATGAGTATTGTACTTTAGTTTAGTTAGTTATTTAATGTTAACGTATTGTAATGTTTTAAATCTTGTTATTTCTTTGTTGTTTATTATGACCTAAACTATAAATAATAAAAATAGTAGTTTAAAATTTTAATTAAATTACGTAGAATTTTATATCTATATATTTCCGGTTTATTTATTAATGTTATACAAAATAATACTCGTAATTTAATTATTAATTAAAAATCATTTTAGTAAATTATTATACATAAATATTATGTAAATTATTTAGGATGATATAGAAATTTGTAATTAAAATTGTTATAATAAAGTGAGTGGTAAATTTACCATAAATTATTAATTCTGAGCTCTACAACGATTGGTGAACATTTTAAAACGCAATTTATTGTCTACAATACACAATGGTGGGGCAGATGAATTTGGAATTAATTTAGCCGCTTTCAAACGGCTAGCTTGTCAGATCACAATGAAATTTAGTCAAAGTGATTTTGATTTTCGAGTTTTGATGCCAACACATCCACTAGGGGCCATTTGTATACAAAAAAGAGCACCTCGAGTTTGTGACATATTTAAAAGCTTGTCAATTTTCAATTTATGATTCGATTTTTAATAATTTTCTAGCCCTACAATAAACATTATTACACATTTGTTTTTATTTTTTTTATTGCATTTTTGCAATAAACTAATACGTTTTTTTCTATCTGCAAGGTCACAATCATCTGTAAATCTTTCTGAAAAACTTTGATTGTGTTTGCCAGAAATTATCCCATTAACCAACTAAAAAATATCGAAACAAAATCTTGCTTTCAAATTTAAATTAAATAAATGCCATTTTAGCTATGTTTTGGCCAAAATGGTACCAAGACGTTTTTGTGTACACATTTAAAGTTTCTTTCAGAAGAAATACAGTATTTATATTTTACTGAAAGAATACTTGATTTAGATGCCTTTTCTGGAAAATTCGAACATATTTTTTTTCACTGAATTTTTTTTTTTACAAAAATTACCGAACATTAACAGTTATCCGAGCACTTTATCTTATTCGATTAAAATTTGGCACTTGGCACAATATGTTTGATTCACATTTTAATAAGACCAGCCAAATGTGGAGGAAATCGGTTATTATTTGAACATAGTTATCCTACAAAGGTCTGTTTTTACTATGAATGACATCCTATAATACACTATTTATAAGACCTTTACATAGAACTCCAAAATCATAAATTTCAAAAATATTGTTAGAGCTTTCAATTTTAGCACCATCATGGATTAACAAAAAAAGAAACTGAAAAAATATACAACTGCATCACGTCCAAACCCACTGTGTAAGGGGTTTAATGCCTTACACGTCAATTTGGATTGCAAAAATGCAAAATTTAAATATTCAAATGCAAATAATATTTTTTGATGGCTACAAAAATGTTTTGGTTGTCAAAATCGGTATCATAATTTCGGGACTAATGGTATAGCTCCTGGTAGACATTTTTGACCTCAAAAGTTACAAAAATGTATTTATTGTACATTTTCATCAAAGCCATTTGAGGAGGTATTTACGAACTGCAGTACTTCTGACAATGATAACAATGAGGGAATACAAGGTAAAACTGAGGCTATTTGCTGAGATCGATAAACAAGGATTCTTCTATATAGCAGTATTTTGGCAAGATACATATGCCTAAAGCTTTCCTTGTAGTGTGTTTAACTGTTTTAAAGCTCACATATTTTTACATTATTATTGGTTTGACCTATACGCCAAACAGTTGTTATCGAGAAAAAAGGTAAAGAAGATTTATATTTTTTTTTTGACCACATATATGGATTCATATATTATTCCATATATGCTCAGATCCTTAATTTTTTTTGTTTATATATGAACATATATAAATATTTATATATGGTCATATATGAGCACTTTTCCTATATGCCCGTATATTAAAAACTTTTATTTTGTTTTTTAACAGAAATATTATTTTTTTTCATTAAAATGTAATGTAAATTTTATGCTACTATTTACAATTTGATGAATTCATACATTTTGAAGAAACTAATGAATTAATAAACTAAATAAGAACTAAAGTAAATATAAAAAAATGCTCTAAATTTGAGGCGTATCCGATAGAAAAAATCATCCCAATCTGTTGGATTTCTGACGAATTTTAAGAAATATTCTAAACGTTTTTAATAAGAAAAAAATTTTAGATTCAGAAGAATATTTTAGAGATTTTCCTATAGAAAATGTTTTCAGAGCTTGCAGGTATTTTACAGTAAAAAGTCTTTTAAATCTGTGAGCTTTAATATTTTAATAGTTATCACAATCTGAAATTTTTTGAAGAAAGTTGCTTTAGAGTCTGATGCTTTTTCTTAGTATTCAATGCTTTTTTTTTTTTTAAAAAGAAAAAACCCACTTAATATAAGTGATCTTTATACGGACACGTCCCCAGGATCTAAGGTATTTTTTATAGAAAAAAGCAAAAAAAGTTTATGTTCCGAAAGTTAGAGGTGTTTTTTTTATGAAAGTTTTAGTATAAGCTTGGAGTATTTTTGAGAAAAGTATTTAGTTCGGTCCTTTTATTTATTTTTTTTTTTTAAATAAAAACTTAAGGTCTCACTAAAACCAGGTTTTGGAATTAGAAAAAGGATATTTAAATTTTATATAATATTTAAATATCTAAGTAAATATTTTCCAAAAACGGTTGTAGGGTCAAAGCAATAATAATCTGGCGATATCCCTAAATATCTTTAAATATTGTATCATCTTAAAATAGTTAATTTCTATCAAAAAAGTATTTTAAAGAAATTATGTCACCAAAACTTCTCATAAATAAATAAAAAATTGAAATGGGAACATTTTCGAATATTACCAAATGAGTCAAACACCCAATTGACACGAAGATTTTAAAATCACGACTTTTTTTTAATTCTGCTTTAAAGTAACTTCCAAAAACTTAACGCTTTCATACAATGATTTTGTCACCATGATTTGAGGGTTGATTTAATTGCTTATTCTTCTTTATTTTCTTCTTTACAACCTAATGTGTGTACGTAATAACACAGTTCTTTTGTATTGTAGAGCAGGGATGGAAAAGTTGATACAAAATAAATAAAATAAAGCTGCTCGATAAAAAAAAATATAAATTTGTATATTCGAGTTTGTAAGACAATTTCATAAGAAATGAGCAGCTGAAATTAGCAAAATTTTTTGTTTAAAATAAAAAAATATGTATTTTTAACGTATGTTGGTTTTATGTAAAAACAAATTTTATATACGTTTTGTGTTCATATTTTTTATGTACATTAATTATATGTATTTTTTTTTTAAATTTAGTACTCTGAGCGTCAAAAAGGTACTTTTGATTTTATTTTTGATACCGAAAAAAATCGAATTTTCCATCCCTGTTGTAGAGTTGTTAACACATTGAAAGAGAAAATCAAATGAAGCAACATAACAAAAAAAAAAACGAATATGTGTAAAGAAAATATGAAAACATTCACCGAGAATAGAAAAAGTGATTTATTCTCTTCCCCGATTTCTTCTCTACACCGTTCGCCTACAAACTAAAAACAATCGTGATTTTCAAACATGGTGAAAAGTCATCGTGTAAATTGGGTGAAAGGAGTATCATAGTACTTTTAAGGCTTGCACTACAAAAAGTACCACAAAAAGTACTATTGTATAATCTTTATCATCAGTGTCCTCCACAGTGTTTTTGTTATAATGAATGTAAAAAAACAATTAAAAAAGGCTTAAATTTGGCTGTACCGAATCTTTGAATACCCTCCACCAATATTCTCTGTTGTATTTGATACAAATAATGTAAAAAACTTTTGAAGTAAAATTATGGAGGTAAAAAAAATTTTTTGAAGTGAAAAACTTTTTTGGATGCGGAAACGAATTTTTTTACGTGAAAAAATTTTGAGGTGAAAAAATTTTAGTGATGAAAAAAATTTTTTGAGGTGAAAAATATTTGAGGTGTACAAAATATTATAAATTACTAAGTGATTGGTGAAAAAATATGAGAAAATATATTATATACCAGTCGCTACTATGAAATTGTACTAAAATACACCAATTTGTATGGAAAATTTACAGGTATCTTCACAATTTCACCCATAACTTTTTAACCGCTGGACCGATTTTGCTCATTTTCAATATCAAACTGGTTGGGAGGATGCACAATAATCTGGATAAAAATAGGCTTGCGTCTTCGCTTGTGTCTTTGCGTCGTGATCGCCATTTTAACAGACAGACGGATAGACAGACGAATATCGCTAAATCTACTTAAAATTGCATAAGGATCACGAATATATATACTTTATGGGGTCTTAGACTTATATTTCGACATGTTACAAACGGAATGACAAACTTATATATACCCTCACCATATATGGTGGAGGGTATAAAAAGAAGTGAAATTTCGGAGGTGAAAAAAAATCTTAAAGGTGAAAAACATTTTTTTTTTTGATATGAAAACATTTTTGTGGTGCAAAATATTTTTCGGGTAAAAAAATTTTTTTTATTTTGCAGGGGAAAATCATTTTTTAAGGGAACAAATTTGTGTGAGCAAAAAATTCTACTGTGAGGTGAATAAAAAATTTTATTTAACTATCAGCGACTGGTAAAAAAGTTGGAAAAAATATTTCATCTACGAGTCGCTAGTATGAAATGATCGCCATTTCAACAGCAAGGCAGACATTGCTAAATTGATTTTAAATCACTTAAATATCAAGAATGTAAATACTAAGTCGGTTCGTAGAACAATATTTCTACACATAAAAAACGGATTGAGAAACTTATATACAGGTTGGTTGAAAAGTTCCTGCGCTCACCAAGAGATGGCACTGCTAGCTCCAAACTTTTTTTCTCAAGTTGGTATAACTGTCCTGACAACACATGCAAAGTTGCAAGTCTTTCTGTCAATTCTTTATTTGTTTACAAGACATTTTAAGTTGGCGTGTCATTGATTTTTTTTTAATGTGGAAAAAATTGAAAATCGTGCAGTCATTAGATTCTTTGTTTTGAAGGGTTTAAAAGCAAAGGAAATTTATGAACAATTGTCAGAAGTGTATAAGGAGTCCTCACCTTCAAAACGCACCGTTGAATTTTGGGCTGGTGAATTTAAACGTGGTCGTACCAGCCTTAAAGACGATCCACGCGAAGGACGACCAAAAAGTGCAACTACAGCAGAAAATGATTTCTGCTGTTCTGAGGTTAGTGAAGATCCAAGTTTGACTAAGCGCGAAATCGTTAATGCCATAGGCATCTCAGACGAACGAGTACTCCATATTTTACATGAAGAATTACGTATAAAAAAACTGTTTGGAAAGTTAGTGCCGCACGCACACATTAACAATTCAACAAAAACTGGATCGAAAACAAATTTCTCAGCGTAATTTGGAGCGTTTTAAGCCGAATAAAACCGACTTCTTGCGTCGTTTTATAACTATGGAGGAGACTTGGATCTACCACCATGATTCTAAATTGAAACAAGAACGTTTACAGTGGACGGAAGCTGGTTGTTCAGCTGCAAAGCAGGTAAAGTCACAACGATCAGCAAAGAAGGTTATGGCATCAGTTTTTTGGGATGCAAAAGGAATTTTGTTGATTTAAACAAGAAAAAATCATTTTCCATCAAGACAATGCACCTGCTCGAAAAAGTATTTTGACGATGGCTAAATTCAAAGAATTAAAGTACGAATTGCTTGAAGATCCACCGTATTCACCAGATTTGGCTCCCGTATTTTGCAGAGCTTCCGGAAAACAATTATAAGGATGGGATAAAATTATTGGAAGATCATTGGAACAAGTGTAATGAGCTTCTAGGAGATTATATTGAATAAAAAAATATATTTCGTAACAAAAACAGTATTCTTCCTTTCGAGCGCAGGAACTTTTCAACCAAGCTGTATATGAAAGAAATAAGTAAAAAATACTTTATTTAATTTACAATAATGCCTGTTATCGGGACAACCTAGCCACCAGTAATTATCAATTTTATTTGTGTAAAAAAGATTTTTTATTTGTCATATAACACAGAAAATAATTTGTTGTTTGTTAATTATTAATAGTAACTGCTTTAATAACAAAAAACGAGACTTTATTTGTATCATCGTCATCAACATCATCATCGCCATAACCATCATCATTGTTTTCTAAGTATAATTTTGTTTATTTTTGAAAAGTTTTCAAAATTTAATTTGCATGTAATAACCCAAACAGAAATTGCTTGGGGTACAAAAAAAATAAGTGCTGGCAAATCCGTGGAATTCAAAATTATTTACTGTCAGTTTACTTATTTTACAAAAGTTCAGTGATACGAGTATATAAAAAAAACACTTAGACTGCTATGCTGGCATTTTTAAAAATTGTTTTCTAGTGCTACCTGGTCTGAAATTGCCAAATTTAAAAGAATAAATGTACAGACAGTGCACTGAATTTGTAAAAGTTATGATGTACCGTTAAATAAGGTTTGAAGTCGAAAGGTTTCGAGTTCAGGTCCCATAACAGGTACATTTTTTTTTAATAACTTTTAAAAATAAAATTTATTTATTTTTATTTTAAAAAGCTTTTTAAAGACCAACTTGTATTTTGTTTTCCTAACAATGGCAAATTATTTCCAAAAAGCTTTGTGCCTGCAATTATTATTTATTTATGTTTTTAGCTTTCAAATATTATATGTATTTGTCGGCCTGGGTTCAAAACCCGAATTTTTATTTTTGCCATCGGTTTGCCATTGTTTACCCAGTGCTTTTCCAATGCTTTTAAGATAACCAGCGCTTTTGTGTAATGTTAACATTAAATTGCTTTGTCACCGCTTTCTAGTTTGTATTTTTCTAACTGGGTTATAACGAGTTGATGATTATTTGAATTTAATTTGATGTCAGTAATATAATAATTTTGATGACCAAAATTACTTTGACATTTAAGTTTAGTTGTCTATTAAACATTTTGTTTTCTAAGTAATTAAATCAATTGTGTGTGTATTAAAAAATTGATTTAATTACTTTGAAAACAAAATTTGAATTAAATTATAATTTAACAACATAACGCCAAAAAATAAAATCTTTTAAATTGGACAATTTTCAGATATAAATTAATAAGTCTACAAAAATATTAGCAGTTAAAAACACAAAAAAAATGCACAAAAATAAATTGTTCAAAAATATATATTTTAAGCAGAACTGAAAAAATACCTCATTTTAAAAATCATAGTTCATCTGAAATCTTAAATTTAATGAGTTAAGACCAGTTGTTTTGTTTAAGATATACAAAATCCAGAGTGGGATATCCAGTGGATAGGAAAACATCTATACCGACTATCCACTTAATAATTTTCTACTATATCTATAGATCCAGGGTCGACAATTTTTTGATGGGCTCTATTTTAAAATGAAGATATATTTTGTTGTTACATACATCAACTACTGGAATTAATTTAAATATTTTTTTTAAATTTGAGATAAGTTTTTACAGTTTATGGTTTTTTTATCTATGTTCTAACTTTAAATTTTATATTCATAAGAGTTGGTTGGTTTTTTAAATATAAAACATAATTATAGCAAGATTAAGAGGAAAAAAGGGGATAAGAATATATCCACTCAAATGCAAAATTTTATTATCTTTAAAATTTGTTTGTTTCACATTTATATAAAGTGTCCAAATTAAAAAAACCCGGATATTTATTTTAAACTAATTTTAATATGAGAAAGGTAGAAGAGCTATATTTTAATATTTATGTAATAGTTTTTGTTTGTTATTAAATATCTTTATACACTTAAAATTGTTTGCAAGTTAAAATTATAGGAAATACCAAACGATATATTTTTTTTTAAAACCGGCCTACTTACTTTTCATTTAAATCAAATGGTTTTTGTTATTTATTTTAAAATGTGCTGACACAAATTATTAATCAGTTTAAAATAAAAGTTAAAATTTTACCTAACAATTTCGTAAAAAATAATTGTTTTTGAATCTACAAAATGTATACTCACACAGTACAAACACATTTTGTGTGAATGACCATATGTGTGTGTGTGTGCTTATGAAGTCCTTGTAATTTAAGTGGAACTAATTTTGTATATAAGCAAGCATTTTAAATTTAAAAAACAATGGAACTTTTTGAATACTTTTTTTTGACAGAGGCAGCAAACTAAATTTGTACTTAATGTAGCGGAAACAAACTAAAAATTTCCGTTTTGTGGGTCATTATTAAATTTTATTAAATTTTAAGCAAATGAAAAAAAATAAAAAATAAATAAATGAAACTGAAAAAAACGGTAAATGAATAATTTGGAACAAACGATAAAAAAGTTGAAATAAATATTTCTTTGAAAAATAAATATAAGTTCCTTTATATTTAACTGAACTGAAAACTTTTTTATTAAACTACAAAGAGAATGACGTTACTAACTGATTGACTCACTCAGTCAGTCAGTCACTCACTACTCACTCACTCACTCACTCACTCACTCACTCACTCACTCACTCACTCACTCACTCACTCACTCACTCACTCACTCACTCACTCACTCACTCACTCACTCACTCACTCACTCACTCACTCACTCACTCACTCACTCACTCACTCACTCACTCACTCACTCACTCACTCACTCACTCACTCACTCACTCACTCACTCACTCACTCACTCACTCACTCACTCACTCACTCACTCACTCACTCACTCACTCACTCACTCACTCACTCACTCACTCACTCACTCACTTACTCACTCACTCACTCACTCACTCACTCACTCACTCACTCACTCACTCACTCACTCACTCACTCACTCACTCACTCACTCACTCACTCACTCACTCACTCACTCACTCACTCACTCACTCACTCACTCACTCACTCACTCACTCACTTACTCACTCACTCACTCACTCACTCACTCACTCACTCACTCACTCACTCACTCACTCACTCACTCACTAATTTATTTATTCAATCACTCAACATCGCCCAGCTCAAACCGCTGATTAGGTATGTAGTTACCTCCTCCGGTGTCGACATCCGATAAGACGGGATTTTTGGCCTGCCCAGAATAGATTCCTGAAAGTTAAAATACGTGTTCCTTGGAATATTGGCTGACGCATCGATAAGGTATTATTTAGAACTTTCGACAAGGACGTTGTAAAAATAGGGGGTTAAAAGGGTTTAAATTTCCGCCCTTAACGGCCAACTTAAACTGCTGTGTGTAGGAGATTGAAATTAGGTGTGAAGGTTCCTCCTCTGGTGATGACATCAGCCGAGACGGGGAAAAGCTTGCTCCTTGAGGAGCAGGAGGGGGAAAAGTCCCCCTCTGGCCGCTTGCGCGAACCCCTTTTGCCTAGAAATTTAAAATATGTGCACTCAGAAATAGAAACTATGTAAATCCTTGCGTGTATGCTTTTTCTCTAATAAAGTACTTGGGGACTCTTACTACGCTCCTGTGAATTTCTTTTCAAGAATATCAATCGAAATATATATTTGTTCATTTAATTTAGTTTAAAATATACATATTTAATTATCTATCAATTACAAGTTTAAACTTTATAAATTTATAATTTAGATCATAAACTTCAAATACATAGAAAACACTCAGAAAACTTTTGCAATTTCGAGTATTTCATGCCAGTTAGTCGTGTAGTTATTTGTAATTGTTATATTCAACTACATTGATAGTTATTTAAAAATGACTAAAGAGAACTAATTGCATTTTAAAAACAATTATTATTTGTTGTTGTTGCTTTTTATTGGATTAAATTTTTATAAAATTTACTTTTTTAATTGCAATTGCAGTTATATTAGTATATAAATTTATAGTCAATGATGTGTCCAGCTATTATTTATTTGGAAATTGATATAAAAAAATTGGGATGTAATGAATAATGAATGCAAATCCCCCATTCGCAAAAATACATTATAAAATGTCCATAGATCCTATCTTGTCGAAATTTCAAGTTTGGGATAGAATAGGAATTATGTCATTTTTGAGTATCCAGGTTTGCACTCAGCCATAAATTGGTTAAAGTTAAAATTTAATCATTTAATTCGGGTTTACAAATTTTTTATTAATACCCTTAACCAGGAATGATAAATGAGAATTGCAACTGGGTACTATTAGGAAAATTTTTAACTGTCTGTGGATCTCCCTGTCTTAAAACAGGGTATCTCAAAATTTAACATAGGGTGGACTATTTAAAATTTTAAATTTGAATCGGCTAGAAAAAAAGTACTGATTATTTTTTAAAATTTCTGGTTTTATTAGAAAGGTTGAATTTTGTCATTCATATGACTACAACGACTGCACCATTTATCTTCGAAAATGAGCAAGGAGATGCCGTTACTGTCAACGATGAGCGTTACCGTGTCATGCTCAACGAATTTTTGTTTTCAAAAATTCAAGAAAATAACATAGACGCTATTTGGTCTCAACACCCAGAAAACGGTGTCAGTTGTGTCAACTGTCTTCATATTAAATTATAGTTTTAGTTGTAAAAGCCAATATTCAGTTGTACAATTTAAAATTTATATTCCACAGAAATATTATTACGTTCCACAAAATTTTATTTAAAAAAAAATTATTTTTTAATTGCTTATCTTGCTTACTGCACCACAACTGATTTAAATTTTCTTTGATATATTTGCCATTTAAACATTTGAATGTTTTATTTTAATTTAAAAAAAAATATTTTTTAAATGTTTGCCTTTTCCCGGAATTGAACTTGGAAATTCTGAGTACTGAGCTACCTCTTTACCTACTACACCACAAGCACTTATAAATTCTGATGGCTAATTTTGAATTTAAACAGTTTGTAAGGAAAACAAATATTAGTTTAAAATATGTTTATTAATACCAATCATTAGTGATGTCTATTATCTATGCAATCCACAATTCGGTTGCTTCTCCTGAAACCCTAATTAAACGATATTTTTGATCAGAATAACTGTAGTTACCACTTTTGAATATCGACAATTTTTTAATAAATTTGATAGATTGTAACAAATTTCTAGTGCAATACCAATAATTGAATAAAGGGATTGATTTTTGGTTTCTTTTCCTTTTTTTTAATTCCAAATACAACATTTTTGCTTTATTAATGGATTTTAGGTTATTCCAAATAAAATTAAATCCTCACAAATAAATGTTAACGGTTTTGATCGAATTGCAACCAATCTTTTCTCTTGGTGAACAAGACGGGGCCACATACTCGTATCACACAGCCAACGCAACCATTGATATTTTACGCACTATTTTTGAAAATCGAATAATCAGCCGAAATTGTTATGTCAATTGGCCGCCTCGAAGCTGTGATTTGAGCCCTTTGGATTATATTCTGTGGGGAGCCATTAAGGATAAATGTTAAGAGATTCGAGCCGAAACAATCGAAAATGTACTGAAAAATTGGTTTGATCGGATGAGGTACTGCCGAGCCAGTCGTTGTAGTCATATGAATGATATTGTGTTCCATTCTTAAAGGAAAAAGTTCAACATTTCCAATAAAATCAGAAATTTGAAAAAATAATCAGTACTTTTTTTTATAGCCGATTCAAATTTAAAATTTTTAATGACCCACCCTGTATTCTTTAAGCTTGACTGCTTCTCTGTAATTATCAATTTGTTTCATTCCCATCAGATTACAGCTTAAGAAGTTGTAAATTTATTACTCTTGATTTTTACATAGATGGGGTCTATGTGTATTATCTAAAGCAATTTTGTGTTTGACCTTAGTACTTAAACATATAAAATAAAGTTTCCCCAAGCAGCAAAACTTCAATGTTACAGCATAAATTTTTTACCAATATGTAAATTAACTGGTTAAACTGGTTTTGCTTCTGGCAGCAGCTTCATTCAAGCAATTTACACTACCGTCTGTAGTAGATATGCCAATCAAATGTTAATTTTGTTAAAAATTTTTACAACTTTCATTCAATTTTGAAATTAAATTAAAAAATTTCTATAATAATTAAAATTTAAATAAAGACAAGAAATAAAATTTTCTTAAATAAAATATTAAAGTAAAATTCAATTTGTATGTACTGAAAAATTTTTCAAATTCTTTGCACATTTTTCATCTCTTAAATGATATTTAATTTACACATGAATACAATTATAGAATACAAAATGTATATTTTTTATAATTAATTGCTATTATTTTTATTCTATAAAATACTGACCATTTTTACCTACACACGATTGTAAACGACTTGTTATCACTAATACAATAATATGTAAAACTATCTCGATTTTAATGAAATAATTACATACACATTTTCAATAAGCTTTTTGCCGTAACCCATTTAATTAGTATTATTAATATGATGTTAAAATTCACGCCAATGAATAAAAAAAAATTCATTTACCATGAAGTGAAAGAAACAAATATTTAACCCTCTAATGGCTTAATATTTATATTAATATTTAATAATATAAACACATGTTTCTAAGAATGTATTCTGCCGAAATCGGAATTATATTTTTCTTTCAATGAATTTTATTTTTCAAAGGGTCCAAAAAGATCAGATACAACTAATATATTTTCAATGCCAAAAAAAATTCGTTACTTTAATATATTTTTATTTGTAAATTTTTTCTCCTATACTTCATTTATGGACCGATTGAAAAAAAAATGTATCATTTTTATAATTTGCTTGTAGAGGAATACAATGAACTCACAAAAAAAAAAAAAAGTCGCTTATATTCTTAAATTTAAAAATTTTGTTGAATAATAAATGTATATTCAATTAATTTTTTAATTAATTTCTCTAATCGACTCATACCATAACTACGATAGCTACAAGTTCTGCTCATATCACAAGTATAGGATGATCGATTTCGAGATACTTTTTTCAATCGGCATTCATTATTGTATAATATTCGACCAAATAGACCAGGTCCAGCACGCTGTGAAGAAAATATAGCTGCCGTAGCTGAGAGTGTACACGAAGACCGTATAGAGTCGATTCGGCGCTATCGTGCCATGATAACCGACTATTTGATGCCTGAAATTGAAGCTCGTGATCTCGGCGACATTTGGTTTCAACAAGGCGGCGTTCAGTGCTTTGTTCCCATATAACGAGTGGACAAAAATAGAAGGAGTTATCGTAGCTTACTGAAATTTGGTACGCGATTTTAGGTTGAGTAATTTAGAAGATAAACGAAATTTTGGGAAAATTGGTATAAGGACACGCCTACCTCCCATATATCTTGAAGTTTAAAAATGTAATAAAATCTTCAAATTTTGTCAGAACCTAACGAAAATTGATAATTGTTATTAGAACAAAGTTATTAACGTGCCTGCCAATTTTCTTTTCAATCGAAGGAAGGACTCGCTTACCTGTCATATATCCTTTTTTAAAAAAATTACATAAAATCTGTAAAAGTTAACCGATTACATTCAAACTTATCAAATTAATTTAAATAAACATAAGAAACATGTATACTAAAATTCGATGACTCGGTTTTGTAACTAAAAAGTCATTTTGTACACTCACAATATTATTTCGTTAAAAACAAATTAAAATACATATTAAATTAATCGAAAATACAATCAAAAAGAGGACTACTGATTTTTCATTATATATTTAACCCATTTTGTTGTTTATTTTCAATCATTGTTTAATAATCGACAAAAGTACAAACAATAGAACGTCGTTTAAAATAACCATCAAATTTTTATTAACAAAAAGTTAGAAAAAACTACTTTTGTGGTTTGTTTTTCAAATTGAATTTTTTTTTATTTGTATGTAATTACAAAACAGAACACAACATATACAGGTGTATATATTTTTATTGGCTTTGTGTGTATGTATATTTGAATAATTTCTTGTAATTTTTATTGAAATAATTTTGTATATATACAAATTATTTTGGTAAAAAAACAAAAGGAATTATATGAATTTCTATTATTTGAAGCAGAAAACATAAAATTTTACATTCAACTGAAAATATCAACTCCTACTCAATGTCTGTAAATTTTTATAGTTTGTTTTTTGAATGACTGATTCAAATAGTTAAAAAATATATTTCTATGAATTTCAATTGATTCTTCATTTAAAAACAAACTTTACGTATTACTTTTTAAATAAACTACAGTCGGTAACGGAAAATATATTGTGAGTGTATATCATTTTTTTAAGTCTTTATAATCCCTAAAAATATTTTTAAAAAATATAAAAAAATTTACTTACAAAAAAATAAAATATTTTTAACGTAATAACAAATAACTAAATACTATATTTAAGAAAATAAGTTTTTATTGAAATCTGACTTTTATAAAAATCGAACTTGAATTTCAAAATTTCTTTTGTATATTCACAACTTGGGAAGTTTCTAAAATAAAAACTTAAAACGATAAAAAAACTACACTTCCAACAACCATTCAACAACCATTCAAGCTACAGCTGAAACTTAAAATAACAGACAATATGATCAACCTGCTAGTGATTGAGATCGTTAAGGTGCTGATGTTTGATGTATCTACGAAACTGTTGATCGTGGATCGAATATCAACATGACTGACATATTTTGTAGAAAAATAAATAGACGGAAATTGCTCTAAAATACAAAATTATCACTTACTTTATATTTCATGAAGAAATATTTAAATTTTTTACCCGAATTTTGTTAGTTTATAAAGCTAAAAAGTTTAAGAGAGATGTTCCTGCTAATTTCTTATTTTCCACATAAAAATGGTTGGTTCTATCGAGCTACCTAAAACATTATAATATTTAGCGGCCTCTGGCTTAGGTTTTGTCAACCATTTAATTTTTATTTAATAACTTCTCACTTTTCTTTAATATTATGTCAGATTTTTATGTTATTTCATATAGGTCGTTTTTTTACCTTAACATTGCCACACTAGATAATAAAATTTTAAGTAAAAATGTGAATTTAGTACATTTTTAAAATTCTTTTTTTTTTGAGTTGTGGCAAAAAATAGGCTCTAAATTTTTTTTTGGATCTTTTAAAAACACTATAAACTGACTAAAAACAAAATAAAAATATGTTGGGTTTTTTCCGGTTTTTTTTAAATTCCATTAAACTTTTAAAAATTTTGAAATTTTTTAGAAAAAATTATTTTTTGTGAGGTATTAAAAATTGCTTAGATGAGAAAACCAACCCAAATTTTATTTTTTCCGTATTCTGAACGTATTGAATAACACAAAAATAAAAATTTCATGCACTTTCTTAAAAAAATGAATTTTTCGGAACTATTTTCCTGAAGCAATAAATGCAGTTTTTAATTCATTAATTTTTGCTTAAATTTCACTAACTTTAGCGCCCTCTAGTGCAGTCTAGGAGAGCCAAATGATACCAGTTCCTTAAAATTTATTTGAGTTGTATTGTTATCTATCGATCACTATAAATTTTATCACATTTTGAGACAATTTTTTTTTTTTTGATTTTTGTCTATGGGTCAAAGCACAGTGCGGCGCCACTTCCCACACATCGCATCAATCAATGGATTTATTGAGAGAACACTTAGGTGAGCACATAATTTCACGTTTTGGCCCGGTTGATTGGCCACCAAGATCGTGTGATATTACACCGCTAGACTTTTTCCTGTGGGGATATGTAAAGTCTAAAGTTTATGCGGACAAACCCGCTTCGATTCAGGCCTTGGAGGAAAGCATCACGTGTGTCATTCGCCAATTGCCAGTCGAAATGCTCCAATGAGTCATCTAAATTGGACTCAACGGATGGACCATCTGTGACGTAGCAACGGCCAACATTTGATAGACATAATCTTCAAAAAATAAATGCCAAAGAATGTTCTTTCAAATTTTCTGTGTTTTTTTCTTTAAAAAGCAGAGAACCTCGAAATGGATCACCCTATGTTAAATAAATTGGTACGCCACTTAAACCATCGATATAATCTATTAAAGGTTCCTAAAACTTTTGGAGGGGTATTCTGTAAATTTTTTGAAAAAAAAAAAATTAATTTAATATTACCACACCAAATATAAAAATAATGCTCATACGCACTCATGTACAAGTTTCATATATTCAATAAGAATTTTCTAGAACATTGCCCGCCCAGACATTATCACCATTTTGTACTTAGGGATTATATACGATAAGATTACGGTCAATATACCCAGAATTATAGTAATTATTCTGAGCGAAAAATTATCAGACATAATACCCACAAAAAAAAGGGGAGATTATAACCAGAAATTATAATTGTTTTGAAAATGGTCCGTATATGGAATACGTGTTAATAAAAATGAGGGTAATGACCGAAAAATCCTTGATCATAATGTCAATTGAAAAAGTTCATAATCTCTTGAAGTATTATGACTCTTTTGTTATCAATTTTCTTCATTAAAATTTAAATTTGGAGTTAATGACCTATAATTTTTAATGTCCGTGTATGGATGGTCCGTATATGGAATACGTATTAATAAAAATGGGGATAATGACCGAAAACTCCTTGATCATAATGTCAATTGAAAAAGTTAATAATCTCTTTGGCTGTTATGACTGTTTTGTTATCAATTTTCTTCATTAAAATTTAAATTTGGAGTTAATGACCTATAATTTTTCGGTCAATACTCCTGCAGCAATGTCCGCGGTCGTTTACATACAAACAAATATACATGTTTTTCCTCACCCCTCTTCTCCCATAGGCATACGATTTGGATGCTAAAAATACGTGATTGTAAGTTTTTTCCTAAAAAATTTCATAAAATTTTGAGAGTTCACTCTTAAGACTTCATTATTAAAGAAAACACGTAAAAATAAATTTATTGTTTTATTACAACAAAAAAAAAAAAAGGTTTTTGTAATGATTAACTTTCAATATTGCGTCGGTAAATATAAAAAATTTTTGTATAGAGATTTTATTTATTTATTTTATTTATTTATTTATTTACTTTCAAAGCAAGCTTTTTACGCACAAATTTATTAAGTTTAGAATATAATACCACACAGTAAATAAGTTATATATAATCATATATGGCCATAATTTCAATTCAAATTTGAGTCTACACACCCAAGTAAAAAAATTTAGATGGCCTTACATAATAATATTTTATCATATACATTTAAAAATGTCAGTATGCATAAGCATATATAATTATATATTAAATTGTTTTTTTTTTTTAATTATCTTATAATGTGCCAAATATAACTACATTTACCCAGCAAAATGAAGCTGCCAAAGAAGCAATAAAAGCATCACTACTATGGCAAAGGCATCACTTCTTTTCTAATAGTTTCATCGATGAATTTATCATAGGGTGGAAGTATTCAAATGTAGCTACTAGCATTACTCATACTTTACTCTAAGGAGGCAATGATAATACAATGATTAGATATTCTGATGCATAAGTGGGAAATGTTCATATACTTTGTGGTATTTAAGCTTTGATGAAAATTTAATTCATAAGAATGCAGAAAAATAAGTTGAAAGAAGCGAAATTTATGCATTGATATACAAATACTCTTTATTAAAACAAATAAATAATTCTGCATTAGTGAAAAAGCATATTTGAAACATTTTTCAAAAATTTTAATGAATTTTCAGACAAATTTTAAAATATTTCTGAATAATTTTAAAACTGGTTGTACAATTTGGAAACATTTTTGGACAATTTTGAAATATTTTTGAACAATTTTAAATGATTTTTGCACAATTTTAAAACATTTTTGGGCAATTTGAAATAATTTTTACACAGTTTTAAAATTATTTTGATAAATTCCGAATTAAAACTGGAAATGGTGTAGTGTAAAATAATAACTATAATGCAAAAATGCACAGATTGCGTCGTCATAAATATTTAATGCTGAAAAAATGCAAATGACAGGCCAGCTAGGTCAAAAAAACTGTTTTTCTTGATATTTCAAAACTTTTATAAAAATTGCAAAACTGCATAAATTCTAATCCTCATGAAATTTTAAACTAAAATATAAAAAAAGATTTAGTAAAAAATTTAAAAAAAGTTCATCAGAACTATTTTATCAATTTGAATAAATGCTTAAGATTCAAAAGAAATATACGATATACCATAACTTATGCTTTGAAAGTAATGAAGAGTGATATTTTAAGATATGCATCGGGTTTATATCCAGACCACTGCATTTAAAATATGAACACATGAATTCTTTTGGAAGTGCCTTAGAATAACACCAAAAAATCATAAAAGAATGTCAACTGAAGTTTGGGAAGCAATGAAAGAAGTTATAGTCACAGAATGACTACCACTTTTTTTGATGGGTAGTTAGTTATATATTGAGCTTTATAAAATTGAATATGATTTGTATGATAAAATAAGGTAACACTATATATAATTTTATATGGCTTACACGGGACAATATTTCCTTACATATGGCAAAGAACCATATGTAATTGCATGTATATGCTATCTAATATTTGAGGTATAATAATATATAAACCATTATCAAAAATATATATGTATTAATATGGTGTGTGATATAAATTTATATGATTCAATATATGATCCAATATAAAAAACACTTTTTGATATGCTATAAGATATAATTACATATGGTACAAAATTTGCACACAAATTTGTTTATTTTATTATTTTTATATTATAATAGACTCTTAAGAATAATTACAAATGCACCCTGGTATATCAGAAACTCTAATATTCACAAAGACTTAAATGTCCCTCTTGTAAAGAATGAAATTTAAAGATATAGTGAAATCTATTTAAAGAAACTGGAACCCCACCCTAACATACTAGCTCGAAATCTATTGAATAATCATGGCCACCTGCGCTTAATCAACTGACAGATGCTACTGGGGACACCTATAAATAGTTGAGCCATTGGAGTTTTGTCTGGCTATACTAAATTATAAGTCATAGTTTTAAGATTTTAATATTTATTGTTAGTTTACATTGAAATCAGTGAAGATTTAATAAAATCGAAAAAAATAATTTTTTTATTAATATTTTTTTTTTACAAAACTTTAAAATTTTAACCCATTTTGGAACAACAAGACTTATAAATTTTTTATAGAATATAATATATTATTACCCAGCAAAAATATGGTAATGACATATCATTCCTTTATACATTACTTTTTAATGAGTACTCCTTACCTATAGCATTATTCTCGACTAAAAAATAATGTATTACCTATAATATATTACTCTTTTATTATTTTCAATTACCTATAATGTCATATCATTTATATTATTTTTATATAAACAATTATAAGTCATGCTTAGTAGGTAAACAAACTTTATTTATTTATGTATATTTTATTTATTTATATTTATTTTAAATTAAGGCCTTTATCAAAAAAGTTCGAATTAAGTTAACTTAACACTGCAAATGAACAGAAAAAGCCTACAACTTAGTTTATGGTGCAAAGTGCTATAAAGTGCTAGATTTGGTTTGCTTTTTTGAATTATCTAGTTTCTAGCTTTAAAATAGCTTTTTCTTAAGATTTTTGAGCTTTAAATAGATTTTTGCCACAGTGCTTTTTTCTTATAAAAAAAATTAATTTTTCTGCTAGTTTTGTTCTTTTTTTTTTAAAGTGTTTTCCCCAACTTTTAAGTTTTGCTTGCTTAAAAAATATTTTTTCTGCTAGTTTTGTTTTTTTAAATATTTTTCCCCAACTTTTTACTTATGCTGGTTTTTGCCAATATTGTTTTGCTTTAAATACAATGAATTTTACTTTTTTTGTCTTCTCTGGGTATGTCACATATTTTTGATTATTTTTGGTATACGAAATACAAATATATTTGGGGACTGTAGTCCCCAAATAGCATTTTTAAACAATTTTTCGAAATTGTGAAGAGATATAAAATTTCACTTTTTAAAAATCAAATCGAATATTAATGGTATTCATATGTCCCAAATTGTATCAGCATCCTGTATGAAATGGAGTGAACGTATTCCAAATATCTTGACGTTTCTGATATCTTAAAGGTTAGAATCGGTTAAAAAATAGGTCAAACATGACAAAAATTAAAAAATGGGACATTTATCAATCGTTGGTTGTCAAAGGGTTAATTTATATTGTTAAAAAAATGGATTAGAGTTTTGGATTCACAACACTTTATGTCATTAGCTTGTCGCTTACGCAGAGTTAAATTATAATTGGTTACCAGGAATTAAAAAATAATGTGTTACTCAATTTCTTACTGAAAGTTAATAAATAATTGGTTACTTGTTACCAATTATTTATATGCATACACGTAATCCATTATTTGTTATTTTTGTTTGTAAGCTTTCACGTAAGCATAACACCTTACCTTATGGGGGGCATCCCATATAAAAAAGTTAGAATTATAATATAAATGGTAATAAGTGAAAACCTCTGAGTTTATATTACTAGACTCATTATTTGGTAAGGTGTGTTTTTGCTGGGTAGCTTATAACAATCTAGGTGCATATAACATTCTACATTCTCTTTGTTTGCAAAGGTCCTATAAAAACTGAAAATTTATATATTTTTTTTATTTTAAATTTAGTCCATAATTTAGTCCATAAAATATGATTATGTATAATTTTATATAATATTATATATAGACATATACATAATTATATAAAGTCTGATAAGTACAGAACAAATTTAGTCTCATTAATTAAGCATGCAGAAAATTTTTCCAATTTGTTTTATGTTTCCAAATATATTCGAAAAATGTAGTCTAAAAAAGTCTGCCACACACTGCTGAGTGCTTTACTCCCCAGCAAAAATAAATGGAAGTGATTCTTAAGGAATTAATTTTTCATTGATTCCAAAATATCGTTTAGTTATGATAATCCTCTTCTAAGGCAGTTCTCTTTCACAATTTCCAAACTTTTTTTTTGCTGGGTCATTACAACTCTGGCAGACCGAGTTTAAATTTTGGCAAAGGCATTATTTTTTAGAATTTTAATAATTTTTTAATTTAAATTTATTTTATACGTTTTTTAAAAAACTAGATTCCGTATATATTATATTGTTGGATCTAGTATGATACAATTCTATCTGACATTTTTCCGATAATCTTGGATCTTATTTAATGTTTAAAGATATTGCTGGATCTAGTTTGATTTGGCATTTTTTGGGGATAAATTTAGATTCTTCAAAATCCCAAATATGCTACTGGATCTAATTTGATCTGTTACACTCACAATATATTTTCCCTACTTTAAAGTTATACGTAAAGTTTGTTTTTAAATAAAGAATCAATTTAAATTCCTAGAAATATATTTTTTAACTACTTGAATCAGTTATTCAAAAAACAAACTATAAAAATTTACAGACATTCAGTAGTAGTTGATATTTTCTGATAAATGGAAAATTTTATGTTTTCTGTTTCTAAAAACAGAAATTCATATAATTATTTTTTGTTTTTTTTTTACCAAAATTGTATATATACAAAATTATTTCAATAAAAATTCCAAGAAATTATTCATATGTATATACACACATAGAAAATAAAAATATATACATTTGTGTGTGTTGAGTTTTGTACATACAAATAAAAAACTTTGAATTTGAAAAACAAACCACAAAAGTAGTTTTTTCTAACATGAGGCAGTTAAAATTTGATGGTTATTTTAAACTACTTTATATTGTTTTTACTACTTTTGTCGATTATTACACAATGATTGAAAATAAACAACAAAATGGGCTGAATATAATGAAAAATCAGTAGTCCTCTTTTTGATTGTATTTTCGATCAATTTTATATGTATTTTAAGTTGTTTTTAACGAAATAATTTTGTGAGTTTTTTTCCAGATCAATATAAATCTTTCTAAGTCCCCAAATATATTGCTGGATCTAATTTGATCTGCCATTTTGCCGATCAGCTAGATATTACAGCCGATATTAAAGAATATCAAATTGGATAATATTAAATATTGCGCCAGATAATTTTTTTTTACTCAAGAAGAGCTGCCTTCAAACAAAATTTAATAAAAAAAAATCTTTAAAATATTGAAAAGTTTTAACGAAATTAAAAAAAACCAATTCGATAGAACTGAAACTGCTTACTGACACTCTCACTATCTGGTTTGGACTGCATAAACTTTTTGATAAAGGAGAAAATTTGAAAATGTTGCAAAATTCTGTAAATGTATAGAAATCTATGAATTTTTCTGGGAATTAATACTTTAGATTAGAAATAATTTATAATTTGAATGCATTCACAGAATTATCTTTTCCATTTAAGTTATTTTTGGTTTTATAATTTTTTTTTTGTCACAAATTTGGGTTAAAAATATCTAAAAGTAATTTTATAATATAAAAGTACATTATCATACCTGTGGTGCAGCAAATGCAGTTTGCAACAGACATGCTATTAAAATAAAACTTTTCATTTTAATTTTGAGTCTTTTTTGTAACTTTTGTTTTTACCGTACGGAAATTGAATTTAAAATATGTTTTTTTTTTCTGAAAGAAACAATAAATTATCACATGCAGAATCCGTATTATAGTTTATTTTAATAAAAATTTACACAATTTTATAATAGAATTTATTTAATAAATTTATAAATGCTTAACACGTTTATAAAGTTTTTTTTTTTTAAAAACAATTTTTTTGTTTATAGCATAAAATAATTCCACATAAATAAAAAGTTTCCGTTGTGTAAATGTTTTTTTTTGTATGGTTTTCACAAATTTTGTTTGTTTGTTTTTTTTTTTTTTTTGTACAAAAAGTATATTTTATTTAAACAGGTTTTGTAATTTTTGCAATATTTTGGTTAAGTGTAACAACCAAGAAAAAAAAAACCAAATCTGTGGAGGTTTAATTATTATTTTTTCGGTTTTGTAACAATTTTTTTTTATTTTACTCAGTTTTGCAGTTAGGTTTGAGGTCCGTTTTGTATAAAAGCCAACCTGCTTTGTTTGGTGGTTCAGTGCTTACTGTTGCTTTATAGATTTTTCATTGTTTCAGTATAGAATCAATATGATTTATGTCACACAATATTTTGTTTATATTTTTTTTTTATTTTATTTTATTTGTAGAGGAGCAGTTGTCTGATTTTAAGTCCGATTAAATTATTATGCATGGAAGCTTACGTTTGTTTTATTTTAAGCTTATAAAAAAAGCTGTGGATAGATAGATGTCTTGTATGTGTTGGTAAATAAAATATTGATGACTGGACTTGTCCCGATAGAATTATAATATGGTTGTTGTAAATTAACCCCTAAATGCCCAAAGCGAACTAAAAATAAATTGATCTTTATTCTATTTATTTTCAAATACTTCTCTCAGGAGAACCTCAACAAAATGAGTTGTTTTGGACGAAAACATTAATTTTGTTAAATATTGTTAATAATAATACTGTAATTTATGAGACAAAAATATGTTTTTTTTTATTATGTTTATCATTCTTTTAATGATCACAACTGACGACATAATGACGTCCATGGGATTTACTATATATTTTTAAAACCACTTACATGGAAAACCGTAAATATAGTAAATATAAACATAAACTATAAAGTGTAATGGAAAGTTTGAGCCTTACTAAAAGAGAGACAGAAACTTGATTTCGCAAAAAAAAAAAAAACAAGTAAGAGCGGCTAAATTCGGCTATGCCGAATCTTATATACCCTTCACCATGGTTGCGAAAATAGTGAAGTTTATAAAGGGTGTCCCAAGAAGAACGCAATTTTTAAATTTTAAATAAAACACAGATATTTAAAAAAAAAAATCGTGAAATTTTATTATATTGTAAAGTAGACAGAATGATGTTATGTATGGAACAATATATCGTGCAGATGGCCGCCGCGGCTTTGCTGGCATGCACGCGATCTTTTAATGAAATTTTCAATGACCGTTTTGCATGAATGCTGCGGTATTTCATTAATGCAGCGTCCAATTTCCTCTTTTAAGGCTTGAGTCGTCGTCGGCTTATTCGCGTAAACCATCGACTTCAAAAAACCCCAAAGAAAAAAATCTAATGGTGTTAAATCGCACGATCTAGGCGGCCAATTCTGATCTCCAAAACGCGAAATAACACGACCGGGAGTTGACTGATGCAGCAATTGAATTGTTTCTCTGGCTGTATGACATGTGGCGCCGTTTTGTTGGAACCACATGCCCTCCACATTCATTTCTTCAATTCTAGGCAAGAAAAAACTGGTTATCATTTCACGATACCGAACACCATTGACTGTTTGCGCTTGACCTGCCTCATTTTCATAAAAAAAAGCTATTGACGAAGCCATCAAGATGAAAATGGGCCTCGTCACTGAAGATGATTTTATCGGCAAAATCAGCATTTTCATGTTGTCTCTCCAATACCCAATTAACGAACTCCCTTCGCTGTCCATGGTCAGCTGGCTTCAGTTCCTGAGTCAATTGAACTTTGTATGCATGAAGATGCAAATCTTTCGTCAAAATTCGCTGCAAAGTGGATTTGGAGACACCAATTTGCTGAGCTCGGTGTCGAATTGAGGTGGATGGAGTTTGAGCGACATCATCACGTACAGCTGCGACATTTTCGGTCGATCGACCTGGTCGATGGCGCGTTGTTGTCTTTACATCACTAACAGACCCAGTTTCGGCAAATTTATTCATTAATCTCTTTACAGTTGACTCTTTTGGAGCATTATTGTGACCCCTAATTGATCGCAATTTGCGAACTGTAGCCGCAAAACTTTCACCATTTTGGTTAAACAATTTCACAATGAGAATGCGTTGTTCATTCGTGTAGCGCTCCATTTTTACTAACCTCGTACCTTCTACTAGCAAACAATAACAATTGTTCAAATGTCAAACAATGACACTTCGAATGTTGCCAGATTTAAAAATTGCGTTCTTCTTGGGACACCCTTTATATGGACATATATGGAATGGACAGATTTATATACGGACATCTTTAAGTGGAAATTTACCATTTAGTTTAGTGATAAAACTTGGACTCGGCAAGATTTATGGTTCCCGAAAATAGGTATTTTTTTAGGTTTTGGTCATAACTACTTTCAGCAAATATGTTCTACTAAAGATTTTCGATCTTTGGATATTTTTTAGTTCTAATAAAAGCTTTTTTCGACCAAAAAAATATTTTTTTACAAATCGTTAAAAGAAATCACTAGAACTGCATGTGTTTTATTTCTACAAAAAAGTTTGATTTAGCTGGCAACCTTGTATTTGGGATTTTATTTCGCTTTTTTATTACAAAATATTTTTAATTTATTTAGCTTAATTTTAAAAATTTGAAGGAAAATAGTTTATAATTTTTTTTTGTATAAATTATTATAAGTTATGACCTAAAATAGCAGCTTTCAAAGGGAAATTATGTATAAAATTTTCTTAATATACGAGAAAATGGTTTAAAAATCTGTTTATAAATTCTTTTAAATCGGAGCAAAAGAGGGTTTTTATACAAATTTTGATGTTTTTAGCCTATTTATGGATTATTTAATTATTAATATAAAATTTTATTTAAATTAATTATTTAATGTTAAAAAAAACCAACAAAAAAAAACAAAAAAAGTCTTAAGAAAATAAAAAAAAAAAATGTACAAAAAAAAAATTTGAATTGTTGGTTTTTCGACAATCACTCTTGGATTATCATTCGCCCAAATGCGGCAATTCTGCTTATTGACGAATGCTATGAGGTGAAAATTTGCCTCATTACTGAAAATGATTTTCTTCGAAAATTGGTCATCCACTGTTGCCATTTCTTGCCACCATTCTGAACATTGACGACGTTTGGAATGGTCAAGAGGCTTTAGTTCTTGAGTCAATTGCACCTTGTAAGCGTGTAAATGAAAGTCTTTATGCATAATGTTCATCAATGACGAGCGTGAGAGGTGCAATTGTGGGCACGACGACGAGTTTAGGTGGACGGCTCTTCAGCCAGCGAACATGTACTGGTGTTTTAACATCTCCTAGAGACGATTTTTCCGATTGTACGCACATTTGAAGATTAAATTGACCGAAAAAATCACGAAGTGCACGATATGCATATTTCCCTTTTCATAATAAGCCTGAATAACTTTAACGCGTTGCTCGATTGTGTATCTTTCCATGGTTCAAATTGAGTTAGTCTGAAATTGAGAAATGTCAAATGAAATGCAGAAAAAGCTTGACGTTTAGGTGTGGTTCACATTCAACATCGGCCCTAAAAATTTAACTACCCTTTATAAACACAAAATGCCTAAAACTTATACAACAATATACACACGAAGTACTTTTTGGCATTATGTTTACAATTAAACACATTATGTCTAAAATTAGTATTGTTTTGTTGAATACAAATTTTGTAAATATACGAACTTATTATGGTTATAAAATTATGACATTTTTAAATTAAAAAACAAATCGGAAATAATTTAAAAAATTGAAAAAAAAAAATTTTTAATTTTTTAAATTTATCAATTATTGTGAATTACTAAACAATAACTTTTTTTTTTGATTTTATTTTTACTGTGAGTTACTAAACAATAAATTTATTTATTTTTATTACAAAATCAAAAGTTTCGGCTGTTCAATTTTTAATGCCGTGGTAGAAAATATACGCATTTATTGGGATTTTCTCTATTTTTTGTGTACATTTACAGTAAAATCGTGCTTCTTTACACACAAATTGGTAAATTTACTTTTTAATTTTAAAATTTCATTTAATTTTTACACACTTTTATTGTAATTTTATCCATTTTGTGTTCATCAACTTATGCACAATGTGTGTATTATTTTTTTCATTTACACACACAGAGTAAATTTAGCCAACATATAGTTGAAGTACAGTTTTCTACTATAAATTGGGTAAATTTCAACAGAAAAATTTTTAGAGTTTAGTTAACAGTTCAATAGAGGAAGGCCAGCAATATATTTTACAGAAAATCATTACATCATACTTCACAAGGTAACTGAAAAGCTTAGTGAAACATGCAAAGGACTTATATCTGTACATTTTTTTATTTTGTTCGATACATTTGGGATGTCATTGCTAATTTGGCCAACCATTGAATGTGTAGGTCCAAAATGATGGATGATGAGTGATCAAATATTTTATTCATAATTTGAATACCAAATTAAGAAATAAGAATATAATTTCAACTTAATTAAAGAAGTTATGGATTTTTGGCCGGAATTGACCACTGTCCACTGTGTAGTCTTAGTAGACGGCTTTTATTTACAGAACATTAGTAACCCCTTTAATGACAAAGATAACCAATGTGTGTAATTCAATATTTTCTCTAAGAAAATTAACGATTTCCTCTACTACACAAAAAAAAAAAAAAAATAAAAAATTACAAAATGTTTTGTGTAATATTAAACATTTTTTATAGAATATTTTTGTAAATACTAATACAAATTTTTTTAAAGAGTACCACCCAGCAAAAACATGGTATCAACTACTCGCTTATTTACTTTTGTTCACGATGTCCCAAAAGTAATGAGTGGTCATTATCTTCTCACGTACAAAAAACACAAAGTAATGAGTGATCATAATACTCTCGTTACAAACAGCCAAATAATAATGAGTACCCATTACTTTTTGGACATCGCAAACAAAAGTAATTAAGCGAGTAAATAGCTACTTACCAGAGTTAATATCATTTTTTTGCTGGGCAACAATGGAATTTTTATATACAAAAAACTTTGTTTTTTTCTTGTAATTTAAATTTTTATTTTCAAAAAATTTTTATGTGAAAAATAATAATTTACAAAGAAAATTTTTTTCGAAATCGAATGTTAATTTTAACAAATATTTTTAATTACTCAAAATTTTGTGGCTCATTTTTTCTGTGTACATATGTAGTTATTTTTATCCAATTAAATATTCTAAAATTTTATCGATTGTTAGTTTCTCAAAAAGTAACACCTGCTAATGATTCTATATCAAATATAATTTTATTTTCAAAGTTTTAACTAGTAATATTATTTAAAACAGTGTTTATTTTATGTTAAGCTTCACTGAATTTTACCAAGACCAAAAATGTTGCAATTATTAAAACACTATTTATATTGATTAAAAGATATAAAAGTATGTTTAAATTACTCAGTTGTTTTTAAGGTTATCAACGATTACTTAAAATATAAAATATGTTAAATATTATAAGATTTGAATAATTATTTTTATTCGCCCATTAGAAAGATTTTAAAAATTTGATATTTAAGTTTTATTAAGATTTAAGGATTCGCACCAGAAGACTTCCCATGCTAGATACAACATGAATTTTTTATAGGGGCATGTAATAAAAAAATTATAAGCAATATTATTATTTTACAAAATCTTCATAATAATGATTTGTTTTTTGAAAAATGTCATTGTTTTATTATATCCTAAATAGTCCATTAATAAGGACATTTAAAGATTGTAATTTATTAAGTTTTAATCATGTCATCGAATTTAATACATCAAATTCTGGTTTTGAAAACTTTTTGTTATACAATTTTTTTAAATCGTAGTTGTTATTTTAAAAATAAATAAATAAATTAATTTTTATTTAAAATTTCATGTATTTATAGTCTGTAAGGAATATTGGTCTATAGATTTTATGAAATAAATAAATAAATAAATAAATAAATGAATAAATAAATAAATAAATAAATAAATAAATAAATAAATGAATAAATAAATAAATAAATAAATAAATAAATAAATAAATAAATAAATAAATAAATGAATAAATAAATAAATAAATAAATAAATAAATAAATAAATAAATAAATAAATGAATAAATAAATAAATAAATAAATAAATAAATAAATAAATGAATAAATAAATAAATAAATAAATAAATAAATAAATGAATAAATAAATAAATAAATAAATAAATAAATAAATAAATAAATAAATAAATAAATAAATAAATAAATAAATAAATAAATAAATGAATAAATAAATAAATAAATAAATAAATAAATAAATAAATAAATGAATAAATAAATAAATAAATAAATAAATAAATAAATGAATAAATGAATAAATAAATAAATAAATAAATAAATAAATAAATAAATAAATAAATAAATAAATAAATAAATAAATAAATAAATAAATAAATAAATAAATAAATGAATGAATGAATGAATGAATGAATGAATGAATGAATAAATAAATAAATAAATAAATAAATGAATAAATAAATAAATAAATAAATAAATAAATAAATAAATAAATGAATAAATAAACAAATAAATAAATAAATAAATAAATAAATAAATAAATAAATAAATAAATTTTTAAAATTTAAAAGTGTTATTAAGAATCAATTGCAAAAAGCAGCAAAAGCGTTGATAAGGATATGGGCTCCAAGGTAATGTATGAACCAGAGAGCTGCAACTGCTGATTGCAAAACGTTCATACGCAATCACCACAAGAATAAATATGTGTTTCAAATGCTGAACATACTCCAACACACATATTTGTTGATGATTTTAAGTCAATCAAACGACGTGAAAATTGTTGTCACTGGTTTATAATCATCGGTCGTTTTTATAGCATTGATTTTATTCTGTTCATTCGAGCCAACAATAATTATTTTTATGTAGAATAAATCAAAAAAAAAAAAAAAAAAAAATAACAATAAACAACGCGTATGTGTGTATTAAAACAAAGTAGTTTCTCATCTGTAAAAAGGGAATGGGTTTGTAGCAACACATTTCATAAATTGTATAATGTACATTAGGGTGGATCTAAACTCCGTTTTTTAGAATTTTTATAGTAATACCAAAAATATTGTTCTTTGTGAATTTGTTTTTTTAAATTTAGGTCAATATCTCAGGCTCGCCCAATCCGGTTAAAGTTAAATATTGCCTAATTTTCCAATCAAAATAGATGAAAAAAAAATTTAGACAATTTTTAAATTTTTTCGGATTAGGCAAGCCTGAGATATCAACCTAAATTTTTTCACAAAGAAGAATATTTTTAGTATTGTCCCACCCTAATGTACACTATACATTTATGAAATGTGTTTCTATTTTGTTTTAATTATGAATACACACATACGCGTTGTTTGTTGTTTTTTCTGATTTATAAAACATAATCGACAGATGATTCAAACTGATCCGAATTACGCGTTTAGTAATGATTTTATTCTGCAGTGAATTTTGTTGAATTATTAAATTTGAACAAGAATTTTTGTGTATGATTAAATCAAGAAAAAAATTTGATTTTGCAGTTCTCTGGTTTGAACCCAGTACCTTGGAGGTGAAAAAGTAAGTTAATGAAGTACTTTTATTTCCTGTTATTTCCATGTATTATATAGTCGAAAAATATGCATTTTAAATTTAAAAAATATGCAATTTTATTAAATTTTTTTTGCTTCATGATTAAAAAAATTAAAGAAAAAAATATTTATAAATTTATAAATTTTTTTTTATAAAAGTTATTAAAAAATATGCATTTATAGCACAATATGCATTAAATAATGAATATATAGCAAAATATGCTTTTATTGGAAAATATGTAAAAAATATGCAAATTTTGTTGAATCACAGAGATATTCTCCAGCTTACGTCAACAAACATTTATTTACATAAATTTCTTCTTCTGTGTAAACAAAAACGATGACAGAAATGTGAATAGCAAATAAACTGCGAATTAGTTACATTGAACTGCGTTGTGTTAAAAAAATTACACTGTACAACAATTTCGAACATTTTCCGACATTTCGGGGTTGTGACAATGGGTTTTGGTAGTGGAGACAGAAAAAAAAAATATAACATTGGAATTTTTTTATGGTGGGTTAAAGTTTCCCTCTTTGGCCTGTTCATGCAGTATATCTGTGTATTAAACATTGTGTTGTTTACATCTGAGGTGTAGGGTATGTTCAGCATCTTTTTAGATAATATTAACGCACATATTTTTGTAGAACATATTAACCCTTTAACTCCCCCACATAATGGTAATTTATGGCTCTATTCTAACAAATCGTAAAAAACACACTAGAAAGGGGAGGGCGGGAATGAAATATAATACAGGTGTCACAACACACATTAAAGTCCAAAACTTAACACAAACACCAAAAAGCAGTTAAATTCCAAATTGCTCAGTAAGGGTTAATTTGGTTATTGCTCACAAAGGGAGGAAACTTTAACTCCCCCTGAAATAAAATTCTGTGATCTTTTAATTTTTTATTGTGATCTTTTAATTTTTTATTGTCTTCTCTACCAGAATCCATTGTCCGAACGCCGTAAAATTTTGAGGACATTTTTCTGTAATGACTTTTTCCTATAGAAAACTCCTAAGATTCAAAGTACATTTCTCTTGGAAAAGCTCTCAGATTCTAATGGAGTTTTAATATAAAAAAAACCCTCAGACTCCTAGGATTTTTTTTGTAGAAAAGTTCTCAATGCTCATGAGGTTTTCTTTAAAGCAAAAATGTCTAAGATTGAAAAAAATTTCCTATAAGATGAAATCCTTAAAATCTGAGGAATTTTTTATAGGAAAAAATTTTTAGAACCCAATAGGTTTTCTAAGGATTATTTCCTAAGAGTCCTAGGATTTTTGTTGTAGACAAATTCTCTGAGTCTAAGGGGTTTTCTATTAAAAAAATATCTAAGTATAAGAATGTTTTTCTATAGGAAAAAATCATCAAAATCTGATGATTATCCATAGATTCTGATACAATAGATTTTTAATGGAAAAAAAGTCCTGAGAATTTTATGGTTTTTATATTGAAAAATACCTAATTATATAACTTTATTTGATCTTATTTTAATATTAATATATTATTAAGCTAAAGATCTTTTCCTGAAGATGCTATCAAATTGTTAGCGAAATATTGAAAATAAAATAAGAATTTTTATAAAAAAAAGAAAAGATCTTTAGCTTAATAAATAATATATTAATTGAAAAAATACCTGCGGATTTTTCTGTAGTAAATAGTCTGCAGAATCTGAATTGTATTCTGTACACAGAAAAAAGTATTACAAAATTCAAGTCGTAAAAAATATATTTTGTACGGAGACTAAAGTATCACAAAATTTTTAGTAATTTAAAAAATGTGTTAAAATTAAAATTAAATGAAAAACAATTTTTTGTTTATTATATTTGTAAATTTTTAATTTTTAATATAAAAATTCTTTGAAAATAAAAACGAAAGTTACAAAAAAAAAAAATAATAACAAAAAGTTTTTGTATTTACAAATTACATTGTTGGTGACCCTTTAAAAATTTATTATTTGTATATAACAAAATGTTCTATGAAAGATGTTTAATATAACAAACATAATGTTGTAATTTTTTTCTGGAAAAAATAATAAAAAGTTGTTCTTCTTCATATACAAAATCATTTAAAATTAAAAAGGGAAATTAAAAAAAAAAAAAAATCAAAAGTTGTTTGTATTTTCAAATTTCATTAGTGTGATAGATGTTTTGTAGTACAAACAGAATTTTGTAAATTTTTTTCTATGTAGGAATTATGAGAGAATCTGAGAGTTTTTATAAGAAAAAATGCTTGCTTAATATTTGAGGGATTTTTGATAGAAAAAAATCCCTAGAATTTGTGAGTTTTTCTACAAAAAATATCCTCACAATTTAATAGTTTTTCTATGTGAAAAAACTCAGATATTGAGGTTTATTCTATAAGAAAAGGTCGTCCTAATTGCCGTGGAGGTTTTTTTTTATAGGTAAAGGTCCTCAGAACCTACGGGTTTTCTATAGTATAAGCATCCTTGAAATCTTTTTTAGAGAAAGGTGAAATATGCTAGATTGTTTTTGTGGAAGAAAACGTTCGTTTGAGTAATCTCACGGAAATTCTGTTAGAAAGTACCCACGAAATCTGGGTTTTCTGCAAGAAAAAGGCCACACAATTTAAGAGGTTTCTTTGGGAAAAAGATCTTAGATTTTGAGGGTTTTTTAAAATCATAATATTTTTTTTAGTATGTATAAGAAAATACCTTATATGGATGTTTTTTTTTAAAGAAAATACTTTATTTGCAAATCAGGAAAACTTCATAATGATGACAATTTTTCACATCATATGCTGCTTAATTGTCTTTGCCATCATTACTTTCAAAGAACGCCCCTCGGATTTCCAAAAGTTGAAGAGTATTATAGTTTGATAAGTTATGCCCTTTAAATTGTTGTGATTTTAAAACTGCCTGTCCAAAATCCTGGTCTTATCTATACTTGGGACTAAAGCATGGAAGCATTACTTTTTCTACATAAATGCCAAATTAGCGTTTATATGAAAAAATAATACTTTATGGTGTTTTTTTCCCCAAGTATTGTCCAATCTATCAAAATGATTGTTTAGAGAAATTTATTTTGTTTTATTTTTTGTGTTATGTGTTAACACTATTAGAATGTTTTTTTTTTCCATAATTTAGTTTGTCTAACCAAATCTCAAGTAGAAAAAGACAAATAAAATCTATTGTTAACAAAGTTTAAAAATCTACATAAAATTTTGTTTAGCTAATTTTCTAAAACTTTATTTCTTCATGCTGGACTTAATATATGGATTTAGCTAATTAAAAAAGCAACTCATGTGTTAACTATACGTAAAAAAAAAACAACGAAGAAAGAAGTAAAAAAACGTGTCGAATTTTAAGCTAACTATTTTTTATTTTTTTGGCTACTTTAGGGAACTTATGTATACAAACAAATGCTGAATTAATTATTCTTTTGCATATTAAATTATTATAAATTTGGTTAAAAACAAAAAACTTCTTTCTCTTCTTATTATTATGATTTCTTTACATAGTAAATTTTAAATTTGGCTATAAAATACATTAATTACAAACAGCTTGTGTTAAAAACAGACTTAATACGTATCAACAGATTAATTGACATTTAAAAAAATGTTCAATTTTTGTTTAATTGCCCTGAATAAATAAATCTTATCAATTTTAAATGAAATGCATTTTCATGTTCAATGCTCTTGATTTTCGTTTTTTTTTTAATAAAAACAACAATTAATAATTAATCTGTTCATTTTGCGTATGCTAACTTGGAGACAAAAAAAAAAAAAAAACAAAAATACATACAAACATAATCTCAATTCAAGTGTTTACTGTATAAATATTTTTGTTTAAGCCTAGTCATATGCTTAAAAAATCGTTTTAATAAATAAATTTGTGTCTTTATACTTAATCCGATATTCATTCTGTTTGTGTAGCATAATTTATTGAGCAGCTTTATAAGGAAAATAATTTTGTATTAATACTATGTTAACAAATATATAAAATTTATTAATAATATGTTAACAAATATATAAAATTTAACTGTAGCATATCGTAAGGAAATAAATTGTTAAAACACTATGGGGTGAATTTTATCAATTGTAAACACATTAAGTATTAATAAGACGTAGTTTACTTTTTACGCTACTAAGATTTGAAAAGAGGGAGTTGCATCATCTTTTCTGAAATGTGTTCCAAACAGTGCAGTGCAAAACAAAATATAAACTGCAAATGCACCAGTGTGCTATTGGAGTCCTAGAAGACTCATAAAAGAGCCCTTAGTCCTTATGAAATCACAACTAAATGAGAGTATATTTCTAAAGCATTTTTTATGACTCATAAAATTGATAAACACAAACATTATTGGGATTTTTTTTTAATTTCTGAGCCATTTAAATTTTTTCAAAATACTAAGCGATGTCTTCGAACTTTTACTTACACCTAGAGAAATGATTGGTTGGAATTCGATCAAAATCATTAAAATGTATTTGTTGTGTTATTTAGAATAACTTATAACACAGTAAATTAGTCAAAATGACACACGAAATCCCCGGGGCACGCAAACTCAATTTCGAGTTACATATCCCGTTTTTGGAAAGTTAGGTCGTTTTTAAAAGATTTTAAAATTTTAAGTTTGCATTGACTGAAGCGATTTTTTGATTATATTTTAATGGAAAGACTTCAAAAACTCTTTTGCAATGACTTTATTTATTGTTTGTTTGTTTTACTTATTTACTATTTATTAATATCCATTAATCAAATTACCAGTATTTGATTTTACACTGGGATGTGTTTAATTCGAATTAAAGTACACCAGTACGTATACGTAATATTTGCATTTATAATACATATCACTCATACGACACACGGGTAAATTACACATTAGCAGGATAAGTGAAAATGTGCCGATGTGGCCAAATGGGAAAATATCATCGGCACATCGCATGTGTCAAACTGAACATGTGATGTGTCGAACATATTTGAATGTGAAATGTGCTAATAATAACAACATATTTCACATGTGGTGAATGTGGCAACATGTGGGACACGTAATTTAATTTAATGTTTTAATGGAGTTATAATTTTGTTTTTTAGAAAATGTGTTTTTCGGAATATGTAGAATATATAGAAAGTATATAACATTATTTTTTTTAATAAGTTTCAAAATTTTTTATAAATTTTTAAAAAAGGACCGTGTCCCAAGAAAGGAAATTACTTACCAAAAAAGTTTCATTCCTGAAAAAAGTAGTATTTTTCGAAAAAAAAGGATTTTTTTTTTGTTAAAAAGTACTTTTTTCGAAATAAGTACCTTTTTTTTAACAAAGTACATGTAATAAAAATACGATTACATGTACTACTTTAGAAAGAAAGTCAAAGTTTTGTAAAAATATTACATATATCAAAAAAAGGACCTTTTTCAAAAAAAAAATATATATATTTTTCAAAAAAGTCCTTTAAAAAAAAATTAAAAAATTTAATTTTTCTAAAAAGTATATTTTTCAAAAAAAAGTACCGTTTTACTATACAGAAAAAAATTACAAAATACTGTTGTAATGTTGAACACCTTTCATATAATATTTTTGTACGAGGGGGATCAATAAGTCCGTGATTTTTTTAATGAAACACAGTTTTTTTTTGCAAAAAAAAAAAAAAAAAATACTTTTCAACATAATCTCCTTTTAGCTCAATACACTTAGTCCAATGTTTTTACAATTTTTGTATTCCTTCCAAAAAATATGATTTTTCTGGTCCATAAAATAGGTATTTCTTTGATCAATAATTTCATCGTTAGAGCTAAATCTCTTTCCACCGAGCCATTTCTTTAGGTTTGGAAATAGGAAACAGTCACTGGGGGCTAAATCCGGAGAATGTGGCGGATGAAGTACTAATACGTAGCCCAATTCATGGAATTTCGCCAATCCCTTGAAGTTGTCACACGATTACGTTTATGGTCAATTGAGAGCAAACGCGGCACCCATCTTGCAGACAGCTTTCTTAAATCCAACTGATCATTTAAAATCAAAACCACACTGCCATATGAAATGCCTATGACAATAATAATCTCACGCAATTTTACTCTTCGATCGGCGAACGCCATATCGTGGATTTTTCGACATTTTCGGGTGTATTGACCTCAATTGGCCGTCCAGAACGTTCAGCGTCATTTGTACTTGTGCGACCACTACGAAAGTCAGTAAACCACTTTTTTACCATTGAAATCGATGGTGCAGAGTCCCCGTAGTATTTACCAAACTTTTCCTTGGTTTGATTGATGTTTTTTTTTCGCAAAAATAATGTTAAATGAGAAATCGAAGTTCACTTTCCTCCATTTTTAAAAAAGTCCACGAGGTTGTATGTTTTGAATACCTGTTACACGCAAAGTAAATGACGCAACTTGCTCAAAATTTGACAGTAGTCTATTAACAGGTGGTACTTGATGGGAGCAGTATTGCATCTTATATAACTACGAGGGAAGTTCGAAAAGTCACGGCATTATTGATCCGCCCACGTAAATACAAAAAAATATTTTTTATAAAGGCACCAACAATGGAATTTGTAAATAAAAAAAATGTTTTGTCATCTTTTTGAAACTTAAATTATTTTTTTTAATATGAAAAATAACAATTTACAAATAATTCAATAAAAAAATTGTTAGAAATAAAATTTTAATTTTAACAAAGAGCAATTCCATATGAAAACGATCAAAATTGGCAAATTTTTGGACGACCCCTCTCCGATTTTAAAATAAATAGTCTCAATCGATTGCCCAGCAAAAAATAATGTACCTACATATTTTTTTTTTTTTATAGTGACTGGTTTAGTGGTGGTGTACACCACTGTCATGTGACAAAATTGAAGAATTCTTCATAAGGGACCTCATTGAAAGTTGTTTTAAACTACTAAAGCGATCGCAACGAGTGATAGCTCGTTGGAAAGGTATTGAATCAGGCTTTAATAGAAAAATAAAATTTTCCTAATTTTTCTCAGAAATTTACCTTTTTTCCCATGAAAATTAAATTTTCCCATGAAAATTAAATTTTCCGATTTTCCACAGAAGCTCCCAAATTTTCCAGCTAATTTTATTTTTTTTGGATTCCTCATAATTTTTGCTTTAAGAATCAGCAATAAAAAAATGGGCCCCGACTCCTTGTTTGGACAGGAGAAGAGCATTTAAGAGACCACCTTGTTCTCATTGTTTTTATATTTTTTATAATTGAATTATTTTTAATTATTTAACATTATTTTATTTTATTATTAAAAATACATTTTAAAAATTATTTTACAGTTAAAAATAAATTTATGAAGAAAAAATCTTTCTTATTCTGCTGCTTATACTTAATTACAATATTTATTAAAAATTTCAATTGTCTTGGCATCATTATAAAATTAAAGTAACTTTAAATTTAGCACGTCGGCAGACGAAGAGTACCGCTTTACATTAATTGACATATCAGAAATATTTGGTATGAAGCAATGAAACTTTTGCGTTCCAGTTATAGTTTTGACATTATTATATCTGTTTTGAAGTCGTCGCTCCATGGCATCGTGTTCTTTTTGAGTGCATAAAACTGTGTTAATGGCAATTTCCTTGCTTTGAATCCACGAAAACAAATGTTGTACATTTAAGATCTGGTCAGTATATGGCCTTTGCAAACTTGCCTTAGTCGCCATGCGTTTTAGGGTTCCCCCTAACGCATCGCATGGGCCCTTACCGTGGGACGTCGCAAAAAAGTGCCACTCGACCTTGCAGTTTTGTTCTTCTTCAATTATGCAAAGATTGTAAAAATTTTTTTTATTCTTGTACTGAGAAGCCGCGCCACCTGAGAAAAACGTTACTTTGTCGATTGCATCGAATTTTGATCTTAAGAATTCAAACAGTTTCATTTGAAATAAATAAACGGACACATAATTATGAGCTAAACTCTCCGCGACAACAACAAGGCTTACGGTCTGTAGTTCGTTATCTTCGTTTTTGAAATAAATGCAAAAAGGATGCACCGTGCACTGGTCGTTTGCCCAGTGATAAGCCTGAATTTCATCCTGGACGAGAAAAGTGTAATTCTCGGCAAAGTCGCTTATAACAATGAATTCATTTTGGGCTAATTTCTCCTTACTTTCCTTTAGAAATTTCGATTGCATCTCGGATATGAAATGGTGCGCCTTCAGTTCATTCAACTTGAATCCGAATTCCTCGATGAATTCCGGAATCTGCTTTACCACGGTCTCAAGGGAACATCTGCCGCTGCTAATTATCCACTGTTTGAAATGCACCTCCTGAATTAACAGCTGTTCAAACTTTTCCGCCAAATATTGCTCTAGCTCGTCAATCTTCGGACAATTGTCGCATTTGAACAGATGACAATTTTCCGTGGGATATGCGCACAACGACTTCGACAGGAGGTCCTTATATGTTTCAATTTCACCGTGAAATACTTTCAATTTATTGCATGGAAAGAACATTAATTTGATGTTTTGATAAAACATGCAAACGCAGACTGAATGCGTTCCGTGCCTGTCTAATACCAGCATGCATTCTTTTGGTCGTAGGATGGCAAACTTAGAAAATCCCACTTTTTCTGCTGGGTATTTCTCTTTGAACTGATGGTATGCTTCGGATAGATTACATAATAATAATCTGCGCTGCTTGTGTACTTTTTCTCCATCTTCACGTGTGATAACATAGTCACGTGTACCTGGGCAGGCGCGGCTGTTGTCATCATTGCAGTAAAAATCTTGAATCAATTTCACCGTTGCTTCGCTGAGGGTCCTTGAGCCAAATTTCTTGGTGGGAGTCGCCAATATGCCCTTCTGTCGAACTAATTCTTTGCTTCTTCTCGCGATGTAAAAAGATGTTTGAAACTGTTCAGAAATCTTGGGTATAGACCATGATTGAGGCAGCACAGATAAAATGAGATATTTCTCTGGAAAAGTGGTCGCTAAATTGAATTTTCTTTTCAACTGCTCAATCATTTGTTTGCCGTCATCAACGTCATCTGCTTGACTGCATTCGTTATCAGAGCCTTCATCAAATATTGTCGCGATTGCACTCATAACCTTGCCTTTTTTATCTTTCCTGTATTTTTCACTTCGCAACTTTCTTTTTCTAATAGGCGTTTCACCTAAAGTGGTAATAGCCTCATTCAAAGGACTCAAAGACATATTGACCATCGGAATGTCTGCCTCACTATCAGATGAAACATTTTGTTCAACTGTCATTTCACTCTCGGATTGTGGTTGCATTTGTTTCAATGCATTTGCTTGTTGAGACAAATCGATTTTACACTTGGGGCAAATGAATTCTGCTTCTTCACCGTATTGTATATTTAATTCATTCATGTATCGCTTCGAAACACCAGTTAATTTTAATACTTTTATCTTTTTCGAACGATGTCCACTCTTGTTAAACGGATTGCAGCAAAATTTATTCATTTTACTTTAAATTGTCTTTACAGTTTCACTCTTTACTTTACAAAAAAAATAATAGGAAAATTTGCGTGAACTACTGGTCATAAAATGTTTTTTAAAGAGGGACTTAATTGGTTACTGCCAATAAGCCGACCACAGGTCATAAAATGTTTTGTAAATTTTTTAAATTACCAGGTAATAAATATTTTGCCATATTTATGGAAAATCCGTGTTTTATGACATGTTTCTGCACGTGTCATTTTAGGCGAAATATTTATTACCTGGTAATTTAAAAAATTTACAAAACATTTTATGACCTGTGGCCTCAGTCGGGTTTGGTGTGCCATTACATGCCACTGCTGCTATTATCCATGGATTTATGGCCGATCTTGTGAAGGCAGGCAGACCATATTCACTACACACTCAACTTGGGGCTTTTAAAAAAAATTGATTTTTTCTTCATAAATGTATTTTTAACTGTAAAATAATTTTTAAAATGTATTTTTAATAATAAAATAAAATAATGTTAAATAATTAAAAATAATTCAATTATAAAAAATATAAAAACAATGAGAACAAGGTGGTCTCTTAAATGCTCTTCTCCTGTCCAAACAAGGAGTCGGGGCCCATTTTTTTATTGCTGATTCTTAAAGCAAAAATTATGAGGAATCCAAAAAAAATAAAATTAGCCGGAAAATTTGGGAGCTTCTGTGGAAAATCGGAAAATTTAATTTTCATGGGAAAATTTAATTTTCATGGGAAAAAAGGTAAATTTCTGAGAAAAATTTCAATTAAAGCCTGATTCAATACCTTTCCAACGAGCTATCACTCGTTGCGATCGCTCTAGTAGTTTTTTTTTAAAACAACTTTCAATGAGGTCCCTTATGAAGAATTCTTCAATTTTGTCACATGACAGTGGTGTACACCACCACTAAACCAGTCACTATAAAAAAAAAAAAAAATATGTAGGTACATTATTTTTTGCTGGGCAATCGATTGAGACTATTTATTTTAAAATCGGAGAGGGGTCGTCCAAAAGGTGATCGCTTTCATATGGAATTGCTCCAAATACTTTTAATTATTTGAAATTGTGTGATACTTTTTTCTGTGTAAGAAGTAAACTTTTCAAAAAAAGTATTGCAATAATTATTTAGTAAATTTTTATGCTATTTACATTTTACAAATTACATAGTTTTTACAGAATATATACAAATTTTTGTTGCTAACTGTAGAAATTATTTTACAAATTTTTAAAAACCTATTTGCTAAAAATAGCAAAAAAAAAAAAATTGCATAATTTTTAAAAAGTGGATATTGAAAAAAATTTTATTTTTAATAATTAAAACTTATACATACAAATTCAAATTTCCTTAAAATGTTACATAGGTAGAAAAAAGGGATCGGAGGGGAAGATGTTTTTCACACCGACTCATGTTCAAAAATAGAAGCTCCACTTAAAATACCACTAAAAACTTTTTTAGTTCTAAAAATCAGCCCTTAAAATAATTAGAATTTGACCTTAAAATCCAAAAAAATTTTAAAACAAAATGAAAAATTCGTTTATGGTTTTACAATTATTTAAGCATTTGAAGTTTTTTTTTTTTAATTTTGTCTAAAATATCTTAAATTTGTATATTCAAATTCTTAAGGCAATTTTAAAAGAAATAAGCAGCTTAATTTGCTTAATTTAATAGTTTTTCTATAGATAAAAATTTTGCTATATTTAACAATTCATTGAGTTTATAGTAATTTACTAACATTTAGTAGCGTTTACTAATTTAGTATACTAGTTCCTAAATTCCACTTTAAAATAAGTTTACTAATATTTAGTAGCTGCTACTAATTTTTTCTACTAATTTCATTGTACTACACGTCATCAGACAAGTGCTGCTATGATTAGCAAAAAATGCCGCTGGGCTTAAATTAGCAAAATTTCCCGTAATTACAGCAAAACTTCCACTTGCCATTTACAAACCTATTTATTCTCATACCCTGTATTACTACTTTTCCCCATACCCAATATTATACTTTAAGCAACACCGGATATAATTCTCATTAAGTTGGGAAGATTGTTTACATATAGTGTGAAAATTAGAGGTTTTAAGCAGATCCAGAACCGAGGGACGGATCGGGTTATACTTCGACCCAGGAACGGGGTATTACCAGATTTCCCTACCGATTCCTGCCTCCCTATACGAGAACCATTGTTTATTCTCATTATTAGGTAGCCGTATTATTTAAACACGAGACCCGTTGTTTATTCTCGCTGTTAGCCAGTCGTATTATTTGAACACGAGAACCGATGTTTATTCTCGTTTGTAGTTAGTCGTATTATGCAAGTACGGCAACCACTGTTTATCCCAGTTGGTTGCTAATCAATCCAACTAGCCAAGTCGAAACTCTTGCTAGAGTTCGGTAAATATTACCTTCGGGTAGTGCTATTCGAACATCAAAACGTGGTTTCCTGTATATCCGTGTCGTATTGTCGGCCATAGTTGTAAAGGGTTGGGTTATCGTGTATTATTTTATAATTACCTCAAAGGTAGCAGACCTTTGGTGAATCTGGACCAGAGAACTGCATTTGCTGATTGCAAAACGATCATACACAATCAACACAAGAATAAATTGTGTTTGCGTTCAAACGCTGAATATACTCTAACACACATATATGTTGATAATTTTAAATCAATCAAACGATGTGCAAATTGTTTTGTCACTGGTTTATAATCATCGGTCGTTGTTAAACCATTGTTTTATTCTGTTCATTCGAGCTAACAATAATTATTTTGATGTAGAATAAATGAGAAAAAACAACAAACAATGTGTATGAGTGTAATCATAATTAAAACAAAATAGTTTCTTATCTATAAAAAAGGGGTGGTTTTGTAGAAACACATTTCATAAATGTTATATGTATATTAGGGTGGGTCTAAAATACGTTTTTTTAGAATTTTTATTAGGAATACCAAAAATATTGTTATTTGTGAATATATTTTTTTTTTTTAATTTAGGTCGACATCTCAGGCTCTCCCAATCCGGTTAAAGTTAAATATTGCCTAATTTTCCAATCAAAATAGATGAAAACAATTTTAGACAATATTTGAATTTTTCCGGATTAGGCAAGTCTGATATATCGACCTAAATTTTTTTTCAAAAAAAATATTTTTATTTCACAAAGAAGAATATTTTTAGTATTGTATTACTAATAAAAATTCTAAAAAAGCGGGCTTAAGTCCCACCCTAATGTACATTTATAAAGTGTGTTTCTATTTTGTTGTAATTATGAATAAACTCATATGCGTTGTTTGTTGTTTTTTCTGATTTATTCAACGCTGACTTTTGCAATGAATGCTGACATTTGCAATGAACATAATCGACATATGATTCACACTGATCCCAATAACGCGTTCAGTAACATGATGCTGATTTTATTCTACAGTGAATTTTGTTGAATTATTAAATGTGAACAAGAATTTTTGTGTATGATTAAATCAAGAAAAAAGTTGATTTTGCAGTTCTCTGATCTGGACAGCTGAGCTATACCCAGCTGAAAAATAAACTGCATCACACATTACAGAATTTATTTGTTGAGTGTAACCACGGTTAAGGGAAATTGCGGTTGAATGCAAACTCTTATATTAACATAGTTTCTTTCAGCATGCTATCAAATTTTGCACTCCGCCATAAAAAAAAAATGCTTTTTTAAAAACATAATCAATTTTATTATTGTTTTAAAAATTCTTTTAATTTTCTTCGATCTTCTTGATTTGTGTATATTTGTTTTTATAAAAAACAATTTCCCCTGAAGAAGTTTCCCAATACGATAACGAAATATTGGGATAAATAAATATTTATCATTAATTCTTAATAAATAAAAGATCTTAAACTCAATATAAAAAAAAAAAAAATAATACATATTATTGTTTTATTAACAAAATGTTGTTGTCAAATCGAAATCCAGTTTAGCTGTCAAATTTCATAGTGTAAATGGGGATAATTGGAAATGGATTTTTTTTTATAAAAAAAATCATTTATATAAAATTTCAATGCGTTTGGTGTGTAAATTCTGCATGATTTTGCGGTTGGACAATACCCCCAAAAAAAAGTTATAACCCTACCGTATATGATCACAATTTTTTCTTATTCAATTTACAAGTGGAAATGCCATTTTGCAAAAAATCTACTGAATATCCTTCGTATTAAAAATAAAACATTTTTTATATTTTTTTTTTATGAATTTTTTTATTAGGTTTTCATACATTTTAAATTTTATTCTATACATACATAATATTAGGTTTTTTTTTTTAAACAACTTACACTTAAACAAATATTTTTTATATAGAAAAACTTATGAAATAATAATATCACAAAAATGTGTTTTCTGTAACAAATACACATAAATATATAAAAATAAAAATAAAGCACTTAGCAAATTAAAATACAATTTATGCTTAAGAAAAATATAAAATTAACATTCTTTTTACAACAATACAAACATTCTTTACATGTATACCTCATGTTGTTATAAGTGTTAGTTTTAAAATCAGGAAAAGTATATGAAAATTTCAACTAAATACAAACAAAATTATTTAATACATAAACAAATAAACATGATGTGTAGGAAATACAATACAAAGGATAATAAAAAATACATACATACTATGTAAAACAAAAATTGTAATTGTGTTGAGATATCAGGTATTATTAAAAGGTATATAACAGGGATATATTTTTTAATTTATAATTGGTTCTTTCGTACAAATAATGTTAAAAAATGTTGCGGAAGTGTATATTTTTTAATATAAACACATGCATGATTTGCTCGAATTAAAGCGTTAAATTAAACTTTTGGATATTTGAAATAGCAGTAAATATATGGTATTTAAAAAATATATGGTATTTAAAATTAAATAATTGACTCTTTTTTATATTAACATAAATGACCATGAAATTTTCAGAAAGTAAAACTTCATAATGCTTAATACATATTATCTTATACTCATAATTTGATAGATTTTACCAAAAGTCCTTGATAATGCTTATATTTATTTCTGGAATTAAAAAAAAATGTAATAATTGATTCTTCTCGGTTAAATTTAGCAAAGAAACATTGTGTAAGGGTATAACTTCACTAGGGTTAACATATACTTCCCTTATATAAGTTTTCGAAAATATTTATCATACTACAATAAAAAAAAGAACTATAGCTATCATATTTATAAAATACTATATTAATTTTCTTCTAAGTTATCAAACCTTTGATTATATTTAAGACGAAAATTGCTGCAACTATTTATTAATATTATATTCCAACACTATATGAATAAGTTTTTATTAAATCTTGGTACTTTTTCATTAAATATTGTATAATTTAATATCCCCAATAAAGACTTTGATATTTAAAAATATGAAAATTATTTCAATTACGGCCCTGTGATATTGTGCTGTTTTTGATTTGCATTTCTCTTGTTAAAACTTCATTCACTTCCCATCAAAATCATGGCATCAACTACTTACCAGCTTATTTACTCGCTTAATTACCTTTGTTCGCGATGGCCGCAACTTCTCACTTACAAAAAAGTAATGGCTGGTCATTGCCCTCTCACTTACGAACAGCCAAAAAATAATGAGTACCCATTACTTTTTGGTCATCGCGAACAAAAGTAATTAAGAGCGTAAATAGGCTAAAAAGTAGTTGATACCATGGATTTGCTGGGGTTTTAAGCCATTTTCCGACAAATAGTATCTCATATAAAACTTACTTTTTCTTATTTCAGATACTGCTTTACCGAAAATGCAAAACATTATTTATTTGCCAAAACATTATTTATTTGTTATAAACAAAAAACTAAATTAAATTCAGTTTTACCGCTTTTTTACATCCTCCCCATTGGTTCTGTAACAGAAAAATGTTTGAAGTAAAAAACGGTTTTGGATGTGACAAGAATTTGAGGTAAAAAAAGTTTTTGTGGTGAATAAAAAAAATTTTGTGGTGAATAAAAATTTTTTGAGGTAAATATTAAATAAAGGGTGGTTAAATTTAAGGGCCGATGTAGAATGAGAACCACACCTAAACGTCAAGTTTTTTTCTGCATTTCATTTGACATTTCTCAATTTCAGACTGACTAAATTTGAACCATGGAAAGATACACAATCAGGCAACGCGTTAAAGTTATTCAGGCTTATTATGAAACTAGGCGTTCAAATCAAAATGCATATTGTGCACTTCGTGTTTTTTTTTGGTCAGCATAATCGAACAAATGTGTCCACAATCGGGAAAATTGTGAGCAAATTTCAGCAAACCGGGTCTGTGAAAACACCGGTACATGCTCGCCTAGTTCGTTCTGCGGAAAACATTTCTGTTGTTTGCGATAGTGTGTCATGAGGTCGGCCAAGCATTTACCGTGAATGGTGTTCGCTATCGCGAGATGATAACGAATTTATTGTGGCCAGGAATTGAGGATATGACCCTGGAAGATATGTGGTTTCAACAGGACGGTGCCACTTGCCACACAGCTAACGAAACAATGGCTCTTTTGCGTGACAAATTCAATGGCCGTGTTATCTCATGTGGTGGCGATGTCAATTGGCCGCCAAGATCATGTGATTTGACACCGTTGTACTTCTTTTTTTGAAACATTTCAAGAGCTAAAGGATGAGATAATTCAGCACATTAACGGTATAGAACCTCAATTATGCCTCAGCGTCATCGATGAACGTGTGCCGATCATCGCATGGACGTGTGCCGGCGAGGTTGCGGCGGCCATTTGGCCGATATTTTATTTCATACATAATTCAACCATACCATATTATCATAATAAAAATAAATGACAATAATTTCCTTAATAATTTGTGTTTTATTTAAAATGAACATCGGCCTCTTAAATTTAACCAACCTTTATTATTCACTTTTAGCATCTAGTGCAAAAAATAAACAGAAATAGTTTTATTAAAAAGTTGCTACTACAATATAAATTGTATTGCAATAAAATACACAAATTTTTGTGGAAAATTTAGAGGTAGCTTTACATACTTTCATTCAAAACATTTTTACCGCCGGACTGATTTTGCTGAATTTTTTATTACCAAACTGCTGGGGAACATAATTAACAATTTAAGATAAAATGAAAAACCCTGCTAGAGTATTTTGCCATTTCAATGGACGGTAAGAGTTACATGAGGATCATGAATATATTTATATGCTTTATTGTGTCTTAGTCCTATGTTTCGAAGTGTTACAAACAGAATGACAAATTCATATATACCCTCTTCTCATATGTGAAGGCGATAAAAATTCATTGATGGGTTATATTTTACACGCTGAAAACCGCCCGACTGGAAATATAATTTTTCTGATAATATAACATGTTTACATTCTAATACAATATATTTGCCTACAAATAAAATATGTTCGCCTGCAAACATATATATGATTGGATAAGAAGAATTGCATCCACTGGCAAAAATATATATGTTTACCTGCTCTAAATGTGCCTGCCACTAAAAATTTAAACAAAAAACGAAGATGTGGTTTTTTGTAACACCGAATGCTTTGCTTTTTGTAACACCGAATTTATTGGTTATCGCAACCACAATACACTTTCCAATTTGGTTTGCACTTTATTTTTTCTCTATACATTTAGTTGGAAATTTTAAAAGCATGTACAATAAACAAATAAACTTTATAACAAGTTTAAAACTACACATTGTATAGTAATAAGGAAAAATAAATAACAATTTACACAGGGTTTAATGAATACAATATAATGGGCACCACAAAGATGTTAAAATATATCGCTTGCAGGATACAGAAATAAGTATGTAAATGAAAGAAATATTATGAACAATTGCATTTTAATTACATACTAAAAAAAAAATAAAAAATAACCCGGAAATTTAAAAGTGAAATGTAAGTGGGTTTGTACTTAAAAAAAATATTTACTTATTTATATTTTATTTATTTGTTCAAAGAAATATATAGCAAAATATAAAATTTAAACGCGTTTCCTTCACAACAATGCATTCAAAATCGACTGCCACTGTGTAGCCAAAATGGCTGAATGGCTTTCGAACTGGTTTTTGTTTTTAATTTGTCCTTTCTAGGTCCTATTTTGCAATATTAATGCAATAAATTTCAACTCCGCATCGAGGTTATATTGGCAAAACTACATACTAAATATCGAAATATTATTGCGTACGTTTTTTCCAAAAAATCAATAGTCATAAAGAGCTTTCAATCCCAAATGAGCAAAATTTCATGTTTGAAGGCCAATGACTCGAAGCGTGAGAATAAAATTGGTCTACAGTGGTCATTTGCAGATGCAAAATGGAATTTTTATAAAAATATTTTATAAAAATGTTTTAAGATTTACAATTAATTTTTAGCAGCTTTAAAAATGACGATTTAAATTTGATATAGAAATGATACAGAATTGGACCACTTCCCGAAATTTGAACCAAATTTCATTTAGTGTAGTCGGCATGCCTGAATTTTATTATAGTTTAAGATTCTGTTCTTAGTGTTAACTAAATATTTGCAGTAACGAATTCAATGACGGATTTTTTTTTTCTTAAAAATTGTAAAATAAAAATTAGAAAAAATTATATTAAATTAGTAAAATTAAAATTTAGTTTTTAAAAAAATCTTGATTTTTACGGTGATTAGAATTTTGAGAACAAATTAAAAATTTAATTTTGAAGAATTTTACCCAATAAACTTTCAACTTTGGTTCCAAATATCTCCACTAGAGGGCGTGTGCATCGGGCACAAGTCTTACGCCATAACAATTTTCATTGCCGAATTCGCACGATTTCTTAATTCAGAACATAGTGAAGAAATCCAATGTGGTGAAAGATGGGAGCTTTGAATATGAACAACACTGTATTTACGCGAGATCTTGAATCTTAAAACAGTTTTTGCGCCCCAGCTGGTGGAGAGTTGTTGAGGTTTTTTTGTTCATGTCCCTGTTATGTTATTTCACTGCGGTGCGGTTAAATGTTATGGGAACATCGAAGGAGGGCGCTGCAATATGTATGAAGAATAGAAAACTTATACATATATTTTTTAAATTGATATTGCCTTCGCTGGGGATAGAATTAGCAACTTTGTGTGCGTAACAGTCTAATGCGAAATTAGAAAAATTGCATTATTTACTACATTAAATATACAGAACGAGTTCTAAATTATTTAAAAATGTTAATTTTTTTTATATTGCTGATTTAATTCACAAAGTTGTATATCCAACACTTCCCAAATTTCATTATATGATTTCACAGTACAACAAAATCAAATTTTGAGAAAATCGATTTGTAAGCTTTGAAGGACCGTGGAGGTTCACTTGTAATGTAACACTATTATAAAAAGTTCTATGAAAACAGAATAGGTGAACAGATTTTAATGCTTGAGCCAGTTTTGAAAAGGTAATTAAATTTTTATTTATTTTATTAAAAAAATAATTTTTTTCTTCGCTAGATGGCGCTTTAATTTTCATTATATAAAAATTTTTAATGTATTTCGTACATTTTTGGTTATTTTTTAACTATACATGAAAACTAAAGCGCCATCTAGCGAAGAAAAAATAAAATCTAAATTAAATTTCCTTTTCAAAACTGGGTCAAGCATTAAAATCGGTTCACCTATTCTGTTTTTTAAGGATTTTCAAGAAATTTTTCTGGTACCCTTCTTTCGGTACAATTTTCCTTATTTTAATTACTGTTGTAAAAATTTAAAAAATTTAAGGAACTTTATATGAAAAAGTAATATTACTTTTGCAGCCAAATTCACATATTTTAATTTTTATTAATTTTTTATCATACAGGATTTTTTTGGTTATTTTTGTTATTTGTTCTATTTTGGATTTTAATGTTTCACGAAGCCCTGGTTACATTTTGAAATAACTCTATGCTAAAATGTGGGCATTACGTACATTAAACTTCCTAATTTGACGAATATATTTTTTAATGATATTTCTAAATTGGAATTTGAAAGTTTGTAATATATTGCCGAACAAAAATGTACCCAAAAATTTCCGATTTTCTGCCACCTATTTTACCCTTTAGATCTGCGAGGTGGTCCAAAAAGTGAGACAGTTTGATTCAAGATTTCTTTGTTTTATCACATATATGCAAATTTAATTAAAATCGCGGTATTTATTTTGGGATACCTTCCTTGTAAATTGGTCATTAATACGTCATATTATTTCCTGTAGCGGAGCAGTATTTATGTAAAGTGCCCTACAATTAAATACAATAAAACACCAAACATTTTACATGCTTTTTGCTTTTACAAAAAAAAAAAACAAAAATAATTTTTAGAACTGGGGTATTCGGTTCCAAGGCCTTATATAATATTTAAAACCGATTTTCATAAAAAAATTCAAATGGTGATAATAATATAAAGTTTTTAGCTTTATATTTAAAAAAAATTGTTAATAAATAGTTCTAGTCTTAGAGAAACTTGATTAATTACTTCGAATGTTGTTCTGACAAATCTTTTGTGGAAAAGCTTTTTGTAAGAATTAAATTTAATACACAGATCAGATTCATTGTTACTACTGATGTTCTTTCCAACTGAATGGTTTGGTTGGTGCTACCTATATATTTTTATTGTGGTGATTGATATTCGGTTAATACAATACAATATTGATTGAAATAGTACATTTTTTAATTGTGTCAGTAATACATGTGATTGCGCCAACTAAATAATTTGCCAAACCATTCAGTTGGCAAGAAATTCGGTTGTCACAATGAATCAGTTTCCTCTTTGAATTAAAAGAAATTTTTTAATTTGGCCTATTTGTGTTCCAGTTAACTTTGTGAAAAATATTTCTTTCACCTTGTGGTTAATTTTATGTTTTTCCTTTAACCTTTTATTTCAGTTACATTAATACCAAATAATTCTATTAATACTGTCATGTAACCACCAAATACATATTTTTCAATTAATTTACAATAACAAAATATTGTGTTTTATAAAAAAAAATTCCCAAAATTCAATTGAATTTAATTAAAATATTATAAAAACAACCAAAAGTAACATATTCAAACATACATACATAAATCAACTAGGATTCATAACATTATTTTGCTGTATTTCTTCATGAGCTTTGTTGTGTTAGCCATGATTTTTTTTTTTTGGTATTTTTCATTGATGTTGTATTGTTTGAAAACCAATTATTGAAGTTTTTCTTAAGGGTGCAACAGTGGTGGCCGTTCGTACTGTTCTTTGTTGTAGCTGCGACTGAGACGTTTGTGGCGTTTGACGCAGTCTATTTAACATTTCAAATTCGGTTTTTGGTTTAATTGTTCCAGCTGATTTTTGCATGCCACCGTAGGATGAGGGATATTGTGGCAGCAACTGTTGTGGCTGCTGATACTGATAGCTGCCGGTTAAAAATCCTACAAAATTATTGACTGCACGTAATGTAGAAATAGGTATCTGAAGTTAAATGAAAATATTTAATATAATTTTAATTAAAAGCAACTGTTATTTTCAATATGTATTGTGTTACCAAAAAAAAAAAAAAAAAAAAACAATAAACAATGGAATTTAATTGCTTTTTGTTTTCATTTCATCTATGTATGTATACATACACTCAAATTAAAAAGTTAGTAGAAAAATTAATAACACGGTTTGTATCCCATCTTACAGTTTTTGTATTTATTTTTAGTAAAAGTTCTTCTTATTCTAAATTTACAAAAGACAATTTTTTTTGAAAACTTTTATTATCCAAATAAAATAAAATTCTAAAAAAATTAAAAAATAAATTTGAAATTTATAAAATTATATTTATAATAATAATTAATAAGCGTACAAAAAAATGTTGCTCGGGCTTAATCCCGGGATAGTCCGAAGTGCTCAGATGACAGAAATATCACCCACTCAAAGGAACATATATTTTAAATATCATATTTCTAGGCAAAAGAACGGCAAATATTGCACATCCTTGTAGAAATTTTCAAAAATTCTGTCTTCTCATTATTTAGCTCATGTTTCAAGAAAAAGGTATATAAAATTTCAGGTTTCCCCGCATATATGTCAAAAAAAATTGTCTTACTATCTAATCCTAGCGACCATGTGTTTCATGGGGTTTGGGTAGGCCGTCAAGAGGCCGTCAAGACACTTTCTCGTTTTTGCCCCTCCCTAAACGATTTTGAAAAAATTAGTCTTGGCAGATGTCTACACTGGAGAAGGAACCTACATACGAAATTTTCCCTCCCTAGCTCCAGCAACTTGGGCTTGCCGAGAAGAAAACGACTTTAAGCAATTTGAAACCTATTTTTATGACGACCCTGATAAACATTTTTAAATATACCTCAGATGTTAATTGAAAGGGGCTAGGCAGGCCGTCAAGGGGGAAATTTTTCCAGATTTTGCCCTTTCCGTAAGAATTTCAAAAAATTCCGTCTGAGAGGATGTCGACGCTGGCAGAGGAACCTATGTTCCAAATTTCACCCTCCCAGCTTTACCGGTTCGGGGGAGCCATTAAAAGAGGGTCTTTAAGCCATTTTAAGCTCCACTTTTCCCACGTCCCTGGCAAAAGTTTCCAATATATATCCTATCAATGAGTTTGCTTATACTCCCGGGAACATATATTTAAAATTTTTGGTTTCTATCCATAGGGGTTTGGACAGGCCGTCAAGGGGGAGACTTTTACCTTTTTGCCCTTCCCCACATTTTTAGAAAACACGGTGCTAAATCGTGCTTAGTTATGTGTTACAGGAGCCAAGATAAAATAATTTAGAATTTTTGGGTTGCAACTGAGAGGTTTGGGCAGGCCGTCAAGGGGGAGACTCTTACCTTTTTGGCCCTCCCCACATTTTTAGAAAACACGGTGCTAAATCGTGCTTAGTTATGTGTTACAGGAGCACAGATAAAATAATTTAGAATTTTTGGGTTGCAACTGAGGTGCCACACCCTCTATTTAATTTCATTTAGGAGTTGTTATTAGATGCTGTTCAAAATTTTATTCATACACAATTTTAAATAACAGGAGCGGTGGAATATAACTTTTCAGAATTTAGGTGAAATTGAAAGTGCTTCCACTTTCTTGGAAGGTGCTTAGAATTCTTGTTAAAAAACGCAGTGCTGCAATACATTCAGTAAGAGACTAGATAAAGCATTTGCAATTATTGGGTTTCTACGCTCTTTCGCCCCAATTATCTCACTTTTGGTAAAAAGCTACAAGTGTTGTTCAAATTCTCAGTGCAAAATTTTACTCAAATAATTTTAACATGAATTGAGGTAAACCGATAAATAACATTAAGTTGCTTGAGAGATGCAACTCTCGGTGAGCTTAAAAATTTAATTAAAATATGCAGGCGAAGTTTTGCTCATATAAGCTCAGTAGAAGCCAAGGTAAATCATTTCAAAATCTCAAGTTGTATGGGAGATGCCACGCCTTCTCTTCCATTTCCGTCCATATTTGAGAAAGTGTTTAAGGAAATGCTATAAGATATTTTAAATAATTTCATTTTAAAACTTTCAACATGAGCAGAGGAATAGCAGTTTTTAAACCTATGTGGAATGTGCGACACCCCATTTTTATAATCTCGCCCACATATTGTTGTTTGGGTAAGTACTTAATGAAACGTTTTGCAGGAACCAAGCCAATTTGTTAAATTGCGATTTAGTATGGCCTATAGTTCCTTCCTGAGGTAGGTAAAATATGCTCCGACAATTTCAGGTAAATCGGTTCAGCCGTTTGGGTCTAATCCAGACGAACAACAAAAACACTTATACACTCACAATATTATTTCGTTAAAAATAATCTAAAATACACATTAAATTAATCGAAAAAAAGATTTTTCATTATATTCAGCCCATTTTCTTGTTTATTTTCAATCATTGTTTATTAATCGACATAAGTAGTAAAAGCAATCGAAAGGTGTTTAAAATAATCATCAATTTTTAACTGACAAAAAGTAGAAAAAAACGATTTTTGTGGTTTATTTCTCAAATGGAAATTTTTTCTTATTTGTATGTAATTTTTCAAAACCCAACACACACAGGCGTATATATTTTTTTATTTTTTTGTGTGTATCTATATTTGAATAATTTCTTGTAATTTTTATTGAAATAATTTCGTATATAAACAAACTATTTTGGTAAAAAAAACAATAAGGAATTATATGAATTTATATTTACATTTAACTGAAAATATCAACTCCTACTGAATGTCTGTAAATTTTTATAGTTTGTTTCTTGAATGACTGATTCAAATAGTTAAAAAATATATTTCTATGAATTTTAATTGATTCTTCGTTTTAAAACAAACTTTACGTATTACTTTTTAAATAAACTACATTCGGTTACGGAAAATATATTGTGAGTGTAATATCAAAAAGGATTTATAATGTTGATAGCATTATTTGGTAAAAATTGTCAATTTTAGCATATTGATTATTACGTTTTTACTAAAATTTTCTTAAATTTAAGCAATATTTGCAAATATTTTTTTTAATAGAAGCAACACTCAGGAAATTTTCACCACTAATTATTGTGTTGCTTTCTTTGGAAAGCGTATAGAGGAGAGAGAGGTCAAAGCTGGCGAAAGATGAAGGGATTCAAATATGGCAACACTGTAATTACGCGAAATGATAAATCTTAGATCAGCTGCTGCGCGCCATCTGATGGAAAGTTGACGAATTTGTTAAAGCTTTTTAGTTTATAGCGCTGTTATGTTTTTTTTTTACTACGGTGGAGTTAAGTGCTATGTGAACACCGAAGGAGACGTTGGGATATGTATGAGGTATATAAACTTCATGCATATTATTTCTCTAGATTGATGTTGCCGTCGCTGGGTATCGAACCAACAACGTTTTGTGTAAAAATCCAACGCACTAACCATTACATCGCAATACCATCAGACTTAAGGGTATGCCCTAGGAAATGCGTCGGTCGCTTCTTATTTCTCTTTTTCAACCTAACCTAATTTTACTTTACTAAAAATAACAGTCTCGTTTTGGCTTAACGTTTTGTTGGCCTAAAATTGGTTAACTTTTCTAACACTTTTACAAACCATTTTATTTGAGTGTAATACACATTTTCCCTTACCTCAAAAATACTGTCGATTATTGGCCGAAAACTAAATGTTCTGACATCACCGTCTTGTTCATTTGGGACTAAAATATTGCCGCTAATTTCTTGTTGCCCATTAGTATTATTTTTGTTGTTGTTGTTGTTGTTATTGTTATTGGCACTGAATAAACTACTAAACAAGCTACTGGCGTAATTGCTGTAACGATTGTTGCCGTTGTAATACTGTTGGTTTTGCTGCTCGTAATGTCCATATTCCTGACCAGGATACAGTACTAGATTCTGTACTCTTATAGGTTGAATTGAAGACTGTAAAAAGAAAATTTATTATTATATAAATATATTTGAAGTTGTGACTTACTTAATTACAGAATAATATATATTTTTGTTTTAAAGTACTAATTGCTATTTTTTTTTTTGTTGGGTCTTTGGCTAATTAAATTCGAAAATCACAAAAAATGATAGTCTCGTCAAGTTTGAGTAACTTTACAAAGAAAACAATATACATATATTTAATGAAAATCCATGGATAAATTTTTAAATTGCGCTCAACAAAATCAAAGTTATTGTATATCGATGGTTTATATTCAGACAATTCGTATATGTGATAGACGAGAGAAAAATGAAAACATGAAAAACTTTATAAAGATTTTCGTCGATGATTAATAAATGTCCAAATTGATGACAGGCTGCTTCATATTTGTGAAATCTTTTATAAATATGATGAAGAACTTTTATAAATTTTGTAAAAATATTTCATAAATATAGTAAAGAAGTTTTTATGTATTGCTAAACTGTTATTTTGGTAACTAAATGATATTTAGTTGGATTTCACATCATATAATCATATTCTTTATAAATTGTTTTTTTTTTTTTTTAAATGCAATGAAACATGAAAATTTTTATAATTAATAAATTATAGAGAATAAAAATTGAAAAAATTTCGATAAGAGCCAGCAGAATAGAATACTATTATTTTCGGTTATCGCTACACCACCATCTTCAGTATCCATGCCCCTTTTGGGTTAATGCTTGATGATTATCTATTTTATATTGAGTGTTTGGCAGCAAATTAGCAAACCCAAAAATCCTACTAAATATCATTCATTTATAGTGAAGAAGTTAAGAGAAATTTTCCAATTAGTTTAGAACTACTTATTCAATCAGACAAAAATCTATACCATAGGAAATGTCTCTGAAATACCTTTTCAAATATGATCCCATGAATTGAATATTTTGGAGTTTATTATGTTTCTTTTTATTAAACCATTTTAGTTTGAATAGTTAAGAGCTCAAATCGAACCTCAATTAATAGCCTAAGACCTTTACCAGAAAAAAAAGTACACCGCTGTACACCTTTAAATATAAAATATTTTTGCAAGGTAATTTCGATTTTTTTTGCGAACGTAGGGGTAGCTTTTTAATTTCTTTGTTATATTTTCGGCATTAACTGTGGGATCTTAAGGTCTGATATGTCGAAGGTTTTGGCTCGGGGGGCCAATATTTTGCTGTACATACATGGCCATACATGTGGACTAATTAATTGAATACAGTAATTAATTTATGATATTATTAGCATTGCATTGATATCAACTGTAATGAAATTACCATTTTTAAAAATAAATATAATGCTTTTAATTCTTTTATTGCATTGATTGATGGTAATGTTTTATTAATTCCATTGCAATCAATAATTAAAAACTATAATAATGTATTATACTTTACTAGACCAAAATTTTGTCGTTTTGCTCTGTTTCGCTTAGTTTTCGAGATACAAAATGGTAAATACCTCGAAAAATAATCCAGATAGCTCAAAATGGGCAAAATGTTTGCTCTTTTAGAGTGCTGATATACTTCGATAATAAAAATAGGCCAATAGATAGGGATAGATCCCCCATTTTGTGTAAACAAATACTTATTCTGATCAATTGTAAATAGTTTTTGAGGCATTAGTACGATTTCATTAGCATTAGTATTACAATTGCTAATGCTAATGAAATTTCAATGCCAATGAAAAAATCTCAAGTATGGTATTTACCCACAAGATCTCAGTTCCTACCACCTAAATGTACAACCCTTATGTCAAAAAAATTAACTTTAGATTAGGAAGTATTTCGATAATTATAGCAGAATAATTTTAATTTTTTTTTGCCGAACGAGGGGTCGGATTTTTAATTTTTCGTTGGGACACTTGAGTTAAATAACCTTTGGGACAAACGATTTATTTTCTTTATTACGTTCGTCAAAAAAAAAAAAATCAAAATTACCTACTGTCCATTTATGTAAATTTTATTTAAATATAATTTTTGCAAAAAAAAAAAAAAACATTAAAAAAATGTACCCACCGTTAGTCCGTTCTACTCGTTCAACCTGCTTGTAGTACTTTTTTCAGTACATTTTTATGATCAAATTAGTAAACTGTAGCAATTTTCTATTATTTATTGGACAATTGAATAAAAGTAAAAATAACCAAAAACGTGCCTTTTTGTAGAAAGTACACTCAGAAAAAAAGTAGAAAAATTTGTAAACGGTTTTCAATTCCAATATTTTTATACTGATTTTTAATAAAAAATTATTATTTAGCAAATCTTTTTGTTATTTACATTTTACAAATTACAGAATATTTACAAACTTTTGTTGCTAATTTCAAAAAACATTTCACAAATTTTTGAAAACCGATTTGCTAAAATTAGCAAAAAAAAAATACTAATTTTAAAAAAGTGGATATTGAAGGAAATATTATTTCGAATTTCAACTTACACTTACAAACTTAAATTGCATTAAAATGCCCTAAAAACAATAAAAATTTCACCTTAAAAGTAAAAAAAAAAGAATTTACTAAAATATTTTTCATAACATAATTTACCAAGTTACAACAAAATGATAAATTCGTTTTTTGAAAAAAATAAATAAAATAAAAGAAAATTTATGCTTGATAAAAAAATAAAAAATTTGTTATTTTTTTTACTAATATTTATAATATTTAGTATTTTTTTTTTGCTGATTTTAGCAAACATATTTTAAATTCCACTCTGCAGCTAATTTTTTCTACAAAGTTCATTGTACTACCCGTCAGCAGACTTGTGTTGCTAGGATTAGCAAAAAATATCGCTGGGCTCAAATTAGCGAAATTTCCCGTAATAACAGCAGAATTTTCAGTTGCCAGACTTTTTTGGGTGGGTGTATTAATGCCCGGTTAACCGGGCAGACCAGTCGTCCCGTTGACTAGTTTAGACCATTAACACCGGGTAGACCGTAAAAACCGGTGGACCAGTTTTGAATACCGATCTAACAGGTTGTGACCGTAGCCTCTACAAAAAATTATTATTTATGTTACAATCCCAGATCCATTTTGGGCATTAATGGAAAGCTTTTTCTGAAACATTTGGTGCAGATTTTGTTTTGATCTGATAACAAGTTCTGGACTAAAAAAACTTGTACTCTCGGGCTCAGTATTAAATATTGTAAACTCTTCTTCAGCGAATTACCGAGTAGTCAGCTGGTACAGACATTTACCAAAGATGTCTGAAAGGTATGTCTGTATTGGTTTTCTTTTTCTAAAATGACGACGGCACCATGCCTATTTGTCACCATACAAGAAGTTTTCCGAAATTGGCTTTTTGCCAGCATGACAAGATTTTTTTTTAAATTAAATCATGGTGTGATATAACTATTTTAGCAGTTTTTAGAACAGGGTGAGTCTTTTAATATTAAATTTATGCACAGGTATATTTACCTACCACGTACATATGAAACACCCCCCCCCCCCCCCCCCGCCACTGGCTTCTAAAACCACTTTAACAGTTTTTTTTATATGAATAATTTGAAATTTAATATAAAGCTCTGATTTTAAAGATAATACCTGGCAAAACAAAAACATTAAATTCTTCCGTACTCACCTTTATTTTATTTATTACAGATAAAGCATAGTAAATTGTTTTTACCGTGAAAAAAAAAATCATTTGAACTTTAATGGCATCAAAATGTAATTTAAATTCTAAAAATTATTTATTTTATAAGAAAGATAAAAAAACACAATTAACCAAAAATTTCACTTTTTCACTTGAAAAATAATAACTGTTGTATGTTACATTTTTGTCAAAACAAATTTTACTAAATTTTAACGTTAAATTTATTATCGTGAGTATAAGATATTTTGCACGTAGAACCCGAACAACTTACTATGCTTAATGTAAATAAAAAAAAAATAAATAAATTGAGAAAAGGTTGTGGTGCTTTTTGTATGTGAAAATAATTATTGTGGTAAAAAAAAAATGTTTGAGGTGAAAAAATTTTGTGGTGAAATTTTGTGCATCACTGCGGCAGTTATGCCGATTTTTGTTGCTGATGCGTAATCAGCTGTTACAGATGCTATGCTGCTGCTCAACAACTGCACAGTTTGCTTTTTAGAACGTTTTGCAATAGATAAAAATATGTTCATCACAATAATATTAACAAATATTATTGAAAATCTTTATGGTAAAATGACAACTTTTTGTTAACTTATAATAAAAAAAATTATTAATAGAAAGAAGAAACGACTTTTGATGATTAAAAATCAATTAAAACAAAAAAGAAGACTAATTTCGCACTATTGCATCAGAAACTTTAATGATGCCATAGTTGCGAAAATTTGCGGCAGCACTGTCAATTGTTTGCATAAAAAAACGTTTGACGTAAATCAATGCTGCCAAGTGATGCTTTTTTGAACGCTTTACTTTTATTATGCTGCAGTTATGCGCAATTACTGCATTTACGAATGTACCCTGAATTATAAATATTATTCTCCTTTAGGCATCTGGTGAAAAAATATGACAAAATGGGTACGTTCGTAAATGCAGAAAATTTGTGCATTACTGCGGCAGTTATGCCAATTTTTGTTGCTGATGCGTGATCATCTGTTGCAGATGCTTTGCTACTGCTCTACAACTGCTCAGCTTGCTTTTTAGAACGTTTTGCAAAAGATATAATTATGTTCACCGCAATAACATTGACAACTTTTTGTTAACTTATAATAAAAATAGAATTAATAGAAAGATGAAACGACTTTTGATTATTAAAAATCAATTAAAACGAATAGGAAGGCTAATTTTGCACTATTGCATCAGACACTTTAATGATGCAATAGTTGCAAAAATTTGCGCCAGCACTGTCAATTGTTTGCATAAAAAAACGTTTGACGTGAATCAGTGCTGCCAAGTGATGCTTTTTTGAACGTTTTACTTTTATTATGCTGCAGTGATGCGCAACTACTGCATTTACGAACGTACCCAATATTTTATTTTCTAGACGCCGATATGAAATTGTACAATAATAAAATACACGAATTTAGAGGTACCTTCAAAGTTTTGTTCATTTTAGGCGATAACACACAATCTGTGTTTGGCATTTTAATGGGCGGGCAGACGGACATGTCTAGATCAGCAAAGAATTACATAAAGGTTATTAGACCTATATTGATACAAACGGAAATGCAAACTGAGATACACTCTCATCATACACATTGTGGATAGTATAAAAACTGGTATTATTAAAAAATATGTAGCTCCGAATATTAACCTAATCTGAGGTCAAACATTTATTTTGAAAATTATATTGTGTCAATATGCAATTATATTATTTTTCTTAGGTCTTGTTTAACATTTAAAAATATTTGAGCTCAAGTGCATATGAAATAAATTGCAATTCATAGAACTTAAATTGCAAAAAAAAAAGACAAAAAACAAGACAAACACAACATTTACTTACTTACGTCGTTTACCATGACCACATCTTGGCGAGGCCCCCTCGTGTAACCAGTGACACGAGTAAATTCTGTAACTAAATGCGAGATGACAACTAATAAAACAAACCAAACAAAACGATCCATAGCGGTTATTATTATCTGCAAGAAAAACCAGAAATATCTATAAAAATTTAAGAAAAACTAAAGAAAAAACTCTAATATATACATTATTAACTAAAAGACAGAGCTTTAATGGACAAAAATAAAATTAGATTTTTCAAAACATAATTAGAAGATTTTTCTATAAAAATAATAACAGAATTTAGGATTTAGGAATTTAGAAGTGCTTAAATATTTAAAAGTCTTAGTGCATGTATTTTATATCTTGCAGGAAACTGGTAATCTGAGCATCAGAGAAACCGATTTCGATTTAAACTGAAAATAGTTTGTCTTGAAGTCTTAGACAATATTTATGGGTTATGGTTATTTTTAACCAAAATTGGTTATTTTTATTTACAATGTGGTGATGTGAAAATTTTTTTGATTTTGGTAACCATTTTGGCAATCGGTTTTTCGAAAACACTACGTTTTGAATCCGTTTGCTGTAACCGTTTTCTTGCCGTTTCCTTCACCGTTCTTCATCAGTTTTGATTCCATTGTTGTTTCCGGTGTTATTTATCGCTTTTTTAAAAATATAAATATGCATTCAAATAACAAAAAATAATTAAATAAAATAGATCTCTAAGTTTATAATTGTATGAATGCAAACTATGAAGCGAAACTATTGGCTTGAAGTACTTTTACGCAGTTTATTTAAAAGTACTATATACATTGTAAATATTATCAGCTGAACATAAACTAATTTAATTTTTTTCCCAACATTTTATAAAAGGCCAAAATTAAAAGGTGATAATCGATGGTAATTCCTTTCTTTGAATGTTTTCTTTGTGTTGTTTATTATATTCTTTTGTTTTAAAAAATCTAAAAAAATAATATATACAACTCAAAATTAATACAAAATATTATAAATTTAAGAATATTTTGCACGATACAACTGTCCGTTAACGGTCCTTAAATGACAACGGACTCAACTACATTTTTAACACCACACAACGTACGCAAACCCTCTGTCTCTGCCGGACTTTTAAGGAATTTAAATCAATTTCGATGTTCCTTAAAATCCGTTTTCAGGTCCGTATACGGATCCAGAAAACGGTACGTAACCGAAGTTACATTCTATTTATGACGTTTTGAAAACGGTATGTAAACGGAACTTTTTTTTGTAAGGTTGTTTTAAGTTTTTATTGAAAAAAGACTGCAGTCAATGCAAATAATGAAGCCAAAGATTTATGATCTGAAAGCGACAATGAAGGCAGGTAATAATTTTTCATAAATTTTTTCTATAAAATAATATTTCCAATACAAATTTATATAATTTATTTTTTTAATATCCCATCTTAAAATCTAAATATATATGAGCATACATGATCATACATGGGCCTGTATATGATCATACATGGGCATACATGGTCATATACGTCCATAGATTTTTCAATATATGACCATACATGATCTCATATATGATCATATATCTTCGGATCCGAAATTTGAGGGTATATGGACGTATATGATTACATACGAGCATACATGAATAATATATGAGCATGTATGATAATATATGCACATATATCACCATATACCCTCAAATTTCGGATCCGAAGATATATGGTCATATATGAGATCATGTATGGACGTATATGTATGTCCATGTGTGATAATATACAAGCCCATGTATGATCATGTATGTGTGGGATATTTAAATAAAAACAAAAAACTTTTCATTTTAGTTATTTCTTTTTCTTAGTTGGTAAAATTGTTTTTTTTTTTAAATTTTGATTACAAATAATTTTTGTACGTGGCAACACTGTTTGTAAGACATATTAAAAAAAATATCAACCCAGTGTTGCCATATTTCCCTCAGTAAAAAAAATATTTTTCACGTCTTTAGTTTTAAAAAAACTGTAAAAAATATCAAAAAAATTCCTCACAACTAACATAGGATTTGAAAAAGTTTTCTATGTCAAAAAATTTCATAGATTTTCGCTCAATAAAATATTTCACTATGAAAAAAAAAACAGTTTCCTAAAAATGCATATTTATGACAAGTTTCTTTATATTTATGAATTCTTTCAAAAGTATGATGAAGAATTTTTAAAATTTTTAAAATAAAATTACGAAATTTTTCTATATATTTATAAAGAAGATTCATCAACATTTATGAAGATGTTTCATTAACATTTTTGAAGAAGTTTCATTATGATTATAAGGAAGTTACAACACATCAATATTTACGAAGATGTTTCATCAATATTTTTTAATTTTAATTTTTTTTTTGTAAATTGATTTAAGTAATTAAAAATAAAAACTCAATGAGAATTGTAAACAGCAAATGAAATAAATAATTTGTTAAGGGTTTTTTTTTAATATTTTTATAAAAAAATGAAGTTCTAAGAAACATTTTTGCTACATTTTTGTAAAATATAATGAGGAATTGATGACAAACGATTTATAAAACATTTTCATTAATATGATGAATCTTTTTTCCCTCAGAGTAGACTTTTGTACTAGAAAGAATACAACATTAAAAATTTGGACAAATTTTGACTTATTAGTCAGCCGAAACATGTTACACATTGAATTTTAAGTCCAAATTTCTCTTCAAGTGGCGCGGATAAGCATTAAAAACAACAAGGCCGACTTATCCTTTGGTCGGTAAAATATCACAAAAATTTTGGTCTAAAACTTTAATGAGTCGAAATGGTTTTTTCTTAAAAAATATTCAATAGCTCTGGCCAATGTTTGAAATATACAATTTTTACAGATTTATGTGAAAACTAGTTGCATAGGGACTAGATCCAAACATATACCGATTTTAATTAACACAAATAGTGTTTTTTTCCAGACCTAATATAGGCCAGTATACCAAATTACTTTCAAATATGTTTGTACTAATTGCCATCTGTAGGGTAGATACGAAAAAGCATAAAATCCCATTTTTAAGGGGTCATTTGTAGATAAAAGGCAAGCTGTATCAAATGTACCAAAGTGTATCAATTTTTATTGTATTTGGTACTTGTAAATTAGTAGACCAAAATTTTTCGAATACAAGTATTTTAATACCACAGTGAGATACACTCACCAAAAAGTCTGTAATGGTAACAGAAAATTTTGCTGTTATTATGGGAAATTCTGCTAATTTGAGCCCAGCGATATTTTTTGCTAATCTTAGCAAAACATGTCTGCTGACGCGTAGTACAATGAAATTAGTAGAAAAACTAGTAGCCGCTACTAAATTTTAGTAGACTTTTTGTAAAGTGGAATTTAAAATCTGTTTGCTAAAATCAGCAAAAAAAAAAAAATTACTAAATATTATTAATATTAGTTCAAAGTTTTAAATTTATTTTTTTTATTGAGCATCAAAAATTTTGATTATATTTTTTAAAAAATATTTTAAACAATATGAATTTATCATTTTGTTTTAATTTGGTAATTTCTGTTTTGAAAAACATTTTAGTAATTTTTTTTTTTTACTTTTAAGGTTAAATTTTAATTGATTTAACTGATTTTAAGAACTAAAAAACCTTTTTAGTGCTATTTTAAGTGGATGTCCTCTTTTTAGACATGAGTCGGTATCTTCATTTCTGATAATTTTTTTAAACCTAAGTAACATTTTAGGACAATTTAAGTTTGTATGTATAAGTTTTAATTATTAGAAATAACATTTCCTTCAATATTCACTTTGTAAAATTAGTATTTTTTTTTTGATAATTTTAGCAAATCGGTTTTCAAAAATTTTTAAAATGATTTCTGAAATTAGCAATAAAAATTTGTAAATATTCTGTAAAAATTCTGTAATTTGTAAAATGTATATAGCAAAAATATTTGCTAAAAAATAATTTTTTTACTAAAAATCAGTACAAAAATAGTAAAGTGGGATTGAAAACCGTTTACAAATTTTTCTACTAACTTTTTTTTTCTGAGTGTAGAGAGATAGAGAGAAACTTTTTCTAAATTTGTAAACCACTGTAATATTTTTTTTTTATAAAAAAGTTATACAAAACTACAAAATATTACTTATTAATAAAAGTTACCAAAATTTTAAATTATTTCTGTTTTATAAAAAGTTCCCAAATCTTAAATAATAAATTTATTCTTTAAAGCTCTGACTTTTAGTAAAGCATTAATAGACAAACATAATTATATACATAAGAAAACAAAATAAATAAAAATACAAACATCATTATTAAAACTCATCTTTGATAAATGATAGAGCAAAAATAACAACAACAACAACAATAACAAAACAGCAACACAGCAACAAAAAATAAAATGTTAACAAACGTATTTAATTGACCGTAAAAAGAATCAAAAGTTCACTTAAGAATTAAATACCACATTGATCTTGTCTACAATACACTGACTAATAATAGCATCAACATTTAAAAAAATCTATCATATCATATGTTTAAATGAATGAATTGTTGTTTTTTTTTTTAAGAAATATATTCTACTCTTAACTTTAAATTGTACCCAATGATTAAGTTTAAATTTTCACGTTTAACACACAAAGTCAAGCTCAAGAGGTGTTGTGTTTAAATGCTACAAATAATACACAACAACAAGTTATTAAAACGCTTTGTCAGTATCTTTGTATCTTAAAACACATTAAAGGCGCGCTTAAAAAGTATTTCATGGACCACTTGTATTTTTTTTTTAAAGTTGTTGTTGGAAATTGTTCTTGTTTTTTGTAGATTTTTTTTCTTCCAAATGTTGGGGTGGGTTTTAACAAAAATTAATGATTAGTTATTTCGTTAGGAAAAAAAAAGTTTCTTTAACAATGATTTTTATAATGTATCGATCATTAGCCGCGCGCCGCCGCGTAAGTTATTGTTTTGGCGAACTTAACCGATTGATAGTTGAAAACATTCTGACACTTGAATTTTTTTTGTTTTAAGAAAACAAACTCTATTTGAAAATCACATAGAAAATAACAAGAAAAAAAAATAAAACAACTTTTAAGAAGAAGTTTTGAAATTGAAGCCATACTTGTTTTTACACTTGTACATACAACAACTCTGCACACAGAGGGGAAGGTACGGCATAAGATTATGGCTTAAAGAACTTATGGAAATTTAAAAAAAATAATGTTATGTATTAAAATGAGAGGTTTCTAAAGTACACATAAGGGTCACATATTTTTCGGACATAATGCCCAAGGATTTCGATCAAAATACCACCCCCCCCCCCACCACAAAAAAAAAGAAAAATAAATAAATGTTAGTAGTTTTAATAATTTGCAATTTTGACCATTTTGCTAACAAACATAACCACATTCCTTTTTTAATTTTCAGTCATAATGCCCAATTTGGGGCATATGTCCCAGGGGGCATTTAGGAATGTTTAAATGTCAAAGCATTACATAAAAAATGGCAATAAAGTCCTAAATATAATATACATCGAGATTTGTTTGTTATTTTTGCTTACAATATTAAAAACGAGGTTAAGCCTTCGTATATTTACAAAAATAAAGAAGGGTAAGGTTAGGGTTAGATTGAAAAGCGGAAGGACCTTTCGCCCTTCAAAATCATCCAGAAATGGAAAACATGGGCATGTTGTGTGTTCTCCAAAAATAAATAAACATTCAAGTAAATATACATTTCAGTCTAGCTAAAGAATTCAGTATCCCTCAGGTATCTATTCAACCCCCCGAAAGCCTTACCTACTCCTAACGAAAGACCGGCAAAAACAAGGGAAGAGTCTCTTGTCGTCTTCGCAGGCCTACACATCACAGGATCATCCCTTCTCAATTTCGAAATGTGTGATCGTAGTGTAGAGCGACCTGTGAGAATTCTTATCCTGTTGGTAATTTTCTGTTTCTTCAGTCTTAAGATTCCCCTTGTGATCAAACCAATATTATCTCCATTCTCGTCTTTCCAAAAGGTCTCGGATTTTGAAAGTAAACAGACACAAGGTTTGATAATAACAATGATATGAATCAGCGTTTATCACCCAATTGCAGTTCAAAACTGTCTTCGATTTCACAGACTCCACTGGCAGAGATTTAACCACTGCCAGACTATCAGTGAAGATGACTGCATCCCTGGAATAATCAGTTGTGGTCTGAAATTTAAACCAGTGTCCTGCCCAGTTTAAGGCAATCAGTATAGATATGAATTTCAATGGTAACATAAAAAAATACCGCCCCAGCCAGAAATAAGAAAATTGCAGTCCGCCAATACATGGTATTCCGCCACCCTATCACATTCCCATTCATCCATCATCATTATTTATAAGTCGCGAGTGCAGCATTGCCCTTATAGATGTCGATCTAATCGCCGCTAAACTCTTTGGAGTTTCCCCATATAATATTTCTTCAGGATCGACGACCACCACACAATAGCGACATATGTTATTATTGTTCCAACGACACTTTTGTAAAACCTGTGGGTCATTTAAATCCCCATTTTGATCCGACCGATTTTTTTAAATATAACCCACACAATTCTACTCTGGATAAGATCGCCCCTGCAGAGTTTTCTATCCAGAACAACTCCCAGGTACTTGAGACTATTCTTACTTAAAATGTTAAAACCCTGTAAGCCGAGGCGCCTTTTCTTATTGAACAGACAAACTTCAGCCTTATCGCGATTGATATTCAGTCTCCTAAATGTTGCCGAATCATAATATAATTCGAGCTCCCTAGAGGCCCTTGTACATAAATAAATCAGATCTTCATTAGTATCACTACATCATCTGCGTAGCACACAGGCTTGAATCCTTTATTGACTAAAGTCCTTAAAAGACCGTGAACGGTGGTAGTACACGAAAGAAGAGAAAAAATTTCTGCCATGATGCATATCGTCAAAGATCTCGTTCCACCGACCTAACCATATATTCAAAAATAAAGCAACTTAACTGTTATAAGCTACGTTGTTTCGATTCAGCAAATTATTTTTTAAGAACCTGAAGTATTAGAAAAAGGACCCATAGAGAGAACATGAATTCTAAATAGTCTTATAAAATAATAACATTTTAGAACTATAAAAGAACAATAAACAGTCCCCAAGTCTACAGTAAAAGTATACTTTTTTAAGTTTTAGACAAATATATTATTTTCATTTATGGTACCATAAAAATATTTTAAAAGCCCAATATATGTGTTTCTACAAAAGTACAATTAAGCTATCGAAAATTGGGCAAAACTACAAATCTTCGTTTTTATATTAAATGTACAATAAAATGTAACATTTTTTCTTTAATTTGTGGGTTTAGAAAAGTATTCTTAAAATACCACATTTCCAAATTAAAAGTACCAAGATTTCAAATGTTCTAAAAACGGAACCGATATTTTGAGTAATGGTGATTTCAAGTGATCATAGATTTGTAAAAGGTATGAAAATTTCAAAAAACTTTTGTTTTATAAAAGTGACCATAAACGGTGCCAAAATATAACTGTTATATTATAAAATAACTGATATTTTATAAAATGTGCCATTAAAATGCAGAAATTTATATTAATCGTGATGTGGCAAAAGATAGAATTTTTTTTTTATAAATTTTAATAAAAGATACAAAAATATTAAGTTTCCAAATAAACCTGGCTTTACAAATGATACGAAGTTCTAAATAATTATGGTTTTATAAAAGGTACCATAAAAGGTTAATTTCATAAAACCACAAACAAAAGGCATTAAAATTTCAATTAATTGTGTAAAAGGTACCAACATTTTTGTTTTTTTATTAGATACAAAAAAAAAACCAAAAAACAAAAAACACTTAGAAAAATAAATCTGTACAAATGACAGAAAAAGATACTAAAAATAAGAGAATAAGGATTTTTTTTGTTAAATATTAGTAAGATAAAATTAGCAAAAAAAAAATGTAAATTTTAGTTATAAATACGCTTAATATTAGTAAATTGAAAATGACGAATTTTCTTACTAAAATCAAAAAAAAATATTTTACTGAATATTAGTGAATAAAAAACAGCAAAAAAAAACCATATGTATTAACAAAATTTTAGTTACATTAAAGTAAAATTTATGTGGATTTTTATGCTCAATAAAAAATTATTCTTCTAATTCTTTGTGATTTTGTTTGTTGTACCAATATTTAGCATTGATTTTAACATAGTAAGTTGTCGTATTCAATTAATTACAAGTTTTTTACGCATGTACCTTTTAAAGTAATTTTTATTAACTTTAACAAAAATGTTCACAGACTTTTTTCTGTTAAGGAATTATTCACGGGAATATAAGGGGTTAAAATGTTCAACGAAAAATGTTTTTGTAAAATTTTTCTTTAAGCGTTAAAACAACTAATTTTGCTCAGAAGTACAGGGACATTAAACCGCTGTAGTATCTTTTTGAATAAAAATTTTATTCGGCAAAAAACTATTTTTAGTTCCATACATTTAGTCCATCGTGTTTCCAATTTTTTTGTTCCTTCCAAACAATAGAGTTTCTAGCCTATTAGCGGTTGTTAGCTCACAAGAGCAGTATTGATTTGTATTTATTTATTTATTTTTTTATTTATTTATTTATTTAATTATTTAATTATTTATTTATTTATTTATTAATTTATTTATTTATTTATTTATTTATTTATTTATTTATTTATTTATTAATTTATTTAATTATTTAATTATTTATTTATTTAATTATTTATTTATCTATTTATTTATTAATTTATTTATTTATTTATTTATTTATTTATTTATTTATTTATTTATTTATTTATTTATTTATTTATATATTTATTTATTTATTTATTTATTTATTTATTTATTTATTTATTTATTTATTTATTTATTTATTTATTTATTTATTTATTAATTTATTTACTTATTTATTTATTTATTTATTTATTTATTTTTTTAATTTATTTATTTACTTTTTATTTGAACGTCCGCTGTTACCTTAAATACCAAATAGCTGCAGATAAACTTAAAATATGGCAATAGCATATATAAATTCATTTACGTAGTATATATACAAACCTTACTCTAATATATCCTTACTTAAGAAAATAAATTCCCCCCAAATTACACTCTTTTCGGACGCAACTACACTCAAAAAAAGTTTGTAATGGCAACTGAAAATATTGCTGTTATTACAGGAAATTTTGCTAATTTGAGCCCAGCGGTATTTTTTTGCTAATCTTTGCAACACATGTCTACTGAGGTGTAGTACAATAAAATTTGTAGAAAAAATTACCTGCCGCTACTAAATTTAAGTAAACTTTTGTAAAGTGGAATTTAAAATATGTTTGCTAAAATCAGCAAAAAAATTTACTAAATATTATTAATTTAAGTACAAAATTTCAAATTTATTTTTTTTTTATCTAGCATCAAAAATTTTTTTTTTTTCAAATAATATTTTTAACAAAATTAAAAAAAAAAATCAAAGGCTTTAAAATTGTAAAAACTGAATGAATATATTATATTGTTTTAGTAAATTTTTTACTTTTAATTGTTTTTAGGGCTGATTTGTAGAACTAAAAAAACTTTTTAGTGCTATTTTATGTGGATGTTCCAGTTTTAGACATGAGTCGAATCGGTATCTTCACTTCAATCAATGTAACATTTTAAGGTAATTTAATTTTGTAGGTGTTAGTTTTATTTAGAAATAATATTTCCTTCAATATCCACTTTTCTTAAAATAAGTAACATTTTTTTTTAGCAAATCGGTTTTCAAAAATTTGTAAAATGATTTCTGAAATTAGCAAAAAAAAAATTTGTAAATATTCTGTAAAAATTCTGTAATTTGTGAAATGTAAATAGCAAAACGATTCGCTGAATAATATTTACTAAAAATCAGTACAAAAATAGATTGAAAAATGTTTACAAATTTTACTACTAACTTCTTTTTTGAGTGTATATAAGAAAAAAGGGTAATCTACAACAAACAAGCATAATAAAATTTAATATTGGCTCTAAATATATTTTTAAATAACTACAAAGGTAACTCAAAGATTCACGGAGTTCTCAAACTGCCCTCTACAATCAAAGAAAAAGATTCATCATATTTATGAAATCGTTCATAGATTTTCGTCCAATGTAACGTTTTATAGTATTGATAAAACGTTAAAATTATTTTATAAGATATATGGGATTTTTTATTGTACTAATGAAGTGAATATTTCATACTTTTCATTATTATTGGTGTTATTTATGAAATATTTCATAAATAGTTATGAAATTGTTACATTGGACAAAAATTTAAGAAACTTTTCTTTGTGTAATATCTATAAATGATAAATAACAATTAATTTTTTTTAAATTTTATACATACACTCAAGAAAAATACTTCATAACATTTATGAAAAACTTCATAAATATGATGAAAAACTTTATAGATTTTCATTCAATGTAAGACTTTATAAATGTGATGGAGCTGTTTCATAAAAATGCAAATTGATAATATGTGTATTCATCTTTATAAAACCTTTCAGAATTATGATGAAGAATTTAAAAAAAAGGTATTAAGTTAGATTTATGAAAGACATCTTCATATTAATGAAGAAGGTTCATCAGTATGATTAAGTTTTTAAATTTTTATTTGTTTTTTTTTTTTTTTTGAACCTTAAACTTAACGAGTATTAAAAATTGCAATGCAACCAAAATAAATAATTTTTAAATGTTGTTTTTAAATTTTTTTCAAGCAATTTTTTTTTTTTTTGAATTTATAAAAAATTATGAGTAATTTTTCATAAATTTGTATGCAATACAAACGATTTAAGAAACAGTATTGTTAATATATTAATTATTTTTATGAGTGTAACAAATAAATTGTTTATATTTAAAAAGCAGAAAACATTCGCAGAGCATTTTGACGATTCTTGAGATTGCATGGAAATAGGACTGAAATGACCCATACAAATGACTGATTTAGGGTTAGAGCTTTTCCTTAAAAAAATACTTATAAAATTTCATTGCGGGCATTTAAAAGATGAATTTATTTCTGATGAACTTTCGCACTTGATTTTCGTGAGTTTTCAGTGCACAGTGTTATTAAAAAAACTAAGATGCTTTTTATGGAAGGAGAAGATCTGAACAGATCTTGTTAGATAAAATTGAACTAGATCTAATTAGATCTTAAAATTGAGGACAAAATTGAGGCACCATATTTGGCCAAAAAAATCACCAAACTTTACAGATCTCTTTAGATATGAATAGACTTGATACGAATGTATTTATAAAGTGTATTAAATATGCGATATCTTATCATATATCATCACATCTGGCAGCAGACTTAATAACATTTAGATTTAATAAGATTTAATTACGATAGAAGCATCTTCGAGCAAGGACATTTTAGCAAGTCTTGCCTTGACTGAAGTTAGCCGGTCGCAAGCCCGAAAAATTGCGAGTGTCTGAGGTAAAGAAGTGGTCCGATCTTTATTAAAATTCGCATCCACATTTTAAATGTATGTCCTATTTTTTTGGAAATGAGTCGTTTGTGAAGAATACCTTTTATTTCCGATTCCTCTTTTGGGCATTGTGGTGTAATGGTTAGCGCGTTGCACTGTTACACAGGCGATTTCAAGTTAGATTCCTTGTGATGGCAACATCAATTTACAAAAAATAATATGTGTGATTTTATTCTTCCTCATACATATCGCAACGTTCTCTATCGGTATTTTAATAGCAGTTAACTCCACCGAAGTAAAATAACAAAACAGGGCTATTAAAAGCTTCAACAATTTTCTCCAACTCCCTATCAACGACTGTTCTAAGATTTATCATATCGCGCAATTACAGTGTTGCCATATTTGTAGTCTTTCAGCCCTCACAAACTTTAATCTCTCCTGCATCCCATTTTTGAATAAAGCAACACATTACGAGTAATAAGTAGGAAGAATTTCCTGAATGTTGCTTCTTTTACAAAAAAAAAAAAAAAAAAATATAACATAACATAACCCACACAATGCGGTTATCGGTAAGGATAAGGCAAAGGTATTTGAAGGATAACGCTATTTTATTTATTTCGGAATTTAAAGGATAACGGCGTTTCGGCAACGGTATTATTAAGGGTAATGGTAGTCAATTGAAAGGATTTAGAATCCATAATGCCATTTTAGCGGTATTCTGTGGCAATCCTGATATTAATTACACAAAAATTATCTTTAGTTTTCTTACAAAATGTTTAACCCTTAGAAGCCGAGGGATTAAAAAGACACATAAAGCCTAACATTGTGAGTTTTTGGTTCTTCTTAGTAAAACTAATTTATTATCACAAATAATTTTGTCTGTTTATATAAAAACAGTATGTTCTTCATTTTAATATTTAAAAAATTCAAGTTTAAAACTGTAATTTCCTTTCGCATACCTTCCCCTAATAAGTTTAATTAAAATAAAGGGGCCCATTAAATAAAAAAACGTCAAAAAAATACATGATATTAAAAATATTTAATAATTAACAATAATAATTGTTTTTGTTTTTATTTTCAAAGTCTTTTTCTCAACATTTTTCGTGATTTTTGTTCAAATTCTAGAATGTAAACTATATTTTGCAGCTCAAGACAAGTCAAGCTTATAATTATGGGGTTTCAAATAAAAAAATAAGCAACAACAAATAAAAACAATTACATAAACAACTTTAATAAAAAATTTTTAACTAACATATTTACTATTAAAACTATAAACTTGAAGTTTAATTTTTGTGTATTTTAAAAGTTATTACTAAGTTTTTCATAATATTTAAGTGAAAAATTGCCTTTAAATAACATTGCAGCATTTTCAGCATAGTAATGTTAATAGTTCTCAGCGTATTAAAATGAAAAAATAAAAAAACTTTTGTAAATAAATGTGGGTTACAACAAGGTCACCTTGCCGCATCGTGTTGTAAACAAACCAAGCATAACAAGTTTTTTTTTTATTTTTTTTTTTGCAAAATTTTTCAACAATACATATGATAATGCTACTTGATTTACAAAAAAAAAAAAAAAAAAACATATCGACAACTGAACATAAAAAATAATTTGAATTGTATTGCATTCTATTGAAATTCAGACATACAAATGACTTGCGTTTAACAGTCTTAAATAAATTGTATGCAACTCAAATGTAATAAAAATACCTTTCATTCACAGCAAACATAACGATAGGCATAAATGTTGACAATTTTTAAGAAAGTATTTTTTTTAGAATTTAAGATAATCACACCCTCAAGGACTTTTCTATCATACAAAAATTACTGGGTGATCAAATTGTTAAAATTTTACAAGTAAAATGTAAGATATAAAATATATCATTATATATAAAGATGTAAATATTAAGATCAAATATAAAATAAATACAAGTAACGGTTTAATTTTATTAAGTTTTATGGAAATATTGTAATATATTTGTGCAGTTAAAATCCCAATTTTGTGAATATTTTGAATAATTACGATTTTTTTATACCCTTCACGACAGGTGGAAGGGTATATATAAGTTTGTCATTCCGTTTGTAATTTCTACAATATTGATCTTAGACCCTATAAAGTATATATATTCTGGGTCCTTATGAAGAGCAAAGTTGATTTAACGATGTCCGTCTATCCGTCTGTCCGTCTGTGTGTTGAAATGGGTTTTTCGAAGAACCCAGACATGATGAGGACTTCATTGTTTTTTATTTCTGTTACATGTGATCCATTTCTGTTTGCTATTAAAAATCAGACAGATCGGTTAATAAATGGCTGAGATATTAGCAAAAACCAGGCCTACCTCTAATTTTTCCGGTAAAATCCCTTTGTTTAATATGTATGTAGAATTTTACGCATAAGAAACACATCCATGTGTTAAAATTCTTTTCTTTCACCTCTTCACCTTTTATACACAAACAACACACATACAAAGATTTGTCATTTAAATAAAAACTAAACAAATCTCTAATGAACGAAGGCTTTTATATATGTACCTCCATTGACGATGATTTTGTGTGAGCTTCAATAGCTCAGTTGTCTAGACGCTATGTCACAAATACTTTTTTTCTCTAAGGCCGCGGGTTCGAATCCCGGTCAATTAACTTTTTTTTGTACATTTTTTTTTATTATTTTCTTAAGACTTTTTTTTTGTTTATTTTTGGTTTTTTTTTAACATTTAATAATTAATTTAAATAAAATTTTATATTAATAATATAATATATATTAAATAGGCTAAAAACATAAAAATTTTTATAAAAACCCTCTGATACAAACCAAAATACAAACGGTTTTATTTCTATTTTCTGCTCAGATATAAAAGAATTTATAAAAAGATTTTAAAACCATTTTATTTCTCACATTAAGAAAATTTTGTACATAATTTACCTTTGAGTGCAACTATAACTTATAATAATTTATAAAAAAAAATTATAAACTATTTTCCTTCAAATTTTTAAAATTAAGCTAATGAAATTACAAATATTTTTAATAAAAAAGCGAAATAAAATCCCAAATGCAAATTTGCCAGCTAAATCAAATGTTTTTGTAGAAATAAAACACATGCAGTTCTAGTGATTTCTTTTAACGATTTGTTGAAATTCTTTTCTTTCACCTCTTCACCTTTTATACACAAACAACAAACACTATTCTAGAGCTGTAATATGACCTATGGATATGTCTTATATAGCAAAAGATCGAAAATCTTTAGTATAACATATTTGCTGAAAAAACTCGGAAATATCGGTTCAGATACAAAAAAGTTATGCCCAAAACATAAATTTTTTTAAATACCTATTTTCTGGAAGCATAAATCTTCCCGAGTCCAAGTTTTATCACTAAACTAAATGGTTAATTTCCTCTTAAAGGCGTGCGTATATAAGTCTGTCCATTCCATATATGTCCATATATAAACTTCAGTTTTTTTCCAACCATGGTGAAGGGTATATAGGATTGGCATAGCCGAATTTAGCCGCTCTTACTTGTTTTTACATAATTTTGCTCTATTTTAAAGTGGAATAAAGTGTCCAGGATAGAATTCTTAATTAGTCGGGACTTTATTTTAATCGATTACACGATCATCAAATCATCCAAACATGGACGGATGGTCGGACATCGTTAGATCGACTCAAAAAGGGATTCTGAAGTTTTGGTATGCTAAAAGGTGGGCTTTAGTCCGATATTGGTCCGAGACCCCTCGATGTAGGAACTTTTCTTTGTCAGTCCGTGTTTCTATGTTAAAAATATTTTGTGGTCTAATAAGATCTGAATAAATCTAGATGGATTTGGGGCACCATACATACTTAGATTTGATCAGAACTGATGATATCTTATCGATAAAAAAAACTTTAAAGCCTGTGAGGCTTCGGCCCCAAAAATAGAAGATACGAAAATGTTATTTTTTTACTCCAGAGTGTGTCACATATTTTGTTTTTTAATAAAGTAAACTTTTTCGAGTCTTAAAGATATCTAGAGGCAGCCAAATTCAATGGATAATGAAACAAAATGCATTTTTGAGATTTTGCGGAAGTTTCCTTTCATATGAGTACCCACTCTAATATGTAAAAACGCGTTCAGAAAGGAAAATATTTATTTCTTATTCCAGAGGCGGCCATTTTTTTTTTTTGAACAACGCCCGACAAATTGAACTTCAGCTGAAATTTCTTTGGAATTTGAAAGTCGAAATCTTGAAAAAATTTAAATACTTATTTTGGTGTTTAGTGTGAAAGCACTTAAGCCCACCAAAGTAAAATAACATAACAGGGCTATGAACTATACCAAGCTTTAACAATTCCGCCAACTCTTCATTAGATGGCGGGCAACAACTGTTCTAAAAATTATCATCTCAAATGTGTTTCCACATTTGAAGCCCTTCATCTTTCACCACATTTCATATCTCCTCTATCCCCTTTCTAAAAGAAATCAACACATTATGTAGTAATTAGTAGAAAGAATTTCCTGAAAAAAAATGTGATACATTTTATCATATAAGATAAAAAGTCGCACCAGATAAAATTAGATTCCACCATATCCAATTAGATCGAAATGAATCAGTATAGATCTAATCCTTTTTATTAAGGTATTAAGAGACACAAAAGACCTACAAAATAGTAGAGATATGAATAAAATTTGGCTTGTGAATTTAAATAAAATATAAAACCACATTTCTGCTCTCAAAAAAAAAAAAAAAAAAAAAATTAAATAAGCAATTTTTTTTTGCTAACATGTGTTTCCAGGAAAAAATTTAGTTATATTTCTTCAGCAATAACCTAACTTTGATCCAATTTAATTTTTTTTTGCTATCAAAATAGTGCTGTTCAGCACATTTATTGTGAGGACAACAATACCCAGCAAAAAAAAATGGTAGTCATTCTGTGACTATAACTTCTTTCATTGCTTCCTAAACTTCAGTTGACATTCTTTTATGATTTTTTTATGTTATTCTAAGGCACTTCCAAAAAAAATTCATGTGTTCATATTTCAAATGCAGTGATCTGGATATAAACCCGATGTATATCTTAAAATATCACTCTTCATTACTTCTAAAGCATAAGTTATAGTATATCGTATATTTTTTTGAATCTAAAGCATTTATTCAAATTGAAAAAAAATTGTTCTGATGAAATTTTTTAATTTTTTTATTAAATAATTTTTTATATTTTAGTTCAAAATTTCATCAGGGTTAGAATTTATCCAGTTCTGCAATTTTTATAAAAGTTTTGTAAAATCAAGAAAAACACATTTTTTTGACCCTTAATTGAAACTAGCTGGTCAGTCATTTGCATTTTTTCAGCCTTAAATATTTATGACGATGCAATCTGTGCATTTTTGCATTATGTTTATTATTTAACACTACACCATTTCCAATTTTAATTCAGAATTTATCAAAATAATTTTAAAATTGTGTAAAAATTATTCGAAATTGCCCAAAAAAGTTTTAAAAATGTGCAAAAATTATTTTTAAATTGTTCAAAATTATTTTAAAATTGTCTAAAAATGTTTCAAAATTGTACAACCAGTTTTTAAATTATCCAAAAATATTTTAAAATTTGTCTAAACATTCATTAAAATTTTTGAAAAATGTTTCAAAAAATGTTTTCACAAATGCAGAATTATTTATTTGTTTTAAAAAAGAGTATTTGTATATCAGTGCATACATTTCGCTTCTTTAAACTTATTTTTCTGCATTCTTGTAAAATAAATTTTCATCAAAGCTTAAATACTACAAAGTATATGAACATTTTCCACTCATGCATCAGAATACCTAATCATTGCATTATCATTGCTTCCTTAGAGTAAAGTAGGAGTAATGCTAGTAGCTACATTTCAATACTTCCATCCTACGACACTCTAATGTTAAATTCATCGATGAAACGATCAGAAAAGAAGTGATGCCTTTGCCATAGTAGTGATGCTTTTATTGCTTCTTTGGCAGCTTCATTTTTGCTGGGTAGAGTTGCAAAACTTTTTTTTTTTGAGATAGCGATACTATCGGGTAGAAAATATTACTACACTTTAAATAACAGAAAATACCATTTAAAATAAATGATATTTTCCTTAATGGTTTTTTTTATTTATTTTTGAATGCTTTTCAAATATCTGACACATTAGTAAAAAACGAATGAATAAACAGTAAAAATAATTATCAAAATTTCACCTACCAATTCTGAAAAAATAACTGATTATTGTATTTTCGTTTGTTTTTAATCTACAAAATATATATCTACACATTCTAAAGACACATTTTGTGCAAATGGCCATATGTGTGTATGTTTTTATAAAATTCTTGTAATTTTAATTGAAATAATTTTTTTATAAAAACAAACAAATTGAAAAAAAAAATTTTTTAAGTATTTTTTTTTGAAACATACAGCAAACAAAATGTAAATTTTGTAATTACTGTATATTAGCTTTTTTTATTCATACAAAACCTTAAAGGCCAGGTTATGTAAAATGAAGAAATAAAAAATAAACCACAAATTTCCGTAATTTTTTTTATTAAATTTCAAACAAATCAAAAAAATAAATTAAACTGAAAATAATCGGTGTCAATAAATCATTTTGAACAAATGTATAGAAAAGTTATAATGAATATTTCTTTGAAAAAGGAATGCATGTTCCTTAATTTTTAACTGACTTGATATCTTTTTTTATTAAACTACAAACAATAAATTACATAATATTCTGAGTGTACATATGTAAAACAATGTGTTGTTGGCATTGTGTTAAGTAATAACTGATTAAAAAAATAAAAATAATGTATTTTTGGTATTGTTGTTATATATAAGTACATACATACATAATGAGGAAGTGGGATTTTAAAGAATTGTATAGTCTCAATTTATTGCAGAGATTTTATAATTTAATTACTATTGATTTATATTTAAACAGTGTGGATTATTGTACATAAATGAAGAAAAATAAATATAAATTTTTTTTTATTGTTGGCAAATATTTATAATTTTTTTGGTTTAATCTGGTATTTGTTCATACTCTTATTCTACTTTTATTTTATATGATTTTTTTTATTCATTACAATTATATACTTATTTTAGACCTTATTGGTAATCAGGTTACAAGTAACTATTAATTTCAGCTTCAATGATACTCTCATGTTAAAATAATGTGTTTGTTGATCAAAATATAAGTATTTACAATTTTTCTCTTTCAGTAAACACTTGTAGAAATTTATACGAAATTTATTGCAAACGCAAACATACCTATTGTAAATTTATTTTATATTTAATAAAGCCTAAGCATTTAACCTCTTTTCTTATTGCAATTTTTCATATACATAAATAAATATTATTGGTAATAATAAACTTTAATCTCCATTATAGATTTTAATTTATGCAATTTAATTATTCTATTGAATTTTAAACACTTTCATTTTCATATGAAATACCTACAAGCAATTTAAAACATAATTAACAAACTTAAATTTCACTATAATCGATCTTTCATAATTTCCCGAGTAAAAAAGTTTAGATATAATCATATGGGGCCTTAGCTAATAATATATAATCATATATAAATACTTATGTCAGTATGAATATATAATATATATAAATATATATTAAATAATTTTTTTTTTTAAATTACTTTATATTCTGTCATATAATCACATCTAGTTATATATTGATCTTTAAAAAATTAGATATAATTTATATGATAAAGTATGGTATATATTATATCATATAAAATTATATACATCAGTATATATAATTAAATATAGCTTATACGGGTATTTATATAGGGTCCGCCAAATAACTTTTTTTTTTTTTGAAAATGCTATAAAAAAAAACTACTGAAATTACAATCCTTCCGGTTAATAATGGGAAATAATTTCATTCAAATGGCTGCCTCGGCTGGCCATGCAGTAGCCTACACGATCGGTCCAATTTTTAAGCACATTATCGATTGTGTGTAGCTGTATTTCACCAATGGCTTCACGAATATTGTCCTTTTAAGCGTCAATTGTCTCTGGCTTGTCGGCGTAACACTTGTCTTTGACGGCACCCCACAAATAATAGTCCAACGGTGTCAAATCGCAGCTCCGAGGTGGCCAAACGACATCAGCTCTGCGGCTGATAATGCGATCTTCAAAAAACAGGGCGCAAGACATCGAGTGTAGCTTCGGCTGTGTGGCACGTAGCGCCGTCCTGTTGAAAACAAATATTGCCAATATACTCCTCTTCAATTTTTGTGAACAAAAAATCGTTCAACATGGCCCGATAACGATCGCCATTGACTGTAACGGCCACTCCTTGCTCATTTTCGAAGAAAAATGGCCCAATTATGCCTCTGCACCAAAATCCGCACCAAACAGTGACTCGTTTTGGGTGCATCGGCTTTTAAATGAATGCGTGCGGGTTTTTTGTGCCCCAAATGCGACAATTTTGCTTGTTTACATACCCGCCAAAATCAAAATGAGCTTCATCTGAAAAGATGACATTGAAAAGATGTCATTCTGCAACAATACCATGATTTTCAAAGTTATGTCGCAATATTTCCCAGCGTTGTTCAAGCGTATACACAACCATATTCGTTCAGTGGAAGGATAAAACTAATTATCTGTCAAATCAGACATGAGCTAAGTGTTACCATTCACGAAATAAGCACTAGTTGAAAAAAAAAAAAAACGTTAGATGGCGGACCCTATATGTGGACATATATATGGCATATATTGAGTCATATATGTATAATAATATATATTAAAAATATTTTTTAGTATGGTATGAGATATAATTATATATGATTTAACAAATTTGAGATATTCCTATATATAGTTCCACATTTAGAGTATTTTTTATATGATATAGAATAGAATTTGATATAATTATATACAATTATATGTGTTCAATCCGATCCAGGGAGTTAAAGTTTTTTGTGTTTTTTATTTATTTGTATTTCTTTATTAATATTTTTTTACACAACCTCCATATTTGACCCCATTTCGGGGCAACAAGTCTTATAATTTGTGAAAATTTATATAACTATATATAAAGGGTGTCCCAAGAAGAACACAATTTTTAAATTTTAAATAAAACACAGATATTTAAAAAAAATCGTGAAACTTTATTATATCGTAAAGTAGACAGAATGAGGTTATGTATGGAACAATATATCGTGCAGATGGCCGCCGCGGCCTTGCTGGCATGCACGCGATCTTTTAATGAAATTTTCAATGACCGTTTTGCATAAATGCTGCGGTATTTCATGAATGCAGCGTCCAATTTCCTCTTTTAAGGCTTGAGTCGTCGTCGGCTTATTCGCGTAAACCATCGACTTCAAAAAAACCCAAAGAAAAAAATCTAATGGTGTTAAATCGCACGATCTAGGCGGCCAATTCTGATCTCCAAAACGCGAAATAACACGACCGGGAAATGACTGATGCAGCAATTGAATTGTTTCTCTGGCTGTACGACATGTGGCGCCGTCTTGTTGGAACCACATGCCCTCCACATTCATTTCTTCAATTCTAGGCAAGAAAAAACTGGTTATCATTTCACGATACCGAACAGCATTGACTCTTTGCGCTTGACCTGCCTCATTTTCATAAAAAAAGGTCCAATGATTCCTCCAGCCCAAAAACCACACCACACAGTGACACGTTGAGGATGCATGTGCTTCTCGTGAATCACTCGAGGATTTTCCTCACCCCAAATGCGACAATTCTGCCTATTGACGAAGCCATCAAGATGAAAATGGGCCTCGTCACTGAAGATGATTTTATCGGCAAAATCAGCATTTTCATGTTGTCTCTCCAATACCCAATTAATGAACTCCCTTCGCTGTCCATGGTCAGCTGGCTTCAGTTCCTGAGTCAATTGAACTTTGTATGCATGAAGATGCAAATCTTTCGTCAAAATTCGCTGCAAAGTGGATTTGGAGACACCAATTTGCTGAGCTCGGTGTCGAATTGAGGTGGATGGAGTTTGAGCGACATCATCACGTATCATCACGGTCGATCGACCTGGTCGATGGCGCGTTGTTGTCTTTACATCACTAACAGACCCAGTTTCGGCAAATTTATCCATTAATCTCTTTACAGTTGACTCTTTTGGAGCATTATTGTGACCCCAAATTGATCGCAATTTGCGAACTGTAGCCGCAAAACTTTCACCATTTTGGTAAAACAATTTCACAATGAGAATGCGTTGTTCATTCGTGTAGCGCTCCATTTTTACTAACCTCGTACCTTCTACTAGCAAACAATAACAATTGTTCAAATGTCAAACAATGACACTTCGAATGTTGCCAGATTTAAAAATTGCGTTCTTCTTGGGACACCCTTTATATTGTTACTATTTTACCCTTTATAAGATCGTTGATTTATTAACCTTTTAAATAAATCGAGTTCTTTCTGTATTGCAAATAATAAACACTGTTTGAAATCGTCACTAAAAATTACAGAAATACACTTTAATAACACACTTTATTTACACGGCGTAGAGAGACTAAACGTTAGCCACACTTTAGTTCTTCACACTCTGCATTTTACTTATAAACTGAACTACTTTGCCACCTTGCTGGCGTTTTTATATATGCGGGTTAAAATAACTAGAATATGGCAGCATCGTCTAGAAGTTGCATACTGGCAACTTTGAGAATGTTCTTTCACAGTTTGACATAAGAAACATTAGTTATGGTGAAGGGTTGCCATTTAATTGTTTAACATTTCAGGGCTAACATATGGGAATTTGCATTTCTACGAGTAAATGGAATTTCTGTAACAATATTTTTTATTTTAAATATAATTATATCTCCACATTTTTTCCAAGTCCATAAGATATGATTATGTATGACTATATAAAATATTATATATAATTATCTTTAATCAGGCCCAATTAAGCCTCTTTAATTTAGCCTCGAAATATTTCCCTAATATAATAATATACATACGAACAATTATACGAGAAGTATAGTGTAATAAAATCAGCCATTATGTATAACAGTGTGTGCAGACCGAGTTGAAATAATAATTTTTTTTTTTAATATTTTATACCTTCTTTAATTAACTTGTTTCCGTATATATTATACTGTTGGATATAATTTGATACAATTCGATCTGACATTTTTCGGATAAATTATGATCTTACTTAATATCCAAGTATATTGCTGGATCTAATTTATTCTGCCATTTTTCGGATCAAAAAAGATCAGCTAGATATTAAAGAATATCAAATTGGATATGATTAAATATTGTGTTAGATAAATTTCTTTTAATCGGGTAACTGAAAATATTTTAGAGTTACAACAGGTTTATTAAATAAAATTTATAAATTATTTACCCATAATAAATATATTCTGCTTATTGTTGTTATATTGTCTATATAAATATTTTTATGTACAGTATTAGAAATTTACACTCAAAAATATAAGTAAGTAGAATAATTAGCGGAAAGGGTTTTCTAACAAATTTACTAACTTTCAGCAATTTTTTTGTTAAAATTGTGTTTTCAGCAAAAACTTTAGTTTTATTTTATTTTAAACTAATTTTTTTTACTATTTTTGTTTGCTAGCATAATAGGGCTGATCAACATATGTGACCTTCTCCGAGAAAAGGTACCTAGTGTGTCAAAAAACAGGTTTGGACTTAAGAGTGGATTCTGGTACCTAAAAGGGTGTAGAATAAGATGAAATGAGTTCGATTTCTGATACAAATTTATTTACCCCATAAAAACGTACAAAATGAACTTGGGAAAATCGATAAAAATGAGAAAAACATTAAAATTTTACTTTTTTTGTTTTTGTTTGGTTTTAAATTGGTTTTAAATACGTCATCACATAGACATGACGTCACCAAAGTCGGCACTCAAAACTTTGGTTGTGGGTGCGATATTCTCATGCGTTACATTGTAATGATAGCTCGTTACCATTTTCATTATTTGCAGGCATAAAGTAATAAGTTACTCATTATTAATTTCGTAATATATGATTTATAAATGTAAAGTTATAATTGAAATATTTTTGAAAATCTATTTTAGGTATATTACTTTGTGTTTTTTGTAAGCAAAAGGGTAATGCATGTTTGTTTTGATAACACTAGCGAAAAAACGAAGCGCAACAATTCATTTAAGTTTAAAGCAATCAAATACTATATGCGTCGATAGTTCAGTGGGTAGAGTTCTTGGCTGGCAACCAGATTTCCCTGGTTCGATTCCCATCTTGATCACATTATTTTTAATAACAAATATTTTAAATAAAATATTTGTAATAATTCTTTTTAATAAAAATTGCTCTTTTTTAAAAATCTATTTTTAGACACATTACTTTTTCCATTCTCGTAACCATATAAGTAACCCCTTACATTATCACCTCTTAAGTAATGGGTATATACATTACTTTGAGGCTCATCGCCTGTAAAATTCATCAATGAAGTATGGTATAAGGTAATCCACCTATGGCTATACATTACTTTACCCATTATTTGGTAATGTGTGGTTTTGCTGGGTGACCATACCAAATCGCATCTCCCAACTGAAGGTGTGTTCACAGTGATAATGCGTTATGAAACTTTAAATGCGTTTTTCTCAAAACTTCATTTTCACACACTAGGTCCCTTTTCTCGGAGAAGGTCACATATTTATAGTTAGGACAACAATTAAATTAACTAGAGTTAGATGTCTTAGTTTTTAAAATTAAATACAGAATAATAACTTAAAATACAATTCTCCAAAGACATAAAACTTACAACCGTGGAAGATTGTTGTATCTATCTTTCATACATACCAAACAAAAAGAGGATTAATTATGTTTAACTCCAATTTGTTTAAGAGTGGTAATTTATGATTTAATTTATTGAAAAAATAAAATATTTAAATTTAATAAAGAAAATATCTAAATGTGTATTTATAAACAAAATTTTTATAAATAATGATCATTTATGGAATTTAGCGAAAATAAAACATATATGCAGCATGAAAGTAATTAATATAATTTTGTTTCCATTTTATTTTTTATTCTGGTAACATCGTATTTTAAACATATTAGTGTCAAAAATAATTTACCAACACTGGTAATTTTACAATTACAATTTTTTTTTGCTTTTTATTTCGATATTCTTCAAATGTGAGAATAAAAAAATAAATATTTTTATTTAAATAAATAATCGTGTTATTAAAAAGGAAACGTGTGAATAATATTCAATATGTGGCAACAATGCTTAAGGTTCATTTCTGTAAGGCATGGCGATTCGTGAATACCCTTAATATATAAATTATATAGTTGGTTTATAATAAATATATTAAAATTTATAACACAAATCTACATATTTGCATAAATTATTTCATGACGATAGTTTGGAACTTGTTTTTAGCAGCTACCGTTTGATAGACTAGAATTATTTTATATTATAAAAAAGTATTAGAAAATAAGAGTATTTAGCTTTTTGTTTGCTATCAAATTTTCTATGTAAATTAGAACTAAAATGACCGCCTTATAAACAAGATCTTAGAGAGAAAAGATATGCAACGAAATACAACAAAAATATGTATAATTATCTTAGAATTAATTAAAATACTTAAACGAGTTATTTTTTATTATTGGTAGACAATATTTTTGGCTTTCTTTTATAATGCTGATTAATTCCAAGTTTTTTTTTCTTAGGAATTTTATTATTAAGAATACATTTTAGTGTTGTTTAAATATATATAAAGGTTGTTTTAAATGTAAAACAATCAATGCGTTTTATTAGGTATGTGTTAATTTGAACTGTTTTTTCTTATATCGATACACTCAGCATATTATGTATGTTGTTTACTGTTTGTAGTTTAAAAGCGTTTTCCGTTCCATTTAAAAATAAAGGAACATACATTTATTTTTCGAAGAAATATCTATATTAACTTTTTTGTACATTTATTTGAAATGATTTAGTATCATTTACCGATTTTTTTTTAGTTTCATTTATTTTTCCATTTGTTTGAAATTTAAAAAAAAAAAATACCCACAAAACAGAAATTTTTGGTTTATTTGTGTCCAGTTATTACAAATTTAAATTTTGTTTACTGTATGTTACAAAAAAAAAAAAAAATATATTGAAAAAATTTCAATTTGTTTTTTTATTTTAATTTGTTGTGTATATACAAAATTTTTCAATTCAAATTACAAGAACTTCATAAACACACATCATACACAAACACATTCACACAAAAAGTGTCTATAAATATGCATCCATACATTTTGTATTGTACGAGTATTTAAAAAAAAAATACAAAAAGGGAAACAATTTCAAATAAATGACAAAAACATATATTTTTAAGGAATTGGTAGTTAAATTTTTGACAATTATTTTAACTGATTATATCATTTGTTTCTTACAGATGTGTCAGTTGATTAATCAACATTTTAAAATAAATTATAAAAGGCCAAATTAATTGAAAATTAAGTAGACCGGTTTTTAAATGAAATATCATTTCTTGTAAATGACATTTTCTGTTATTTTAACTTACAATGAAATTAAACAGTCAGTAAAACATTTAGAAATTTTTTTGATTAGCTTAGAACTTGCCCAGCAAAAAAGACCTTGCCAAATAATGGGTTTAAGAACGAGCAGTAAATGGTTGAAGTTTGCCTTCTAAGCTCATTATTTTAACATAGGGATGTCATTGGAGTAGGGAGTAAAACAACTAGTTAATGGCAAGCTTAAAATAGCTAGCTATAGGTAATGCAAAAATAACTAGTTGCAATCATATAATAAAAACTGGGGTGCATATAACGCATTATCAATAGGTACCGAAAGTGTGGCTGGATTAATGAGTTTATTAGTGGTTACAGAACTGATAACAAGGAAGGAGCTGAATAACTACACCATTTCCCTTTTAATTTCAGAAAGTACCAACTATTTTCATAAATTATTTATTTTATTTTAGATATTAAGACTTTTATTTCAGAAATTAATAAAATAATAACTGAAATTAAATTAATATATGTGAAATTAAATTGATTGCATCTGAAATGAAATTAATAACTTTTGAAATTAACTGATGAATCCGAAATTAAATTGAAAATTTCTTAAATTGTTATTTTTTTTAAATTGATAATTTCTGCAAATAGTTTCTGATATTAAATTGGAAATGGTGTAATGATGTACAATGAAATAATATATTATATATTTTTTTTATAAAATTTATTTTATATTTATAATGATAAAAAAAAAAACTTAAATACAACATATGTACTTATATTTTATTGAAATCACAAAAAAGAATTAACTTTCAGATTAATACATTCAAAATTCCAATTCTAAATGGTATTGGAGAAATCTCATTTCATAATCGACATCATTAAAAAACAGAAATATTTAAAATCAAAAAACTATTTTTTATTATGTTTCAATTTTTTTTTCTATTAATTTTTATTTGCTTTTACTTTGAATTGATTTTTGATAACAATTTGAACAAAAAATTTAAATTACAAAACCAAAAATTGATTTTAACTGCCAAAAAAAAAAAGTAGTTAAAACCTTTATTACCATTCAAATATATTTTTTCAAACAGCTGTTTTTTTTTCTTACAAATTCTACCTGGCAAAAATTAATTCAGTAAAAACCAGTAAGTTCTCTTGCATCAAACTGTCACTCAATTTTTGCTCTCTCCTTACTGTGTATTTGTGTAAACAAACACCTTCCAGTAAAATTTGTACAAATTTTAAAGTTCCCAAGCGCACTTACTATAATTTACACTAATCAATTAATTGTAGAAAAAAATTCCACAAAAATGTGTCTCTAGACTGTGTGTAGATTAAAAACAAAACAAAAATACAAAAACAGGAAACAATTTCAACTAAATTGTTATTCAAATAATCAGTTATTTTAACATTTATTTTTAACTGATTTATTATTTGTTTTTCTTACTGATGTGTCAATTTTTAAAGAATATTTGAAAATAAATAATCAAAATCAATTAAATTAAATAAAATATCATTTATGTTATATGGTATTTTCTGTTATTTCAACTTACTAACTATTTTAAGTGTATAAATAAAGTTTTTAATAATTTACAGTCAGTTATTGTAAAAATATTTTGAGTATAGTCATCGATTGTGTTAGAGGACGGGGTCTCTTTATGTAGGTTTTACACCAGCAGGAGAGTATGTATTTAATGGGTTCGTGGACATCTTAAGACCTTGAGGGTAACGAAATTGTGGAGGAACTGGCGAAACAGGGGCAGTTGCCCTGCCTAAGGGCAATAGACAGTCGTGTGCCACTTCAGTTTTTCAGCACCTGCAGAGTGCTAAAAGTAATGTGGAGATCATACAATCCTAAGGTAATAGGACTTCTGACACATTTGAAACCCTTCATCTTTTACCACCTTTCATCTCTCCTCTATCGCCTTTAAAAAGAAAACAACACATAAATTAGTACGCAGATTTTCTTGAGTGTTGCTTCTCTTTTTTAAAAAAAAGAAAAAAAGTGGAAATCTGGCAAGTAATCATTGTTGGTTCTATTGGGTAATGGCGGATAGAAAAATGATGTAGAATATCATGTGCCACTAACCGGTTGTTGCACGATTCGGGCTAATAATCTATTTCGATTATAGAATCCAAATCCTAAAACTTTTGGCTTGTGCTAAGAGAATGTAAGGCACTCTGGTGGCCATCACATATGTCTGACTTAATGTGGAGGTTTTCTATGTGAGGTCTTTGGTCTATGCGAGGTCTTTGACCAGCCAACTCAACCTAACCTCACTTTTGCGCAAAAACTACTATTTATTCATTAAGTCTGTAAAATTCTAATTTTGAATTTTAAGATCTCAGATTGTATAAAACTTACTTGATTTGTTAAATTTATTGTAGATGAAGCCATTATGGATATGATTTGAAAAAAAAAAAAAAAATAAATTAATGAGGAAAGAAACGTCAAAATACAAAAAACTATACGTTCACTGTGTGAACACAAATATAAACTAATAAAATTTTTTAATAAGCTTAAGTATTTTATAACACAACAAAAAGAATAAAACACTAAAACAAAATTATTAAGAATTGTTATACATTACATTCATTTTAATATCTTTAGTCATACTCTGTGAATTTTGGTTTAATTTTGAAACAAATTATCAATAATCTTCTTAAAAAGGTTTCGCTTTAAAATTTCATTTTCAGAATATTAAAACGCAAATTAATTTCAAATATTATTTAAACTTGTTTTTACTGTATAAATAAACTATTGTACATCTGTGTATTTGTCTGTTCTTGTTCCAATTTAAACCTGAGTTAATTTGAATTTGTTTTGTATTTAAAATTTGATTTCGTTTGTCAGATTTTGTGCATCAAAAAAAAAAAAAGGGAAACTGGAAAAAATCAAGTATGTTCTGATTATCAACACCTGTTTCAGTTTAAAAAATGTGACGCAATATTTATTTACGTAGTTGTTACAAATTATGGATTTGTTTCTTATTTTAGGATTAAAAAGAATGCGTCATAATTTAACAGTTCTTATAAGAATTAATAAAATTTATCAGTAAAATAATGAAATTTTTCTTTAGGAAATGAATGAAAAAATTATTAAAACTAATGAAAGTTTAATAATTTTTATGAAAATACTTATACTCAAAAAACAAGAAAATAAGTCATAAAAAATAAGCCATTACCGTGTCTTTTTCTCTTTTTTGAATAATTATGACTGTTATAAGACTGAGAGTAACAACTTTTTATTTAAAACAACAATATAATTAAAATTAAAGATCTTTAGTTTTGTATTTTTTTAAATTTCGAATAAGAAACATTTTCTCCCACATTTACAAGAACAAATACAGAGCAGAGCTTTTCCTAGCAATGATAGTTATTTTTCTATGGAAAACTACACATCATTTATTATCACAGTTACACTCAAAATAGTTTGTAGTTTAAATTAACTGAAATAAATAAAAAATCACTTGAAAATCCGTCTAAAAACTTTTCATTTACATCAAAGATAATCAATTAATAAATTATCTTACAATATCCGTAAGTAATAATTTCAATTTTATTATTTAAAGTGTTAAACATCTAAGCACAAATCCGTAAAATAAATGATATTTCCTTTATTCATATCTTTTAATTAACTACAAAATCCTTTAAAATAAATGATATTTCGTGTTTTTAACTGTCCACAAATTAACACGGAGTTTGACTGAATTATTTTGTCAGACAATTTTTATTTTAAAATAAAAATAATTTTTTTTTAGAAATCCTTTTAAGGAAAATATTAACTGTTACAGAGAATCCGTATTTATAGGCAATTTATTCTTTAAATAAATGTTAAAAACGGTTGAAAAATATATTTTTTGTATTTTAATTATTTAATCATTTAAAATGTACGGAACTTATTAAATAAACTACAATCAGTTATTACAAAAAATTTTGAGTTTACGATACACCCAAAAACTAACTTAAGTTATTATAGGAATCGTAAAAGGAGTTTAAAGCAGTTGTTTTTTATACTACATACTCAGCAAAAAAAAAAAAAATGGAGTCATTCTGTGACTATAACTTCTTTCATTGCTTCCTAAACTTCAGTTGACATTCTTTTATGATTTTTTGGTGTTATTCTAAGTCACTTCCAAAAGCATTCATGTGTTCATATTTCAAATGCAGTGATCTGGATATAAACCCGAAGCATATCTTAAAAAATCACTCTTCATTACTTCTAAAGCATAAGCATTTATTCAAATTGAAAAAATAGTTCTGATAAACTTTTTTAATTTTATTTATTAAATAATTTTTTATTTATTAGTTTAAAATTTCATGAGGATTAGAATTAATGCAGTTTTGCAATTTTTATAAAAGTTTTAAAAAATCAAGAAAAACAGATTTTTTTTACCTTTTATTGAAACTAGCTGGCCAGTCATTTGCATTTTTTCAGCTTTTAATATTTATGACGACGCAATCTGTGCATTTTTGCATTATTATTATTTAACACTACACCATTTCCAGTTTTAATTCAGAATTTATCAAAATAATTTTAAAATTGTGTAAAAATTATTTCAAATTGCCCAAAAATGTTTTTAAATTGTACAAAAATTATTTAAAATTGTTCAAAAATATTTCAAAAATATTTCAAAATTGTCTTAAAATGTTTCCAAATTGTACAACCAGATTTTAAATTATCTAAATATTCATTAAAATATTTGAAAAATGTTTCAAAAATGCTTTTTCACTAATGCAGAATTATTTATTTGTATTAATAAAGAGAATTTGTATATCAATGCATAAATTTCGCTTCTTTAAACTGCATTCTTATGAATTAAATTTTCATCAAAGCTTAAATACTACAAAGTATAGGAACATTTTCCACTCATGCTCCAGAATACCTAATCATTGTATTATTATTGCTTCCTTAGAGTAAAGTATGAGTAATGCTAGTAGCTACATTTGAATACTTCCATCCTATTATACGCTAATGTTAAATTCATCGATGAAACGATTAGAAAAGAAGTGGTGCCTTTGCCATAGTAGTGATGCTTTTATTGCTTCTTTGGCAGCTTCATTTTTGCTGGGATATAAAAAACTACCACAATTGTATTTTTCAGTATTCAGTTCAGTTCAGTTAATTTTTTTTTTAATATATATTTTTTGATTTTTTAGAAATTCTTGTTAAGTTTATTTTTGTTATTAGTTTGCAACTAAAAATCAAAGGATTTATTCACTTAAAATTTTTTTACAGTAACTGACTTTAGTTTATTTAGAAATAGTAGATTTAATTTTAAATGATTAAATAGGTTAAAATAACAGAAAATATAATTTTAAATAAATGATATTTTATTCAAGAACCGTCTACTTATTTCTCATTTAAATCAAATGATTTTGGTTATTTATAAAGGTTGTTTAAACAACTGTTAAATCAGTAAAATCAAATGATTATTCAGTTAAATTTATATGATTATATTTTACCTACCGATTTGTTAAAAATAAATGATTATTTGTAATTGTTTTGGCTTCTATGTATTGTATTGGTTTTTTTTTATTTTTACTTTGTAAAATGTATGCACACACATTGCAAACACATATTTTATGTGTTGATTTATATATGTGTGCCATGTTCATCAAGTTCTTGTAATTTAAATTGATAAATATTTTGTATATAAACAAATAATTAAAAAAAGAAAAAAAAGGAATGTTTTTAATATTTTTTATGGAAACGGCATACAAAAATTTAAGCAGTTTTCTTTTGTTTTTATCGAGATATTTTTCTTTGTTATATTTTCAATTTATAGCGAGATTTAAATTACAAACTATTTTAAGTTTTTTATCTCCAATGTATAAAAACACAATAACTGGAGTACCGTTGAATATAAACTTTAATAAGTATGATACAATTATACATTTTTTTGGAAATCGAAAAAATAATTGTTTTTTTTTATTAAAATACCGATAATATTAACCGTAAAAAATCGTTGTTATTACCAATTTTTGCCAAGTGTTTCAGAATTTTTGTGATCAAAAATTATCAGTTATTTCTACGGCATCGTTAGTTAATATTACTGCTTTTATTAGTTGTCTTCTAACAGTTAAAAAAGTCTTTTATACCAGTTATACCTTTGTTTTATCTGCTATTCCTAGTAGTTTCTACTGACAAACATTTTTGAGTGCACATTTCTATTACAAATATTTCAAACCCTTTGATGTCCTAAAACCGAATTTGAGTTTAGAAAAGTTTCTTCGAATTGCCGTTTCGAATTGTGAATATTTCCTTTTAACATTTAACTCAGGAAAAATAATTTTCAGGTCACTACAATGGATAACTACTTGCGTAAAAAGGTTTATTTATACGGCCGAACTCTATTTAGTGAACTTCTAATATACTCAAGCCCTCTGTATTATGCATTAATTTAAAAATACAGTTTTTTCGTTCCAACTTTATTGTGTTTTATTTCCTTATAATAAATTTCCATGCAATGAATTTTTCTTTGTTATGAAATAATTTTGCAGGTGTAAATTTGACTCACATACGTTTTCGTATCTATATAATTATTATAAAAAATTTTCTGTTACGTATACAAACAGCATTGTGTACCGAGAAGTAAGTCTAATTTTGGCAGCAGTTGCCCGTGATCCGGCAACGAAAATGGCGCAGCAAAATTTCTATATAATAAAGTGATTTTCCAGACCCCTGCAGATTCATTATAGGAAAGTTCGGTTATATAATCATTTGTGGCTTATATCTTCATATATAAATACATATATCACTATGCATTATCATATATAATTATATATATATTTTTTTAAAAATTAAATTACATTGTGCCATATATAATCACATCTTTTTACAGAATGATCAATATAGAATTAGATATACTTTATATGTTAAGACATGATAAATATGACATCATATACAATTATATATAATATATATATATAAAAACCATAGTTATCTATATATTCTATCATGTGAGATATAAAAATATATGGTGTGTTATCAAAACTATTTTTAAATATGATATGAAATATATTGTTCCAGATCAGAAATATTTTTGATATGGGGAAAGATATATTTATAAATGATTCAATATATTTACTTAACTATATCAAAAACATGTTTTATATTATATAAGATGTATGATATTTGATACATATATTATATATGATATATTATATATAATTATAGATGGTATAATATTTTTAAAAATTACGGAGTTCTGACAATGGATTCTGGTAGAAGCAAAATATATACAAAAATTTTAAAAACTTTATTTTAGGGGGGATTTAAAGTTTACCCCTTTGGCCTGTTTGTGCAGCATATCGGTATATAAAACTATATGTTCTTGGTATCTGAGGTGTAGGGTATGTTAAGCAGCTTTGTATAAAATATTGACGCAAATATTTTTGTGAAACATAAAGGGTGGTCCAATCATAATGCACGATGTTAAGTGTAAATAAAACAAATAGTTTTCAGGAAACTATCTTAATATTTATGTGTATGACAATTATGTGTAAAACAAAATATCGGTGAAATGCTCGCCATGGCTTCGGTGGCATACCTCTATCGGATGGTCCATATTTTCAATGACATTGTTGTGGTTTAATGTCGTTAAAGTGCCGAATAATCTCATCTTTAGCTCTTGAATTATTCTTGGCTTATTGACGTACACTTTTACTTTTAAATATCTCCAAAGAAAGAAATCCAACGGTGTCAAATCACATGATCGTGGCGGCCAATTAATATCGCCACGGACATTGAATTTTTCACGCAAAAGAGCCACCCAGCAGGAAAGGACCTATCCCAGGACAAGTCACATGACCGGTTCATTGTGATAGGGGCCGGTCACGGGACTGATCACTTTAACATGGGCTTGTCCTAGGAGGGGGTCAATTGTCCTCTGTGACATGTCACAGAACTGGTATAAAAGGACAAGTCGTGACTTTTATGCCGGTCACGTGATATGTTTTTTCGGAACTGGTTTAGTTTTCACCTATCCCGGGACAGGTCCCAATTCCCAACTGATCCCTTTTTTCCCGCAGGGCATTGTTTCGTTGGCTGTGTGGCAAGTGCCACCATCCTGTTTGGCCACAAGAAGTTCGTTATCATCTCGCGATATCGAACACCGACGACGAGACGAGGTTGGCGGCTCTTCTGCCACACTATCGCCAACAACAGCAATGCTTTCCGCAAAACAAACTGCGCGAGCATGCATAGGTGTTTCCACATTTCCTGCAGACCCGGTTTGCTGAAATTTGCAAACTCACGAAGTGCACGAAATGCATTTTGATTTGAACGCCCATTTTTGTAAAAACACTGAAACAAAGAAATGTCAAATTAAGTTGGGCAAAAAACTTGACGTTAAGGTGTGACTCACAATTAACATCATGTACTATGGTTAGACCCCACCCCCCCTTTATTAACCCTTTAACTCCCCCAAGTAACTGTAATTTTTGGCTCTATTCTAATAAATTGTTAAAAACAGCGGGGAGGGCGGGAATGAAATATTTTACAAAAATGTTGGTCATAAAACTTACTGCATATGTCAGAAAGACCAATGACCAAAACTAAAACAAAACACGAAAAACTATTCGAATTCCATATTGCTTATCAGGTTTCTAGACAAAGTTTGGGACTAACTAGAACATAAGTTGGTTAAATTTTCATAAAATTAGAAATATGTAATTTTAAATCACTTGGTATGTTTTGCGTTAAAACTTAATGTTAATTTTTTGCTGTGTACATCACGTTGTAGGTACAAACATAAAAAGTTTTAACAATTAAATTTAAATTTATACAGATGCTATGACACCTCATTGGCTTTAAAAGTTAATTTAAATATTCACAAGTACAAGTAAATAACATATATTTAATTTTTAAACAGGTGACATGAAATAAATACTGCATTGTATTTAATTATAGTTTAAATAATTATTTATTAAATAGGTACTAAAGTACTATTATACATCATTATTAGATACAAAGCGTTCAAGTTCGCAGCAATAACAACAATAATTAACCTGAACTTGACCGTTTTTTTTTAATAAAATCTTGACAATGCATGAAAGCGTGAATTTTGTACCGGTGTATAATTTTTTAATTTAAATAATTTACGGTTAAAATTAAAACAGTTTTAAATGATAAATTAACTGTGCATGCATTGTTTTTAAGTTTTTTTTTGTTACTTTTTGGTTTCACAAAATTTATTATACAAAAGTATATTGGAATTAATGTGAATTTAACTAGCTGGCCAAAAGAAATAAAGACAAAAAATTTAAATAATAATAATTATTTATAAAAAAAATATATTTTACAAATTTCGAGTTCAAGGTAGTTCCGGTGTTGTATTATGTAGCGTGTGAATTTATTATATACATAAACTACAACTACAATTGAAAAGTTTAAAGTGAAAACAAAAAAACTTGTTATAGTGCATCTTCATCAGACTCATCATGGTTTTCAGCAATAATAGCGTATGTCATAAAATAAAAAAAAAAAAATGTTTTATTTGAAATTACGGGATCGTTATACATTTTATTAAAGTTTTTGCTGTAAGACTCATGAAAAAAAGTTTCATCATACTTTTTTATAAATCATTTGTTATCAATTCTTTATTATATATATGCAGATTTAATAAAAATATTAAAAAAAAAAATTTATAAAAAAACTTTTACAAATTATTTATTTCGGTTGCACTATACTACTGTGTGTAATTCTCATTAAGTTTACATTTTATATTTACTTAAATCATTGAAAAAAAAACAAATTAAATACACTTCATCATATTAAAAAGGCCTGTCTTATGAGAAATGATACTGAAAAAGGAGATCTGTTTGTTAAACACTTAAGAAATGTATTCACGCTAAATGATTCAAGTATAATAGTTGAGTTGCCACCAAGTTTACCCCAGCGCAGAGCAGTTTCCGGTCGGTTTGAGATGCGAGAGGTCGAAAAGGCAATTTTTGATTTAAACCCCAAAAAAGCATCTGTCATTGATAATATAAGAAATAAAATGCTCTTGGAGTTACCCCGGATAGCTGTAAAAATGATTTTGTTTATTTTTAATGCCTTGAATATTATAATACCCAAGCCAGGTAAAGATCACACGAAAGTTGAATCGTATAGGCCTATCAGTCTGTTATCAAATCTATCCAAACTTTTCGAAAAGCTCCTAGTGAATCGATTAAATGTAGCTGTTGCTGAAAACAATTTAATACCCACACACCAGTAAGGTTTCAGAAAGAAACATGGCACAATTGAGCAAGTTCACAGACTGGTAAATGAAATTAGAGAGGCTTATGAAGATAAGGAATACTGTTCTGCACTTTTCATTGATGTCTCACAAGCTTATGATAAAGGTTGGTATGAAGGACTACTCTTTAAAATCAAGAATATATTGCCATCTAATACACAGAATTTACTCGAAAGCTATATAACAAATAGAAAATTTATAGTTAAGGAAAGCTATTTTATAAGCACTCCACAAAGTATACATGCCAGTGTTCCACAAGGTAGTATATTGGGACGACTTTTGTATATCCTATATACCTCTAACATGCCAACAAATAGTGACACACATACTTCCACTTTTACCGATGATACAGCGATCCTAAGTAGCCACAGTAACCCACTCGAGGCTTCTCGAATTTTACAGAATCACGTTTGTCAATTTGAAGTGTCGTTAAATCAGAAGAAACCAGGCCGTGAAATCTACCCCAAGCTATTTAGGTCAACTGGAGACTCATTCAAATAAACTAGGGAGTAATCTACTTGGAAATCGCGGCCACCAGCGTCTAAGAAGGAGGGCCACAGCCGACTTGGCATACTAGTACAAAGGACCTATGCTTTGGGAAAAAATTGAGATAATACATGGATAAATGATATTTCGTCTGGCACTGGCTGGACTAAGTAACTTAGTTTCTACCTTTCAAGATTTGTAATACTTATTGTTAGTTCACTATTTTTAAGTGAAGATTCAATAAATAAATGAATTCGAAAAAAAATATTGCTGCAATTTCTTTACAAACATTATGCAAATTTTTTAAAAATATTCATGAAGATTCTTTATAAGTATTGATGAAACTTCTTAGAAAATATAAAGGAACCTCATAATTCTTGCTTAATATTTTTTTTTTAATTTTTCATTATATTTATTTAAAAGTTTTCATAGATATAAAGAAACATGTCATCTTTTTAAATTTTGATGAAATAGATTTATCGTATTTATAAAAATATTTACAAAAATCTAAAAAGCCTTTGTTCATATTTTTAAAGATATTCATAAATATTATGAACCTCGCAGCAAAAACATATTAATGAAACGTCATTACTGTGTGTATTACTAGTAATGATAGGTCATTTCCTTTTGAATTACTTCAAAATACAAAATAATGATCTACTGATAATAAGTGGTATTAGTTTCTATATGAACATGCAATAAAATGATTGAAAAAAGTACTGAAATCGTATTTTTTTTTTAACATTTATTGAATAATTTGTTTTGAACTACTATACAACAAAATAAAAAATTGTCTGGAGTAAAAAGTGATTTTGCAAAAATTTTAGGATTTTAAAGGGTTTCTATATGGTGAAGATATATATCAGCTTGTCATTCCATTTGTAACATGTCGAAATATGGGCCTAAGACCCCGTTAAGTGTATATATTCGTGATCCTTAAGAAATTTGGAGCGATTAAGCGATGTCCGTCTGTCTGTTGAAATGGCGATCACGGCGCGAAGACGCACTCGGTGGTCTTCATTTTTCCCTTGATTGTTGCACATCTTTCCGAGCAGTTGGGTATTGAAAATTAGTAAAATCGGTCTAGAGGTTAAAAAGTTATGGGTGAACATGTTAAGGTACTTATAAATTTTTCATAAAAATTGGTTTATTTTAGAACGATTTCATAGTAGCGACCGGCAATAAAATATTTTGTCTTGTTTTTTCAATAGTCGCTCAGAATTGAAAAATATTTTATATTCACCTCAAATATTTTTCACCTCAAAAAATTATTTTCACCACTAAAATTTTTTTTCACCACAAAAAATTTTTTCACCTCAAAAATTTTTATCACCCCAAATTTTTTTTCACCTCCATAATTTTACTTTTTTGATTTTTTTTTATCAAAAACAGTAGATTTGTTTTGGATATTGCTGGATAATATTCAAAGATCCGGTTCAGCCGAATTTAAGCCTATTTTAATTTTTTTTTGTTATAAATTCAAATGCAAATTATTCTTATCGATTACTTTAAGTAAGAAAATTTTACTTGAGTAATGGTCCACTGTTATTTTACTAAGAGTAACTACTTACTTTACTGTTATAAGTAACTACTTATATCTTCACTTTGAGTAACCAGGCTACCAGCCTGGTTACTCAGTATTCTTACTTTTTTTGTAAGGGTAATACCCATCAATTTTGGGACATCGCGAAAAACCTTATAAAGCGAGTAACTGGTAACTAGTGAAACCCTTTGTGTGCTACTTCCTTAATAATTTGGTAATATCTGTTTTTGCTGGGCTTTTTCTTCGGAGTGTAGTTACGTTACTTTGTGTTAAAAAGAAAACCTGAAATGTTTCAAATTCTGCAAAAAATATTCGAACCAATATAAATAGCGCTTAAAATTAAGTAATTTGTTATCAATTACTCAATATCGATAAAAAGAGACTTACGCGGTTATTGTTGTAAACCGCAAAATTATGTTCATTTTATGTACTCCCAGTTTGGAGAGGTAGGGAAAAGTTTTTTTTTTTTTTTTGTTAACAACTATACATGATTTTTTTAACAATTCAACAGCTCAGCTTCAACGTAAATGTGCAATTAAATACAAAGTAAAAATCTCTACAGTGAAAAAAACAAAACGCGGTCAAGTGAGAATATAAACTATGGCGTTTTTTTATATTTGTTTTGAAGATATTTTCTTTATCTATTTACCTACGGAAAAAAGGTATTTTTTAAGTCTCTCAAGTGTTTTTAACACAATTTTTTTTTTAATTTGCGATTAAGTTCACTGAACTTTAGTTTTACAAAACAATAATGCGTTGTTTATACCCTACACTCGCTTTCAAACATTTTAATATTAGATCAAAATGGGCAATGGATTAAACCCAAGTTCAACTCTTGGATTTTATTGATATTTAGAAAGAAATATTTCTAAGATTCAAATAAGATTTGGGATGAGAATTAGATGAATGGAAATCGGCAATTTCTTTTATATGTATAACAAAACTGTAATGGTAAAAACTATAAGTTTGATATTAACATTTAAGTTTTTACAATAACTTTAAAAAATTTTTGGAAAATAATAAATATCACGTAGGAAAATTTTAAATATCACGTAGGCACCTTGAAAATAAAGAATTGTAAATGTAATAAATAAATGTTTTCCTAAACACCTAAATTTGCTCACATCTTTTTATTAATATATATCATATCTAGAGCTTTCTTTTGTATGGTGACTTATATTGAATTTTTACGTTATACGCTTTTTTTCATATAAACTACAATAAAAAAAATTACGGATTTGTGGGTCATATTAGCGCCAACTCTGAATATGTACGAAAATAATCCTTAAACACCTCTGCGGGAAAAAAGGCGTCAGTTCGGAATTGGGACCTGTCCTGGGATAGGTGAAAACTGAATCAGTTCCGAAAAAAACCGGTTCCGGTATAAAGAGCACCGGTTCCTAAAGTATCTATCACTTGACCGGTTTAAAAGTCACGACTTGTCTCTTGAGTCCTGTGACATGTCACAGAGGGCAATTGACCCTCTCCTAGGACAAGCCCATGTTTAAGTGATCGGTCCCGTGACCGGTCCCTATTACAATGAACCGGTCATGTGACGTGTCCTGGAATAGGTCCTTTTCCCGCAGGGACATTTCAGTTTTTACTTATTTCTCGGCTTTTAGTGGATTTTTTACCTTTGGTGTATTCAGAGACTTATAGTAGAATTTTATGACGAATATTTTTATAGAACTTTTAAGTCCGTTATATCCCGGTTCAAAAGGCATTTTTCACCTTTTTTCAGGAAAGGAACAGAAAAGACTTATAAATTGAGAAGTTTGAGGGATAGAATGTTCCACAAAAATGTTTGTCGTAATTTTTTACATAAATATCCCAGCAAAAAAAATGGTAGTCATTCTGTGATAATAACTTCTTTCATTGCTTCCTAAACTTCAGTTGACATTCTTTAATTGATATTTTGGTGTTATTCTAAGGCACTTCCAAAAAAATTCATGTGTTCATATTTCAAATGCAGTGATCTGGATATAAACCCGATGCATATCTTAAAATATCAATCTTCATTACTTATAAAGCATAAGTTATAGTATATCGTATATTTTTTGGAATCTAAAGCATTAATTCAAATTGAGAAAATAGTTCTGATGAACTTTTTTAATTTTTTTATTAAATCATTTTTTATATTTTAGTTTAAAATTTCATGAGGGTTAGAATTTATGCAGTTTTGAAATTTTTATAAAAGTTTTGAAATATGAAGAAAAACTGATTGTCTTAAACATTAATTGAAACTAGCTGGCCTGTCATTTGCATTTTTTCAGCCTTAAATATTTATGACGACGCAAACTGTGCATTTTTGCATTACGTTTATTATTTAGCACTACACCATTTCCAGTTTTAATACAGAATTTATCAAAATAATTTTAAAATTGTGTAAAAATTATTTAAAATTGTTCAAAAATATTTTGAAATTGTCTAAAAATGTTTCCAAATTGTACAACCAGTTTTAAAATTATCCACTCATGCATCAGAATATCTAATCATTGTATTATCATTGCTTCCTTAGAGTAAAGTATGAGTAATGCTAGTAGCTACATTTGAATATTTCCATCCTACGACACGCTAATGTTAAATTCATCGATGAAACCATCAGAAAAGAAGTGATGCCTTTGCCATAGTAGTGATGCTTTTATTGCTTCTTTGGCAGCTTCATTTTTGCTGGGACCCTTGTAATTTTTAGAAGTATAGCTCTGATACGTACATTTTTTCATATTTTTCGTGTAAAAAAATTATCTGCCTAAATATATTATCATATCCAATTTGACATTCCTTAATATCTGCTGTAATATCTTGCTGGAAGATCAAATTATAGGAGGTTAGAAATAGCAATATTTTGTGTGGAATATAGTTTATAAAAATATACAATATAATATTTTTTTGTAAAAAAAAAAAATAATAAAAAATCATGGATGGTAAGGGTAACGCATTTTTATACTATTTCGGTAACGTAATTTTAAGGATAACGATTTTTCAGTTATTTCGGCAACGGTATTTTAGGGATAACAATTTTTTTTTAGTTATTTCGGTATCGGTATTTTAGCGATAACGGTATTTTCTATTTTTTCGGTAACGGCATTTTGGGGATAATGATTTTTTCAGTTATTTCGGTAACGGTATTTTAGGGGCAACGATAGTGAGTTGAAAGGGTATTGAATCGATAACGGTATTTTAGCGGTATAGCCTGCCAACCCTGGAAAAAATCATTTGGTCTGATTATATATAATATCATATGTAATTCTATTTAAGTATATATAATTATTTATAATCATATAATTCAGTCGTAAAAAATGTGCAGAAAACTGATAATATGTTTATTTGGTACCCAGCAAAAATGAAGCTGCCAAAGAAGCAATAAAAGCATCACTTCTATGGCAAAGGCATCACTTCTTTTCTAATGGTTTCATCGATGAATTTAACATTAGCGTGTCGTAGGATGGAAGTATTCAAATGTAGCTACTAGCATTACTCCTACTTTACTCTAAGGACGCAATGATAATAAAATTATTAGGTTTTCTGATGCATGAGTGGAAAAAGTTCATATACTTTGTAGTATTTAAGCTTTGATGAAAATTTAATTCATAAGAATGCAGAAAAATAAGTTTAAAGAAGCAAAATGTATGCTTTGATATACAAATAATCTTTATTAAAGCAAATAAATAATTATGCATTAGTGAAAAAGCATTTTTGAAACATTTTTCAAAAATTTTAATAAATTTCTAGACAAATTTTAAAATATTTTTGTATAATTGAAAAACTGGTTCTACAATTTGGAAATATTTTTAGACAATTTTAAAATATTTTTGAACAATTTTAAAACCTTTTTGGGCAATTTGAAATAATTTTTACACAATTTTAAAATTATTTTGATAAATTCTGAATTAAAACTAGAAATGGTGTAGTATTAAATAATAAACATAATGCAAAAATGCACAGATTGCCTCGTCATAAATATTTAAGGCTGAAAAAAATGCAAATGGCAGTCCAGCTAGTTTCAATAAAAGTTAAAAAAAAATCAGTTTTTCTTGATATTTCAAAACTTTTTTAAAATTTGCAAAACTGCATAAATTCTAACCTTCATGAAATTTTAAACTAAAATATAAAAAATGATTTAATAAAAGAATTAAAAAATTTCATCAGAACTATTTTTTCAATTTGAATAAATGATTGAGATTCAAAAAATATACGATATACTTATAACTTATGCTTTAGAAGTAATGAAGGGTGATATTTTAAGATATGCATCGGATTTATATCCAGATCACTGCATTTGAAATATGAACACATGAATTCTTTTGGAAGTGCCTTAGAATAACACCAAAAAATCATAAAAGAATTTCAACTGAAGTTTAAGAAGCAATGAAAGAAGTTATAGTTACAGAATGACTACCATTTTGTTTTTGCTGAGTCGGTAATAAAATATCTGACATGTAGGTGATGTGTTAGTCGTTGTATAATACTGATTTGCGCACTATACATTGTATATTTTTGTTGTTATTATTATTATCTATTGTAACAGCATCATGTAGTTGTAAAAAAAATTGGTTTAATTTAAGTATTTTTCCATCGTTGTGATGCAAAAAAAAAAATATATATTAAAGTAGGTCAACCATTTCAGTTCTCAGAGTTTCCATATTTTAAAAAAAATCTACCATTAAACTATAATTTTATTGTTTTTATCGAAGTTTTTTCCATGGAACAATGTAAAATAGTTTTAAAAATAAAAGCCTGAATAAACTGAATACATGTATGATTTTATAAAAAAAAAATTCTACTAATTGGTCTAGATATTTAAAAGGTTGTATTAAATTCCATTTTAAGAGATTTAATATTAAATGTAAATTGATAACATGACCTAAATTCACCACATAAACTCTCTAACGACAACTGAAACTTTTGCTGATATTACAGGAAAATTGGCTACGGAGAGAACCCGTGTCTTTAGTTTATATGTAAATGCCTACATATTTCGTATACTACACATTTAGGTATTCTATTTATATGAAAGAGCAATGTTTTTTTTTGGTCTCATATACGAGCTTTTTATATCGTTGCTCACAATGGGTTATCATTTTGTAGAAACAGCATAGACATAATTTAGACCTAAGATGGAAAAATTTATTTAAATTGTGGAGCAAAAATGTTCCGAAACTGGCTGTTAAATTTCGGTCTTTTTCGATCCGATGTAAGTCGTTTTTATGCCGTATATTAAAATGGACTTAAATTTTACAGAAATATTCTAGCGTACTTCTGATTTCAAACTGTAAACTTTTTCTTTTAAATGTGCAACAAAAATATTTCGATACTGGCTCTTGAATTTAGAAAGTCCTTCACTTTACGTACATTTATATGGTAATAACACGGTATTTTTCGGTTCCATATCCACTGTTTTTAAGACTTAGTTCACAGTGGAATAAAACTTTGCAAAAATTATCTAGACGTAGTTCTAACTTGGAAATACAAACTTTTATTTAAGTTATGGAATAAAAATATTTTGTTACTGGCTCTTGAATAACTTCAACCCGGTTAGCCGATGGACTGGCTTTAAAATCGTTCCAACCGGGTGGACCGTAAAACCGGGTAATTGGAGGCTCTAGTAACCACTTCTTAATTCTGTAAAAGGTTTATTAACCCTTTGCTGTTCCCAAACAAAAATTTTTTTTAAACCGTACGTCCACGTATATAATCTAGTAAAAATTTATTATTGAAGCGGTACATGCATCGCATACGATTCATGCTATTTTTATTCTTAAATATTTATCTATTTGATTTTCGGTATTTTTTAACTATATTACATAAGGTATAAAGGTATAAGGTATAAATTATTTTAAGTTTTATTTTAAACAAATTGTGTATCACATATGATGCGCAAGCGTATCAATCATGACGCCTGTGCATCATATGTGTTACATTGTACAGTCAAAGGGTTAACAGAAGTTAGCTCAAATCAACAAATATTTTTGATTGATATTAGTGAACTAAACTCACCCAGCAAAACCACACATTACCAAATAATGAGTTTAGTAATGTATAGCCACAGAAACAGACGATGAGCCTCAAGGATGTATCCACGCTTACCAAAGTAATGTATCCAAAAAAGATTACTTTCCCAGCAAAAAAAAAAAAAAATGGTAGTCATTCTGTGACTATAACTTCTTTCATTGCTTCCTAAACTTCAGTTGACATTCTTTTATGATTTTTTGGTGTTATTCTAAGGCACTTCCAAAAGCATTCATGTGTTCATATTTCAAATGCAGTGATCTGGATATAAACCCGATACATATCTTAAAATATCACTCTTCATTATTTCTAAAGCATAAGTTATAAGTATATCGTATATTTTTTTTTGAATCTTATTTAAATTGAGAAAATAGTTCTGATGAACTTTTTTAATTTTTTTTATTAAATCATTTTTTTATATTTTAGTTTAAAATTTCATGGGGGTTAGAATCTTTGCAAATTTTTATAGAAGTTTTGAAAAATCAAGAAAAACTGTTTTTTTTTTGACATTTATTGAAACTAGCTGGCCTGTCCTTTGCATTTTTCAGCCTCAAATATTTATGACAACTCAATCTGTGCATTTTTGCATTATGTATTTTATTTAACTAATACTAACTACACCATTCCCAGTTTTAATTCAGAATTTACCAAAATAATTTTAAAATTGTGTAAAAATTATTTCAAAAAATTGTTCAAAAATATTTTAAAATTGTCTAAAAATGTTTCAAAATTGTACAACCAGGTTTACATTATCCAAAAGTATTTTAAAATTTGTCTAAAAATTCATTAAAATTTTTGAAAAATGTTTTAAAAAATGCTTTTTCACTAATGCAGAATTTTTTATTTGTTTTAATAAAGAGTATTTGTATATCAATGCATAAATGTCGCTTCTTTAAACTTATTTTTCTGCATTCTTATGAATTAAATTTTCATCAAAGCTTAAATACTACAAAGTATAGGAACATTTTCCACTCATGCTCCAGAATACCTAATCATTGTATTATTATTGCTTCCTTAGAGTAAAGTATGAGTAATGCTAGTAGCTACATTTGAATACTTCCATCCTATTATACGCTAATGTTAAATTCATCGATGAAACCATCAGAAAAGAAGTGATGCCTTTGCCATAGTAGTGATGCTTTTATTGCTTCTTTGGCAGCTTCATTTTTGCTGGGTTTAAATATATTCTAGAGCAGGTTCTTTTACCAGCCGTTCCATGCAACAGCGTGTAAAACTGATTCCCGAGAGACAAAATGTGAGGTTTCACTATCCCAAAAGCAAACGGTTCTAAAGTTTTAATTTCAATGAAATAAACCTGTCGTTAATGAGTCAAACTCCATACAAAAATTACCAGCTGTATAACGTAAATTATCACATATGCTAATGTAGTATAATTTGCTTAGCAAACTGTTTTTCGGATTCCACCATGTTACTGGGTACATTTGCTAATAATTTTTAACTTAAACTTTCCATCTAAAACCTTTAATTTTTTCCCGTAATTTTAGGTTTTTCTACAGAAATACAAACTTAGAAAATCATGTATGCTGGATGGAGTTGCGTCTATCTAAAATGGTTGTCTGAACCCAATAAATGGTAGTATTTCTTTGATATACCAGTAGTGTGAAATATAAATATACACATATAAATTATTTTTATGTATGTATATTACCTTATATGCTACGTATGATTTTAATTTTTGTTTCCATTTTGAGTCATTATTTTTTTTTAATTTGTAATTCATTATGAAACTAAGTATTGATAACTCATCACTTTATGCTGCAAAATAAAGCGGAATTTAAAGAGTATGCTTTACTAAGTAATGCAGTATTTAACTAGCTATCGGCAACTTATTACTTTAAGTTTCTATATAATGCCAAAAGTAATGAATATGTAATACTAAGTAAAGCCTTATGTAAATAATTTTCAAAATAATGCGGAAGTTAAAGGGTATACATTACAAAGTAATGCATTAGTTAACCAACTATCGGTAACTCATTACCTTATGTTTTTAAATAATGCTAAAAGTAATGAACATATTTTTCCATTTTTAGTCATTATTTTCTGTTAATTTCTAACGAATTATGTAACGAACTATTGGTAACTCATCACTGTATGATGCAAAATAATGCGGAAGGTAAAGAGTATAGCACTGTCATGTTTTTTTTTACCGTAAAATTATTTATGCTTCCTACTAAATTCTACTAAGAAACCATTTTAATATTTCACTTTAGCTTTTATTTCCATGTCAATATATTTAAGTTGTATATTGAGTTTTAATTAATAGAAATAACATTTAATCACAAATAATTTGTTTTTTTTTTATACTAAAAATCAGTACAAAAATAGTAAAGAGGAATTGAAAACCGTTTATAAATTTTTTTACTAACTTTATTTTTTTTTTGAGTGTACTGGCTACTTAATTATTTTTTAATATATATAAAACTTTGTTTCAAAGTATTTGCTTAAAAAGTTATTGACCCCTAAAATATATTTTTACATATTTTTTAAACTAGATGCTGATTAACCCTCTAATGCCGAAGGACGCTAAAAAAGCGTTCTTCAGATCTAACGTAGTATTTTTATTAATTTTTTTTTTACTTTCGCTAAATAAGAATTTATTTTTTAAAGCAATACAATTGCAATCAAAATTTCTTCAGCGAGAAGGATGTAAAGTCAAAGTTTCGTAAATTTGGAAAAATTTAACATTTAAAAAATCATCAAAAATAAATTTATGTTCTGGCATAAATTTTTCATAATAACAAAGTTAGTTTATAGTCTTGGCTGTTAAAAAAAATTATTATTATTTTTAACTTTTACTTAACCTTTTTTTATTTTTAAATTTTTACATTTGTTTTGCGCACAAGGTTGGTTTTTTTTTATAAATAAAAATATTATTAATTATTTTTTAATATTTCGCTACTCCATTGTGTAGGAAATAAATAATAATATTTTTATTTAAAAAAAAAATTAAAAGTTAACAAAAAGAATTATTATTTTTATTCCGGGACTTATAGGATACCATTGGGATACATTTTAGAAATATCGTTCTAACTAAAAAACTAGCTAACAGATTTTTTGACCCACTCAGAGTTAGCAGTAAGAAAATCTATTAATGTCAAAATGTATTAATGTTTAGTTTTAATTTTGCTAAGTTTTGCAATTTTCAAATGACAATTTTCTAAAACTATTGTTTATAGAAATAATATAAATTATTAAGTTATTGAATTTCTTGATTCGTTTTTAATCTTTTTTGTGCTTTATCAGTTAAATAAAGCGATAAATCAAAATTTTAATTTTTTTTTTGCCATAGTAGCTTTTCAATGCCAAATATACGGGCAAAACTATTATTACTGTCAAAGAAGCAGCATTAAAGGGTTAAGGTTAAAAGAAGTAGGTACAACAAAGTTAAACAAAATGTTAAACAAAATGATTTAAATTGTAATTTTAACCTTGGCATTGGTAAAGGTGAAATGGGTTTATTTAATTTTACATCGAATATCAATAAGCTTAAGAGATAGAAACTTATTGTACATAAATTTAATTTATGAGAAGTTGGTGTAAAAGCAGTTAGACGCCATGAATTTAATAATATGTATGGCAATAAGTAATAACAGCTTATGACGATATAAGCAATCATAAAATTTGTTGATTATAACGCAAAAATCAATGTTGAAGGTAAACTTAGGAAAAAGGTTTAATCATACCGATTAAACTGTTTCATTAATCGTGTGCTATCAATTTTTTATTATATTTTTATTGTTTTCATAAACAGTATGAAGTTTCTGATAAAACTTTATGTAAAATCTGTTATAAAGCTCCATTATGTCATAAAAAATTGCATAAGAAAAAAAACTTATTGTCATAAAAAAACTATTACAACTCAGCAAAACCACACATTACCAAATAATGGGTAAAGTAATGTATAGCCATAGGGGCCGATTGATTACTTTACACCTTACTTCATTGATGAAATTCACGGCGATGAGCCTCAAAGTAATGTATATACCCATTACTTTAGAGGTGATAATGTAAGGGGTTACTTATATGCTTACGAGAATGGAAAAAGTAATGTGTCTAAAAATAGATTTTAAAATAAGACGAATTTTTATTAAAAAAAATTATTACAAATATTTTACTGAAAATATTTTTTTTTTTTTTTAAATTTTTACAAAAATGTCTGACAAACAAATAAAAAAAGAAAACAAAAAAATTAATATATGTATATATTTTTTACAAAATAAGGTCAATGGATCGTTACAATAGCACTTATAGGGTTTTTAAGTTTCGAACTACACTCAGAATATTATGTAGTTAACTGTTTGTAGTTTAATAAAAAAGTTTTCCGCTCCATTTAAAACTAAAGGAACATACATTTATTTTTCAAAGAAATATCTATATTAACTTTTTTATATATTTATTCGAAATAATTTACTATCATTTACCATTTTTTCCAATTTCATTTATTTTTTTCATTTATTTGAAATTTAATAAAAATTTACTCATAAAACGGAAACTTGTAGTTTATTTGTGTCCGTAACAGTTATTACAAACTTAAATTTTGTTTGCTTTCAGTTTCAAAAAAAAAAAAAATATTCAAAAAATTTCAATTTGTTTTTTTATTTAAATTGGTTGTATATATACAAAATTTGTCAATACAATTAACAAGAACTTTATAAACACACATACATACACAAATACATTCACACAAAAAGTGTTTATAGCTTCATATGCATACATACATTTTGTATTGTACTAGTATATTAAAAAAACAAAAAATACAAAAACGGAAATAATTTCAAATAAATGAAAAAAAAAAACATTTATTTTTTAAGGATTGGTAGGTAAAATTTTGACATTTATTTTAACTGATTATATCATTTGTTTCTTACGGATGTGTCAGTTGATTAATCAACATTTAAAAATAAATAACAAATGGCATTTAATTAAATTGAAAATTAAGTAGACCGGGTTTTAAATGAAATATCATTTCTTTTAAATGAGACTTTCAGTTATTTTAACTTACAAACTTTTTTAGGTGTATTTATAAATGGTAGTACTTTAATTTATCGAAAAGCACTTAAATAACTGCCAAAATCTTTTAGATTATTTCACTAATCAAATGCACTTAAATAACTATCGAAGTCTTTAAGTGTGTATCACTAATCAGCGATTGAAATAACACTTTTCCAAACGCTAACTTGTTAATGACGTCAAATGAGTCATTTTCGTTTAATTTTCAAATTTTGTTGAAAATTTAGAAAAAAAGCTACAGTTTTTTTTTTAATTTTGCGAAAAAGTTTTTTTTTACAAATATTAATAATTCAACTGTATTGATAAAAATAAATAAATAAACTGTTACGAAAATTCGATTCATCAATTTCCATATACTCGTAGAAACATAAATCCCCATATGTAAATCAGTTGTCATCAATGGCAACTCTTCACCTTAATTGCATTAATGTTTCTCTCAGCTTCAGCAGTAGTAAAACCTAGAATGTACTCGGCATATAGTATTGCCATCTGGCGACAAATATTTATATTGTAACTAATATTTATTTATTTATTTATTAAACATATAATTACAAATCGTATCTTAATTCCCTAACCGAGCACCAGCAACGAAGGCCTTCGGCTAGTTGTAGTGAAAACAGACCAGAGTCTCTGGTGGAAATCGAACTCACGACCCCCGCACTGATAAGCTAGCACGCTACCAACTAGCCTACCGGGGCGCTCTATTGTAACTAATAATAATTCTAGCAAACACTAGAATCTAGAAAGCACTCGCATAATCTAGTGAATCTCACCAACCATATAAATACGAGCATACCTTAGGGATCAGGCATCACCGCGGCAACGGCATTTTGTGTAACAAAAGCATTCTATTAAATCATTCTATTAATGTGTAATTTTAAAGAGTTTCATTAAAGTCTATTGTGTACTTGCTTTAAAAGTTTGTGTAAATAAAGAGTAGCTATAGAAAATTTTAACAGTGTTTATCATTTGTCATAAGAAAACACCTCGATTTATTTAAAGAAAATATATCAACGATTTTTAACGGTATTTAAAACGCTTAATAGATTTTTATTTAGTACCCATCAAATTATTATCTTTCAAAAAACGGGCTTAGAAAAGTATCTTTCCCTACATAGCACGTCCTACTGTAGGTTTCAATATCATTTTGTGTGAAGTTGTCTGCCAGATATTACACATTTAGACAAATATTGTAGAATCGGTTTGGAAATAGGCGAGTTTGGGAAACGATAGTAAACAATGCTTCCAAAAAATTTTAAAAACTGGTTAATTAAATTTGTTGTTTCTTCGATACCATTAAATGTATCCTTCCCCAACAAAAATGAAGCTGCCAAAGAAGCAATAAAAGCATCACTACTATGGCAAGGCATCACAGAAAAAAGTATCACAAAATTTTAAGTAATAAAAATGTTTGTTAAAATTCACATTCGATTTCTAACAGTTTTTTGTTTGAATTGCTTGTAAATTGTAATTTTTCATATAAAAATTATTTTAAAATAAAAATTGGAGTTACAAAAAAAAAAAAAATAACAAAATATTTTTTGTATTTACACATTCCATTGTTGTTGCCTTTTTAAAAAATATTTTTTTTTTGTATTTACAAAAATTTTCTATGGAAGACGTTTAATATTACAAACAGAATTTTTTATTAATTCTGTGATCACTTATTTTTTTAATGATTTCATTGATGAATGTTAAACATTGGCGTGTCATAGGCTGGAAGTATTCAAATACCATTACAACTACCATTACTCATACTTTACTCTAAGGAAGCAATGAAAATGCAATTATTAGATATTCAGATGCATTAGTGGAAAATCTTAATATATTTTGTAGTATTTAAGCTTTGATGAAAATTTAATTCATAAGAATGCAGAAAAATATGTTTAAAGAAGCGAACTTTTCCATTAATATTGAAATACTCTTTATAAGAAAAAGCTTTTTTGGCCAACTTTGAAATATTTTTCAAAAACTTTAATGAATTTTCGGACAAATTTAAAATATTTTTGGACAATTTAATAACTGGATGGATAATTTTGAAATATTTGTAGACAATTTTAAAATTATTTTGAACAATTTTAAATAATTCTTGGACAATTTTAAAATCTCTTTGGACAAATTTTACACAATTTTAAAATTTTATAATTATTTTGGAAAATTCTGAATTAAAGTTGGAAATGGTGTAGTGTTAAATAAAATTCACAGTGCAAGAATTCACAGATTGTGTCGCCATAACTACTTAAAGCTTAAAAAATGCATTAAACAGCAATATAAAAATGATTTAATAAAAAAATTATAAAATGTCTTCAGAACTATGTTTACATTGAAAATTTTGACTTGAATAGTCAGAAAAAAATATTTGAATAAATGCTTAAGATTCAAAAAATATGCGATATAGTTATCACTTATGCTTTAGAAGCAATGAAGAGAGATTTTTTTTTGATATGCATCCGCTTTATATCCAAATCACTACATTAGAAATATGAACATACAATAAATTCTTTTGAGAGTTCCCTAGAATATCACCAACAATTCATTAAAGAATGTTAACTGAAGTTTCGGAAGCAATGAAAGAAGTTATAGCCACAGAATGGATTCGCGGCCCACGACGACAGATACGTGTCCACTTCTATTATAAGCATATACATATATATATTCTTAGAAAGCTTAACTATTCATCTTTCTAAAAACGTTCGAAAATTTAAAATCGGTTCAAAACAGATTTAATTAAAAATATTTTGGTCCTCAAAGTATTGAAAAAGTGTTATTTTTGCCGATAACTTCAGATTTTGAGGATGTATTCAAAATTCTGAAAATTGAAGAGTGATTAACACAACTAGGACTACAACTTACACTAGGTCAATTTAAAAGTATATTTTTACTGTAATAGATTAAATTTTAATATCTAATATAATATAATAACTGTTTGTTTTTAAACGATCATTTTGACTGAATATTTTGTAAATTTTGTTTATTGACTGGTCAAATCTTAAAATTTAATCTATTGAAAATAACTCCACGGATTTTATTTTAAAATAATCATTGATCCTTTACCATGAGTATTTTTTTGAGTTATTTTTTAGTGTAGATCCTAAAAGGTAAAGTTTCTATAACATGATAAATATAGAAGATCTTTGGTAATAAGTATTAAGTGATAAGGTATAAATAATGTACTGATTTTGTTTAACATATAATTAGCAAAATTTCCCGTAATAACAGCAATATTTTCAGTTGCCATTACAGACTTTTTTTGATGAGTGTATTTGTAAATTTTATGTACCGAAAATTTATGTTTAATGGTAAACAATTTTAAAATTAATTATTTCTTTTTTTTTTTTGTTTTACATTCGTACAACCGCGTGTAAAGTTTATTGAACTATATGTGAGTATTATTTGTTTTGTTTAACATATTTTTTTATGTATTATGCTATATTGAAGGTTTATATTCAAAACGAGCTATCTGCAAAGTTGCAATTTTATAGGTTTGGATTTATTTCAGAGGTAACCTGATAAAGAGGTATTCTTTAGCCTTTGCTTTGATTGAAACCTAAAGTACTACGTCACAAATGTTGTGATATATTATTACTTATTTGAAAGTTATGTGTAATAAGTTGAAGGCATTGCGGTGCAATGAAATGTTACACAAAACATTGCGAGTTCGATCCCCAGCAGAGGCAACATCAATTTAGAACAATAATACATATGAGTTTTTTATACCTCATTCGTATCGCAACTTAACCAGTTAACCTCATCGAAGTAAAACGAATTTAAAAAGCTTTAACAATTTCGCCAACTCTCCATCAGGTTTCTCATCTCGAGCAATTACACCCAGCAAAAAAAAAGTAGCAAAAGAAGAGAAAAAGAAGCAGTGATTTTGATACCGGTCTTGTGAAAATTTAGATCGGAACCAATGATTTTTTCATCACGCAGAGAAAAAACATGGTTGAAACATTATCACTGCTACTATAATGTGTTTGCTGAAATCGCGTATGGTTGCCACAATCAAGTTACTGATTTTCTAACCACCAACATGGTCGCTACCATCATTATTATTATAGTAAAAATTTACTATTTTATGATTTCCACCTTCTATTTTATAAAATAATTGGCTGTTACCATACTGTGGTAACAAAAATTTTGATTATGAAAAAATATGACAATTATGCAAACATAAAATGCTGGCAACAATCATTAAAGAATTATACATCAAATAAGACATTACTATAATATGATAACATTTTGAGTATACTATGATTACATGCGATTTTATTATGACAAATTCAAGATCAGAATATGTTTATTTAGAATCATAATATGGTAATTTTTGAATCATAATATAACTGTATTATGGTAAAATTATGGTTATTTTATTATCATAATATGATAACCATATTATAGTACGACTATGGTTGGCACAATCATAAACCCAAAAATATATGATGCTCTTCAAATATGATTGTCCCAACCATGTTTTTTCTCTGCTAGCATCTTTTGAGGTTCCCAAATAAATTTTTAATTTGTAATTTTGATTTTAACAAGACATCAGTAAGCGGGCCTTAGTCTCATTTTCACAACCTCCCCTTAGCTTCTACCTGCGAAATTAACTAACACATTTGTTGTTGTTTCCCATATAAAGTGTGAGTTTTACTGTTGGTTGAATTATGACGGGGGACATTCAGCAATTAGGTATTAATTTTTAAATTCCTTTATACGAAATTCTTGCAATTTTGACTACTTCCCTGTAGCAGGAAATGTATATCGCATCAATGTCTAACTTACGGTATTTTTTTCTTTTATGAGGCCGGATCAATAAGTCCGTGATTTTTCGAAGTTCCCTCATAGTTATATGCAATGCAACACTGCTCCCATCAAGTACCACCTTTGAAAAGACTACTATCTAATTTTTAGCAAGTTCCGTCATTTACATTACAATCAAATTCTTTTTAAATCAACTGAATCAAAGCAAATGTTATATAGGCTTTAGGAAATATGATAGACAATTTTTATTTTTGTTTCAAGTCCTTTTAAAAATAAATCTAAAATAGTATAAAATTATATTTTCATGTCTAAAAAATTTAAATCGAGCTTTAAACCTCCGTAAGCATGTATTTTGAGTTGACAAAAGATCTCATCAGAACAAGAAGTTTTAGAAAAGAGGCCCTAAGTAGAGCTTTAACAAAAAACTTACCAAAATATATATTGTTCTCCTTAGCAATGAAACGAAATGATTTATCAACAAATTTTGATGAAGTAGGACCTTCAGTAGAATTAAGTTGTTTAGTCAAACATATTAAAGAATTCGCTTATCGCTTGCTTATCGGCAAATACTTGTAAGAAATATGTGTGATTTTTATATCTACTCTAATAGATACCACTTAAACTCTAAACCAGCTACACTCTAATAAATTTTTATTTAAATTTACTACCATAATGGTAGGTAACTTTATGCCTACCTTCTAAACCTAAGAAATACAAAAAGTGTGTAAAATTGAAATATTTACACACATTGTGTCTAAAAATTGTAGACACAAACATTTATATTCATACATTTTAAATTTGTTTTAGAAACGCACTTCGTATGTGTAAAAATAAATTTTTTGTAAATACGGATACATTTTAAATGTTAAATAAACAAATGGCGAATGCTTTTATATTCATTTAAAAATGTATTCTATTAAAGACTTGAAATCAATCTAAATCAAAAATAATCAACTTAATTAAAAAAATAAAACCAACATAACATATGTATGTGTGATTTTGCGTTTTAATAGCCATATAAGATGTTAAAAAACGGAAATTACAGTCAACAAAAAACAAAAGGTAAAAAATAATTAATAATTAAATGAAATTATTAAATTATAAACTATAAAATTAAGTGGATTCAAAATTTAAAAAATAGGTATTAAATTATTAAATAGCAGAACATACAGACATTACGGGGAATTTTGTCGACCTGCCACAGAATTGGTCCCCTCATGTGAAAGAAACCTGCCCCTTTTAAATGACGTTGTCATAGAATTAAAAATTGAACTCTTGCTCATATCACATAACTAACCTAAAATGTGTCAGTGAAATCTTTTAATAGGTGTAGCTAGGGAGTTTAGTGATACGTTCAAGATCAGCTCACGGTGCATTTTCGCCCATCTAAAGTGACAGGTTCTTCAATAAAAAGTAATCGGTCATGTGACCGTTCAATCGACTACTCCTAAGGGTACACTTAAAAAAGTTTGTAAGTTAAAATAACTGAAAAAATCATTTAAAAGAAATGATATTTCATTTAAAAACCGGTCTACTTAATTTTCATTTAAATTAAATGCCATTTGTTATTTATTTTTAAATGTTAATTCATTAACTGACACATCCGTAAGAAACAAATGATATAATCAGTTAAAATAAATGTCAAAATTTTACCTACCAATCCTTAAAAAATAAATGTTTTTTTCATTTATTTGAAATTATTTCCGTTTTTGTATTTTTTGTTTTTTTTTAATATACTCGTACAATACAAAATGTATGTATGCATATGAAGCTATAAACACTTTTTGTATGAATGTGTTTGTATATGTATGTGTGTTCACGCAGAGAAAAAATATGGTTGCAATATGATCACTGCTACTATATTGTTCTTGCTGCAATCAGGTATGGTTTTCACAACCAAGTTATTGTTTTTATAACCATCAACATGGTCGATACCATCATTATTTAAAAAATATTTTACTATTTTATAATTGGCACCTTCTATTCTATATCAATGATAGGCTGTAACCATACTGTGGTAACAAAAATTATTACTATGAAAAAAATATGATAACTATGCAACGATAAAATGCTGGCAACAATCAATAAATAATTATACATCAAATAAAACATGACTTTAACATTTACAGTCATAATATTGTCTTGTTTTAATAAAAACCAAAATTTTATCAGTTCAGTCAGTTTGTTTTTACTACAAAATGCCTTAAAAAAATTAATCATATATTATTTACTAAAACAGGACAAATATTAGATGGGCAGAAAATACCCTTCACATGTCATTAAAACATTTCATCAATTGACCCATTAAGAAGATTATTTTAAAGGTTTTTTTTTTTTTGAAAATTCCTTATACATATAATATTATTTACACTATTTCTTAAAAAAAGTCCACAGTATCTAAGTTTTTTGGAAAGAAAAGTTCTGAGAATCTATGATTTTTTCCTTAACAATTTTTCTTCAAAAAGTCCTTATTATCAATTTTTTTAGAAATAACATGTCTAAAGAAAATATTCTTAAATTTAAAGAGTTTTTTAATAGTTTCTAAGAACTTTTCCTTTAAGAAATTTTCTTAGATTATGGATCATATAATGATAATCCATGAATCATAATATAGTTATGAGGGACAATAATATGATAATATTTTGAGCATAATATGATTACGTGCGATAATAATACGATAAATTCAATATAACATGTTTATTTAGGACCATAATATGGTAATATTTGAATCATAATAAAACTGTAGGGACCATATTATGGTAAAAATATGGTTATTTTATTATCATAATATGATAACCATATTATAGTACGACTATGATTGGCACAACCATAAACCCAAAAATATATGATGCTCTTTGAATATGATTGCCCCAACCATGTTTTTTCTTTGCGTGTTTATGAAGTTCTTGTAATTTGTATTGAAAAATTTTGTATATATACAACCAATTTAAATAAAAAAACAAATTGAAATTTTTTGAATATTTTTTTTTTGAAACAGACAGCAAACAAAATTTAAATTTGTAATAACTGTTACGGACACAAATAAACCACAAGTTTCCGTTTTATGAGTAAATTTTTATTAAATTTCAAACAAATGAAAAAAATAAATGAAATAAAAAAAAAAATGGTAAATGATAGTAAATTATTTCGAATAAATGTATAAAAAAGTTAATATAGATATTTGTTTGAAAAATAAATGTATCTTCCTTTATTTTTAAATGGAACGGAAAACTTTTTTATTAAACTACAAACAGTTAACTACATAATATTTTGGGTGTATAAATATATAAATACTGACGGATAACAGTATCATATAAGGTTACTCATTTAGACGCACCGAGTGTGTAATTCCCGAAACTGCTACCGCCCTTAATAAGGATGTTCCGGATCATGTCTTGTTATGAGGATTCCTAAAAATGCTGCATTCTTAAATATATTTATATATTAATATCTGAACAAATACACATTAAAATTTATTGCTGAATTACCCACCTTCAATTCCAATACCCATTTGTTCTTTATAAAATTTTTATTATTATTAGCGCTTAAATACGCCTTTTTTCAATTAAAACTTTTGTTTCATATTTATTGAAAATTTTTCTATTTTATTTTTTATATTTTGACAATTTTTAAACTACACTATAAAGTAGATATAATTAAACACTTTGTGCCTAATATAAAAAATTACACACAATATTAGTATTGTTAAAATAAAAATGTTTCATAATAGTTTTGTATGCGTATTGCTATGAATGTCAACGTTTAAATAAAATTTTTAAGCATATTGTGCTTTTTTTTTGAGTACTTTCTGTATATTTCCATCAAAAAGTTACACACTTCATTGTAGTTATTTTAAAAGCATTTTTTTAGAGTGTAGTAAAAGAGTCTGTGAACAGTGGCAGTTCTATCAAACTTTATTTGTGAATATCAAAAAAAAAAAAAAAAACCATTCATACCACATTTTTAAGAATTTGTTATTGCTCTTGTTTATTTAGACATTTTTTATTCTGGGCAACTTTATCGACAAAATGTCCCAATTCCGTAAAACACTACACTAGGCTTTTAAGGGTTTACTTCCACTGAACACGTCTGACATTTTATTTTTTAAGAGTAATCAGATTCTTTAAAAATCTCAGGATGCTTTGAATTGTCCTAAACAAACACTTTTGAAACCAATGCAATTAACTTGATATTTCAGCAAAAAGCAGCTTTTTGTGTTCTTATTGATAAGAGCAATACATTAAAACGGTTAATCGCCAATTTTTCCCATTAATCGAGGCGAATAACCGATTAATAAATTTTCTTAATTTTTCGAATAATGACCGGCAGGGTCGAATAATTGGAAACACTAGTAACAATTTAGTCATTTATTTCATAATCAGTTATTTCACATCAGTACGTATACGCAATATCGTAATTATGATAATGAGTATACGCACTGATGTCCTGATTGCCATTTTAGCACTATAGTCGCTAGATCTAGCACATGAGTTAGCACTCAAAATTTATAAAAAGCACTTTCTTATAAAAGGTTTATTAAGTATTGGTACACTCACAATATTATTTCGTTAAAAACAATTTAAAACACATACATATTAAATTAATCGAAAATTCAATCAAAAAGAGTACTACTGATATTTCATTATATTCAGCCCATTTTGTTGTTTATTTTCAATTATTGTTTAATAAACGACAAAAGTAGTAAAAGCAATCGAAAGTCGTTTAAAATAACTATCAACTTTTAACTGCCCAAACGTAGAAAAAAAAAAACGATTTTTGTGGTGTGTTTTTTTAATTTAATGTTTTTTTGTATATAATTTTACAAAACACAACACAACATATGAGTTTTTTATACCTCATTCGTATCGCAACTTAACCAGTTAACCTCATCGAAGTAAAACGAATTTAAAAAGCTTTAACAATTTCGCCAACTCTCCATCAGGTTTCTCATCTCGAGCAATTACACCCAGCAAAAAAAAGTAGCAAGAGAAGAGAAAAAGAAGCAGTGATTTTGATACCGGTCTTGTGAAAATTTAGATCGGAACCAATGATTTTTTCATCACGCAGAGAAAAAACATTATCACTGCTACTATAATGTGTTTGCTGAAATCGCGTATGGTTGCCACAATCAAGTTACTGATTTTCTAACCACCAACATGGTCGCTACCATCATTATTATAGAAAATATTTTACTATTTTATGATTGCCACCTTCTATTTTATAACATGATTGGCTGTTACCATACTGTGGTAACAAAAATTTTGATTATGAAAAAATATGACAATTATGCAAACATAAAATGCTGGCAACAATCATTAAAAATTTATACATCAAATAAGACATTACTATAATATGATAACATTTTGAGTATACTATTATTACATGCGATTATATTATGACAAATTCAAGATCAGAATATGTTTATTTAGAATCATAATATGGTAATTTTTGAATCATAATATAACTGTATTACGGTAAAATTATGGTTATTTTATTATCATAATATGATAACCATATTATAGTACGACTATGGTTGGCACAATCATAAACCCAAAAATATATGATGCTCTTCAAATATGATTGTCCCAACCATGTTTTTTCTCTGCTAGCATCTTTTGAGGTTCCCAAATAAATTTTTAATTTGTAATTTTGATTTTAACAAGACATCAGTAAGCGGGCCTTAGTCTCATTTTCACAACCTCCCCTTAGCTTCTACCTGCGAAATTAACTAACACATTTGTTGTTGTTTCCCATATAAAGTGTGAGTTTTACTGTTGGTTGAATTATGACGGGGGACATTCAGCAATTAGGTATTAATTTTTAAATTCCTTTATACGAAATTCTTGCAATTTTGACTACTTCCCTGTAGCAGGAAATGTATATCGCATCAATGTCTAACTTACGGTATTTTTTTCTTTTATGAGGCCGGATCAATAAGTCCGTGATTTTTCGAAGTTCCCTCATAGTTATATGAAATGCAACACTGCTCTCATCAAATACCACCTTTGAAAAGACTAGTATCTAGTTTTGAGCAAGTTCCGTCATTTACATTACAATCAAATTCTTTTTAAATCAACTGAATCAAAGCAAATGTTATATAGGCTTTAGGAAATATGATAGACAATTTTTATTTTTGTTTCAAGTTCTTTAAAAAATAAATTTAAAATAGTATAAAATTATATTTTCATGTCTAAAAAATTTAAATCGAGCTTTAAACCTCCGTAAGCATGTATTTTGAGTTGACAAAAGATCTCATTAGAACAAGAAGTTTTAGAAAAGAGGCCCTAAGTAGAGCTTTAACAAAAAACTTACTAAAATATATATTGTTCTCTGTTCTGTTTTGATGAAGTAGGACCTTCAGTAGAATTAAGTTGTTTAGTCAAACATATTAAAGAATTCGCTTATCGCTTGCTTATCGGCAAATACTTGTAAGAAATATGTGTGATTTTTATATCTACTCTAATAGATACCACTTAAACTCTAAACCAGCTACACTCTAATAAATTTTTATTTAAATTTACTACCATAATGGTAGGTAACTTTATGCCTACCTTCTAAACCTAAGAAATACAAAAAGTGTGTAAAATTGAAATATTTACACACATTGTGTCTAAAAATTGTAGACACAAAAATTTATATTCATACATTTTAAATTTGTTTTAGAAACGCACTTCGTATGTGTAAAAATAAAATTTGTGTAAATACGGATACATTTTAAATGTTAAATAAACAAATGGCGAATGCTTTTATATTCATTTAAAAATGTATTCTATTAAAGACTTGAAATCAATCTAAATCAAAAATAATCAACTTAATTAAAAAAATAAAACCAACATAACATATGTATGTGTGATTTTGCGTTTTAATAGCCATATAAGATGTTAACAAATGGAAATTACAGTCAACAAAAAACAAAAGGTAAAAAATAATTAATAATTAAATGAAATTATTAAATTATAAACTATAAAATTAAGTGGATTCAAAATTTAAAAAATAGGTATTAAATTATTAAATAGCAGAACATACAGACATTACGGGGAATTTTGTCGACCTGCCACAGAATTGGTCCCGTCATGTGAAAGAAACCTGCCCCTTTTAAATGACGTTGTCATAGAATTAAAAATTGAACTCTTGCTCATATCACATAACTAACCTAAGACGTGTCAGTGAAATCTTCTAATAAGTGTAGCTAAGGAATTTAGTGATACGTTCTAGATCAGCTCATGGTGCATTTTCGCCCATCTAAAGTGACAGGTCCTTCAATAAAAAGTAATCGGTCATGTGACCGTTCAATCGACTACTCCTAAGGGTACACTTAAAAAAGTTTGTAAGTTAAAATAACTGAAAAAATCATTTTAAAAGAAATGATATTTCATTTAAAAACCGGTCTACTTAATTTTCATTTAAATTAAATGCCATTTGTTATTTATTTTTAAATGTTGATTAATCAACTGACACATCCGTAAGAAACAACTGATATAATCAGTTAAAATAAATGTCAAAATTTTACCTACCAATCCTTAAAAAATAAATGTTTTTTTCATTTATTTGAAATTATTTCCGTTTTTGTTTTCTGTTTTTTTAATATACCCGTACAATACAAAATGTATGTATGCATATGAAGCTATAAACACTTTTTGTATGAATGTGTTTGTATATGTATGTGTGTTCACGCAGAGAAGAAATATGGTTGCAATATGATCACTGCTACTATATTGTTCTTGCTGCAATCAGGTATGGTTTTCACAACCAAGTTATTGTTTTTATAACCATCAACATGGTCGATACCATCATTATTTAAAAAATATTTTACTATTTTATAATTGGCACCTTCTATTCTATATCAATGATAGGCTGTAACCATACTGTGGTAACAAAAATTATTACTATGAAAAAAATATGATAACTATGCAACGATAAAATGCTGGCAACAATCAATAAATAATTATACATCAAATAAAACATGACTTTAACATTTACAGTCATAATATTGTCTTGTTTTAATAAAAACCAAAATTTTATCAGTTCAGTCAGTTTGTTTTTACTACAAAATGCCTTAAAAAAATTAATCATATATTATTTACTAAAACAGGACAAATATTAGATGGACAGAAAATACCCTTCACATGTCATTAAAACATTTCATCAATTGACCCATTAAGAAGATTATTTTAAAGGTTTTTTTTTTTGAAAATTCCTTATACATATAATATTATTTACACTAATCAATTAATTGCCTTTCTTTAAAAGAAAAATTCATAGATTATAAAGAAAATACTTAGATTCTAAGGATATTATCTAGTAGAAATATTATTAGATTCTAAAGAAAAATTTCTAAAAACTTTCTAAAAAATCTTAAAATATCTAAAATTTTTTTATACAAAATGTCATTAGAATTAAAAAGAAAAGTTTTAAGTATTTTTCTTAAAAAAAGTCCACAGAATCTAAGTTTTTTGGAAAGAAAGAAAGAAATTTTTATTAAATTTCAAACAAATGAAAAAAATAAATGAAATTAAAAAAAAAATGGTAAATGATAGTAAATTATTTCGAATAAATGTATAAAAAAGTTAATATAGATATTTCTTTGAAAAATAAATGTATGTTCCTTTATTTTTAAATGGAACGGAAAACTTTTTTATTAAACTACAAACAGTTAACTACATAATATTTTGGGTGTATAAATATATAAATACTGACGGATAACAGTATCATATAAGGTTACTCATTTAGACGCACCGAGTGTGTAATTCCCGAAACTGCTACCGCCCTTAATAAGGATGTTCCGGATCATGTCTTGTTATGAGGATTCCTAAAAATGCTGCACACTTAAATATATTTATATATTATTATCTGAACAAATACACATTAAAATTTATTGCTGAATTACCCACCTTCAATTCCAATACCCATTTGTTCTTTATAAAATTTTTAGTATTATTAGCACTTAAATACGCCTTTTTTGAATTAAAACTTTTGTTTCATATTTATTGAAAATTTTTCTATTTTATTTTTTATATTTTGACAATTTTTATACTACACTATAAAGTAGATATAGTTAAAGACTTTGTGCCTAATATAAAAAATTACACACAATATTAGTATTATTAAAATAAAAATGTTTCATTATAGTTTTGTATGCGTATTTCTGTGAATGTCAACGTTTAAATAAAATTTTTAAGCATATTGTGCTTTTTTTGAGTACTTTCTGTGTATTTCCATCAAAAAGTTACACACTTCATTGTAGTTATTTTAAAAGCATTTTATAGAGTGTCTGAATATTGGCAGTCTGTGAATAGTGGCAGTTCTATCAAACTTTGTTTGTGAATATCAAAAAAAAAAAACCATTCATACCACATTTTTAAGAATTTGTTATTGCTCTTGTTTATTTATAAATTTTTTATTCTGGGCAACTTTATCGACAAAATGTCCCAATTCCGTAAAACACTACATTGGGCTTTTAAGGGTTTACTTCCACTGAACACGTCTGACATTTTATTTTTTAAGAGTAATCAGATTCTTTAAAAATCTCAGGATGCTTTGAATTGTCCTAAACAAACACTTTTGAAACCAATGCAATTAACTTGATATTTCAGCAAAAAGCAGCTTTTTGTGTTCTTATTGATAAGAGCAATACATTAAAACGGTTAATCGCCAATTTTTCCCATTAATCGAGGCGAATAACCGATTAATAAATTTTCTTAATTTTTCGAATAATGACCGGCAGGGTCGAATAATTGGAAACACTAGTAAAAATTTAGTCATTTATTTCATAATCAGTTATTTCACATCAGTACGTATACGCAATATCGTAATTATGATAATGAGTATACGCACTGATGTCCTGATTACCATTTTAGCACTATAGTCGCTAGATCTAGCACCTGAGTTAGCACTCAAAATTTATAAAAAGCACTTTCTTATAAAAGGTTTATTAAGTATTGGTACACTCACAATATTATTTCGTTAAAAACAATTTAAAACACATACATATTAAATTAATCGAAAATTCAATCAAAAAGAGTACTACTGATATTTCATTATATCCAGCCCATTTTGTTGTTTATTTTCAATTATTGTTTAATAAACGACGAAAGAAGTAAAAGCAATCGAAAGTCGTTTAAAATAACTATCAATTTTTAACTGCCAAAACGTAGAAAAAAAAACGATTTTTGTGGTTTGTTTTTTTAATTGAATTTTTTTTCTGTATATAATTTTACAAAACACAACAGACACCGACGAATATATTTTTATTTTCTTTGTGTGTATCTATTTATATTTGAATAATTTCTTGTAATTTTTATTGAAATAATTTTTTATTTAAAAAAATTATTTTGGTAAAAAAAAAAAATCAAAAAGGAATTATATTAATTTTTATTTTTAGGAACAGAAAAGATAAAATTTTATATTAAACAGAAAATATCAACTCCTACTGAATGTCTGTAAATTTTTATAGTTTGTGTTTTGAATGACTGATTAAAAAAAAAAAATATATATTTCTATGAATTTCAATTGATTCCTCATTTAAAAACAAACTCTACGTATTACATTTGAAATAAACTACAATCGGTAAGGGAAAATATATTGTGAGTGTATTTGAATCGGCTTAGCAATATTTAAGATTTAAGAGTTCACTAACCTTTCTGTATTTTATCCTGAAATTGTGATGCAGTTTATTTTCCAGCTGGGGTATAGCTCAGCTGTCCAGGTTCGCCAAAGGTCTGCTTCCTTTGAGGTTTTTATCAAATAGTACACGATAACCCTACCCTTTACAACGATGGTCGACAATACGACAGGGAGTTTTTGATTAGCAACCAACGAGGATAAACAGTGGTTCCTGTACTTAAGTAATACGACTAACTACAGACGAGAATAAACAACGTTTCTCGGGTTCAAATAAACGACTAGCTACTAACGAGAATAAACATCGGTTCTCGTGTTTAAATACTACGACTAGCTTATAATGAGAATAAACAACGGTTCTCGGGTTCAAATAAACGACTAGTTACTAACGAGAATAAACATCGGTTCTCGTGTTTAAATACTACGACTAGCTAATAACGACAATAAACAACGTTTCTCGTGTTCAAATAAACGACTAGTTACTAACGAGAATAAACATCGGTTCTCGTGTTTAAATACTACGACTAGCTTATAAGCAACGGTTCTCGTATTAAAATAATACAACTAACTACACGAGAATAAACAACGGTTATCAGGTAATATCCCGTTCCTGAGTCGAAGTATTACCCGATTCGTTCCTCGGTTCTAGATCCCCTTACAGCTTTTAATTTTCACGCTATATGTTAATAATTTTCCCAACTTAATGAGAATTATAAGCATAATATTGGGTATGGGCAAAAGTAGTAATACTGGGTATGAGGATAAGTAGATTCCTAACGGCACGTTACAAAATTAATGCCTTAAATTATAAGGGGGAGTAAAAATTCTTAATTGGCGTTAGGTGGGATCCTTTCAATTGAATGATATTGGGGAAAAAATAAATATGTATGGGTAAAAGCACCCAATCAATTTCACGTTTAACGGTTAAAATGTAGTTTAAAAAATTACCCCTTGAAAGGTATTGATTACATTTTTAATAGAGTACTAAAACTAAGGAAATGTTTGAAAACAAAACATTTTCAAACAACTATAAAACCCATTTTAACCCCATATATATTTGATTGGGCGGCTACGTTTCTTACAAAATTTTTATTACTTTATTTAAATTTGATTGAAATCTGGCGGAACCTTCTAACATTGTCATTTTCATATTTTGTAATAAAAAAATATATATTTTGATCAAACATTTCATAAAAGTCAAGTCAAGTTTTTTGAAAATGGAAAGCGTCGAAAATTAAAACTTTTAGAAACACATATATAATAGATCGATTCGTATATTTATCAAAGGGCAATGTGGTATAATGGTTAGCTCGTTGGACTTGTACACAGAAGTTTGTGGGTTCGATCTCTGGCGAAGACATTAATTTCAAAATTTAAATAGCTTCAACAATCTTGCCAACTCTCCATCAGATGGCGATCAACAACTGTTCTTGCGTATTTACAGTGTTGCCATCTATAAAGCCCTTTATATTTAACCTCTAACCCCTTTCAAAGAAACACATTTATTCACGCAGAGAAAAAACATGGTTGCAATATGATCACTGCTACTATATTGTGCTCGCTGCAATCAGTTATGGTTGTCACAACCAAGTTATTGGTTTTCTAATCAACAACATTGTCGCTACCATCATTATTTAGTAAATATTCTACTATTTTATGATTGCCACCTTCTATTTTATATCATGATTGGATGTAACCATACTGTGGTAACAAAAATTCTGGCTATGAAAAAAATATGATAATTATGCAACGATAAAATGCTGGCAACAATCAATAAATAATTATACATCAAATAAAACATGACTTTAACATTTACAGTAATAATATTGTCTTATTTTCATAAAAACCAAAATTTTATCAGTTCAGTCAGTTTGTTTTTACTACAAAATGTCTTAAAAAAACAATCATATATTGTTTACTAAAATTGGACAAATATCAGATGGGTAGAAAATACCTTTCACATGTCATTAAAACTTTCCATTAAGTTCCAGTTAATTTTTTTTTAGCTTTAGAATTAAAAAAGAAATATGTTCATTAAATCATTTCTTGTTAAAAGTTCTCAAAATATTAATAAAATATTTTTTAGAAGAAAAAGTCTGTAGAACTCATGATTTTTTTTTTGTACGAAAAGGTTTCTTTATGTGATATAAACATTTTTAGATTCTTTGGACTTTTCCTTAAACTTAAATTCTCAGATTCTTCAAACTGTTTCTTAGATTAAAGCTCATATATTCTAAAGAAACTTAGATTCTTTTCTAATAGAAATATTCTTAGATTCTAAAGAGTTTTTCTTAAAGAAAAATTTCTTAAAACGTTCTAAAAAAATCTTAAAAATGTCTAAAGATTTTTTTTATTAAAAATTTAAAAAAAAGTGTTTAGTATTTTTCTTTAAAAAAAGTCCACAGAATCAAAGTTACCTTGAAAGAAAATTTCTTAAAGTCTATGATTTTTTCCTTTACAATTTTTCTTCAAAAAGCCCTTAATATTAATTTTCTTTTAGCTTTTTCATAGTTTCTAAGAACTTTTCTTTAAGGAATTTTCTTAGATTATGGATCATATAATGATAATCCAGGAATCTTAACATTGTTATGAGGTACCACAATATGATAACATTTTGAGCATACTATGATTAAGTGCGATCATATTATGATAAATTCATTATAACATGTTTATTATGGTAAAAATATGGTTATTTTATTATCATAATATGATAACCATAATATAGTACGACTATGGTTGGCACAACCATAAACCCAAAAATATATGATGCTCTTCGAATATGATTGACCTAACCATGTTTTTTCTTTGCGTGTTGGTAGGAGTATGGTTTTCTGAGTGTAACACTCTCTTAAAAAAATGGCTTTTTATAAAACGTGTTTTTTATAAATTATAATTCAAAATATCAATAAAAACTCATAATATGTGCAAAAAATTTAACACTTTTTATTTTTCATCTAGCACTTTCTCCTATGGTAACTCTGAATATAACACATTGAAAGAGATCTGCTCTTGCAATACAAATACACTCAAAATACAAGTCACCAATTTTGTCGACTATTTTGGGTGACTTTCTGCGGACATGTCCACAAAGCATCTATAATTTTTCAATCCTTTTTTGCAGCTGCAAAGCTGTGCTTGTTCTTGGTTTTTTTATTGTTTTATTTTGTTGAAAATACATGTGCATAGCTGCATGCCAAATTAAAGTTTTTATGTTAATAAAAATATAAAGAAAAATTAATTTAAAAGGTAAATATACAAAGTAAAACAAAATATATAATGAGCAAAAGAAATTACAAAAGCTTGTGAAAAAAACAATCAATTTTGTATAAAAATAAAAATAACAAGAAAGAGGCAACAATTTTTAGTGAAAGTTGCAATTCTGGAGCCTAATGAAGATTTTACGAGGCCTGTGGATGATTTTGTGCAGTCTTTTGAAGATTTGTCTACTCCAAAATTAAATTGCACGCATTTTTTTTTACTTTAATGAAATTTATAAATTAAATTTTATTAATTAAATATCTAATTTAACAAAATAAATGCACCTGTTTATTTTTATTTCCTTCATTGTGTGGAAATCTAGTAAAAAGTTCCAAAAGTGTGCTTAAATGTACTAGTGAATCTCTGGTCCCAATGTCAACATCTAGTCAATAGTTGTATAGATTCGCAATGACACGCACATGTTAAATGTCTATAGCAGAAAGGTGACAAAGTCAATAGTGAATCAGTACACTTTCACTATCGACATTTCCTACAGGGCTTGTACAGAAAATATCCGTTCATTTTGTTTTTATTTAAATGTTTTCATAGTTAAAATACAATGAATTGCAATATATATTTCAACATTTTTTCACAGGGTGGCGCAAAAATAACCTTCCAATGTTTTTTGGCTGTAATTTAAAAAAAATTGAAAAACTTTGATTCTTCTTGTGGATTATTTTTATTTGGTCTTTTAATTCTTTTTACATCAAGTCGAGAATATGATGTCATGTAAATGGCCGCCGCCACAGTTGATTGTCATTTGAGCCCTTTTTATGGCATTTTCCATCACTTTGGCCAAAACTTCCGGCGATAGGTCCTCACATTCTTGACGGATATTGTCTTTAAGAGCTGCAAGAGTCTGAGGCTTGTTGACATAAACTCGCGACTTCAAAAAGTCCCACAAAAAGAAGTCTGGAGTGGTCAAATCAGGCGATCTTGCTGGCCAGTGCAAATCGCCAAAACGGGAGATTAGGCGCCCGGAAAATGCATCCTTCAGCATATCGGTTGTGGCACGTGCAGTGTGTGGCGTTGCACCGTCCTGTTGGAACCACATGTTTTCCAATCCCAATTCATCAAGTTGCGGCAAAAAGAATTCGTTGATCATTGCTCTGTAGCGCTCACCATTCACAGTAACCGTTTGGCCCGCGATGACTCCTCCAGCGAAAGCAGCACACCATACAGTGACATTGGGCGGGTGTAATGGCTCTTCGTGGGTTACACGCGGATTTTCAGTGCCCCAGAAGCGTAAATTTTGCTTTATTAGTAGGCGTTGGACGGCTAGGAAATCTGCGACGAAATTCACGTTGTGCCAAAGTCACCGACCGATTATTGCTCAAATAAATAGTCACCAATATTCCGCGTTCTGGAGCAGTGTAACGTAACATTGTTTATTAACGTGTATTTCGCATGTATTTACTACACAAATGTGAAAACAGAACTGACATTAGGGGCAAATCGCAAAATTTATAGCATTTTCTGATAGGAGGATTACTTTTGCGCCACATATAAATACATATTTTAGGTTAAAGTAAATATTTTTATTTAAAATGATTCGTTAAGATAATGGTTTTCTCTTTTAATTTAATAAAGTGTGTGATTACGAAAATAAGAAACATAAACAAAAGTGTCATTTATTTTAACGGACCTTGGAGTTAATTTTTATCACATTAAAAACCGAAAGTATGTTGACAGTTATTAAAAAAACAAAAGGAAAAATCTGTAGAAACAATTCAATTGCTGCATCAGTCATTTCCCGGTCGTGTTATTTCGCGTTTTGGAGATCAGAATTGGCCGCCTAGATCGTGCGATTTAACACCATTAGATTTTTTTTTTGGGGTTTTTTGAAGTCGATGGTTTACGCGAATAAGCCGACGACGACTCAAGCCTTAAAAGAGGAAATTGGACGCTGCATTAATGAAATACCGCAGCATTCATGCAAAACGGTCATTGAAAATTTCATTAAAAGATCGCGTGCACGCCAGCAAAGCCGCGGCGGCCATCTGCACGATATATTGTTCCATACATAACCTCATTCTGTCTACTTTACGATATAATAAAGTTTCACGATTTTTTTTTAAATATCTGTGTTTTATTTAAAATTTAAAAATTGTGTTCTTCTTAGGACACCCTTTATTTTTCTTAAAAAAATTTCACAGAATTAAAGTTTTCTTGAAAGAAAAGTTCTTAAGTTTTCTTCAAAAAGTCCTTAAAATCAATTTCTTAAATTTAAAGAGCTTTCTTATAGTTTCTAAGAACTTTTCCTTTAAGAAATTTTCTTAGTTTATGGATCATATAATGATAATCCAGGAATCATAATATAGTTATGAGGGACCATAATATAATAAAATTTGGAGTATACTATAATTACGTGCGATTATATTATGATAAATTAAATATAACATGTTTATTTAGGACCATAATATTGGAATTTTTTAATCATAATATAACTGTAGGGAACATATTATGGTAAAAATATGTTTATTTTATCATCATAATATGATAACCATATTATAGTACGACTATGGTTGGCACAACCATATACCCAAAAATATATGATGCTCTTCGAATATGATTTCCACAACCATGTTTTTTCTTTGTGTGTACCTTTGCACTGGATTATGTTAAAAAAAATTTTTGGTCATGATGGCGAAGAACTGCACCTATTTTCTGATGGTTGTGCTGGACACAATCGGAATCATCGGAACCATGGTCCGTATTATTTTATCTTTGGTAGCGAAAGAAAATAACAATATAACTAAGATACAATAATACATACCCAAAAGAGGTCATTCATTCCTGCCAAACAAAAGAATGTTTGGTACAGCAAAGAGACGTATTCGGAAAAATTACAAGATATACACACCAGCCGAGTATGAAAATTTTGAAATAAGAAGGCCTAAAACTGGATAAATTATTGACATAGAAAAAAATGGTAGCCGAACCATTACAAGAAACTGGTACTTTCTGTGGATTCCTATGGCAAAAGAGTACCCAAGTCAAAAAAAAATAACTTTTGCTCTTTCGCAGGTGTCACATTTACCAACCCTACATATAGATTTTTTAATCAATTATGAATTCCAGCTCTTACAGAAAATGTGCACCAGCCCGCCTTAACCATCAAATGATACTCCTGCGTATGCTGGCAAAGTGTCAATCGATGAAAGAAAATACCAGATTTGGAAAAACTACCAAAATTTCTATACAGAGATTTTTGCATGGCCAACAACTTCAGCTAATAAATAATATGAAGTAAATAATGATGATTAAATTTCACTTCCCACGCATTACCAAATAATGGGTAAAGTAATGTATAGCCATAGGGGCCGATAGATTACTTTACACTTTACTTCATTGATGAATTTTACAGGCGATGAGCCTCAAAGTAATGTATATACCCATTACTTTAGAAGTGATAATGTAAGTCGTTACTTTTATGGTTACGAAAATGGAAAAAGTAATGTGTCTTAAAATAGATTTTTAAAAAAGAGGAATTTTTATTAAAAAAAATTATTACAAATATTTTATTTAAAATATTTGTAATTAAACATAATGTGGTCATGATGGTAATCGAACCAGGGAAATCTGGTTGCCAGCCAAGAACTCTACCCACTGAGCTATCGACGCATATAGTATTTGATTGCTTTAAACTTAAATTAATTATTGCGCTTCTTTTTTTCGCTAGTGTTATCAAAACAAACATACATTACCTTTTTGCTTACAAAAACACAAAGTAATGTATCTAAAAATAGATTTTCAAAAATATTTCAATTATTACTTTGCATTTATAAATCATATATTAAGTAATCAATAGTCAGTAACTTATTACTTTATGCTTGCAAATAATGAAACAGGTAACGAGCTATCATTACAAGGTAACGCTTGAGAATATCGCACCCATTACCAAAGTTTTTCTGGGTTCTTCCAAAAATTTTTTAATTTGCAATTATTTCCAAGAGGTCATTCTGAAAAGAGCATAAGTCCAAAAATTTCAACAACCACAATCTGTATGATACATGCTTTTTTTAAAATAAATAAATGGTACAAAAATTATATATGTTTTTATTTGTTAACTTCTATATTCAGTTTCTTTTCAAATAGGGTTTTTGTTATGGACTCATGCTCCTTTCGAAATGACGGTTTCTATTACGCAATTTGTTAAATTAATCACCAAGATTGGATTTTGCCGATTTGTTGCTGTATTAACGATCTATCTTAAACTGAGGGCATACTTGTGGACGCTCTTTTGTATTTTTAATAGCGTCCTCTGGAGGAAAGAACTAGAAATAATCTAACATGATTTCTGTTTACAAGAAATATGCAGAACATGATGTTAGGTTCTGGTCTTTGCTCCCTTTTATGTCTACTAGAAATATCCGGCAAATGATATCGCTATCTAGAGATATCTAGAGTTGTCTGATATCATTAAATTAATGTAGAAAGTTATTCTGAATTATTCAAAACACGCTGAGCACATAAAGGTGTAGGGTATAAAAACAAATTATTGAGTGTTTATTAATTTAAATGAAGGTTATTAAGTACGTAATTAATCTGTTATTTAAAAAAATTATCAATTTATTACTTACAAAAGTAGCAATTTAACTTAATTGTAATGAATTAAAAATTCAAGTAAAATAATTTCTTGCACTTGAAGAATTATGTCGGTGAAATAAACTGCAATATCAATTGATATTGCATTTAAAATAAACTGATATTGTGATAATTTTAACTATAACAAGTAACAGTTGTTGGAAAAAACTGAACTTTATATATGGACATATATGGAATGGACAGATTTATATACGCATTGCCTTTAAGAGGAAATTAACCATTTAGTTTGGTGATAAAACTTGGACTCGGGAAGATTTATGGTTCCAGAAAATAGGTATTTAAAAAAAAATTATGTTTTGGGCATAACTTTTTTGTATCTGAACCGATATTTTCGAGTTTTTCAGCATAACATACTAATCGATCTTTTGCTATATAAGACGTATCCATATGTCATATTACAGCTCTAGAATAGTGTTTGTTGTTTGTGTATAAAAGGTGAAGAGGTGAAAGAAAAGAATTTCAACAAATCGTTAAAAGAAATCACTAGAACTGCATGTCTTTTATTTCTACAAAAACGTTTGATTTAGCTGGCAAATTTGCATTTGGGATTTTATTTCGCTTTTTTTTTAAATATTTTTAGTTACTTTAAATTAATTTTAAAAATTTAAGGAAAAATAGTTTATAATTTTTTTTTATAAATTATTATAAGTTATGACCTAAAATAGTTGCACTCAAAGGAAAATTATGTATAAAATTTTCTTAATATATAAGAAATAAAATGGTTTAAAAATCTTTTTATAAATTCTTTTAAATCGGAGCAAAAAATATAAATAATACCGTTTGTATTTTGTTTGTATCAGAGGGTTTTTATAAAAATTTTGAAGTTTTTAGCCTATTTATGGATTATTTTATTATTAATATAAAATTTTATTTAAATGAATTATTAAATGTTAAAAAAAAACAAAATATAAACAAAAAAAAAACGTCTTAAGAAAATAAAAAAAAATGTACAAAAAAAAAGTGAATTGACCGGGATTCGAACCCGCGGCCTTAGAGAAAAAAAAGTATTTGTGACATAGCGTCTAGACAACTGAGCTATTGAAGCTCACACAAAATCATCGTTAATAGAGGTACATATATAAAAAGTCTTCGTTCATTAGAGATTTGTTTGGATCTGGCTGATCTTTAATAGCAAACACAAATGGATCACATTTAACAGAAATAAATAACAATGAAGTCCTCATCATGTCTGGGTTCTTCGGAAAACCATTTAAACACACAGACGGACAGACGAACAGACGGACATCGTTAAATCAACTTCGCTCTTCATAAGGACCCAGAATATTTATACTAAGATCAATATTGTAGAAATTACAAACGGAATGAAAAACTTATATATACCCTTCCACCTGTGGTGAAGGGTATAAAAGCAATTGAAAACAACTTCAATTTTAGTTACTTTTGTTTAAAATTACAGTGTAAACTGTAATTATAAGATTAAATCTTGTTGTGCAGGATATGACATTAATAAATAAATTTATAAAAAAAATTTTTTAACTGCAATTGCAATTGATTTTATTGGCACAATTCTCAGAGTGTAGTAATTAAAAATTTTACTGCTTTGCATATCAATAAATGCTAATGATTTAAAAGATTTTTAATTAGGATATAATAACAACAAATTATTGAGTATTTATTAATTTAAATGCTGGTAATTTTGTATGTAATTAATCAGGTAATTAAAAAATTGTTAGTTTAGTACTTACAAGAAAAACAACTTAAAAAAATTAAGTTGTTTTTAATAGCAAAAGCAATTAAACAAGAATATACTGCAATTGCATTTAAAATTAATTGATATTGTGATAATTTTAACTCACCAATAATTGCAATTTTAGTTAATTTTAATTTAAATTTCACACGTAGAGAAAAAACTTGGTTGGGGCAATCATATTCGAAGAGCATAATATTATAATATAATTATAATATTATGATAATAAAATATACATAATTTTACCATAATATGGTCCCTACAGTTATATTATGATTCGAATCTATGAAAAAGTTATTTAAATTTAAGAATATTTCTTCAATAAATGTTTTTATTAAAGAAAAAAATTGAGATTAAGGACTTTTTAAGTAATTTTTTTTTTGATTCTATGGAGTTTTTTTTTTAAGAAAAATACTTAAACAAATTTGTTAATTCTAAGAACTTTTTTAATAAATAAAATTACATAAATGCACTTTCATATAACACAAATTTTTTTAGATTCCAAGTACATTTTTAAACTTTTTTAGAATTATTTTTATAAGGAAAAGTCTTTGGAACATAAATAGTTTTCATGATGAAAAATCTTCAGAATTTAATTTTATTTTTTTTCATTCAAACAAGGCCTTCGAATCTGAGCTCTTGTATATGATTTTTAATCTAGGAAACAGTTTGCAAAATTTGAGATTTTACTACAAGTAATCTAGAAATGTTTCTATGAGGAAAATTTCTAAGAATCTAGTATTTTGTATAAGAAACCTTTTGGTTCAAAACCAATCTTGGGTTCTTCAGATTTTACAAGAAATTAATTAATTAAAATATTGTTTTTATTGAAAATAATTGAAGAGAATTAAAAAATATAAAATATTTATAAAGAATTTTTTTGGCAATGATTTCTTTCGATATATATATGCATTATAAATTTTCGAAAATAAAATCCCCTAGGTGAAAATTATCATACATTATAATTTTTACATGGGTGACTGAACTGATACAATTTTTTTTTTATGAAAACAAAACAGTAGTATTTTATTTGATTTATATTTATTCTTTAGATGTTGTCACCATTTTATAGTTCCATAATTATCATTTTGTTTTTTCATAGTCAGAATGTTTGTTACCACAGCATTGTTACAGCCAATCAAGTTATAAAAAAGAAATTGACAATCATAAAATAATAATTTTTTTATTTTAATTTTATTTATTTTATTTACTATAATAATGATGGTAGCGATTTTCTTCATTATGAAACAGAATTTAATTTCCTTTAAAAGTTTTTATATAATCAGTATATTATGAGTTTTAATGATTCCATAAAATATAATCCTAAGGCTTTCTGGAGTTTTGTTAATTCCAAAAGAACTAGTGCTTCAATTCCATTATTAATGACATATAATGGTGTTTCGTCTGATACATTATATGATTCTCTTAATCTTTTTGCTACATATTTTCAGTCCAATTTTAGTGATGACTCTTTTCCACTTGATGGGTTTAATCTTAATGATATTGATTCATATTTTGATTTTGGATCAATGCAAATTTCTGATGAAGATGTTTCATCAGGAATTGGTAAGCTTTCTAATTCGTTAAAATGTGATAATGATGGTCTCTCAGTTTTTTTTTTTGAAAAAATGTATTTCTGCATTAGTTTTAACACTCAGAATTATTTTTAATAAATCTCTGATGGCTGGCTATTTTATTCAGAAATGGAAATATATAACAATATTTTCTATTCTTAAATCCGGTAACAAAAACCGGCCAATTTCCAAATTAACAAATTTTGCAAAGATTTTTGAACATGTTGTCTATGACAAACTGTTTTTTCATCTTAATCGTTATATTTCGGTATCACAGCATGGATTTATGGCTGGAATATCCACCACAACCAATTTAGCTGTTTTTACTAGCTTTTGTGTCTCTTGTTTTGAAAAAGGTATTCAAATTGATTAAATTTATTTGGATTTTGCAAAGGCATTTGACAGGGTGCCGCATAAACTTTTAATACTTAAGCTTTGTAAGATTGGTTTTCATTCTAGAATGCTGAGTTGGTTTAGATTTTATTGAACTGGTAGATATGCTGCAGTTTCTGTAGATGGAGTTTACTCTAATTTTTTTACACCCACCTCTGGTATACCTCAGGGTAGTATCTTAAGTTCTTTGCTTTTCAACATTTTTATTATTGATATTTGTCGTTGTTTTATAAAGTCTCAGTGTCTTATGTATGCTGATAATCTTAAAATTTTTAAATCAATACCTTCTTTTAGTGATATTTTTGACCTTCAGGAAGATTTGTGCAGAGCTATTTTGTGGTCTGATTGTAATGGTTTGCCTTTTAATTTTTATACCCTTCACCACAGGTGAAAGGGTATATATTAGTTTGTCACTTCGTTTGTAATTTCTTCAATATTGATCTTTGACACTATAAAGTATATATATTCTGGGTCCTTATGAGGAGCGAAGTTGATTTAACGATGTCCGTCTGTCCGTCTGTGTGTTGAAATGGGTTTTCCGAAGAACCCAGACGTGATGAGGGCTTGATTGTTATTTATTTCTGTTACATGTGATCCATTTCTGTTTGCTATTGAAAATCAGACAGATCGGTTAATAAATGGCTGAGATCTTAGCAAAAAAACAGGACTACCTCTAATTTTTTTCGTAAAATCCCTTTGTTTAATATGTATGTAGAATTTTACGCATAACAAACACATCCATTTGTTGAAATTCTTTTCTTTCATCTCCACCTTTTATACACAAACAACAAACACATACAAAGATTTGTCATTTAAATAAAAACCAAACAAATCTCTAAAGAACGAAGACTTTTTATATATGTACCTCTATTAACGATGATTTTATGTGAGCTTCAATAGCTTAGTTGTCTAGACGCTATGTCTCAAATACTTTTTTTCTCTAAGGCCGCGGGTTCGAATACCGGTCAATTCACTTTTTTTTTGTACATTTTTTTTATTTTCTTAAGACTTTTTTTTTGTTTTTTTTTAACATTTAATAATTAATTTAAATAAAATTTTATATTAATAATAAAATAATCCATAAATAGGCTAAAAACCTCAAAATTTACAAACAAAATACAAACGGTATTATTTCTATTTTTTGCTCCGATTTAAAAGAATTTATAAACAGATTTTTAAACCATATTATTTCTCATATATTAAGAAAATTTTATACATAATTATAATACTTATAATAATTTATAAAAAAAAAAATTATAAACTATTTTCCTTCAAATTTTTAAAATTAAGCTAAAGAAATTAAAAATATTTTTAATAAAAAAGCGAAATAAAATCCCAAATGCAAATTTGACAGCTAAATCAAACGTTTTTGTAGAAATAAAACACATGCAGCTCTAGTGATTTCTTTTAACGATTTGTTGAAAGTCTTTTCTTTCACCTCTTCACCTTTTATACACAAGCAACAAACACTATTCTAGAGCTGTAATATGACCTATGGATACGTCTTATATAGCAAAAGATAGAAAATCTTTAGTTTAACATATTTGCTGTAAAACTCGGAAATATCGGTTCAGATACAAAAAAGTTATGCCCAAAACATACATTTTTTTAAATACCTATTTTCTGGAACCATAAATCTTCCTGAGTCCAAGTTTTATCACCAAACTAAATGGTTAATTTCCTCTTAAAGGCGTCCGTATATAAATCTGTCCATTCCATATATGTCCATATATAAACTTCAGTTTTTTCCCAACTATGGTGAAGGGTATATAAGATTCGGCATAGCCGAATCTATCCGCTCTTACTTGTTTAAAATGTTTTTATATGACGTATCAATGATGCTCTCATATCTTGCTTTCACAATAGAGAATGGGGGACATCATACTCTTTCATCTGTGGATGAAATACTTGATTTGGGTGTGGTATTTGATCCAAAATTGTCTTTTGGTAGTCATTTGAACACTTTAATTCCTAAAGCTTATTATCTTTTGGCTTTTATACGTCGTAATTCTGGAAATCTTTTTGATTTTTATTTATTTATTTTACATTTTATTTATTATTTATACAAAAAAAGTTTTATTTACTTCTTTTGTTCGTTCTAGATTGGAATATGCATCCTTTATTTGGAGTCCTAATGCGGATACTCATATAAACCGTATTGAGATAATTTAAAATAGATTTGTTAAGTTTACTCTTCCTTTCTTGAATGTTTCAACTTCGAATACTTCAACTTCTGTTCTAACATTTAGTATTCCCACATATGTTGATAAATGTTATGTTATATATTTAAAAACTCTGGTAACTCGTAGAAATATTTTTTTTTTATTATTGTGGTGTAATTGCTTCACCTGATTTATTACACTTAATAAAGATATATGTTCCCCCTAGATCTTTAAGGAATATAGATAAATTATTTTTTTTGATATTCATAGAATTAATTATGCATTAAATAAACCTCTAACTAAAGCTTTGAGATTATTTAATAATTATTGTAATCAATTAAAGTTTTATTAAATAAATTACTTTATGTTATTTACTTTTGTAATAAGTTGCTAGTCTGTAAAAGGATAATTTTGAATCCATAATAAATAAATAAATATTAGCAGCCGTATTTATATATATTGATATTTGGAACCTATTTATAAACCAATAACTTGATTGTGACAACCATACCCGAATGCATTTTTTCGAATAACAAAAATACTTGGACATTTTAGAACATATTTTATATACCAGTGAATGTATTTTCAAAAGAAAACCTTTTACAATTTTTCTATAGTTTATTTGTAATAGAACGAAAGAAGTCAAAACAACTAAGAAAAGCTTAAATTCGGTTGTGCCGAATCTTTAGACACCCTCCACCAATATCCTAAAAAATGCTTCCTACTGTTTTTGATATAAATAATGTAAAACATTTAAGAAGTCAAATTATGGACGTGAAAAAAATTTTTGAGGTGAAAAACTTTTTTGGATGTGGAAACAAATTCTGTGGTGGAAAAAAATTTAGAGGTGAAAAAAATTTTTTGAGGTAAAAAAATTTTTTTGCAGTGAAAAAAATTTTTTGTGGTGAAAAAAAATTTTAGTGGTGAAAAAATATTTGAGCTGAAGAATATTTGATGTGAGTACAAAATATTATTCGCTTCTAAGCGAATGGTAAAAAAAATATGAGCAAATATAACATATTGTGTCCCAGTCGGTACGGTATGAAAAATTTAAAGGTACCTTCACATTTTCACTATCAAACTGCTCTGGAGGATGTCCATTAATCTAAGTAAAAATGAGCACCCTCGCTTGTGCCTCCGCGTCGTGATCGCAATTTCAACACACAGACGGATATCGCTAAATCGACTTAAAATTGCATAAGGATCACAAATAAAGGGTGTCCCAAGAAGAACGCAATTTTTAAATTTTAAATAAAACACAGATATTTAGAAAAAAATCGTGAAACTTTATTATATCGTAAAGTAGACAGAATGAGGTTATGTATGGAACAATATATCGTGCAGATGGCCGCCGCGGCTTTGCTGGCATGCACGCGATCTTTTAATGAAATTTTCAATGACCATTTTGCATGAATGCTGCGGTATTTCATTAATGCAGCGTCCAATTTCCTCTTTTAAGGCTTGAGTCGTCGTCGGCTTATTCGCGTAAACCATCGACTTCAAAAAACCCCAAAGAAAAAAATCTAATGGTGTTAAATCGCACGATCTAGGCGGCCAATTCTGATCTCCAAAACGCGAAATAACACGACCGGGAAATGACTGATGCAGCAATTGAATTGTTTCTCTGGCTGTATGACATGTGGCGCCGTCTTGTTGGAACCACATGCCCTCCACATTCATTTCTTCAATTCTAGGCAAGAAAAAACTGGTTATCATTTCACGATACCGATTCCTCCAGCCCAAAAACCACACCACACAGTGACACGTTGAGGATGCATTTGCTTCTCGTGAATCACTCGAGGATTTTCCTCACCCCAAATGCGACAATTCTGCCTATTGACGAAGCCATCAAGATGAAAATGGGCCTCGTCACTGAAGATGATTTTATCGGCAAAATCAGCATTTTCATGTTGTCTCTCCAATACCCAATTAACGAACTCCCTTCGCTGTCCATGGTCAGCTGGCTTCAGTTCCTGAGTCAATTGAACTTTGTATGCATGAAGATGCAAATCTTTCGCTGCAAAGTGGATTTGGAGACACCAATTTGCTGAGCTCGGTGTCGAATTGAGGTGGATGGAGGTTGAGCGACATCATCACGTACAGCTGCGACATTTTCGGTCGATCGACCTGGTCGATGGCGCGTTGTTGTCTTTACATCACTAACAGACCCAGTTTCGGCAAATTTATCCATTAATCTCCTTACAGTTGACTCTTTTGGAACATTATTGTGACCCCAAATTGATCGCAATTTGAGAACTGTTGCCGCAAAACTTTCACCATTTTGGTAAAACAATTTCACAATGAGAATGCGTTCTTCATTCGTGTAGCGCTCCATTTTTACTAACCTCGTACCTTCTACTAGCAAACAATAACAATTGTTCAAATGTCAAACAATGACACTTCGAATGTTGCCAGATTTAAAAATTGCGTTCTTCTTGGGACACCCTTTATATATACTCCTATATACTTTATGAGGTCTTAGACCTATATTTCGGCATGTTACAAACGGAATGACAAACTGATATATACCCTCACCATATAACATGGATGGTATAAAAATACGAAATTTGAGTTAATTTTGAATCCCAATTTACCCATAAATATTAAAAGTTTTTTCCTCCGCAATATATCCAAAATGCATTATAATCTGCGAGCCCACATTGTGAGACATCCCTTGTTAAAACTAAATAATTAAAAATGGAATAGAAAATAACTTTTATTTTCTCATCCTCTAGACTACGTGACTTTAAGCACAATTTTCTGATATATTGAAAAAACACGAATGAAAATTTCTTTAATAAAAATTATAAAAATAAAAGCTATCATTTTGTGTATGAAATAGGTTTGTAACTCATTGTATAAAAAGTTTATATGATTATTATCACATTTGCTGACATGCAACGCGCATGTGTAGCACAAGATTGATTTTATATTCAAACAACATTATTTTATAGCTGCATTAAAATTAAGTATTTGCAATATTAAACAGTGAGCTAGTAAGAATTTATAATTATTGACGTAATATATCCGTAAATGTGTCAAAGATGCAATGACATTAAAATCCAATTGCTATTGCTGATAGTACCTTAGAATATATTGTAGAAAAGAGGATAGCAAATATTTAAATTTGGATGTGAGATTAATCGATTTATCAAATAGTATAATTAATGAGAACATTGATTAGTCAATTATTAGTTTAATTGAAATTTTGATTAATCAGAATTTTGAGTAACTGAATAATTTGAGTTTTGATTAATCAGAACTTTGATAAGTATTAAAAATATGTTAAAAAATAAAAGAAAAATATACACAAATTTTGGCTTTGTTTTGTGGCGTTGCCTTATATAGCTTTATATTATTATAGATATTATAGATAAATTCCCAGCAAAAATGAAGCTGCCAAAGCAGCAATAAAAGCATCACTACTATGGCAAAGGCATCACTTCTTTTTTAATGGTTTCATCGATGAATTTAACATTAGCGTGTCATAGGAAGGAAGTATTCAAATGTAGCTACTAGCATTACTTTTACTTTATTCTAAGGAAGCAATGATAATACAATGATTAGGTATTCTGCTGCATGAGTGGAAAAAGTTCATATACTTTGTAGTATTTAAGCTTTGATGAAAATTAATTCATAAGAATGCAGAAAAATAAATTTAAAGAAGCGCAATTTATGCATTGATATACAAATACTCTTTATTAAAACAAATAAATAATTCTGCATTAGTGAAAAAGCATTTTTGAAACATTTTTCAAATATTTTAATGAATTTTTAGACAAATTTTATAATATTTTTGGATAAATAAAAACTGCTTGTACAATTTGGAAACATTTTTAGACATTTATGAAATATTTTTGAACGATTTTAAATAATTTTTGCACAATTTTAAAACATTTGTGGGCAATTTGAAATAATTTTTACACAATTTTAAAATTATTTTGATAAATTCTAAATTAAAACTGGAAATGGTGTAGTGTTAAATAATAAACATAATGCAAAAATGCACAGATTGCGCCTTCATAAATATTTAATGCTTAAAAATGCAAATGACAGGCCAGCTAGTCTCAATTAAAGGTAAAAAAAAAATCTGTTTTTCTTGTATTTTCAAAACTTTTATAAAAATTGCAAAACTGCATAAATTCTAGCCCTCATGAAATTTTAAAATATAAAAAATGATTTATTAAAAAAATTAAAAAAGTTCATCAGAACTATTTTCTCAATTTGAATAAATGCTTAAATTCAAAAAAAAAAAATATACGATATACTATAACTTATGCTTTAGAAGTAATGAAGAGTGATATTTTAAGATATGCATCGGGTTTATATGCAGATCACTGCATTTGAAATATGAACACATGAATGCTTCTGGAAGTGCCTTACAATAACACCAAAATATCATAAAAGAATGTCAACTGAAGTTTAGGAAGCAATGAAAGAAGTTATAGTCACAGAATGACTACCATTTTTTTTTGCTGGGTTGTAATACATTTGTTTTATGCATCAACACTCAGGGGTTGCCCCCCATGAATGCAGTGCATTGTGTTGATGTCAGGAAAATAGGTTATAAGCAGGAGAAAAGAAATAGTACTGTTTTTGCATATTTGATTTGAATTTCTCTTTATTATAGTTGTCAGGGAAGACCACTGCGGGGATTTTATTCCACATACGACTAGTCTGAATTATTAACGAATTTTCCCTGTAATGTGTTGTGCGGTTCAGTGGACAATCGGCCACAAAAGGATGGGCCGAGTGATAAGTTCACTTAATTCAGCAGAACACATTCCATGGTAGTATCGATAGAACAGTGTCATACAGCCCACATTGCGTCGATGCTCCAATGAATCAATAGAAATGGATATCCTACTATCATTGATAAGCGCCAAAACTTTTCTTTAAACACGGTCCAAAACTACCAAAATAGACTTTGAAGCACCTGCCTATATATGGGAGTTATACTCCAATTTTAGCCGCTATAGGTGGTGTAGATAGTAAGAAGATCGGATGAAGTCGTTATTGCACCATTTAAAAAAAAAAAAAATAATCACTTGAATGCTTCTTTCGACACTTTAAAACCGTGTTTATTCTCATGCCAAGAACATTAAGAGTTTTTAATTCCCTAAATATCGATACCCTCCAATTGAACAGATGACGCTAGAGACTTCACAACCCTATGAGTCATCATCAATATTGGGTGTTATGTACATTAAAATCCACCCTATTTGTACAACCCCACTCTGAAACTAACTAGAGGTCCCGATTTAGTCATTCATAATTCATCATTCATAATTTGCCTCCTTACCCCGACCTCTAGGAGGCTTGACCTCATGGAAGGAAAATTAATGGCAAAAGTTACTCGTACTGTCATTAGCAAAAGAGCAGATAGGGTTGAAAGTTAAACCAAGAAGATCATTAAGAAAGACAAGAAAAAGAGAAGAAAAAAGAACGGAACCCTGCGGTACCCCTTGATTTAGCTGAAACTCGTCTAATAAATGTTAGTTTCGGCCCAAAATAAAAACGCGATATGCTATGATTGCTGCTGTAAGAGAAAACACGACCAAAAAAACGATGTTCGACGGTGACTGCAAAAACTGTCATATTTATTTTGATGTAAGGAGTACCATAGAGATTCTTTTCTCCCCAGTGTCTTCTTCCCTTACTAGCGACCCAATTTTTTTTTTTTGGTTTTGATATTTTAATTTTTATAAAAACAATAAAAAGAAATAATAATTTTAATTAAAATTAAGATACAAACATACTAAGTTGGTTTATATTCGCCAGTATACAAAGAGAACATGAGAGCCATAGAATATTGTATGTTAATTTTACTCATTATATGTTTTTTCTTTACAAAAAACTTTTCAAATGTGGGAACTGTGTTAAGAGAATTAAAAACAAAAAACAAGAGAAATGGATTATAACAGGTCAATTGAAAAGTCCCCGGCCTACCATAGTAAAACATATTTTTTTTTTTGCAAAATTCGTTTTTTTATTCAAGATAGTTCCCTTCAAGAGTGATGCACTGATTATAGCGACCCTCCAACTTTTCGATACCATTTTTGTAGTACTATTGGTCCTTTGCTTCAAAATAGGCCTCAGTTTCGGCGATCACCTCTTCATTCGACGAAAATTTCTTCCCAGCGAGCATTCTTTTGAGATCTGAGAACAAGAAATAGTCGCTGGGGGCCAGATCTGGAGAATACGGTGGTTGCGGAAGCAATTCGAAGCCCAATTCATGGATTTTCGCCATCGTTTTCACTGTTTTGTGACACGGTGCATTGTCTTTTTCTTCAAATGCGGTCGTTTTCCTCCTTCAGACGGTCCAATAACGATATGTAATAGTCGTTGTTGATGGTCCTTCCTTTTTCAAGGTAGTGAATGGAAATTATTCCATTCGCATCCCAAAATACAGACGCCATAACCTTGCCAGCCGACTGTTGCGTCTTTCAACGCTTTGGAGTTGGTTCATCACGTACACTCGGATGACAGTCGATTGCACTTCGGAGTGATATGATGGAGCCATGTTTCATCCATTGTCACATATCGACGCAAAAACTCGGGTTTAATACACTTGAACATCTCCAAACACCGAATCATGCACCGAATCATCAACTCGTCGTTGTTTTTGGTCAAAAGTGACCCACTTTGCACAGAACTTTCTCATACCCAAATATTTGTGAATGATATGGTGTACACGTTCAGTTGATATATTTAGAGTACCTGCTATTTCATTCAATTTCAATTTATTTTTTTGATGTTTTCGTCCGTAGCAACCTCTTTTGGGCGTCCACTGTGTTCACTGTCTTCGGTGCTCATTTCACCACGTCAAAACTTAGCATACCAATCCTTGATGGTTGATTTTCCTGGGGCAGTGTCTGGAAACTCGTCATAAAGCCAAGTTCTTGCTTCAACTGTATTTTTTCCCTTTAAAAAGCAATATTTTATCAACACGCGAAATTCCTTTTTATCCATTTTTTTCACAATAGCAAAAGTTGCTTCACTCAAAATGCTATAATTCACAAACTAATGATCTGACAGCTGTCAAATTTATAAACTTGTCTTTTGAAGGTTAGGGCTAACGAAAAATAATATAGATTTAAGTCTAGTAGCACCATCTATGTGTCAGGCCGGGGACTTATCAATTGACCTGTTTTTTAACAGCTGCAACGATCGGTGCGTATTATTTGTCAATTTGTATTTTAAATTTGCAATAAAATCGAAGGAATACCAACAAAGCTTTTTAGGACATAACGAAGAAATTACGCGTTGATAATTACCCATATATCGGTATGCATTACTATATATAAAGGGTCCGCCAAATAACTTTTTTTTAAAAATGCTATAAAAAAACTACTGAAGATTTTCTCAAATTCCTTTTTTCTTTGAATGTACAATCCTTCCGGTTAATAATGGAAAATAATTTCATTCAAATGGCTGCCTTGGCTGGCCATGCAGTAGCCTACACGATCGGTCCAATTTTTAAGCACATTATCGATTGTGTGCAGCTGTATTTCACCAATGGCTTCACGAATATTGTCCTTTAAAGCGTCAATTGTCTCTGGCTTGTCGGCGTAACACTTATCTTTGACGGCACTCCACAAATAATAGTCCAACGGTGTCAAATCGCAGCTCCGAGGTGGCCAAACGACATCAGCTCTGCGGCTGATAATGCGATCTTCAAAAACAGGGCGCAAGACATCGAGTGTAGCTTCGGCTGTGTGGCACGTAGCGCCGTCCTGTTGAAAACAAATATTGCCAATATACTCCTCTTCAATTTTTGTGAACAAAAAATCGTTAAACATGGCCCGATAACGATCGCCATTGACTGTAACGGCCACTCCTTGCTCATTTTCGAAGAAAAATGGCCCAATTATGCCTCTGCACCAAAATCCGCACCAAACAGTGACTCGTTTTGGGTGCATCGGCTTTTAAATGAATGCGGGTTTTCTGTGCCCCAAATGCGACAATTTTGCTTGTTTACATACCCGCCAAAATCAAAATGAGCTTCATCTGAAAAGATGACATTGAAATGATGTCATTCTGCAACATTACCATGATTTTCAAAGTAATGTCGCAATATTTCCCAGCGTTGTTCAAGCGTATACACAACCATATTCGTTCAGCGGAAGGATAAAACTAATTATCTGTCAAATCAGAAATGAGCTAAATATTACCATTCACGAAATAAGCACTAGTTGAAAAAAAAAACGTTAGATGGCGGACCCTATAATTATATATTATATTTTTTTTTGTAAGTTACCTTATATTGTGTCATATATAGCCACATCTAGTTAAATATTGATCTTTATAAAATTATTTGTTGTAAATAATATGAAATAAAATTTTATATAACATTATATATAAGTATATATGGCTTAAATGGAGACCATATTTACTTATACATAACCATATAAACTCGTATATGGCTTATAAAAAAACCATGTATATTTATTTATGCTATCTTATATTTGAGATATAATTATATATGATTCAATATATGATCCAATATAAGTAATATATTTTGATATGGTACAACATATAATTATAAACGATTCATTAAAGCGATTTAATTGAATATAGTTTTTTCTTGATACACTTAGAATATTATTTAGTTTAAAGTTTGTAGTTTAATAAAAAGTTTTAAGTTCAGTTATTGTAATAATAAAGGAACACACATTTATTTTTTAAAGAAATATTTATTTTAACTTTTGCATACATTTGTTCAAAATGTTTTACTGTCATTTACTGATTTTTTACGATTAATTTATTTTTTTCATTTGTATGAAATTTAACAAAAATATACCCAAAAATCGGAAATTTGTGGTTTATTTGTTACCATTACAGTTATTATAAATTAAAATTTGCTGTCTGTTTCAAACAAAAAAAATATTTATTTATATACAAAATTACTTCAATTTGAATTACAACAACAGATTTAAAAACAAACAAAAATACAAAGAACCTAAACAATTTCAAATTAATGAATAATCATTTATTTTTACGGATTCTTATTTGATCTGCATTTTTTCGAATCTAACAAGCTCAGCGAGATATTACAGCAGATATTAAAATATATCAAAATTAATCATATACATACAGGTTGGTTGAAAAGTTCCTGCGCTCGAAATGAAAGAATACTGTTTTTGTTACGAAATATATTTTTTTATTCAATATAATCTCCTAGAAGCTCAATACACTTGTTCCAATGATCTTCCAATAATTTTATCCCATCCTTATAATGGTTTTCCGGAAGCTCTGCAAAATAATAGTCTACGGCTGCTATGGCCTCTTCATTCGACGAAAACTGCTTTCCACGAAGGAATTGTTTGAGATTTCTGAAGAGATAGTAGTCACTGGGAGCCAAATCTGGTGAAAACGGTGGATGTTCAAGCAATTCGTACTTTAATTCTTTGAATTTAGCCATCGTCAAAACACTTTTGTAAGCAGGTGCATTGTCTTGATGAAAAATGATTTTTTTCTTCTTTAAACCAGGTCTTTTCTCACGAATTTTTTCATCCAGCTGATCCTAAAAGCTGTAATAATATTCAGAATTGATTGTTTTACCTTTTTGAAGATAATTAATCAACAAAATTCCTTTTGCATCCCAAAAAACTGATGCCATAACCTTCTTTGCTGATCATTGTGACTTCACCTGCTTTGGAGCTGAACAACCAGCTTTAGTCCACTGTAAACGTTCTTGTTTCAATTGTTTTATTCGGCTTAAAACGCTCCAAATTACGCTGAGAAATTTGTTTTCGATCCAGTTTTTGTTGAATTGTGGAGTACTCGTTCGTCTGAGATGCCTATGGTATTAGAAATTTCACGCTTAGTCAAACTTGGATCTTCACTAACCATATTATGTACCTGCTCAATGATTTCTGCTGTGGTTGCAGTTTTTGGTCGTCCTTCGCTGGTACGACCACGTTTAAATTCACAAGCCCCAAATTCAACGGTGCGTTTTGAAGGTGAGGACTCCTTATACACTTCTAACAATTGTGCATAAATTTATTTTGCTTTCTTCAAAACAAAGAATCTAATGACTGCACGATATTCATTTTTTCCATATTAAAAAAAAGTCAATGACACGTCAACTTCAAATGGATTGTAAACAAAGAAAGAATTGACAGAATGACTTGCAACTTTGCATGTGTTCTCAGGACAGTTATACCAACTTGAAAAAAAAAAGTTTGGAGCTAGCAGTGACATTTCTTGGTGAGCGCAGGAACTTTTCAACCAACCTGTATATTACGCTATATATTTTTTGTCACTCGGCTTGTGAAACTTTTACAAAAATCGAACGGAAAATGAGTGATAATTTCCCGTTGAGGTCAAAATTGAAATTTTTAAATATTTTGTAGTTTTCTTGAAAATCTATCGAAATGGATTGAAATTTGTTCAAGCTGTTATTAGATGTTTAAAATTAATATAAAAACAATATAAAATGAAATTAATCGTAATAAGCACTTGGGCTTAAACTGACACAATATTTTTAAAATGTTAAAATATACAGTTTCATAAAAATATCAGCACAACAAACTTTAAAACTTTTTACTAATGAATTTTTAAAAAGAAAATATTTAAAATAATCCAAATAAGCACTTAGCATCTTTCTAGTGCAGATAACGGTAAAATTCGACCTTTTTCTTTACGAATTTTTTTTTTGACTTTGAAAAATATTAAAGTTAAGTTTTGATCGCTAAAAACTAAGAAATAAATTCGTTATAAAAATTTGCTGCCAACAATTTTTGTGTAGAGTAAGTATTTTGTTTTTGTTTTTGAAAGAATAGTACCACTCTGGAAATTCTTCCTAATATGTTAATATTGTGATGATTTATTTGGAAAGGGAATAAGAAAAGGTGGTGAAAGGTGAAGGGCTTCAAGTAGCCTAAACTATACGCATTGTGCAATTTTGTCAGCCATTTATCATAAATATGTTGGAACAAGCTTTCTTTGTAGAGAAATTTGGTCTTTATGGAAATAAAATTAATTAGAAAAATTCAAAAGCAGTTAACAACTTCAATAAACTGAATTTTAAGATAATCTACATTTACAATAATATAGTGGAATAATACAATAATATACAATAATATAGTGGAACATATAAATTTAATTTACTAAATTTAAACATATGTAGTTTAATATAACTTTTTCCTACTTTTATTGTAAAATATAAATGTTTATAAAAGTACAGCACTTTCTAATTGTAACAGCTGTAAAACTATTATGTTTTTTTTTCTCTAAGACACTGTTATATGGCAGCTAAATTTTATATAACCATAATATGATTTTATTTCTTGACAACAAAATGTTACGTTATTTATTCAAATTATTAACACATTTATAAGACCATATTTGGAAAATAACTTAAAGTATATCGATGAAAAAAAAATATATATAAAAAATACATATATGGAAAAACAAACAAAAAAGTTTTTAAATAAAATTTTCACTTTGCAACAACTTAAGATAAGAAAGTTTAAGATATTTTGAAATTTGTTTTCTTTAATTAAACTTTAATATTGAGAAAACTAGAAAAACTTTATGTTACAATCTAAAGGAACAACTTTTTGCATAATTATTATGTAAATTTACCATAAATGGGCACTTTGCAGTACCAGTAATATTTTAAATAATTTTTTTTTTGCTGATAATGCAAATAGTAAATTTTTGCTGATTACTCAAAAAAAAAAATTGCAGTAATCAGTAAATTTTTACTAATAATGGAATTTGATTGGCATTACCAGTAAATTTGTACTGATTACACTGTAAAACAATTTCAAACTTTTTCCAAAATTACGGAGTTCCGACGATTGATTTTTGTTAAGGGGACCAACAAAAATATACGTGTGTCGGCGTTTTGATAGTTTACAACGGAATTTCATTTTAGATGCGGTCAAAGTTTCCCAGCTCTGGCCTGTTCTTGCAGCATATTGGTATATAAAACTATATTTTCTTTACATCTGAGGTGTAGGGTATGTTCAGCAAATTTGTAGATAATGGTATGGCAATAATTTTTGTAGAACATATTAACCCACTAACTCCCCTTCATAACGGCATTTTTTGGCTTTATTCTAACAAATTGTAAAAAACAACCCGAAAAAGGGGAAGGGCGGGGATGAAATGTTCTACAAAAATGTTGGCCATAAGATTATACTATATATGTCGCAAGCTACTAAAGCCCAAAACTTAACACAAATACAAAAACCCAGACAAATTCAAGATTGCCCATCAAATTTCTAGTCACATTTTGGGATGACCTAAATATTATGTAGGTGATCCCAAAATCTGACTTTCAATATGTTGGTCATCCCAAAATTTGAATAGAAATCTGATGAGCAATCTTGAATTTGATTAGTTTTTGGTGTTTGTGTTAAGTTTTGGCTTTTGGTGTGTTCTGACATATATAGTAGAATTTTATGGCCAACATTTTTGTACAACATTTCATCCCCGTCCTTTCCCTATTTCGGGGTGTTTTTTACAATTTGTTAGAATAAAGCCAAAAAATGCCGTTATAAGGGGGAGTTAGAGGATTAATATGTTATACAAAAATATTTGCCATACCATTATCTACAAAGTTGATGAACATACCCTACACCTCAGATGTAAAGAAAACATAGTTTTATATACCGATATGCTGCAAGAACAGGCCAGAGCTGGGAAACTTTAACCGCCTCTAAAATAAAATTCCGATGTAAACTATCAAAACGCCGACACATGTATATTTTTGTTGGTCTCCTTAACAAGAATCAATCATCGGAACCCCGTAATTTTTTTTTGTGTTGAACTGTGTTACCCAAAAAATTAGGTAATCAGTAAAATTTTATTGATAATGCAAGTTAAATTGCATTATCAGTAAAAATATACTGATTACTGCATTTTCATTTGGTGGGATATTGAATCTACCAGAAAAACTCTGCAATGTAATTTTTTTGAGCTTTTTTTGCAGGCCAATAATAAATATTTGGAAGTAATATATTTGATTAAAAAATAAAGTTTTTAACTTCTAAATTCTAGGATCTTAATTTTTTTTTAATTAATGTTTAAAATTATATATTGAAATCATAATTTATAAAAGTGAATGATAAGACTTTATTTCTAAATGAAAATTTTAATTTTAATAGTTTGCTTTACCGGAAAATGTTTACTGATTATTGAAAAAAATGATTGTTGTAAAAAATGCTAACCAATAAAAATTTACTGGTAATGCAAATTGAATTTCATTATCAGTAAAAATTTGCTGATTACTGTCATGTTTAATGCACTTGATATATAATACAGTGTGCCCATGTATGAAATGCATCAATAACACTGTGCGACAGTGTCAATGCGAAATTAAAGTAGACATTTCATTTTGCAAAGTTAGTTGAGACTTTATTTTATGGTCTTTTGAAATTTCTATAAATTTTAATGGAGACCATGGTCTGAACACTCAAGACAGGTTGCTATTTTGTCCGAGATTCTTTGCTCTTCTCCTGAGCAGCTTAGTGTTAAAAATTATCATAATTAGCTTAGCAATTTAAAAGTTGTGAGTGAAAATGTACGGATATTTCAAAATTTTCCACACTAATTTTGTATGGAGATTTTAGAGGTGTACACATTTTTAAACCGCTAAACCAATTTTGATGAAAACAATCATACATTTTTATGCCGGTATAGCTTTTACAACTGACAGAAATTCAAAAGGCTTTCAAATTAAATATAGATATAATTTTGAAGAAACAAAAAACCCTATTAATGGTCTACTTTGGATTCACTTTGGAATTATTGAGGCAGAAATTTCTTGTTGCTTTGTATAATTAGCAATTATGTTACATACATAAATATAACCACTTACCTTGTCAAGTTGATTGCGGATATTTAACATGTTGAAGTTGTTTAATTTAAAGTTGGCTTAACGTGAATATATTATTATTATTATTATTAATATTATTTTTGTTTTTGGTAGCTTCTAATTAACCAAAATATCTATGGAAGTTTTCAAGAGATTTTAAGCTTTTTCGCATGAAAACTTGTTTTAAATTTTCTTGCTAAATTTAATATATCTTTTTTTTAATGTATTAAATCTTTTTATGTAGAAAAAATATTTAATATGTATTTTGAAGTTTTGTTTGGCACTTAATCGTCATATTAAATACAATTCGAAAAACATAAGCTTTAGGGAAGTGATGAACAATTTTTATTTTTATTATTTTTTTAATTTATTACTTTTTTTTTTTTGGCTATTGAGAGTTCCGAACAACCGTTTCGTTTTGTATGAAATTCGCAACTGAATAGTTGATTATTTCAAGCTTAAACTCAAATAAGCTTAAGTAAAAACGTGAAAACAAACAACAACAAAAAAAAAGCTGTTACTTATAATATTAAAATAAACAACAAGTACAAATAATACAAAATTAAACAAAAAATATAATAAATAAAAACAAACCAACACATTCAACCAGTCAGATATAAAGAGTAAGAGAAATACCACGCTATACCGGCCAGTCTATATCAACCCAACTTATCAACCAACCAACCAACCAACCGGTCTGCCAAAAATACAAACAAGTCAAAATAAAATAATTAAACAAACAAACCAACCATCCAATCTATATACTAGTCATCGAAACGCAACTGTAGGGTTGCCAGCAAAATTTGAATATTCTCAATTTGAGTATTATTTATTGTTTTGAAACAGAGAAACAAATTTGTGGACAAAAATTATATTTTAAAAATTTTCTGTAACTGCTTTTAAAAGACATAATGAAACGGTAACAAAATACAAAGAGTAATACTTAAATTTAACAAATTTTAACAATATTTGTCGAGTACTGTTAAAAAAGATTAGATTTTGTTGCACTGGTATACACTTATAATACCTAAATTATACCACCTATATGGTGGGGCAAAAAGTATCACCCTATTGGGAAGTCAAGCCATTTACATAAATGACATCGTAGGTCTATTTGATTTTGAAATTCGTGAATTAGACACATGCGAAATTTATACTGAATAATAAAGAATCGCTTATACGCCTAAGCCGTAAGATTTTAATAAAAAAAAAATTGATCATAAGTTACAACGCCCATTTTGATTTCAGCGGCTATGTTAATAAGAAAAATTCTCGGCATTGGGGGAGGGCTTATCATTATCACCATTAGATCCTCTCAAAGTCACCGTGTGGTGTGCAGCTATATCGGTAAAAATGATTGGACCTTATTTGTATCGATGCAGCCGACAGTAGCGCTATATGCTGACTAAAGGGTGTCCCAAGAAGAACGCAATTTTTAAATCTGGCAACATTCGAAGTGTCATTGTTTGACATTTGAACAATTGTTATTGTTTGCTAGTAGAAGGTACGAGGTTAGTAAAAATGGAGCGCTACACGAATGAACAACGCATTCTCATTGTGAAATTGTTTTACCAAAATGGTGAAAGTTTTGCGGCTACAGTTCGCAAATTGCGATCAATTTGGGGTCACAATATTGCTCCAAAAGAGTCAACTGTAAAGAGATTAATGGATAAATTTGCCGAAACTGGGTATGTTAGTGATGTAAAGACAACAACGCGACATCGACCAGGTCGATCGACCGAAAATGTCGCAGCCGTACGTGATGATGTCGCTCAAACTCCATCCACCTCAATTCGACACCGAGCTCAGCAAATTGGTGTCTCCAAATCCACTTTGCAGCGAATTTTGATGAAAGATTTGCATCTTCATGCATACAAAGTTCAATTGACTCAGGAACTGAAGCCAGCTGACCATGGACAGCGAAGGGAGTTCGTTAATTGGGTATTGGAGAGACAACATGAAAATGCTGATTTTGCCGATAAAATCGTCTTCAGTGACGAGGCCCATTTTCATCTTGATGGCTTCGTCAATAGGCAGAATTGTCGCATTTGGGGTGAGGAAATTCCTCGAGTGATTCACGAGAAGCAAATGCATCCTCAACGTGTCACTGTGTGGTGTGGTTTTTGGGCTGGAGGAATCATTGGATCTTTTTTTTATGAAAATGAGGCAGGTCAAGCGCAAACAGTCAATGGTGTTCGGTATCCTGAAATGATAACCAGTTTTTTCTTGCCTAGAATTGAAGAAATGAATGTGGGCATGTGGTTCCAACAAGATGGCGCCAGATGTCATACAGCCAGAGAAACAATTCAATTGCTGCATCAGTCATTTCCCGGTCGTGTTATTTCGCGTTTTGGAGATCAGAATTGGCCGCCTAGATCGTGCGATTTAACACCATTAGATTTTTTTCTTTGGGGTTTTTGGAAGTCGATGGTTTAAGCGAATAAGCCGACGACGACTCAAGCCTTAAAAGAGAAAATTGGACGCTGCATTAATGAAATACCGCAGCATTCATGAAAAACGGTCATTGAAAATTTCATTAAAAGATCGCGTGCATGCCAGCAAAGCCGTGGCGGCCATCTGCACGATATATTGTTCCATACATAACCTCATTCTGTCTACTTTACGATATAATAAAGTTTCACGATTTTTTTTTAAAATATCTGTGTTTTATTAAAAATTTAAAAATTGCATTCTTCTTGGGACACCCTTTACTTTGAACAGGACGGGGCTACTTGTCGTACTACACAAGACACAATGCGTATTTTGAAAAATGTTTTCCCAGCGCCTGTAATCTTACATTTCGACAACTTTTCCTGGCCAACCAGATCTGCCGATTTTAATACAACAGACTTCTTCCTCTAAGGATATTTGAAGTTATTGGTATACGCTAACCCGCCTCGTTGAAATTGACAAGGTGACACCACAAATGCTGCGCACAGTATTGCAGTATATAATCAAAAGATAAAATGTTCCACATTAAATTGAAAAAAAAAACAAACACAATCAGTTAAAAAACAATTAAGTTTTCAATTACAAAAAATATACACAAAAAAATTTTAATTACAATAAAATTTACAAGCAGTTAAAATTCCATTTCGTAGCAATTTTTTCCCAATTTTTTTTTAATGTCGAACAAATGTAGAAAAATTTACAAAAAAAAAAATATTACCCAAGTAAAACAGTTTAGATGTTTTGTGGCCTTATCTTATAATATGTTACTATACATAGTTAAGCACTTTACAGTACCAGTAAAATTTCAGTAAAAATAAATTTTTACTGGTAATGCAACATAATTTTCAGTACCAGTAAACTGTTACTGATGACTGGAAAAAAATTGCAGTAACAGTAATTGTAGTAAACAGTTTTTTTACTGCTTAAAAAATGCAGTAATCAGCAAATTTGTACCAATAAATCATTTATACACCTAATAGCATTAAATATGCCGATTTTTGAATATTTGAAAAACTAAAAACGTTAATTTTAAAGTGTGTTCGTAAAGGTTCCGAATAAAAAAATATGATTGAAATTAAAAAACCCAAGGACATATTTCTAACAGTTTTTTTATTAAAAAAATTTAATTGAAATTATAAATAAAAAAGTAATGGTATGCTTTAATGTTTTAACAAAAATTGTAATGCAATATAATTAAACTTTACTATTAACATTTTACTGATTACTGCAACTTTTTCAGTAATCAGTAAAAATTTTCTGGTTACCCATGTAAAAATCGAAATATATATGAACATACATGATCATACATGGGCTTGTATATAATCATACATGGGCATACATGGTCATATAGTCCATACATGATCTCATATATGACCATATATCTTCGGATCCGAAATTTGAGGGTATATGGTGATATATGTACATATATTATCATACATGCTCATATATTATTCATGTATGCTCGTAAATGATCATATACGTCCATATACCCTCAAATTTCGGATCCGAAGATATATAATCATATATGAGATCATGTATGGTCATATATTGAACAATGTATGGACGTATATGACCATGTATGCCCATGTATGATCATATACAGGCCCATGAATGATCATGTATGCTCATATATATTTAGATTTTTACATGGGTACTGTAATTTTTTTTCAGTAATGAGTAAAACGTTACTGGTTACTGCAATTTTTTTCAGTAATCAGTAACAAGTCACTGATTACTGCTATTCGCAATGCAGTAAAAATATAATGCAGTACGCCCACGTATGCATTACCATATATAATTATATATTATATTAATTTTTTTAAAATTACATTATATTTTGTCATATATAGCCGCATACATTTATATATTGACCTTTATAAAATTGGATAGGATTTATGTGCTAAGACATGGTATATATTATGTCATATAAAATTATATATAGCACTATACACAATTTTATATAGCTTACACGGGACCATATATAGTTATGAATGACTTGTGCAGAACCATATATATTTATATATGGCTTATGCAGAAGCATATAAAATTATATATGCTATATAATATTTGAGATATAATAATATATGTTCCATTATTAAAAATATTTTTTAATATTGTATGAGATATAATTATATATGACCCAATATATGTATGCTGCAATAGAGAAAATATTTTTTGATATAGAATAAGATCCAACTATATATTGTACAATATTGGCAAACATATATGGTTCCATAACTAGAGTAATTTTTATATGATTTTTTTTTACAAAACTTTAAAAATTTAATCCATTTTAAGACCTAGAAACTTTTGATAGAATATAACATAAAATATAATTACCCGAGTAAAAAAAATTGATATGGCGCAACATTTAATCATATCCAATTTAAAATTCTTTAACATCTATGTTAGCTTTAACAAAAAAAAAATATAAATTTTGGAAACAAATATCATATATAATTTTATATATATGATATATATATCTTATTGGGTATACAAGTTAATAATGTAGATTTTTGCAAGAAAATAACAAAATGAATTGATACATTATTTAAAGTATTGTCCGTCGTTAGCCTACTACTTTTTCCCATCTTTCTGGTAGCATATGGATTCCGCGCCAAAAGAACTGCTCTGGTTTTGAGGTAAAGAATGAATCAAGCCAATTTCTGATACCCTGTTGTGAAGTGAAGCGTATTCCAGTAAGGGCGTTCTGCATTGATCGAAACAAATGGTAGTCAGAAGGGGCAAGGTCTGGGTTATAAGGTGGGTGAGCCAAAACTTCCCATCCACTGTTTTCCAAATAGTTTTTTATTAGTCTTGCAACATGTGGCCGAGAGTTGTCATGATGTAAGATTATGGCCTCGTGTCTGGTCGAGTATTCTGGTCGTTTTTCGTTGATTGCTCTCTTCAAACGAAACAATTGTGTTCGGTAGAGGTCCCCCTCAACAGCTCATAATACAAAACACCCTTCTGATCCCACCAAATACAGAGCATTACCTTGGCGCCATGGATATTCGGCTTTGGCGTTGATTTGGCTGGTTAGCCGGGCTTTAGATATGTCTTTTTGCGCTTAGGGTTATAATAATTTATTCCTTTTTCATCACCAGTATCAATACGATGCAAAAATTACTTTTTTTGTAGCGTTCAAGCAGGAGAAAATACAAATGTTAATTGAATAGATCGATTTAATTGTGATTATTCTTTTTTAGGACATTGTTGCGGAGCATTGACATTAATTTCGTATTTTTATGCATGGATTATTATGAGTGTAACAGCCTATGCATGGATTATTATGAGCGTAATTATATTCAGTTAATTTAAAATTGTATAAAATGTGTTATTTCTCATACACAAGAAAATTAGTTTTATCTAAATTTTTAAAATATATATTTGAAATGTGAATCCTTTTTTTAATATTGAATAACTTATATCCGGTATTTGGTAAAATCCCGAACACTACACTGTCCAACAGCATTTTTGGAACAGAATAGCGACCCTATAATTCTGAAAGGGTATGTTGAGTAGATCATTTTTGTAGAACATAAGTTTGTCCAGCACGTCTGAGTATTTTTTTACAGTGGGTCAAAGTTTTCATTTTTCGGTCGAAGGGAGCTATATAAAAAAAATGCTGTAAGTTAATGTCTGAAAGAATTCTTATGGTCAGAGTTGTATTGTGGAATTGTATGAGGATTATTTTTGTGGAAGATCTTAACCCTCTAACTGGTCTCTTTATGGGTCAATTTGACCCTTTTTTCGAGAAAATCAAAAAATATCCTCAAAAAAAGGACATTTAAGGATTAAAATATTCTACGGAAATGTTTGCCGGAAAATTTCAGTGGGGGTCACCAAAGACACCATTGTTGTAAATAAAGCTCTTTACGATTAATTGGCAAAATTACACGCCAACTTCTATAAAAAAATTATAATTTTGTTTTAATAGTAGTTTGGCGCAAAAGTCAGTTCTGTTTTGACATTTGTGTAGTAAACACATGCGAAATACACGTTAATAAACAATGTTACGCTACACTGCTCCAGAACGCGGAATATTGGTGACTATTTATTTGAGCAATAATAAAGATGATTTTTCATCAAAAATAATCATGAGTGATGAGGCCCATTTCCATCTTAGCGGGTACGTAAATAAGCAAAATTTACGCTTCTGGGACACTGAAAATCCGCGTGTAACCCACAAAGAGCCATTACACCCGCTCAAAGTCACTGTATGGTGTGCTGTTTTCGCTGGAGGAGTATCGGACCTTTTTTCTTCGAAGACGTCGAGGGCCAAACGGTTACTGTGAATGGTGAGCGCTACAGAGCAATGATCAACGAGTTCTTTTTGCCGCAACTTGATGAATTGGGATTGGAAAATATGTGGTTCCAACAGGACGGTGCAACGCCACACACTGCACGTGCCACAACCGATATGCTGAAGGATGCATTTCCCGGGCGCCTAATCTCCCGTTTTGGCGATTTGCACTGGCCAGCAAGATCGCCTGATTTGACCGCTCCAGACTTCTTTTTGTGGGGCTTTTTGAAGTCGCGGGTTTATATCAACAAGCCTCAGACTCTTGCAGCTCTTAAAGACAATATCCGTCAAGAATGTGAGGACCTATCGCCGGAAGTTTTGGCCAAAGTGATGGAAAATGCCATAAAAAGGGCTCAAATGACAATCAACTGTGGCGGCGGCCATTTACATGACATCATATTCTCGACTTGATGTAAAAAAAATTAAAAGACCAAATAAAAATAATCCATAAGAAGAATCAAAGTTTTTCATTTTTTTTTTAAATTACAGCCAAAAAACATCGGAAGGTTATTTTTGCGCCACCCTGTATGTGCATATTTATTTTTTTGTTTCAAATTTTCGAGTAAAAGGGAATTGGGAAATAGCAGTAGTATGACAATGGATTAAAGATTAAACTTAATATGCTTTCCTGTTCTGTACAAGCCCCATACGTATTCAGCAAGCATTACACTTTGGGATTTCCCTTTGAATCTGTCTTCCAATACCTTTATATACTGATGAAACCTTTCACCGTGTTCATCTGAAACCGCTCCAAGGTTTTCTTTGAGAATGCAGAAAATGCAGCTTTAGTGACATCTTAATATTGTTAAAACCGATTAGCATGCTTTCAATATTTTCTGCATAGTTATGTGCTTTTGAGTTTCCAAGGAATTCTGATATAACCAGCTGCATAAAGTCAAATGCTGTCTTTTGCATATCCGACAGATGACCATAAAATTCTTCATCTTGTAATAATTTTCTTATATCGGGTCCAACGAGCATTCCTAGAAAAGGTAATTTACATTAAATCAAATAAATTATTTCTTAAAACCGTATTTTACCTTCTTTTAATTTTGCTGCAGATAATCTGGGGAAAATTGTTTGAATGCGTTTGAAAGCATTTCCTTGTGTTTTTAAGCCATGTGTATCCGCTTTAATTTTTCTTTTTTTTTTTTTTATATTAATTTTAGTAAAAATCACACCCGATATGTACTGCTTGGTAGCTCAATTATGCTTCAATTTTTTCTTTTATTTTTTATTATTAATTTTAATAAATATCACACCCGATTTGTAAGTCACAGCTGACTAGACGCGAGAACTCAGTGGCCGAACTTGACGCCGTTTTTACCTGTTTTGTATATGTTGGTGTATAATTTTACTAATTATTATTTACAAAATTGGTGTCTTTGGTGACCCCCACTGAAATTTTCCGGCAAACATTTTCGTAGAATATTTTAATCCTTAAATGTCCTTTTTTAAAGGATATTTTTTGATTTTCTCGAAAAAAGGGTCAAATTGACCCATAAAGAGACCAGTTAGAGGGTTAAGATCTTCCACAAAAATAATCCTCATACAATTCCACAATACAACTCTGACCATAAGAATTCTCTCAGACATTAACTTACAGCATTTTTTTATATAGTATAATGCTCCCTTCGACAAAAAAATTAAAACTTTGACCCACTGTAAAAAAAAACTCAGACGTGCTGGACCATAAGTTTGTTCTACAAAAATGATCTAGTCAACCTACCCTTTCAGAATTATGGGGTCGCTATTCGGTTTCATTCAAAAAGTCTTAAAATGTTGGACAGTGCTATTAATAAATGAAATAATCGAGTTTTTTTTAAAATTTAGTATGAAAAATCATAAATTAAAAAAATATTTTCATAAAAATTTCCACATGAATGCGCTAAACAGAATATCATAGACATAATCATCAGAAAATTTCTATACAAATTTTTATTTTATAAAATCTTTCCTACAATTTTAAAATAACTTATGGCATCACTGGATACAACCCATACCAATCGCATTCAGATAATCAGCCATTCAAACAAAACCGTATGACCACACTTACGATGTATTAAATACCGGCTTAATAAAATACTTAACAACTATACGGTGTGCATCGTTGGTAGCCAGCCATAAAGTACGAGTATATTTTAACTAACCAGTAAGTACTCCTTAGGGAGCTCCTACTGATTGCAATCATATTTGAATAGTTTATATAACAGGGTTGATAAATATATGAAACACAACGTTTTGTTGGATATTTTTTCAAAAAATCTTTTTGTTATTAGATGTCCTGCAAAAACTTATTTAAAATTTAAAATCACACTGTGAAATTTTGTGAGTTACATTTTTGAAGAATCAACCCAAATTTTAAGTGCTGATGAAAGAAATTGTATACAAATTTCCTACAAGGAAGGTCTGCGGTATAGTTTTCTAAATCGCGTTTAGGGAAAAATTAGACCCAGTTAATCGCGGTTAACGGGTAATTGAACTCACAATAAAATATTTTTTAACTTAAATATTTTCTACAAAATTATTAAGAAAATTACGGCTTAAACGTAAAAAAGTTAGATTAATGTACATAATGCCCATATTTTAGCTAAAGGTTGTCAAGTTGTTTCAAAAATTCTAAAAATTTCTAGTTTAAATATTTTAAAAGCAAAAAAAAGTACATATTGTTTTACATTGTTTTTATATAAAATTCTTTATAAATGCCGGGCTTAAAAACATTTAATTTTATCTGTAAATGCATGATTTTTGTTCCGTTAAATAGTGTCATTAATTGAGGTTACACCCGGCTTAAACCCAAAATGCAAACTCTAGTCTGCGGTATGTTTTACTCCAATTTGGATGAAATTAGGAAAAATATAGTAATAATTTTATTATAGTGTTCAATTACCTTTCTTGTGATACCCATATACATCCAGTTGCTTTGGATTATATAAAAATTAAAATCACAAAATCCGCCATTTTGTCATCATATTCTTACTTTTTAAATATGTGACTGCGCTAAAAGGAATTATTATTGTGTTTTCTCTATAAAATGATAAATTGTTATTCAAATCGGGAGAACCACACCGCAGACCTTCCTTGTTAGTAAAAACGGATCCAAAAGCAAAGCTTTGAAACGTCTGCCCTCTGACAGGACAAAAGTTTTTAAGAAAACCTACTTAATTATAAAGCAGGTCTTTAACTAGACAGGTTTCAACTATCTAGTTTTAATAAAAAGTAGGTACACTCAGAATATTTTGTAATTCACAGTTTTTGGTTTAATAAAAAAGTTTTAAGTTTAGTGAAAGTTAAAGGAACATACATTTATTTTAGCTAGAAATATTAACTTTTAACTTTTTTATACATTTGTTCAAAATTATTTACTGTCATAAAACGATTTTTTTCAGTTTAATTAATTTTATTAAATTCTTTAAAATTTACGAAAAATTTATCCACAAAACGGAAATTGATGATTAATTTCTTTTTATTGAAATTATTACAAAAAAAAAATCAAAAAATTTTAATTTGTATTTTATTTAAATTGTTTGTTTATATAAAAAATTATAACAATTCCAATTACAAGAATTTTATATACGCAGCCAGAGAAAAACCATGGTTGCAACATGATCACTGCCACCATATTATGCTTGCTGCAGTCGGGTATGGTTGCCACAATATTGGTAAATTGTTAAATAGGTAAATTGGATATTTGTAAATAGGTAGTAACCATCAATATGATCGTTAAGATCATTATTATAGTAAATAGTTTATTGTTTCAGGATTGCCACTTTCTATTTTATAACATGATTGACTGTAATCATATTGTGTTAACAAAAATTCTGACTATGAAAAGAATATGATAATTGTGGAACTGCAAAATGCTGACAACAATCAATGATTAATAATTATAAATCAAATTAAACATGACTTTGACATTTACAGAAAAAAAAAATGTCTCAATTCAGTCACCTGGGTTTTTTTTCGAAATGGCCTTATACATATAAAGGGTGTCCCAAGAAGAACGCAATTTTTAAATTTTAAATAAAACACATATATTTAGAAAAAAATCGTGAAACTTTATTATATCGTAAAGTAGACAGAATGAGGTTATGTATGGAACAATATATCGTGCAGATGGCCGCCGCGGCTTTGCTGGCATGCACGCGATCTTTTACTGAAATTTTCAATGACCGTTTTGCATGAATGCTGCGGTATTTCATTAATGCAGCGTCCAATTTCCTCTTTTAAGGCTTGAGTCGTCGTCGGCTTATTCGCGTAAACCATCGACTTCAAAAAACCCCAAAGAAAAAAATCTAATGGTGTTAAATCGCACGATCTAGGCGGCCAATTCTGATCTCCAAAACGCGAAATAACACGACCGGGAAATGACTGATGCAGAAATTGAATTGTTTCTCTGGCTGTATGACATGTGGCGCCGTCTTGTTGGAACCACATGCCCTCCACATTCATTTCTTCAATTCTAGGCAAGAAAAAACTCGTTATCATTTCACGATACCGAACACCATTGACTGTTTGCGCTTGACCTGCCTCATTTTCATAAAAAAAAGGTCCAATGATTCCTCCAGCCCAAAAACCACACCACACAGTGACACGTTGAGGATGCATTTGCTTCTCGTGAATCACTCGAGGATTTTCCTCACCCCAAATGCGACAATTCTGCCTATTGACGAAGCCATCAAGATGAAAATGGGCCTCGTCACTGAAGATGATTTTATCGGCAAAATCAGCATTTTCATGTTGTCTCTCCAATACCCAATTAACGAACTCCCTTCGCTGTCCATGGTCAGCTGGCTTCAGTTCCTGAGTCAATTGAACTTTGTATGCATGAAGATGCAAATCTTTCGTCAAAATTCGCTGCAAAGTGGATTTGGAGACACCGATTTGCTGAGCTCGGTGTCGAATTGAGGTGGATGGAGGTTGAGCGACATCATCACGTACAGCTGCGACATTTTCGGTCGATTGACCTGGTCGATGGCGCGTTGTTGTCTTTACATCACTAACAGACCCAGTTTCGGCAAATTTATCCATTAATCTCCTTACAGTTGACTCTTTTGGAACATTATTGTGACCCCAAATTGATCGCAATTTGCGAACTGTTGCCGCAAAACTTTCACCATTTTGGTAAAACAATTTCACAATGAGAATGCGTTGTTCATTCGTGTAGCGCTCCATTTTTACTAACCTCGTACCTTCTACTAGCAAACAATAACAATTGTTCAAATGTCAAACAATGACACTTCGAATGTTGCCAGATTTAAAAATTGCGTTCTTCTTGGGACACCCTTTATATAATATTATAATTGACACTTCTCAATTCGTTGTCGAAAAAATTCTTGTTAAAAATATTCTCTATACAGACTTTATATTTATAAATTCTTTTCAATAAAAATATAATAATTTTTAATGTAAAATAACGACTTTCTTGTGGAAAAGGTACTTAGAAGTTAAAAAAAATATTTTTTATAAAGAAGTCTGTAGAACCCAGGAGTTGCTTTGTAAGAAAGGTTTGTAAAAGTTTTTCTAATTCAAAAATTTTTAGATTCTATGTACTTTTCCTTAAAGTAAAATTCTCAGATTCTGCAAAATGTTTCTTAGATAAATATTTATATATTTTTTAAGAAACTTCGATTCTAAAGTCTTTTTTGAATAGAAAATTCTTAGATTCTGAGGACTTTTTATCATGAAAAATACTTAGATTCTAAGGACTTTTAACAGAAAAATTCTAAGATTTCTAAGAATATATAAAAAAAATCTTAAAAATTTCCTTAAAACCTAAGAATGTTCTTATTAGAAAAATTGCATTGAATCCAGTTTTTTTTTATTAAAAATGTACTTCGAATTTAAATGTTTTGAAGTAGAGTTTTTTTCTTTCCATAATATCAAAGAAATTTTCTTGAAAAAGTACTTAATATCAAATTTTTTCTTTAGGAAAAATATTTTTTTGGAGATATATTCTTAAATTAAAAAAAAATATTTTCATAGCTACGAATCATAATATTACTGCATATTATGCTAAAACAATTGTTGTTTTATTATCATAATAGGACGTCTATGTTTGACACAATCATAATCTTAAAATTATATGATGCTCCTTAAATATTATATTTTTTCTTTGCGTGTAAACACACACACACACACATGGCCATTCACACAAAATGTGTCTATAGACTGTGTAGATTAAAAACAAACAGAAATATAAAAACCGAAAACAATTTCAAATAACGAATGAGTAAATCAGTTATTTTTTACGCAATTGGTAGGTAAAATTCAACATTTATTATTAGCTTATTTTGTATATGTTTCTTACTGATGTGTCAGTTGTTTAAACAAGATTTAAAATAAATAACAAAAACCATTTGATTTACATGAAAAGTACTAACAGCGGTTTTTTAGTGAAATATCATTTCTTTTAAATGGCATTTGCTGTTTTTTTAAATTGCAAAGTATTTTAAGCGTAGTATTTAAAAAAGTTATAGTTTTTTATTATCTATTGGCGTCGTGTGTCAGTTTGGTATTGACATTCGTGAAATTTATAATTGTGGTGATATTTTATGATTTTTTATTTATTTATTGGTTTATTTATTTATTTATTTATTTATTTGTTAATTTATTAATTTATTAATTTATTAATTTATTAATTTATTAATTTATTAATTAATTTATTTATTTATTTATTTATTTATTTATTTATTTATTTATTTATTTATTCATTCATTCATTCATTTACCATTTAAGCTAGTTTAGGACTTTTTGTCCCATATTATCTAATTTCTATTTATTGCCCATATTTATTTTCGTTATACGATAGTAAAGATTTAAATTTTTACCGTATACTTTATATAAATTAAAATATAAATCATACGCACTCTAGTTTTTTTTTTCAAAACTAGGTTGCTATGGTGAGGGTATATATAAGCTTGTAACATGTGGAAATATAGGTCTAAGATCCCATATAGTCTTAGCGATGACCGTCTGTATGTTGAAATGGCGATCACGACGCGAAGGCACAAGCAGGGGTGCCTATTTTTACCCAGATTATTATGAATGAGAATGTTTTCTAAATTTTCCATACAAATTGGTGTATTTAAGTAAATTTCATAGTAGCGACTAAGACATAATATATTTTCTTATATTTTTTCAACAGTCGCTTAAAAATAAATAATATTTTGTATTAACCTCAAATATATTTCACCTCAACAAATTTTTTTCACCACTAAATTTTTTTTTACCACAAAAAATTTTTTTCACCTCAAATTATTTTTCCACCAAAAAATTTGTTTTCGCATCCAAAGAAGTTTTTCACCTCAAAAAATATTTTTCACCTCCATAATTTTATTTCAAAAGTATTTTTTTAATTTATTTGTATCAAAAACAAAAGCGAACATTTTTTTTAAGGATATTGGTGGGGGGTATTCAAAGATCCGGCACAGCCTTTTTTCCTTGTTTTTTTTTTTTAAGTTTACTTTTAATAATATAAAATATTTATAAAATTAAAAAAATATATATTAAAATAAACTAAATTTTAATAGTTAATATACCAGTATTTAATAAAAAAGTTATCTGATTTTAGCAAATTGATTACTATTAAGAGTTTACTGAAATTTGTATTAGTAAATTTTAATAACATTTGCTACATTTTTATACTAATTTAACTTTACTAAAAAAATTTGAACACGGTTTGGTAAAACTAGCCAGCCTATAAGTAGAAAACTTTTCTGTAACAATTTTAATTTTTACGGTAAATTTTACAGACTTTTTTTTGATTTTACTGCAGTAGTTTTTGAAAACTACTTGTATTTTATTGTAAAGTTTGAATATTAAAAACTGAAAGTTTTTAAAAACTACTTCGATTTTGATTGTAGTGTAAGTTGGGCTTAACTAAAATGTTAAATGTTTCACTTTAAAAATTCGATCATGAGCAAAATTGCCATCATAAATCAATTGAATATAATAGTAGCTGTAAGTTAAAGATATTTCATGGAAATAATAGCAGCTGTAAGTTAAAGATATTTCATGGAAAGTTTTATGAATTTACTTAAATTTACAAATGCCAATCGTATTTTAAAACCCAAAAAATATATATATATACTATATATACATATATATAAACAACTACACGATCAGCTGTTTACTTTCAGAGATTTGTATAATTATTACAAATGAGATACAACAAATATAGAGAAATCAAAAATGCAAATTAATTTTTAATCAAACCGTTGAGTAAATCCGTATTTAATACTTGTACATTTTAATAAATGCTCAAACTCAAACCTGTTCAAACTTGTTGTAATGCAAATTGAAACTTTGGAAATATAAGAAATATATATATACATATATAAGAGAATAACGTTACTGACCCATACAACATCGCCCAACCTATACGTCTTCTTGGAACTTTTGGCAGGAACGTGGTAAAAAAATATTGAAAATATACCGCTACAGCTAATAACTTAAGATGTCCGATAAGAATGAATTTTGGATATGTTTTTAAGGAGAATACACTCCCTCTTAACGGTCTTTGCAATTCTCTTGAGCTAGATATTTTAAACCTGGTTTTTCATTAGCTTTTAAAGTCCTTTTTGCAACTTTCACCAGGATCATGGTTGAAAAGGGGAAGGATCGTCCCTTAACGGCATGTCCAATACCTGTCGGCTAGAAATCAGCAATTTAATAAATGGTTAAAATACTTTTAATAGGAACGTAGCGAAAATGAGGGTACAGTAGGGGAAAAGACCACCCCCCCCCGCCACTTAACAAGCTACTGAAAGTGTTTAAGCTAGAAGGCTGTAATTTAAAACGTCACACACACTGCCAAATTAAATGCTTACTCTTCGATCGGCCAACACCATATCGTGGATTTTGTCGACATTTTCGGGTGTATTGACCTCAATTGGCCGTCCGGAACGTTCAGCGTCATTTGTAATTGTGCGACCACAACCAACGTCAGTAAACCACTTTTTTACCATTGAAATCGATGGTTTGATTGACGGTTTTTTCGCATTCGAAATTCAATTTTTTCCATTTTTAACAAAATCCACGAGGTTGTATGTTTCGAACAGCTGTTAAACGCAAAGTAAATGACGGAACTTGCTTAAAATTTTACAGTAGGCCATTAACAGGTGGTACTTGATAAGAATAGTGTTGCATTTTATATAACTACGAGGGAAGTTTGAAAAGTCACGGACTTCTTGAACCGCCCTCGTATATTCCCTTATTCACTTAATAGATACACCGAGAAAACATATTCATTGTGACATCCGAATTCTTTGCCAACTGAATAATTTGGTTGCAGTAACTGATCAAATGTATCCTAACACAATTGAAATATTTTGCTTTAACCGAAAGTCTGGTGTATTAACTGAATTTCAGCAGTATTAATCGAATTTCTATTGACACAAACAAATATATCGTTGGCTCCAACCGAACCATTTAGTTAAAAAGAAATTGGTTGTCGCAATGAATCTGTTTTTGCTGTGTAATTTTTGAAACATCCAATTGGGGCGTAATAAAAATTATATTAAAAAGGCGAACAGTGCCAATTTAATGACCAGTTCAAACACTTTCATTCAAAAATCTGAAACTTGAAATTGAAATATTCATAAAAAAATTATTAAAAAATCAATTTGGGGAGGTAACTGACTAAACAGAAGAATTCAATTTTTCTATTTAATATGTTCCGATACTTAAAACTACCTGGTGATTTTTTTATCAATTATTTAATTGTATGCAAAAAACAAACAATTTGGTTAAACTTGAATATCATCAGAATATAAAACAACGTGTTATCTGATTATAAACAAGTAATTAAATTAGTTTCACTTTAGTTTTAATTAATTGATTTTATATAGTTTAAACTAAGAGGATTGTGTGATATTAAAAACACTAGGTTACAATATAAATGAGCACTGATTGAAGTAAGGTCTTCTAAAATCTAAGAAACGTTTTAAAAAAATTGCTCGGACTCTCTCAATAATACTCAATTTGTACCAGGATCGTATCAATAAGAGATATCTTTTTATAAAAGGTACTTTTTTGTAATAAACGGTACTTGGTAAAAAAGTATTTTTTTGATAAAAGAAAAAAGTATTTTTTAACAAAGCCGTTTCTTAAACGGTATTTATTTTAATAAAATATAATTTTTTAATAAACGTTAAATTTTTAACTAAGAAATGGTTCTAATTCAATAAAATTAACCTTTTTATTAAAATGTACTTTTTTAATAAAAAGTGTTCTTTAAACAAGGTGCTGCTTACCAATTGCTGATTTTGTAATAAATTGTTTTTGTTAATAAAAAAGTCCTTTTTTAAGTAAAATGTACTTTTCCAGTAAAAGGCACATTAAAAAAAAAACTTAAATAAATGGTACTTTTGTAATCAAAAATACTTTTGTAATAAAACCTAATTTTAAAATAAATAGTACATTTTAATAAAAGATAATTTTTAATAATAGGTACTTTTTAATAAAATGTACTTTTAATAAAAAGTACTTTTTAATAAAAGTACTTTTTAAAAGGTACTTTTTAAAAAAGGAACTTTTTAATAAAAGGTACTTTTTAATAAAAGGTAATTTTTAATAAAAGGTACTTTTTAATAAAAGGTACTTTTTAATAAAAGGTACTTTTTAATAAAAGGTACTTTTTAATAAAAGGTACTTTTTAATAAAAGGTACTTTTTAATAAAAGGTACTTTTTAATAAAAGGTACTTTTTAATAAAAGGTACTTTTTAATAAAAGGTACTTTTTAATAAAAGGTACTTTTTAATAAAAGGTACTTTTTAATAAAAGGTACTTTTTAATAAAAGGTACTTTTTAATAAAAGGTACTTTTTAATAAAAGGTACTTTTTAATAAAAGGTACTTTTTAATAAAAGGTACTTTTTAATAAAAGGTACTTTTTAATAAAAGGTACTTTTTAATAAAAGGTACTTTTTAATAAAAGGTACTTTTTAATAAAAGGTACTTTTTAATAAAAGGTACTTTTTAATAAAAGGTACTTTTTAATAAAAGGTACTTTTTAATAAAAGGTACTTTTTAATAAAAAATACTTTTTAATAAAAGGTACTTTTTAATAAAAGGTACTTTTTAATAAAAGGTACTTTTTAATAAAAGGTACTTTTTAATAAAAGGTACTTTTTAATAAAAGGTACTTTTTAATAAAAGGTACTTTTTAATAAAAGGTACTTTTTAAAAAAAGGTACTTTTTAATAAATGGTACTTTTTAATAAAAGGTACTTTTTAATAAAAGGTACTTTTTAATAAAATGTACTTTTTAATAAAAGGTACTTTTTAATAAAAGGTACTTTTTAATAAAAGGTACTTTTTAATAAAAGGTATTTTTTAATAAAAGGAGCTTTTTAATAAAAGGTACTTTTTAATAAAAGGTACTTTTTAATAAAATGTACTTTTTAATAAAAGGTACTTTTTAACAAAAGGTACTTTTTAATAAAAGGTACTTTTTAATAAAAGGTACTTTTTAACAAAAGGTACTTTTTAATAAAAGGTACTTTTTAATAAAAGGTACTTTTTAATAAAAGGTACTTTTTAATAAAAGGTACTTTTTAATAAAAGGTACTTTTTAATAAAAGGTACTTTTTAATAAGAGGTACTTTTGAATAAGAGGTACTTTTGAATAAGAGGTACTTTTTAATGAAAGGTAATTTCTAATAAAAGGTGCTTTTTAATAAAAAGTGCTTTTTAATAAAAGGTACTTTTTAATAAAAGGTACTTTTTAACAAAAGGTACTTTTTAACAAAAGGTACTTTTTAATAAAAGGTACTTTTTAATTAAAGGTACTTTTTAATAAAAGGTACTTTTAATCAAAGGTATTTTCTTTTTATAAATGAATCTTTTTAATATATGGTACTTTCTAATAAAATGTACTTTTTAATAAAATGTAATTTTTAATAAAGGGTATAATTGGTACTTTTTAGTAAAAGATATTTTTTGTTTTATTTATATTAATCATATAATTACAAAGTATATCCTAATAGCAACGAATTCTATCTGCCAGTCCAGAGCCTCTGGTGGGAATCGAATCCATGACCCCCGCACTAATAACCTAGTACGCTACTAACTAACCTACCGCGGTTTTCAAAAGGTAATTTTTCTTCAAAATTATTACTGAAACTGCCGGTTTTTTTAACCCAAATCGTCTCATCGATTATTCGACCACTAGTTTTTATAATATTTTTTCTTCTTTTAGTTAGTTTTTTTTTTATACAATTAGATAGTATAAAGGGTTAGCTTTAAATGTAAATATAAAAGTTCTTACCCACTTCACTATCCCTTTTATAACAAAGAAGAGGAGAAAAGATTAATTTAAGCATAATTTTAAAAACTAAGAACTATGTAGAAAAAATAAAAAATAAAAATACAGTTCCATTACCAAACGTTAAATCGTCAACAATAGAAAACAAATGTCTTTGTTTTACATTTGTATTGTTGTAATATGCCTTCAAAATACAGTGTTTGAGAAAACGAACACTATTTTTCTCAACCTTCATATTATAACAAAAATCTTTGGAACGATATGAGTTAATTGAAATATATTCTCAGTGTTTTAAAGTGTTTTCCTCAATTTTAAAGACTTCTTTAACTAAAAATAAAGATAATAATAACTCACTTTAATCAACTTTAAAACACAAATGATTTATTACGTGCTTATAACTTTTAAATGAGGCCAATTACGCATTAATACTATCGTTATTTGATATCATTATATTAAAATTTTTTGTAACTGATTTGTTTTAATCGCATTTGTTTTCATAGGGGCACGTGGCACACGTGAGGTTTGTTTGCCTAAAGTACAATTTAATTCATATATTACAAACAGATTTGTTTTTTTGCACTTTACTACGTAACTTATTGATATTCATTTTCATGTAAATATTATAAATAATATGTATCCCAGCAAAATTTTGTTAATAAATGCAGTATACTCATGTATTACTGTGTATTTATAAATCGTTTTCATCTATATTGTAATAATTGAAATTTGGTATGAACATACCTCCGGTTGTGGACATAAGTTAAATTTTTTTTTTTATAAATCCTACTGAGGGGTAAATAAGGGAAAATTGCTGCCAGCCAAAACCACTAGAATTTGGGGGTTGAAATTTTACATGTAGGTTCCCTTTTCTGCGTAGGCATCTGCACAGACGTAATTTTTAAAAATTCCTACGTAGAGTGGCAAGAAGAGGAAAGTTTTGAAATATGCGTTCGCTAGATTTAGCACATATTCCAACTGGTAAGATGAATTTTGAGGCATCTATAGGGGGGAAAAGGAAGATTGTCCCACTTGACACCCTCAACAAACCCAATGTCGTCAGAAGACTGAAATTTGGTATGCCTGTATCTTAAAGTAGGGAAAAATTTATGACTTTTAGAAATTTCTACGACTCTAGAGAAGTCTCCCTTCTGGCGGCCTGTCAAACATGAAAGTTAAAATATGTGCACTCTCAAATATAAAATATGTATTTCCTTGGGAGTGTGCCAATTCTTTAATAAGGCACCTTTTCAACAATTTTCATCTGGGGAGTCCGACAATGCCGGGTTTTAGCCCGTACAACATTGTTTCTACGCTAACAGCTTAGTGGGCTTTGCGCGCTGGTGAATGTATAATTAAAAAGCTAATAATTAATTAGCAAAATATAAATAGACACACTTTTTTGTTGTTAACAAAAACTTAAGTAAATAATTACTACTCCAAGATTAAATTGTTATTTGTGGGATTTTTCTAACTATTAGATTCTAATAAAATATTACAAAGTAAACTATGAGTGGCTTTGTTAATTAATGGGAACAGCGATAAATTCCTTAAATTACATTTTATATATCTAGTGAATATAAAATTTATGAATAATAAAAATTAAGTTTCAACTTTATTTATTAGATATTTATTTTCCAAAGAGGGGAAATAAATCCGATAGTAACTTTCGCTGGAAATAAAAGCTTAGCATAACTCAAAAATAAACTATGGTGCAAATCCTTGTTAGAAAGGTAAGGTTAAAAGGGTTAATTAAAAAAATGGTATGTCTGATTTCAGAAAAAAAGTAAAACAACATCTAAAATTCTTCCTTTGTTTGCAGCATTTTTGGATGGAGAAAAAAGTAATTAAAAAAATTCAATATATATAAATTTATGGAGTTAATTGATATCGGTAGAAGTAGATCACACTGTACATCCAACAATTTCAAACTTTTTCCAAAATTATGGTGTTCCGACGATTGATGATTGTTAAGGAGACGAACAAAAATATACGTTTGTCGGCTTTTTGATAGATCACATCGCAATTTCATTTTAAAGGCGGTTTAAGTTTTCCAGCTCTGGCCTGTTCTTGCAGCATATCGGTGTATAAAGCTATGTTTTCTTTACATCTAAGGTGTAGGGTATCATTATTGTAGATAATGCTATGACAAATATTTTTGTGAAATATACGAGTATTAACCCTCTAACTCCCCCTCATAACAGCATTTTTCGCATTATTCTAACAAATTTTAAAAACACCCCGAAAAAGTTGAAGGGTGGGGATGAAATGTTCTACAAAAATATTGGTCATAAAATTCTACTATATATGTCAGAACACACCAAAAGCCAAAACTTAACACAAACACCAAAAACCAATCAAATTCAAGATTTCTCCTCAGATTTCTAGTCAAATTTTGGGATGACCAACATATTGAAAGTCAGATTTTGGGATCACCTACATAATATCTAGGTAATCCCAAAATCTGACTAGAAATCTGATGAGCAATCTTCAATTTGATTGTGTTATTTGACATCGATAGAAAATATAACTTACTACACAAAAAAAAACTAAAATCGAGTTTTTAAAATTTAAATTGAATTTGGACTAGGAAAAGAATTTGTTTTGTTTGTCAAAAGTTAATTTAAAATTATTTTTTTTTTTTATAATATCAATTAAATTTTTATTCAAAAATCTTCAAAATTTTTAATAAAAGTTTTAAATATATCAATAAAAGCTTTAATTTTAGATCTAACGAAAAATTAATTATAATTTTTATAACATTTTTGATTGAAATTCCAGAGTCAAATCAAGTAAAATTTTATTAAAATTTTCAATAAACATACGTTTGTGTGTAATTCATCAACGCGTAAAAATTTCTATATTTCTAGGTTCTAATAGCAAAAAATTCTATGGTACCAATTTTATCATGTTATTAAATAATAAATAATAAAATTTACCTTTTTTCTAAAATGATTTCACACAGATTTTGTTTGGTAAAAAAAATAAATATACTTCTTTCAAATTTTAACAAATTTAAATTTTATCAATTTGTTTAAATTTTAAAATAGATCTTAAAAAACATGATTCCTTGATTAAGTTTTTAAATCTAATTCAAAATTCTACTCATTGTTTAAATAATTTTCTACTTTATTTAATTAATATCAATTTCAGAGAATTAATTTGATTTTTGTTGATTCTTTTCATAGAATCAACCAAATTGATCAAGTTTTAACAAATCGAAGAACCAAACTTTGTTCGCGAACAGAATCACAATTCAATCGAGTCAAAATTGAATCATTGATATGAAGTGATTATAATTTATTTATAGATTTATAAAATTTATAATATGAAATAAAATGAAATAGATTTCGATTATCGATCGGAAAAATTTATACAAATTTAATTTTTTTTTATCAATACATTTTCAAATCTAAGCAATGAGCGCGGTTCTCTTTCTTAAAAAAAAATTAAGTTGTGAAGCTTTTGTTTCGAATATTACGCGTAATATTAAAAATATTTTTTATGAACATTTTCTTTTATTTTATATTATTGTTTTTTTTTTTAGGGATTTGAGATGCAATTTTGCAATTTGAATAACTTTAAAAATAAAAGTTAAGATTTAAATCATTCAAAATAATATGACATTTATATGTTGTCAATAGTGTTTATTGTAAGCTAGAATATTTTTTACACCAAATTCATTATTAAGTAAAAAATCAATTAAAATTTATCAATTAAAAATTTAATTGATATGATAAAAATTTAAATTGAAAATTAACAAAAAATCAAAATAATTTAATTTAATTTTTTTTTGGCAATGATATTTTGAATATAGTTTTTTGCATTTATTTTTTTTTTTTCAATGAACGATTTTCAAGCGAGAATTCTGTAAAGTAAAAATTTCCTAAATTTGAAAAAAATTTAGTTAAAAAAATATTTTAAAAATCGACAAAAAACTAAACTACTTTTAGCTGAATAATAATTTTTTATTAAAACAATTAATTGATATCGCTAGAAAACATAATTTACTACTTTTTTTTTTAACGAACGATTTTCAAGCAAGAAGGATGTAAAGATAAAATTTCGTAAATTTGAAAAATTTTATTTTTTAAAGCAGACTATGTAGACTCAAAATGAACTAGAATTTAGAAAAATTAACTTTTTTTAGAGGAAAATTTTAAATGAAAACGGCGCAAAAACACTTTTTACCAATATTTAATAAAATTTTCCTTGAAATTAAGAAACAAGTTTTACTTAAAATTTGGTAAAAATTTCTAAATTATAGAAAAATTTTACTACTGAGAAGTAAATTTTTTTTAGAAAACAGTAAAATTCCCTCCTAATAAGTTCATACATCAACAAAAATTGTACTGTTAGTTAGGAAATTTTTTCTTGGTTTTAAGAAAAATTTTATTTTATTTAAGTTCATAGGATAATTTATTTTACTAAAAACTAGGACTTAACTCCCTAAAAATAAAAAAAAAATATTTTCTAACAACAAGTTATATAGTACATATTTTAAGTGAAAATCATCCTTATCCCGTTTCTATGAAAAAGGTAATATATTTTACCATATATTTTAAAGTACTTTACTCTCATTAAGTAGGTATTTTCCTACTTTTGGAAGTCTTCCGCTTTGTGGGGACACTGCTCTTAACAAGCTTTTTGCTATACAATTTTGTCTTAAAATATAAATTAAATTTCATTAGCAAAAAGGTAAACAAATTAAAAAAATCTACTGCAGGATATCCTGGAACGTAATAAATTGTAACAAAGTCAGATCCTTTTCGTAGTTTATTAACGGTTTTGCTTGAGAGAACTACAAAAAGGGACGCCCTAAGTGACTCATGGCATCTATGGCTAAGGAACACTGGGGGTCCTTTGTCTTCTTAAATAAACTAATTTTAGGAAATTGTTTCAAAAATACACAATATCACAGTTTCATTTCTTGTTATTATTGGAAAATGGAAAAGTCATAAGTTTATTTTATGAGATTTTTAGCTTAAACTTTATTGGACATACACAAATTTAAACTTTTTTTATTATTAAGTGGAAAAAAAATTGTTCAATAATAGGAAAGCCATTATGCCGTAATGTATAAAATGTGCTTGTGATATTTGGTATGTAGTCAGCAAACAAAATTATTAAATAAAATCGCAAATTCGAAATTTTTAACCTTTTGTTAACAAAATTAAAAAAAAAAAAATATTTTAAGCCACTTTAAGTTCAATGTTAAAGACTGTTAAGATTAGAGATGGGCATGTGAGCAATTTTTAAATCACGCACCAAAAATAACAATCATGTACGATAATTTTTTTAAATGGTTACATTAATTTGTTTACTATAATAATATTTTTCTTGGAAATTAGGAACAGTAACTAGTTTGTTTTTAATTGATTGTTTTTTTTTTTGGAATAGAATATTAAAAATAATTCAAACGTTTTCCTACAAAAAAAACCCTATACCAAATTTTATTATGTTTAAAAATATTTGAAAACTTTTACTTATCTAAACTAAGTTGTATGAAAAATTTCATTAGAAATAGTTCATTAGTTTCTAAAATCAAGTAAATTTTTATTATTACATAGGAAAAAATTTATTACTTTTTGTTTTAATTGCCTGAACTAATTTTTAGAAAACAGTTCTTCAAAATTAGAAAGTGGTATACTTAAAAACTGAATTTGGAAATGGCTTTCTAAAATTTAGTTAATTTTACTACTCGCGAACAAAAAATGAACACACATTAAGTTCAAGTACTTTCTCGTTTTAAGTTAAACACATTTTTGAACTAAATGGGAGTAAATTATGCCCTAAATTTTTTTTGAGCTAAACTTAATTTTATTACATTTGAGTATGCAAAATTTCTTAAAACTAAGATGTTTTTTCTTAAAATTAATATATTTTTATTTAATTGACTTGTTTTTTTTTCCTAAAATCAAGAAAAATATGAACTATTTCTGAGTATATAAACTATTTAGTTTTTCCTCAAGCTTAGGAATATTTATTTCTCTTAAGAAAATTTTTCTAAGTTTTAATAAAATTTTACTTAAATTGAGAACAACTTATAAACTATTTTGAAGGAAATTTTTGATTACATATTAGTTCATGTCTTTAATTTGTGTGTTTATTAAGCAAAATTTTATAATCTTAATTGTCAATTTCGTTAAATTTCGCAATTTTCAAAAAGCGAAAGTCGCTGTAACTTCTAAAATAAAAACACTAGATCCACAATTTTTGGTATGTAATTTTAATTTGCTGCTAACGTTATTTATAGCTAAAATCAAAATTATTTAATTACTGGGTTTCTTTTCTTCTGCCTTCAAATTTTATTGTGCTATATCGCCTAAATAAATTCAATTTCTTTGTAGTAGTAAGTTATCAATGCTATATTTGGCAACTATTTTTGGTAGTAAGTTCGAGTGTTTTTGTGTGAATATTTTTCGAAAATATAAAACTTTAGCGTAGTCAAATGTTCAAGAACTCAAAAGTCGATGTTGCTATTAAGCAACATCAGCGTAAAATGGCTTACAGCTACGAGTACAATAACTAATATTTTATAAAAATGTAAACTCGAACAGCCTCTCTTATTTATATAAATAAGAAAATAATTTTCTTACTTAAAATATTTCAGTACATATTTAATTTTCAATTAAGTTTTTACTTACCAAAATAAATACAATTTATTTTTTTGTAGCCTTATAAAAATCCTTTTTACGAATATTTTGTTTTATACATTTATTTATATATTTATACAAATGTGTATTTGTTAAATTTATTTCTTAATGATTTTATTTGTTATTCGAAACTATAAAAAAAAAACTTTTAAATCAAATAAACACAAATTTCCATTTAACTTTCCCACAATTAAATAATATGAATATTTTTAAGATAAATACAACACACACATGAGTTGGTTTAATGTATATTTTTAACTAAATATAAATATACATTTTTAAAGAGTTTATATATATTTATGAGTTTGTATTGTAAAAAATGAAAAATTAAAAAAAAAAACATAAAAAATAATTAAAATGGAAAATAAATTGCTGGAAAAATTTTTTGAAATGAACATCGATTAGCATTGATAAATTTGGGTTTTAAACGATTTTTAATTGTTTGTTGAAATGAGAACAAGGTTATTTGTATACTACGAGTATTGAATAAAAAAAACCCAATAAATTAATAGAGCATATAAATTTATGATAATTGTAAACGATTTTTTTTACAATGTTAAATGCAAATTGTGATAGTTCTATAAACGCTAGAAAAAAAAAATTCGATCATCTCTTATCTGATTTAATAGTTTTTTGGTGGCTGGTCTTTAAGGCAAAGGACATTAGCCCAATATTTGGTTTTGCGAGCTTGCCCGAAAAACTATCAGTCATAATCCCAACAATGGATATGGGGATTTTGACTGAGTGTCAAACGATCAAAATAACAAACCCAGCAAAACTTTGGTAATGGGAGCGATATTCTCATGCATTACCTTGTAATGATAGCTCGTTAACTTTTTATTTATTTGCATGCATAAAGTAATAAGTTACTCATTACACTAGTTTACACCGTAAATGTACATTTGATCAGAGGTGATTTTCCTTATGTATTTTCTCCCGCTGAATTCGAAAATCAAGGTTAATTTTTTTTTATGGAACAGTTTTTGAGATATCGTGATTTTTTTAATTTTTCGACCTTTTTTCACTTGACAAAACATATCTCGATAAACCTTACGCACAACATTTTAAGAAGGAAAACGACATATGCTACTGCAACGATATTCCTGCATTGTTTGAGCAACTCGGAGAGCTGTATGATCCAAATGAGTGGCGCTTGTTCATTGATGGTAGTAAGGAGAGTTTGAAAGCAGTCCTACTGCATATTGGAAATGTAAAACCTTCTATCCCCATCGCTCATGCCGTCAACACTAAAGAATCATACGCCACAATGGCCAGTTTGCTAAAATACATTAAATATGAGCATCACAACTGGAAAATATGTTCCGGTCTCAAAGTCGTCGGCATGTTGTGTGGAATGCAGGGTGGATATACAAAATATTGCTGCTTTCTTTGCCTCTGGGATAGTCGTGCTCGTGAACATCATTATACAAGAAAACAGTGGCCAGAAAGGGAGAACGTCACAGTGGGCAAAAACAATATTAAATACGTGCCTCTTGTCAAAAAAGAAAATATAATCCTTCTATCGTTGCACATTAAACTTGGCCTCATTAAAAATTTTGTGAAGGCCTTATACAAGGAAGGCCAAGTATTTTCCTATTTAAAAACCCTTTTCCTGCAGCTTTCTGTAGCAAAAATCAAGGAAGGCGTCTTCGATGGTCCACACATAAAGAAATTGATAAAAAGCACAGATTTTCCAAAATATTTAACACCCGTTGAAAACGAGGCCTGGAATTCATTTCAACGGGTTGTTACCAGTTTTCTTGGGAACAATAAAAGCCCTAACTACGAGGGAATTATTACCGATATGCTGAAGAACTACAAAAAGATGGATTCGGAATGCCATTATTTTATTTCATTTCTGGCTGTTTTCTATTGTATTGTTTTTACCATTTTATTTATTTCTTACAGGTGTAAATATGTCACTAAAAATCCATTTCTTGCATTCGCATTTGAATTTCTTTCCGGACAATCTTGGCGACGTAAGTGACGAACACGGCGAGAGATTTCACCAACAAATTAAGACCATTGAGCGGCGCTATCAAGGATTTTGGGATGAAGCAATGTTGGGAGACTATGTATGGTTTCTCACTAGAGAAACGGATCCCAAAAGCAACCGGAGACAAAGCAAGGGCCACAACTATTTCTAACACACAAAAATTTCAAGAATGTATTGCAAGAGTTTAAACCCAATATATTGTCGAAAAAAAAATAAATTATTCTTAAAATATGAGATTTGGATTTATTCACTAAATTGCTTATAACTTTGTTATTTTTCGGTCGATTTTCTTCTGGTTTGTCTTAGTTCTTACGTAAAAGTATCAGGTTTACGCACATGAAGAGAAACCAGACGTGTTACTGTAAAATATGATTTTTTTTTAAATGTAGACACATTACCTTTTCCATTCTCGTAACCATATAAGTAACCCCTTACATTATCACCTCTAAAGTAATGCTTATATACATTACTTTGAGGCTCATCGCCTGTAAAATTCATCGATCAAGTAAGGTGTAAAGTAATCCATCGTACTTTATACATTACTTTGTAATGAGTACTCCTCACATTCAGCATTATTTTCAAAATAAAAATAATTTATTACCTATAATATGTTACTTATTTTATTATTTTGAATTAAATAATAATAAGTTACCTGTAATGGCTTACCTTTTCTATTACTTTTATATAAATAATAATGAGTCATTGTTAATTCTTTAAATAACTTTATTTATTAATGTGTTTTTTATTAATTTATGAACTAAAAGTTTAAAATAAAACAAACTATCATGTAAGTGAACAGAAAAAAGCCTAAAAATTAGTGTAGAGTAGTGTCGAATTAATTTATTTTATTTTGTTTGTATTATGACACATCTTATATAATTTATTTTTGTATTCAGATCTAGAATATGACAATAATTTTAAAATATCTTGTGGTAAATATCGTAGTTCCGAAATATCCTTTTTATAAAATTTTTCAAAATTGTAAAGAGATTGAGGAGAAAAAATCTATATAAATTACTTGAATTTCAATGCGAGTAAAACATGTTTAAAACTGTGTAAAATCTTCCTCCTTTTGACCTTTGACGACCCATGGGATACATATGTATGTCCTAAATTAAATCAGTATCCTGTAATAAATAAAGTGAACCAATTCCAAATATTTCGATGTTTCTAAAAATTAAAAGAATGGACCATGTCCTACCGATACAGGAGGTCCAATAGGATTCGAGAAAATGCGTTGGAAAAATTATGCAAAAATATATATATATTTTTTTATGAATTTGTGGTGATCCTATTGGCTCTGAGATCATATTGATTCAAAGAGTTAGTATTGTGTGAAAGCAATAACTATCAGCTGTCGATACACATTTAAGAAAATTTGTTAAAAATGGGCCAAATACGACAAAAACTAAAAATGGAATATTTATCAACCATTGGCCGTCAAAGGGTTAATTAATATACTTTCTTTTGGAAGAAAAGTGCATTAGAAATTTTACTCAAAGTTAATTAAGAATTGGTTATCAGGAGTTAAAAAAGAATGCGTTACTCAATTTCTTACAGAAAAATAAATAATAATTGGTTATAAGTAACCATTTATTAATATGCATACGAATAACCTATTATTATTTATTTTTTCGTAAGCTTGCTCGTAAGCAGAACACCTTACCTTTTGGGACAATCCATATAAAAAAAGTAAAAATTATAATATAAAGGGTAATACGTGAAAACCTTGGAAATTAGATTACTAGACTCATTATTTATAAGGTGTATTTTTGCTGGGATTATTCGATAGACACTGTAGACATTTTCTGTTATACCTACCAAATTTTTGAATATAATCACTTTGACACAAACGAATTCATTTAATATACTTTAGATCCAATTACATTTATTTATTAATTATTTTTTTATAAATAAAAATACTGTTTCTAATATTTATAAAACAAGTTTTTTTTTTTAAAATTAAAAAAAAACATGATTCTAAAGAAAACCCCTAAGATTTAAAGAACTTTTTCCTATTAACAAATCTTAAGATTTGAATGAACTTTTCTCCTTGAAAAATACTGAGGTTCGGAGAACGTTTCCTATGAAAATACCCTCACAAAAAGAGCCTCAAATTCTATAGAAGGTTTCTCAAAGAAAAGCCCTCAGGCCCTTAATATCTTTCACTATAGAAAATCTCTTTAGATTTAGACGACATTTTCTTTGAATAACTCTCAAATTCTGTGAATGCTTTTTGATAGTTTCTCAATTAACAAAATTTCTTAAAATCCGAGGTTCATCAAAAAAGTGCTTAGAATCCCAAAGCTTAACTCTGTTGCCATTAATCCTTAGCAAAAAATTCCTCAAAATCGAATGGTGTTAGTGTAGGAAAAAGTTCTCTGAATTTTAAGTTATTTTTATAAAAATTTCATTTAGTATTTGAAAGATTCTTTTAAAAGGAAATTCCCAGAATCGAAGAGGTTTTGTTTGGCTCCGCAGAACCTAATGGTGTTTTGTAGAGAATTAAGTTTTTTGAATCGCTGGGTTAAAATTGAGTTGTCTTTTAACAATACCGCAAAACCTAAGGATATACTTTGCTGTAAATACTAAGAGTCTTTCAGGAAAATAATACCAAACATTTAATTTTGAGCTACTCCCAGAGAAAATTTTTGTTGCAAGTTGTTTGGGGTAACCTATAATCCATTCTTAAAGCAAAAAATATTTGGAATTTAAAAGAGAGAAAGGAAACTAAAACACAATCCTTTTTTTCAATTAGAAAGTACAACACGAAAAAAAATTACTGGGTTCTCACAGCAGTCCTCAAGTGGTTTGAGGCTTACCTAAAATGACGACAAAAACTGCAAATTATAACACTCTCAATAAGAATAAATGAAAATCCTCACTCCTAACACTCTCAATAAGAATAAATGAAAATCCTATCAGATTTTTTTTTAAGTTATGACAAAAAATAAATAAATAAAAATACAGATTTTTTTTAATATATGTTTTTTATTTGTTATATATTAAATATCAATAACATAGCTTTAAGTATAATTATATTTGATACTTTAAAGACCAAGTTATTAATAAAATATTGTCACCAAACCTTTAAGATCTAATCTAAAAAATATTGATGTGTTTAGGGTTGTCAATCAAATAAATTTTGTATGTATGACAAAAATTTAGAAATTCGCGGTAAACCGATTCGCCAGCTTGTTCAGACCAAACGCCCAACTCACTATGTTGTCCTAGAAACATTAAGCATTGTTAAATGTGATCTAAGAGAGCTTTTACTCTTAGATCTTAGATCACATTTAACAATGCTTAAAGTTTCTAGGACAACATAATGAGTTGGGCGTTTGGTCTGAACAAACTGGCGAATTGGTTTACTTATTTCCAACTGTTTTGGCTTGGAAGCAACATTTAACTATGTTGTCCATTTCTTTGAGCGCTCTTACAAACGGCAAAAGTACTAGTTGCCCAACCTCTTCACAAATATCTGAGTTCAGCAATTTATCAGCCTCCTTTAAAAGCTTTCTGCATGCATTGCCTTCAAATATTTCTCCATGATTGTTTTTTGGAATGAGCTTTATTTTTTTGGGCCATAAAAGAGCTGTTCACCCAGAATAAAGATTGGTTGCAATTCGATTAAAACCATTAACATTTATTTGTTAGGATTCTATTTTATTTGGAGTAATCTATAATTCATTATTATACCAAAAATATGGCATTGGGAATTAAAAAGAGGGAAAAGTAACCAAAACAGAATACTATTATCCAACTATTCCCAGAAAAAATGAAGCTGCCAAAGAAGCAATAAAAGCATCACTACTATGGCAAAGGCATCACTTCTTTTCTAATGGTTTCATCGATGAATTTAACATTAGCGTGTCATAGGAAGGAAGTATTCAAATGTAGCTACTAGCATTACTCATATTTTACTCTAAGGAAGCAATGATAATACAATGATTAGATATTCTGATGCATGAGCGGAAAATGTTCATATAATTTGTGGTATTTAAGCTTTGATGAAAATTTAATTCATAAGAATGCAGAAAAATAAGTTTAAAGAAGCGAAATTTATGCATTGATTTACAAATACTTTTTATTAAAACAAATAAATAATTCTGCATTAGTGAAAAAACATTTTTGAAACATTTTTCAAAAATTTTAATGAATTTTCAGACAAATTTTAAAATATTTTTGAATAATTTTAAAACTGGTTGTACAATTTGGAAACATTTTTGGACAATTTTGAAATATTTTTGAACAATTTTAAATGATTTTTGCACAATTTTAAAACATTTTTGGGCAATTTGAAATAATTTTTCACAATTTTAAAATTATTTTGATAAACTCTAAATTAAAACTGGAAATGGTGTAGTATTAAATAATAAACATAATGCAAAAACGCACAGATTGCGTCCTCATAAATATTTAATGCTGAAAAAATGCAAATAACAGGCCAGCTAGTCTCAATTAAAGGTAAAATAAAATCAGTTTTTCTTGATTTTTCAAAACTTTTATAAAAATTGCAAAACTGAATAAATTCCAACCCTCATGAAATTTTAAACTAAAATATAAAAAATGATTTGATAAAAAAATTAAAAAAAGTTCATCAGAACTATTTTCTCAATTTGAATAAAGGCTTTAAATTCAAAAAATATACGATATACTATAACTTATGCTTTAGAAGTAATGAAGAGTGAAATTTTAAGATATGCATCGGGTTTATATCCAGATCACTGCATTTGAAATATGAACACATGAATGCTTTTGGAAGTGCCTTAGAATAACACCAAAAAATCATAAAAGAATGTTAACTGAAGTTTAGGAAGCAATGAAAGAAGTTATAGTCACAGAATGACTACCATATTTTTTGCTGGGTTGGTATTTCCAATCAACTTTACGAATAAAATACGTTTAGAAATTGTGTACAGTAGAAGCAACTATTTATTTAGTGAATGTTGTGGAAATTTAGTACAATCTATTAAATTTATTAAAAAATTATCGATATTCGAAGGTTGTACCTACGAATACGGCAATCCTGATCAAATATATCACTAAATAGGATTTCAGTTGAACCAACCGAATTGTGGATTGTATTGATTATAGAAGCCACTGAATATTAGTATTTGTAAACGAATTTTCTGCTATATTTATTTTCTTAAATAATTATTTAAATTTAAAATAAGTTATTAAAATTTATAAGTGTTTGTGGGATAGTGGGTAGAGAGCCAGCGCAGTACTCCAAATTTCTTAGTTCAAATCCGGGTTAAGGCAAACATTTGAAAAAAGTATTTTTTTTTTAATTAAAATAAAATATTTAAATATTTAAATAACAAATATATCAAACAAAATTAAATTAAATTGTGGTGCAGTAAGTTTCCAGCAAAAAAAAAAAAAGGGTTTCAAAAGAAGAGAAAAAGAAGGAGTGATTTTGATTCCAGTGTTGTAAAAATTTGGATCGAAAACAATGAATTTTACATAGGGGTGTCATAGAATAAAAGTTTTCTTTTATGATGTTATTTCATTGCATCTAAATCTGCTGGTTTAGTGAAAAATTAGATCTTTTGATATTCCCAAATAAATTTTAAAATTTGTAACTTAAATTTTAACAGGGCATCAGTAATCCACATTTTCACAATCTCCCGTTAACTTCTACCTGGGAATTTAACTGACACATTTGTTTTTGTTGCCCATATAAAGATTGAGTTTGACTGTTGGTTAAATTGTAACGGGAAATTAAATTACTTTATTCGAAATTCTAGCAATTTTTGCTACAATAAATTTTTTACTTTTTGTAGCAATAATAACCACAATTTTATGAATTTAAAATCTGGTAAATTGTTAGTTAAAGATGGAAACAAATCACTTAAACTTAAACCATAGTTATAAATGTCAAGTTTATATAGAAATATCTTTGATTAATGTTTAACTTTGGTTGTTTTTAAAATAAGATACCCGTCATAGATTTGAAAAGTGATAAATTTCATTAAAAATAAAATTTTTGTAAATTGTGAAAAAGAACTGCCTTAGAAGAGGAAAATCAGAACTAAACGAGGCTTTGGAATCAATGAAAAATTACAATGGAATCAATTAAAAATTAATTCCTTAAGAATCACTTCCATTTACTTTTGCTGGGTAAGAGTGTGAATTATGAATCTGGATGCCTAGGAACGTAAAAATATTTATGTGGAATATACATATTAAGTTAGACAACTGAATATTAGCTTTCACAACTAAAAATATAATTTAATATGAAGATAGTTGTCGTAACTGCCAGAATTCGATTGGAAACAAATTCGGTGGCCACAACTGGTACTGTTTTCTAGGTGTATATAAACTATGTGTTCTTTACATCTGAGGTCAGCAACTTTATAGAAAATATTAATGCAAATTTTTTTGTGACCCTCTAAATCCCCTACATAACAGTCATTTTGGCTCTTTCCTAATAAATCGTAAAAAAACGGGGAGGGCGGGAATGAAATATTCTACAAAAATGTAAGCCACTAAATATTGTTCGAAATGATCATACGGAATGGTATGCGTAAACGGTGTTTCGAATAAGACATCATCTTTATTTAAATCAATCATATTCGTATAATCTGTACAATTAAAGTTTATCAAAGGTTTTTGATAAACTCTAAGATGTGCCGGGTCGTATAGATTTCTTCGGTAGTGTAAAACTTTCTTTTTTGTGTCTCTTTTTTATCATCAAATAACATCGCTAACAAAATATTTTCGGAATGTCCGTAAAATGAATTGTCTTTAATGACATTATTCACATCTCCGCGTAGATTTGTATCCAAATATTGTGTCCAACGAATGAATTTGTAAAATAATACACTACCGAAGACTACCGAATTATAGTACTTGATGTATGTTGCCAGAATTTTCAAATTCCTTGATGGATTTTCAGTTGACACATACAACCGCAACAATCTATTCGCCTTGGTGAGCCAACGTGAATGTGCTATTGGTCCTGGTTTAATGTCAGACAAATCCGCAGGAACCACACCATTCGAAATTGCATTGGCCATTTTGTATAGGTAATTTGAATCGGTGGATAATTCAAATGGATCTAAATCAGGTGGCATGTTCTCTAGCACGATGAGAAAAATGACAAATGATACATACCGGAAGCTTTTCACACGTTTCAATTTGTTTGCCCAACGTTCCGGTTGTTGTTCGTGGTCCAGTGGTCGATGATCTGTTCAAAGTGTTAAATAAATGATTAAATGGCAGCTCGTTGAAGTGCAGAAGGCAGTTCAAATCGACACAAAATCCCATTTCTTACGCCAGTATTTGTTGGCTCACCATCACAGCATATGCCGATTAATGCATCGAGAGCAATTCTTTTTCGACGAAGAATGCATTCAATGTCATTAATTTGTGTTCAGCATCAGCATTTTCGACTTTTGTGTAGCCTATCAATTGAGAGTATACGGTCCTCGTATCATTGGCGAAACATATTGTGTATTTGAACTTGGCTCATCTGTATCAGTACTTGGTTCATATGCTAAATGGCTCTCTTCAACGCTTGCTGGTATTATTGTTGACGTTTGTGCTGGCTCTTCAAATTCTGGTATGGATTCCGGTATCGTCAATCTTCTGACATTATTTTGATCTCACATAAACTCTTTCAAATGATCTGGAATCAATCCACATGAGCATAATTCTGCCTTCAAGTCACATTGACATTTGCCGATGTAAAATAATTCTTTTGTAGATTGCACGAACGTTCTGAATGTGTCGATTTTTGGATGCTTAGTTTCGATTTGATACTTGTCAATCAATGTACCCAATTTTCTAACAACACTTTTTTTTGTTAGAATTTCAACATTAAGTTGACTCCAAATTTCAATCAATTTGTCTGTTACATGCGAATGTTTTATACGAAAACATTTTGTTTTGGAGTTTAGCACGTTCAGCCAAGAAAAAAAAAAACATCTTAAAATATCCTGTTTCGTTGGCAGATTAAGTCCACTCAAATCACAAGATGCACCAAAAACAGCAACATCGTGCGAAGGCAAATGCTTCAAATGACTTTCGGTACTCGTTGATGTTGTTGCGGTTTGCGATGTAGACGGCAATGCATTTGGATCCCTTGTATACTTTTACTAAAAGAATTAAAAAATAACTGAAATTTGTATATATTAAAACATTAGGTTCGAATATATTTCTTCCACCTACAAATTGGTAAATACACAGTGGTAAAAATAGCGAGAATTTTATTTATATTCAATTATCAAATTTTGATTTGAAACGAAAAACGAAAAAAAACTGTTTTTAATTGACTTGAAAAAATCATTTTTTGAAAAGTGGGAGACTCGAAAATCGAGATAGACCTATGCTTCCTTCACGAAAGTTTCTTAGAATTGTACATAGAATCATCCTAGGGGGCGGCTCTAATCGAATTTTTCGGCTACATACAATTTGGCCCGCCCTAGCAAACATAAAGTCAATCTGAAATGTTACTTAATATAAAAGTAGATAATTTTAGCAAAAGACCTACAACAAAATTTTGCTGCGCGAACATGTTCTAAAATTGTATTTATTTAATAATTCCAAGCTATTTTAATAAGAATCATTTTCTTGAACTAAAATTGTCGAAATAGATGTAAAAATGTGTTTCAAAATCAAATCAGGACTTTTGAAGCGAATAACTAAAAGTTCGTTACTATTTTCCAAAGGTTGTAACATTTTCTTTTACATCCTTTAATTATTGAAAGTAATATTGCTTTAAAAAAATACTATTAACAAATACTTCGAATTGTTTAGTTTTTGTAAAAAATATATGAAAAAAATGTCTATAAAACCTAAACTGCTTTATGAATTTAACCTTAGCACAAGTGTTGCCAATTGAGTTAAAAGAACATTTAGATATTTCAAAAAAAAAAACAAAATCATATAAAAAAGGTACAAAGAAAAACAGCAAAATGTTTTTGGTAAAACTAACTAAATCTTCATACAGTTATGTATATGGGGGAATTCCGTAGCAGCCACCATTTAATACGGTTGGGTTAATGCTTTTTTTCGGGGTTGATAATATTATGATTAGAATTTTTTCTTCAATTAATTAGAGTTTCCTTAAATATATTTTCAAAAGTCATCCATATTTCTGCATATTTTAGTAGAAACTGAAGGTTTTTTTCATAGGAAGGAAAAGATCTTTTGAAAATGAGGATGTCCTAAAAAAAGTATTAGTAATTGTCGTTTTTCTGTATAAAAAATCTTGAGAATATTATTAAAATTTTTGTTATGGAAAAAAGTGCTTAGAATTTAAGGCGGTTTCTACAGGAAAAAGTTCTTAAAAAGTGTGGGTTTGTCGAAGGGAAAATCAATCACAATCTGGGAATCTGACGGTTTTTTTTTTAACAGGTATCAGGTCAAAACCTAAGAGTTTTGTAGTATTTTGGTATATTTTTTGAAAATATGTTTACACAGAAAATAATTAAAAAAAAAAATAAGAAATTCTGCTAAACATCTTTTATTGAATATTTATGTGAATACAAATAATATTTTTTTTTTAAGAGGCACCAACAATGGAATTTTTACTTACAAAACTTTTTGTTATTTTTTTGTATTTACAATTTTTATTTTCAAAGAATTTTTATATGAAAAATAATAATTTGCAAACATTTTAAACAAAAAATTGTTTCAAACTGAATTTAAATTTTAACAAATAATATTAATTAAAATTTTGTAATACTTATTTTCTGTGTATCTTTCATTTCCTTATTAAAAATTTATAAAAAGTAGTACATACAGGGTTTTTATAATTTGAAGGAAATTATGAAATAAATGTAGTCGAATCTATTGAATACCAAATAAATTCGCTTGTGCAATTTTTTACATTCGAGAATATATAGCCTTAATCGAATATTGTAATTGTACATGTGACTACAAAAAATTCAGTTAGCAACAAATTCGGTTTGCCACAACGAATCTGATCTCTGTCTGTAGGAGGTTATTTTATTTCTAATCGATTAATAAAGCAAAAATATTGTATTGAGAAAAACAAAAAAAGAAAAAGAAAGGGAAAAAGAAATTAAAAAACATTCTATTATCCAATTATTGTAATTGTGTACATTAGAATCAACCAATTATTTAGTGAATGTACTAGAAAATTGATACAATCTATCAAATTTATATAAAAAAATTTTGATATTCAAAAGTGGTAACGGAAAATACGGTTATCATTATCAATTATACCATTAACATGCAAAGAAAAACATGGTTGGGGCAATCATATTCGAAGATATTTTTGGGTTTATGGTTGTGCCAACCATAGTCGTACTTTAACATGGTTATCATATTATGATAATAAAATATCCATATTTTTACCATAATATGGTCCCTACAGTTTTATTATGATTAAAAAATTACCATACTATGGTCCTAAATCAGCATGTTGTGACGATTGAATTTATCATAATATGATCAAAATATTATCATATTATTGTTCTACATAGCTATATTATGATTCCTGGATTGTCATTATATGATCACCAATTTAAGATTATTCATTGCTGTTTGAATTTAAGAACAAATCCTTTAGAAATGATTTCCTACTATTTAAAGAAAAATTGTCAAGGAAAAAATTTTAGATTCTACGAATTTTTCTTCCAAGAAAACTTTCATTCTGTGGACTTTTTTTTAGACAAATATTTTTTTTTTTTTGGTTTTAATTGTAATGACATTTTTTAATTAAAAAAATCCTAAATTCTAACGACATTTTTAAGATTTTTTTTAGAAAGTTTTTAGAAATTTTTCTTTAAGAAAAAGTTTTTAGAATCTAGGAATATTTCTGCTACAAAAACTCCTTCGAATCCAAGTCCAGTTTAAGTATGATGGTTTTTTTAAGACATTTTCTGGTAAAAAAACTGACTGAGGCCGAGTTTTTAGGATGTAGATTATCTTTAAACTCAGTATGTCGCAGTTTGTATCTTAAATACTGTTTTTGAAATTTGTTTTTATTTATTTTATTTCAATGTAGACTAAAATTTTATGTAACGAAAAGTTGTTCGGACAAAATTATGTTAATAAACATGGAAATGGCAGACCAAATTTCATTTTCGGTTTAACTGAACCAAGTTTAGCTCACATCCAAAAAACTCGGCCTGAACTGAAACAATTTTGGTTTTTAAGAAAACAAGACAATATTATGACTGTAAATCTCAAAGTTATGTTTTATTTGATGTACAATTATTTATTTATTTATTTGTTTATTTATTTATTTATTTATTTATTTATTTATTTATTTATTTATTTATTTATTTATTTATTTATTTATTTATTTACTTATTTATTTATTTGTTTATTTATTTATTTATTTCCATTTATTTCCATTTTCTGTACAATAAGACCTAGTCTTATATTTTAAGTACAGGAATGCAATACTCATACATTCACAGCAATAAAAAAAAAGAGTAGCAAAAAATAAATTTTGAATTTGTAATTTAGATTTCTACAGGACATCAGTAATCGGGCCTTAGCCTTATTTTCACAATCTCCCGTTAGCTTCTACCTGGGAATTTAACTGGCACATTTGTTGTTGTTTTCTATACAAAGTTTGAGTTTTACTGTTCGTTAAATTTTAGCGGGAAATTCAGCAATCGGGCCTTCGAAATTCTCGCGATTTTTACTACAATAATTTTTTTACTTTTTGTAGCGTCATAGATTTGAAAAGTATTAAATTTCATTAAAAATCACATTTTTATAAGTTGTGAAAAAGAACTGCCTTAGAAGAGATAAATCAGAACTTAACGATACTTTAGAATCAATGAAAAATTAATTCTTTAAGAATCACTCCATTTATTTTTGCTGGGTTACATTAAGGCAATACATACATAAAAAACAATTATTACTATTACAATTATTAAAAAAGTTACAAAAATTAATAAATTATACAAGAAATTCAAAAAAAAAACTTTTTGAAGCTATTTGCGTTGCTATTAAGTTGTTGGGTGTGTGGAATACTATTCCAGAGACAAGAAACATATAAGTAAAACTGCCATTGAGATACAAGGTACCGATTTAAGGGACTTAGATTTCCTCTACCTCTTTCCGAACGGAAAAAGCGTATTTATTCAAAAAGATATCGTGGAGTTTCTGTATAAATAATTTTATGCAGATAGATAAGTACATGTATCTTCATATTTTGAAGACATACTTTTCTAGACCATACACATATCTAATAATGTTATTGTAGAAAACGTTGAGCCTTCTCTTACTTAAAGAATCGCAGTTTGCAAAGAGTTCACATCCATAAATTAAACCAGGAATCAAATATGTCTTTGCAAGGAGAATTCTTATTTTGATAGGAGTGTTATACTGTGATGACCAAAGGGACTTTAATTTGACGTAAGCTTGTCCAACAAGTAGGTTTACATAATTTGGCCAAGTTTAGTTTGTTGTTAAACATCAACCCAAGATTTTTGGCATCATCCCGTGCAACAGGATCAGTAGTTCTATTATGGATTATCATGCATTTAGACTTATGCGGATTAATGCAAAGTCCATTTGCTGTTGCCCAAAGAAAAATTTTGTTTAAGTCACGGTTTAGTTTGGCGATATTTTTAGCTACAGATTGCATTGGACTGCTTAAATATAATTGTACGTCATCTGCATACATGTGAGTTTTGCAATAAGAAAGCTGTTTTGGAAAATCATTTGCATAAATGGAGAAAAGTAATGGTTCAAGAATAGAAACTTGAGGCACTCCTCTTGTGAGTCTTAATGGAATAGACCATGTATTATTTACGTGCACTGCTTGCCATCGATCTGTTAGGTATAAAGATAAAAGCCTAGTCGAAGTATTGGAAAACTTAAAAGAGTGCATAAGTTTTGAGCAAAGTGTACTGAGGTCAACCGTATCAAAGGCCTTCGAATGATCAAGAAGAACCAACAAATTTAATTTTTTATTTTCTAGTTCACGTCGTATGTTTTCGGATACATCCAGCAAGGCAGATATGCAGCTATGATTTGAGCGGAACCCAGATTGATTATCATTTATAAATGCACTCATTTGCATATGCAGAAGTTTCTCTAGCACCTTTGATAAGTAACACAATAAAGCTATAGGCAATTTATCGTTGCATAATTATCATATTTTTTCATAGTCAGATTATTTGTTACTACAACATGGTTACAGCAAATTTTGTTATGAAATAGAAGGTGCCAATCATAAAATAGTAAAATATTTACTAAAAAACGATGGTAGGCGACCATGTTGATGGTTAGAAAACCAATAACTTGTTTGTGACAACCATACCCGATTGCAGTAAGCTTAATATAGTAGCAGTGATCATATTGCAACCATGTTTTTTCTCTGCACGAAATTAGAGTTTCAATAGAACAATTGAGGATAGTATTGTATTGTATTAATTAAAGCCTGTGAAGATAAATTGAAAAAATAAATTCAGTTCTGGTATTTTAAAAATGCATTTAAAGGGTTAACAATGAAATCAATTCAAAAACTAAATTCAAAATATAAACACTTGAAAGGCAATTTTAAATATTAAAGCAGAATTTATTCTTACATGCATAATTATACTACTTGCTACTTTTAGGCTGTATTTGCTTTCGCACCAAAATATTATGATTTTATTCCTAGATTTTAACTGCCAGAATTCGATTGGCAGCAAATTCAAAAGCGACAACATACTAGGTTTTTTAGGTAGATATCCAGCAAAACTTTGGTAATGGGCGTGATATTCTCATGCGTTACCTTGTAATGATAGCTCGTTACCTTTTTCATTATTTGCAAGCATAAAGTAATAAGTTACTGATTATTGTTTAAGTAATATATGATTTATAAATGTAAAGTAATAATTGAAATATTTTTGAAAATCTATTTTGAGATACATTACTTTGTGTTTTTTTGTAAGCAAAAGGGTAATGTATGTTTGTTTTGATAACACTAGCGAAAAAAACGAAGCGTAACAATTCATTAAAATTTAAAGCAATCAAATACTATATGCGTCGATAGCTCAGTGGGTAGAGTTCCTTTTTAGACACATTACTTTTTCCATTCTCGTAACCATATAAGTAACCCCTTACAATATCACCTCTATAGTAATGGGTATAAACATTACTTTGAGGCTCATCGCCTGTAAAATTCATCAATGAAGTAAGCTGTAAGGCAGGGGTGCCCAAAAGTTCCTTATGGAAGAGCAAACACCAATACATTTAAAGAATAACTAAATTTTATTCAATATTTTTTATTGTAAAAATTGTAGATTTCTTTTTTCCAAAAAAAAAATCTAGACTTTTTTCTATCAATCCAGAAATTTTTATAGAAGAAATACTCTTTAAATATTATGTATCGAATATATTTTAAAAGAGAGGAACTCAGTACGTATACTTATTACATTACGCATACGTCTAGGTGTCCTTAGTAAAAGTAATGTTGGGCAAAAACCATCATCTAATTTTATTTTGCTTTAACATTTCTTTAAATTAAAACTGATTTATTATTTAACTGTTTATGTTCACTTGTACTTACAAAGTTTAATTCTATTAGTTACAGAAAATTATATTCGACAAATGCAGGACTTCGGCGTTGATGACATTTTAGACTCTTTGGAATACATTTTGCATAAATTAACTCCTTTAAGAAGTGTGGCTTGTACTGGTATACCAATGACTTCAAATATCCCAATAAAATTCAAAGTGGGAAACCTGCGTGGCCAAACCAAATCACTGAAATGCGTGATTACACGGGCTGGAAAGGCATTATGTCGCAAAAACTATGCAAAGTGGCCCCATCTTATTGAAACCACATTTCACCTAAATAGAAATCGTCATCTGGTAAAAGAAATTCAGTCAGTAAGGCACTATAACGGTCGCGATTCACCGCAATAGCGTTTCCGTTGGCTCATTCAAAAAAATAAGGTCCGAAGTACCTGCATACTACACGATAACTTTGAGAGGGTGCAATAGTGCTTCATGAATTATGTGTGAATTTTCCGTCCCCCATAAACGAGAATTTTACTTATTGACTTGGCCTTTGGGATTTGATAAATTTTGATCAAAAATCACCACTTCATCATTGAGTTACAAATTGTTTTCCATTTAAATTATCCACAGTTTCATCCAAAAATATACCATAAGGTATATGTGATTCCAATTTTTTGTGAAAATATTTTAGAATTATAGAGTTAAAAAAAATTCTCATTGTTACAGTTTTTCCATCTTCTTTTACAGCGAAAAAAAATTAAATTTTCTATTTTTTTCGTAATATTTAATTATTATCTTGAACATGATAAATTCTAAAAATAAAGGGTGTCCCAAGAAGAACGCAATTTTTAAATTTTAAATAAAACACAGATATTTAAAAAAAAAATCGTGAAACTTTATTATATCGTAAAGTAGACAGAATGAGGTTATGTATGGAACAATATATCGTGCAGATGGCCGCCGCGGCTTTGCTGGCATGCACGCGATCTTTTAATGAAATTTTCAATGACCTTTTTGCATGAATGCTGCGGTATTTCATTAATGCAGCGTCCAATTTCCTCTTTTAAGGCTTGAGTCGTCGTCGGCTTATTCGCGTAAACCATCGACTTCAAAAAACCCCAAAGAAAAAAATTTAATGGTGTTAAATCGCACGATCTAGGCGGCCAATTCTGATCTCCAAAACGCGAAATAACACGACCGGGAAATGACTGATGCAGCAATTGAATTGTTTCTCTGGATGTATGACATGTGGCGCCGTCTTGTTGGAACCACATGCCCTCCACATTCATTTCTTCAATTCTAGGCAAGAAAAAACTGGTTATCATTTCAGGATACCGAACACCATTGACTGTTTGCGCTTGACCTGCCTCATTTTCATAAAAAAAAGGTCCAATGATTCCTCCAGCCCAAAAACCACACCACACAGTGACACGTTGAGGATGCATTTGCTTCTCGTGAATCACTCGAGGATTTTCCTCACCCCAAATGCGACAATTTTGCCTATTGACGAAGCCATCAAGATGAAAATGGGCCTCGTCACTGAAGATGATTTTATCGGCAAAATCAGCATTTTCATGTTGTCTCTCCAATACCCAATTAACGAACTCCAGCTGGCTTCAGTTCCTGAGTCAGTTGAACTTTCGTCAAAATTCGCTGCAAAGTGGATTTGGAGACACCAATTTGCTGAGCTCGGTGTCGAATTGAGGTGGATGGAGTTTGAGCGACATCATCACGTACAGCTGCGACATTTTCGGTCGATCGACCTGGTCGATGGCGCGTTGTTGTCTTTACATCACTAACAGACCCAGTTTCGGCAAATTTATCCATTAATCTCTTTACAGTTGACTCTTTTGGAGCATTATTGTGACCCCAAATTGATCGCAATTTGCGAACTGTAGCCGCAAAACTTTCACCATTTTGGTAAAACAATTTTACAATGAGAATGCGTTGTTCATTCGTGTAGCGCTCCATTTTTACTAACCTCGTACCTTCTACTAGCAAACAATAACAATTGTTCAAATGTCAAACAATGACACTTCGAATGTTGCCAGATTTAAAAATTGCGTTCTTCTTGGGACACCCTTTATATAGTTAAAAATATCCTTGCATATTTTTTTTAGCCGTGATTATATTTTGACTCTACATGTAGAGTAATTTGTTTGAATTTATTTGAATTTTTGAATTATTTATAAAGGCGTGACTTTGGTCGCTGACATATTGTTAAAGTTGGTAAATTGGTAATAAATGCTTCATGTATGTACCTTATTTTATAAATACACAACACACGCATTGGAAACAATTTAACATTTTTTTTTATTTTCTTCTAGTTTCGGAATTTAACCAACTTTTTTTTTTATTCCATCTAAAACCTTTTCCAAATCAATTTATATAATCTTAAAGTTTTAACCCTTCCCTTCGTACAAAACAAAATAAAAAAAACCTGAATAAAATTGAAATTTACTTTTGAAACAAAATCTGTATCATCCTTTCTTAATACGATTGGTGAACATTAGTGAAAGCACCAGCAGTTTAACATGAATAGCAAAACAAAAAAAAAAAAAGTTTTTCCAAAAGTATTTAAAACATTGAGTCAATTTTAAGTGAGAGCCAACAGAATAAAGACGATTTTCTGTTAACTTAAGTGAATTTGGAAATAGCATCACGTATTCAACACCAATTATCAATTTTGTTGTTGCTTTTTTTTTTCTTTACATTTTGTATTTTCACTACAGCATCATGTAATGGTGATTGCATTTGTATGTGAAAATAGGGACGGAAAAATTATTCAAGTACATATTTACGCACATGTGCTGTATGAAAAACAAAACTCGTTAACGACTTAAAATCATCGAGTAGAAAACATTTTTTTTTTGAAAAGTACTTTCAAAGCTTTAAATCATTTTTAAACGCACTTTTGATAGATAAAACAGTAACTAAGTTTGGAAACTTATGCAATTACTGTAATGACTGCAGAATATTCACATTTCTTTTTTTGAAAACTTAAAGGAAATGTACTAAAATATTCAATTTCAAAATTTAATTTCAGTCATATTATACGTAATTTAGACTGAGGACGAAAATTAATATTTTTTAAAATAAGTTTACATTTTGAAGCCCGACCGAAAATATTTACTTTCATACTATATATACGAAACAAAAAAAGACAATTTGATTTTCCACAACCCTCACCAGAAGTTTGCATATGCTTCTGGTAAGGATTAGCAGAAGTTTTGCAGTCTGAGGATCCCTCTGCAATGTTCGCAGCCCTGTCTCTTACAGTAGAGCAGTGGCGTCCAAACACTAATACTATTTTATTTGCGTTTGTAGTAAAGAGCTTTTTTTCAGGAACGGAAAATTCAGTATGTTAGTACTTTTCCATCAAATTGAAAATAACTTTCAAAGAAACATTTTGAAACACACAACGATCAGTCTATGTTCACTAAAAAAATATATATTTATTTAAGTGTGGGAACAGTTGTTTTTGTTTATTAAAAACAATGACTGAGATCCCGTATGTTTGGTTTGTGGTTATAATGCTAAACGCAATCACAAACATACCATTGAAAGGCATTATAATACATGCCAAAAGAGATTTTTGAATAAAAATTTATATAGGACCAAATTAGTAGATGTATTGAAATTACAGTTTCAAAAGAAAAACTTGCGAATCGACCAATTTCAATATGAAAAAAAAATATCAAAGAAAAGATTCCTTTTGTTGTTGCTCTATCCTTAGCAAAGCACAGGAATGAAGCCTTTTGAAGATGGCGTTTTTTCTTAAGATCTTTTAAAAGAAGTATTAAAGTGTTTTGGCTTAAATATATTATGCAACTTTTAACATTTCGAAATTCAAAATTTCCATCCTTATATTGTGCTCTCATATATGTGAAAGCTTTCGTCAAAGTTCGCTGTAGGTGAAAAAGCTCTTTTGTAAAAGCTTGCACATTGTGCAGTAGAGTGTACATCACTTTTAGAAAACTGGAGTGACACAGTGAAGTGGCACACACTATTGCACTTTCGCCAGGCAATTGTATCCACCATGCCGATGGTTAGTCGGCAATATCATTATCTTCGGCGTCCATGAATCTGCTGGTACCAAGTCTACCTAAAGAGACCTTTCACTCTTGCATAGTCGATGAGTATGCCGGATTAGTGAAATCGCCTTGATAGTCGCTTGACTTCACAGAGAAAATAGATTCATTGTGATAACCGAATTATTTGCCAACCGCATGGTTCGGTTAAGGTCATACAAATTTTTGTTTGTTCCGTTAGCAATTCGGTTACTATTGTATAACAAAATTTCAGTTGGGAAATAATTTTTTTAATTGACCCAGGAATACATTTCTGTGGTGAAAAGGAAAAAGTGCTTAAGTTTGTTTTTGACACTAGCTCCTTAAATAATAATAATTTCTTAATTGGAATGTAGAACAATTTATTCCTGAATTAGAAATTATTCGATGGATGACTTTAACATTTACCAGAATCACCATCAATTTTTAAAAATTAGGTTTAAACTTGGAAACTGCTCTGCTGCACTTGGAAAGTGCTCTCTTGCAAAATGACAAAATCAGACTTAATCAGTTTTTCCTTTTCGCCACAGATTTGATGCTGACACCCCAAACAATTCGGTTGCTGCAAATTTGGTTGTCACAATGAATCTGTTTTCTCTTTGTGTCAATGTAGAAATTAACATATCAACCAGCCAGCTGCCCCTGAGCTGGCTGGTTGATATGTTAATTTCTACAAAGGTTAGCAGCCAATTTGGTCAACAGAACTTCCGCCTCAAAATGCAGCCATCATCGGCAAATTATACGACTCCTCTATAGCGAGATCTCGAAAACGGCAGACGCAACTCCCTCCCCCACCTTAGAACCACCATCCATGTATAAATGTATTCAGAGAGAACACCTGATAGCCATCAATATTTCTGCACAGTGACGCGTATGTCTTTTAAGGAATCCTATCCTAGGCATAATGTAGACACTGTTTCAGTTTGCATCTTCAATGTCCCCTAGAGCGTAATCGCCAACTAATAGCTGATTTTTACGCAGCTTCTTTCATCTCCAAATTATCCGTTTGCAGTTACAATATTACATTCAGTGCTTCAGTGGATTCAAAGATCCCTCTCTGGGTCTTGTTGGTAAAGAGTATCACGTCTGTCTTCTCAGGATTGACACCTAGTCCTACTCTGCCGATCCACCGGTTTATCATCCCCAGTGTAATCTCCAACACAGAAATAATAGTATCCAGGTCCTTTCCAGTAACAATAACGGCTACATTATCATACAAAGTTGTCCTGGACACCCCGCCCTTAAGCTTTTCGAAATGTTAATTTAAAACAAGTGTCCAGCGGAGAAAGAACTCATTCCTTGGCTGTTCTCCTTCGCAGCACCTTATACAGATATTGCAAGATTACCTATCCAATCCATAGGCTGCACGGCAGCTTCCGTTCTGGCCATACTATCTAAGTTTGCATCCGTAGACATATTATTGAAAGCACCAGAAATATCAAGGAAGACTCCCAAAGTAAATTCGCTGAAAAGAAAAGCTTTTTGGATCTGTGAGGCAATTGAATGAGTTGTGAGGCTGATAGGTAAATTTATTTTCCATACAAATAAATGCTTTTACTTGATATTGATAAAAGTACAACATTTGATTTACTGCAAGATACATAGGCACATAATTCAGTTTTATGCAACCCTTAAGATCTAAACCAGTGTCTGCCGTACTGAAGTTAAGCTGGAAGTATTTCATCCGGTCCCGGTGACTTGTATGACTGAAATGGGTTGATAGCATATTATACTCCTTCGTGGAAGGTTATGCCGCCATCAACCGTTTTCCTTACAGTAGACATATAAGTGCATCCCAGAAGTGAATATACATGTAAGTCTCCTCTCATTGTGTCAATGTCCACTCCTCATTCTCTGTACATATCGTGCTCTGCAAGTACGGATTTTTCGCAGGCATCTTTCGTGGTCTAATAGTTCCCTCAGTCATCTGGAGATCGCCACAGAAACTTTTCCATGAAGTTGGTTTACGTATATTCTACTTGTATTTATATGCCTAGCTCATTTTTGTGGTCTTCAAACATTTAAATCGGTCAGCAAATTTTTGGTCAATTTAAAGAGTTCACAAAATTGTAGATATTTTATAAAAAATCCCCGTCCACTAATAAAACTTTAAATGTAATAAATCCATTATTTAATTTATTAAATGCAACCTCATAATATTGAAGTTAGTCAAAAATGCATTACTTAGGAATATATTCAGCAAAAGTTCATAATTTTAGAAGTTGTTCTCATGTATTTCGCAAACTGATAACGTCTTTTTAAACTCGTTACATCAAAATTGGGTGCAACAAATTTGAGGTATGTGATTGGATTTTAAAGTTGCAATTTTGTACTACACCTAACCTTAACCTAGATTCAGTAGTTAAGGTATGTTTTTTTTTTTTTTTTGTGTAAAACTAGATATAACGTGACAATAATTTTATTAGAGATACAAAAATTTACGTGCTAAAGTACATCGTGAATAGATTTTGTTGTAGTTTTTTTTTTGTTTGTGAAAGGTCAGTAACTACTATTATAATGTATAAATCTGTGTAGTTTTTATTTTGGTCCAGTAAAATTGACATGACATGCAAACATTTTTAAATGTTTGTAGAGTTTGCTAAAATTTTTGGTTTGAACATATCGCAACATACATTTTCAGGTTGCATTAAGATATTACAAACTTGTATATGTGAACACTTTGTTTTATTCAAAAGTTTTAATTTATTTCTTCTGCTTAGAAATGTTTGGCAAATACTGATGCAAAGAATCTAAAATGTTTTGTTGACATGTAGAAAGGGCCTTGAAAATAAATTCTTTTTTTAATTTTAGTGTTCACTTAAATCGAATGTAACTACAAATTTGAAATTTCAATATGTGATAGCAGAGACAAAATTATTAAATATACTATTTTAGCGGCCTCCCTTTTAATTAACATTAGTATAATATGGGAAAAGCGAAATGTATTTAGAAAACTAATCTGTATGAAATTGTTTAAAAAATCTAAAAATCAAGATACCATTTTTTCACCAGCTAGATTTAATATTGCTTGTGTAAACTGTATGTTTGAGTGTAAGTTATGTGCCCTCTATTATAAATCCAATGTTCATCAAAAAGCGATTAGTTGTATCCCAATAATATATTTCTTGTTTATATTAATCAATTAATTTCATTCCATTGAAGTATGCATGCAGCATATTAAAACGAAATGAATTCATTCGATTTATAAACCTAAAATTTAATTTAAATTTAATTGTATTCATTTAATTTCAAAAATTTGGAAAACAAAATTTTTTTGTTTGATTTTAAAATTTTTACAATAAAAAAAAATATTTTTCATTAAACCAATGGAAATGTATTGATTTTTAAAAAACAAGCAATATTTAGAAATCTAATTACAACCCTTGTAAAAATGATCTGACCAGATCTAACTGAATCTGGTCCAATCAGTACCAGTTCCGAATCAAGATGCTTTGCTATGTGATTAATAATTTATCATTTTCTCTTCACAGATACTTATACCCTTTACCACAGGTGGAAGGGTATATATAAGTTTGTCATTCCGTTTGTAATTTCTACAATATTGATCTTAGGCCCTATAAAGTATATATATTCTGAGTCCTTATGAAGAGCGAAATTGATTTAACGATGTCCGTCTGTGTGTTGAAATGGGTTTTCCGAAGACCCCAGACATGATGAGAACTTGATTGTTATATATTTCTGTTACATGTGATCCATTTCTGTTTGCTATTGAATATCAGCCAGATCGGTTAATAAATGGCTGAGATATTAGCAAAAAACCACAACTACCTCTAATTTTTTCCGTAAAATCCCTTTGTTTAATATGTTTGTAGAATTTTACGCATAACAAACACATCCATTTGTTGTTGAAATTCTTTTCTTTCACCTCTTCACCTTTTATACACAAACAACAAACCAATACAAAGATTTGTCATTTAAATAAAAACCAAACAAATCTCTAAAGAACAAAAACTTTTTATATACCTCTATTAACGATGATTTTTTATGAGCTTCAAAGGTTCAGTTGGCTAAACGCTGTGTCACAAATACTGTTTTTTTCTTAGGCGCGGGTTCGATTCCCACCCCCTTTAATTCTTTTTTTTTTAGTACAATTTTTTTTTATATTTTCTTGACTTATTTTTGGTTCATTTTTTGTTTTTTTAACATATAATAATTAATTTAAATACAATTTTAAATAAATAATTAAATAATCCATAAATAGGCTAAAAACATTAAAATTTTCAAAAAAACCCTCTGATACAAACGGTTTTATTTCTATTTTTTGCTCCCATTTAAAAGAATTTATAAAAATATATATATTTCTTATATATTAAGAAAATTTTATATATAATTACCCTTTGAGTGCAACTATTTAGGGTCATAACTTACAATAATTTATAAAAAAAAAATTTATAAACTATTTTCCTTAAAATTTTTTAAAATTAAGCTAAAGAAATTAAAAATATTTTTTAATAAAAAGGCGAAATAAAGTCCCAAATGGAAATTTGGCAGCTAAATCAAACGTTTTTGTAGAAATAAAACACATGCAGTTCAAGTGATTTCTTTTAACGATTTGTAAAAAAATATTTTTTTGGTCGAAAATAGTTTTTTTACAACTAAAAAGATTTCTGAAAAAAATAATATGTCAACACTGATTGCCATTATGTTTGTGGTTGTTGTTCTTTTTGTTTTATTTTATTTATTAAACTTCTTTTCTTTCACCTCTTCACCTTTTATACACAAACAACAAAACATGCAAAGATTTACCTAAAAACCAAACAAATTAGTTTTGAACGAAAACTGTTTATTTACTTCTAGTAATGGCTCAGTGGTCTAAGCGCTTTGTCATAAATAGTTTTTTTATTTTAGTCGCGCGATAGATACCCGTCTATTCAACTTTTTTGGTACAATTTTTTTTTACATTTTATTAAGATTTTTTTATTTGTTTTTTTTTATTTTTTTTTTTAACACAACAAATACCTACTGCATAGGTGACTTAACGATTTCGGTCAGTTTTTCTATACATTTGGAGAACGGAAAGAGCAAAATTTCAAAATAAGATACGAGCATCTTGGTTATCAATACACAATATCTGACCAAATGTGGGCGGGATCTGTAAATTGGGCGTGGCACAAACTTACATTATATCTTAAGAACGGTAAGACCGAAATTAAGTAATACATAAATGGGCTAAAAACATTAAAATTTTTATAAAAACTAAAACTTTAGAGCTGTAATATAACCTATGAATACGTCTTATATAGCAAAAGATCAAAAATCTTTAGTATAACATATTTGCTGAAAAAACTCGGAAATATCGGTTCAGATACAAAAAAGTTATGCCCAAAACATAAATTTTTTTTAAATACCTATTTTCTGGAACCATAAATCTTCCCGAGTCCATGTTTTATCACCAAACTAAATGGATAATTTCCTCTTAAAGGCGTCCGTATATAAACCATGGTGACTGGTATATAAGATTCGGCATAGCCGAATTTAGCCGCTCTTACTTGTTATTACTTCATGTTTTCATTTTGAGCGATTCCCATTCTCGTTTTAAAAAAAACATGTTGTAATGAATACTAGTAAGGGGTTTTTATCATACATGCTCATATCTGAATTCAGTTATATTTAATTAGATCAAAACTTAAATTAACTGATTAGATCTTATCTTTTTTACACAAAAAGGTTTAATACCTTTGAAGATCTGTACTTGGATAAAAATATCGTCGGTTCAAAATCTTTACGGGACAATAATAGCTAAATCTTCTTAAAAATATAACAATGACGGAGATAAATTCTATCGGCTTCCAACTGAAATTCGGTTGCTACGTCTGAAATTGCATGATACAATTGTATATTGATTTTTCGCAACAAAGTCAATTGAGTTTGTATTGGTACACCCAAAATATTCAGAAATCACTTTTGAATATGGTTTTGCTAATCGAATGTATTGGTTTTCACAACCAAAAAATACTTTTCAATTCGGTTTGCACTTTATATTTCTGTGTGCAGATCTTTTCTTCAATTGCAACAAACAATCTTCTAAAGTTATATACATATATGTGTATGACAAAAACTTATAGTACACTAAATTTTGGCTAATTGTCACCAACTTTAAGTACCAAATTTCTATACGGGCCAACCTTCTAAAATACCGGAAATTCAAATCAAAAGATTTAAAAATTTTTTAAAATTGCCCAGATATTTTAAGTATTTTTTTTTTTAACAAATTGATAACTGTTGGTGACACTTACTAAATGTTCAGTCTTACTGAATGTTCAGTCTATTTTAACTAATAAATTCGGCATAGATTGTGTATGTAAATTCAAATGAAAGTGAATAAAAGCATTTATTCACTCTTCACATATCAAATAGAAACACCTTAGATGCAGATGACCATTGTTTGTATGATAACTACTATGTCATACAATTTGTACGTGTGAAAAATAAATTTGTTAGAAATATAAAAATAATTAAAAAGAAAATGAGTTTCAAAGACAGTAGAACAAAGTTCTACATAATCTATTAAATTAAATTTTATGTCTTTTTTAATAATTTTTTTTATCACATTGTTTTATTTATCCTGAGCATTATGAGCTCAAACCTGACAAATTCTAAAAAAAACTGGTAAATTTACAACAATACATATTACTAAAATTAAAAAAATTTCCTGAATAACTTTGCTTTTTATTAAATACCCCACTGTATTCTAATAAAGGGTGTCCCAAGAAGAACGCAATTTTTAAATTTTAAATAAAACACAGATATTTAAAAAAAAATCGTGAAACTTTATTATATCGTAAAGTAGACAGAATGAGGTTATGTATGGAACAATATATCGTGCAGATGGCCGCCGCGGCTTTGCTGGCATGCACGCGATCTTTTAATGAAATTTTCAATGACCGTTTTGCATGAATGCTGCGGTATTTCATTAATGCAGCATCCAATTTCCTCTTTTAAGGCTTGAGTCGTCGTCGGCTTATTCGTGTAAACCATCGACTTCAAAAAACCCCAAAGAAAAAAATCTAATGGTGTTAAATCGCACGATCTAGGCGGCCAATTCCGATCTCCAAAACGCGAAATAACACGACCGGGAAATGACTGATGCAGCAATTGAATTGTTTCTCTGGCTGTATGACATGTGGCGCCATCTTGTTGGAACCACATGCCCTCCACATTCATTTCTTCAATTCTAGGCAAGAAAAAACTGGTTATCATTTCACGATACGCTTGACCTGCCTCATTTTCATAAAAAAAAGGTCCAATGATTCCTCCAGCCCAAAAACCACACCACACAGTGACACGTTGAGGATGCATTTGCTTCTCGTGAATCACTCGAGGATTTTCCTCACCCCAAATGCGACAATTCTGCCTATTGACGAAGCCATCAAGATGAAAATGGGCCTCGTCACTGAAGATGATTTTATCGGCAAAATCAGCATTTTCATGTTGTCTCTCCAATACCCAATTAACGAACTCCCTTCGCTGTCCATGGTCAGCTGGCTTCAGTTCCTGAGTCAATTGAACTTTGTATGCATGTAGATGCAAATCTTTCGTCAAAATTCGCTGCAAAGTGGATTTGGAGACACCAATTTGCTGAGCTCGGTGTCGAATTGAGGTTGATTCTTTTGGAGCATTATTGTGACCTCAAATTGATCGCAATTTGCGAACTGTAGCCGCAAAACTTTCACCATTTTGGTAAAACAATTTCACAATGAGAATGCGTTGTTCATTCGTGTAGCGCTCCATTTTTACTAACCTCGTACCTTCTACTAGCAAACAATAACAGATTTAAAAATTGCGTTCTTCTTGGGACACCCTTTATAAGTGATGCTGATTGCATTGGATGCAAGAAAACCTATTGTATGTATGTTTTTTTTTTGTATAAAATGTAAGAAAATTTTAATATCCAAAAAACTTTATATGCAAACAAGAGAATAAGTTTTTCATAAAATTTGCTGCACATTTATATTTTCAGTCAGATACTGACTTATATCTTCAAATTTATTACACATTTCAAATCAGGAAATAGCAGTTATTTTAAAACAAAAATAGCATTTAGAAGTAAATGTCACAAAACTGATTCAAGTATACCATATTTATCCTAATGAACTAGTTTAATATAAAATATATTGCTTTTTAAATTTTTGATTTATATTTTTTCAATAAAAAATAACAGTTATTTTTAGATTTTTATTTTTTTCAACACTCGAAAAAAAAAATTAACTAGAATTGAGAAATATTAACTTATTTAGAGGAAAAATTTAAATGAAACGGCGCCAAATACACTTTTTAACAATATTTAATAAAATTTTTCTTGAAATTTAGAAACAAATTTTATTTTAAATTTGGTCAAAATTTCTAAATTATAGAAAAATTTTACTACTGAGAAGTAAATTTTTATTAGAAAACAGTTAAATTTCCTCCTAATTAATACATACATCATCAAAAATTGTACTGTTAGTTAGGAAATGGTTCCTTGGTTTTAAGAAAAATTTTATTTTATTTAAGTTCATTAGATAATTATTTTAAAAATAAAAAAATATATTCTAACAACAAGTTAAATAGCACTTATTTTAAATGAAAATCATCCTTATCCTGCTTATATGGTAAAGGTAATATGTATATTTTACCAAATATTATAACAGTGGCGTAGCTAAGTCATCAAGGGCCCATGTGCAAAACATTAAATTGGGCCTCTAATAATAAAAAAAAAAAACACTGACAAGTACAAAAAATATTATTAAGTGGTACATAGTTTGAAAAATTTTATTAAATTTTTTTTTACGTGCTTTTACATTTGCAACAATTTCTATTAATTTTGATACATCTAATTTTGTTTTGATGTAATTTCGTTTTCTATGGCAATCATTGCCAGATTGGAAAATCTGTATTAGCCTATCTTGTTTCTCAAATAATTTATTTTTAATTCTTAATTATTTTTAATTTCCTAAGTGATCTTTCAGCACTTGCTAAGGTCATTAGAATTGTGTAAAATAATAGCATTGCTGTGTAGACTTCCGTCATGTCGCTAAAATTTGTAATAATATTTTGAAATCTTGATGCATATTATGGTCTACTGCTTTTTTCAACATTTTGGCCTCAGTAGATTCATCCTTGTTTGTACTTTTTAACGTTATTTATACTTGACCAAGCGGTCAATATACTATCAAGCATGCTGTACATGACTCCGTGTATTTGATTTTCTATAATTTGAAATTATAATTTGCCAGCTCGTCTCACGAAGCCATTCTGACACGAGATAACATATAAACTGAATTGTATTATTTTGAAATTATTTAACAAAATATTAAAAAAATGGCAATTAAACAAAGCGATACATTATAAAATGCTGGACATGTTGTACAGCATAATTGATCATCTAAAGCCCCTTTAAAATTTTATTTGATTATTAATATATTGAAATCTTTTAAAAAAAAATTGTATGCAAATAATTTTCTTATTTTAACGTACAATTTTTTATACATGGGCCCTTGTGCAGTGCACCACCCAGCGACCATGAACTTACGCCACTGTATTTTAAAGTACTTTACAATCATTGAGTAGTTATTTTCCTACTTTCGGAGGACCTCTACTTTGTGAGGACACTGCTCTTAACAAGCTTTTTGCTATACAATTTTGTCTTAAAACTAAATTGAATTATATTAAATTCATGTATTTAAAATATAAATTAAATTTCATTAGCAAAAAGGTAAATAAATTAAAAAAATGTACTGCAGGATATCCTGAAACGTAATATATTGTGACAAAGTCAGATCCTTTTCGTAGTTAATTAACGGTTCTGCTTGAGAGAACTACCAAAAGGGATGCCCTACGTGACACACTGCATCTATAGCTAAGGAACACTGGGGGTCCTTTGTCTTCTGAAATTAGCTAACAGTTACATTTCCTGTTATTATTGGAAAATGAAAAAGTCATAAGTTTATTTTATGGAATTTTTAGCTTGAACTTTATTTGACATATACAAATTAAAACTTTTTTATTATTAAGTGAAGTATAAGGTTTAAGAGGCGCTACGTCAATAATAGGAAAGTCATTATGCCGTAATGTATAATATGTGCCTGCGATATTTTGTATTGTAGTCTACAAGCAAATTTATAACATAAAAGCGCAAATTCAAAATTTTTTACCCTTTGCTAACAAACTTTTAAAATAGATTTTAAGCTACTTTAAGTTCAATATTTAAGACTGTTAAGATTAGAGATGGGTACGTGTGAGATTTTTGAACCAGAAATGACAATCAAGCACGATAGTTTTTTTACATGGTTACTTTATTTTCTTTTATTTAATAATATTTTTTCTTAAAAATTAGTAAAACTAACTGGTTTGTTTTTAATTGATTGTTTTTTTGGAATAGAATATTAAAAATAATTTAAACGATTTCCAACAAAAAAAAAATCCTATACCCAATTTTGTTATTTTTTAAAAATTAGAAAACGTTTACTTTAAAAAAAAAGAATATTTTATTAAAATTCTTAAAATTTATCTGAACTAATTTGCATAAAAATTTTCCTTAAAAATAGTTCATCAGTTTCTAAAAACAAGTAATTTTTTATTATTACATAGGAAAAAAATTTATTACTTTTTGTTTTTAATTATATGAACTAATTTTTAGAAAACAATTCTTCAAAATTCGAAAGTGATATACTTAAAAACTGAATTTGGAAATGGCTTTCTAAATTTTATTTAATTTTACTACTGGCGAACAAAAAATGAGGACACATTAAGTTCAAGTACTTTCTCCATTTAAGTTAGACACATTTTTTGAACTAAATGGGAGTAAATTATGTCCTTAAATTTTTTTTGAACTAAACTTAATTTTATTACATTTGAGTATGCAATTTTCTTAAAACTAAGATGTTTTTCCTAAAATTAATATTTTTTTTTAATTGACTTCAAGAAATATTACTTAGAAAAATTATTAACTATTTCTGAATATATTAACTATTTCGTTTTTCCTCAAAATTAGGAATTTTTGTTGTTTTTAAGAAATTTTTTCTAAGTTTTAATAAAATTTTACTTAAATTGAGGACAATTTATAAACTATTTTGAAGGAAATTTTTGATTACATTTTAGTTCATGTCTTTTTAGTTCATGTCTTTTAACAAGGCATGAGACTAAAATCATTGATTCTTTATAATCATGGTTGGTAAGCACTACCTTTTCATTATAACGGTAGTTGTCTACCACGCTCTGATCAGGACCGATACGAAAGTTTTAAAACTACGCTTCCAATAGTGACATATGACTTCTAATATCACGGGGTGTGTTCCATAATATTACTTTTTACATTTAGTTATATGTGCAAAATACCGTTATAATTCAGTGTTTCGGTAGCTTAGCGTTATTTTAAAGGTAGCTTAAGATATTTCAAAATTAAGCCCGTAAAATAGCGCAATAATCGTAACCACACCAACTTTGGACGATTTTTCCACAAACTGACGTGAATAAATTCAACTTTTACTCAAGCTTAATTTCCCTAAATCACGCAAAAAAAAGGAACAAAAATTATTAAAAAAAATAAAATTAAAAAAGAAAGATAAATAATGAAAGTTTACCATCGGATTGCTATGATAACATGGGTTTATCATAATTTTGGGGTTATAAACCCCGAAAAATATAAATTTTCCGATTGAGAACAATTAAAAACGAAATTTAAAACCAAATATATGACTCACGCATACAACACTCACTCACGCTATTGTCAATTATTTCTACTGTGTTATACCTAACCCCAGTTTAAAAAATTTTATCAACTCTGCCTTAAGTATTATTTTTTTGAAAATAATATTTGTTTTTTGAAAATATATAAGATAAATTGAATAAAATTGTATAACTTCTTTTTCCAAATGAGGAACTACTTCCAATAATGTCCTATAATTTCGAAAAAGTATATGACTACTTCTTGAGTACAAAAAGTTATACATAGAGGTGAATAACATTGTTCCTTTAAAGTAAATAATTACTTTGTTATTGAGTTCAGCCTTTCTACTTTTGATTAAGAGATTTGCTTACAATACGACTTGCTTTTTTACTGTATCGTTGTAATGTGATCGGATTGCAGTTACGAAATTTGGCAATGAGATATGTAAGGGAGTATGGGGGCCTCACCTTCTTTTTGGAATGTGTAATTTTTTCCTGGGAAGTTACACATGAAATTTTTAATACATTAAAAATTTTAATATTTTCAAGTCCGCAGAATTAATAATATTTTCATTAATATTCTCAATTAATAAAATTCTGAGATTTTGGTAATTTCTACACTATTAATAATTTGTAGTTTAAAGTATCTGACAACGTAACTTGAAGAACATGGAAAATTTGATTTTTCATTAATTTTGACGGTAATCAAACTATAATCACGAATTTGTAAAAACAATTGATATTTTCTTTATTTTTTTTCTTTTAACTGTCAACAAATTACCAACAAAACCCGTAAAATTAAATGATATTTCGTTATTTAAATGTCATACAAATGATCAGAAAAGTCTGTAAAATAAACGACTTTTCAATTATTTTGTTTATTTTAACTATCAGACAATTAACTATGTATTAAAAAATAAAAACTATTTTTTTACAGCAAATCATTTTAAATAAAAATACTAACCCTGTTAGTTTTCTTCGGTCTTCTTGATTTATATATTAGTTTAAAATGAGCTTAAGACCTTTTTTTAATAAAAATTAATTATAATTTTTTATTTATCCCAATATTTAGTCAAAACATTGGGTGATTTCTTCAGGTGCTCAGAATTTTGGGAAGTTATTATTGAACAAATTCTCAGATTCTAATACTTTTCTATAGCAAAAAGTCCTTATAATTAGAGGACAATTACACAGAAACTACCTCAGTTTCTTAGTGCATTTTAGCATAAAAAGCTCGTCATACTTTGGGAAATTTTTTTGTGGAAAAGCTCTCAATTTCTGAAGTTTTCTTCATATAGATAAATCTTTAGAAAAATCGTAAAATTCTAAAAACTTTTTCGTATACAGGGTGCGCAATCTTTTATGTCTGTATGTGAATACTGAACAACTTAAAAAAGAACCGATTTTCATATGTGTGATATTTTTAAATAATTTGGTCCTTTTTATTCATTTGGACTAGTTGTTCAATACAAGATCAATTAAAATGGCAGCCTCCAATAGCCGCAGCAAAATGTACTGCATTTTTCATAACTTTTACGAGCATCTCAGGAGGTATAGCAATAAAATATAAGTAAGGATGGATTAGATCTGGAGCGCCTTGTTAATGAAACCAATAATATTCTTTTCCTTCGACAGTTTAACCTTCTCTTAAGAAAAATGGCCCAGTAATCGTGTTGGCATGGTTTGAATGCAACAGAGTGTGAAATGTGTCTCGTCCTTCATCACGTTGAATTAACATAACTGGACTACTATTTTCAAGGATGGATTCGAGTCCATCTGCTACGCAGATGATGTGGCGATAGAACTGAAGGGAAAGAACCCAAATTATTTATGTGGATCGCCTCTAGGGCACTCGAATTATGTAATGACTGGTCAACGTCAAGAACACTGTACAATAGAAAAAGTAGGCAGGGTGCCCCTTTTGATTTCCGAGGCTTGAACATTGTAGTTAAGGATTGTGTCAAGTATCTGGATAGAAAACTCTGCTGCGGTGACCATATGCCGCTATTGTGTGGAGGCCTTGAATTCTGTGCACCGGCTATGTTGTCTGGGCATAAGCACCGCGATTAAATTGACATCTATAGGGTCAATGGAGACGATAATCTTATTCAGACCGATAAATCTTCAGGTTAAATATGTGGCTGCACTTGCACTGATGAGACTGATGGTGCTAGGGGAGTGACCTCTTGAATACCGACGTACACGGCATCAGAGAGTCCGTGAAAATTTGCCAGTCTAGAACATTTTAAATATAGAATGGCGGAATAACGTTTATTGGCGGACTACAGAAGAGGGATGAAGGTATTTCGGATAATGCCGACGAAATTCACTTCTATACTGTTGGCTTTAAACTGGACGAAAGAACTGGTTTCGGTTTCTCTTGTGGAGATCTGCGAATGGAAATGTGCTTCCGGCTTCCGGACAACAACAGCGTTTTTTAGGTGGTGTTTTCTGCGACTGACTATTCTGGGGATGCAGTCATCTTCACAGATATTTAAGCTTCGGTTAGGACTATGTCAGAGGGGTTTGTCAAATTAAAGAAGTTTTTAAACTGCATGAGGGTGACAAACGCTTATTCTGGCAGTGGTCATCTGAGGTCGATATTGGTACCCGGACACTGGCGAGTGGAAGAGAATGAGAGGGCTGAAGAGCTGGCTAGGGATGGATCGAACTTGGTCTTTGTTCACCTTTAAAATCCGATACCTTTTTGAATGACGGAAACGCAGCTTGGACACCAACATGCCTTAGTCTGTGTACTAGCCAACATGATGGGAAATCTCACAGGCAACTCTACGATCCACCTTTCGAAAAATTATACTTGCTTTACCGACATTGAAGATGGCGCACCTGTTAGAAAAATCCTTTATATTCTGAGACTTTAAAGTATGAAATAATTCCCAAAATATGAGCGTTTTTTTTTATAGAAATCCTGATTGTTTATAAAAGTGTGTACAAAATGGTTTACCGAATTTTCGGTATATTTTCTTAAACTTGACCCATTTTATTAGTAGCAAATTTACAAAAATCTTTTTAAGAGTGTATCCTTTAATCTTTTTCTGATAACAATTGCTTTTCTCCATTTCCCATCACTTACAAGTAACAAAGTTGTTTTTTAATATGATGCATTTACCGCACAATAATTTTTGCGATATACTTTTCTCCCTCCTGCTGTGGTGTTAAAATCATCAATTGTATTTTTATTGAAAATCAATTTACTTTATGTACTACTTATTTCTTACAATTTATTGGTGTTTGTGTGGTATTAACAAGATTTACGGTAAAAGTTTCAATAAAGTGTTCCTGAAGAAATACGCACGCACACAAGCACATTAATGTTGTTGCACTGTAAGTAAAATAAAATGGCATATGTGTAAAATTATACCATAAGTATGTAAAGGAGTTAATAAATTGACATAATACGATTGTATTGAATTGCTTTCCTTTCAATTATTTAAATATTATTGTGTGTGTGTGTCTGTTAAAAATATAATATGATATATGGAGTGTTATAAATATAAGTGCTAATACCAAGAACTCTTATATGGATAAATAATTTCAATTATTAATTCGGAGAAAAGTCCATCTTAAGTATATTAATATTTGCCATATGTTGTATATATATTTTGTTTCAATATAGAAACAAATGTATATGATTGTTTTGAATAAATATTATACCCCTTATGGAACTTTTTCTATATTTTTTTTTTATTTTTAAAACTTAAAATAACCTAAAGATGTAAATAGGTCATACGAAAAGACTACAAAAATTTTGTTAAGACGATTTGTTGACCTTTAACAAATTGCTAAGTATGTAATTTTTTTTTTACAAAGTTATAAAAAAAGCTTTAATATTTATTTTATGAAATAATAAAGAAACATGTTAAATAATCCATTTTGTAAAATCCAGTTACTTAACTCATAATAGAGTAAGATATATGGTGTGGTATATTATACATACTTTGACTTGTACACCCAAAAAAATTGCTCAAATTAACTGAAAATTTCTATTAAAACTAAATAATGAAATTTCAGTTTAAAAAGCATTACAATCTCGTGTAAAACTATAGATATTTCGAAATAGTTTTGAGATTTTATTAGAATTTCCCCCTGCTATGTAGCACACGTCAAAGATGACCCGCCAAAGGAAGTGAGTTTCCTGTCGTCCACCTTTGCTGTAGATGACGTTATTATTTTGGGCTGTGATGTCAACACCATTTGCGGTAGCACTGAGATCAGCATTGCCAGCGGAGTCCTCAGATGAAAGTGGTTCCAAAAGCACCATATTAGAGAGGGAATACACATTTTAAATTTCAGAGTTAAAATATTTTAAATTTCAAAAGAAGGAAAAACTGCCAAAGAGGAGACAGTCCCAAACGTCATAGAAATTTCCCAAAAACCGGTCTTGTCAGTAGTAAGCCCATACTCCAAGAAACAGGTATATCAAGTTTCAAGTTTCTAGCCAAAGGGTTTTGTGGAGTCCGTCCAGGCCATTTTTGCCACTAACCGTATGGATGTCCAAAAATTGTGTGGGCTAACTATAGCCAACATGTATTTCAAATTTGAAGTTTTTATCCAAAGAAGTTTAGATAGGCCGTTAAGAGGGAGCCTTTTTTTTCCAAAGGAGTTTAGAGTTTATCCAAAGGAGTTTAGATAGGCCGTCAAGAGGGAGCCTTTTCTTTCTGTTGTTGCACCCCGTAGGGTTTTCAAGACATTCATTCCCTTTTAGTTGATGTGTAGACCTTCGTACCCAATTTCAACTTCCTCGCTCTGGTTTTTTGGGCAAGCCGTTAAGAGAGAAGTTTTTGGCATGACCTTAGAATTCTCCCAGGGAAACTGCGTAAAAGTGCGAAGCTCAGTGCACGATAGAAAATCTCGAACACTTAGTAAGTGTCCTCAAACTGGCTTTAGATCTGAGGTTGGTAAGGTTCGGAACTTTCAGAGTTTCTGAAGGTAACTCGCAAAGCTTTCATCGCAAGTTACAGCAGTAAACAGTGTCAACCATGCCGCAAAAAGGTGAAGGTGTACAAAAAAAAAACAGTGGCGTTGACGGAATGGGACTCATGGTTGAAGCTTGGTAAATCAGTAGACAACACTCGCGACTTTGCCAGGCTTACTAGGATGCTGTCATTTTATATCCTACTTTATATTTATCTTCCCGGCAACACTGATGCGACCATTTTTGTGGTATTTATTACTAAGATTGGTAGAAGGAGACATAACGCTACAAAGGACTTCAGTCCAATCAGCTTCACGTCTTGTGTGCTTAAAACATTGAAAAAACTAATCGATGCACACATCATACTATAACTTGAGAGGTCACCACAACTCTGTAGCCGTCAACATGCATATCTCAGGGTCCGCGGAAAGTAAACTGAGCTTCCAGGTTCGTGAGGGTAGCGAAAAGATTCTTGGAGTTCGGACAATATACCTTATCTTTCTTTCTTAAATATCAGAACTGATGCAATACAAAACGCCCTTTTGGATTTGAGTGTTGAGACTTTTGTAAGTGACTTAATAATGACGATGATGGGCTGCCGAATAGTAAATACTCGTCTGGGTAATAGCATAAGCTTAAAACAAGTTGGGAAAAAAACACCCCAAGGTGAAGTGATCTCCCCCTATTGTAGGTTTTTGTTTTTAGCTCAGTTCTCATAAAGCTGGAAAATCACACAGAATAAAATTACAAAATTCTGTTTGTAATATTGAACATCGTCCATAGAACATTTTTACAAATACAAAAAAAATAATATATATATGTTTTAAAAGGCACCGACAATGGAATTTGTAAATAAAAAAAAAACTTTTTGTTATTTTTTTGTAACTTCAATTTTTATTTTCAATAGAATTTTTATATGAAAAGTGACAATATACAATTATTTAAAAAAAAAAAAAATTGTAAGAAATCGAGTTTGAATTTTAACAAATATTTTTAATTACTTTAAATTTTGTGATACTTTTTTCTGTGCAGGACAAAGTGATGATACTTTGTTCCGGGATGTGTTATAAAAAGCGGGTACTGGATACTTTCAAAAACTGGGTCACTGTTTGTGATCTGGGAGTAAAACCCAGTAAAACAGAAATGGTGGCTTAAGGCTCTCTTTTCGAACGTGATAAATATCTTGCCATTGTCTTAGACTCAAACCTAGCGTGGAATTTTAACACCGATCATAGGTCTTGAAAGATAACTATGAAAAATATGGGAAAACTTCTCCTATAAAACTCTCCTACTGCAGCAATATGTTAAAGATGAAATTTGAGTTCAAAAATGGTGTTGTGGATGTACTCGGCCATTATATGCCCTTTACTTATTCACGGCTCTTTTGATAAGGGTTTATCCCGCCAATGCTCTTAATATTATGCTTCATATTATTCCCATTGATTTATATGGAATAGCATTAGCTAGCTATTCCAGTTGCATCCGCGGCACAGAATTCAAACTAACTATTCTATTTATTAAGTTTGACTTCGTTAGATCTTTTCTTATAGAATGGGATCAGGGTCTAAAAATGTGTTAAGAGTTAGAGTCATTTCTTGTGATTAAGACACACAAGGCTCCTTCAGGTTATACAGGTTGGTTCCTGCGCTCACCAAGAGATGGCACTGCTAGCTCCAAACTTTTTTTTCTCAAGTTGGTATAACTGTCGTGAGAACACATGCAAAGTTGCAAGTCATTCTGTCAATTCTTTCTTTGTTTACAAGCCATTTGGAGTTGACGTGTCATTGATTTTTTTTAATATGGAAAAAATTGAATATCGTGCAGTCATTAGATTCTTTGTGTTGAAGGACGACCAAAAACTGCAACTGCAAATTGCTAATGCCATAGGCGTCTCAGGTGGATGAGTACTCTATATTTTACATGAAGAATTACGTATGAAAAAACTGTTTGGAAAATTAGTGCCGCACACATTAACAATTCAACAAAAACTGGATCGAAAACAAATTTCTCAGCGTAATTTGGAGCGTTTTAAGCCGAATAAAACCGACCTCTTGCATCGTTTTATAACTATGGATGTGACTTGGATCTACCACCATGATCCTAAATTGAAACAAGAACCTTTACAGTGGACTGGAGCTAGTTGTTCAACTCCAAAGCAGGTGAAGTCACAACGATCAGCAAAGAAGGTTATGGCATTATATTTTTGGGATGCAAAAGGAATTTTGTTGATTGATTATCTTCAGAAAGGTAAAACAATCAACTCTGAATATTATTGCAGCCTTTTGGATCAGCTGGATAAAAAAATTCTTGAGAAAAGACCTGGTTTAAAGAAGAAAAAAATCATTTTTCATCAAGACAATGCACCTGCTCAGAAAAATGTTTTGACCATGGCTAAATTCAAAGAATTAAAGTACGAATTGCTTGAACATCCACCGTATTCACCAGATTTGGCTCCCTGTGACTACTATCTCTTCAGAAATCTCAAACAATTCCTATGTGGAAAGCAATTTTTCGTCGAATGAAGGGGCCATAGCAGCCGTAGACGGTTATTTTGCAGAGCTTCCGGAAAACCATTATAAAGATGGGATAAAATTATTAGAAGATCATTGGAACAAGTGTATTGAGCTTCTAGGAGATTATATTGAATAAAAAAATATATTTCGTAACAAAAACAGTATTCTTTCATATCGAGCGCAGGAACTCTTCAACCAACCTGTATGTATGATCATGCTAGAATTTTCCAGCCAGAGATTCTGGCTATAAGGAAAGCTTGAAGACTTTTGTGTGCGGTTGGAGCTCAGACAATCGTGGGCACGACCAGGGGGCGATTTTATGTCCTGAAGTCGTATATTACAACTTCTATCTTTGTCGTTCAGTTTAAGGAAGAACTGCCTAGGCTATGTTGCCAGTTCCTTATTACGTTACATTCCCGAACTTTCAATTTGACGTCTAGAAGTATCCAAGTATGCTTTTATGGTTTTATGATTTTATTACAGTTCACATTCGTCAACTTACATCACAGCAAAATCAACAAAAAAAAACTCAATGAACTAAGGTTTTCTTGTAATTTTTAGCTGGACAATTTTTCTGAGTCTACATAGTACAAAGTGTTAGTGACTAATATATGAGTACAAACATATACCCAACAATGTTTTAGCCTTCATTGTTGTTTATCACCAAACAAGTTTATTTAAGTTAAAGCACTGTAAATCTGTAGTGAAACCCGACATAATATGTTGATGCCTGCGTCGACATATCACCCTTTCTGCCACCCACAAACAATTTTAAAGTACACATAAATACATGCATGACAAATAGTGTGGATCATGAAATACATATAGTTTAATTTCGATAAAGGCGAAGAATCAAAAATTGTGAATTGATTATATAAAATAGTTTTAAAATTTCAACTCATTTGGAGGTAATTTTATGCTTTCGCTTTTTATTGTAATTCTAAAATAAAATATTATTCTTTCGATTTTAAGATTATAACAATTTTTCCATAGAGAATATACACAAAGATGTATTAGGCAGTAACTAAGTAGCCAAATGGAATGCATATTTTAGTCAGCTACGACCTTCATCAACATTCTTCTCACTTTTTAGTGTTAATTGTAAATATCTCTTAGTGAACTCACGGATTAAATGGAAAAAGCTACATGAGATGTAATCCACATTAATCTTATGAGTAAGGATTAAATTAACTTCTGAACTCCAGCTGTGTTTTTAATAACTTCCACTAGATACATATGATAGTCAGCTAATATTAAAAGTAAAGTATTTCTGTTTTCCTGAAAATGCAAGAGGCAACGTCAAACAGAGCTGTAAACATATGTTTTTCCTGACCGATCAACACCAACAAGTTTTTTGTTGGTCATATTAATTGTCTTGATTGGAAAATTTTTCCTACAGATGACAAATGATAACAGATTCTAAAATATATAATAAATCCTATTCGACAATACACTACAATTATTTCCTCCGAATCACAGCATTTTCGGAATTCAGCTGTTTCCGTTTTTCGATCCACCCTAATGTGGAATAAACACATACGTTACGCAAATCCCTATGTTTATATATATATTTAAGCTATTCCTGATAAATATACCCATTTGTGCACACATTTATTCACATTCAAATATGGGACATATTTACACATATACAATCTATCACACATATGTATACAAAATTACAACTACACCCACAAGAAGTCATATTATAAAAATTTGCATATCCGTTTATTGTTGGGAAATTAAATTTTTTACTTTGAATGTTTGTATATGTCTGGTTGAAAGTTTATGTAGATCTGATGTATATTGGGGAGTTTCTTTCAGTGCCCTCTATGTGTATGTTTGTCTTTATATATGTTTTTGTGTAGATTCCGAGTAATTGATAACGTGTAGTTTAATGTATTTTTTACGGTTGTTATTTATATAATTTAATGGAAAATGAAGCAAACAATTTTAAGTATTATCATTCCCTGTTTGTAATTTTGAATATCATTTATATTTAACTTCTAGACTAGATTGTGTGACGCCTTATATTTTATTTTTCTTAAAGTTTAACTTTAAAACGATTATATATAGTAAGAGCAATTATGTTTTAAAAATTCTTTAAATCACGAAAAAGGAAGTGTTGAACAGCGTATTATATATTTGGTCTAATTCATTTTAACTGCTTTTTGATAAAAGGTACTTTTTCAATAAAAGGCCCTTTTTCAATTAGGTACTTTTTAATAAAAGATAGTTTTTAATAAAAAGTACTTTCAAACAAAAGGTGCTTTTCAACGAAAGATACTTTTTAATTAAAGGTACTTTTTAATAAAAGGTACTTTTTTAATAAAAGGTACTTATTTAATAAAAGGTACTTTTAAATAAAAGGCAATTTTTAAAAAAAGATCCGTTTTAATAGAAGGTACATTTTAAAAGAAGGTATTTTTTTTTAATAAAAGGTACTTTTTAACAAAAGGTACTTTTTAACAAAAGGTACTTTTTAATAAAAGCTACTATTTAATAAAAGGTACTTTTTAAAAAAAGCTACTTTTTAATAAAAGCTACTTTTTAATAAAAGGTACTTTTTAATAAAAGGTACTTTTTAATAAAAGGTACTTTTTAATAAAAGGTACTTTTTAATAAAAGGTACTTTTTAATAAAAGGTACTTTTTAATAAAAGGTACTTTTTAATAAAAGGTACTTTTTAATAAAAGGTACTTTTTAATAAAAGGTACTTTTTAATAAAAGGTACTTTTTAATAAAAGGTACTTTTTAATAAAAGGTACTTTTTAATAAAAGGTACTTTTTAATAAAAGGTACTTTTTAATAAAATGTACTTTTTAATAAAAGGTACTTTTTATTAAAAGCTACTTTTTAATAAAAGCTACTTTTTAATAAAAGGTACTTTTTAATAAAAGATACTTTTTAAGAGAAGGTATTTTTTAATCAAAGGTACTTTTTAACAAAAGGTACTTTTTAATAAAAGGTGCTTTTTAATATAAGGTACTTTTTAATATAAGGTACTTTTTATAAAAGGTACTTTTTAATAAAAGGTACTTTTTATTAAAAGCTACTTTTTAATAAAAGCTACTTTTTAATAAAAGACACTTTTTAATAAAAGGTACTTTTTAAGAGAAGGTATTTTTTAATAAAAGGTACTTTTTAACAAAAGGTACTTTTTAATAAAAGGTACTTTTTTAATAAAAGGTACTTTTTAATAAAAGGTACTTTTTAATAAAAGGTACTTTTTAATAAAAGGTACTTTTAATAAAAGGTAGTTTTTAATAAAAGGTACTTTTTAATTAAAGGTACTTTTTAATTAAAGGTAGTTTTTTTATTAAAAGGAACTTTTAATTAAAGCACTTTTTAATAAATGTTTATTTTTTTTAATAAATGGTACTTTTTTAATAATATGTACTTCTTTAATAAACTGTACTTTTTTAATAAAAAATGCTTTTCTAGTAAAATGTACTTTTTAAATAAAAGTTACTTTTTAATAAAAATACTATTTTAATAAAAAGTACTTTTAAATAAATATTCTTTTTAAACAAAAGGTACTTTTTTAATCAAAAGCACTTTATTAATAAAAGGTACTTTTTTGATAAAAGGAACTTTTTTGCAAAGGGTTCTTTTTTTAAATAAAATGTACCTTTTTAATTAATAGTACTTTTTTAAATAAAGGGTACTTTTTTTTAATAAAATGTACTTTTATAATAAAAGGTACTTTTTTTAATAAAGACACTTCATTAATAAAAGGTACTTTTTTAATAGAAGGTACTTTTTTAATAATGGGTACTTTTTGTTAGTAAAATGTCCTTGTTTAATAAGAGCTACTTTTTTTAATAAAAGATACTTCTTAATAAAAGACATTTTTTTAATAAAATATACTTTTTTAATAAAATATTATTTTTATTAAAGGTACTCTTTTAAGAAATGGTAGCTTTTTGAACAAAATTCGAGATTTTCTATTGCATTTCATTAATTTCAGAATGCACAATCCAAATGCTGCGCCGCTTAAACATTTTATTTTCACTGTTTCAAGTTCAGCGTTTGGGGAAGAGTATGCTCTCTCCAAATAATTTTGTTTAGAATATTAAAATTGATTATGCCTTTCTGTTGTTTTATGTAACAGCAGCATCACGTTTATCACGTAAATAAGGTGAAAATTTAATTTGCATATTAACACAATAAAAAAAGGTATAATAAATTTATCACAGCTAAGTAATAAAATAAAAAATTATATCAAGTTCATGGTAATTTCATAAAACGAACAACAAAATGGCCTTAAGCTGTGTTAGCATAATGCTAAATTGAAAACTGATGAAATTGTAATAGTTAAATCCTATGGTCATAAAATTTAAAATTATTTATTTTTAAATAAAGTAGCATTTTTTGGATATACCAGTTCTTAAAAATACTAAAACGATCTCATTACCATAACCAGAACTAAGGATTTTGTCAAATTTTTTGTGCGAAATTCTAATTTTTCTTAGAATTTTTAAGTGATTCCAAATTGTGCTTATATTAATTCTAAGTCATTATTATACCCTTTGTTACATCGTGCTATGGATATGCATACGCAATGAATACTCTTGCTGCAATTTCTCTGCAACGGGATAATATATTTCGTATAAATGTCATACTTGTAGTATATATGTTATTATTCTGTAAGATACAAATGAAACAAATGATGAATGTTGGGACTTACAGAAAATTAGACTGTTGATAGACTCTGATATGGGCAATTTTATAAAACAAAATAAAATTAAAAAATTTGATGGGATTCAGAACTAGTTTTAAATTTTTTTAACGTAAATCAAAATAAGTTGTATAGGTTGTACGTGAAAGGAACACTCGATATCAAAAAAAATTACATTTTGGGTTTGTTCTAATTTTTTTTGGGTTTGTTCTAATTTTATCGTTTGTGGCTTTTCAAACCATTTAACCATTTAATTTACTGTGTAACTTAATTTATCTAAACATCGTCCATTGTTTTGTTTAAAATAAAATTTAGATATTTTCTATTGATTCAAAAAATTTTAGTGCGTTCCTTTTTTTGTTGTGGCAAAAAAAAATCGATGAATATTGTGAATCACAAATATTTAAAGGGTGGTTAAATTTTAAGGCCGGATGTTGAATGTGAACCACACCTAATCGTCAAGGTTTTTTCTGCATTTCATTTGACTCTTCTCAATTTTAGACTAACTCAATTTGAACCATGGAAAGATACAACACAATCGAGCAACGCGTTGAAGTTATTCAGGCTTATTTTGAAAATGGGCATTCAAATCAAAATGCACTTTATAATTTTTTTGGTCAGCATAATCGACCAAATGTGTCCACAATCGGGATAATTGTGCACATATTTCTGCAAATCGGGTCTGTAGGAAATGAGAAAACACCTGTGCATGCTCGCCAAGATTGTTTTGTGGAAAACATTGCTGATGTTCGCTCGACGTCGGTGTTCGCTATCGCTGGATCATAACGGAATTCTTGAAGCCAGAAATTGAAGATATGAATGTGCACGATATGTGGAAGGTGCCACTTGCCACACAGCTAACGAAACGATGGCTCTTTTGCACGACAAATTCAATGGCCGTGTTATGTCACATGGTGGCGATGTCAATTGGCCGCCAAGATCATGTGATTTGACACCGTTGGACTTCTTTTCTTGGCGTTATTTGAAAGAAAAGGTGTACGTCGATAAGCCAGCAACAATTCCAGAGGTAAAGGAAAAAATAATTCGGCACATTAACGGCATAGAACCTCAATTATACCTCAGCGTCATCGAAAATTTGGACCATCGGGTGGAGGTGTGCCGCCGAGGTCGCGGCGGCCATTTGGCCGATATTTTGTTCCATACATAATTGAACCATACCATATTATCATAATAAAAAGAAATGATAATAATTTCATAAATAATTTGTGTTTTATTTAAAATCAACATCGACCCTTAGAATTTAACCACCCTTTACTAGCAATTATAATAGTGTTTCTTTTATTAATTGGTACGATGTGGATTGGTAATTGATGTGGATTGTACATTGAGGTGTTTCGTATATGCAAAACAAAATGTTAGAGTTGTTTACAAGGCGTGTGTTGTCTTAATACAAATTGATTTAAAGGAAAATTAATATTTTAACCACTCTGTCTTTCACACAACAACCTTAACAAATTATCATAAGCATTTCGGAAAAACAACCCAATTAAATATGTTGTGCTAAAATATGTATAGTATACATACCTGTCAATTAGTTCTTTTGAGTTGGAATCAAAAGTTGGTGGCAAAAACTGAGAAATTTGGCATTAATTAGTACTTATGTCTAATAACACAATACAACACGAACACAATACAAGGTTCTGACAATGGATTCTGATACAAGAGACAAAATGGAATATATTAATCCTTTAAGTCCTCCCACATAACGGTATTGTTGGCTCTATTATAATGAATCGAATAAACTTTTGAATGAAGTCAAAAGATGCCTACTTTCAGTCCTCCTTGAAATAGGTTAATCAACAATGATGCCAGTTTCGACGCATGTGAGACCCCCGAGAATTCTTGTCAAGGGTTCGGTAATAGATTTTAAGTTGTTTTTGTATTGTTAAAAAAGTTATAATTAGTTTAATTTTGCAAATTTGAAAAATTAAATAATAAGCAATCAGATGTTAATGGAATTATCTTTAAAATATAAAATCTCTACAAAATAATACATATTTTGCTATTATTAACATACATATTTTGCTATTAACTGTATTGAAAACAATATAAAACAGTAACCAATTCCATTTAAACGTCCATTATATGGCAAATAAATTTTCTTAACATCATGGCTTTTGTATTATACGTAACTAACCAACCAACATAAAATGACAGCAAAAATATTTTTAATAATAATAAATATGTATATATGTATGTACGTACATATGCATAAAAGCAACAAATCCTAATTGCATCCTTTATGACTTTTTATCATTTCAAGCGCATTGCAGTTGTAGTACCAGTGTGCCAGTCACTCATTCACTCACTGCTGCTACCATAAACATGAATAGTTAAAAAGCTTTGTTGTTGATTTTTCCCAGTTGTCGTTTGTGATAGTGCTTGTTATCACACTCTTATAACAATTCAAAAAATAATTATGTATATTGTTTAAAAGTACACACAAACACACACACACGTATAAACAAGGAGTGCATATAAATGTATTTTGTACATACAATCGCTGTATAAATAAATAAATACCTACACTAATCCGCATAAAGAGCAGAAGTGTAGAGAAATTCTATGTTTTCGTCAGTTGCCTTAAAATAAAGTTAATTTTTTTTTATTATAGCTGTATTGTTATAGTGTAAATATGTACTATTTTATATAATCATATAATAACAAATTATGATATATACGAGGGCAGATCAATAAGTCCGTGACTTTTTGAACTTCCCTCGTAGTTATATAAAATGCAACTCTGCTCCCATCAAATACCACCTTTAAGTAGACTAGTGTCAAATTTTGAGCAAGTTTCGTCATTTACTTTGCGTTTAACACGGAAGATGCCGAACGTTCTGGTCGCCTAGTTGAGGTCTCTACACCCAAAACAATTGAACAAATTCATGATATTGTGTTGGCCGATCAGACATTGAATATGCGACAGATTGTGGAAGACATAGGCATCTCACATGGCTCAGTGGTTTCAATTTTGAACGATCACTTGGGTATGAGAAAGCTTTCCGCAAGATAGCTGCCGCGTTTGCTCACAATCGACCACCAACGGAATCGTGTGACAGCTTAGTTTTCATGGCAAAAATCCATGTAGTAGACTACGAATTGCCCCCTTATTCGCCTTATTCTCCGGATTTAGCCCCCAGTGACTATATCCTATTTTAAAACCTAAAGAAATGGCTCGGTGGAAAGAGATTTAGCTCCAACGATGAAATTATTGAACAAACAAATGCCTATTTTATGGGCCTCGAAAAATCCTGCTGTTACACGCAAAGTAAATGACGGAACGTGCTCAAAATTTGACAGTAGTCTATTAACAGGTGGTACTTGATGGGAGCAGTGTTGCATTTCATATAACTACGAGGGAAGTTCGAATAGTCACGGACTTATTGATCCTCCCTCGTAATAAGAAATTTTCGTAACTATATATAATTATACATTCCATTATTTTTTTAGTTATATTTTGATCTTTTTTTAGTTACATATCATATACAATTATATACAACACTATATGTCATTATGCATGGCTTGTATAATACCATATATACTTCTGTATGACTCATAGAGAACCATATACACCCTATACATATACAAAACCATATATTTAAGATACAATAATATATTGAGGATTTACTATCGCAACAAAGTATCTCAAAAACTACTAATTTTCAGGAGAGACAAACAAAAAATAAACGTTTTATAATAAACTAATTTGATAAAATTTTATTTGGCATTTTTTTTTTTTTAACAATTTCGATTTTATTAAAGCTCCAAACATATTGCAGGGTCTAATTTGATTTGGCATTTTTTGGATAAATTTAGACCTAACTAAATCCTCAATTATACTCCCCAATTTATTAATTAATTCCATCTGCCATTTTTCTGATCAGCTTGATATTATATCAGATATTCAATATCAAACTGGATATGAATAAATTTTTTTAGAAAAACTCTTTCTCGGGAATTTACAATTTGTGTATAAACTGCTTTTTAAAAATTTTCATGGAAATACAGGTTGGTTGAAAAGTTCCTGCGCTCGAAATGAAAGAATACTGTTTTTGTTACGAAATATATTTTTTTATTCACATAATCTCCTAGAAGCTCAATACACTTGTTCCAATGATCTTCCAATAATTTTATCCCATCCTTATAATGGTTTTAAATAAGCTCTGCAAAATAATAGTCTACGGCTGCTATGGCCTCTTCATGCGACGAAAACTGCTTTCCACGAAGGAATTGTTTGAGATTTCTGAAGAGATAGTAGTCACTGGGAGCCAAATCTGGTGAATACGGTGGATGTTCAAGTGATTCGTACTTTAATTCTTTGAATTTAGCAATCGTCAAAACATTTTTCTGAGCAGGTGCATTGTCTTGATGAAAAATGATTTTTTTCTTCTTTAAACCAGGTCTTTTCTCACGAATTTTTTCATCCAGCTGATCTAAAAGGCTGCAATAATATTCAGAGTTGATTGTTTTACCTTTCTGAAGATAATCAATCAACAAAATTCCTTTTGCATCCCAAAAAACTGATGCCATAACCTTCTTTGCTGATCGTTGTGACTTTACCTGCTTTGGAGCTGAACAACCAGCTCCAGTCCACTGTAAAGGTTCTTGTTTCAATTTAGGATCATGGTGGTAGATCCAAGTCACATCCATAGTTATAAAACGATGCAAGAAGTCGGTTTTATTCGGCTTAAAACGCTCCAAATTACGCTGAGAAATTTGTTTTCGAGAAATGTGTTTCGAGCACAAACTTTCCAAACAGTTTTTTCATACGTAATTCTCTATGTAAAATATGGAGTACTCGTTCGTCTGAGATGCCTATGGCATTAGCAATTTCACGCTTAGTCAAACTTGGATCTTCACTTACCATATTATGTACCTGCTCAATGATTTCTGCTGTGGTTGCAGTTTTTGGTCGTCCTTCGCGTGGATCGTCTTTAAGGCTGGTACGACCACGTTTAAATTCACCAGCCCAAAATTCAACGGTGTGTTTTGAAGGTGAGGACTCCTTATACACTTCTAACAATTGTTCATAAATTTCCTTTGCTTTTAAACCCTTCAAAACAAAGTATCTAATGACTGTACGATATTCAATTTTTTCCATATTAAAAAAAATCAATGACACGTCAACTTCAAATGGCTTGTAAACAAAGAAAGAATTGACAGAATGACTTGCAACTTTGCATGTGTTCTCAGGAGAGATTTACCAACTTGAAAAAAAAGAGTTTGGAGCTAGCAGTGCCATCTATTGGTGAGCGCAGGAACTTTTCAACCAACCTGTAAAGGGCGACACGAACAAAGGCCCCAAACCAAAAAATGAACTAAGGTTCCAAAAATGGGGCTTAATTCATTATGAATTAAAGCCCTAATAATGATATGAAATAAGGCCCCAAACTGTAAATAGACCAGGACCACATAAATGGGAACTCAATTCATTATGAAGCAAAACCCCAATATTACTAAGAACTAAGCCCCCAAAATAGGAATGAACAAAGTCCCCAAAAACTTTACGAGGAAAAAAAAAACTAATTAATAAATGAAATAACCCCTCATTTTCTTCTGATTTTTTTTTTTTTTCAAAACAATAATTTATTCACATGAATTAAAAAAAATCCATTTCAAAATAAAAAAATGGTAAAAAAGTAACAACAAATTAATCTACAAACTTATAAAAGCAGTCAGAAAAAGTCAGTTATGTATTTACACTATTGCTCGGCAGTAGGGGCATTTGTAATTTTGCATACTCTTTGAAATAGCATCAGCCTGTAGTTTAAGATTGCACTCATCGCAAATTTTTAAATGTTTGCACGGAAGAGGAATTATATTTGACCTTTTATACTTACAGACTAAGCACTCCATTTCATCATTATGTGCTGGTAGGTCAAGGTCTTCAGATAAAAGGTTGTCAGAAGATTCTTCTTGGAAAATATCTACTATGTTTACACATATGCCATTTTTTGCATACACCATTTGGGAGAGAAATGTAGCTGCTGTTATTTTGCCTTTTTGCAATATGATCGATGCTTCATGAATTCCCAGCAAAAATGAAGCTGCCAAAGAAGCAATAAAAGCATCACTACTATGGCAAAGGCATCACTTCTTTTCTAATGGTTTCATCGATGAATTTAACATTAGCGTGTCATAGGATGGAAGTATTCAAATGTAGCTACTAGCATTACTCATACTTTACTCTAAGGAAGCAATGATAATACAATGATTAGGTATTCTGATGCATGAGTGGAAAATGTTCATATACGCTGCAGTATTTAAGCTTTGATGAAAATTTAATTCATAAGAATGCAGAAAAATAAGTTTAAAGAAGCGAAATGTATGCATTGATATACAAATACTCTTTATTAAAACAAATTGATAATTCTGCATTAGTGAAAAAACATTTTTGAAACATTTTAAAAATATTTTAATGAATTTTTAGACAAATTTTAAAATATTTTTGTATATTTTAAAAACTGGTTGTACAATTTTGAAACATTTTTAGACAATTTTAAAATATTTTTGAAAAATTTTAAATAATTTTTGCACAATTTTAAAACATTTTTGAGCAATTTGAAATAATTTTTACACAATTTTAAAATTATTTTGATAAATTCTGAATTAAAACTGGAACTAGTGGTAAATAAAATACATAATGCAAAAATGCACAGATTGCGTCGTCATAAATATTTGAGGCTGAAAAATGCAAATGACAGGCCAGCTAGTTTAAATTAAAAGTCAAAAAAATCTGTGTTTCTTGATTTTTCAAAATTTTTATAAAAATTGCATAAATTCTAACCCTCATGAAATTTTAAACTAAAATATAAAAAATGATTTAATAAAAGAATTAAAAAAGTTCATCAGAACTATTTTCTCAATTTGCATAAATGCTTAAGATTCAAAATAAATATACGATATACTATAACTTATGCTTTAGAAGTAATGAAGAGTGATTTTTTAAGATATGCATCGGGTTTATATCCAGATCACTGCATTTGAAATATGAACACATGAATGCTTTTGGAATGCCTTAGAATATCACCAAAAAATCATAAAAGAATGTCAACTGAAGCTTAGGAAGCAGAATGACTACCATTTTTTTTGCTGGGTTTGCTTATTTTTTCAACGCTATTCTTTCTTTTCTTTTCTTTTTTGCAATCGACCTTCCACTTTCGCACAACATTTCGAACCGTCGACTTTTAAAAAACTCCTCATTTCGAATTATTTTTACAAATTTAAAAAAAGTGTCCATTTTTTTTGGCACATCGACCAAGAAATCCATTATATGCTTCACTGGCAGAAGTTGCCCGCATGTCCCTATTATGGACGGTGAAGTTTTTACAGCCAACCTATTGTTAGAAAAAAAATATTACTTTTATGGAAAATAATTTCAGTAGATATTCAATTACCTTATTAATGGTTTTCAAAATATTTTAGAAATGGCAAAAATAAATAGTTGATGTACATCAGAAATATTTTAGATTTTATATCATTAAATGAACATTTTATTAACTCAGACGGTAATAAAGGCAATGCTAAAATTTGATGGCAAAGTAATGATGCACTTCTTGAAGACCTTATTAGTTCCAATAAAGATTTGTGCTTCGTCATATTTCGCCTTACAGCCTGGCAAAAATAAAACTTAAATGTAAAGAAAATTTGAAAAAAAAAAATAAATTTTTAACCTACATATTTTCCATCAAAACGAAAAATATTGGAAAAATCTAAAAGGAATATAATATATTTATAGTTTTTAAAAAAAAAACTTACTTTACCTCTTCAAAATATTCTATATAAACTACAAGCAGCTGCTTGAAGCACCCATGTGGGACTATTTTAAATGTTGCATCAATTAGATATGTCCGCTTTTCAGAAGGAATATTTTCCTTTATTAAATCAATTGCTTTTAAAGATGACAACAAAAAGAAAGAGTATTTTCCTTCGTTAATTGCCGCCGTAAAAAAAGTCCTAGGTTTCGAGCCATCTTTTGACAAACCAAAATTATTCCACACATTCTTTAAATTAAATTCTTCAATAACTTGAAGAGCATTTTTTGGAGATGTAACTAAGTTTTTGCTTACATACAATATTCTGCAAACCTTTTTGTATTTTTAAGAAATCTATTTCTTTCATATCTTCTTGATTGCTATTTATAAAATTTCGATATGTATTTATGTACTTATGTTAACCAAAAAAATATATTTTCTTACCTTTCTTCTTCTTCTAAAAGCCTTTCTTATACCCAGCAAAACTTTGGTAATGGGTGCGATATTCTCATGCATTACCTTTTTTATAATTTGCAAGCATAAAGTAATAAGTTACTCATTATTGATTATGTAATATATGATTTATAAATGTAAAGTAATAATTGAAATATTTTTGAAAATCTATTTTTCGATACATTACTTTGTGTTTTTTTTGTAAGCAAAAAGGTAATGTATGTTTGTTTTGATAACATTAGCGAAAAAACGAAGCGCTACAATTCATTTAAGTTTAAAGCAATCAAATACTATATGCGTCGATAGCTCAGTGGGTAGAGTTCTTGGCTGGCAACCAGATTTCCCTGGTTCGATTCCCATCTTGACCACATTATTTTTAATTACAAATAATTTAAATAAAATATTTGTTATATTTTTTTTTAATAAAAATTCCTCTTATTTAAAAATCTATATTTAGACACATTACTTTTTCCATTCTCATAACCATATAAGTAACCCCTTACATTATCACCTCTAAAGTAATGGGTATATACATTACTTCGAGGCTCATCGCCTGTAAAATTCATCAATGAAGTAAGGTGTAAAGTAATCCATCGGCCCCTATGGCTATACATTACTTTACCCATTATTTGGTAATGTGTGGTTTTGCTGGGTAGTACTAATATTAGTCTTGGTGCCACCTAGATTTCCTGCCATATCGTGACAATCTTCTTTTATCATATTTAATGCCTTGAACTCTTTATAGGTTGTCTCCTCGTTGGCGTGGTTATGTTCAACATAGCTTTTTGCTAGAACACATTTTCCATCTGGAAGCAAGTTCACTCTGGATTTGCAGTCTTTCTGTCTACATCCATATTTTGTCACTCCTTTGTATACCGACTTTTTTCTATAAATCATTTGTTGTTCGGTTGTATTATAAAAGTTCTCTGTTTCTTCTGCTGCCAGAATTTAATTCAAAATTCATTTTTTTATCTTTACACGTCCACGTTATTGTAAAAACTTATTACTTTTGCTTATGAATGGACAAAGAATCAAAACAAGGTTCTTGTTTTTGTAATATTAACGATCTGCAAATCGACACTTTTATTATTTATTACATTTCTAAGAAAATGAACTAACCCCCCAAAAATAATTTTTTTGGTTTATTCCTTTTTTTTTTAATGAACTAAGCCCCCAAAAATTACTTTGGGGGCTTATTTCATTTATAAAAAAATGGGATTTATTTAATTATGAGTTAACTCCCTAATTATAAAATGAAATAAATCCGCAAAAAATGAACTTATTCCCCAAAACTCGTTGTTGTTTTTCTCTGTATAAAAATTTTGAGGCTTAAGTTCATTTTTGATTTGGGGACCTTGTTCAAATAAAGCTTACATGGTACTAATATACTAATTAATTGATGATTTCATTAGCATTGCATTAATATCAACTGAAATGAAATTCATTAACTTTTAAATAATGATAATTATTTTAATTGTTACATTTTATTGATTAATGGTAATGTTTTTAAATTCGATGGCAATAAAAAATTAATTAACAAAAAAAATATATATATTTTAAATAGTCGTACCCTACTAGAGCCACATTTTGTCCATTTTAGCCTGTCTCGCTTAGTTTTCGAGATACTGGCCATTTTAATCAAGATAACTAAAACGGGGCGAAATCTTTTCTCCGTTAGAGTGTTAATATACGGCGATAATAAAAATAGGCCAAGACCTGTAAAGATGCCAAGGAATCCGTTTAAAAACAGCTTATGTAAAGCAATTTAAACATCCTCCGTTTTTTTTGTGAACCAATGCTTCTTTTGATTAATTGTAAATAGTTTTTGAAACATTAGTACGATTTCAGTAGCATTAGTAGGACAAATGCTAATGCCAGAAAATTTCGTTTCCATTAATTGGCAATCAATTTTTTTTTGGCATTAGCATCAGTCAACTAATGCTAATAAAATTTTTAATGCCAATGAAAAAAAATCCCCAGTATGAAATATGATTATATGAGTATTATTACTTTGGATGTTGTTCTATTTGTTGTTGTTCTTGCAGCTCTAATTAATTAAAGATTTATTCTTTGGTTCACCCGGAATGCTTTTTGAAGGAATTAAAAATTTCATTCCAACCAATAAAATATTTTCAACAATTTTCGCAGCAGCATCAATATTGTTGTTGAGGAAACATAGTTTTCAATTGAAATGCTGAAAAAATTTGTTGAGCTTAGCCCAACGTTATAAAGATTAATATCAGTTGTGCCGACTACATGGTAATATTTCGTGTCCTATTTCGGTAAGTGGTCCAAATACCGGTAATAACAGAGATCATTCCAGGTCAGAAAATATAGAACGAAATTACCCAAAAAGTTAATTTAAGCAAATACCATGCAGTTTAATGGGGACTACATTCAAACATCGTCTATGATTTATCAAACCATCTAACATTTATAAACCAAAATTTTAGATAGTTATCCACTATTTTGTATGTCTAGGCCAAATTAAGAAATGACCTTTATACAAGACTTTGGTCTGAATTTGGAAAAATTTAAGACGAGTTTAAAGGGGCTCGACCCTAAGTCACCAAATTTCAACCAAATACCTTTTTATTTGAGATCTGTAGTTAGATAACAAAGTTTGCATGGACATACGGACACATGAATCAGGAAATGATTCGAATAAGTCAACACTCCCATTTGGCTGAAATTTGAATATTGGATAGAAAATTAAAACTAAGAAGAACTTGCTCTTCGGCCGCCTCGGTAATCTAGGGAGTCAGCATGTGGGAAGCGTTAAAAATTATCTATAAAAACTGCATTTAAATAATATCCTCAGCAAATGAGAAAGCATATACTGTGAGCGTCAACAGAAACTGCACACGTTTTTTTTATTATGAGAACATTTTCTATCTTTTGCAATAATACTTCATTTAACATTATATATTTTTTTAATTATATATTTTCTACTCTCTTGATATGTTAAAAAGAAAAATAGCAATAATAAAATTAATATAACAAAAATAAACAAAAGCAACTGTACAACTTGCGCATCTATTATAATAAAGAATTTTATTGGTTAAAAGTTACCATTAAGTGTTTTGATTTACTCTCACATATAAAGGGTGTCCCACGAAGAACGCAATTTTTAAATTTTAAATAAAACACAGATATTTAAAAACAAAATCGTGAAACTTTATTATATCGTAAAGTAGACAGAATGAGGTTATGTATGGAACAATATATCGTGCAGATGGCCGCCGCGGCTTTGCTGGCATGCACGCGATCTTTTAATGGAATTTTCAATGACCGTTTTGCATGAATGCTGCGGTATTTCATTAATGCAGCGTCCAATTTCCTCTTTTAAGGCTTGAGTCGTCGTCGGCTTATTCGCGTAAACCATCGACTTCAAAAAATCCCAAAGAAAAAAATCTAATGGTGTTAAATCGCACGACCTAGGCGGCCAATTCTGATCTCCAAAACGCGAAATAACACGACCGGGAAATGACTGATGCAGCAATTGAATTGTTTCTCTGGCTGTATGACATGTGGCGCCGTCTTGTTGGAACCACATGCCCTCCACATTCATTTCTTCAATTCTAGGCAAGAAAAAACTGGTTATCATTTCACGATACCGAACACCATTGACTGTTTGCGCTTGACCTGCCTCATTTTCATAAAAAAGGTCCAATGATTCCTCCAGCCCAAAAACCACACCACACAGTGACATGTTGAGGATGCATTTGCTTCTCGTGAATCACTCGAGGATTTTCCTCACCCCAAATGCGACAATTCTGCCTATTGACGAAGCCATCAAGATGAAAATGGGCCTCGTCACTGAAGATGATTTTATCGGCAAAATCAGCATTTTCATGATGTCTCTTCAATACCCAATTAACGAACTCCCTTCGCTGTCCATGGTGAGCTGGCTTCAGTTCCTGAGTCAATTGAACTTTGTATGCATGAAGATGCAAATCTTTCATCAACATTCGCTGCAAAGTGGATTTGGAGACACCAATTTGCTGAGCTCGGTGTCGAATTGAGGTGGATGGAGTTTGAGCGACATCATCACGTACAGCTGCGACATTTTCTGTCGATCGACCTGGTCGATGGCGCGTTGTTGTCTTTACATCACTAACAGACCCAGTTTCGGCAAATTTATCCATTAATCTCTTTACAGTTGACTCTTTTGGAGCATTATTGTGACCCCAAATTGATCGCAATTTGCGAACTGTAGCCGCAAAACTTTCACCATTTTGGTAAAACAATTTCACAATGAGAATGCGTTGTTCATTCGTGTAGCGCTCCATTTTTACTAACCTCGTACCTTCTACTAGCAAACAATAACAATTGTTCAAATGTTAAACAATGACACTTCGAATGTTGCCAGATTTTAAAATTGCGTTCTTCTTGGGACACCCTTTATTACAAATTACTAATTGAATTCATTTTGAAAATTTGTAAATATTATTAAGTAAAAGAAGCCACAATAATTTATAATTATAAAAAGTTTTTAAATTTACTAAATCGTTCACCATTTTAAAAGATAATTAACCACACAGTGTTGAAAACTTGTGCTTTAATCAAGCTTGTATCAAACGTACTCACAAACAACTTTATCATCTCCTCCCCCATCTGGACCGGCAAATAATTAAAAGACCGGCAAATAATTAAAAGATTATATCAAAACAGGGATAATATTCCTTAAGCGAAATATTTGATTAAAAATAGTAGACAGCTGATTTCTGTAGCTTAGATTTTAATTAGTATTAAAAAATACAGCAATTTTTTTTTCTCATTTTCGAAGAATAAATTTTTATTACCAATTAATTGAAGTTTTATTCAATTATAACTACAGGTTTTTATATTTAAAAATTTTAATTTTGCTGTTATTATCTGTAATATAATTTTATAAAAGTCCTCGTTTTGCCAACACCCTTAGGAAATGAATTGAAATAAATTATTAATGAATTATTAATTGAAATTATTACTTTTGTGATTATTATTTCTATTGTTATAATTATAAAAATTGGAATAAAAGTAGTTAAAATGAACTACATATTAATTAATTCCCCACTTAGTCTAGACGGGCTAACCTAAAGAGCAAGACACCTTCAACTATAGAAACGACAGAAGTCATTCGCTTGTTTCTGTCTACACACGTTGTTACGATGCCGGCGATAACTACAATTTCCCATCGGGGGGTATATAAAGAGCAACATCAAACAAATCGGGGTCAGTTGACAGCAGCCGCGAACGCGATCAGAAGCTAAGTGTGCCGTGCATGAGCCACTTCCTTAAGCATCCTGGAAGATCCTGCAAATCCGCTGACATCCTGTGAACATCCTTCGACGACTTGTGAACATCCTTCGAGGTCCTGCGAATATCCTTCGAGGTCCTGCAAATATCCTTTGAGGTCCTTCGAACATCCTTCGAGATCCTGCGAATATCCTTCGAGGTCTTGCGAATATCCTTCGAGGTCCTGTGAACATCCTTCGAGGTCCTGCGAATATCCTTCGAGGTCCTGCGAACATCCTTCAAGGTCCTGTGAACATCCTTCGAGGTCCTGTCAATATCTTTAGAGGTCCTGCGAACATCCTTTGAGGTCCTCCGAATTTCCTTCAAGGGCCGGCGAAGCTCATTTAACGTGGTCAATCTACTCCTGCTGACAACCCGTGAGTATCCTTCAGACAGTCTAACCCTTGTTAATCTTTCTCTCAGTGTGCGGGCCTCTTGCGAAGATTCTTAAGTGCAGGCCGAGCGTAGGTCTCATGTTGCGAAGATTCTTGAGTGCGGGCCGAGCGTTGGTCCCCTCCCGTGAAGATCCTTGAGTGTAGGCCGAGCGTAGGTCTCCTCTTGCGAAGATTCTTGAGTGCGGGCCGAGCGATGGTCCCCTCCCGTGAAGATCTTTGCATGTGGGCCGAGCGTAGGTCTCATCTTGCGAAGATCCTTGAGGGCGGGCCGAGCGTTGGTCTCCTCCCGTGAAGATCTCTGAGTGTGGGCCGAGCATTGGTCCCCTCCCGTGAAGATCCTTTTGTGTGGGCCGAGCGTAGGTCTCCTCTTGCGAAGATCCTTGAGTGCAGGACGAGCGTAGGTCTCCTCTTACGAAGATACTTGAGTGTGGGCTGAGCGTTGGTCTCCTTACGTGAAGATCCTGGAGTGCGGGCCGAGCGTAGGTCTCCTCTTGCGAAGATTCATGAGTGTGGGCCGAGCGTAGGTCGTGGACGCCTTGGAGTGCCCTGCCCAGGACCGGAAACACCACTTGCCGTCACGCTACTAGCCTCAGCCGGAGGCGAACTGGATCCTCCTCCCTTGCAGGACCCTCTGCTCCATCATTTTATAATTTAAATAATTTTGGGCCCTTTTTGTATTGTAGATTTATAATTAAAACTTATAACGTATTCAAAAACAGCCTTTTACTCTCAGTCACTGAATAAAATAAATTTCTGTGACGATCCCTACCCCCGCGAGCTTACCCCAGCTAACGGAGGAGAACTCGTCGTTACATATCTTACTAACATTCAACAAAAGTGAATCTGGTATTTTCAGCTGGGAGTTCCCTTAATTCTCCTCCGGAGGTTCTCTTAATCCTCCTAATAATTAGAAGGATTTTGTGCTATGTGATATAGATTTCTCTTAGTGTACGTTTTCGTGGTATATATGCATAGATTATGCATAATATAGTAATAAAAATTTATTGCCATATTTTACCCCAGGTTTCTAGAGGTGGATGCAACTATATATTTACTTAAAACTATTAACCTCTACTATCAAGACACTATATATTTTTGAAACGCAATTATTTTTTGAAACGCCTTGTAATACCTCGGAGCCGAAAACCTTTATCTCCCAATGCTGTTAAATTTTTGAATATTTTTCTTCCCATTCAATCAAATTATGTTAATTTATTAAACATTTCAATGGGTGAAAGCTTATACATCTGTGAGTGATTTAATGATAAAAGTAAATTTTGTACATAATGACTTTCTATTTAGTGTTGTTCTGTTAAAGAAAAATATTCCAAAAGGTGAAATAAATACCATTTAATACATAATCGGTTTTGTTCAGGACAATGGGTATGGGTCACCATGGCGTATGATTAATATGTAAATTTTTTTTCGTAATACTAATTGGCAATTCATTACACTTTTAACTTACTCTAAGCAATTATTTTATAAAGCAATTAACATGTTAACATTTATTGTACAACAAAACCATAATTTTTCTTCCAGTCAGTTGCTTTTTATTGTTAGAACGTTTATTTTTTTTATACTCTGAACAAATTAATTTTATTTACGAAGCCTATTAAATTTTTTTTACTAAATTAGCTTCATCTATTTACAAATGCGAAAGTATGCTAAGTTCTACATATATATTTTGCTTATTCTTAGACTGTCATTGAACTTAAGGCAAACGATATACATTAGGGTGGTATTTATATACTAGATAACTTGCGAATTTGAATCTTAACACCACCTTTGTCAATAAAAACATAGTGTGTAAAAAATTGATTGGATCAAAGGCGTGGCACATCCGCGTTTACAATATTTTTCAAGAAAATTTTGTTATTCCATACCGTGCTACAAAACAGACAATAAATCAAAAATTATGTTGTTGCACTTCATAAATATGTAAAATATTGCTTTAAACATTCGTTTATTAATCATTTATTCCCTACAGGAAATGAAGGATCAATTGATCCAAAGTGATAAATGTGTGATAGCTGAATGGGGGACATGTCACAATACTGGTGTAAAATATAATTCAGTGTCTGAAAAAGTGGTAATAGCTGTTAAATTACCAGTTTTCCAACTATTGAAATGGTGTCAGAACCTTGACTACACTCACAATATACTTTCCGCTACCGACTGTAGTGTATTTAAAAAGTAACACGTAAAGTTTGTTTTTAAACGAAGAATCAATTAAAATTCATAGAAATATATTTTTTAACTATTTGAATCAAGTCATTCAAAAAACAAACTATAAAAATTTACAAACATTCAGTAGCAGTTGGAATTTTCTGTTGAATGTAAAATTTTGTTTTCTGTTTTCAAAAATATAAATTCATATAATTCCTTATTGTTTTTTTACCAAAATAGTTTGTATACATACAAAGTTGTTTCAATAAAAATTACAACAAATTATTCAAATACAGATACATACAGAAAATAAAAATATATACATCTGTGTGTGTTGTGTTTTGTAAAATAACATACAAATAAAAAAATTTTCAATTTGCAAAAACAAACGACAAAAATCGTTTTTTCTATTTTTTGTAAGTTAAATATTTTTGGTGATTTTAAACTACTTTCGATTGCTTTTACTACTTTTGTCGTTTATTAAAAAATGATTGAAAATAAACAACAAAACGGGCTGAATATAATGAAAAATCAGTAGTCCTCTTTTTGATTGTATTTTCGATTAATTTAATATGTATTTTAGATTATTTTTTTTTAATAAAATAATATTCTGAGTGTAGTCATTTGTAAATACATCATTTAACTAGAGAGAAATGAACATAACACCAATGTGGACTATTGAAATTAGGACTGTTGGAAATAATGAGAGAAGACGGAAATGGTTTAACAATTTTTGCTTGGTACAAATGAATGTCAGTCGCTAGCGAAAACCCCAATCCCGCGATTGTTGCAAAGCTGACATAATACTGAACTGATTTAAGCAGAACCTAGTTTGTGACTGCAGATATGATAACATAACATTATTCTAGTTCAAAAAGAAGTAATTACGCAACTGTTTAGATAGTGACTTACAACTGCATTAATTCAAAATGAATCCAATGTGCATAATGAAGTGTCAATAACAGGCAAATTAAGCTTCCCGCGACTGAGTAATAGGTATAACACCTTAAAATCTAAAATTTGTTATGGCAAATTTCGATCGACGACTCTTTTCTCTTAATATATAAAAATTATTTTTCGCTTAAATCCATTATGGACACTGTTTTATTTAAACGGCTTTATATTTCAGAATGGCTGTCTGTTTGAAAATTTCTTAAGTAAAATTTAAGTGAAAAATCCTAATGAGTTGTTACTACATATAATAGAGGCCCTTAAGCTTAATTTGTTTAAATTATACTAATCCATTTTCCGAATTAATTTGAAAAAAAAAAAAAACATTTTTCACAAGTCTATCAATAATTTATAATAATTTTTAAGGAATAATTTGGTATTAAATAAAGTCGGATATGATTTAAATTATATTAAGTTTATTTTGTTTCGATAAAATAATTTGTTTTATGATTTAATTCGCGAAATAACATATATATCAAGTACACCATTTTTTGTTGCAATGATTTGTTAATGTTGATTCGTTGATTAATTTGATCGAATTTAAAAATTACATGGTGAACTTAAAAAAAAAATTATTTTTCAATTCGCACTAATTCCAGAAGATCTCACGTTTTTGAGTTGCGAAATGTTAATTTTTGAATTTTTGGGTCTGGGGCAGACTTGCCTACACAGACCTGCTTTTAACCCCACCCATAATTTGAAAATTTTGAACTCATTTTTTGTTTGATTAAATGCAAACAAGTTTTTTTTTTTTTTTGAGAAAAAAGGTATAAAGTCGCAAATTATTGTAAAAACCTTTTGTAATAAACTTTGCAGATAAATTCAGTGACCGGACCTTATAAAATCTTTCGGAAACATGTTCTTAATATGAGATACGCAGAAGAAATATTGACAGGCTACATGCTAACTAATTTTCGTTTGCTGTTTGACATATTCACTTGCAACAGTCAAGTGATATGTCACGAAACTATTTAATCCCTACTAGTTCTGCAACATAACACATTGTGATTGATATATAACCAGTTTTTTATAAATTACTTTTCCTCAGTCCTGTGGTATGTACATTTGAGCCAAAATGGAAAGTCTCCTCCCTAACGGCCAGTCCAAACGACTTAAGGTAGCGACCTGATATGGGCTACCTGGAGTATGGGCTGATTCACTAATTACATAGTTTTTGTATTTTTCAATAGTAACGTGATAAATTAGAGATTCAAATGGGTTTTTATCAGAGTAAAAAAAGACAATATAATACTGTCTTTTTTTTCTAAATTCTTTGCTGAAATAAAAAGAGCGATTGTAGTTGGAACACTAAAACTAGGAAACGAAATGCAACGAAGCGGGAAAGAATGTTTCAAAAGGGGTCGAAGTAGAATATAAAGGCAAACGATTGGAATTGAAATATTAGACGAGGATAACGAGATGGAATGAAATGGCAAATGAGTGAAATTGAAACACTAGAAACGGGCAACGAAATGGAAGAGAGTGGGATCGAATATAAGTAACACTTATCTTTTCTTTTATTTTTTTAACGATTTTTGTCTATTTTTAATATAGTTCGGTATTGAAAATTACCGGTAACGACCCAGCAAAAAAAAATTCTAGTCATTCTGTGACTATAACTTCTTTCATTGCTTCCTAAACTTCAGTTGACATTCTTTTATGGTTTTTTGGTGTTATCCTAAGGCACTTCCAAAAGAATTCATGTGTTCATATTTCAAATGCAGTGATCTGGATATAAACCCGATGCATATCTTAAAAAATCACTCTTCATTTCTTCTAAAGCATAAGTTATAGTATATCGTATATTTTTTTTTTTTTTTGAATCTTAAGCATTTATTAAAATTGAAAAAATAGTTCTGATGAACTTTTTAAATTTTTTTATTAAATCTTTTTTTATATTTTAGTTTAAAATTTCATGAGGGCTAGAATTTATGCAGTTTTGCAATTTTTAAAAATTGTTTGAAATATCAAGAAAACAGTTTTTTAACCTTCAGTTGAAACTAGCTGGCCTGTCATTTGCATTTTTTCAGCCTTAAATATTTATGACGACAATTTTGCATTATGTTTATTATTTAAAACTACACCATTTCCAATTTTAATTCAGAATTTGTCAAAATAATTTTAAAAATGTGTATAACTTATTTCAAATTACCCAAAAAGGTTTTAAAATTGTGCAAAAATTATTTAAAATTGTTCAAAAATATTTTAATATTGTCAAAAAATGTTTCCAAATTGTACAACAATTTTTCAAATTTTAAAATTTGTCTAAAAATTTATTAAAATTTTTGAAAAATGTTTCAAAAATGCTTTTTCACTAATGCAGAATTATTTATTTGTTTTAGTAAAGAGAATTTGTATATCAATGCATAAATTTCACTTTTTTAATCTTATTTTTCTGCATTCTTATGAATTAAATTTTCATCAAAGCTTAAATACTGCAAAGTATATGAACATTTTCCACTCATGCTTCCTTAGAGTAAAGTATGAGTAATGCTAGTAGCTCTATTTGAATACTTCCATCCTATGACACACTAATGTTAAATTCATCGATGAAACCATTAGAAAAGAAGTGATGCCTTTGCCATAGTAGTGATGCTTTTATTGCTTCTTTGGCAGCTTCATTTTTGCTGGGGAAGTAATGGACTTTTGCGCTATGTTAAATACCCCGCTAAAAATTTCGAAATTAAGACTTCATATGTGTAATTATTGTTTTAATATCTAATGGTTTTGGTGTACCGCCTTCTATTGTATTAAAAATTAGTTTTGTTTTTCAACACACAAAACAATTGTTGCTAATTAATTAGGAGAATATCTACTAATAAAGTTTTTTTTTACAAACATTATGGAAACACTAGTAACACTTTACCATGTTTTTAGTTTTTCTACTTCAGTATTAAATAATTTATGCGAAAACACTTAATTAGTTGTATGTCCAACCATAATGCACGATGTTAATTGTAAATAAAACAAAAAGTTTTCAGGGAATTATCTTAATATTTCTTATTATGATAGAAGGATCTATGACAATTATGTGTGAAATGAAATATCGGCCAAATGCTTGCTACGGCTTCGGTGGCATACCTCTATCCGATGGTCCAAATTTTCAATGACTCTGAGACAATTAAGGTTCAATGTCGTTAATGTGCCTAATTATGTCATCCTTTCCTAAAGAAAAACTTTTTGATTTTATAAACTTTTTAAAGAAAAATACATCAAGAAAATTTTCAAATTCTAAGGACTTTTTTTTAATAAAAAATCATAGTTTTAATTGATTTTTTCTACTTGTAATAGAAAAACGTTTAGATTCTAAGAACATTTTTAAGATTCTATTTAGTCGTTAGAGTCATAGAATTTTTGTTACCACATTATGGTTACAGCAAATTATGTTATAGAATTTAAAGTGACAATTAGGAAATAATAAAATATTTACTATAATAATAATGGCATTGATGGTTAAAACCTATTTATAAACTGTGACAACCATACCCGAATGCAGTAATCATAATATGGTAGCAACGATGATAATGTAATCATGTTTTTTATCTGCGTGTATGTCAGGAAATTTGAAAAATTGTTAAATTCGGTACATGCAAATTCATATGGGAATTTTTCTCGCACAAATCTAACTAAGCGTATGAGTATTATATATTATTACAAATTAATACTCATACGCCTAGTAGTACAAAACATAATTTTAGTTATAAATGTCGGGGCAAAAACCATCATATGATTTTCATTCGCTATAACTTTTGTTTAAAGTATTCAGTTTAATTTCTTCGACCTTTTTAATACAATTTCCAGGTAATACATAAGTATTCAAGCTCAAGGTCTATTTTATACAAAATTATTTATTCTTCATCCAATATGTCGCTATCTCAATGGATAGCTCCTTCAGGAATTTTTTGTTTTCCAATTTTAAACAAATTTTTTAAAAAATCAAAATTCATGAAACAACAAAATTGTCAATTTTAAAAAAAATATTAAATATTATACACAGGAAACAAAAATTATTCTTTTACATTTTTATGAACTTATTTAATTTTCTATAAATTAATTAATTTATTTCCTTGCATGTATCTGTTTTAAAATTAATTCTTTGTTATATTGGTGTGTTAATAATTTGTAGCATTTCTAATATGAAACGTCTTTTGTAGGTTGTTTCTGTATTAAAAACTGTTGTATTTTCAAAATCTGGTGTATGATTAAGAGTGGCACAATGTGTTGATAATGCAGTTTTCTGAGAAGCTGTATTCCTGTATTTCTGATCAGATCTATGTCCTGCTAATCTAGTTTTTAATTTGTTCCTCGTGGTACCTATATATACTTTAATACATATTTCATTATCTTTACCCCTGCAAGGTATCTTGTAAATAATATTAGATTTATATAATTTCTTTGTCCTATCTTTATCATTCATTTTACTAAATAATCTATCTAATGTATTATATGGTCTATGAGCCATCCTATGATATCATAAATATTAGAATTTTCTAATCGTTCAGAAATCATTGGTACATAAGTTAAGGACTTGTAAATCTTAGGTTTAGTAACTATATTCATACAACCTTCCCTATGTCCATTGTACTGTCCAATCAATTTATAAATCATATCTCTTGGGAAATTATTATCCTCTAAAATATTTCTGATTCTTATTTTATTATATCTATGAAAAACTATATCACTAATATTTAAAACTTTATCTATAAGATTTTTGGCAGTATTTATTATAACTCTTCTCGGATGTTTTGATTAATAATTAATAATTATATCTGAACCAATCTACTTACAAGTTATTCTTCTTTCTTATTACCAATGTGTCTAAATATTGAAGTTTACGATCACATTCCCTTTCAGTTGTAAATTTAATATCCTGTTGAAATGAATTAAATATGTTTAAGATATTTTCCATTTCACATTCTGAAATAATACAAAATAAATCATCTACATATTTCGTTATAATCTTTGGTTTAATAGATAATATTCTAACACATGTATGAAGTAGTTCCTCCATAACTATATCTGCTACAACTGGAAAAGCTGGAGAACCCATAGGTAATTGTTTTTGTTGAGATAATTTGTTGGGTTTTTTACTAATTATGTTTGCTCGCATTAATAAATTTATTTTCTATTAACTTTGGAAAATTACGTCCGATAAATAGAGGTCGTTGGCGTTAATAAAATAAATTTTGACGAAATTAGATTTTCTTACTACTAACTCTGAGCTGGGTTTAAATTCACAAAAATCTATTATCAAACTATTGCGTTTCCGTTTTCTCGCAATTTAAATCGGAGGTGATATTGGAGGGAACACAATTATAACAGTTGAGTCATTTGACTTGAAAACATTTGTTAAGTGCTCCACAAACAGATTTTATTTTTAGTACCATTTCTAGGCCATTCTCGGTTTGGTTTTCGCATAAAAGACTTGCATGGAACTGATCTTTTTAAAACCTTGTTTTCATGCTATAACAGGTAGTCTGTTTCAGTGAGTAGATCCTCCGTGCTTCCAGCAATTTTTCTTAAAATCCTTGGCATTCATGCAATCGACCTTTAAGTCTTGAAGATTTGTGCAGTTGCCATTCTCTACGGGGGGATGTTTACAAGGAAGTGTAGTAGTTAGTTTGAAAGTGGAAAAATTCGATTTCTTCTGGTGTTGGTAGCGTTATGTTTTTCTAGCATTGAGTACTTGAAAGTTTCTTAATTTAGGCCAATGTGTTGCTCTGTCTGTCAGTGCTAAAAGCAGATACAATTTCAATGATAACAACTTATCCGGCTGCACGCTAGTGTTTTTAAAAAATAAGTACCACTCTAATATACATAGATATTATGTGAATTTTACCTATTAGCTTAACCATGTCTACTTTATTTCGTTTGCCAAAATTGTCTACTTGAATAGATATATAGCAAATGATTGCTACACTTGGAATAACAATTTGGTAAAAATTTGTTTGTTGCAAGCAATTACTTTCTCTTATCTGCCACTTAAAGCTCCATTTATATGTACTCTATCCTTTTAAATGTAAATTTTTATTTTAGTATTTCTTATTGTATCATTGTTGAAGTAAAAATATATCGGTATGACATATAGAATAAGTAAAAATTTAATATTTGCAGAAAAAGCTTTAAAATGCTGTTTAGCAGTTGTGTGTAAAGGATCTTAGGCTGAATTCTGTAAAGAAAATGAGGCCAATCTAGTTTAAAATCAAAAATGGTTTATTAAAGTTAACTTATCTATAACAATTATCATTTTGTCAAATTATTGGACTGTTGACCCATTTACATCGGATGGGTACAAAAATATACAAATATAAAATAATCTTAGATACAAAAATCTAGCTAGAGTCAGGTAAAAGGTGTCGAAATTTTTTTTAATAAATAGGCAGTGAAAGAATAAATTCCAATCAATAAAAAAATAATTCCTTAAAAACCTGCTTATACGAGGGGTACTAATTATATTTCGTGATATTTCAATAGCTTAAATCTGGCAACACCATAATAAAGTTGGACATTTTTTTTAGCATAAACGTACTCAGAGGGTTTTGATGCACAAGTGCTTTTTGTTTTGTGAGCTAAGAATCCTTGCACAGTGAGCAAGAATCCTTGCACAAAAGGCTCGCGTCGATTGGTGTAAGGAAATGATTTAAAAGTTCGACCGTGGTGCTTCGAAACACGTGTATAAAATCGAGACAGATGACGAATTATGAATATATGCGTATGATCTAAAAACAAAATAGCAATCGACTGTGTGGATATTCCAAGACGAGCTAAATCCAAAAAAAGTTGTTCGTGGAAGAAGAACAGCGAAGCGAACGGTCACCTGCTTCTACGGCCGAATATGTCATGTGGCCTCTATTCCGCTTGAGCAACGTAGGACGGTCAATTCTGAGTTCTACACGACCATTTGTTTGCTGCAAATGCGAGCTCTTACAAATCTCCTCAAACAGGTGAATTTTTGAGCAGTCAAAACATCGAATTAATGACTCGTTCTGCGTACAGTGCTGTTTTGGCACCCAATGACTTCTTCTTGTTCCTGAATATCAAAGGTAAAATACGTGGTCAACGATATGCGAGCGCCGGAGAAGCAGTTGAACTGCTATGACAAATTATTTGAACGAATGCAAAAGTGTATTCATCATGCGAGCGCCGGAGAAGCAGTTGAACTGCTATGACAAATTATTTGAACGAATGCAAATGTGTATTGATCAATAAGGGGAATATTTCGAAAAACAATAATAAAAATAATAAAAATGTTTGTTATTATTTGCTATTCCCGAAATTTAAAAAGTACCCCTCGTATATGCTAATTTTTTGTTTATTTTTATACAGAAATCATTTTAAAGTACACTCACCAAAAAATTCTGTAATGGCAACGGAAAATTTTGCTGTTATTACGGGAAATTTTGCTAATTTGAGCGCAGCGGTATTGTTTGCTAATCTTATGCATGGTTTTCACTATGTCATTTTTAATGTCAATTTGTCCAAATTATTGGCAATTGTATGAAAACGGTTTGTCATATGGTGTCATCTGAGTTTGCAGTCAGTTATGCACACGAACTGCTGTCTAAAATGACAGATATGACAGCATTTTTTATCTAAAATAAAATTGACAAGTTGTCAATTTTTTTTTGTTTGCCGATCGCAAAGCTGTTATTTTTTTCTTTTTTTTCTGGAAAAATGAATTTCAATGGTAATTTTTTAAATAAAGAAAAAAATGGTAATGTAATAACATAAAACGCCGCACTAGCTATTTGTTTCTTTTTTATTATTTTTAAATTTTGTCCACTTTTTATTGAACACAAATTAATATTTTCTAATCAGCTGTTTGCTCGCCAAAAGTTTACACATCACATTTGACCTTTGTAATGAAAACGGCGTGTCAGTCAACTGACACCAAAATTTGGCAAAGTCTTTGACACGCTCTGCTTTATCGACTTATTGTCAGTTTTAAAGATGTAATGAAAACATTTGACACAAAATGACGGGAATTCATTTGAGTCAGTTTTTGTTGTCAGTTCATATGACATAATGAAAACCAGGCATTAGCAACACATGTCTGCTGGAGTCTAGTGCAATGAAATTAGTAAACAAATTGGTAGTCGCTACTACACTAAATTTTAGTAAACCTTTTTAAAGTAAAATGTGAAATCGATTTGGTAAAATCAGCAATAAAAAAAATTAATAAATGCTAATAATATTATTAATATTAGTACAGCCTAATTAGTATACAAAATTAATGAGTGCTACTAAATTTTAGTAAATTGCTGTAAACTTAATGAATTGAAAAATATAGAAAAATTATTCAAATGCACAAATTAACTTTATTATTTTTCGATACACTTGTTGAACTTTTTTTTTTTGAAACAACATTTTCTCTTTTGTTTTATCACTACATTTTTTTTTTCAAAAAATATTTTAGACAATATTGAAAAACCTTAATAGTTAAAACATAAACGAATTTGTCGTTTTGTTTTAATATGCTAGCTTTTGATCGGTTTTAAAAAATTTGTAAAATGATTTTTGAAGTTAGCAACAAAAATTTGTAAATAGCCTGTAAAAGTTCTGTAATTTGTAAAATGTAGGTAGCATAAACATTTTTTTTTACTAAAAATCAGTACAAAAATAAAAAAGTGGGATTGAAAATCGTTTGCAAAATTTTCTAGTAGTTTTCTTTTTGAGTGTACACTCACAATATATTTTCCGTTACCCACTGTAGTTTATTTAAAAAGTAATACGTATAGCTTGTTTTTAAATGAAGAATCAATTGAAATTCATAGAAATATATTTTTTAACTATTTGAATCAGTCATTCAAAAAATAAACTATAAAAATCTACAGACATTCGGTAGGAGTTGATATTTTCAGTTAAATATAAAATTTTCTGTTTTCTGTTTCTAAAAATTGAAATTCATATAATTCTGTTTTGTTTTTTTTACCAAAATAGTTTGTTTTTAAACAAAATTATTTCAATAAAAATTACAAGAAATTTGCAAATATACATACACACAAAGCCAATAAAAATATATACATCTGCATGTGTTGTGTTCTGTTTTGTAATTATATACAAATAAAAAAACTTTCAATTTGAAAAACGAAACACAAAAGTAGTTTTTTTTCTAACTTTTTGTCAGTAAAAAATTGAAGGTTATTTTAAACGACTTTCTATTATTTTTTCTACTTTTGTCGATTATTAAACAATGATTAAAAATAAACAACATAATGGACTGAATATAATGAAAAATCAGTAGTCCTATTTTTGACTGTATTTTAGATTAAAATAATATGTATTTTAAGTTGTTTGTAACGAAATAATATTGTGAGTGTAAGCACTTATTATACTCTGCTTGCAAAATTCAATAAAATTGTTCACTGGGATTCTTTTAGGTGTACAACTTAAAAATGTGGGACTTTTGATACATTTTGGGCATTTATTGTAAGACATTGCTACAATATAAATTCATTCAAAGTATTGGCAGTCGTTAGCTTTGACCTATTCCTATTTTTTCTGACAACATATGGATGCCGGGCCAATTTCGGATACTCTGTTCTGACTATAGACAGGTGAGGCAAAATCTCCCAACTACTATTTTCTAAATAGTTTTTAACTGGTAGCCGAGCGTTGTCATGATGAAATATTACGGCTTCATGCCTGGTCACATATTTCGGGCGTTTTTCCGACAATGATCGCTTCAAACGAAACAATCGAGTAAAGCCTAAAATTCATCATTTTCGACCTTGTTTATCTGGCCTGAGCGGTCTTTGTCTTCCGCATAAAATCACCACTTCTGAATCGCACAAAACGTCTCTATGGAACACTATCAGTATAAACTTCGATGTGCTTCAGCTGCACTTTTTTGAAATTGAAGAAGTAAATCAAAACTTTACACAAATGATACTTTGTTGGAACAAAATTCTACATTTTTCAAAGCAAGAAAAATATCTTGTTGTTTATACTATTTCGTTCAATGACTTAGTGAGCATAAATAACAGATGTTTACACTGCAAAATGCCATAATTTTATTAAAGACACAAGCGATGTGTAAAAGATACGCCCTCGGTTGTAAATCCCGAATTTTTAAGCTATACATCAAATACTAAAACCAATTGGCTGTCGCATAATACTTGTATCATATCGTGTCAAGTCAATTTATTTATAAAGATTGAAAAATTACACGAAGATCTAAAAAGTGGGAAATCGGAAAATGTTCTTTAATGTTTTCTCTATTTCAAAATTACGCTTTTCTTTTTAGGACTTCTTAAATTTACCAAATTTGCGTCTCGATTTTATTTCCTCTCCTCTATTATATATCCAAATTTCAGTTAATAAAATAAGTAAGTGAAAATATCCCAAGTTAGTCACAAAGTTGCTTGTAATAGTTTGGTTATACAGCGAAATTAATGTACTTGATTAAAGTTAATCCACCGTTTACATATGAATTTTGTGACAGTTAAAATTTTGAATTTTAAAAAAGCTAACTTTATCAGCGTGAAATACCAAGGTGGTGCTGATAGTAATAGTTAACATAGAAAATATCGGAACAATTTTTTTGCGACAGCTTAGATTTTGTTTTAAACTGACTTGGTATGTGTATATTTTTTAGTGTTGCCAGCTGTTGTCTGAATACAATTTCGTTTAGAAATAGTAAACAGGGCACTATGATTTAACCCCCAAGTTAAGCAAACCTCAAATTGAAAAATAAAATAACCCTTCAAAATGACAAGTCAATAAAATTTTACAACATCTTTAAAAACTTATTTTTTTTGGATTGATTTTTTAATTATTTTTCAACATAGCCTCCTTTAAGCCGGATACACTTCATCCAATGATTTTTGAAATATTTGTATTATTTAAAACATTTTATTAAATTTGTAATTTACGTAAGTTTTGTTATATGACAAACAAAATTTTTATATATTGAATAAAAAAATATAACATAAAATATTTTTATATTTTAACCATCAGATATTTCGTAGTGTAAGCAACTTCCTTGTGAGTTAATAATATCACTGTTGTTATATGGAAGCATATGCTGTAACAAAATATTGATATAAATACTTCCTTGATTTAATATTATAACAATATTCATCTAGGATATTGTAAGCACAATATTAAACAAGACGTAAAATATTAAATCTTTGTGTGGTTAATATTTTTTTCTTATAAGGAAAACAGAAATTACTTTTTTTTATTAAAATTACTGTAACCAATTGTAAAGGCGTAAGTTAGTAGAAGATTTTTTTTTGCCTTTTTTTGTTAATAAAAGTGGCAATTGTAACACCTGTATATAAGTTTCATAAAAATTTATATATGTTTGTTATATTAATTGCTACATATTAGGTATAAACTGTCAGCATATAATAAATATTTTGAAAATTAACTTTTTCCTTTTGAGCTGTTAATAAAGGGTGTCCCAAGAAGAACGCAATTTTTAAATTTTAAATAAAACACAGATATTTAAAAAAAAAATCATGAAACTTTATTATATCGTAAAGTAGACAGAATGAGGTTATGTATGGAACAATATATCGTGCAGATGGCCGCCGGGGCTTTGCTGGCATGCACGCGATCTTTTAATGAAATTTTCAATGACCGTTTTGCATGAATGCTGCGGTATTTCATTAATGCAGCGTCCAATTTCCTCTTTTAAGGCTTGAGTCGTCGTCGGCTTATTCGCGTAAACCATCGACTTCAAAAAACCCAAAAGAAAAAAATCTAATGGTGTTAAATCGCACGATCTAGGCGGCCAATTCTGATCTCCAAAACGCGAAATAACACGACCGGGAAATGACTGATGCAGCAATTGAATTGTTTCTCTGGCTGTATGACATGTGGCGCCGTCTTGTTGGAACCACATGCCCTCCACATTCATTTCTTTAATTCTAGGCAAGAAAAAACTGGTTATCATTTCACGATACCGAACACCATTGACTGTTTGCGCTTGACCTGCCTCATTTTCATAAAAAAAAGGTCCAATGATTCCTCCAGCCCAAAAACCACACCACACAGTGACACGTTGAGGATGCATTTGCTTCTCGTGAATCACTCGAGGATTTTCCTCACCCCAAATGCGACAATTCTGCCTATTGACGAGCCATCAAGATGAAAATGGGCCTCGTCACTGAAGATGATTTTATCGGCAAAATCACCATTTTCATGTTGTCTCTCCAATACCCAATTAACGAACTCCCTTCGCTGTCCATGGTCAGCTGGCTTCAGTTCCTGAGTCAATTGAACTTTGTATGCATGAAGATGCAAATCTTTCGTCAAAATTCGCTGCAAAGTGGATTTGGAGACACCAATTTGCTGAGCTCGGTGTCGAATTGAGGTGGATGGAGTTTGAGCGACATCATCACGTACAGCTGCGACATTTTCGGTCGATCGACCTGGTCGATGGCGCGTTGTTGTCTTTACATCACTAACAGACCCAGTTTCGGCAAATTTATCTATTAATCTCTTTACAGTTGACTCTTTTGGAACATTATTGTGACCCCAAATTGATCGCAATTTGCGAACTGTAGCCGCAAAACTTTCACCATTTTGGTAAAACAATTTCACAATGAGAATGCTTTGTTCATTCGTGTAGCGCTCCATTTTTACTAACCTCGTCAAACGATGACACTTCGAATGGTACCAGATTTAAAAATTGCGTTCTTCTTGGGACACCCTTTAAAAGACGTTGTAAATAAATTGTTTTGAAATACCAAAGAATGTGTAATTTTTCATAAACTCTAGTATTTTCAATTAAACTTTAAAACATTTTTGAGGTTAAATTGGCATTTTCCATTGAAAAGGGCGGAAACTGTTCTAGTCTGATTTAAAAGATTAATATTGTTTGTTCTTAACCTAAACCTTTTAAAATCAAAAATTGTTTTTCATTTACTCCTACTGTAGCCTTATACCGGACAATATTTTATTCACATGACTCTAACATTTCAATTTCACTGGTTCCGTTAAGGTGAAGACTTTTCCAATTTTAAACCCTCTTTTTATTATGTTTAAGGTTTCTGGCTAAGCGATGTGGACAGTTCAATAAGGGGGAGACTATTCGCATTTGAAAGCTTATTGTTATTAAATGTCAGATTTATAGCTAAAGTAGTTTTGGCTGAGTGTTAAGAGTGAACAACCATTTTCACCATGTTCCTGGCAGAATTTCCGAAATAGTTCTTACTCCAAGGAACGCATGTTTTAGGGGGAGATTTTTCGCATTTAAACCTCCAGCTTTATTCAATTTTAGGTTTCTAGAGAAAGGGGCTTGGACAGGCCGTCGAGAGGGATAATTTTTCCTCTCCTTGCCCCCACCCACAGGAATTTCCAAACATCCCATCTTAGCGGAAGTTTTCACTGTAGGGGGAACCTACTCATCTAATTTCACCATTATAGTCAGGAAGATGATGAGTCAGTGAGTAAGCCAGTAAGGAAGTCACTTTATTTATATGTAGATAATAATTCCTGTTTTTAGTTTGAATACATATAAAACATATACTTAAGTAAAAACCTTCCGAAATTTTTGCTATTTTGTGATCGGCATCCACAAAAAAACTCGTATACCAAAAAAAATTAAGTTTAGTTAATTTTATTTAATTGTTTAAAAAAATACTTAAGCCATGAATTTTTTTTCAAAACAATATATATTTATAAATGATATCATATAATCTAATACTATTTAGTTTGCCACTTTTTGCATCAACTTAAATCTTATTAAATTTACAAATATATTGCTAGATACAATTTGAACTGTCAAATTGCATATGAATAAATATTGCGCCAAGTCAATTTTTTTTAACTCGGCTTGAGAAGATATAATATTTTTTATTTATTTTCTTTTTGCTAGTTTCCATATCCTGTTTTTTCGCTTTTTTTAGAGAGTGAGCGTGTATAGTAAACAATTTATTATTTCTTTTCGGGAATATGCCAAGAGCATGTTATGTTATGACTATATTTTGTAACATTAGGATTATCGAGATTAAATAAATAGAATGAAAAATTAAGACAATCTGTAGAGGTTTTGACAAGCAAATTTTTCGAAAGAAAAAATTTGAAAATATTTGGAACATGTTCTTAATTTTGTTTCCTTTTTTCAAATATTCAAAAAACAAGTGCTCACAAGATTTTATATCGGATAAATAAATTTTTGAATGGTATTCGGCGTAGTTTTCGACAAAATAATAAATAATACAAATGTGCCCAGCAAAAATGAAGCTGCCAAAGAAGCAATAAAGCATCACTACTATGGCAAAGGCATCACTTCTTTTCTAATGGTTTCATCAATGAATTTAACATTAGCGTGTCATAGGATGGAAGTATTCAAATGTAGCTACTAGCATTACTCATACTTTACTCTAAGAAAGCAATGATAATACAATGATTAGGTATTCTGATGCATGAGTGGAAAATATTCATATACTTTGTGGTATTTAAGCTTTGATAAAAATTTATTATATAAGAATGCAGAAAAATAAGTTTAATGAAGCGAAATTTATGCATTGATACACAAATACTCTTTATTAAAACAAATAAATAATTATGCATTAGTAAAAAAGCATTTTTGAACATTTTTCAAAAATTTTAATGAATTTTTAGACAAATTTAAACATATTTTTGGATTATTTAAAAACTGGTTGTATAATTTGGAAACATTTTTAGACAATTTTAAAATATTTTTGAACAATTTTAAATAATTTTTGCACAATTTTAAAACATTTTTGAGCAATTTGAAACAATTTTAACACAATTTTAAAATTATTTTAATAAATTCTGAATTAAAACTGGAAATGGTGTAGTATAAAATAATAACTATAATGCAAAAATGCACAGATTGCGTCGTCATAAATATTTAAGGCTGAAAAAATGTAAATGACAGACCAGCTAGTTTCAATAAAAGGTTTAAAAATCTGTTTTTCTTGATATTTAAAATTTTTTATAAAATTTGCAAAACAGCATAAATTGTAACCCTCATGAAATTTGAAACTAAACTATAAAAAAATGATTTAATAAAAAAATTAAAAAAGTTCATCAGAACTATTTTCTCAAATTGAATTAATGCTTTAGATTCCAAAAAATATACGATATACTATAACTTATGCTTTAGAAGTAATGAAGAGTGATATTTTAAGATATGCATCGGGTTTATATCCAGATCACTGCATTTGAAATATGAACACATGAATTCTTTTGGAAGTGCCTTAGAATAACACCAAAAAATCATAAAAGAATGTCAACTGAAGTTTAGGAAGCAATGAAAGAAGTTAAAGTCATAGAATGACTACCATTTTTTTTTGACTGGGATAGTTTTATATGGGAGCTTAGGTGCGTATGAGCAATATATATTTAGTATAATAATATAAGAGATATTAAATGATTTTTGTATTTGAAAGAGTAAGCGATTTAATAAAAGTTTTTACATCAATAAAAAATCATGTCGAAGATTATAAGTTTCATTCTCTTATCTGACTGATATATTCAGATCTCTAGATACTGAATGAGTTAAAATAAGTCGTTTGATGTGCTGTTAACTTATGCTGTCAACTTATGACCACACATTTTTTCTGTATCAGACTTCTGTCACTGTGATTATAAAATTACGCTGTCAGGCTTGCTTTATCTCAAAATAACACAAGCCAACAAATATTTTAAACTAAAGACGAGATCATACTTTTTTAAATGTTTGAATTGCGTTGAATCTGACCTCAGAATTTCACCATCTTATCGGGTTTCTGAGATATCTTAACTTAATTTTTAAGAAAAGATGTAGAGAAATAGAACATCGCGTATTAAGTATATGATATGCAACTTTTATTAGATCTTAATATGGTTACATTGAGTGTCATTTTTGTTTCAGAATATTTTAATTTTATGTGTTTTTACAAATCTATTCTAAAGTAAAAGTCTCTAAAAAGCGTTGAATATTTTTTACATAAACTTAAATTTTTGCATTAACAAAAATGAAACGATTCCCAAAGAAAGCTATGAAATAAATCCGAATATAATAAAATAGTAAGTTTCAAGGAAAATAAAGTTTTTTAGAAACATTAGAAAAACGTCAGAATTTATTCAAATATAATTTTAACAGAAATAAAATAACTTCCAATAAAAAAATGGAATAACCCAATGCTCAATTTTCAGCCAAAATGAAATAAGTCCCAAAAAAAGTGAAATAACTCCTGAAGCTAAGAAAAATAATGAAATAACTGCCAAGAAAATTTCGTTGGGAGTAACTTCATTTGGGAGTTGCTTCATTACGAAATAATTTCCAACAAGAACTTGTGTAAAATGTCCCAACGTACTGGGAGTTATTTAATATTGCAACAAGTTCCATTTTGTATGGAAAATATTTGGGAGTTATTTAAATTTTTATTTGGGACTTATTTCATTTGAGAGTTTTTTGACTGTACCAAAATAAGCTAAGTGTAAAAAATTCGGAAAATTTATTAAAAATTTTTGCTATTACATGGTGTAAAAATTAAGAAACAGGTCCAAGAATCTCCAACTTTTTTTGAGATTGACTAAGATCACGCACCTTCATAAAAAATACGTGACTATTAAATTTTTAATGTTTGTTTCATTAAGATTTACAGGTTACACCACTATGAAGTTTCCTTGTAAGTAATATTCCTATTTTTAATGTTAAAGTGTACACCGACTGTAATAAACATAAGTCTTTTTTTTTCTCTTTTTTTTTGTTTTATTTTGATAATAGCTTTGAGTGAATAAGTATATTTATATAAAGGCTACAGAAAATCCACTTAAAGTTCATGTCTATATAAATTTTAAAACAACGATTGTAATTGACGACATACAAAATAGAAGAAAATCTAAGACATTAGATAATTTATTTGTATTAAGCTACAGACAGAAAAAGTAATAAAAACGTTAAGAACATGAAATTCGATTAAACATTTAAGAGGTAGTGGGAAAGTACTTTTGACAAAAGAACTTAAGTCGACTTAAGCAAACTTAACAAAATTTCTATAGTCTAGAAAACTTTTCAATGTGAATATATCTGCCTGATCCTTACATTTATATGCCTTATGCAATTAAAGCTACTTATATCAAAATTTTATTAATTTTGACAAAATAACTTATTTTAATTGTAGCATTAGACGATTTTACTTCACCGAGTTCTTTCTCAAAAAAAAAAAAAAAATAAATTTTTAAAAGAATTTACAGCGTTTTAATACAAACAGTTTTATTCAAGCTTTTCTGAAATAAGTGATTTTGATGAAAATTCACATATGTATATAAAAACAGGCAGTTTCAAAGCTTTAATGTTAAAGTTAATTTAACAAATTTTCAGTTCCAAAAACATTTGTATGTTTTATTTTAAATTTCGATTGAAAAAGTTTTTGATTCTGTCATTATTTTTTTTTTTAGAAAGATTTTTGATTTATGCCCAAATTCGTATGAACGTATGAAACAATCTTCAACAATATTTGCTTTGTATAAAAACAATGTATTTAATATTTTAAGTTATTCTCTGCGCTTTGGTTGATATAGTGTATTGTAATTATAAAATTTGAGTATTTTTTGGCTGATAGAGGGTATTGCGCAGTAAAAATATTGTATAATTTGTATTTTTATAATATATAACAAACATATAACAACTAAATAACAAATCAATTAAAAAGTAACAAGATAATTCAAATTAGACATTACTACATATCTTACTTTGACTCAAATATCATAAAAGTAATGATGTTCTGATGGTATAAGAGGCTTTCAATAATATAGTTGATGTTTCCATTTACTAGTCCAAATTGGAAGCTGACAGGTATGTAAGGGTTTTGGTTCAGTGTTCTGTGTATTCTTTAATTCGGTTGGTTAAGTTATTGTATTCTTCATTAAAAATCTCTCTAAATTTACCATCGCCATTTGGAAAATACTTTAGTGATTTTAGTGACGCAACTGTTGGAATATGTTGGTTCGAGATAAAGCAACTAAATATAAGTTTTTAATACAAAGGCCCAAATGCAAATAGATTTGAACAAAATTTATTACAATTAAAAGCTAATTCTTTAAACATTTTACTTAGATTGGAGAAAAAAATGATTTTAGGTCCACCATTGCAGGTAAAAAAAAACTTAAATTATATCAAAAAACATTTGAAAATAATACGATAGCAAATACACAAAATCCACATTTATTACAATTCTTAAAAAGCGCTGCGATGATGTAAAATTATTCACTGATTTTATTTCAATATTTCCCAATAGTTAACTTTTCTTTCTCTAAATTATAATATGAATTTCACAAAATAAAAAACAAATAAAATTATCTCCAATATTTTTATACCCTTCACCACAGGTGGAAGGGTATATATAAGTTTGTCATTCCGTTTGTAATTTCTACAATATTGATCTTAGACCCTATAAAGTATATATATTCTGGGTCCTTATGAAGAGCGAAGTTGATTTAACGATGTCCGTCTGTGTGTTGAAATGGGTTTTCCAAAGAACCCAGACATGATGAGGAATTGATTGTTATTTATTTCTGTTAGATGTGATCCATTTCTGTTTGCTATTGAAAATAAGACAGATCGGTTAATAAATGGCTGAGATATTAGCAAAAAACCAGGACTACCTCTAATTTTTTCCGTAAAATCCCTTTGTTTAATATGTATGTAGAATTTTACGCATAACAAACATTTCCATTTGTTGAAATTCTTTTCTTTCATCTCCACCTTTTATACACAAACAAAAAACACATACAAAGATTTGTCATTTAAATAAAAACCAAACAAATCTCTAATGAACGAAAACTTTTTATATATGTCCTCTATTAACGATGATTTTGTGTGAGCTTCAATAGCTCAGTTGTCTAGACGCTATGTCACAAATACTTTTTTTCTCTAAGGCCGCGGGTTCGAATCCCGGTGAATTCACTTTTTTTTGTACATTTTTTTTTATTTTCTTAAGACTTTTTTTTGTTTTTTTTTAACATATAATAATTAATTTATATAAAATTTTAAATTAATAATTAAATAATCCATAAATAGGCTAAAAACATCAAAATTTTTATAAAAACCCTCTGATACAAATAAAATACAAATGTTTTTATTTCTATTTTTTGCTCCGATTTAAAAGAATTCATAAACAGATTTTTAAACCATTTATTTCTCATATATTAAGAAAATTTTATACATAATTATAATACTTATAATAATTTATAAAAAAAAATTATAAACTATTGTCCTTCAAATTTTTAAAATTAAACTAAAGAAATTAAAAATATTAATAAAAAAGCGAAATAAAATCGCAAATGAAAATTTGCCAGCTAAATCAAACGTTTTTGTAGAAATAAAACATATGCAGTTCTAGTGATTTCTTTTAACGATTTGTTGAAATTCTTTTCTTTCACCTCTTCACCTATTCTAGAGCTGTAATATGACATATGGATACGTCTTATATAGCAAAAGATCGAAAATCTTTAGTATAAAATATTTGCTAAAAAAAACTCAGAAATATCGGTTCAGATACAAAAAAGTTATGCCCGAAACATAATTTTTTTTAAATACGTATTTTCTAGAACCATAAATCTTCCCGAGTCCAAGTTTTATCACCAAACTAAATGGTTAATTTCCGTATATAAATCTGTCCATTCCATATATGTCCATATATAAACTTCAGTTTTTTCCAAACCAAGCCGCTCTTACTTTTTTGCTATATCTTTGTTATCTGCACGTCAAAATCCGTTGATTGAATGCTATTGCTTTAAGAAGTCGGAAAACATATTTTACGGGACAAACAAATAAACTAACATTTAAATAACCTCGATATGTTAAGTACAGTTGTAGGAAATAATTTCGTTTAATACATAAGGTAATAATATATTTTAAAGAAGACGATCACCTTAATGTGGTTGATAGGGGATATTGCATTTAAACCATATGAAAAATAAAAATAAATAAACAACAACAATCATAGTCGCCGAGCATGAACAAGATCTTTAAATTTAAAAATATTTCTTTAAGAAATGCTTTTCCTAAAGAAACAATTTGTTATTAAGGACTATTTCAAGATTCTATGCACTTTTTTCAAGAAAAAAATCATGCATTTTTTTTTTAAATTCTAAGGAATTAGTGATAAAAGAATACATAGATTCTATGGACTTTTTATAATAGAAAAATTCTTAAATTCTAAAAATATTTTTAAGATTTCATTTAGATAGTTCTTAAAGTCTTATAATTTTTCTTTTAGAAAAGCTTCTTAAAAATATTTCTACTAGAAAAAGTTCTTACAATATTCAGTTGTCTATTTTAATATTGATATTCTACGTTCCACAAAATTTTATTTAAAGAAAAATTGTATTTTTAGATTTTTGCGGTATCGAACCTAGACATCCAGATCCACGATTCACTACACCACAATTTTATTTAATTTTATTTAATTTTCTTTGATGTATTTGTTATTTGAGTATTTTATTTTAATGAAAAAAAATATTTTAATCTTTTATTTAACCTTTTTTTTATATATATATATATATTTAACCTTTTTTTTATATTTAATAGAAGTGCCTACTAGGCACGTTCCCTACTCTTAGTAGTTAATATACAGTGTCAGATGTTCTATGAGGAATTACAGTGATGTTTCGAGGTGAAGTTTTGCTTCAGAGGAACGAAAATATTTTAACGACTAAAAAAAAATGCAGTCACTCCTCCAGCAACGTACGTCATGTTTAAATCCTATATAAGAGAAGTGTCAAGATTCTCTCATGCGCCTTCATTTAATTAGACGTAATTTTTCTTTTTATCTATTTAATTGATTTCGTATATTAGTTTAAGAACTGAAATGGTCAACTCATGAATTAAAAATTAAACTTAATAACTAATTTCAAACACTCACAAATACAAATCATGGCCTCCGAGAACCTGAGAAACACTTGTCGTTAGATTAAAAAAGTTTTCAAATTATTTAAATCACTAAAATGCATTAATTTATAGAAAAATTCTTTATTAAATTCTTTTTTTATGTGCTCTCTTAAATATTCAACTAATTTTTGCTGTTTAAATTTTCTCACAATCAACTTACTTACTACTTAATATATGATTCTAAAAAGGGAAGGTATGCCATAATGAAACAAAATTTTTTTTGTCTTCCATATTTTTGTTACTTATTAAAAGAAATATTCTTAAATTAAGGAAACTTTCCTTTGTTATATGTATGTAGTCTCTTTATATTTCAAAGTCCTTAGGATGACTAAATTTGTTTAACAAACAATAAAATAACAGAAAGAAAACAAAGTTAATGCGTAACGACTTCCAAAAGATTTACACAGTTTAATGCGCTTAAGTCATACCAAAAGTCATTTATGTACAATAACAATGAACAGAACAGTTCAAATCAACATTCATTTGTCCGTATGTACATGCCTTCATTTTGTATACAACAACAATGAAAAAGTGATGAAAAACTTGTCCATAAAATGGAGAACGATAAAGATGAACGCAACAGTAGCAGCATATAAATGACAAGGAAGATGTGTAATAAAAAAAACCCCTTAACTAACAAAGAGATGATAAAAAGGAAATGGAAAATAAATTATCGTACAGAATATTAGAATTTACCGAAACACTGAAAGAATAAAATTTAATGGTCAGACAATGTCAGTCAGTTTTATAAGGCAAAATAGGACAAGACAACACAGAACTAACTAAAACCCAGCAAATGCTAAACTAAACACTGACATTGGCATACAGTTAACTAACTACATAAATTGCTTATAAAGTTAGTTAGTGAAAGAATATTAAAGTAGACAAAATAATGAGCAACAAACAACATAAATATGTATGTACTCGTATGTATCAATAATTAAGTACATGCTTATTTACATGACCAGTGGTAAACTTTAATGGATATATGTTTTGGATAAGTTTGTTAACTACGCTGTAAGTTATGATCTGTTTAACTTAGTGGAAATATAGCTATGGTGTCGTCTAATTTATAAAGAAGCCAAAACTGACAATTAAACTTCAGAAAAACATTTATCCATATTTGTAGCAGTTTGATAATTTTCAAATACCACAACGCGAGTTCGCGAGTAATGAATTGTGATTAATTATTGCTATGAGATACAGTGCGACAGCGAATTCTGCTAGCACTGTGGCATGACTTGATGCTATGGGTTCTTAAAAGGTCAGAACTTACGGACATGCTAGACTTCGCAACAAAGCTGCTTCCGCAACTGAGACTACAACCTTACTAATGATTGACTTCGATATACCATTTTGAAATAGCTTTCCTTCTGGAGAGGAATACGACAAGAGGGATCTAGCAGCTGGATTTGACACCAAGGGTATTTACCGATGGTTCAAAGTTGAGTTTTGGGATAGGTTTTGGGGTCTTATGTGGTGATTGCGACGTACAAGGCTTCCTAAGGTTCTCTAATCATGCTAGTGTCTGTCGGTTAGAGATTCTGGCTATCAGCGAAGCTTACTCTTGGGTGTAGTTAGAGCTCGGGGAACAGTGGGCATCTTTGTCGAAAGTCCTCGTTGGCCAGAATAAGGAAGAACAGTAGCCAGTAGCTGATTACGTTGGTTGATGACAACTGAAAATTTTGCTGTTATTACGGGAAATTTTGCTTATTTGAGCCTAGCGGTATTTTTTGCTAATCTTATCAACACATAGCTGCTGACGTGTAGTACAATGAAATTTGTAGAAAAAATAAGCCGCCACTAAATTTTAGTAAACTTTTTGTTAAGTGGAATTTTAAATCTGTTTGCTAAAATCAGAAAAAAAATTTACAAAATATTATTAATATTAGTACAAAATTTCAAATTTATTTTTTTTTATCGAGCATTCAAATTTTTTTTTTTTTTTTTAATATTTTAAACAAAATTAAAAAAAAATCAAAGGTTTAAAAATTGTAAAAACAAACGAATTTGTCATTTTGTTTCAGTTTGGTAATTTCTGTTTCGAAAAATATTATTTTGTTTTTATGGCTGATTTTTAGAACAAAAAAAACTTTTTTTAAGTGGATCCCAGCAAAACTTTGGTAATGGGTGCGATATTCTCAGGCGTTGTCTTGTAATGATATCTCGTTACCTTTTTCATTATTTGCAAGCATAAAGTAATATGCTACTAATTACTGATTACGTAATTTATGATTTGTAAATGTAAAGTAATAATTTAAATATTTTTGAAAATCTATTTTTAGATACATTACTTTGTGTTATTTTGTAAGCAAAGGGGTAATGTATGTTTGTTTTGATAACACTGGCGAAAAAACGAAGCGTAACAATTCATTAAAGTTTAAAGCAATCAAATACTATATGCTTCGATAGCTCAGTGGGTAGAGTTCTTGGCTGGCAACCAGAGTTCCCTGTTTCGATTCCCATCATTACGACATTATTTTTAACTACAAATATTTTAAAAAAAATATTTCTAATATTTTGTTTAACAAAAATTCTTCTTTTTTTAAAAATCTATTTTTAGACACATTACTTTTATCATTCTCGTAACCATATAAGTAACCCCTTACATTATGACCTCTAAAGTAATGAGTATATACATTACTTTGAGGCTCATCGCCTGTAAAATTCATCAATAAAGTAGGGTGTAAATTAATCCATCGGCCCCTATGGCTATACATTACTTTACCCATTATTTGATAATGTGTGGTTTTGCTGGGATGTCCTATTTGTAGACATGAGTCGGTATATGTACTTTCGATCCCTTTTTGTAATTTATGTAACATTGTAAGGCAATTTAAGTTTGTAGGTGTAAGTTTTTATTAGAAATAACATTTGCTTGAATATCCACTTTTTTAAAATTAGTAAATTTTTCTGCTAATTTAAGCAAATAGGTTTTCAAAATTTTTTTAAATGATTTCTGAAATTAGCAACAAAAATTTGTAAATATTCTGTAATTTTTAAAATGTTAATAGCAAAAAGATTTGCTAAATAATATTTTTTTACTGAAAATCAGTACAAAAATGGTAAAGTGGGTTTGAAAACAGTTTACAAATTCGTTTACTAACTTTTTTTCTGAGTGCAGGATCTGCCATAAAAGGGTTCTCATTGATGACAGCTACCGCAGTGCTTTGAGACATTAGAGTGGGACCATTGGGATCTACCTTTAGAAGGCACATGGCTCGGTTTCGATATGGGGCGTACTATATGATGTAGGATACCTAATAAGAACGAGAGAGTAGGTCATCTACTCTGTGATTGCCCGACACCAAAGGGAATTCGACATAGAATTTGGACAACCATATACTGAACGACATGTTGGTGATATTAGAGGTACGATTGTGCAATCTTATCTGTTATATCAATATTTCTGGTTTGGTCTAGTTCTACGGTTATCAGCACTCTACTGGTAGTGGGGTATTTCAAAACAGCCTCGCTTTGTGGCTCTACTTGATATTTACATGAGTGTGAACAGAAAATTGAAACAACCAACCAATCCCAAGTCGGGCGTTGTGGTGTAATGGTTTAAATCAAGGGTGCCCAAGGCCTATGCGCTTGGTGCTCATTTGTTTTTGTAAATGCACTTAGCTTTAGGCTGTGTGTTTCAATACACACATATAGCACTCAGCAATAGCAATATGAAATACACAAACAACTTTGTCTTATTAGTTTTTTTTGTCGTTCTTCACTGTATACACGCAAGTGCAAAGCAATAACACTTTTGTATGCTTGACTGACGACAGTGATCATCAATGTAGATTTTGTTTCTGTTTAACGACTGATATGAAATATATTTTTTTTCTTTGCATGTATTGGTTTTTACAATAAAAAATATTAAATAAAAATTGGTAATTCTTTAAATGGGCACCCCTGGTTTTAATGTTACACATAAGGTTGCGGTTTCGATCCCCAGCGACGGCAATACGACGGCAGAATTGAATTTATTGCAACTCCCTCTCAATCTCTTTATTCTGTTTAAGATGTGGTAGATACTTTTTATACCCTACACCTCAACGTCTTTAAGGATAAAAATCATTATTTCATTATCAGATTTTTTCCCAAATTTTATAAAAAACATAGTTGTTTGATAAATTTTTGCATTTTGTTTTTTCTTTAAAATTATTTTGATATATAGAGATTGCGCAGGTTTAGTTATAAAATCTGAATCATCGGTATATAAGAAACAGCTATTTTTAAACATCGATTTTAGGGTGGCAATAAATATTTGTATTTTCTCTCCTAGGTGGAATAGAATACCGCATTGTCTAAAACTAGTATGGTAATAATTTAAACCAAATTGGATAAAAAGTGGGACAACTTTGGGGCCAAAGTTACGGTATTTTAGAACAAAAAAAAAAAAAATACTATTTTACTTATGTCTTGTGACATATGGTTTTATTAATTTTGTATTGCAAATACGAGTATGTCAAAGTTTAAGTCGCTCATAAAGTTTTCGTGATATCATGAATTATTGTTAAATTTTACACAATTTGGAAAATATCTCGATTTTCAGAGAAATTTTTATGATATCCCAAAAACTGAGCGATTAAAAACATGTTTTATACTCGTATTTAGGAAATGAAATTTGAATCGAAACGATATGTCGCTAGATATGATTATAATATTTATAACGATTATTATTCTCGCTGTCACCATTCTTTTCAATTTTAAAACCTCATATTCTCCCGAATAATTATAATATTTTAATTTTTTTTTTTATATTTAAAATTTAGAAACAAAAATTGAAAAAAAAGTGATACCACAAGGATAATAATGAGTTTTAAAAACTAAGATGAGTGGTGAAAGTAAGAATCCGAAGAATTATTTCCTTGGATTTCTTTCAAAATTGACTTCAAAGGTGCACAGCTTAGAGTTATCCAATTTGAGCAATATTTTTCCATGCAATTTCTACTAATGCAGTGAACAGTTCGATTAAAAAATATATTTGGTAGATTTTTTGAAAATGTTTGCTGGGCCGATTTATACGACTTATAGTGTAAAATTTAACCCACTTATACCAAAATCCGCCAAAAAGTCGGTTGTCAGATATCGAAGAGTTTTTGGCTACATAATATTTTTTTTATTAAGGCAATTTCTATATGAAAACATAGTTTACTACTTTTCTTGTTCAACGAACGATTTTTAAGCGTGTAAAGTGTGTAATGCCAAAATTTCGTAAATTTGGAAAAATTTACTTTTTAAGACAGGAAAAATTATTTAAAAATTGGCCAAAAATATACTTATGCTCTGGCAAACATTATTGGTAATAACAAGGGAAGTTAAGAATCTCTACTTGCAAAATTAGTTTGATCTAGGACACAATGGACACCGTCAGGACACGTTTGGGGAAAACCCTTACAACTCAAATATTAGAAATATTATTGATATCTGAAGAAAGAGCATTATAGAGTTATATATAAAACTGAAGTGTAACTTGTAAAAATAATTCTTCAACTTTTTCCGATTAAGCCCAATGTTCAGCGACCAAACAGTGAATTTAATTTTAACTTTTCCTTAAGTTTTATACTCGCAATGGAAGCCAATAGAGTATCAATATTTTTCCATAATGCTTTAAAATCCCGAATACCAATCAAATTAATTTATTGGCCGCACTTATCGGCCGGACACTAGTAATTTCTTTTTCTAATGATTATGATTATAATAAGCTGCATATGTTTAAAATCCATCTTCAAAATTATTTATACTTTGGCACTCTGTATTATGACGGTGTAGATTCTGCAGAAATATTCTCAAAGCCTTGACCCTATTTTACAATCTTTCAAATTTTCATTCAAATCGGATTACTAATAATATTTTATCAACTCTATTTTGTTTAGAACATACATATTGTGAACAAATTTGTTGTGTCTTGTTATTATGTCATACATTTAAACTCCTTCATTTTGCATATAAAGGTACTTATTATCAATCAACTCTCTGCTGCATAATTAATCACATGATGTACGCATAAATGTTAATGCACAAACACATCCAGAACTAACTAATTATACCTGATAATTTGAATAAAAGTGATTAATTTATAGTTGAATAAATTAAACATTTGTCATACATACATACATAACATATCCTTTTACAGTTATTAAATAATCCTGACTAAAGGAAAACACCCATGCAGTGTGTGTGTGTGTGTGTTTGATTGTAACACTTTCAAGCTATTTACAAGAATATCAAATAGATTTTGAATCATTGATTTGGAAAAATGCTGAAATAATACACAAGTAAACCATTGATACAAATGTTGATGGTTAATTCTAAGCTACAAGACCCTCTAATTCTATATTAAATGTATATTTTTTTGTTAAATAAACAAAAAGAGATATTGATAAAAAAAATTTTATAGTTGAGTTGTTGCAATAAATACTTGTATTTATTTACACTTGAAATAAAGTGTTTCAAATTGCTTTGGCAAATTCTTCAGAAACATAAAATTAAGCAACCGTTTTAATTATGCATATTTATTTAATAATCACGAGAAAAGCGCGCCAGCATTGCCAGTGGAGTTCGCAGATAAAAATGGTTCCAAGTACCTTATTTGAGAGGGAACGCATATGTATTTCAAATTTCAGAGTTTACATATCTTAAACTTCATGTTCTAGGCGAAAGAAAACAGAGAAACCAGATTCGTGCTGTGGTTCGGTTGTGGTAACCGAATTTTTCGGTTGTGACAACAGAATATGAATTAATACATGACTAATTTGACCGTGTATTTCGGTTGCTTAAATAACAATTTGGTAGTCACAACCGAAAAATGTGGTTGCTGCAAGTGAATAATTTGATTGGCAACAAATTCGGTTGCTAGAACGAATATGGTTTCTGCACTCAGAAAAAAGATTGGTTTTAATTCGACCAAAACCATTAACATTTATTTGTGAGAATTTTATTTTATTTGGAGTAACCTATAATCCATTAAAAAAACGAAAATGTTGTATTGGGAATTAAAAATCAATCCTCTTATTCAATTATTGGTATTTCAAATCATCTTCATAAATCAAATTCGTTAAGTATTTACAAAATTTTGTATAATCTATCAAATTTATCAAAAAATTTTCGATATTCAAAAATAGTAACTATAAGTACGGTTATTCTGATCAAATATATTATTTAATTAGGGTTTCAGTAGAAGCAACCGAATTGTGGAATGTATTGATAATAGACGTCACAAATTTTATACTAATATTTGTTTTTCTTACAAATTATTTAAATTAAAAACTGATTTTTTTAATTAAAATAAAATAAATTAAAATTAAAATAAGTTGTGGTACAGTTAGCAGGTGTGTTAACTTTGAATCTGAATGCCCAGGTTCAATACCAGAAAAATTTAAAAATAAAATTTTTCTTAAAATAAAATTTTGTGGAATGTAATAATATTTTTGTAGAATGTAAATATTAAATTTTACAATTAAATATTGGCTTTCTTTTTACAGTTAATTCTATTTTCAGGTCCTTCAAGACAAGGATGCCTTTGTTTTTAATGTCATATTAGAGATCATGGAAATTCTGGCTTTCATGTCTCAATTGGATGGTTAATTGTAAAATATAACTAAATAGAACTAGTTTTAAAAATGGTTTTAGGAATATGTGTTTCGAGCACTATAACCGGCTGCTTTTGAAATAACTTCAAACAAAAACTATCGGGCTTAAAACATACAGAGCAACAGAATAAAAAGGATAATAATTTGTTTTACAAGTCGTTCTTTGAAACAGAAAATTTTGCTATAAATTATTGATCCGGTTTTTAGAAATGCTTCACTTTCACAGATTGTTTAAAATATTAGAATTTTTGTTAATATAGGCTCCGCCATCTAATGTTTTTTTTTTTCAACAAGTGCTTATTTTGTGAATGGTAACACTTAGCTCATGTCTGATTTGACAGATTATTAGTTTTATCCTTCCGCTGAACGAATATGGTTGTGTATACGCTTGAACAACGCTGGGAAATATTGCGACATTACTTTGAAAATCATGGTAATGTTGCAGAATATCATCTTTTCAATGTCATCTTTTCAGATGAAGCTCATTTTGATCTTGGCGGGTATGTAAACAAGCAAAATTGTCGCATTTGGGACACAGAAAACCCGCACGCATACATTGAAAAGCCGATGCACCCAAAGCGAGTCACTGTTTAATGCGGATTTTGGTGCAGAGGCATAATTGGGCCATTTTTCTTCAAAAATGAGCAAGGAGTGGCCATTACAGTCAATGGCCGTTACAGTCAATGGGCCATGTTGAACGAATTTTTGTTCACAAAAATTGAAGAGGAGGATATTGGCAACATTTGGTTTCAACAGAACGGCGCTAGGTGCCTCACAGCCGAAGCTACACTCGATGTTTTGCGCCCTGTTTTTGAAGATCGCATTATCCGCCGCAGAGCTGGTGTCGTTTGGCCACCTCGGAGCTGCGATTTGACACCGTTGGACTATTATTTGTGGGGTGCCGTCAAAGATAAGTGTTACGCCGACAAGCCAGAGACAATTGACGCTTTAAAGGACAATATTCGTGAAGCCATTGGTGAAATACAGCTGTACACAATAGATAATGTGCTTAAAAATTGGACCGATCGTGTAGGCTACTGCATGGCCAGCCGAAGCAGCCATTTGACTAAAATTATTTTCCATTATTAACCGGAAGGATTGTACTTTCAAATAAAAAAGAAAATTGAGAAAATATTCAGTATTTTTTTATAGCATTTTCACATTGATAACTTCAAATAGTAAAACTTATTGCTGAATTTTTTTCTTTTAAATTTACATATCTATGCACTTACAATATATTTTCCGTTACTGACTGTAGTTTAATTAAAAAGTATTAAAAATTTTTTTTTTAATGAAGAATCAATTGAAATTCATAGAAATATATTTTTTAACTATTTGAATCAGTCATTCAAAAAACAAACTATACAAATTTACAGACATTCAGTAAGAGATGATATTTTCTGTTTAATGTAAAATTTTCTGTTTCTTAAAATTGAAATTGATATAATTCCTTTTTGTTTTTTTTACCAAACTAATTTGTATATATATATACAAAACTATTTCAATAAAAATTACAAGAAATTATTCAAATATACATACACACAAAGAAAATAAAAATATTTACATACATCTGTGTGTGTTGTGTTTTGTAATTACATACAAACAACAAAAGTAATTTTTTCTAACGTTTGAAAGTTAAAAAATGATGGTTATTTTAAACGACTTTTTATTACTTTTACTACTTTTGTCGATTATTACACAATGATTGAAAATAAACAACAAAAGTGGACTAAATATAATAAAAAATCAGTAGTCCTCTTTTTGGCTGTATTTTCGATTAATTTAAAGTGTATTTTAAATTGTTTTTAACGAAATAATATTGTGAGTGTGGACTTTCGATAAAAGCACCTGATTAAAAAACACTCATTACAGCAAAGGGACAAAATATTTTCACCTATGCAGCATTTATACATAGTGGATATGAGCAGGGTCCATGGAGGATTGCGAGACCCTATATTTATACCTCTGCTTAATAAATTACGATTTATTACCTGAAAAAGAAACGTTAAAATTACATAATAAATTTTAATACAATCATAAGACATAAAACATGAATCAATTTTGTTAAAGTAACAAATTTATTTTGAGTGTATTTAAAGAAAATAAAAACATAAAACAGAAATGTTTAACAAAAAGTAAACATTACAAATCATTTAACATTTTTTTTTTTTGAATTTGTTATATCAAATGTCTACTTTATGGTTTTTATTATTTTTTTACGACTGTAAAAAAAAAAAAAAATAAATAAAAAAAATGGACAGCTCATAAATATCTATGGAATACTACTTTATTGAATGAAATCAATGATGTTAAAAAATAAATGCCGAAGACTTGCTATGTTGGAAAAGAAAATAAAATCTATTTTATGTGATTAACAGGGCAAGGAAGTTTATGTGATTAAAACCGTATTTTAAACGCATGAGATAGAAAAATTAAAAAAAAATAATGCCTGAGAAATATCAGAACGTTATCATTATTTTATAAATTTAGTTTTACTTAATTTTTTAGCAACAAGTTATTTAAACATTGAAAGTTATCCTTCAGATTTTTTTTCGTTTACATTAAGGAACTGCCCAGCAAAAATGAAGCTGCCAAAGAAGCAATAAAAGCATTACTACTATGGCAAAGGCATCACTTCTTTTCTAATGGTTTCATAGATGAATTTAACATTAGCGTGTCATAGGATGGAAGTATTCAAATGTAGCTACTAGCATTACTCATACTTTACTCTAAGGAAGCAATGATAATGCAATGATTAGATATTCTGATGCATGAGTGGAAAATGTTCATATACTTTGTATTATTTAAGCTTTGATGAAAATTTAATTCACAAGAATGCAAAAAATAAGTTTAAAGAAGCGAAATTTATGCATTGATAAACATGTAAATACTCATTTTAGAACAAATAAATAATTATACATTAGTACAAAAGCATTTTTGGGCAACTTTAAAACATTTTTCAAAAATTTTTAATGAATTTTTGGACAAATTTTTTTAATATTTTTGGATAATTTAAAAACTGGTTGTACAATTTTGAAGCATTTAAGACAATTTTAAAATATTTTGAACAATTTAAAATAATTTTTGCATAACTTTAAAACCTTTTTGGGCAATTTGAAATAATTTTTATACAATTTTAAAATTATTTTGGTAAATACTGAATTAAAACTGTAAATGATGTAGTGTTAAATAAAATACATTATGCACAGATAAAGGCTGAAAAAATTCAAATGACACGCCAGCTGGTTTCAATTAAAGGTTAAAAAATCGGTTTTACTTGATTTTTCAAAACTTTTATTAAAAATTGCAAAACTGCAGATATTCTAACCCTCATGAAATTTTAAACTAAAATATAAAAAATAATTTAATAAACAATTTAAAATATTCATCAAAACTATTTTCTCAATTTGAATAAATGCTTTATATTCAAAAAATATACAATATAATATAAGTTATGCTTTAAAAGTAATGAAGAATGATTTTTTAAAAATTTATAGTCAAAGAATGACTTCCAATTTTTTTTGCTGGGGTTCCAATAAAAAAGACTTAATAATGTTTGCTCCAATTTGCAGCCAAATCGGTAAATATTTATAGGTGGCAATAATTTAAATATTTTTTTGTGGTTAGAGAAAAATTTAACAAAAATTTTATAGGGGAGATTGCAGGTTGCCACTGTTTGCAGGTTATTGTAATTGAACCTACTTGTTATTTTATGTATTTAACGTTTTTGTTAACACTTTTCTCTTTGTTCTGGTAACTCCTTTAAATCAAAATATAAGTTGCGTACAACCTTTCCAGAGTAGGTGTGCAGGGTTGTGATATTTAAAGGGCTTAGGTTTGCTGCCCCCCAGTTGAAGTGGTAGAGTGCATCATGTGCTCTCTCTCCGTATGTAGGTCAAATTTTGTCGTGCAAATCCTTCACACAGATTTTGTGCCAGCACCAATCTTGGCAGAATTCTCCCTTCATCTGTTATGGTTGAGGGACAGCCTGTTAATACGACGTTATTGCGATAGCTTGTCTGCTTGGAGCTTACCGTGTCTTTGTCTGTGTTGTTCAGAGCTGCTCTGTATCAGTTGGAATTTAGTTGTTTTGTGTTGTATCGCTAAATTTTCTTCTCATAACAACACGGATAAAATAGATTCATTGTGGTAACCGATTTTTTTTCAACCATTATTCAGTTGCAGCAATTGATATTATCAGATGTACCCACTATATTTCAATAATATGTAGAAGTTATCCCAATCGAATTTATTTGGTAATCCCGACCGAATTAATTTTTTTTTAGCAGATCCAATCAAATTTTTATAAAAATTCTTATCTTATTAGTAAAAACACCGTTTCCAATATTCTTTAATTTTTTACTACAATAATTAAAAAAAAATCAAATAACAAAACTACAAAAATAAAAATAAATACATTGGAAAAAGTTTTCGAAAGCTGAGATTCATTTGGTATTAAAAGGTCATCAGAATCGAATAGTTTTTCCGAGTGAGTTTTTAAAAACTGATAACCTCTTTGTAGGAAAAAAAATGAGAAGCATATTATCAGAAGCTATAGAAAACCAACCGAATTCGTTGCCAACCGAACTTTAGTAGTATTATTAAAAACACAGTTTCTAATTTATTCAGCAAAAAAAATGCGGAAAAATGGACATTTTTTTTTAATATTAATGCACTGGATGCACTTTTTGGGGTAGGTTTGCTCCGCTTTTTTTTTTCTCCTATACCTAAAACTTTGCTTCAGACCCAAAAGAGATATTCCGTGCGGTATACCAAAATATAACGGTGTTAAAATATAGAAAAATGGATAAAAATCCATTTAATTATTAATGCAGCCAACTTTACAAAACGAAACATGCAACAGTTCTTATTTCTACTTATTTGCTACTTTTACGTGCAATTCTTAGAATTGAGTCCCAAATCAATAAGCTGAAAAATGTTGTACTGTGTTATATTAAATTTTTTTTTATTGGTTTTTATATATTTTAACAACTGAAAATCTACTCGTATTATAAAATCTTTATACATTTTTTATCATTGGGTAAAGCAACCATGTCTTTTAGTAGTTATTTTAAATAAAATATTTAGTAAAACTTCTTTAATTCAATTTGGTTATCACGACCAACATATGGGAGAAAATTCAATACTTTTACCTATTTATTAAATGATTGTTACTATGGAATGTTTTAGGAAGATTTTATTATTTCTTTAAATGGTTAGGGAAGCCGATTATTAAGGAAGAAATAATGGACATTCAGGTGCAATTGAAAAAGTTCGGTTAGTACCACCAAATTTTAACTAATACAATTTAATTTATGTAATGATTTGTTTTCTGTGTGAACGAATATCTTTCAAATATATTTCAGGCATATATTCTATTTCCATGAGATGATGGTTTGGATAGCCTTTCCGATAACATACCAGAAGGTTTCGTCAGAATTTGAATGTGCTCCCTGATTAGAAGGATCTTCGTTTGAAGGCAGCTTGTCACGGTTCTTAGGGCTGAAGTTTTCTAAACCGTTTGTCACTGATAGCATAGCTGCTTACAATAATGAAAAGTGTGTAATCATGGAGATTGTTGTTGACTTTACCGCACAGCTTACAATATTATGATATTATTTCCACTCTATTCGGCGGTGCCGATGGTTTAGAAAGGTAGAAGTTAACAGAGATCGGAGAGAGGAATCCACAACGGGCTTTTGATCTTATGTTTCTTTAAAGAATTTATGGCGTTTGGGAGATTGGTAACATCTCGAAAGAGGATTGCACGGCTAACCATTTAAAATGCCTTTGATAGGACTAGAGTAAGCTGACATAATTTTTCTTGTTTTAAACCATGGCATATGTTTTTCGTGATAGTTTTTGTGATGTGTTGTTTGCTATTGAAAGATTTTGCATAAAGTTGGGGAGGAAGTACCTCAAGCATCATTGCGGGCTGTTATGTTTCTCTTTTCAGGTTTTAAAGTTGAGACCATTTTGACCATCTGGCAGACTAAGTATATGATCCGATTGAAATATATGGACTTAACCGAAATTCTATTGTATTAACTGAAATACGTCGATGACTCCAGCCAAAAAATTCGGTTAGCAAGGAATTCGGTTGTCATAATGAATCTGTTTTCTTTGTGTAAGCTTCTTTTCGCCTTATCTCTCAAATTAGGGACCAACAAGGTGTTGATACCGAATGTTGTTGCATCTCTTCTATCTCGCTTCGTGAGGAATTTGATGGTTGACCATAGTTTGGCTGGTCGAAAGCTTAAGTTACAGTTTTTCAGGTAATCGACCCACTTGTTCTTCCTGTATTCGTTAATCAGCTTTTATAATCTCTGCGAATGGTCCGACAAATTTCGTCACGCTCATCTGAAAATACCGCTGGTTCTGCAGGTAAGTTTGGTCGAACCAGCAGGAATAGAGCCAACGGCTGCCATTGAGTCATTTTCGAAGAAAATCTTTAATGCGGTAGGTATATCATAGGGGATGGGTAATTCACCGAACCTTCTGTTAGTGTATTCTTTTAAGCTGAGCCTTTTTATGATTCACCTAGTTCAGACGACCCTAATAATTATGTTTAGATGTTCTGTAGCAAGGGAAATCACTGCTCACCAAAATGCGCTGTTGATCATATTTGCGCTTGTCCTTAACTAAATCAGAATACTACTTGTATAAACCTATAGAGCAATTCCATATGAAAGCGATCACCTTTTGGACGACCCCTCTCCGATTTTAAAATAAATAGTCTCAATCGATTGCCCAGCAAAAAATAATATACCTACATATTTTTTTTTTTTATAGTGACTGGTTTAGTGGTGGTGTACACCACTGTCATGTGACAAAATTGAAGAATTCTTCATAACGGACCTAATTGAAAGTTGTTTTAAACTACTAAAGCGATCGCAACGAGCTCGTTGGAAAGGTATTGAATCAGGCTTTAATTGAAAAATAAAATTTTCCTAATTTTTCTCAGAAATTTACATTTTTTTTCATGAAAATTAAATTTTCCGATTTTCCACAGAAGCTCCTAAATTTTCCGGCTAATTTTATTTTTTTTAGATTCCTCATAATTTTTGCTTTAAGAATCAGCAATAAAAAAATGGGCCCCGACTCCTTGTTTGGACAGGAGAAAGCATTTAAGAGACCACCTTGTTCTCATTGTTTTTATATTTTTTATAATTGAATTATTTTTAATTATTTAACATTATTTTATTTTATTATTAAAAATACATTTTAAAAAGTATTTTACAGTTAAAAATACATTTATGAAGAAAAAATCAATTTTTTTTTAAGAGCCCCAAGTTGAGTGTGTAGTGAATATGGTCTGCCTGCCTTCACAAGATCGGCCATAAATCCATGGATAATAGCAGCAGTGGCATGTAATGGCACACCAAACCCGACTGAGGCTACAGGTCATAAAATGTTTTGTAAATTTTTTAAATTACCAGGTAATAAATATTTCGCCTAAAATGACACGTGCAGAAACAAGTCATAAAACACGGATTTTCCATAAATATGGCGAAATATTTATTACCTGGTAATTTAAAAAATTTACAAAACATTTTATGACCTGTGGTTGGCTTATTGGCAGTAACCAATTAAGTCCCTCTTTAACAAACATTTTATGACCAGTAGTTCACGCAAATTTTCCTATTAAAGAAAAGCAAATATCGCTTATTTTTTTTACCTATTTTTTACCAAAAAATAAATATAAATACTTCACACACTCTGAGTCAAATTTCAGTTGAATACTAATCGTGAAAGTGTTAAAGTGTTTTTTTTTTTTGTAAAGTAAAGAGTGAAGCTGTAAAGACAATTTAAAGTAAAATGAATAAATTTTGCTGCAATCCGTTTAACAAGAGTGGACATCGTTCGAAAAAGGTAAAAGTATTAAAATTAACTGGTGTTTCGAAGCGATACATGAATGAATTAAATATACAATACGGTGAAGAAGCAGAATTCATTTGCCCCAAGTGTAAAATCGATTTGTCTCAACAAGCAAATGCATTGAAACAAATGCAACCACAATCCGAGAGTGAAATGACAATTGAACAAAATGTTTCATCTGATAGTGAGGCAGACATTCCGATGGTCAATATGTCTTTGAGTCCTTTGAATGAGGCTATTACCACTTTAGGTGAAACGCCTATTAGAAAAAGAAAGTTGCGAAGTGAAAAATACAGGAAAGATAAAAAAGGCAAGGTTATGAGTGCAATCGCGACAATATTTGATGAAGGCTCTGATAACGAATGCAGTCAAGCAGATGACGTTGATGACGGCAAACAAATGATTGAGCAGTTGAAAAGAAAATTCAATTTAGCGACCACTTTTCCGGAGAAATATCTCATTTTATCTGTGCTGCCTCAAGATTTGTGAACAGTTTCAAACATCTTTTTACATCGCGAGAAGAAGCAAAGAATTAGTTCGACAGAAGGGCATATTGGCGACTCCCACCAATAAATTTGGCTCAAGGACCCTCAGCGAAGCAACGGTGAAATTGATTCAAGATTTTTACTGCAATGATGACAACAGCCGCGCCTGCCCAGGTACACGTAACATAGTCACGTGAAGATGGAGAAAAAGTACACAAGCAGCGCAGATTATTATTATGTAATCTATCCGAAGCATACCATCAGTTCAAAGAGAAATACCCAGCAGAAAAAGTGGGATTTTCTAAGTTTGCCATCCTACGACCAAAAGAATGCGTGCTGGCATTAGACAGGCACGGAACGCATTCAGTCTGCGTTTGCATGTTTCATCAAAACATCAAATTAATGTTCTTTCCATGCAAGAAATTGAAAGTATTTCACGGTGAAATTGAAACATATAGGGACCTCCTGTCGAAGTCGTTGTGCGCATATCCCAAGGAAAATTGTCATCTGTCCAAATGCGACAATTGTCCGAAGATTGACGAGCTAGAGCAATATTTGGCGGAAAAGTTTGATCAGCTGTTAATTCAGGAGGTGCATTTCAAACAGTGGATAATTAGCAGCGGCAGATGTTCCCTTGAGACCGTGGTAAAGCAGATTCCGGAATTCATCGAGGAATTCGGATTCAAGTTGAATGAACTGAAGGCGCACCATTTCATATCCGAGATGCAATCGAAATTTCTAAAGGAAAGTAAGGAGAAATTAGCCCAAAATGAATTCATTGTGATAAGCGACTTTGCCGAGAATTACACTTTTCTCGTTCAGGATGAAATTCAGGCTTATCACTGGGCAAACGACCAGTGCACGGTGCATCCTTTTTGCATTTATTTCAAAAACGAAGATAACGAACTACAGACCGTAAGCCTTGTTGTTGTCGCGGAGAGTTTAGCTCATAATTATGTGTCCGTTTATTTATTTCAAATGAAACGGTTTGAATTCTTAAGATCAAAATTCGATGCAATCGACAAAGTAACGCTTTTCTCAGACGGCGCGGCTTCTCAGTACAAGAATAAAAAAATTTTTACAATCTTTGCATAATTGAAGAAGAACAAAACTGCAAGGTCGAGTGGCACTTTTTTGCGACGTCCCACGGTAAGGGCCCATGCGATGCGTTAGGGGGAACCCTAAAACGCATGGCGACTAAGGCAAGTTTGCAAAGGCCATATACTGACCAGATCTTAAATGTACAACATTTGTTTTCGTGGATTCAAAGCAAGGAAATTGCCATTAACACAGTTTTATGCACTCAAAAAGAACACGATGCCATGGAGCGACGACTTCAAAACAGATATAATAATGTCAAAACTATAACTGGAACGCAAAAGTTTCATTGCTTCATACCAAATATTTCTCATAAGTCAATTAATGTAAAGCGGTACTCTTCGTCTGCCGACGTGCTAAATTTAAAGTTACTTTAATTTTATAATGATGCCAAGACAATTGAAATTTTTAATAAATATTGTAATTAAGTATAAGCAGCAAAATAAGAAAGATTTTTTTTCATAAATGTATTTTTAACTGTAAAATAATTTTTAAAATGTATTTTTAATAATAAAATAAAATAATGTTAAATAATTAAAAATAATTCAATTATAAAAAATATAAAAACAATGAGAACAAGGTGGTCTCTTAAATGCTCTTCTCCTGTCCAAACAAGGAGTCGGGGCCCATTTTTTTATTGCTGATTCTTAAAGCAAAAATTATGAGGAATCCAAAAAAAATAAAATTAGCCGGAAAATTAAGGAGCTTCTGTGGAAAATCGGAAAATTTAATTTTCATGGGAAAATTTAATTTTCATAAAAAAAAGGTAAATTTCTGAGAAAAATTAGGAAAATTTTATTTTTCAATTAAAGCCTGATTCAGTACCTTTCCAACGAGCTATCACTCGATCGCTTTAGTAGTTTTTTTTAAAACAACTTTCAATGAGGTCCCTTATGAAGAATTCTTCAATTTTGTCACACGACAGTGGTGTACACCACCACTAAACCAGTCACTATAAAAAAAAAAATATGTAGGTACATAATTTTTTGCTGGGCAATCGATTGAGACTATTTATTTTAAAATCGGAGAGGGGTCGTCCAAAAATTTGCCAATTTTGATCGTTTTCATATAGAATTGCTCTATAGAGAATTGTTCATTTTTTTAAACAATACCCCAGCAAAAAAACAGGTAGTCATTCTGTGACTATAACTTCTTTCATAGCTTCCTAAACTTCAGTTGACATTCTTTTATGATTTCTTGGTGTTATTCTAAGGCACTTCCAAAAAATTCATATTTGAAATGCAGTGATCTGGATTTAAACCCGATGCATATCTTAAAATATCACTCTTCATTACTTCTAATGCATAAGTTATAGTATATCGTATATATATATATATTTTTTTTTGAATCTAAAGCTTTTATTTAAAGTGAGAAAATAGTTCTGATGAACTTTTTAAATTTTTTTATTAAATCATTTTTTATATTTTAGTTTAAAATTTTATGAGGGTTAGAATTTATGCAGTTTTGCAATTTTTATAAAAGTTTTGAAAAATCAAGAAAAACACTTTATTTTTAACCTTTAATTGAAACTAGCTGGCCTGTTATTTGCATTTTTTAGCCTCAAATATTTATGACGACGCAATCTGTGCATTTTTGCATTATGTATTTTATTTAACACTACATCAATTTCAGTTTTCATTCAGAATTTACCAAAATAATTTTAAATTCAAATTGCCCAAAAACGTTTTAAAATTGTGCAAAAATAATTTAAAAATATTCAAAAATTTGTCTAAAAATTCATTAAAATTTTTGAAAAACGTTTCAAAAATGCTTTTTCACTAATGCAGAATTATTTATTTGTTTTAATAAAAAGTATTTGTAAATCAATGCATAAATTTCGCTTCTTTAAATTTATTTTTCTGCATTCTTATTAATTAAATTCTCATCAAAGCTTAAATACTACAAACTATATGAACATTTTCCACTCATGCATCAGAATATCTAATCATTGCATCGTCATTGCTTCCTTAGAGTAAAGTATGAGTAATGCTAGTAGCTACATTTAAATACTTCCCTCCTATGACACGCTAATGTTAAATTCATCTATGAAACCATTAGAAAAGAAGTGATGCCTTTGCCATAGTAGTGATGCTTTTATTGCTTCTTTGGCAGCTTGATTTTTGCTGGGTATGTAGCAATCTGGAAAAATACATAATATAACTTTTTAATATATTTGACCTTCAACTATCGCATTAGTTTTATTGCATTACTTAATATATAACCCTTCTATCTAAATTTGTCGCATCTTAAAAGTAGCTGTTCGTTTAACTCTTTCCGGTATAACAATCATACCACTATTCTAAATATTTTTTATAAATTCTGTGCACATTGGATGGTACAAATACCGTTTTAACAAGTAATTTAAAACTTATATTTTATAAAAAAAAAATATTTCAAATGCGAAAAAGAAATATATATGGGATTTATTTAAGTACAAAGATGAAAGTTGCTAAGTGCCAAAAGTAAGCAAAATTCTATATGACCTACTACAATAATCGACCTCGACTTGTAATGTGCCTCTTTGTCGAAGCAAAACTAAATCATGCTTTAGTGATTTTCATAAATCATTAATTTTATGCGCGGTGGTATATATGTAATACCTTTCTCTGAATCCTTCAAGAATACAAATTTTTTTAATACATATTTTTCAATAAAACTCGATAATAAGTGAAAGCAAATTCAAATTTCTTTAATTTTCACTAATATCTTATAGTGCCCCGGAAAGAGTTAAAGCAACGTCATTACAAAATAGGTTAAAGCATCAAGAAAATAAATATTTAACATTAAAGACACAACAAATAGCAAAACTATCAATAAAATTGCAAATAAAAGTCATTAATATTGTAAAGCAACTGTTTGTCAAGAGAAAATTATTTATGTGTTGAGAAGAAGAGGAAAATAGTATAAGTCATAATTATACTTAACGAACAAATACCATTCATCAACATTTAATGAATCTAAAGTAAATGTTTGATGTTTAAGTGTGTAAATGTCTTTCTAGTATTTGTATGTAGGTGTGTAGTTGTATTTATGAACAAGTACATTGATTACATAGTAAGTGCACATTGTTTGATGTGTGCTTATATACATAAACAAACATAAATAAACAATCAGTCATGTGTTTGTTGAAACTAAATGTGTAAATTGTTTACAGGGTGAGTTGAAATAATAGCATAACTTTATTTTTTTTTTGCTTTATTGTTGGCATAGTTATGCTAAAAACTATCTCCATCGAATGGGTTAATGGGTTAATTACCAATTGGCTTTTTAATCGCATTGAATTTGTTCAGATCTAATAATCAGCTTTGCTTACATAATCGGAACACTGAGAGATAAATCTTCACTGTGAAAAAAAAAATCATACATACCGGAAGTTGTTACGACTAATTTTATAAATATTGTATGTTTATTAACAACCATAAAAGAATCCGGGAAACTTTACCACCTCTTTTAAAAAAAAATATTAAATTTCAATAACCAAATGCCCTTCTCGGCGACAGCAATACAAAAGATTATTTTGGAATACATTGTTTGCAGGTATGTATGTGATCTGAAATGCTCTCAATATCTGAGTATTTTAAGGATTTTATACCAAGTCCTTGATTTACATGGAAAAAAAATCGGCGTGTACAAATACCATTGTATGTGGAAAATAAGGCTTTTCACATACTTATGATAAATATAAACCTAAAAGATATAACTAGAGCCTGCGGTCAGAACCGGTCGACCGGTTTACCCGGACGACCGGTATTTAAAACTGGTCCACCGGGTAATTGGGTTGTAGTACTTTTTTCAAATGTACGCTTTTGTACTTTTTATTAAATAATAGATAAAATTGCCACAATTTATATAAATTTGAAAAAAAAAACAATTTTATAAAAATCAAAATTAAGAAAATTTTTTTTAAAATTAAGAAATTTTCTTTTCTTTAAAATCAAAGAATTTTGCGAAAATCGGAAAACTTTGTACAAATCGAAAAATTTTGTAAAAATCGAAAAATTTTTAAAAATCGATAAATTTATATATATAAAAATTAATAAATTTTATAAAAATTTATATATTTTATAAAAATCAATAAATTTTATAAAAATCTATAAATTTTATAAAAATCAATAAATTTGTTTGTACAAAAACATATCTTTAGTTTATAAAGGCCTGCATATAGTATTTCGTATACTACACATTTATGAATACCAGCAAAATTTTGCGATATACTCATGCATACCTTGTAATGGTATCTCGTTACCTCTTGTATTATTTGCAAGCATAAAGTAATAAATTACCGATCATTGATGACATATTGTATGATTTATAAACGTAAAGAAATAATTTAAATATTTTGAAAATCTATTTCTAGACTCAAATGTTGTATGAGTCGATAGCCCAGTGGGTAGAGTTCTCGGCTGGCAACCAGAGTTCTCAGTTTGAATTCCCATCATGACCACGTTTAAAATATTTGTAATAATTTATTTTTCTAAATATTTTTTTTTATTATAATATATTTGTAGACACATTACTTTACCTACCCTGATAACCATAAAGGTAACCACTTACTTAATCTCCCCTAAAGTAATGGGTCAATGCATTACTTTGGGGATCAATGCATGTAAAATTTATCAATGAAGTGAGGGATAAAGTAATGTATTGACCCCAATGGCTATACATTACTTTACACACTACTGGGTAATGTGTGGCTTTGTTGGGATACGAAAAAGCCACGGGTTTCTTTTTAATAACAAAAATATTTAATAGAAAAGAATTAAAAAAGCATCATAAAATTTACATGAAATTTTATTGCTATTGTTGTTGTTGACTAATGAGTATTTAGGTGTGTTGAACCAAAAATCATCTTTGACCCGTAGAAATGCTCCACCGGACTCAGAGCACAATGGGGGGGGGGGGGGGGCGGTTTCTTGGCCAGGTCGCTACAGATTTTAATAGAAGGATAGTAAAAGAAAAGTAGGAGAGGAATCGTAGATGGAAACATGGTATCAAATCCTTATTGCCACTTTTTTGTGTCAGCTTCTGCACCTTGAGTTTCGTCAACCAAAGAAACAAATTAAGTAAGTCATATTAAAGTTTATAATTTATTAAAGAAGATAATTGAGAGCAATTTAAAAAAATGTTTTTTCTTTTAAAGGAATGTAGAAAATAGATAAATATATTTAATAGTCAAAAGAATATAGGTTAAGATAAGAATACAACAAATATTCATTAACTTACTCAGATTTGTCCATGGCTGTGATCACGGCGATGAAGTAGACCTGGTGCTTTTAGAGTTTTAAAATGGATTAATACAAACGAAAGATTCAGATATATAAGTGAATTTTACAACAACAAAAAAAGAATTTAAATGTATCGATCCGTATTGATAACTATTGATAATAAGTTAAAGATAAGTAAAAAAAAATAATGAAAATTGAATTAGTATAGTTTAAGGCAGAGGTGCCCAAAAGTTCCTTATGGAAGAGCAAAAACCAATACATTTAAAGAATAACTAATTTTTATTCAATATTTTTTATTGTAAAAACCAATACATACAAAGAAAAAAGAAAACAAAAATATTTCATATCATACGTTAAACAAAAACAAAATCTATATTGATGATCGCTGTCGTCAATGTTTACCAGCAAAGCATACGAAAGTTTTGTTGGTTTGCACTTGCGTGTATACATTGAAGAACGACAAAAAAACTAATAAGGCAAAGTTGTTTTTGTATTTCGTATTGCTATTGCTGAGTTCTCTATGTGCATTAAAACACACAGCCTATAGCTAAGCACTTTTACAAAAACAAATGAGCATCAAGCGCATAGGGCTTGGGTACCCTTGGTTTAAGGTATATGTAGTTTAACGATTAATTTATTAATAAACGTGATGTCGAAATTCTTCAATTATAAACTGGACGTCATAAACCTTGTTAAATGAAAATAAATAAAATTCGATTGCTTTAAAGTAATAACAAATTTCCGCGTAAAACCGTTAATTAGTTTAAAGAGAGTAAATCAACAGCAAAATTCGATATAGAGTTGCAGCGTAACAGATGAACACAATATAAGCTTGAAGATTTATAGTAAAATTCGATGACGTTAATGTAATAATTGATATGTAACTTCGCTTAATCCAAAGGACTAGACAACATTTATATGCAACGGTGATTATCCTACGAATAAACAATACTATTGATCCGATAATTAATAAATACGGATTGCTGGATATGAATATCCCCCTTTAAAGAGAATAGAACCCCAATAAAATACCACGAACTTGACCCTCTAAATGACAACATAGAATCTGACATATCCCAACATTCGATAATATAATTATATTATGATGCTTGCAGATTTGATATTTTTATTCCTCTTAGATATTTTATAAGTATATTATTTGTCACATATGAAGTTCTAAATATCAAATTCCTGAATGAAAATTTTTTGAAAACTTCCAAATGAAATTAAAAAAAATTAAGTAATTTTTAGCTCAAGAATTTCAAACAAACCCAAAGTGTTTTCAAACAAAATTTAAGCCATTAAAAAACATTAAATGTTTTTAAGAAACGAAGTTTTCTACAGTGTTTGTGTGTATATCATGCATGATCAGTATGCAAAATTTAGTTTCTAATGTGTTGTTGTTTTGAATTGTAATGTACCATACGAGAAACATCTTATCAATGGCAATAAAACACAAATGTAACAATGTGCAATCTGTGTACTTTCTGATATTTCTTTTTGTTAAAGAAAACAAACATTAACATATTGCATGTACATACAATAATAAAATTCATTAAATATATACATATGCAGTACGTACACCCAGAGAACAGTATCAGTTGTGGCTACCGAATTTGTTGACAATCGACTTCTTGCGATTACAGCAACTGTCTTCATAATAAATTATATTTTAAGTTGGGAAAGCCAATATTCAGTTGTTGAATTTAATATTTATATTGCACATTTTAATTTTCTTTGATATTTAAGTATTTGAATATTTTAATTTAAAAAAAAAATTTTTTGCCGTGACTTGAACTCGGAAATTCGGATAGGCTACCTCTCTGCCCACTACACCATAAGCACTTATAAATTTGAATATATAATTTTGAGTTTGTTGGGAAAGCAGATATATTTTAAAGTTCGTTTGCCAATATAGAGCATTAGTTGCATCTACAATCAATACAATCCACAATTCGGTTGGTTCTGATGAAACCATAATTTAATGGTGTATTTGATCAGTATAACCGTATTAGTATGCACAAATAACAAATTTTTGTTTCGTCTTGAAATATATATATATATATATACATACATTTTTTTTATTAATAAAAAACTTAATGCGTCTTTTTATGAATACAAACATTTATTATTATTAATTTTGAATTATAAAAACAAACAAAAACAATTTCAATTTTTTAATAAATTTGGTAAATTGTATTAATTTTTTATTATCGAACATTCACTAAATAAATGGTTGACTCCACTGTACATAATTACCAAACTAATTTTATTTTTAAAGTTGGTTTGAAATACCAATAATTGTATAAATGGATTGCTTTTTGGTTCCTTTTGGCTCTTTTAAATTCCCAATACAAAATTTTTGGTTTATTAATGGATTTAAAATAAAATTCTTACAAAAATGACAGTGACTAGTTCATACAACTGTATTCTGAATTCAAGAGCTTGTTTCGGAATATTTATGTTATTATTTTATCATTTTATCACACATTGTATCACACCTGATGTATATATGGTCAGAGCTGAAATATAAAATTGTATCAAACCTGATGTATATATGGATCAGAGCTGAAATATTACTATTATTTTTTTAAAAATATTTAAATGTTTCAAAAAATTATAAATATGTTTTTTATAAAGTAAATAGTAGTAATTTTAGCGTATTTTAGAAAATCTATAAAGGTGAATGGGTGCGTATGAGCAATATTTCTTATACAGTCGTTACCTATTAAGTCTTTGTACTAACATTTTTTCTGAATACATTTATAGCGGTTCCTTGACTTTTTGTTCATTCCAAATATATCAAATATATAGATTTGTTAGTTTGCTTTTTAAACACAAAAAGAATTTAGCGCTGGATGTCGAAATGTTCAAATTATCAATCAGTAAGTCTTAGAATATTGATTCTTAAGTGTACACATAATTAAATCACTTAAGTTATAAAAACTAAATAAATAAATAAATAAATAAATAAATAAATATATAAGCAAATAAATAAATAAAAAAAAAAAATAAATAAATAAATAAATAAATAAATAAATAAATAAATAAATAAATAAATAAATAAATAAATAAATAAATAAATATTTGATTACAAAGTTACTGTATTAAAGATTTCAGCAACTTCTAGGTCGAATAAAATGTTTTTTAACTTACTGGCAAAAATAGAAGTACTACCCCCGCAGAAAGGGAACTTCGAAAATTTTGGTACGGAGGCAAATGTGGTAAAATCACATTCATAATTTCGTAGTAAAATAGTGATTGCAATTAAAAATTTTTAAAAATAGAGGACAATCAATATTTTACCAAAAAAATATCCTGAAAAACATATTTTTTTTTGGCAGAATGTGTAAAAATTATATATTTTTTAAATCCACGGATACAAGGTCTAGCATAGAGTCAGAATAAAATGTTAAAATGTCAACAATAACTGTAAGTAGCCGTTGGGTCAAAAATAATTTATATCGTTGCATAGCAAGACGAAAGCCGAATGTGTCAAAAATAAATATTAAACAGGGTCTAGGGTTTGCAAAAGAATATCTCCACTGTGACAATTTTTTGAAATTGGTTGACTGGAGCGATGAATTTCAGTTAAATGTTCTTGGTAATGATGTCGGACAGCATGTAAATTATCCACAAAAGGCTCAATTAAATCCCAAATATACAAAGCAAAAAAAAACAAAACTAGTGAAGCACGGTGGGTCATCGGTGATCGTATCAGGATGTTTTCCTCAACAGGAGTTGATCCGATAGTGAAAATTGGAGGCAGAATTAAAATTATCTGGTTAGTGCTTGTGCTGACTATTTGTCACTACCATGGATATTCCAACAACATAACTATTTGAAGCTTAAAACTCGGGTCGTCAAGTCTTGGCTTGAGAGGAATCACAGTAAGGTTATCGAGAGGTCAGCACAAAACTCATACATGATATCAACAGAGGACATATGGGGAATCATAAAACTGGCTGTGAGAGATTATTTAAGAAAAGTGGTATAACATAACTCCTGATCAGTGTTGTCAAATTGTCAAAGCAATAACAAAGAGATGTGCCGAGTTAATTCGTCAAAAAGGATATCTTACCAAGTATTAATATATAAAATATACCATTAATCAAAATGGTTTTAATTTAAATAATTAAAATAATATTAATAAAATATCTTGATTATTTGTCCACAAAATACTTAGTGTATTTGAAAAAGTTTAAAAAAGCAGTTAAGTAATTGTGAGTTGTTTATGTTTTTATGTTAAATTTAAACCATAATATTTATTCTTGATAGAAATTTCTTGAGTTCGAATGACTTAATAGTGTGACCACGACTTTATATAGAATGAAATAACCTTATAAAAATTTATCAAAACCCAGCAAAATAAAATGAATGTTATTCTTTACGAATCTCTTTTTCAGAACATCCAAAGAAGTAAATAGTGGAAATTTTTCGATTTGTAGTAAGTCATTTTAAATAACTTCCAAAATGTTGATATTAACCCCTACTAGTAAAAAAACAAATATTTTGTTGGTCCATTAATGTTTAATTCCTGCAGTCATTAAATGCCTTACTGAAAACATATTTTGCATACCAGTGATATTCACTTTGCCATGGTCGGAATAATAATTCTTGGCGTGTTCAAAATCACATTTTTAACTTAAAAAGAGCCACTCCCTACATTTGTTTTGTAGTCCCTATATTTAACAACTTCAGTAAAGTAATAAAAAAGTCCATCTGCTCATCGATTTTTCATAGCACCGAAACAAACTACTTCCTCCCAATGACACGCCAACGTTAAAATCATTAATGATTCACCGAAATTTTCACAACTTCGGGTTCAGTAGATGTAGTGTTTAACTACTTCTTCCTCAGCTCTTATTTTTCTGGGTAGCAGCTCATTGATTTTTTCATTACCAATAATGACTTACCCCTGCCCACTGCATTACTTCTAAAGTGAAAATAATGAATTACTAGTAATGTGTTTAAAACTCTTAAAAATTATATTTGATTTTGATATTTAAATATTTTTTCCAAATTGTTAACAAATATCAATTTTTATTATATAAATTGTAACCAGTTATTTTTGACTTATATATAACTAGTTATTTCAATCTAACCATGAACTAGTTATTTAACTCCCTACCCGTAAGCTCTTGGAAGCAACCTCCAATGACAGCACTGTGTTAAAATAATCAGCTTATCAGGCAAACTTCAACCAGTTACTGCTCGTTCTAAAATCCATTATTTGGTAAGGTCTGTTTTTCCTGGGAAAAGCTAAATATCACACTAAATGCTCTTAGAGAGATTCCCATAACATAAACGACAAACTGAAGATAGTACCTAGCACACATAGAAAATATATTCATTGTGGCATCCAAATTGTTTGCCAACCAAATGGTTCGGTTAGGGCCACCACTATATTCGTTTGTGGAAACAGAAATTCGGTTAATACAACACCCATAACAATATTTAGATACAATACAAATCTGCAAAGAAATTCCTTAATAAGCGATGTTATAATTAAGAGGAAAACCGAGTTAATGTTACAGTTTAAATTTTGATATCCCGCACACCTGATAATTTAAAATATTCCTTGGACTGTGTTATATTTAGACATAGCCAAACTAGTAACAGACTTCTATTTTCACGGTGACATTAAAAAAAAAAATACATGCAAAAATATCAAAAAATATATCGATTGTCATAATTTGACTAAATATGTATTAACACCTTCATTTAATTAAAATCATTCCAAAGGACTTCTCTTTCATAAACAAATTATTTCATTTAATTGATTCAATTTCTAAAATTCTGAATACATCATCGGTTTGAGAAAAATTCGTTTAATATGTTTTTTTATTCTTACCCTATTATATATGTATATATATATTGCGATTACGCACCTAAGCTCCCATATAAAAATTGATTTGTATTATGTATATTCAATGTAAATTATATCGAAAACTAAGCCGAATGCCAATCTTGCCATATTTCAAAAAATTACAATAAATTATTTATCAAAAACACTGATAATTTTATTGTCAACATTTGAAAATGCCTATCTTGCCCACTTTCTAAAAAGTGAAAAACCAGTACGGATTCTATTTGGTCTTGCTGCGATTAACTTTTTTGGCTTTCCGTACTAACTGTCAACACGAATGTTTTTTTAAAATTAAATAAAAACAACAAAACTTAATTTTGTTTTTTTATATGTACACTCACAATATTATTTCGTTAAAAACAACTTAAAATATATATTAAATTAATCGAAAATGCAGTCAAAAAGAGGACTACTGATTTTCCATTTTATTCAGCCCATTTTGTTGTTTATTTTTAATAATTGCTTAATAGTCGACAAACGAAGTGAAAACAATTGAAAGTCGTTTAAAATAACCATCGCTTTTTTACTGCCGAAAGTTAGAAAACAACTATTTTTGTGGTTTGTTTTTCAAATTGAAAGTTCTTTTTTATTTGCATGTAATTACAAAACACAACACACACAGATGTATATATTTTGATTGGCTTTGTGTGTATTTGAATAATTTCTTGTAATTTTTATTGAAATAATTTTGTATATATACAAACTATTTTGGTAAAAAAAAAACAAAAAAGAATAATATGAATTTGAATTTTTAGAAACAAAAAACTTCAAATTTTACATTTAACAGAAAATATCAACTCCTACTGAATCTCTGTAAAATTTTATAGTTTGTTTTTTGAATGACTGATTCAAAATGTTAAAAAATATATATTTTTATAAATTTTAATTGATTATAAATTTAAAATTAAACTTTACGTATTACTTTTTTAAATAAACTACACTCGGTAACGGAAAATATATTGTGAGTGTAGAAATAACAAAAATTCTCATAATTAATGGTTAACGATTTCTTTAATGTGGCTGCCGCTGCTGGCTTCCTAAAAGCACATCCTGTCAGTCCTATTTTCCAAGATTTTGTTGATGGTTTGTGGTTTTATCTTACGAGTGGTTCAGACAATATTGCACTCACCAAAAAAGTCTGCAATGGCAACTTAAAAGTTTGCTGTTATTACGAAAAAACTTTGCTAATTTCAACCCAGCGATACTTTTTTTGCTAATCCTAGCAAAACATGTCTGCTGACGTGTGCTACAATGAAATAAGTAGAAAAAATTAGTAGCCACTACAAAATTTTAGTAGCATTTATTATTTTGTTTTAATTTGCTAATTTTTGTTTTGAAAAATATTTAAAGTAAATTTTTTTGATTTTGAGGTCAAATTTTGCTGGTTTTGAGAACTAACATTTTTTTTAGTGTTATTTATTTTAGGGTCTGCAATGTTAGCCCACAATATATGCGCCCATTTTGTATGTTGACATAACTACCGAAATAAAAATGTTACTCGTCGACTCCTTTTCAACCAAAGCACAGTTTGGGCAAAATATCACTAAGTTTGGAATTTCCCAACGCTGTTTAAGCGTAAAGCTACTTATTTTAGTCGGAAGAGATATAGTCAATATTTTAACCAGTAAAATATATCAGTGTCAATATACGACTTTAAAAGCCGTATATTAATATATATGTTCCTGTTGGAGAGATATAAAATTATTTAGAGTATTATGGTTTGTTTTCGAAAATGCCTTTTTATATATTACATTATAATTAACACTAATTAATTCATTGTCGCAAAATTTCATTGTCAAAAAAAATCTATATAAAGATTATATAATTCTTTATTATTTTCAAGAAAAAAATCATATTTTTTTTTCTTATATATGTTTATTAATTAATTTCTTGTAGAATAACAACTTTCTGGTGTCAAAAATTCTGTTGAACCCAAGGGTTGTTTTGTACAAAAATATTTCTTATACTAAATACTAGATTTTTAGAATTTTTTCTGATAGAAATATTTTTAGATTCTATGGACTTTTCCTTAAAGTAAAATTCTCAGATTCTGTAAAATATTTGTTAGATAAAAATTCACAGCTTTTTAAAAAACTTAGATTCTAAGGCCTTTTTTTGAATAAGAAATTTTTAGATTCAGAGAACATTTCATCAGAGTCAGGACTTTTTCTATTAGAAATATTCTTAGATATAAATACAAAAAACAATCGCTAAATTGGCACCAATATTTAATCATGCAAACTTTGCCCAACTTTTGGGAAAAAATTGGGAAAGTTGTTAGATACTTTATCCGTATCATGTTCTTTGTTCCGTGTGTCATGTTCTTTCAGACTAATACTGTGAAAAAGGGCAATTTGGCCTTGCTACGATATGTTTTATATATTAAACGCTACTTTCAACTGGTTGGTTGGTTTGAATGGTATGTGATGCCCTTGTACGCATGGTTTTAAAATACCAAACTAGCCATTGGGAGCTGGCATCTCGAAAAGTAGATCCAACTCAAAACTTAGATAGAAAGCGGCTAAGATTACCCAATCCTACGTCATCCAATACATGAACGACAAAAGTTATATGTCGGATACCCTGCATTGTCGCGCAATCACAAAGAAGATCATATGCTACTGTCATGGTATTGTACATCGGGTACCAGCCCAAATCTATTCCTAATTCTACTGAGTAGATATTTAGCATAACCAGATCGTAGCTCAGCTACGTGAGTCCGCTTGCCATGCCATGTGCCTTTTGCCATCTACCTCTCGCCATCCAGAGATAGTTTTCGAAGATCCCAACCCTAATGGTACATTTTAGGTCAGGTAACTTGAAGCAGCCTAGTACTCCAAAAGCATTCTGCCACTGTTGTTTTGCTTTATTAAACGACTTCATTATTTTTTTTTAATCTTTTGTTGAATGTCTAAGAATTAGTTAACCTTACAACAAATTTGGGAAAAATTTTCTATATTTCCCAATATAATTTTTTTAAGATCGATACTCATTTCCCAGCGATACCCTGTTTATAAAGGGTGTCCCAAGAAGAACGCAATTTTTAAATTTTAAATAAAACACAGATATTTAAAAAAAACTGAAACTTTATTATATCGTAAAGTAGACAGAATGAGGTTATGTATGGAACAATATATCGTGCAGATGGCCGCCGCGGCTTTGCTGGCATGCACGCGATCTTTTAATGAAATTTTCAATGACCGTTTTGCATGAATGCTGCGGTATTTCATTAATGCAGCGTCCAATTTCCTCTTTTAAGGCTTGAGTCGTCGTCGGCTTATTCGCGTAAACCATCGACTTCAAAAAACCCCAAAGAAAAAAATCTAATGGTGTTAAATCGCACGATCTAGGCGGCCAATTCTGATCTCCAAAACGCGAAATAACACGACCTGGAAATGACTGATGCAGCAATTGAATTGTTTCTCTGGCTGTATGACATGTGGCGCCGTCTTGTTCGAACCACATGCCCTTCACATTCATTTCTTCAATTCTAGGCAAGAAAAAACTGGTTATCATTTCACGATACCGAACACCATTGACTGTTTGCGCTTGACCTGCCTCATTTTCATAAAAAAAAGGTCCAATGATTCCTCCAGCCCAAAAACCACACCACACAGTGACACGTTGAGGATGCATTTGCTTCTTGTGAATCACTCGAGGATTTTCCTCACCCCAAATGCGACAATTCTGCCTATTGACGAAGCCATCAAATTGAAAATGGGCCTCGTCACTGAAGATGATTTTATCGGCAAAATCAGCATTTTCATGTTGTCTCTCCAATACCCAATTAACGAACTCCCTTCGCTGTCCATGGTCAGCTGGCTTCAGTTCCTGAGTCAATTGAACTTTGTATGCATGAAGATGCAAATCTTTCGTCAAAATTCGCTGCAAAGTGGATTTGGAGACACCAATTTGCTGAGCTCGGTGTCGAATTGAGGTGGATGGAGTTTGAGCGACATCATCACGTACAGCTGCGACATTTTCGGTCGATCGACCTGGTCGATGGCGCATTGTTGTCTTTACATCACTAACAGACCCAGTTTCGGCAAATTTAACCATTAAACTCTTTGCAGTTGACTCTTTTGGAGCATTATTGTGACCCCAAATTGATCGCAATTTGCGAACTGTAGCCGCAAAACTTTCACCATTTTGGTAAAACAATTTCAAAATGAGAATGCGTTGTTCATTCGTGTAGCGCTCCATTTTTACTAACCTCGTACCTTCTACTAGCAAACAAAACAATTGTTCAAATGTCAAACAATGACACTTCGAATGTTGCCAGATTTAAAAATTGCGTTCTTCTTGGGAAGATTCTTAGAAAATTATCCACCGGAGCGAATAAAATGCGTGATGAAGCAATTCAAACTTTAATTCATTGAATTTGACCAATTTTTTCCATGTGACCAATTTTTTTTCCAAACTCCCTGAGTTAATTTATTTTGATGTGGCGCTTTGAAACTTATAACATATGTTTCAAAAATTTGCCACTTAAATTTTTTTTTAACTACTGCCTCCAATACGCCGTCATGTAGGGTTATTTGGGCACCGCCCTCTTAAATTTTTTCCTGATGCACGACTTACACCTCCACCTTAAATGAATCACCATGCAGTGACTTTAAGTTGATGTGATGACTCTTTGTGAATTATGGTTTTGTTTGTTCACGTACCTGTTCATGATAATGGGCCTCGTAGCTCTTGAAAAATTGGACTGAAAGTCGTCGATTAAAAATTAGCCACGAGTATTCCGCGTTCTTGAGAAATATAGCATTTAACGTGTTGTCGATATATCTTATATTCTGTGCCTGATTACTTCACAAATAAATACATATACAAACATAACTGGCAGTTGCAGTCATTTGAAAAAGTTATGCACTCTTTATAATTCATGCTTAAAAATACAAATATATATTTTCCTAAATTTTTTATCGTTTAATATACAAATATTTTGTATATATTACACAACTTTCGTATATAATAAATATCATAAATTTTGTTAATAATACAAACATGATTTCATAAATTAATTTTAGTATAAAATATAAAAAAAATGCAGCTGATGGTAAAAACTTTTTTAAGTTTACAAATCTTGTAAATAATACAAACAAAGTTTTGTTTATGGACAAAATAATTTTGCATTTTAGCACAATATTTATATTTTTGCAAATAGTTTTAGGATTTTTCTGAAATTTTGTAAGAAATAAAAATATACTATATTTACTATATGCCATTTGTATATATGGGCAAATCCTGCGTGACAAACGCTACATTCCTACACGTTTTGGATAAAATATAGAAATTTCTTGGTTTTTTAAAAGACATACATTCAACTTTAACATAGTGTTTAGTGTGATTGAAGTGTACTTTCGAATGGCATAAAACTTAATTTTTTAACAGGTATTTGTTGCGAAATAATTAATCACAAAGTATTGAGACGCACTCTACAAAAAATGGAAGTAACTTTAAAAGTTGCGGTATGTTTTTGTAATTTTGAGCGATTGTTGCATAACAAAGCATACAAAATCTAATACCTAAAAGAAAGATAAATATAAGAGAATTCTGAATTAACTTATTTGCAGCCAAAAATTTGTATAGTTTTTTAATCAAAAGCCGTAGACCCTTTGTGACGCACGCTACGTGACGCACGCTACATTTTGTCTAGTAGTATATAAATAAACACAATTGAATGTATTTTAATAGAAAAAATTAATTTAATTTTTAAATAAATTTTCTTGATATAAATTTTTAACATTTTTAACCAACTAACTCAAATATGAAATACAATAGACAATTTTTAATGTTTTTTCTAAGTCCTTGAAAAATTCTAAATTATGTAAATTATATTATCATGTATTTCGATGTTATAATAGAAAATTAATATTTTAACTCTAGGAATTCTGCTTATAAAATCCTTTTAAAAGAGGTTCCCAACCAAATTTATTCTACAACATACTCTGTTAGAACAAATTTCTGGGAACCAGAACCCATTTACCTTAAGCTAAATGATAAGATACAATATAACTAACTAGAACTAGCTCCAAAAGTGTTTCTAGGAATATCTGGTTACTTTTGGAATAATTTCAAACAAATATTATCGGTGTTCAAACCAAGAGAAAAGCAGATTATATAGGACAAGAAAGTGTTCAACAAATCGTTCTTAGAAACAGAAAATTTACCTGTTAAATTATTGATCATATTGTTTAGATCCTATAACACGAGCGAGGATTATTGTCCACTACTTACCAAACTGTTGAACTGTAAACATTTTAAAATTACTGTTGTTTACCAAATTTGTGACAACAGTTTACAATTTTCATGTAATATGGTAGATATTTAATTTGGAAAATGAACGATAATCGTCTTATAAAACCTGGCACAGGGTCTGAAAAGCAATACTTCACTCTCAAAAATTCTTAAATTTTAAGCTATTTCAACCTTATAATAAAAGCTAAAACCTCCAGAATAGGCAGATGTTAAACAAAACATTTTAAAATGCATAATTTGTTCCAATTACATAATCAAACACGTGGCTAAGATTTTTTTCTAAAAAGCACTATGACGTTACTGTTTTTTTATTTATTTATTTTACATTTCATGTACAGTATTATTTAGGCCTTAACACCAAAACAACGTATTAAAATTGTTTTCAATTGGAAATAACATAATGTTTAAGAACTGAAAAAAGTTGATTTTTAAAAAAGTATTCAAAGAATATAAAGGCTTAAGTAGAATCCAAAAAAGAAATCGTTACAATTTACTAGGAAACGGGCTTTGCAGTAATGTGCTTATTCAAAAGTTTTATAGACACTGAAGATTTCTGGGCTTTTTTAATAGAAAACCTCTTTAACTTTAAAGCCCAGACCAGAAGATTAAATTGGCAGCGACAGTTGTGTCAAACTTTGTAAATTTCGCAAAAACAATACAATATTTAAAAAAAATATTTATTGAATAGTGATTAAGGACAGCTCTGGTTTATTTATAAAATTTTCTACAATAATTTCTCTGCTTTAAGGGCTTATAAGTTATAAAGTCTGTAGAACCCAAGAGTTGTTTTGAACGAGCACTAGCAACAAAGGCCATCGGCTCGTTGTAGCGAAAACAGACCAAAGCCTCTTGTGGGAATCGAACCCACGACCACCGCACTGATAAGTTAGCACGCTACCAACTAGCCTACCGGGGCGCTCTTGCCTGAACACTCTGTATCCCGACTGATGAAAGATATACTTTTATATTACATTTAACGATTAATTGATTAATCGCCAATTTTTCCGATTAATCGACCCGAATTAATCAATTTTTCGAATAATGCCCTAACCGGTTAACCGGCAGGGTCGAATAATTGAAAACACTTTTTAATGCAATTTTTGAGAAAACTCAAATCGTGACGGACGCTACAGAAATTAATATGCTATTTTTCTTTAAATTGTAGAATTTTAATTTTTGTATTTACTTAAAGTAGTATTTAAAATTATAGATGACTTGCAAAAAAAAAAATGTATTCTACTCAAAACATAAAAAATCCCTATATTACGTGACGTACGCTACAACACATGGACCTTACATTTCATACTTAATTTTAATCTTTCCAAAATAGTACAAAAAAATTTTACTAAAATTGAAAGGAATTGAATGAATAAAAATATTACCTTCGATCAGACCATCTATTTTAACACTAAGGTAATAATATAAACACATAAAAAATGTTAATTTTTTGTATAACATTGAGAAATCTGTGGTAGGGTAGGATTTGGTAATAATTTTTGTATAAATTATCATGCAAATACATTTTATTTTTATATTTACAATATTGTATAGATATCTAGTCTAATGAACCATTAAAAAAAAATTAAGTTAAATAAATTATAAAAAAATTTTGATTGGTGGACTGTTTCTGGTATTTGCTCATATTAAAAAATTATTCGTAATGTCAAAATAACCAAATCTTCCGTAAAATGAACCACAGTTCAGGTTGGTTGAAAAGTTCCTGCGCTCGATATGAAAGAATACTGTTTTTGTTACGAAATATATTTTTTTATTCAATATAATCTCCTAGAAGCTCAATACACTTGTTCCAATGATCTTCCAATCCATCCGTTTTCCGGAAGCTCTGCAAAATAACCGTCTACAGCTGCTATGGCCTCTTCATTCGACGAAAAATGGTTTCCACGAAGGAATTGTTTGAGATTTCTGAAGAGATGGTAGTCACTGGGAGCCAAATCTAGTGAATACGGTGGATGTTCAAGCAATTCGTACTTTAATTGTTTGAATTTAGCCATCGTCAAAACACTTTTGTGAGCAGGTGCATTGTCTTGATGAAAAATGATTTTTTTTCGTCTTTAAACCAGGTCTTTTCTCAAGAATTTTTTTATCCAGCTGATCCAAAAGGCTGCAATAATATTCAGAGTTGATTGTTTTACCTTTCTGAAGATAATCAATCAACAAAATTCCTTTTGCATCCCAAAAAACTGATGCCATAACCTTCTTTGCTGATCGTTGTGACTTCACCTGCTTTGGAGCTGAACAACCAGCTTCAGTCCACTGTAAACGTTCTTCTTTCAATTTAGGATCATGGTGGTAGATCCAAGTCTCATCCATAGTTATAAAACGACGCAAGAAGTCGGTTTTATTCGGCTTAAAACGCTCCAAATTACGCTGAGAAATTTGTTTTCGATCCAGTTTTTGTTGAATTGCGGCACTAACTTTCAAACAGTTTTTTCATACGTAATTCTTCATGTAAAATATGGAGTACTCGTCCACCTGAGATGCCTATGGCATTAGCAATTTCACGCTTAGTCAAACTTGGATCTTCACTAACCAATTATGCACCTGCTCAATAATTTCTGCTGTGGTTGCAGTGGATCGTCTTTAAGGCTGGTACGACCACTTTTAAATTCACCAGCCCAAAATTCAACGGTGCGTTTTGAAGGTGAGGACTCCTTATACACTTCTAACAATTGTTCATAAATTTCCTTTGCTTTTAAACCCTTCAAAACAAAGAATCTAATGACTGCACGATATTCAATTTTTTCCCTATTAAAAAAATCAATGTCAACTTCAAATGGCTTGTAAACAAAGAAAGAATTGACAGAATGACTTGCAACTTTGCATGTGTTCTCAGGACAGTTATACCAACTTGAGAAAAAAAAGTTTGGAGCTAGCAGTGCCATCTCTTGGTGAGCGCAGGAATTTTTCAACCAACCTGTACTCAGATGGGCCTTGGTAATTCTTGAGTCCTTCGCTGGCAAAAGTCTCAAGAACCAGATCCAAAAGGCCGTTCTGTATTACATCATAACTGACATTGTTGAAAGCTTCTGTTATATCTAAGAAACTACAGTTGCAAGGACCTAACACTCACCAAAAAAAAGTCTGTAATGGCAACTGAAAATTTTGCTGTTACTACGGGAAATTCTGCTAATTTCAGCCCTGTTTTTAGGGCTCATTTTTAGAACTAAAAAACCTTTTTTAGTGATATTTTAAGTGGATGTCCTATTTTCAGACATGAGTCGGTATCTTCACTTTCGATTCCTTTTTTAATCCTATGTAACATTTTAGGGCAATTTAAGTTTGTATGTATAAGTTTTAATTAGAAATAACCTTTCCTTCGATATCGAATTTTTAAAATTAGTAATTTTTTTTTTGCTAATTTTAGCAAATCGGTCTTAAAAAATTTGTAAAAGATTTCTGAAATTAGCAACGAAAATTTGTAAATATTCTGTAAAAATTCTGTAATTTGTAAAATGTAAATAGCAAAAATATTTGCTAAATAATAATTTTTTTACAAAAAATCAGTACGAAAATAGTATAGTGGGATTGAAAACCGTTTTTTTCTACTAACTTTTTTTTCTAAGTGTACACATTTTTTTGTTATTTGAAGAAACATAAAGATTATAAATTTTTGCATTTTGTTTTTTTTTTTTTTTTGCAAATATCAATATATTATTATCTTACTTTTATCGGTCAGTAAAAAAAGTTGCTGCATCAATTGCTTTACATTTTTACTAAATATTTTTTTATTATTTTGTATTATTATAGTTATTTTTCAAATATAATCAATTAATTTTATGTATTTCAAAGATTAAAAGATTGGTTTTGGTGAAGAAGATTTTTATTGCAAACTGGCTGTCCATAAGGAAGCACCCTGTAATATTTTCCCAAAAATAAAAAAAATTATATCCCAAGTGTGCATATATATTTGTGATATTCTATACAAAACTAGTATTTATCATGTAAAATTTGTATTTAATACAAATACATACAATCATATGTATGTACATCTCTCTGTGTATGTCGTCTGTTAGTTGTTGTTAAAATACCGGAAATACCAACTTGTAATACAAGAAAAATAAATTCTGTAACTATTCAATCTTTATATCTATGTGTGTAATATGTACAACAAATACATAAAAATACATAGAATAATTTATAATGATTGTTTACATACATATATAGAAAATGTGATTGAATTGAAATAAAATGCATTCATAAATTCATGAATTTTTATTTGACAACAATAAATATTTATGCTCGTATTAAGAAAGATTACTTTAGTTTATAATATGAGAACATTTTATATTTGTCAATACACAAATTGCAATTATTCAACCAAAAATAAATATACTACTTAGCTTTTTGACTATCTCATGTAAGAGTCAGCTATGATAATTTTCTAAATATTAAAAAAAATATCCCCAAAAAATCCCCAATTAGTAAAAGAAGCAAAAAGAGGTAATAGAGCTTATAAATGATTTTTTAAAATTTGCCGAAAATTAACATTACGTAAATTATAACTTTGTTATTAAGGTTTTGTAAATAGCAATTTCATTAAATTTCAAATTTATTACAAGGATGTTTCAACTTTAAATGATTAAGATTTTAAAAAGTTATTAATATTTTAAAAATATTTTAAATAAGTATTCATTTTTTAACAACTCTCATTTAAGAGATTTTAAAAATTTTTATAACCAATAATTTCTATAAGAATAAAGAATAGTCACAAAGGATTTATTTTTGTTTAAAAAAATAGATAGAAAAGAGTGTTTTTCTAAAAATAGTTTGGGGTATTAAATTAATTTAACAAAGTGCTTGCAAATGATATTTAAACAATAAGAATAAAAATTGACCAATTTTCAGTAATTAATTCAATACTTTAAATTAATGATTTCATATTGATTAAAGTGAGATGTTATCTAGTTAAATTTTTATTAACTCAATTTTGTTGTGATAAAATTGTATAATTTAATTCACGAAATATTCAAAGGCGGTACCAAAATAAACCGACCTAACAAAGAAAACACAATAATTTAGGGAAAAAAATTTCTTTACTTCTCAATAGCAGACTCCACCTCTTTACATTTATGGCAAATCTTTTATCACCAAGTTTGGAAAGTGAAAATAATCCGATGGAGCTAAATCTGGCGAATAAGGGGCGTGATGAAGGAATTCGAACTTTAATTCATTGATTTTGTCTTATTTGAGATCGTTTATTTTTGATGGCTCCAACAAATTACAAAGAAACATCAGTTACTACAAATTCCAAAGAAACATCAGTTAAGAAAGTCATGAAATTTAAAAATTCAATTAAGGTCTGGTGAAAAGTCTTATTTTTACTTTACAAATTTAAACATTTTTTTTTTTTTTTGAAAACTACATTCAGAATCCCAGGAAAATTTTTTAGAAGCGGTTGCCAACACCATATATTCTAGAACTGGTTCCAATGTAACAACCCACAGTTGTCTTATTGCTTTTAAAGAACCGGTTATATTTTACAAAGTTAGAACTTGTTGTAGAATCAGTTCTTTAGAATCTTCTTTGGAACAGAAGTTGTATATATTAAAATTATTTTTACATTTTTGAAAATATTTTGAATGATATCAAGTTTATCAGTCATGGTTAAGTTTTTTTTTTTTTTAATTTATGTAAAGATTAAAATTAAATGTTATTAATTTTTATTTATTTGAACTAAATTCATTTGTATTATATGAAAACTATTTATCACACAAATAGAACTAAATCTGTAGAAATAGCAGGAAAAACTACTAAAAATTAGTTAAATTTTTTAGAAGAATTTTCTTTCTAAAAATGTGTAAGATGAAAACACAAAAAAACCTTTTAAATTTATAAAATTTTAGTCATAATCGAGGTAAATTTTAGTTCATTAGAAATAACAATTACCCTGCTAAAATTAGCAAACAATTTTGCTGATTATTAGTACACCAAAAATTGCAAGCAAAAACTGCCAAATCTACTATTTTTTTATATTTCACTCTTTAAATTGTAATTTAAAAATAAAGTATAAATTAAAGTAAAACTTATTTAGTTCAATTTCTTCGACCGTTTTAATATAAATTCCAGGTAATAAGTATTCAAGCTTAAGGTCTTTTTTTACAAAATTATTTATTTTTTATTTTATTTTTAATTTTTTATCCAATATTAAAAAAAGACCTTAAGCTTGAATACTTATTACCTGGAATTTAAAGTAAAACTGCTAAAACCACAGAATTCCTGTGATCTGTTGAGTTTACAAAACTCTAATTATATTTAAGTTACTATTTATTGTTTTGCAATTACTATTTTTGTTAGCTGAAATTAGAAAAATGTTGTTAATTTTTTGCAGACTAAAAATCATTTCAGTCTATAACAACAATTTTTCTAATTTTAGCAGAAAACATGTTATTTGCATTAAACTAAAATATATACAAAGTTAACAACATTTTTGTCGATTTAACAGTTTTTATTTGCTGTTTTTGGTCCACTAATACTTAGCGAAATTGTTTGCCAATTTTCGCAGGACGATTGTTATTTGAATTTAACTAAAATTAAACTCAATTACTATTAACATTTTGTACATACAACAAATTTTTTTTGTAGATTATTTATTATCAAGTTTAGCAAAAATATTCTGCAGTTTTTTCTGCATTTTCCATTTTGACACATTTTTAGTATTTTTTTTAAAGATGTATTTTGCGTTTTTTAGTAATAAAAATAAATATATTTAAAAAAAATACATAAATTCTTTTGTTGGTTCCCTGGAATAAATGGTTCATTTAGTTCTTTAAAGCTTTTTCAGAATGCATTCCCAAAGCTATGTTGCACAATACGTTCCTAAATTGATTCCGAAGAACTAGCATGTCTTCCTTTTATACATTTTGGAATCAATTCCGTAAAAAAAAACTATATAAAAGTAACTAGTAAAACAACTGATTCTTCAACCGATTCCAAAGAAGCGGCACTTGTTCTAGTTTAGCGTAATAGAACCGGTTGCTTTCGTGACAATCTCAAACAAAATTCATCGATGATAGAACCGACAATAGAATGGGTTGCTTAGAAGGGGCACCGATTTTACAATTGGTTCTTGGGAACAGAAAATTTTCCTTGGATATTACGAAGTATACTGTTTGTAGTTTAATAAAAAAATTTTTAGTTCAGTAAGAAAAAAAGAAACACAATTATATTTCCAAGAAATGTCTAACTTTTTTATTCATTTGTTCAAAACGATTTACTTTCATTTGCCAATTTTTTTTTCCGGTTTTATTTATTTTGTTTCATTTGTTTGGAATTTTAAAAAAAAATTACCCACAAAACGGAAATTTGTGGTTTATTTAATTTTTTTTTTTGTAACAGTTATGATAAATTTTGTTTGCTGTCTTTTAAAAAAAAAAAATAAAAATGAATTTGGTTTTTATTTAAAATGTTTGATTTTTTTTGTTTAATACAATTTCAATTCAAATTTCAAGAATTTCATAAATACACACACATACACACATATGTTCATTTACACAAAATGTGTCTATTGACTGTGTGAGTATACATTTTGTAGATTAAAAAACAAACAAATATACAAAAAAAAAAAAATTATGATAACAATTTCAAATGAATGAATAATCAGTTACTTTTTACAGAATTGGTAGGTAAAATTTTAACATTTATTGTTAACTGATTAATTACATATTTTTCCTGATGTTTCAGTTGTTTAAACAACATTTAAAAATAAATAACTATTTGATTTATATGAAATTTAAGTTGACCGGTTTTTAAATAAAAAAATATTATTTATTTTGTTATTTTAATTTACAAACTATTTTAAGTGTATTTAGAATTTTTTTCCCATTTCACGATTATTCTTGTAAAACACTCTCAAGTTATTTCGAAATACTTACGAGAACATAACTTTAAGCGAATTCTTCTATACCCGAGACGATCCTAATTAGAACAGTCAACACAGTGTTAGGCGAAGCTGTCTATGTCATACAACCGTCTCCATTCTCAACATCTACGGTCGTACCGATAATTAAAGGATGTAGACCTTTAACTCTCACTGAGTTTTCCCTGGTTGAATAACTAAATTGCATTACAATATAAATAGTGACTTTCGGTCGACACTATTTTATAAAATGAAATATCCGTTATTACAATTAATATTTTACAAATTCACACGTTACACTTTTTGTTAAAAATCTTGTGAACAACAGACATATAATTTGTTTAAATTTTTATTTATGGTACACTACAGACTGTCGTGGTACCTCTAGATCTAAACATTAGTTAGATACACTATTTGATGGTATATTTTATAATTTTAATAAGGACAACTTGTAAAAAATTATTCTGAAAACTAGCCAAAAATAAATAATTTTATTTTCCATTCTTTGAATTTTATAAATCTTTTTCCATAAACATATTTTAATAAAAATCATAAAAAATTTTATGGAGAATAATTTAATTTTATATTTAAATTTCATATTATTTTTATATATTCATAATAGAATAATTTCATCTATTAAGGTGTCTAGCAGCTTTTCCAATTTAAATAATAATTTTAGTTTACTAAATGTGTACAGTTCTTAAAGAGTCTCTATCTACAAATTACAATTCTATTTAAGATTTGTTGCTGTCAATGTTAATTCATATTTGTGCAATTTCAATTAAGTATTTTAATTTTGATTTTTATGACACAAAATCGCGTGCACTAAATGTGGGTTGCTGTCATTACATTTCATTTAATGAATAAAAAAAAAAATAAACAAAACAACTACACAATGCATTTAAGTATGAGTGTTTTCTTTGTTAAAAATTTGTTGTTAGTAAAACGAAAATGAACATTTTAACCCTTGTATTTTTGTATTGTTCATTTTAAACTGTGATCTAGTTTAATTTTTTGTAATGAGCAAATAATTGTTACACACACAAGATGTGTACAGACAATTATAGTTGGAAGAGCAAACAAAAACATACTTGCAGTGTCATAACAATTAATGCAGATATATTTTTGTGCCCTTCACATAGATGGGGAGGGTATATAACAATTTGCCGTTCTGTTTGTAACATGTCGAAATATTGAGATCCACACCGAAGGTTAGCTAAAAAGACACACATCGTCAAACTTATGGTAATACTTGGAATTACTTGGAATTCTATATTAATTTTATTTTCGCTAAATTCCTTAAAGAATCTCTGTTTATAAATAAAAATTTTGACTTTATCTTTTTTTAAATTTAAATATTTTGTCTATAAATTTAATCAGAAACAACCATTTAAACAAATCGGAGTTACACAATATTTTTATATTCACATATTCAAAATAGATAAATTCTTGGTGTCCTTTTTTATGTAGATACAACGATTTGTAACGATTGTATTTTTTATGTCTTGGAGGAGTTGTATTTTTAGTGTTATTTATTTTGTCTGTCCTGCATTTAGATCAGCAACGACATCCACCTATTGTATACGAGTATCTAATTGTTGTCCTCAGTGTGACGAAAGCCAAATTTTGTTAGCAAAAATAATAAGCAAACAATTTGTTTAAATTTAGTTTTAAATTTATAAAATTTATAAATATAACATAACGAATATTGAGAATTTATCTAAAGATATTACAACAAATATTTACATTTTTGAATAAATATTAATTAAGATAGGAAAAACAAATAGCAACAATGGCAGCAGGCTATGAGACGAGCACTAAAGTCATCTATATTTTATAAAAAGATTTATTAGTAGTCGTCAGTTAAGACCTAGTAGGTGATCAAAATTTATTTATTTTATTAAACATATAATTACAAATTCACTAACCGAGCACTAGCAATGAAGGCCTTCGGCTCGTTGTAGCGAAAACAGACCAGAGCCTCTGGTGGAAATCGAACCCACGACCCCCGCACTGATAAGCTAGAACGCTACCAACTACCCTATCGGGGAGCTCATTCAAAATTTCAGCTTCTGCATTTTTCTTGAAATTTCAGAGTCATTTCACTAATAACGGTATCAATAGTCTTCTGGTTTGAAATCATACTTAAGTCTATTGCCGGGTATCTCCAAGGCGAGGGCGGATCAATAAGTTCGTGACTTTTCCAACTTCCCTCGTAGTTGTATAAAATGCAACACTGCTTCCATCAAGTACCATCTGTTTGTAGACTACTGTCAATTTTGAGCAAATTCTGTCATTAACTTTGCCTTTAACAGCAGGATTTTTCGACGTCCATAAAATAGGCATTTGTTTGATCAATAATTTTCTCCTTGGACCTAAATCTCTTTCCACTGAGCTATTTCTTTAGGTTTGGAAATAGGAAATAGTCACTTGGGGCTAAATCCGGAGAATAAGGCGAATGAGGGGGCAATGCGTAGTTTACTTCATGGATTTTTGCCATGGAAACTAAGCTGTCACACGATTCCGTTGGTGGTCGATTGTGAGCAAACCCGACATCCATCTTTCGGAAAGCTTTCTCATACCCAAGTGATCGTTCAGAATTAAAACCACAGAGCTATGTGAAATGCCTATGTCTTCCACAATATATCGCACATTTAATCTCCGATCAGCCAACACCATACCGTGAGTTTTTATACCCTCCACCATATATGGTGAGGGTATATATCAGTTTGTCATTCCGTTTGTAATATGTTGAAATATAGTTTTAAGACGATTTAGCGATGTCCGTCTGTCTGTCCGTCTGTCTGTCTGTCTGTTGAAATGGCGATTACGATGCGAAGACGCAAGCGGGGGTGCCTATTTTTACCCAGATAATTTAACATCCTCCCGAGCAGTTTGGTATTTAAAATGAGCAAAATCGGTCAAGCGGTTCAAAAGTTATGAGTGAAAATGTGAAGGTACCTCTAAATTTTCCATACAAATTTGTACAATTTTTCTGTATCTATTTTTTTTCTGTAAAGTAAGTAAAAATGTTATTAAGTCTTCTTATTGTTCGATTACATTTATTGTCTTACATACTATGAGAAGATCTATATGTGTGTTACTCTGATAACTAAGTTAACGTAAAAATCAACAATGTTAAAGTCGCTAACAGAGCAGACCTCTGTAAATAACATTGCTAAAACTAAATAACAAAAGTTCGTTACATAAATTGACAAAACATATTCATATTACAGTTCATGCAAAATTTAGTATAAACGTATATCATCTTCAGCCCCTATGGTGGAGGGTATTCAAAGATTCGGCACAGCCGAATTTAGACCTTTTTTACTTGTTTCAATTGTTTTGGGTGTAGAGACCTCAACTGGACGTACAGAACGTTCGGCACCTTCCGTGCTTGTTAGGCCACAACGAGAAAGTCAGTAAACCACTTTTTTACCATTGAAATCGATGGTACAGAGTCTCCAAAGTATTTATCAAGCTTTTCCTTGGATTAATTGACTGTTTTTTTTCGCAAAAATAATGTTTAATGAGCCCTCGAAATTCACTTTTCTCCATTTTTTAAAAAAGGCACGAGGTTGTATGTTTTGAACAGCTGTTAAATGCAAAGTAAATGACGGAACCTACTCAAAACTTGACAGTAGTCTATTAAATGGTAAAAGGATGGGAGCAGTGCTGCATTTCATATAACTACGATGGAAGTTCGAGAAGTCACGGACTTATTGGTCCACCCTCGTATATATAATTTTTTAATTCTTATTCTTAAATTCTTATTCTTGCAATTGTTGATTTCGCTCATTTATTCCATACTGGACATGCATAAGTAAGTATCAACTTAATACACATTTTGTACAGTAAGAGTTTATTGTTTTTGTTCTTCTATTTAAAAGTGGGAAAAGTTATCTACCACATTTTACTGCCTTTAAATCACTGATGTCGGAATGCTTCTTAAATAATAGTTTTCGATTAAATGTGACTCCAAGATATTTTAAAGAATCTGAAAAAGGAATCAGTATACCTTGTACAAAGAACGGAGAGTTATTAAAAGGAAAGATTATACATTGGCATTTTTCCTCGCGGATTTGAAAAATCTTTGCATACATTTTACGATAGCATTAGATACCTTGCCATAGCTAACATACGCGCTGTCATCCGCATAGAAATGCATTATCCCTAGAGATTTTAATTTCGATATATATAACGAATATAAGAGAGGCACAAGATCCATGTGGAACACCAGAAGGTATAGTCTTTACCTTTGACGGAAATCCCTCGATTTTCACTATAAAAATTCATAATAAGTTTTACTAAATACATAGACAGTTGCATTTTATGGAGTTTATAAATTAGCCCTGCATGCCAGATCGAATCGAAAGCCTTTTTGATGTCCAGAAACAGTACCCCTGTTGAGTGTCTCTTCTTTATGTTATTTCTAATTATGGTTAGTTTATTGCTGTAAAAATATAAAAAACATATAAAGAAAAATGCTGAAAACCACTTTGACTTATTCTTCTACTAACTTATTTTTTTGAGTGTAACATAAAGTATTTTAGAGTTTCGAAAAAAACTTACATTAAATATCTGTGGTACAAATGTAGTTGGTTGTATTGTACTCGTTTTTACGTACACTTGTACAATAGTTAGAGTATTAAGAAAACCGGCCTTGTGGAAAAACCGGTTTCGGTTCTTGCAGAAAAAAACCGGTCAACCGGTTTTTTTCGGTTTTTTTTTTAATTTGAATAAAAAGCTTATATAATTTGTTAATTGTTTTAAATTCAAACAGAGAAAAAGAAATTAAATATATGAAGTAATAAAAATAAAAAAATACATTCTATAAAAAAAAATATTTTATAATATTTTTTTATTGTATTTCATTTCAACATTTTATTTATTGGTTTTAATATTTTTTAATATAACATCTTAAAAATTAATATTATAAAACTATATTCATAACAAATGAATAGAGATCATTAGGTTTGTAAATTGGGTAAAATAAGTACGTTAGTAATTTGAACGTTTAAAACGTTTGGCATAAAATAAGTTTTTTTAATATTACATTTTAAATATGTAAAAAGAAAATCTATTTTTCACTTCTAAAATAATATTTTAGAAATAATATGCAATTTAAATGTTTCGTTTTAAGTCGATTTTTTTGTTTGCTTTTGATAAAGCAAGAAGTGGAAAATACTGGGTACGTTCGTAAATGCAGTACTTGCGCATCACTGCAGAATAATAAAAGTAAAACGTTCAAAAAAGCATCACTTGACAGCACTGATTTACGTCAAACGTTTTTTTATGCAAACGACAGTGCTGTCGCAAATTTTTGCAACTATGGCATCATTAAAGTGTCTGATGCAATAGTGCAAAATTAGTCTTCCTTTTCGTTTTAATTGATTTTAAATAATCAAAAGTCGTTTCATCTTTCTATTAATTCTATTTTTATTATAAGTTAACAAAAAGTTGTCAATGTTATTGCGGTGAACATAATTATATCTTTTGCGAAACATTCTAAAAAGCAAATTGTGCAGTTGTTGAGCAGTAGTAAAGCATCTGCAACAGATGATCACGCATCAGCAACAAAAATTGGCATAACTGCCGCAGTGATGCACAAATTTTCTGCATTTACGAACGTACCCACTCTTTCACTAATAGTAGATGTTGGACAAATAGTCAAAAGACAATTATATAAATTTTCCAACTTTTCAGTTCTTTTGTCGCATTTATCAAGATATATGAAATCATCATATAGTAATGAATGATTTTGTACAGTCTTATTTAGGATTTTGTATACTGTTTATTGTGTTATTTAGATCAAAAATAAAACTATTTGAATTTGGAATATCTTAAGTTAAGTCTTCATCGGAATATATCAGACTTACATCTAAATCTTCATAACCAAACAAACTATTATGAGTGTTCGGAAAAAGGAAAAGACGCCAAGTAACCCAGTTGGTGATGTAATTAAAAAAACCGGTTAGCCGAACAAAAAAGACCGGTTTTCGGTTTTCTTCGAACTCACAAAATATTCGAAACCGATCGGTTAAAAAAAAAAAGATACCGGTTGACCGGTTTTTGGATTCGGTTTTTAAATACTCTAACAATAGTACATGGGTGCGTATGAGCAATATGTATTTAGTATTTAATGTAAGCAATATTAAATGTATTTGTGTGTTTTCCGAAAAATAAGCCGAATACCACTTTAAAGGCATTTTGACACATAAAGTATATATTGGAGGTGGTGATAAGTTGCAGACTTTTAACTGATGGAATATTCAAAGATTCAAAAATATGAATTAAGATAAAAGATGCCAAATAACTAATTTATAATTGAGGAGAAGTAATTTTGCATGCATTAAACTCAAGGTGTGCATACATTTTTTAATTACTAGAAGTCTACAATTCATATTTTTGTTATTGCATAAATAATATGAGATGAAATAAGAGGGTATACAGGATATCACAGGGCGACAAAATTTGAAAAAAAAAAGTTTTCTAAAGGTCTGAGTTGCAGTGAATCCAAATATGATTTTCGAATTTCATCTTCATAATATCGTGATTAAAGCTTTATTTCCAAATTTTTTATGTGATCTCGAAATTGCACCTGTTACTATTAACCTTTTCAATACTTTCTTCCTTTCACGATTAATTGTCTTGCGATATACATTTTGATATCAAATTCTCTCTATAATTGAAAACAATTGATTTTTCCTATATTTTGCATTTGAGGTGCGCTGAATTTGAATCTGACCTTAGAAAATTTCCACTAGCCCAAAAGTTGGGTATCGCTATATATATCGCTATATCAAATTAACCCAGTGTTGAAATGTTAATGCAGAATCGTTGTTTTTTCAACTACCGGTATTATAATTTTTTGATAACTACACTCACAATATTATTTCATTAAAAACAATCTAAAATACATCTTAAATTAATCGAATATGTAATCAAAAAGATGACTTTTGATTTTTCATAATATTCAGCTAATTTTGTTGTTTATTTTTAATCATTATTTAATAATCGACAAAAACAGTAAAAACAATTGAAAGTGATTTAAAATAACCATCAATTGTTAACTAATAAAACAGTAGAAAAAAGAAGTACTTTTGTGGTTTGTTTTTAAATTGATTTTTGTTTTTGTATGAAATTACAAAACTTAACACACACATAGACGTATATATTTTTATTTTCTATGTGTGTATGTTTGTATATTTGAATAATTTCTTGTAATTTTTATTGAAATAAATTTTGTATTTTTATATACTCTTTTCACATAAAAACAAAAAGGAATTATTTTAATTTCTATTTTTAGAAACAGAAAACAAAAATTTTTACGTTTAACTGAAAATATCAACTCCTACGGAATGTCTGTATTTTTTATAGTTTTTTTTTGAATGACTGATAGTTAAAAAATATACTTCTATGAATTTCAATTGATTCTTCATTTAAAAACAAACTCTACCTATAACTTTTTAAATAAACTACAGTCGGTAATGGAAAATATATTGTGAGTGTACTTATTTTCTGCATTACAAAACTTATAATAACAAGTTACTTTTTTTCATTATTTCAAATCAAAATCAAAAATTAAGGCATTGCCAAGCCTGACTTACTTACTCGTTCACTCACTTACTTAGTCAGTCAGTCATTCACTTACTTACTGAGTCAATCACTCACCCACCCACCAATACTCATGCACTTAGACGAGATTGTGGAAAATGCCTCCGGAAAGGGACAAAAAGGGGAAAAGCCTTCCTCTTGTTGGACTGCTATTTCCTTTATAAGGTAGATTTTAATATTTTCACCAGGGACGTGGGAAAAATGCGAGTTCAAAGGGCGAAATGTCTCCAACTTAGCTGCCTGCCATTACCACTGGGTATAGGAAGATAAAATTTGAAGGTATGAAGAAGGTTTCTGATCTGGAGTAGACATCATTTTATACAGGATTTTTGGTAAAACCTACGAAGAAGTGGAGATCATCCTCTAGACTGCTTGGTGAAACCAATGGAACTAGGAAGTAAAAATTTGGTATGAAGGTTCCTTTTCCTACTGTAGTGTATGCATGACGTAGCTGAAGTACGAAAGTAAACAAACAGTTATTTGTCATGCATAACTGTATGCCTTTTAGTTGCAATGTGTTTGTACGTAATATTAGTAAAATAATAACATAACATAAATATGAAAAAGCGAATGGGACCAATGCATAATTGTATGAATATCCTAGGTCAGTAATTAATTTTGTTTAAATAAACACTTCAGAAAGAGGAGAACACAGTTCATCGCTCTAAGTTCTAAGTATTATAACACGTAAAATTTATATAAGCCAAATCTGTTGGTTTGAAATAAAAAAAAAGTTCTATTTAGGCAATGGACTTTGGAATATTTGAGTAGCACTCAATATTTGAAAGTGCACTCAATATCTAAAATTATTTGATTATTTTGGCTTACTGGGATATTGATACAACTGCATGTAAGCAAATGATTTTAAATCTAAATGTATTTTTTGTACTAATTTAAGTTATCGAGTGACTTTAGGAAGTAACTCCATTTTAAGTTAAGTAAGATTCTCATGTTAGCTAAAGGGTGTCCCAAGAAGAACGCAATTTTTAAATTTTAAATAAAACACAGATATTTAAAAAAAAATCGTGAAACTTTATTATATCGTAAAGTAGACATAATGAGGTTATGTATGGAACAATATATCGTGCAGATGGCCGCCGCGGCTTTGCTGGCATGCACACGATCTTTTAATGAAATTTTTAATGACCGTTTTGCATGAATGCTGCGGTATTTCATTAATGCAGCGTCCAATTTCCTCTTTTAAGGCTTTAGTCGTCGTCGGCTTAATCGCGTAAACCATCGACTTCAAAAAACCCCAAAGAAAAAAATCTAATGGTGTTAAATCGCACGATCTAGGCGGCCAATTCTGATCTCCAAAACGCGAAATAACACGACCGGGAAATGACTGATGCAGCAATTGAATTGTTTCTCTGGCTGTATGACATGTGGCGCCGTCTTGTTGGAACCACATGCCCTCCACATTCATTTCTTCAATTCTAGGCAAGAAAAAACTGGTTATCATTTCACGATACCGAACACCATTTCACGATACCGAACACACAGTGACACGTTGAGGATGCATTTGCTTCTCGTGAATCACTCGAGGATTTTCCTCACCCCAAATGCGACAATTCTGCCTATTGACGAAGCCATCAAGATGAAAATGGGCCTCGTCACTGAAGATGATTTTATCGGCAAAATCAGCATTTTCATGTTGTCTCTCCAATACCCAATTAACGAACTCCCTTCGCTGTCTATGGCTTCAGCTCCTGAGTCAATTGAACTTTGTATGCATGAAGATGCAAATCTTTCGTCAAAATTCGCTGCAAAGTGGATTTGCAGACACCAATTTGCTGAGCTCGGTGTCGAATTGAGGTGGATGGAGTTTGAGCGACATCATCACGTACAGCTGCGACATTTTCGGTCGATCGACCTGGTCGATGGCGCGTTGTTGTCTTTACATCACTAACAGACCCAGTTTCGGCAAATTTATCCATTAATCTCTTTACAGTTGACTCTTTTGGAGCATTATTGTGACCCCAAATTGATCGCAATTTGCGAACTGTAGCCGCAAAACTTTCACCATTTTGGTAAAACAATTTCACAATGAGAATGCGTTGTTCATTCGTGTAGCGCTCCATTTTTACTAACCTCGTACCTTCTACTAGCAAACAATAACAATTGTTCAAATGTCAAACAATGACACTTCGAATGTTGCCAGATTTAAAAATTGCGTTCTTCTTGGGACACCCTTTATATAAGCAAAAATAAATCTAAATAAAAGAACTTTTAATAAACTAAACTTCAAAGAAACGACATTGCTTATAATTTTTTAATTAAATAGGAAACAAACCTCCTTTCTCTGTCTTACACTGCAGAGACATCTGCTCATGCGGAATTGTTCCATTGACTATTCCATTCTGCTCTGATATTTACTTAAGAGATTTTGATTCCTTTTATCCTAATGTACCACCCATAAATCCGAAAATTAAAAAAAAAAAATCATTAAACTTTTGCTAAATACGAGGGTGGGTCAATAGGTCCGTGACTTTCTGAATGAAACACAGTTTTTTTTTTGCAAAAAAAAAAATATTATTTTTCAACATAATCTTCTTTTAGTTTCATACACTTAGTCCAACGTTTCTCCAATTTGTATATGTATACCTTCCAAAAAATAGGATTTTTCGATTTCATCATTGGAGCTAAATCTCTTTCCACCGAGCCATTTATTTTGGTTTGGAAATAGGAAATAGTCACTGGGGGCTAAGTCCAGAGAAAATGGCGGATGAAGTACCAATTCGTAGCCCAATTCATGGAATTTTGCCATCTAAACTAAGCTGTCACACGATTCTGTTGGTGGTCGATTGTGAGTAAACGCGGCAGTCATCTTGCGGAAAGCTTTCTCATACCCAAGTGATCGTTCAAATTGAAACCACCGAGCCATGTGAGATGCCTATGTCTTTCACAATCTATTGCACATTCAATCTCCGATCGTCCAACACCATACCGTGAATTTGTTCAATTGTTTTGGGTGTAGAAACCTCAACTGGGCGTACAGAACGTTCGGCATCTTCCGTGCTTGTAAGGCCACAACGAGGAAGTCAGCAAACCACTTTTCTGCCATTGAAATCGATAGTGCAGAGTCCCCAAAGTATTTATCAAGCTTTTCCTTGGATTAATTGACGGTTTTTTTTTTCGCAAAAATAATATTAAGTGAGCTTTCGAAATCCACTTTTTTCCATTTTTAAAAAAAGCCACGAGGTTGTATTTTTTGAAGAGCTGTTAAATGCAAAGTAAATGACTCAAAATTTTACAGTAGTCGATTAACAGGTGGTGCTTGATGGGAGCAGTGTTGCATTTTCTTCCGAAAATTCTTTATTTTCTTATCTTTCAAAAAATGTACCGTGACAAACTCAACCAAGCCTAAGAGCATCCTTTTCCGAAAAGTAAAAAATTTGTAATCTATTAAGTAAACTTTCTGTACATTATTTTTAATACATAAAGAAACAAAATTAAATGTTTTAAACCTTTTTTTTTTAAAGGGACATTTTTACGTAAGATTTGGACAAAATTCGAATTGGACAAAATTTGCTCTTTAAGTAAATAATTAGTAGTGCGTGTACACAAATTCAGAAAGGTAGACCCTTTATTTTTTTTTGCAGCATTTCTTTCAATTAATTGGTATATATGGGAAGGACACTAATCCTTGCTCGGATATTTTTAAAATTTTAAATAATTTTTGTTTTCATCTTTTATAGTTTTAAAAATGTGCACAAAATTGTATGCCTCTATAATAGCCCCTGCTAATTTTTTCCACAACACTGTGCACCAAATGTACAATTATTCCGCCTGTTAAAGTTTAAAAATGTTAATAGAAGTAATTTAATTCGTTCGTTTCTTCCTAAATCATTGACTGTTGAAAGCACGTGCCTTTTGCTTTGCCAACAATAAACTAAACAATTGTTATCACTGCTTATCAACATTTTGTTTATATTTTATTTAACAAAAAAAGGTGAAATGCATTAAAGTGTTGAAGAGTATAAACTTTTAATACGAGAATAAGAATGAGAGACAGCTTAAGCGCAGGTCTAACGAATTCGATGTTTTTTTGTCGATATTTTAAAAAATAACATGCCTTTTGTTTTTAAATAAATTTTTAAATTTTAACAAAATTAAAATGTTATGAAAATAATATGTAAATTAAAAAGGTATTTTAAAATAATATTTTTTTTTAGCTATATTATTTTACAAATATTTTTCTTCCAAAATTAATTTTTTTTATTTAACCTACCTCAATGTATTTCTGATGAAACTAATTATGGTTTATATTCTATGTTTTTTTTTTTTTTAAAAGAATTTTCACTTTCAATACTCGTTCTCTAGTGGCACATAAACATATTTTGTGTGTGTGTTTTTGTTCGTTATAGACTTTTTGTTGATATCTTTTTTTCACCACTGTTAATTTTGTGATGCTTTGTAGCAGTTTTCAAATAAAACAAAGATTTGTTTTAACTATGCTGTACGCTTAAAGTCGGTAATAATGGTAGTTTGTATTTGACATTCCATTCAGTCGGTTGATATACGTAATACGTTACGGTTGTTACAAACGGTTATAAGCAAATATTTATTAAATGATAAAAAAAGATTTTAAAGGAATTATAAAAAAAATATATTGAAAAATGTTAAAAAAATTTTAAAAATATACAAATAAAAATTTTCAATAAAAAGATGTTAAATTAAAAAAAAAAATATTTAAAAAAATAATTAAAAAAAAATATATTAAATATAGTGCTAAGTATTATTAAAATAAATAAATTCTTTAAAAAATTATAAAAAAATATAATATTAAGCTTATGTATGCCTAAGTTTTGTTCTGCATAAATAAAGTTTTCTTTTCTAAGTAGTGTTATTTGCACTATTTTAAAAGTGTTCAAGTGCTTTGTGAAATAAAACTAAAAAAAATATTTTTTTTTTTTTACTTTTAATACTCTAGAGAGTATCCTTACATTTTTGTTTTTGTATGCTACGTACACTGCTAGTTTAAGTGTATGTTTTCTTATTTCCCTAATGAGATGTTAAGTGACTTATTATCATAATTTTCTACTAGAGTCTTGGCTACAACATTTATATATTTTAAAAATTGTTTTAGGTAAGTTAAAATAACAAAAAAAAAAAAATATATAAATAGAAAAAAAATGAAAAAAAAAAATGAAATCTATTTGTAGCAAATGTTATCAAGTACCTTAAGTTTTCCATTGAGAATTTGCAGAGATTGAATATAAAAATAATATCATTTGCAGTTATTAAATCTATTAAGTGGTTTAAATAAGTTTTTCAAATATAACCTTATGTTTTCTTATACCCATATTAAAAATTTAATATCGTAGCGTATGAGTGATATATAATTTTGTACCAATATAACTCATACGCTGTGAAGTCCCTGAAGTGTTAACAAAAAAATTACCCAGTGTCTTTATATAAGTGCTTCCAAACGATTAACCGATTCCTAAATTAATCATCAAATAATTATTCGACTCGTATAATCGGTTAAAATAGGATTTTTTCCTTGTTTTTCTTAATATTTTCTAATTTCTTAAATTTGGCTAAAAAAATATCACGAAGAGCTTAAAAAAAAAATAAATTTTGTTTAAAATCAAAATGAAGAGGTTAAGGACCTAGAAAAATTCTTTAAAGACCATATGACAATAGATCTTTGTCTTAATTTTTTTTGACTATTTTTAAGGGTTTTTATAAGATTTTATTCTGTTGCTTTTTAAGTTTTTCGTAAATAAACAAAAACTTTAATAGCAGCCCAAGAAAAGTTAAGAATAAATTAAGAAACAAGCTAATGCCATAAAGTATGTGGGCTATACGAGAAGCATTTAATTACTTTAAAAATTTTAATTAACCTTTTTTCGCCCAAAACAACCAAAAGTGGTTGTCAGATATAAAGTGTTTTTTTTTTTTTGGTAAATAATTATTTTTTATTAAATCAATTATTTTTTATCAAAGCAATTATCTGATATCGATAAAAAACATACTTTACTACATTTTTTGCCTTTAAACATTTTTTGTAAAACGAACGATTTTCAAGCGAGAAGGACGTAAACTCAAAATTTCGTAAATTTGAAAATAATTTCCCTTAGAAAAAAATCATCAAAAATTTATTTACGCTATGGCCTGCATTACTGATAATAACAAAGCAAGCTAATTTTGCTTCAGCATTACATCCGACACCATCAAGATACGTTAAACGAGCAGCCCTCTAACTAAAAAATCACTTAACAGATTTGTTTGAAATTAAGCACAGTTAACACACTCAGACTTTGTAGTAAGTGAAATTAATTTAGGTTAAATTTAATAACTTTAAGTGTCAATTTTGCTAAATTTTGGAATTTTTGATAAGCGAAAATTGCTGTAACTTCTACGTATTAACAATTTTTGATACGCAATTTTATTTTATTGATAGTGTTATATTTAACAAAAAATCGAAACTCTTTGTTGACTGAATTTTTTAATTCGTCTTAATACTTTATTATGCTTTTTCCACGTTACCGACTGTAGTTTATTTAAAAAGTAAGTTGTATAGTTTGTTTGATTCAGTCATCAAAAAACAAACTATAAAAATTTACAGACATTCAGTAGGAGTTGATATTTTCTGTTTAATGTAAAATTTTATGTTTTCTGCTTCAAAAAATAGAAATTCATATAATTCCTTTTGTTTTTTTTTTTACCAAAACAGTTTGTATATATACAAAATTATTTCAATAAAAATTACAAGAAATTATTCAAATATACATACACACAAAGCCAATAAAAATGTAAACATCTGTGTGTGTTGTGTTTTGTTATTACATACAAATATAAATACTTTCAATTTGAAAAACAAACCACAAAAGTAGATTTTTCTAACTTTTTGTCAGTAAAAATTTGATGGTTATTTTAAACGACTTTCCATTGTTTTTACTTTTGTCGATTATTAAACAATGATTGAAAATAAACAACATAATGGGCTGAATAAAATGGAAAATCAGTAGTACTCTTTTAAATTGTATTCCCGATTAATTTTATATGTATTTTAAATTGTTTTTAAAGAAACAATATTGTGGGTGTAGTTTCAATGTCAGTATCATATATATTGAAAAAATATCGATATCTCTATACTCAGAAAAAAAATGTTAGTAGAATAATTTGTAAATGGTTTTTAATCCCACTTTACAATTTTGTGATTTCTAGTAAAAAAAAATATGTTTTAGCAAATCTTTTGCTATTTACATTTTACAAATTACAGATTTTTTGCAGAATATTTAAAAATTTCTGTTGCTAATTTCAGAAATCATTTTACAAATTTTTGAAAACCGATTTGCTAAAATTAGAAAAAAATTAATAATTTCAAAAAATTCGATATTAAAGCAAATGTTATTTCTAAAAAAAAACTTACACCAACAAACTTAAATTGCCTTAAAATATTACATAGATTAATAAAAGGAATCAGAAGTGAATACACCGACATATGTCTAAAAATAGGACATATACTTAAAATAGCACTAGAAATCTGCCTTAAAAACAATTAAAATTTGACCTTAAAAGTAAAAAAAAAAAAAAAATGACTAAAATATTTTTCAAAACAGAAATGACCAAATTAAAACAAAATGATAAATTCCTTTTTGTTTTAACTATTTTTAAGATTTTTAAGCCTTTGATTTTTTTTTTTTAATTTTGTCTAAAATATTTTTTTAAAAAATTGAATAAAATAAAAAAATTTTGATGCTCTTTAAAAAAATAAATTTAAAATTTTGTACTAATATGAATAATATTTAGTAATTTTTTTTTTGCTGATTTAAGCAAACTTTACAAAAAGTTTACCAAAATTTAGATTAATAAAAGGGATCAGAAGTGAATACACCGACATATGTCTAAAAATAGGACATATACTTAAAATAGCACTAGAAATCTGCCTTAAAAACAATAAAAATTTGACCTTAAAAGTAAAAAAAAAAATGACTAAAATATTTTTCAAAACAGAAATTACCAAATTAAAACAAAATGATACATTCCTTTTTGTTTTAACTATTTTTAAGATTTTTAAGCCTTTGATTTTTTTTTAATTTTGTCTAAAATATTTTTTTAAAAAATTAAATAAAATAAAAAAATTTTGATGCTCTTTAAAAAAATAAATTTAAAATTTTGTACTAATATAAATAATATTTAGTAATTTTTTTTTTGCTGATTTAAGCAAAATTTTCCAAAAAGTTTACCAAAATTTAGTAGCGGCTTCTAATTTTTCTACTATTTTCATTGTACTACACGTCAGCAGACATGTGTTGCTGAGATTAGCAAAAAATACCACTGGACTGAAAATTTCCCCTAATAACAGCAAAATTTTCAGTTGCCATTAAAGACTTTTTTTTTTTGGTGAGTGTAGAAAGGGCATTAGATGGTTAATGTTCATTATATGTTCATTGCTTTTGAAAACAAGTTTATACTTGTTTCATACCGATGTCATATAACAGGCAATCGAAGTGTTAATTGGGAGACACATAGACAAGAAACACATTTGTTTTATGTAATATTTCATTCCAACGGACTCAGGACCCGTTTATCTATTTTATTTAATTTAAGATACAACTAGTGTTTCCAGTTCGGTTAATCGATTAACCGATTCCTCAATTAATCACCTCTATTTCGGTTAATTTTGAAACAAATAATTCAAAACTCAAAAAATTATACGACCTGAATAATCGATCAAAATAGGTTAACTAATCGGTTAAATTTTTAATATGAATTTTTCTGTTGATTTTCTTAAAACTTATTAGTTTTCTTAGCTTTGGCAAGAAAACTGTAGAAAAAAAAACATCAACTAAAATACAATCAAATTATTTTCAAATCGAATGAATCAAAGCTTAGGAAATATGAGAGACAATTTTTATTTTTGTTTTAATTCCTTTAAAAAATATATTTTAAGTAACTATAAATTTATATTTATACTTTAGCTTTAAAGTTTTGTACACATATATTTCGAGCTGACAGAAGATTTCATCGGAAGGCAAAGTTTCAGTAAAGCTAGAGCCCCTAAGCAGAGCTTTAACATAAACAAAAACTTTAAAATATATATTTTTTTTTCTCCTTAGAAATGAAACACGTGACTAGATAATCTCTTTTACTCTAAACCTTAAACGAGATAGTGAAAGAGGCGGGAAACAGTGGCAATTATGTATATCAAACATTGTTTATGAATTTTGCAAAAAATTTTCATACCATATTTTTAAGAATTTCTTATTGATTTTTTTTAAAGGCAGCTCTGATTTATTTAGGCATAGTTTTTATTCAGCACAGAGTCATATAAAGAAAATAACTTTATAGACTACTTCCACTAAACACGGCTGACATTTTCTTCTTAAAGAGTCGTCAGATTCCTCTGAAAAAAAACCCAATGTTATAAGGTATCATTCTCTAAAAAGTCTCAGGATGCTTTTAGAAACCAACGTAATAGACTTAACTTGATACTTCAGCAAAAAGCAGCACTTTGTGTTCTTATTGAAAAGAAGAAATACATTTATTTTCCATTAAACGATTAATTGCAAATTTTTCTGATTAATCAATTTTCTTAATTTTTCGAATAATTTCCTAACCGATTTACCAGCAGGGTCGAATAATTGGAAACACTTGATACAACTTACTATAACTAGTTTCTAAAGTGATTGTAAGTAAACCTATTTGGAGCAATAGACGCAGTTACTGTTGGAATAATTTAAAACAAAAAATCATTGAATATTAATAATTTATAATCCAAATAACAGGTTGCTGAACATCTTATACTGCATGAGCATGGGTTCAAATTTATTTTCTAAAACCGGTTCTTTTTGTATGGAGCTTGAGCTATAAACAATAGGTTCGTTTCATGCAAAGTAGAACATGTTGCGTTGTCACCGAGAAACCTTAGCTTCTGACTCCCAGGAATCAGCCCTAAATCCTGTTCCATGGAACAACTGGTAAAACAACATGTTGTAGAATATATTAAAGGGTAAGATGTTTTAAAAAATTTTGCAGGGCGGTGTTAATATCAGTAGAAGGACAGGTGGTAAAGTAAAAGAAGTTATTTTATAAGTTGTTTTTGGAACCAAAAACTTAGCTGTTAACTTGTTGTATAAAACGTTTTTATATTTTTTTTTAACAAATTTTAAAAACATATTTTCATGCTTAGATTTACCGAATTTTAGTAGTCTCTATATATAAAGGAATATTGATACTGTCTGATTTACCACTCATTACCTCACTCACTCACTTACACACTCACACATACAACATCGCCAGACCAACCCGCTGGCTCTAGGAAGCTGAAATTGTGTATGCATGTTTCCTCTCAGGCGTAGAAATCCGCTAAGGCGGCATTTTTAGAAATTTCTACGGGGTGGGGCTAAAAGGGGGAAACAACCCCGTCGCAGCCCGTTTAAACCCTTAGGCCTAGAAATCTAAAATTTTAAATATTTAAATTCCCTGGAGTTTGTGCTAAATCGCTGATGAGGTATATTTTGGAGTTTTTGCCAAAGAATTGTTAAAAAAAAATGGGGACTCAAAGGGCTTAAGCTAAAAATTTTAAATTTGAAATATGTTCTCACTGGCGTATAGACTGATAAATTACATCTGAGTATTTTTAGCATGGACGTGGTTAAAATGCTGGTTAAAAGGGCAAAAAGTTTACCCCTTTAAGGCCTGCCCAAACCCCTTTCATTAGATACCTGAAATTTGTAATATGGTCCTCATGAATTATGGGCTACTTCATTGACAAGGTATGTTTTAAAATTTTTGAAAGGGACGTGGTAAAAATTGGGAGTGAAAGGGCGGAGTAACCCACATAATGGACTGCACTAACTGTGCAGTCCATTATGTCCCCCTTAGAGTATTCAAAAAACCGGCCTTTTGGAAAAACCGGTTTCGGTTTTCTTCGAAAAATCGAATTTTAAAAAAACAGGTTTCGGTTTCTGTTTTTGCAGAAAAAACCGGTCACCCGGTTTTTTTCGGTTTTTTTTTTAATTTGAATAAAAAGCTTATATGATTCGTTGTTTTAATCACAAACAAAAAAAATAAATTTAATAAATAAAGTAATAAAAATAAAAAATACATTCTTTGAAAAAAAAAATATTTTATAATATTTTTTTATTGTATTTCATTTCAACATTTTACTTATTGGTTTTAACATTTTTTTAATATAATATTTTTAAAATTAATATTATAAAACTATATTCATATCAAATGAATAGAGATCATTAAGTTGTTAAATTGGGTAAAACTAGGTACGTTAGTAATTTGAACGTTTGGCATTAAATAAGTTCTTTTAATATTACATTTTAAATATGTAAAAAGAAAATCTATTTTTTACTTCTAAAATAATATTTTAGAAATAATATGCAATTTAAATGTTTCATTTTAAGGCGATTTTTTTGCTTGCTTTTAATAAAGCTAGAAGTGGAAAATACTTTTTCACTAATAGTAGATGTTGGACAAATAGTCAAAAGACAATTATATAAATTGTCCAACTTTTCAGTTCTTTCGTCGCATTTATCAAGATATATGAAATCATCATATGTGACCTTCTCCAGTGTGTCAAAAAACGGGTTTGGACTTAAGAGTGGATTCTGGTACCTAATTGGGTGTAGAATATGATGAAATGAATTAGATTTCTGATAAAAATTTATTTACCCCATAAAAAAGTACAAAACGAACTTGGGAAAATCGATAAAAATGAGAAAAACATTAAAATTTACTTTTTTTAATTTTTTGGTTTTAAATTGTGTTTAAATTGTCACTCTAAAAGCGAAAAAATACGTCATCACATAGGCATGACGTCACCAATGTCGGCACCCAATCATAACTAACCATACCAAATCCCATCTCCCAACTGAAGGTGTGTTCATAGTGATAATGCGCTATGAAACTTTAAATGCGTTTTTCTCAAAACTTCATTTTCACACACTAGGTCCCTTTTCTCGGAGAAGGTCACATATAATGATGAATGATTTTATACAGTCTCTTTTTTAGGATTTTTAGTACTGCTTATTGTGTTATTTAGATCAGAAATTAAACTATTTGAATTCATCGGAATCTATCAGACTTTACATCTAAATCTTCATAACCAAACAAACGATTTTGAAAGTTTTCGGAAAAAATAAAAGAGACCAAGTAACCCAGTTGGTGATGTAATTAAAAAAACCGGTTAACCGAACAAAAAAGACCGGTTTTCGGTTTTCTTCGAATTTACAAAATATTCGAAACCGATCGGTTTTTTTAAAAAAAGAAACCGGTTGACCGGTTTTCGGTTTCGGTTTTTGAATACTCTAGTCCCCCTCCGGTGAAGATGGAATTTTTGAAAAAGCTTTCGGGGAGGGGAACATTCTCTCTCCCGCTGTATCTTGAAAGTTTAAATTTTGCATGTAAGTTCCTTTTCCTGCCTAGACATCTTTTAAGACGCGTTATTTGACAAATTCTACGTGGGGGGAAGTCTTCCTTTAGACGGCCTTCCCAAACCCCTTTGATAAGATAACTAATAACTTGGAATAAGTGTTCGCTGGATGTAGCTCATACTCTAAGTGGTAACACGTAATTTTTGGACATCCCCATGTGGAGGGAGAAAAAGAATGAATTTCCCCATAGACGGTCTACATAAACACCTTTAGCTAGAAATTTGAAAGTGGATATACCTCTTTCTTGGAAAATGGGCTTACTACTGATTTTTCCAAATTTCTATTAGAAAGGGAAAAGTCTACACCTTGACGTCCTGTCCAAACCCGTTTTGTCTAGAAACGCGAATTTAAATATATATCCACATTGATATATAAAATATGTGTTATATTGTGGATATGCGAATTCTTTAATAGGATAGATTTTCATCAAAATAGTCCGGCAATCCACAGCTTTAGATCGGGCAACATTGTTTCTACGCTCCCAACGTTTCATAAAACTTTTCCCATTTTATAGTAGTAAATTAACTAAATTTTTGTTAGAGTGTACAGTAAACACCCACAAATGTGTCAGTAAAAGTACCAGTTAGTAGCTAACAGCGACAAAAATTACTTTGTAGTAATAGTAAATGATATTTTTCCAGTTACAAGGATATAATTAAAAAATATAATATAAAATATTCTCATTTTGTCGCATTTGTTTAATTCCTTATCAAAAAATTAGTTTTATTTCAAATAACTTTTTATTCGAGCAGATGTTTTTTATGCAATAATTAAATAGTGGTTGTTACAAAAAAAAAAATATATATATATATATTCAAATTAACAAAATGTAAAACGCTTACCTGAATCCTGTAGCAATGTCCTTTGTGCTTCTTATCTTTACTATTCATATTAAGTGTATCTCAAACGCACCATTTTATTATGTCTGGAAATACTTTGAATGTATATAAAAGGTAAACAACATAACAAGACTTGTAATTTTAAACGCAAAAATATAGTTAAATTCTAAATTATGTTTGCAATTTCAGCTTAAAAAGTTGTTGACATTAGTTTTATTGCCGTACCATAAAGAGTTTCTTATATTGTGATGTACTAAAATGAACCTGCTTTTGTGTGAGAATGAAAGAAAGAAAATCATTTTATTTATGTTTGGTTTTATCTAACTATTTGTGTCTTATAAGTTCGCTTAAAAGTTTATATTAAATTCTGAATTTTTATGATAAATTAAATTCTAAATGTTATTTTATTAAAAGATTTTAAATTAAGTTAACTTATTTTATAACTTTGTACGAATTATGATCCAACATTAAAGAGTTTTTAATAGTCTAGCAAAAGCCCAAAAAAATACTTGGAATTCAATTTCATTCATAAACTTTCTTAATGAAAAATTTTAGTTAACTAATGAAAATTTAATTAAATTATTAAAAAAGATTCATAATTATTTTTAAGTCAGTTTTTTGGTGAAACTTCTTTAATTGTTACATTAAATTTGTATGAAAATTTCCATAAAGTTTAATAAAAACAAGCATTAAAGAGGGTCTATTTTTCAGCAAAAAAAAAAAAAAAAAAACGAACTTTTTTAATATTATATCAGTCGAGCATACTTAAAATGGATGCATAATTTTAGACTCAGAAAAAAGTTGGTAGAAAATTTTGTAAACGGTTTTCAATTCCACTTTACTCTTTTTGTACTGATTTTTAGTAAAAATTTTTATTTAGCAAATCTTTTTGCTAGTAACATTTTACAAATTGCAGAATTTCTACAGAATATTTATAAATTTTTTGTTGCTAATTTCAGAAATCATTTTACCGATTCGCTAAAATAAGCAAAAACAAATTACTAATTTTAAAAAAGTGGATACTAAAGGAAATGCTATTTTTTTATTAAAACTTATACCTACAAACTTAAGTTGCCTTAAAATGTTACATAGATTAAAAAAATGCATCAGAAGTGAAGATACCGACTCATGTCTAAAAATAGGACATCCACCTACAATAACAAAAAATTATTTTTGATCTAAAAATTAACCCTAAATATTTTTTTAAATTTGACCTTAAAAGTAAAAAAATTGACTAAATATTTTTTAAAACAGAAACTACCAAATTAAAACAAAATGATAAATTCGTTAATGTTTTTGCAATTTTTAAGCCTTTGATTTATTTTTAGTTTTATCTAAAATATTTTTTGCAAAAAAAAAAAAAAAAACAAAACAATATATAAAATAAAATAAAAACATTTTCATGCTCGATAAAAAAATTAATTTGAAATTTTGTACTAATATAAATAACATTTAGTAATTTTTTTTTTGCTGATTTTAGCAAACAGATTTTAAATTCCACTTTACAAAAAGTTTAAAAAAATTTAGTAGCGGCAGCATATTTTTTCTACATATTTCTTTTTACTACACGTCAGCAGTTGGTAAGGTTAGCAAAATATACCGCTGGGCTCAAGTTAACAAAATGTCCTGTAATAACAGCAAAATTTTCAGTTGCCATTACATACTTTTTTTGGTGAGTGTAGCTAATTGTGGTTGAAGCAGTGCTGAACAAAATATAAACTTTAATCGCATTTTTTTCAAAATCTGCTGGCACTGTACAAGCAACATGATTTAACCGATTTCGATACGTTCTTTTTTATTTTGTAATCCACTAAAAACTCTACACCCAGAAAAAATACTTGGTTGCAACATAATCACTGCTACTACATTTTGCTTGCTGTATTCGGGTATGGTTGTCAAAATCAAGTTATTTGTTTATAAATAGGTTCTAGTCATCAATATGGTCGCGACCATCATTATTATAGTAACTATTTTATTATTTCATGGTTGCCACATTTTATTTTATAACATGTTTGGCTGTAACCGTACTGGGGTAACTGAAATTCTGACTAAGAAAAATATATGATAATTATGGAACTATGGAATGCTGACAAAAATCAATGAATAATTATAAAATTAAATAGATTATATAATTTAAATAGATTATAAATATATTCAAAAAAGTCCCTAAAATCAAAGAATTTGTCTTGAGGAAAAATTTTCTTACACACTCATAATATTATGTAGTTAACTGTTTGTAGTTTAATAAAAAAGTTTTCCGTTCCATTTAAAAATAAAGGAACATTCATTTATTTTTCAAAGATATGTCTATATAAACTTTTTTATACATTTATTCGAAATAATTTACTATCATTTAACATTTTTTTTCAGTTTCATTTATTTTTTCATTTGCTTGAAATTTAATAAAAATTTACCCACAAAACGGAAACTTGTGGTTCATTTGTGTACGTAACAGTTATTACAAATTTTAATTTTGTTTGCTGTCTGTTTCAAAAAAAAAAAAATATTCAAACAATTTCAATTTGTTTTTTTTATTTAAATTGGTTGTATATATACAAAATTTTTCAATACATATTACAAGAACTTCATAAACACACATACATATACAAATACATTCATACAAAAAGTGTTTAAAGCTTCATATGCATACATACATTTTGTATTGTCGAGTATATTAAAAAAAAAAAAACAAAAATACAAAAACGGAAATAATTTCAAATAAATGAAAAAACATTTATTTTTTAAGGATTGGTAGGTAAAATTTTGACATTTATTTTAACTGATTATATCATTTGTTTCTTACGGATGTGTCAGTTGATTAATCAACATTTAAAAATAAATAACAAATGGCATTAAATTTAAATGAAAATTAAGTAGACCGGTTTTTGAATGAAATATCATTTCTTTTAAATGATATTTTCAGTTATTTTAACTTACAAACTTTTTTAAGTGTGGTGATAAAATACTTCCCTGTGGAGTGCAGAAATATTCTTAAATTTAAAGAATTTTTTCAAAGTTTCGAATTATAATATAACTGTTGGGACTGTATTATGGTAAAATTATGGTTATTTTATTATCGTAATATGATGAATATATTCTAGTACGACTATGGTTGGCACAATAATAATCCCACAAATATATGATTGAATATATGATGGAAATTAATTTAAATTTGATAGAAATTTTTAATTGTTTAATTTTTAAGCATTAAATCGTAGTTTCTAAAAAATTATGTAATTGCTTTCCAATATATTGAACAAATAGTTTGCCCAGAAAGGCCCAACAAAAAATTATTTTTTTAGTAAAATAAAAATTTTAATAACTCTGTTTAATACGCCCATACAACAATACAGTACGTAGTAAAATCTGTTAACTCTTTAAATGCATTTTTTCTGTGTGTATTTTAACTTTTGGCAACCGTTCATATATTCTTTTTAAACCCCGATTACATTGAATAAGCTCCTGTAAAACTATATTAATTTTATGTAAATGTCCATTAAAGTTACACTCAGAATATTATGTAGTTAACTGTTTGTAGTTTAATAAAAAAGTTTTCCGTTCCATTTAAAAATAAAGGAAAATTCATTTATTTTTCAAAGAAATATCTCTATTAACTTTTTTATACATTTGTTCGAAATAATTTACTATCATTTACCATTTTTTTCAGTTTCATTTATTTTTTTCATTTGCTTGAAATTTAATAAAACTTTACCCACAAAACGGAAACTTGTGGTTTATTTGTGTCCGTAACAGTTATTACAAACTTAAATTTTGTTTGCTGTCTGTTTCAAAAAAAAAAATATTCAAAAAATTTCAATTTGTTTTTATATTTAAATTGGTTGTATATACCCATCTAAAAATCGAAATATATATGAGCATACATGATGATGATGATACATGGACCATGATCATACATGGGCATACATGGTCATATACGTCCATACATTGTTCAATATATGACCATACATGATCTCATATATGATCATATATCTTGGGATCCGAAATTTGAGGGTATATGGACGTATATGATCATATACGAGCATACATGAATAATATATGAGCATGTATGATAATATATGCACATATATCACCATATACCCTCATGTTTCGGATCCGAAGATATATGATCATATATGAGATCATGTATGGACGTATATGACCATGTATGCCCATGTATGATCATATACAGGCCCATGTATGATTATGTATGCTCATATATATTTCGATTTTTAGATGGGTATACAAAATTTTTCAATACAAATTACAAGAACTTCATAAACATACATACATACACAAACACATTCACACAAAAAATGGTTTATAGCTTCATATGCATACATACATTTTGTATTGTAAGAGTATATTAAAAAAAAAACAAAATATACAAAAACGGAAATAATTTCAAATAAATGAAAAAACATTTATTTTTTAAGGATTGGTAGGTAAAATTTTGACATTTACGGATCTGTCAGTTGATTAATCAACATTATCAACATAATGTTGGACAAATAGTCAAAAGACAATGATATAAATTTTCCAACTTTTCAGTTCTTTTGTCGCATTTATCAAGATATATGAAATCATCATATAATGATGAATTATTTTGTACAGTCTCTTTTTTAGGTTTTTGAATACTGCTTATTGTGTTATTTAGATCAGAAATTAAACTATTTGAATTCGAAATATTCAAAGTTAAGTCTTCATCGCAATCTATCAGACTTACATCTAAATCTTCATAACCAAAAAAAAAAAAAAAAAACGATTATAAAAGTGTTTGGAAAAAATAAAAGAGACCAAGTAAGCCAGTTGGTGATGTAATTAAAAAAAACCGGTCAACCGAACAAAAAAGACCGGTTTTCGGTTTTCTTCGAATTTACAAAATATTCGAAACCGATCGGTTATTTAAAAAAAGAACGGTTTCTTTGACCGGTTTTCGGTTTTGGTTTTTGAATACTCAAGTTACGTGGCCGGTTCATTGTGATAGGGACTGGTCACGAGACCGGTTTTTTATATGAAAAGGACTGGTCACAGAACCACCGCGAAGATAATGTCATGAATTTTAAAACGGTCTTGCTGTAGGTACTTTCGGAACTGGTCCTCTTTTCACCTATCTTGTTATATGCATTTTCTGAACCAGTTCTGTTTTCATCTCTAACGGGACAGTTCCCAATTTCCAACCGACACACTCTTACTTATTGCACCACAACTATATTTTTTTTTCTAACTGGACAATTGGTTGTGAAAGCTTCATATTTATAAATTATGTATATATTCTGCTTTTATTCATATATTTTTTTTTGCTTATTCTGATGTAAGTGTAATATTTAATCCTATCAATGTTAGTTCAAGTATAAATAGATTATAGTAAAAGAAAAATAAGATTTTTTGTTTGTCTATAAAAATATGGCGACATCCTTCTGCAAACTTGTCAATAAATATTAACATTTAAGGGCAAAAAGGAAATTTTTAAATAAGCTTTTACTGAAAATTCGGTTTTAATTATTTATAAAAATAGAAATAATATTTTGCCGAGTAAAAAGTTTTTATTTAATTATTTGTGGCTTTATCTAATAATATTTTAATATATTCTTGCACTGTATTAGATTTGCATTCTTACAAAGACAATAGGAAATATATATAAATATTCACTGATCCCCAATTTGAAATCAATAACATCGTGAGCTGTTTTGGTCGTCAGAGAAGGGAAAATAGGCGGGCACTTATGCACATTAATTAACAATTAGATTAGATAAAGTCATATATGATTATATACACAGATTAAACGGATACATTATGACGACCGAATTTCTTGCTAATTGAATAGTTTGGTTGCTGCATACGAATTATTCAGTTGTCGAAACGTTACATATACCCGATCCATATAAAATGTATAGTTTTAACCGCAATTCTGTTGTTTTAAGCGAATTTCGGTCACCACAAACAAATATTTTGATGACTGCAACCAAATCATTTGGTTGGCAAGAAATTCGGTTGACACGATGAATCTGTTTTCTCTGTTTATAAACTTTTTACTCGGAATGCAAAAATATATGTCTAAGATCCCATATATTCTTGATCCTTGATCTAGTCTGTTGCCCGTCTGTTGTACTGTTTGTTGAATTGGTAATCACAACGCGAAGACGGAAGCGGGGTGCTCATTTTCATACTGGGCGGGGCATCATGCCGGTAACTCTAAATATTATAAAAAAATTGGTGTGTTATATAAAAGTAATTCCTAATATTTTTCACCAGCTGCTTATAGGTAAAACAAAAATTTTTTACTTACCTTAAATATTGTTTCAACTCAAACAATTCTTTTTCATTACAAAAATTAAATAATAATTTTCATCACAAAACTTTTTGCACCTCAATTTTTTTTCACCACAGTAATGTTTAAACATTCAAATGGTTTTCAGTATTTTTTTCGGTTTCATTGTTTTTTTAACTGGTCAATGTGTAGAGATGTAGAGATGTAAAAAAATCAGTAAAGCCGAATTTAATGCTTTTACTAGTTGCTAAATGAATGTGTTGTTTGTAGAAACTGAATATTTTCGTTATCACAACCAAATGTATTGCTGACAAATTAAAAATATATTGCTTAACCAGATTTATGTTGCCAAAACATATATTTCGGTGATTTGAATCAATCCAGTCTGTTGGTTCTACTTAACATCTTATTAATTAACATATTTTATTAGGATTACCATATTTATTGTTATCATTTTCATATATCGAAGATTTTTTGATAACTCTGATAGTTTGTATAAATTTTCAAATGTATTAAATAAATAGTTCACCCAGAAAAAGATTGATTGCAATTCGATCAAAACCATTAGCATTTATTTGTGAGGATTTAATTTTACTTGGAATAACCTAAAATCCATTAATAAAGCAAAAATGTTGTATTGGGAATTAAAAAAAGGTAAAAGAAACTAAAAATCAATCCTATTGTTCAATTATTAGTATTACCAATCATCTTTAAAAATAAAATTCGTTTAGTATTTGTGTGCAGTGGAAGCAACCATTTATTTAGTAAATTTATTAGAAATTTGGTACAATCTATCAAATTTATTAAAAAATTGTCGATATTCAAAAGTGGTAACTACAAGAACGGTTATTCTGATCAAATATATCATTTAATTAGGGTTTCAGTAGAAGCAACCGAATTGTGGATAGTATTGATTATAGGCGTCACTAATGATGGGTATTGATAAACATGTTTTAGACAAATATTTGTTTTCCTAAACTCAGAAAAAAAAGTTAGTAGAAAAATTTGTAAACGGTTTTCAATCGCACTCTACTATTTTTGGACTGATTTTTAGTAAAAAATTATTATTTGGCATTTTTTTTTGCTATTACAGAATTTTTACAGAATATTTACAAATTTTTGTTGCTAATTTCAGAAATCATTTTACAAATTTTTGAAAACCAATTTGCTAAAATAAGCAAAAAATATTACTAATTTTAAAAAAGTGGATATTGAAGGAAATGTTATTTCTAATTAAAACTTACACCTACAAACTTAAATTTCCTTAAAATGTTACATATGAAGCACCCAGTGCAACAACAAGATAACTCCACTTTTTAAAATGTTGAGAAAATCAAAAAACTTTCTCAAAAATAAGAAACCAAAAGAATTGCTAAATATTATTTAATTTTGAAAAGAAATAATCAAAACAAATTTGTTTAATTCAAAAACATATTACAAAGTTTTATTTCAAATAAAAAAAAAAAAATAATTTTGCTTTTGGACTTGTCCTGTTTTTGCACCGATATTGGTAAAAATTAAAGGGGTCCTTCGTTGTCATCTTCATAGTCAGTGTTTTCAGCTTCTTGAATAGACTGCTGCGAGATTAAATTATCATAAAAATGTATATCCGATGGAGGAACATACTTTTGTGCCAAGCTCATAACATCGTCATATTTTTTCGGGTTGAGGGCTAGATTAGTTGTGTATAAAAAAAACTGAACAAAATGCTTTTTTACATACCTCTATTTCATGTTTAATGCTACGTATAAAATATTTATTTTGGAATTTTCTCACTTCATTCCCACTCGCAGATCGACGCCTCTTAACTGCATTTTGCCTTATTAATCCACACAAATATGTATCTTGCTATTCTTTATTTCCCAGCTTATTAAATTCTTGAAAAACTTTGGCATAATGATTCTGACGTCCAGAATCAAAACATTTTTTTTTGCAACTGCAAGGCTGGCCCATTGTTTTTGCTGCAACACTATTACCCTTACAGTTTGTATACTTTTTGCCTTCTGCTCTCTTCCTTTTAACTACGTTCCTTTTCCACGCGTTGTGATTGCGCATACGCTTTTTTCCTAAAGCCATACAAACAATAACATTAACTGAAAACTTAAACATTTTAATGAATTTGTTACCTTTTTGAACAGGTAAAGTATCAACACTACTCGATGTCTCCTCATCATCAGATCCATTTTTATATTCGGAGCCCGATATGGAAAAATCTGATTCACTTTCAGTCATTGTTTTAAATTTATTATTAACACATGTATACTTGCACCGTATCCTACCACCAAGAACCAACTGACACATTTTTTTTTTTAGAACGACGACATACAGTATAAAAGAAAAAACAGAGAGCGTAAAAAAGAGACGCGGCCGCTAAACACACACACAACATACTCAACATACTCAACAACATACTGTAATTGTTTTTCGCAAACACACAGCACGAACGTAAATAAAAATAAATACAGAACAGAACATGTTTTGAAAAATTTGTGTTTTTTGATTACCGGCAACTAAAAGTTGACATGTGGCTTAAGGCTTATTGCTTGAAAAGCGGTGCAAAAACAAGACAACTCCAGGAGATGTCGTGTTCTTGCTCCGTTTTGAAAATAAAACTTCAAAGTTTCAGAGTTTCCGTATCCTAGAGTCAAGTTAGATGTGTTTTTTGTGCACCGAACGACGCAGATTTTTTTTTTTTGTTTTTTTCTGCATTAAAAAAGCTATTTCGCAAAAAAGTGGAGTTATCTGGTTGTTGCATTGGGTGCTTCATATATTAAAAAAGGGATCGGAAGTGAAGAAACCGACTCATGTCTAAAAAGAGGACATCAATTTAAAAAAGCACTAAAAAGGTTTTTTAGTTCTTAAAATCAGCCTTAAAAACAATTAAAATTTAACCTTAAAAGTAAAAAAAAAAATTGACCAAAATATTTTTCAAAACAGAAATTACCAAATTAAAACAAAATGATTAATTCGTTTTTTAAAAAATATAATAAAAATTTTTGATGCTCGATAAGAAAAATTAATTCAAAGCTTTTTACTAATATTAATAATATTTAGTAATTTTTTTTGCTGATTTAAGCAAACAGATTTTAAATTCCACCTTACAAAAAGTCTACTAAAATTTAGTAGCGGCTACTAATTTTTCTACTAATTTCATTGTTCTACACGTCAGCAGACATGTGTTGCAAAGATTAGCAAAAAATACCGCTGGGCTCAAATTAGCAGAATTTCCCGTAATAACAGCAAAATTTTCAGTTGCCATTACAGATTTTTTTTGGTGAGTGTAACAAACTGTACTCAGTACTCAGAATTTCCGAGTTCAATCCCGAAATTCCGAAAAAGCAAGCATTTAAAAAATATTTTTTTTAATTAAAATAAAAATTTTAAATGGCAAATATGTCAAAGAAAATAAAAATTAGTTGTGGTGCAGTAAGCAAGAGTGTGAACTACACTCAGAATATTATGTAGTTAACTGTTTGTAGATTAATAAAAAAGTTTTCCGTTCCATTTAAAAATAAAGGAACATACATTTATTTTTCAAGGAAATATCTATATTAACTTTTTTATACATTTATTCGAAATAATTTACTATCATTTACCATATTTTTTCAGTTTCATTTATTTTTTTCATTTGTTTGAAATTTAATATAAATTTACCCACAAAACGGAAACTTGTGGTTTATTTGTGTCTGTAATAGTTATTATAAATTTAAATTTTGTTTGCTGTCTGCTTCAAAAAAAAAAAAAATATTCAAAAAATTTCAATTTGTTTTTTTATTTAAATTGGTTGTATATATACAAAATTTTTCAATACAATTTACAAGAACTTCATAAACATACATACATACTAGAGTATTCAAAAAACCGGCCTTGTGGAAAAACCGGTTTCGGTTTTCTTCGAAAAATCGAATTTTAAAAAAACCGGTTTCGGTTTTTGCAGAAAAAACCGGTCAACCGGTTTTTTCGGTTTTTTTTTTAATTTGAATAAAAAGCTTATATAACACTAGGTCACAAATAACAAACTTTTGTCTGTTATTTGTTTCTAGCATACTTTTTCTCATGGATTTGGACCTACTGAACACGAAAATGAATTTTAAAAATTTTTCTGTCGATTGGTTTGCGAGATACAAATTTTTTAATTTTTTTTTTTTAATTTTTGGAGGTACACTTACTATTTTGAGCATATCTTTAGTCTTCTTTGACCTATTTTATCCTACTACTACTCAAATTAAAGACAATTGAGCCGTCTACAACTTATTCTCAGAAAATTTTCAAATCGGGTTAGTAGTTTTGATGTTGGCGGCTTAAAAAGGTTAAAAAACTGCGTTTTTTTAGTAAAAATGTGGCTGAAAAATTCATATAAAAATTCATATAAAATGTAAAACGCGATGTTAACAGCGATTTTAATTTTTTTACGTATAGCTGACACTTTTCCAAAGAAAATAAGCCCTTACTTAACAAAATCTGATGACAAATGGCCGACTTATTATTTTTTTGGTAAACGACCGAAATTCCGCTATTTCACGATTTTTTGATTTTCATTATTTGCACAGCTTACCTACCCAACGCAAACGAATAAATACATTTGAACTTAATTTAAAATAAACAAAGTAGTCTTCGTATATTTTTTTTAAATTTATTTACAGCACTACATGCTCATACATATTTAAACATAAGGAGACACGGTTATCAATTGCATTTCAAAACTGTCTGTGAAAGTGTAAAGAAGTTAATATTTAGAAAACGCAAGGAAGACAATGAGTAAAAGACTACGTGTGTTCGAGTGTTTGAACGATCCAGACAATTTCTGCAATGTTTGTGGCCAGTTTATAAAAAAAAATCACGCACACAAGTTTACTCCAGCAGTACAATTGCACTATTTGAATTATTTTGGTATTTCACCAAATATCACAGAACCATGGACACCTAAGTCGCTGTGTGATCTTTGCTATATAATCTTAACCAACTGGGCAGCTGGCGGAAGGTAAGAATTTTTATTTAAACACATTATACATAGCGAATATAGTAATTTATTTTAATTTTAGCCGCCATATGAAATTCGATACACCAATGATGTGGAAAAAGCCGCTATGCCATTCCACAGACTGTTATTTTTGCCTCACCACAAACAGTGGGGTAGGAAGATTTTTTAAATGGAACTACGCTCAAGTGGGATCGTTTGCGCTTCCAGTACCACATTCGCATGATGTGCCATATCCAGTGTGCCCTGGTGCATCTCTTCAAAAAGCAGAATCGTCAGAAGAAGAGTCTGAGTCAAATGCAAGCGAATTTGAGCCGGGTGCAAAGCGAAAATTACTGTCACAGGCCGAACTAAACGATTGGGTGCGCGATTTTGGTCTCACTAAGGAGAAATCCGAACTTTTTGCGTCTCGGATGATACAGTGTGGATTTGCGGCTTCAGAAGTGAAAGTATCAGCGTACAGAAACCGTCACAAGGAGTATGCAAAATTTTATACAAAGAAAGACCAAATATGTTTTTGCAGCGACATTTCAGGCTTGTTCCAAGAGCTTCACCAAATTCACAACCCCAACGAATGGAGGTTGTTTATTGACAGCAACAAAGAGAGCTTGAAGGCAGTTCTCTTACATAATGGGAATGAAAAGCCATCTGTTCCTATTGCTCATGCGGTTCATTCAAAGGAGAACTATGAAACTATGGACATTTTGCTGAAATGCATAGAGTATAGGAAATACAATTGGAAAATATGCGCCGACCTTAAAGTTGTGGCCATTCTGTGTGGACTCCAAGGAGGCTATACGCGACATTGCTGTTTTCTGTGCCTTTGGAATAGCCGCGCTGATGATCAGCATTATATAAAAAAAAAATGGCCGGTACGAACGAAACCTGTAGTTGGAGAAGCGAATGTTCAGCGCAAACCACTAATAGAGAACCGTGAAAATATAATACTTCCGCCGCTGCACATAAAATTGGGTTTGATTAAAAATTTTACCAAAAAATTAGACAAAGAAGGTGAAGCTTTTGCCTATTTACGGTCAATTTTCCCTTACCTTTCGCTGGCAAAAATTAAAGAAGGAGTCTTCGCAGGACCCGAGCTGTAATAAATTAAAAAATAATATACGAAGACTAATTTGTTTATTTTAAATTAAGTTCAAATGTATTTATTCGTTTGCGTTGGGTAGGTAAGCTGTGCAAATAATGAAAATCAAAAAATCGTGAAATAGCGGAATTTCGGTCGTTTACCAAAAAAATAATAAGTCGGCCATTTGTCATCAGATTTTGTTAAGTAAGGGCTTATTTTCTTTGGAAAAGTGTCAGCTATACGTAAAAAAATTAAAATCGCTGTTAACATCGCGTTTTACATTTTATATGAATTTTTATATGAATTTTTCAGCCACATTTTTACTAAAAAAACGCAGTTTTTTAACCTTTTTAAGCCGCCAACATCAAAACTACTAACCCGATTTGAAAATTTTCTGAGAATAAGTTGTAGACGGCTCAATTGTCTTTAATTTGAGTAGTAGTAGGATAAAATAGGTCAAAGAAGACTAAAGATATGCTCAAAATAGTAAGTGTACCTCCAAAAATTAAAAAAAAAAAATTAAAAAATTTGTATCTCGCAAACCAATCGACAGAAAAATTTTTAAAATTCATTTTCGTGTTCAGTAGGTCCAAATCCATGAGAAAAAGTATGCTAGAACCAAATAACAAAATGGCTGTTGCCTAGTGTAATTTGTTAATTGTATTAATTACAAACAAAGAAAAAAGAAATTTAATATATAAAGTAATAAAAATAAAAAAATACATTCTTTAAAAAAAAAAAAATATTTTATAATATTTTTTTATTGTATTTCATTTCAACATTATATTTATTGCTTTTAATATTTTTTAATATAATATCTTAAAAATTAATATTATAAAACTATATTCATATCAAATGAATAGAGATTATTAAGTTTGTAAATTGGTAAACTAAGTACGTTAGTAATTTGAACGTTTAAAACGTTTGGCATTAAATAAGTCTTAGCAATATTAAATTTTAAATATGTAAAAAGAAAATCTATTTTTCACTTCTAAAATATTTTAGAAATAATATGCAATTACAATGTTTCGTTTTAAGTCGATTTTTTGTTTGCTTTGATAAAGCTAGAAGTGGAAAATACTCTTTCACTAATAGTAGATGTTGGACAAATAGTCAAAAGACAATTATATAAATTTTTCAACTTTTCAGTTCTTTGGTTGCATTTATTAAGATATATGAAATCATCATATAATGATGAATGATTTTGTACAGTCTCTTTTTTATGATTTTGAATACTGTTTATTGTGTTATTTAGATCAGAAATTAAAATTTTTGAATTTGGAATATCCAAAGTTAAGTCTTCATCGGAATATATCGGACTTACATCTAAATCTTCATAACCAAACGATTATGTAACCCAGTTGGTGATGTAATTAAAAAAACCGGTTAACCGAACAAAAAAGACTGGTTTTGGGTTTCTTCGAATTTACAAAATATTCGAAACCGATCGGTTTTTAAAAACAAAGAAACCGGTTGACCGGTTTTTGGTTTCGGTTTTTGAATACTCTAATACATACACAAACACCTTCACACAAAAAATGGTTTATAGCTTCATATGCATACATACATTTTGTATTGTACAAGTATTTAAAAAAAAAAAAATACAAAAACGGAAATAACTTCAAATAAATGAAAAAAAAAAACATTTATTTTTTAAGGATTGGTAGGTAAAATTTTGACATTTATTTTAACTGATTATATCATTTGTTTCCTACGGATGTGTCAGTTGATTAATCAACATTTAAAAATAAATAACAAATGGCATTTAATTTAAATGAAAATTAAGTAGACCGGTTTTTAAATGAAATATCATTTCTTTTAAATAATATTTTCAGTTATTTTAACTTACAAACTTTTTTAAGTGTATGAATCTGATTGTCCAGGTTCGATACCGGATATAATAAAAAAAAAATGTTTCTACAAATAAAATTTTGTGGAACCTAATAATACATATGTGGAATATAAATATTAAATTTGATAACTCAATATTGACTTTCACAACTAAATATATAATTTATTATGAAGACAGTTGTCGTAACCACCAGAATTCGATTGGCAACAAATTCGGTGGCCAGAACTGATACTGTTTTCTGGGTGTTGTTTCTATTTTACACAATTACTAAGGCAATAATATAATTAATTTTTTAATTAGTTATGTAATATTTTTGCTTTACTAATCGATTATATGTCATTTCAAAAACAAAAAAGAAAAATATTACGTTCAATAACAAATTCATTTGAATAATTTAGATCTGAGCGTTTACTTGTGAGAAGTTCTCTTACACACAGTACGTATGAGTTATATTTTCTTAAAATAAAAATAACGTATACGCTCTAGATACAATAAAACAAATTGATATTTCAAAAAAAATCTACTATGGCCTATCATACAATCAAACTTACATAATTTTGCTTATAAATATATATATATTATTTCTATTTATCAAAAAAATACAAAAAAGGAAAAAAAAATGTTATAACTTGTAACGTCGCAAATTACTACTCCGATTTGGCTACTTACATAATCATAGAGTTTATTCTAAATTTAAATTGCATGCGGTGTAGACGCACTGAAGTTTTACGCCATGCAAATACAACATGGGCATATCCTGTATATTTTATATAGGTTCATGTGTATGTTGTGTTTGTACTTTATACAAACTAGTTTGTGTGTGTTTTACATCACACACTACTAGTTATTAACACTTAATTTTTTTGTTTTATTTTTTAGCCGCATGCAATTCTCGTTTAGTTGATGAAATTTTTTAATAAGTAGACAATGTTTGTAGTCATTCGGGGTGGTTAACCTGAGCTGCCAAAATCCATCATTGGTCGGTATCCAGGCATTTTATAGACAAAAGACTTCGGTCGATTGCCTTATTGTAGTATTTACACGAGACCAGTAACGAGTAATCCTGGGCGATAGACTTCGATTGGTTGCCTTTTAATCAATTTCATTTTTCAGCTTTGGCGGACTGTTCTAATTTTACAGCCTTCGTGGACTGTTCTAATTTAACAGCCTTCGCGGACTGTTCTAATTTTACAGTCTTTGCGGACTGTTCTAATTTTACAGCCTTCGCGCTGTTCTAATTTCACAGCCTCCGCAGACTGTTCTAATTTTACAGCCTTCGCGGACTGTTCTAATTTTTTTTCAGTGGGATTATATGCTGCGCCGAGGAGGTTGCCAACCCCAACCTGTATCAGAGTCAGTAGACGGCTACCTGCCGAACCCGTAACCGAGTCAGTCAACGACTACGTTGCATTGAGATATTTTACACCGAGTATACCCGTGTCGAGAATAAGGGTGTTGCCATTCGTGAAATATATTTATTTATTGTTCATGTACAATTTATTGTTTGAATAAAGAGAGATTTATAAGCTCCAAAAAAGGGTAAAATCTATTGTATTATTACTTAAGGTTTTCGGGTCCTCAAGTAGACCCTGCACACGACTGAACTACCTTGGCCGACGAGAAAACCCTGTTACAAACTACTTAGCAGTTGTTTTATTTTAGAAATAATTTTTTTTTTAACAAACAAACAAAAATTACTTTTTTAAAAGTTTTTTTTTATACCCTACACCACTATGCGGAAAGGCTATTAAAGGTTTCTGATGATATTTATAACAATTAGAAATAAAAGATCTTAGATTATATTATATCGTATTAAAGCAATTAATTCAGAATAACTGCCTGCAATATCTGTCCGACTGTCGATGTAAAATTTATAATCAAAGATATTTAAATGAAATATGGCACATAAGATTATATTGCCGTAAGAACAACCTGTACTTAAATTCTATATAATCATACCATATCTATCATACTAAATTGATATTGAGGCACTCAAAACCGTAGATATCTAGTAATTTTTTTTATAACTCGCAATTTAGAGGAAATCGAATCATACATATATGAACCCAGTCCCCATAGAAAATTACCTTTCAAGTATTGGTTAAAAGGAAGCTATGCTATTTAGTTAATTTTTCCACCGATATAACAAGGATCCAGGAACTTTCTACGCTTTCCAGTTTATGACAAAATTTGTTATGTAGTGTAGGATATGTTATGGTCGGTCTTGGCCGATTATATATTTTTTATTTGTTTCTATTGAGTTATTTACAATATGTTTTTAATAATATAACAAAAACTCATGATTGAAGTGTTTTTCAATGAAAATATTTAACAAAAAAAAAAAAAAAAATTCCAACAACTATAAACAATAAATCAACCACAAACAAGAATCACTATTTGCAAAGTTAAGCTAAGTATAAGTACCATTGTTGTACAGAAAAAATATGAATAATAAAGAATGTTGGTTGGTATTATTTATACTATACTTTTTTATATATTATGTATATAAAATCAAAAAAACTAGCACGGCTAAATTAAAATACAGATGGTGGAAATTTGCAAAAAAAAAAAAAATATAAAAAAAAATGTAGAAAAAATATTACACAGATTAAACAGTGAAATTAAAATCAGTTTCAGCAGACAATAATAAAAAAAAAACATATTAACACTTATTTCTACATTTTTATACAACATTATATAAAAATAAGTATCTCTTAAAACTAACAAGCACAAACAAAAACTTAGTAAAAGCCAATGTTATTGACCAATTTTGGCTTTTTATTTGAAATTGTTTTTATAAATCCAAAAAATACTACAATTATTCAAGAAAAAAAAAACTTGAAAAAATTTATAAATTTAAATTCAAACGAAAATATGTGTATAAAATGTGATACGTAAATATTTATTTTTTAAAGACCGAATCTTATTCAATTTAGTTAAATTCTATCCATGTTTACACCTACTTTGCACACGCAGAGAAAGAAACATAGTTGGGGCGGGCAATCATATTGGTAGAGTATCATATATTTTTGGGATTATGATTGTGCTAATCATAGTCATACTATAATTATTATTACTACCATAATATAGTCCTTGCAGTTATATGATAATTCGAAACTATGCAAAAGTTGTTTACATTTAAGAATATTTCTTAAGGAAATGTGTTTTTTTATTCAAGAAAACTTCTTTGATTCTGTGGACTTTTTTAAAGAAAAATATCTCTAAAAAAATTTTAAATTCGAAGGAATTTGTAAATTTTGGTATATTATTCGATCTGTCTGTTTTAATCATATATATTTTCAATTTTATCAGGCTCGAGATCATAATTTTTAATGCTACTAACGAATAGTAAACACTAATTTTTTATGAAATGCAAAAAATTGTAAGTATCAGCGCTAGAGGGAGTACACACTTTCGATCCGAGCGAATTTATATTAATAAAAAACATAGATTCTATCAACTTTTTCTAATAGAAATATTATTAAATTCTCAGGACACTTTTAAGATTTTTTTCGATAATCCTAAGAGTTTCAGAATTTTTCCATTATAAAGGGTGTCCCAAGAAGAACGCAATTTTTAAATTTTAAATAAAACACAGATATTTAAAAAAAAAATCGTGAAACTTTATTATATCGTAAAGTAGACAGAATGAGGTTATGTATGGAACAATATATCGTGCAGATGGCCGCCGCGGCTTTGCTGGCATGCACGCGATCTTTTAATGAAATTTTCAATGACCGTTTTGCATGAATGCTGCGGTATTTCATTAATGCAGCGTCCAATTTCCTCTTTTAAGGCTTGAGTCGTCGTCGGCTTATTCGCGTAAACCATCGACTTCAAAAAACCCCAAAGAAAAAAAATCTAATGGTGTTAAATCGCACGATCTAGGCGGCCAATTCTGATCTCCAAAACGCGAAATAATACGACCGGGAAATGACTGATGCAGCAATTGAATTGTTTCTCTGGCTGTATGACATGTGGCGCCGTCTTATTGGAACGACATGCCCTCCACATTAATTTCTTCAATTCTAGGCAAGAAAAAACTGGTTATCATTTCACGATACCGAACACCATTGACTGTTTGCGCTTGACCTGCCTCATTTTCATAAAAAAAGGTCCAATGATTCCTCCAGCCCAAAAACCACACCACACAGTGACACGTTGTAGATGCATTTGCTTCTCGTGAATCACTCGAGGATTTTCCTCACCCCAAATGCGACAATTCTGCCTATTGACGAAGCCATCAAGATGAAAATGGGCCTCGTCACTGAAGATGATTTTATCGGCTTCAGTTCCTGAGTCAATTGAACTTTGTATGCATGAAGATGCAAATCTTTCGTCAAAATTCGCTGCAAAGTGGATTTGGAGACACCAATTTGCTGAGCTCGGTGTCGAATTGAGGTGGATGGAGTTTGAGCGAGACCTGGTCGATGGCGCGTTGTTGTCTTTACATCACTAACAGACCCAGTTTCGGCAAATTTATCCATTAATCTCTTTACAGTTGACTCTTTTGGAGCATTATTGTGACCCCAAATTGATCGCAATTTGCGAACTGTAGCCGCAAAACTTTCACCATTTTGGTAAAACAATTTTACAATGAGAATGCGTTGTTCATTCGTGTAGCGCTCTATTTTTACTAACCTCGTACCTTCTACTAGCAATAACAATTGTTCAAATGTCAATAACAATTGTTCAAATGTCAAACAATGACACTTCGAATGTTGCCAGATTTAAAAATTGCGTTCTTCTTGGGACACCCTTTATAAAGTCCTAAAAATGTAAGAATTTTTTATTCAAACAAAGGCCTTAGAAGCTAAGTTTTTTAAGAATGCATGAATTTTTATCTCAGAATATGATTTATATTTGATTTATAATTATTCATTAATAGTTGTCAATATTTTATTTTTTATCATAATAATTTTTTCATAGTCAGAATTTTTATTACCACAGTATGGTTAGATATAATTATACTGTAAAACAATTTCAAACTTTTTTTCAAAATTACGGGGTTCCGACGATTGATTCTTGTTAAGATAAAAAAAAAAAAAGATTATACGTGTGTCGGCGTTTTGATAGTTTCATATTAATTTCATTTTAGAGACGGTTAAAGTTTCCCAGTTCTGGCCTATTCTTGCAGCATATCGGTATATAAAACTATGTTTCCTTTCATCTGACTAGAAATCTGATGAGAAATCTTGTATTTGATTGGGTTTTGGTGTTTGTGATAAGTTTTGGATTTTGGTGTGTTCTGACATATATAGTAGAATTTTATGGCCAACACTTTTGTTGAATATTTCATCCCCGCCCTTCCCCTTTTTCGGGGTGTTTTCTACAATTTGTTAGAATGAAGCCAAAAAATGACGTTACGAGGGGGAGTTAGAGGGTTAATATGTTCTACAAAAATATTTGTCATAACATTATCTACAAAGTTGCTGAACACACTCTACACCTCTGATGTAGCATATCGGTATGCTGCAAGGAACAGGCCAGGGCTGGGAAACTTTCACCGCCTCTAAAATGAAATTCCGATGTGAACTATCAAAACGCCGATACAAGTATATTTTTTGTTGTCTCCTTAACAAGAATCAATTGTCAGAACCCCGTAATTTTTTTATGTTGAATTGTGGTATGTTTTAAAAAAGAAGGTGGCAATCATAAAATAAAAAAATATTTACTATAAACTTATAAACTGTTTATAAATTAATGACTTGATAGTGATAATATAGTAACAGTGATCATAATATAGTAACAGTGATCATATTGCACCCATATTTTTTCTCTGCGTGTACAACAAGAAATTAAGTTTAATTCATTTTATTTAATTTTTAAAAATATACTTTTACTTGGACCACTCTTCACAATAAAGGCTAATATTATGTAAACAGTACCTAATTAATACGTGAACAATAAACGCTTGTATGTGTTAGTTATACATTTTTTTTAATACATTTAAAGTAAAGTAAAAAAAAAATTTATATAATTGCCTTGTTCTTCATAATTTATCAGCCTGATTATTTACAATCTTTTTAAAAAAAAAGAAAAGAAGAAAAACAGCAACAACAAAAATATTATGAATTTTTCTTATCTAAGGCAATTTTAACCATATAATTTTGACACTCCAGCTCCCACTCACCCACTCAAATACTCTTTTATTTTTGCAAAAAATAACAAGAGCAAATTCAAAGAAATATAATATAAATTACAACACAAGAAAGCAATTAAAATGAGTGAAGCGTATAATAACTAGCGGTGTTGTATGTTAAAGAAAAAAAAAAAAAAAACAAGCTAAAATAAAAAAATAAAAGAAAACCTCATGAGAATATAAAGTTAATTTAGATTTATCTAAAGTTCTGCTTTTTCTATAATTTTATATTTTTTTAATGCAATTATAAAATAAAAGTTCTACATGCTTTGTTGTGTTTTTTGTGAATTTTTTTTTTATATCTATAGCGAACTATTTTAAAAGGAAACAATTTGGTGTTATTTGAATGTAGAAAAAGCGTAAATTTTAATTATTAGCACAATAAATATATTTTAAAAATATAACTTGTAAATATTAACAAACTTTTTCTATGCCTTTCTATTACTCATACGCACTGATGTACTTAAAATCAAATTGGAACAAATAAAATATAGTTTTATTTACAAATTTTAGAAGATTTACTTAAAACTGTTATATATATTTCCATAATAAAATATTTAGAACAAAAATATTCTTAATAATTTAGTTTTTTATAATGAAATTTAAAATAATCCTATATTTTAATACCTTGTCCTTGTTGAGTGATAATACGATTTAAATTAAACAAAAAAAAAAAAATAAAAAATAAAATACAATTTATAGAACAGCCTTGCTTTCACAACACATGTTTTGCTTTATAAATAAAAGAATATATTATTATTATTTTATAATAAATCGGCTTAAAAATTGAGAATACTCAAGCAATGCATGAAGTTAACTGAAAATAAATTAATAAAACTAAATAAAAATAGTGTTTATTTAGAAATAATGTGTTTTATTTTAAGCCAAGAACATCTATAAACGTCAGAGGTGTTCAGCGAAATATGAAATTTTTAACAAAATAAATTTGACGGGTTTGGAGTAGGCAACATGCCGAGAAAAAATATGGTTGAAATATGATCACTGCTACTATATTATACACCCAGAAAACAATATCAGTTGTGTCCACTGAATTTGTTGCCAATCGAATTCTGGCGGTTACGACAACTGTCTTCATATTAAATTATATTTTTAGTTGTAAAAGTCAATATTCAGTTGTACAATTTCATATTTTATTCCACAGAAATTGTATTTTAATTAAAAAAATATTTTTTATATGTTTGCTTTCTCCGGGATTTGAACTCGAAAATTCTGAGTACTGAGCTACCTCTCTACCTACTACACCTCTCTACCTACTACATCACAAACAATTTGTTAGGAAAAGAAATGTTAATATAAAATTTGTTTATCAATACCCATTATTATGCCTGGTTTTCATTATGTCATATGAACTGACAACAAAAACTGACTCAAATGAATTCTCGTCATTTTGTGTCAAATGCGTTTTCATTACATCTTAAAAACTGACAAAAAGTCGATAAAGCAAAACGTGTCAAAGACTGATGTCAAATTTTGGTGTCAGTTGACTGACACGCCGTTTTCATTACAAAGGTCAAATGTGATGCATAAACTTTTGGCGAGCGAACAGCTGATTAGAAAATATTAATTTGAGGTAAATAAAAAGGGGAAAAAAATTAAAAATAATAAAAAAGAAATAAATGGCTGTAGCTAGTGCGGCGCTTTGTTATTAAAACACTAAAGGGCTTGGAAAAATAAAAGAAAGCATTGAAATTTATTTTTCCAGAAAAAAAATTAACAACTTTGCGCTCGCCAAACAAAAAAAAAATTGACAACTTGTTGCCAATTTTATTTTAGATAAAAAATACTGCCATATCTGCTGACAAACTGAAATTTGACGTTTTCACTTGTATGTCATTTTAGAAGGCAGTTCGTGTGCATAACTGACTGCAAATTCATATGACAATCCGTTTCATACAATTGCCAAGATTTTGGACAACTGAAAATTAAAAATGACATAGTGAAAACCATGCATTAGTAACGCCTATTATCAATACAACCACAATTCGGTTGCTTCTACTGAAACCCAAATTAAATGAAAGATTTGATCAGAATAACCGTACTTCTAGTTACCACTTTTGAATATCGACAATTTTTTTTAATAAATTTGATAGATTTTACCAAATTTCTTATATATTTACTAAATAAATGGTTGCTTCCAACGCACACAAATACCAAACGAATTTTATTTTTAAAGATGATTAGAAATACCAATAATTGAAGAATAGGATTGATTTTTGGTTTCTTTTCCTTTTTTTTTAATTCCCAATACAACATTTTTGCTTTATTAATGGATTCTCACAAATAAATGTTAACGGTTTTGATCGAATTGCAACCAATCTTTTTCTCTGGGTGTATACTTGATGCATTAGTGTGTAGTTGTCAAGTTATTTTTTTATAAATAGTTTCTAACCATCAATATGGTTGCTACTATCATTATTATAGTAAATATTTTATTATTTTAAATTCTGACTATAAAAATTTGGCTATAAAACAAATATGATAACTGTAAAAAGAAAATGATGACTATAAAAAATATAATAATTATTAAACTATAAAATGCTAACAACAATCAATGAATAATTATAAATTAAATAAAATATGACTTTGACATTTACAGTCATACTACTTTATTGTTTTCGTTAAAAACAAATTTATCAGTTTAATCACCCATGTAAAAATTAAAATATATGATAATTTTCACCTGGGGGATTTTATTTTCGAAAATGCCTTTTACATATAATATTATAATTTACACTAATCAATTTATTTTTGAAAAAAAAAATTCTTTGTCAAAAAGATTCTATATAAATATTTTATATATATATTTTTTTGATATTTCTTTTTTAAAATATGTTTATTAATTAATTTCTTGTAAAATAATTACTTTTTTGTGGAAAAATTATGGAGAATATTGTTAAAATTTTTTTTTATAAGAAAAAGTGTGTAGAACCCAAGAGTTCTTTTGTACGAAATATTAAATTTTTAGAAATTTATCTCATAGAAACATTTTTAAATTCTAAAGAGTTTTCCTTAAAGTAAAATTCTCTGAATCTGCAAACTGTTCTTTAAATAAAATTTCTTATTTTCCTAAAAAACTTGGGTTCTTAGGCCTTTCTTTAATGAAAAAATTCTAAGATTGAAGTAGAAATATTCTTAGATTCTAATGACTATCTTAAAAAAAAAATCTTATATTGTCAATAGAATCTAAGAATATTTCTATTAGAAAAATATAAACTATATTTTTTCAAATAAAATATCATTAGAATTTATATAATTTTCTTTATTATTATTTCTTTAAAAAAGTCCCTAGAATCAAAGAAATTTTCTTTAAATATTCATTTATATCAAATTTTTTTCTTGAGGGAAAACAGTTCTTTAAAAAATATTCTAACATTTTAAGAACTTTTTCATAGTTTATGGTATAATTACATATAATTTCATTATTTTCAAATTATAACTACATTATAGTACGACTATGGTTGGTGCACACTTAAAATAGTATGTAAGTTGAAATAACAGAAAGTACCATTCACAAGAAATTATGTTCATTTAAAAACTGGTCTACTTTTCGTTCTCATTTAAACCAAATGGCTTTTGTTTCTTATTTTTAAAAATAAATTAAATAAATAAATGATTGTATCATTTATTATAAATTATTTATGTTTTTGTATTTTTATTTTAATCTACAAAATGTATGTATGCATGGCTATAGACACTTTTTGTGTGAATGTGTTTGTGTAGGTATGTGTGTTTATGAAGTTCTTGTAATTTGAATTGAAATAATTTTGTATATAAGCAACCAATTAAAATGAAAAAAAATTGGAATTTTTGTATTTTTTTATTTTGAAACACACAACGAACAAAATTTAAATTTGTAATAACTGTAACAGACACAAATAAACCACAAATTTCCATTTTGTGGGTAAATTTTTATTAGATTTCAAACTAATAAAAAAAAATAAATGAAACTGAAAAAATCGGTAAATGATAGTAAATAGTTCTGAATAAATGCATAAAAAAGTTAATATATACATTTCTTTTAAAAATAAATGTTATTTTTAAATGAAATGGAAAACTTTTTTACTAAACTACAAACAGTAAGTAGTAGTAGTATTCTGAGTGCAATTATAATCACAAAAATTTTCCATGATGGGTGATGGAAAATCCACGCATAATTCATGAGGCCTCATTTCATCCTCTCAATGTCACCGTGTAGTTTGCAGTTACACCGGAAATGGTAATTGGGCCTTATCGTCTTCGAAGAAGTCCATGGTTACGATATTAAGATGAACGGCGACCGGTGTAGAACCGTGCTAACTTTAATTTTTCTTACCAGTAGTTGACGATCTATAATCCTTCTAATTCCAAAACCCGTAGATATATTGTATCATGTCTAAAATATTTAGAACCGACTTTGATCTACCTGTCAGTTTTACATACAAATATTTAAAAAAAAGGTAAATCTTCTTTACCATTTTTAACGATAACATTTATTTGGCGTATGGGCCAAACCAATAGAACGCCCGAGAGGCGATAAAGCCAATGTCGCCTTTTTTGACATCAAAGGTCCAGGGAATTTTCGTTGCAAAAACTGCATTGTTAAAACCAGTAACCGTTAAAAAATTTTCACGCAGACAGATTTTCGAGCAGACATGATGAAGCAACAATTTTGCTTGTTAATGCTTACACAGGGTGTGAAATGGGCTGTTGACGGTCATCAAAATTTGTTTCCAAAATTCAGGTTCAGTGTCAACCATTTCAGACAATGTTTGCCCATCAATTGCACCTTATACGGAAAGAAATGCAACTAATACTACAAAATGCGACATTGACGACAAAATGCTAAGTTTGGTTACGATACGACGCACTTGTGTTCTCGGCAACAATTTTTCCTATCGCTTAAACAAGTTTTACGCACCGTTTTTATGTCCAGTGTTGATAAAATAATTGCAATAAATCAATAAAAAAATAAAAAAAAAACTGAAAGGGGCAAAGGGCTTTTTTGTCTCCATTTGCCTGTGTTATTGTTGCAAGATTTTTTCCCTTCCCTTTCCTCTCCCTTTTTTAATTTTTTTCTCTATTTTGCATGGTACAACCGCCTTGTATTCTTTTTGTTGTTGGGCTAATTAGTGATGAAGGCATAGCACTGATCACTGAGTAACCAATTCAGCAACAAAGTGTGTACCCGGTTGTTGTACTATTTACACTACTCCCTCTTTGCTCCCTCTCATAACAACTTTTCCTAATTCTAACACAATGCACTGCATTAGTAGGGGACATCCCCTGAGTGTTAGTCTAACGTAAAAAAAAAAAAAAAAAAAAAGCGAAGACGATATTTTCGACGATATGTACTTTGAGTTAATACAACTGAACGACTATTGTACTGGTGTGTGGGTTGAACACCAGTGGAAAATAACCTTATTCTCTATAGATGACAAGGGATGGCCGTTGAGAGATAAACGGTGGGCTATCAAGAAAAGGGTTATGATTATAATCGCTCCAGAGAAGAAATTATAATGGGTTGAGTATATGGAAAGAAAATGAAACCAGACTTTAGTAATCTTTTCAATTTTATTTATAACAATTCAGGTTTCTTTCTTAACGTAACAATACATACATGGGTTGAAGTAGGCTTGGCAAATGTAAAGTTAGTATACCACAACTTATTTCCAAGTAAATTTGTTGATAGCTGCTCGCACTGCCGGGTAACGATGTTGTTCAATATCTTGCTCAAAAGTAATATCTGCTTTCGCATCAACACAAAAAAATGTAGGATACACACGTAAGTACTTAACGAAAATTCGTTACTGCTGACAAATAGAAAGGCTACAGCGAGTGTCAATTCTACAGTGCGGGCAACTTTCATGATCTTTACGAGATTAGGTGTGGTGAGTATGAATAAATCAATAAGAATTCAGTTATATTTAACTACATATTTTAAATTTTAGTATTCAATTCAAAGATTAGGCTCACGAATATAAGAAAAAAAAAAAGATTCATCAAAAAGATTTTTAGACACAATTACTAAGTTTTAGGATGCGTTTTAAATGTACAAATCTGATTTGTACAACTATTTTTAATATGCAGTGTCACTATTTCGGCGCATTGTTTTAATGTAAAGCCATATATGATAAATATTGTACAGAATTGAAATTTGAAAAACATTCCAGCAAAAAAAAATATAGTCATTCTGTACCTTTAACTTTTTTCATTGCTTCCTAAACATCAGTTAACATTCTATTATGATTTTTTGGTGTTATTCTAAGGAACTCCCAAAAGAATTCATATCTTCATATTTTAAATGTAATGTTGCTTTTTTAATAAATCTTACTTCAATGCTTCCAAAGCATAATTGAAAGTATATCGTATATTTTCTGAATCTAAAGCATTTATTTAATGAGAAAATATGTAGTTATGAAGACCTTTTATATTTTTTTATAAAATAATTTTTATATATTTGTTTAATGCTTTTTTTCAGCTGTGCATTTTTGCACTTTTATTTTATTTTACACTACACCATTTCCAGCTTTAATTCAGAATTTTCCAAAATAATTTTAAAATTGTGTAAAAATGTTTTAATATTGTGTAAAAAATATTTCAAATTGTTCAAAATGGTTTTAAAATTGTCCAAACATTATTTAAAATTGTTCAATAATATTTTAAAATTGTTTAAAAAATCATTAAAATATTTTAACAATATTTCAAAGATTCCCAAAAAAGCTTTTTACATTAATGCAGAATTATATATTTGTTAAATTTAATAAAGAAGATTTTTATATCAGTAGATAAAGCTCGCATCTTTAAAATTATTTTTCTACATTCTTATGAAATAAATTCTCATCAAAGCTTAAATTTTACAAAGTATATTAACATTTTCCATTAGATTATCTCATCATTTAATTTTCATTGGAAGTAGCTATATCTGTATACTTCCATCCTATGACACGCCAATGTTAAATTCATCGAAGAAACCATCAGAAGAGAAGTGATACCTTTGCCATAGTAGTGATGCTTTTATTTCTTCTTTGGCATATGCATTTTCACTGGGATGTGTTCTTAAGGCAACAGGTTGACAAGTGTCAAAGTCATGAAATATTGTCATGCCGATATAAAAGATAACGCACCCTGTATATAGGGGGGGGGGGGGGGGAATGTGTTGCATTTTAATTTTTACCCAAATAAACTGTACTGCATGGAATCTAGTTTAAGAACGGTTCCCTAACAAATCTAAGCACCACTCTAATATATTATTGTGGTATGAATAAGTTTTCTAAGATACTTTAAGTTTGTTGTTTTTAGACACACTCAAAAAATACATAAACATTCAGGTATCACAAATCTGCCAACATTATATAGTTTAGCAAATGTGTTTAATGTAAGACGTCATAAGAAAAAGTTTCAAAGGATTTGGACCAGATGTGTTGCACTTTAATTGCATAGTTAGTCTCTTTACAGACACATGTAAACTATTTCTACCTTCAAATTATGAATATGTTGGTAGAAATATGGTAGAACCTTGAATTTATATTACAAGTTAAATGAAAATTTTAATTGAATTTTTAATTAACATAACATTTACAAGAAATAAATATGGTTTAGATGCTATAACGCATAATACATCGAGATACGTTTATATTTTTAATTCATTTACTGTGTTGAACTAGCAAAATTGTATTAAAATTTTTCAAAAGGAAACAAAAAAAAAAAAACAGAAAACAACTCAGTTTTACATTTATAAAAAATAAATTTCCACAGTTTAAACGTGATATTTTGACAAATATTATTTATTTACATGCTATTTAATGCTAGACTGCACTTTGTTATTAAACTTTTTTCTTTTTGTTTATTTTGTTTGCACAACAATTTTTGCTTTCAAAGATATTTTTTTTTTACAAATTTTATGGAAATTTATAGAGAAAAAATAACATAGCAACAATATTGAAATTATTTAATAAATATATTAAATTTAGAAAAGTTTTTAATAACACAAAGAAAAAGTTTTAGAAGTTAAGGCGATATGAAAAAATTCATTGTTAAACAATGATGTGCTTTTCTTCTCAGAAAAATCTCAATACAAACTGAAAAATAAATTGCCAAAGAAGTTGAAAACCATATATTTTGGAACAAACGGATTCGGTACGCACAACCAAAATCAAATGTGATTGAAGTTTGTTTTGGTTGTTGTCACCAAAATTCAGATGTGTTAACCGATAATCAATATTCACTTGTAGCAAGCGATTTTCAGTTGGAAACTGACATAATTTTTTTTGTGTATATAAACTTAATAAAAGGCAGTAGAATTTGTATGGATTTGTGGACCCAGCCTGAATTTCCATAATTTATTTTTAAAAAATTTTCATATATCGCTGAACCTACCTAATAAACACTTAACCACCATTTCATCAAATATTTGACATTTAACAATTTTCTATAGATGTTTATTAATGTAAGTAATAAAAATAATTTCGTATAATTAATGTGGTAAAATAATAAAATAACAAAAAAGAAAACAAATAAATAAATATTTGTATGATAATGACCAATAAAGTTGTCAACAATGAGACTAATAAATTATAAAAACTGCCCAGTCAGAAAAATACAAGTAGCAACGCATTGAAAAAGTTGATGAAAAAGGTACTTTTGCAATCTCAAAATGATAAAAAATTCCAACGTTGAAAAGATCAAAAATTAAGTTGTCCAAAAATAGATTTTTAAAAATTAATCTTAAAGCTTACACTAGTTTTGAAAGATTATTTTAGTTTTGACATTTTGATTAATTTTAAACGTTAAATAATTGGTTAAAAAAAAAGAAAAAAACAATCTGACATTTTAATTTAGTCAACAAATTAATTACAGTTATAATTAATTAATTATGCATAAAAACAAAAAATTGTTTATTAGCTTAAGTAATTACCATATATATTAGTTAGCATCCCAGCAAATGTAGTGCTGCCCTATAAACAGTACATTTTTTTCGGATGGTTTCATAGATAAATTTAACATTGGCGTGGATCGAAATTTTATACTTTACTCTAAGGAAACAATATTCTACCAAGTTCATAAGTCAAATTGTCAAAATAACAGAAAATAACATTTCAAAGAAATGATATTTTATTTAAAAATGGTAGTCATTCTCTGACTATAACTTCTTTCATTGCTTCCTAAGCTTCAGTTGACATTCTCTTATGATTTTTTGGTGTTATTCCAAGGCACTTTCAAAAAATTTCATGTGTTCATATTTCAAATGCAGTGATCTGCATATAAACCCGATGCATATCTTAAAATATCACTCTTCATTACTTCTAAAGCATAAGTTATAGTATATCGTATATTTTTAAATATAAAGAATTTGTTCAAGTTGAAAAATAGTACTGATGAAATTTTTTAGTTTTTTTTTGGTAAATTATTTTTTATATTTTAGCTTAAAATTTCATGAGGGTTAGAATTTACGCAGTTTTGCAATTTTTATAAAAGTTTTGAAATATCAAGAAAAACAGTTTATTTTTAAACTTTAATTGAAACTAGCTGGCCTGTCATTTGCATTTTTCAGTCTCAAATATTTATGACGACGCAATCTGTGCATTTTTACATTATGTATTTTATTTAACACTACATCATTTCCAGTTTCAATTCAGAATTTACCAAAATAATTTTAAAATTGTGTAAAAATTATTTAAATATGCCGAAAAATGTTTAAAAATTAAAATTGTTCAAAATTATTTTAATATTGTCTAAAAATGTTTCCAAATTGTACAACCAGTTTTTAAATTATCCAAAAGTATTTTAAAATTTGTCTAAAAATTCATTAAAATTTTTGAAAAATGTTTCACTAATGCATAATTAGTTATTTGTTTTGATAAAGAGTATTTGTATATCAATGCATAAATTTCGCTTCTTTAAACTTATTTTTCTGCATTCTTATGAATTAAATTTTCATCAAAGCTTAAATACTACAAGTATATAAACATTTTCCACTCATGCATCAGAATATCTAATCATTGCATCGTCATTGCTTCCTTAGAGTAAAGTATGAGTAATGTTAGTAGCTCTATTTGAATACTTCCATCGTATGACACGCTAATGTTAAATTCATCGATGAAACCATTAGAAAAGAAGTGATGCCTTTGCCATAGTAGTGATGCTTTCATTGCTTCTTTGGCAGCATAATTTTTGCTGGGAAATGATTAGTCAGTTAAATATAAATGTTCAAATTTTAAACTCAAATGGTTTTTGTTACTTATTTTTAAATGTAGTAAAAACAACTCATACAGCAGTAAATAACAAATGGTTAGTCAGTTAAAAATAAATGTACAAATTTTGCCTACCAATTCTCCAAAAATAACTGAGTATTAATTTATTTGAAATTGTTTCCTTTTTTTTTTTTGTATTTTTTGTTTTATTTTTTTAATCTCACACTGTCTATAGACATATTTTGTGTAAATAACCATATGTGTGTATGTTTGTTTATGAAAATGTTGTAATTTGAATTGAAATAATTTTGTATATAAACAAACAATTTTAATAAGAAACAAATTACAATTTTTTGATTTTTTTTTTGAAAATGACAGCAAAAAAAATTTTAACAAATTTTAAATAACTGTAACGGAAACAAACAAACCACAAATTTCAGTTTGGCGGGTAAATTTTTAAAAAATTTCAAAAAATAAATGAACCTGAAACAAATCGGTAAATGACAGTAAATGATTTAGAATAAATGTATAAAAAAAGTTAAAATAAATATTTTGTTATTTTTTATTGAAAATATTTTTATTAAACTACAAACAGTAAACTATATAATATTCTGGTTGTTTATATAGTTCTGTAGTTCTTAGACTGTGATAAAAAGTTATTTTATCTGCATACCATAAAGTAAGTTTCTTAATTATAAAATATATTGAAAATGTATAAGTTGTAATTCTTAAAAACCTTACAAAGGAACTCTTGCAAGTGAAAATTTAAATTTTGCTGAAATTTTTATATGTGATAAAGTGCACAAAATAAACGGATCCATTTTTTTTTTTAGTTCGTCACAATATTAAATTTATCAGCTGAAAATGGTGTACCCCATTTTGTTCCAAAGCAATTTTATGTCCATAATTTGTGTATTAAATAAAACGTATTTAAAAAAAACTATTCCAATTGTACATAAAAGTTACTTTTTAAATAAATAAAAAAAAGAGAAAAAAGTTTTGAAAAATTTTGAAAAAGCAAAGAAAATTGATGGGTCCAATAATTTTATGTTCTCTATCTCAATCCAAGTTTTAACGCAATTTGAATTCTTATTTGCAATAGTTTCTTTGTTAGTGTAAATTTGCAATGTATTTTCAGTAAATACACTCAGAATAAAATGTAGTTAACTGTTTGTAGTTTAATAAAAAAGTTTTCCGTTCCATTTAAAAATAAAGGAAGATACATTTATTTTTCAAAGAAACATCTATATTAACTTTTTATACATTTATTCGAAATAATTTACTATCATTTACCGATTTTTTCAGTTTCATTTATTTTTTTCATTTGTTTGAAATTTACTAAAAATTTAACCACAAAACGGAAACTTGTGGTTTATTTGTGTTCGTTCTGTTTCAAAAAAAAATATTCAAAAAATTTCAATTTGTTTTTTTATTTAAATTGGTTGTATATATACAAAATTTTTCAATACAATTTACAAGAATTTCATAAACACACATAGATATACAAATACATTCACACAAAAAGTGTTTATAGCTTTATATCCATACATACATTTTGTATTGTACGAGTATACTAAAAAAAAACAAGTAAGAGCGGCTAAATTCGGCTATGCCGAATCTTATATACCCTTCACCATGGTTGGGAAAAAACTGAAGTTTATATATGGACATATATGGAATGGACAGATTTATATACGGACGCCTTTAAGAGGAAATTAACCATTTAGTTTGGAGATAAAACTTGGACTCGGGAAGATTTATGGTTCCAGAAAATAGGTATTTTAAAAAAATTAATGTTTTGGGCATAACTTTTTTGTATCTGAACCGATATTTCCGAGTTTTTCAGCAAATATGTTATACTAAAGATTTTCGATCTTTTGCTATATAAGACGTATGTATCCATAGGTCATAATGCAGCTCTAGAATAGTGTTTGTTGTTTGTATATAAAAGGTGAAGAGGTGAAAGAAAAGAATTTCAACAAATCGTTAAAAGAAATCACTACAACTGCATGTGTTTTCTTTCTACAAAAACGTTTGATTTAGCTGGCAAATTTTCATTTAAGATTTCATTTCGCTTTTTTATTAAAAAATATTTTTAATTTCTTTAGCTTAATTTTAAAAATTTGAAGGAAAATTGTTTATAATTTTTTTTATAAATTATTATAAGTTATGACCTAAAATAGTTGCACTCAAAGGTAAATTATGTATAAAATTTTCTTAATATATGAGAAATAAAATGGTTTAAAAATCTTTTTATAAATTCTTTTAAATCGGAGCAAAAAATAGAAATAAAACCGTTTGCATATTGTTTGTATCAGAGGGTTTTTATAAAAATGTTGATGCTTTTAGCCTATTTATGGATTATTTATTTATTAATATAAAATTTTATATAAATTAATTATTAAATGTTAAAAAAAAACAAAAATAAGCAAAAAAAAAGTCTTAATAAAATAATAAAAAAAAATTTACAAAAAAAAAGTGAATTGACCTGACCGAGATTTGAACCTCGAACCTCGCGGCCTTAGAGAAAAAAAAAGTATTTGTAACACAGCGTCTAGACAACTGAGCTATTGAAGCTCACACAAAATCATCGTCAATAGAGGTACATATATAAAAGTCTTCGTTAATTAGAGATTTGTTTGGTTTTTATTTAAATGACAAATCTTTGTATGTGTTTGTTGTTTGTGTATAAAAGGTGGAGATGAAAGAAAAGAATTTTAACACATGGATGTGTTGTTATGCTCAAAATTCTACATACATATTAAACAAAGGGATTTTACTGGAAAAATTAGAGGTAGTCCTGGTTTTTTGCTAATATCTCAGCCATTTATTAACCGATCTGTCTGATTTTTAATAGCAAACAGAAATGGATCACATGTAACAGAAATAAAAAAGAATCAAGTCCTCATCATGTCTGGGTTCTTCGGAAAACCCATTTCAACACACAGACGGACAGACGGACATCGTTAAATCAACTTCGCTCTTCATAAGGACCCAGAATATATATACTTTATAGGGTCTAAGATCAATATTGTAGAAATTACAAACGGAATGACAAACTTATATATACCCTTCCACCTATGGTGAAGGGTATAAAAACAAAAATACAAAACGGAAATAATTTCAAATAAATGAAAAAAAAATTATTTTTGAAGGATTGGTAGGTAAAATTTTGACATTTATTTTAACTGATTATATCAGTTGTTTCTTACGGATGTGTCAGTTGATTAATCAACATTTAAAAATAAATAACAAATGGCATTTAATTTAAATGAAAATTAAGTAGACCGGTTTTTAAATGAAATATCATTTCTTTTAAATGACATTTTCAGTTATTTTAACTTACAAACTTTTTTAAGTGTACCTTAACTATTGAACAACAAAAAATTACAAAACAACAACAAAAAGTTGGGTTAAATAAAAATTTAAAAAACTAACTAAAAGTTTTATGTTAATTAAAATTTTAAACACAAGTATGAAAATTTTCCTAAATTATTAACGAAATTTCTTTAAATTGTTTTCTCATTAATATTTAAGAAACTATGAAAAATTATATTTTGAAGATAGTTTAAATGATTTTTAAGATTTTTAAGATTAAGCATCAGGTCAGTATCCAAATCACCGCTATTTTAAAATATGAAGATGTATTATTTTTGTACTTCCTCAGAATAACTACCTAAAATGCAGTAAAAGATCGCTAAATGAAATTTAGAAAACAATAAAAAAATCACTAACATTAAGTGAATTATAACAAAATTTTTCAAACAAATTGTTATACATTCTATAGGGAGATTATTGGAAAATATACGCCAATTCTATTTACATCTTGTCTTAACACTAAAACTACTGAACTGATTTAAAAATAATAGTCACGATAAGTCGTATCCAAATAAAAAGACTTAAACTGATCAAGACAATGTAGCACTCAGTGTGCCGAAAAATTTGTTTCTTTGTAAACTAGTGTTAAAGTTAATATAAACAAAAATTGTCAACTACAAAGTGCTAGTGAGTAATCAAAAACCAAAACTATTATTATTTATATTTACTAACTTAATTCAGTCATTAAGCAAACATATTAAACAAATAAAATACAACCAAAATGTCCATATGAACCATATGGTTATTGTCATAATATGTGGTGACCACAAATTAAAAATTGCCTTCATTTTAATTTTACCTGGAGCAGTAGGGTCGTTCAAAAAAAAAAATAATTTTAAGATTGGGCTACTTTTTTTTGTTTGTTTGTGTATAAAAATTTCTGATATGATGTGAATGTTGGTATGATTTAGATTAGTTAAAAGATTTCGATATTTGCTTACAAATCCATAATTAGACTGTAGATATTTCTATACTCAGGGAGAAAGGCTTCATCATAATTATGCAAAAATTTATAAATATGATTTAATTTTTATTTTTTTTTTTATTTAATCGATACCATGTTTTGAAATATTTATTTGTTTATTTATCGTTACGCTCAGAATATTATGTAGTTTACTGTTTGCAGTTTAGTAAAAAAGTTTTCAGTTAAAAATAAAGAAACATACATTTATGTTTGAATAAAATATTTATTTTAACTTTTTTTATAAATTAATTCAAAAGAATTTTTTTTTTAAATTTCAGTTTTTTTGCATTTGTTTGAAATTTAATAAAAATTAACCACAAAACAGAAATTTAAGGATTGTTTATTTTCTTTATATTTATTACAGTAAGTCTGTTTCAAAAAAAAATTTCAATTTATTTTTTATTTAAATTGTTTTTATACAAAATTTTTTTAATTCAAATTACAAGAACTTCATAAACACTTGCATACACACATGTGTACATTCATACAAAATATGTTTTTAGACCATGTGAGTATACCTTTTGTAGATTTAAAAACAAACAAAAATACAAAAATGAAAACAAGTTCATAGAAATAAATCAGTTATTTTTTTACAAAATTGGTAGGTAAAATTTTTACATCTAATTTGAAGAAAATTTATCATTTATTTTTAATTGTCATGACAGTTGTTTCAGAAATATTCAGAAATGAATAACAAATGAAAAGTATGTAGGCCGGTTTTGAAATGCAATCTCATTTCTTTAAAATGGCATTTTTTTGTTATTTTAACTTACAAACTATTTTAAGTGTACATACAAATGAACAATTTAAAAAATTCTCCATACATCCCTGAAACCCTCTAATTTTTAATTAACCCCTATTTCTTCAAATATTTGACATTTTTGTATAAATGTTTATTAATGTAAGTAATAAAAATAATTTCATAAAATTAATGTGTTAAAATAACAAAAAAAAAAAAAAAAATAAAATAAATAAATATTTGTATAAAAATGACCAACAATGAGACTAATAAATTATAAAAACTACCCAGTCAGAAAAATACAAATGGCAAAGCATATAAAAACTTGATGTAAAAATTGCTTTCGAAATTTTACAAGGATAAAAATTTTCAACTTTGGAAATATCAAAACCTAAGTTGTCCAACAATAAATTTTTAAAAATAAAATTAAAAGTTCGGATTATATATGTATCTACTAAGCCAAGGATCGAAAGACAATTTTGTAGTAAAACTATGAAGCCTGCCTCTTTAGTTTTATTTTTCATTTGATAGCCATTTTTTCATTATTTAATTAATGTTATTAAAAATTAATACTTCTTTTTTTTTTATTTTTAACGACTTTTCAACCTCCATATATTTACAAGAAGATTTCAAGTTAACGTTCTTTATCAAGAACGATCCGGCAAAATATCTATTTAGTATAATAAAATGTTCGAATAGACATTTTTCCAATTTTTTTTGAATTGTCTGATTTTTTTTCTATTTCTACAATTTTTAGGCTTTTCCCCATCGAAACATTTCAATTTTCAAATTCTAAAAAATTTTACAGATTTTTTTCCCAAAAATTTCAGAATAAGCTTAAGTTACATAGGCTAAGTATAGGTATGAAATGAAAATAAAAAAAAATTAAAATTTCTATTGCTTAATTAATTAACTAATTTTAGTCAATTAAAATTCAACTTTTTATTTGATAATTGATCTATTGCAGATGAATTTCGTATCCTGTTATTGTAAAAGTATACTAAAAATTAGCATAATTCTGTTCCAAAATCTCAGAATCAGAATCTTAGATGTAAGATTCAAAACTTGTGGTATTATGATTGCGGAACAAATATTAATAACCATAACATACTTGGGAATATTGCATTGATTGGACTAATTAATTAATGATTTCATTACCATTACATTGATAGAAATTGTAATGAAATTAATTTTATTACCATTGTTTGAATTAATGATAATGATTTAACGATCTAATTTCATTTATTAATGACAATGTTTTAGAATTTAATTACCATTACTTATTAATTAATTAAAAAAAAAACATTGGCATTATTAACCGTCATTTTATGTGTTAATATTTATGTTAATATTTATTTATGGGGGTTAATATTAGTACACTCACAATATATTTTCCGTTACCAACTGTAGTTTATTTAAAAAGTAATACGTAACGTTTGTTTTTAAATGAAGAATCAATTGAAATTCATAGTAATATATTTTTTAACTATTTGAATCAGTCATTCAAAAAATAAACTATAAAAATCTACAGACATTCAGTAGGAGTTGATATTTTTATTTAAATGTAAAATTTTATATTTTCTGCTTCAAAAAATAGAAATTCATATAATTCCTTTTTGTTTTTTTTACCAAAATAGTTTTTATATATACAAAATCATTTCAATAAAAATTACAAGATATTTTTCAAATATACATACACACAAAGTCAATAAAAATATAAACATCTGCATGTGTTGTGTTCTGTTTTGTAATTACATTCAAATAAAAAAACTTTCAATTTAAAAAACAAACCACAAAAGTAGTTTTTTCTAACTTTTTGTCAGTGAAAATTTTATAGTTATTTTAAACGACTTTCTATTGTTTTTACTTTTGTCGATTATTAAACAATGGTTGAAAATAAACATCAAAATGGGTTGAATATAATGGATAATCATTAGTCCTCTTTTTGGTTGTATATTCGATTAATTTAATATGTATTTTAAGTTGTTTTTATCGAAATAATATTGTGAGTGTATATATTATATTTATTTGTATTATTTTCTGTATAAAAAGCTACTTGGATAATTTTTAAATCGTATTTATTTTTTTTATGCATTTGTGCTATTTCGTTTCCATTAATAATGTAATTTTTTTTCATTTGAATTAGCGTCAACTAATGGTAATAAAATTGCAATGGTATTGAAAAATTCCCAATTATGAACCATAATAGTGTAAAATCAAGTAAAAAAAATAAAGTCGGAGACGCCGACTACATCATAAATAATTTTTGTTAAATTTCGGAATCGTTTGGGAAACGGCGAAAAATTTAGAACTGCATCTGAAAGAAATTGAAGACAAATTTTATATAAACCAATACCAGACAAGGGTCCAAATGTGGTCCTATTTTCCTTAAATTTAGTGGAACGATTTATGGTAACATAAAACATTCATAACCCAAGTTCCAACCAAATATCTGCGTTTTTGTGTGTCTAAATACAATTTAATCGCAATTCAGCTAGGACCCTCTCTCTGCGACATAGGTGTTAATATGTATCGATTCTAAGCAAATTCAATGAAGTTCGTTCTTGATCAAAAGAAAGTCATGTGCCAAATTCCACCTATTTAATTTTATATTTGGGACCGGTAGTTGTACACTCACAATATATTTTCCGTAACCGAATGTAGTTCATTTAAAAAGTAATACGTAAAGTTTGTTTTTAAACGAAGAATCAATTGAAATTTATAGAAATATATTTTTTAACTATTTGAATCAGTCATTAAAAAAACAAACTATAAAAATTTACAGACATTCAGTAGGAGTTGATATTTTCAGTTAAATATAAAATTTCATGTTATCTGTTTTAAAAATATAAATTCATATAATTCCTTTTTGTTTTTTTTTACCAAAATAGTTTGTTTATATACGAAATTATTTCAATAAAAATTACAAGAAATTATTCAAATATAGATACACAAGAAAATAAAAAAATATATACGCCAGTGTGTTTTGTGTTTTGAAAAATTACACACAAATAAAAAAAAATTTCCATTTGAAAAACAAACCACAAAAATCGTTTTTTTTTCTACTTTTTGTCAGTTAAAAATTTATGATTATTTTAAACAACTTTCGATTGCTTTTACTACTTATGTCGATTATTAAACAATGATTGAAAATAAACAAGAAAATGGGCTGGATATAATGAAAAATCAGTAGTCCTCTTTTTGATTGTATTTTAGATTAATTTAATATGTTTTTTAGATTATTTTTAAGGAAATAATATTGTGAGTGTACTAAAGTTAATTTTAACAAATTCCGGGAATGTGGGACTAGTTCTAAATATGGTCCGATGTTCTTCAAATTTGGAGGCGTGATTTATGGTCTCATATGACATTTGCAACTTAAATATCAACCAGATATTTATGGTTTTATATGACTAAACCATATTTAACTACCACTCTTAATGGACCTTTCTATGAGAGGTTGGTGCGAATATAAAATGATTTTAGCGATATTACGACCTCAAGTTTTTACACAATTTTGTTGGATACACGGACATCGTTTAATAGATTCATTAAATGACTCTGAGTACCCAGAGGCAAATAAAATAACCCATTTAAAAATCAGAATATATATATGATCATACATGGGCTTTTATATGATCACACATTGTCATATACATTCATACATGGTGCAATATATTATCATCCATGATTTCATATATGGCCATATATGACAGTATATGGTCATATATGAATATATGTATATGAGCGTACGTGAATAATATATATGATCATATACGACCATATACTCTCAAATTTCGGATTCGAAGATATATGGTCATATATGAGATCTTATATTGTCATATCTTAAACAATTCATGTATATATATGACCATGTATACCCATGCCTGAACATGTATTTTCATATATATTCCGCTTTTACATGAGAAGCCTGAATAATTTTTCACTTGAAAATTTCGTTTTCACCACTAAAAATATTTCCCAAAAATAATTTATAAAAAAGAATCATATTCTTATGATATTATATGATCTTAAATCCTACTAATTCATTTACAAAATAACAGATCAACAATTCATTAAAGTCCATTTCCCAAACTTTTTACCACATTTTTTTTTTACATCGAAAAACATTTCTTTTGCACCATTTTAATTAATGTTTGTCAATTTTTCTCATTATTTGTAGGATAAATATTTTTAAAATATTTTGGAATTAAATCAGAAATTTCTTACGGGCTGGTCGGATTGGAATAGAACTTCACAGATCTGTGGAAAAAGTAATTTAGAACTTTTGTTTTGACGGGAATGTCCTTAGTGGTTGTATAATTTCGCGATAAAACGGCTTAACTAATTGGTAATAAAACATTTTGATGGATAGTCATTATTTTGGTACACTCAGAATATTATTTAGTTAACCGTTTGTAGTTTAATAAAAAAGTTTTCCGTTCCATTTAAAAATAAAGGAACATACATTTATTTTTCAAAGAAATATCTATATTAACTTTTTTATACATTTATTTGAAATAATTTACTAACATTTACCATTTTTTTTCAGTTTCATTAATTTTTTTTATTTATTTGAAATTTAATAAAAATTTACCCACAAAACGGAGACTTGTGGTTTATTTGTGAATATTGTTTGCTGTCTGCTTCAAACAAAAATATTCAAAAAATTTCAATTTGTTTTTTTATTTAAATTGGTTGTATATATACAAAATTTTTCAATACAAATTACAAGAACTTCATAAACACACATACATATACAAACACATTCATACAAAAAGTGTTTAAAGCTTCATTTGCATACATACATTTTGTATTGTACGAGTATATTAAAAAAAAAAAATACAAAAACGGAAATAATTTCAAATAAATGAAAAAAAAAACATTTATTTTTTAAGAATTGGTAAGTAAAATTTTGACATTTATTTTAACTGATTATATCATTTGTTTCTTACGGATGTGTCAGTTGATTAAACAACATTTGAAAATAAATAACAAATGGCATTTAATTTAAATGAAAATTAAGTAGACCGGTTTTTAAATGAAATATCATTTCTTTTAAATGATATTTTCAGTTATTTTAACTTACAAACTTTATATATTCACGATCGTTATATAATTCTATGAAAATTACCAAAATCGGTCCCACATCATAAAAAGAAAATATGAAGGTACACTCACAAAATATTTTCTGTTACCGACTGTAGTTTATTTAAAAAGTAAAGCATAAAGTTTGTTTTTAAATGAAGAATCAATTAAAATTCATAAAAATATATTTTTTAACTATGTAAATCAGTCATTCAATAAACAAACTATAAAAATTTACAGACATTCAGTAGGAGTTGATATTTTCTGTTAAATGTAAAATTTTATGTTTTCTGTTTCTAAAAATTTAAATTCATATAATTCTTTTTTGTTTTTTTACCAAAATAGTTTGTATATATACAAAATTATTTCAATAAAAATTACAAGAAATTATTCAAATATACATACACAGAAAGCCAATAAAAATATATACATCTGCATGTGTTGTGTTCTGTTTTGTAATTACATTCAAATAAAAAAAACGTTCAATTTAAAAAACAAACCACAAAAGTAGTTTTTTCTAACTTTTTGTCAGTAAAAAATTGATGGTTATTTTAAACGACTCTCTATTGTTTTTACTACTTTTCGATTATTGAACAATGATTGAAAATAAACAACAAAATGGGCTGAATATAATGAAAAATCAGTAGTCCTCTTTCTGATTGTATCTTCGATTAGTTTTATATGTATTTTAAGTTGTTTTTAACGAAATAATATTGTGAGTGTAGTAACTTTAAATTGTCCATACACAGAGAAAACAGATGCATTACACAGGGGAAACAAATTTATTGTGACAACCGAATTTCTTGCCAACTGAATGGTTTTGTTAAAACCACCGACATATTTGTTTGTAGCGACTGAAATTCCGTTAATACAATAGAATTTCGGTTGAAACAAAATATTAAAATTGTAACAGAAAAACATTTGTTTGCAAAAACCAAATTATTGGGTTGCTGCAACCAAAATTGGTTGTCACAATGAATATATTTTCTCTGTGTATGGCAACCGAGTGGTTTGGATAAAGCGACCTATATATTTGCTTGTCGCGACTAAAATTCGGTTAATGCGATAGAATTTCTGTTGAAATCATATATTTCAATTGTATCTGAAATACATTTGGTTACGACAACCAAATAATTCGGTTCCTACAAGGTTCTTGGCTTGTCAGTACTTTATTTTTTCCACTACTGACAATTTCTGATTGGGAAATTTATTTAGTAGACCATTATTGATTGAAAGTTAAGTTATAATATAAATGTTTTTTAACGAATTAATCTGAAAAGAATGTGCAAATTTGGTGAAATAAAGATTTTCACAAACAAAATTTAAATAACCTACTTTTTGCTCTACAATCTATAGAATAAGTAAAATAAAATTTGTATCTACCGAAAACTTTTCCTTTCAAATAAGTCGCTAAAGTGCTTGGAATAACATCAATGAAAGATCAATTTTTATACTTAAAAAAATTTTACGAAATTCAAGTGACTGGGAATGGGTTAATTTGTTTACCAAAACACTGTAGATGGAATACAAATTCAGCGAAATCGTTGTGATTACTTTGCTTTAAATGGTTTTTATATTTTAACACAGAAATATTCTGGAGGGTATTTAAAGATTAGGTTAAACTTAATGCAATGATTTTATATATTTTTCGTAATATTTATTAATACTGGCAATGAAATCATAATCAACAAAAGTCATTAATGAAATAAACAGTTAAAATTTTCCAGAAGCATTGCTTTTCGAGCGAAAATTAAGATGTGTTTTGTATATAAATTACTTTATGTTCAATACTTTTTTATAGTTCTTAAAAAGTAATCATTAATTTTGGAATATTATTAGATATACACTCAAAAAATTATGTAGCTTGCTGTTTATAGTTTAATAAAAGAAATTTCAGTTAAGTTATTTTAACTTTCCTAGAAGAAAGTTACCTACAATAGGTTTATTTAAGATTTATTTAAATATATTTTAAACACACATTTGTATTTGTTGTCTATTGAAAAAATATATTCAAATAATATTTGTATTCCTTTTTATTTAACGTGTTTTTTTTTAAACTAAATTATTTCAATATTCACACATAAAGCTATTTACCAATGATGTGTTTGTAGTGTATATGCGAGATTAAAAAACAAAATAAAAATACAAAACAGCGAAATATTTTCAAATAAATAATTAAAAATGTATAATTACCGTTTAAATTATAATATTTTTTTTTAACGGAATAGTCATTTGGTTTTACTAATGTAGTTTACTTGGTAGCGTGCTAGTTTATCAGTGCGTGGGTCGTGGGTTCGATTCCCACCAGAGGCTCTGGTCTGTTTTCGCTACAATGAGCCGATGGCCTCGGTTAGGATATTAGGATATAACTTGTAATTATATGATTAATATAAAATAAATAAATTAAAATAAAATAAATAACAAAAACCGGTTTTTATTAATGAAATTTATTTTTTTTTAAATTGTATTTTCTGTTGCTTTAACTTACAAGCTGTTTTAAGTGTAAAATATTTCCTTTCATTCAATTTAATTTTTTCTGCATCTTAATTTTGGCAACTTCATCTTCCATATAATGTGTTTTTTTTTTTAACGGAATAGTCATTTGGTTTTATTAATGTAGTTTACTTGGTAGCGTGCTAGTTTATCAGTGCGGGGGTTCGATTCCCACCAGAGGCTCTGGTCTGTTTTCGCTACAATGAGCCGATGGCCTCGGTTAGGGTATTAGGATATGATTTGTAATTATATGATTAATATAAAATAAATAAATTAAAATAAAATAAAAAACAAGAACCGGTTTTTATTAATGAAATTTATTTTTTTTAAATTGTATTTTCTGTTGCTTTAACTTACAAGCTGTTTTAAGTGTAAAATATTTCCTTTCATTCAATTTAATTTTTTCTGCATCTTAATTTTGGCAACTTCATCTTTCTTATAATGTGTTTTTATTAATTATTTGTATTTGACTTTTTCTGCTTTTACACCCTATTTTTTCGTACATTTTGTGGCCCTTGAGCATTTGACAGCCACAAGCTCGATGACATGCTATAAACAGTTTTAGTTTAATGATATACAGATACAAAATCCTATAGAGAAAAGTAAATAGAAACAAAGACAAATACAACATAATAGGAAAAAAAAAAGAAAATTAAATATTCTTAAGCATGCCAACTGTCAGCAAAAGATTAAAGAAAACAAACAAAAAATAAAAAATACAAACCCACGTTAAAGTTCATAGAAACGCACACAATTACAAGTTTTTAGCTGAGAGCTACAATTAAATATATAAATATATATTTTTTTCATATAAAAATAAGTTTTAGAAAAATGATAAGAACTAAAGAAATTAGTTTAAATTAAAGCAACAGAGTATGTATGTACGAAATGTGTGAAAACTGTAGATTTTCATTGAAAATGGGAAACTCGATTTTCCAAAAAGAAGAAGCTAACACATAAGATATTCCAAGGTATTCAATACACATTATTAGAATAAACTTAATTAAGTATCCAATATCATATAGCAACCAGAAGTAAATTATAAAATATTTCTTATTTCGACGTATACGTAATTTATAATTAATAATAAAAATAATCATACGCACTGTAGAACAATAGTGATTACAATTACACCGTGAGACAATTTCACATTTTTTTACTGGCCTTAAACAAATTGACATGAAACTATAGATCATATATAGAAAAACTTTATACTTAGTCTGGAATTTTTTGATTTATTTTCCTTTTGAAAATTTTAGCACATAAAAATTTCTAAAAATTAAATTAAAAATAATTCATCTTAATATGGGTAAAAAATAAATAAACATTTGGACGGTTAAAAAAAACATATCCAAATTGCAGCTCAATCGTAGTTATATTTTATGAAGTTTTCCAACTAGTTACAGGTGTACCATGGTCCACAAATTAAAAGTGACCGAACCTGTCTTTTTATTATATAAAAAAAAAATCTACAAAAACATTTTCATTGTTCAATTTTCGTATCAAATACATAGTTTGAATTTTATGGCAAACAAAAATTTATGCATTGTATAGGAAAAAAAAAAAAAAATTATTTATAAATTTTCTTTTTCAATTTTGTGGAAGTTTATTTCTTTGACCATTTCTTATTACTTTGTTCGTTTATATTTCTGCTCAGTGATTTGCAAAATCTTCCACATCTAAATTTTTTAAGGATTTTCTATTTGATTTTGCATAAGTAATGCCTTAAGCTCGCATAGTTATGAGCATAAAATTTATAAAATTTCTATGCAGTTTTATGCTTTTCTTTCCTTTAACTTTACCAAAAAGAATATAATACCAATATATTTATATATAATTACGAAAATGAAATCAAATAACTACTTTAAGACTTAAATTTTTTTTCTACATTTTCTAAAGAAAGTAATACAACCAAAAGATGAACAGATTCCACAAAAATAAAATATTTCCATTAATTTTTTTCTAAGGAATTCACAGCTACAAAAAGAATAAAAAAAAGACTTCTTGTAAATGTCTTTGATGTATGCAGTGTAAATAAGAAAATGAAAATAAAATTATAAAATTGTAAGAAAATAGTGAAAAAACTAACACAAATTCCGTAGAAATTACCAAAATAATTTTTTTTCATTAAAATAACTTCAATGACATTTTTTAGAAAAAAAAAACATAATAATTATTTTAAATTTATAAAGCATGCACTCAACTCATAATATGACAGTAGAATTTTCTTCAATACTAAAAAGTTACTATCGATTTTTTAACAAAGTACAGTAAATACTATATATTATGAACAATTATATTATTTTCTTTCATTCCATCTTCAATATTGTAATATATTATTTTCTCAAATTGAGTCTAAGATCTTTTTATAAAAATAATTATTATTTATTTTTTTCTTCCAATATTTCGTCTCCACATTGGGTGACTTCTTCAGGGAAATAATATAATTTTTTTTTATATATTATTTCCCTGAAGAAGTCACCCAATGTGGAGACGAAATATTGAAAGAAAAAAAATAAATAATAATTATTTTTGTAAAAAGATCTTAGACTCAATTTGAGAGAATAATATAATATTATAACCCTAAGCTTAAAGTGAAGAAATAATAAATTGCAAAAAAAAATAAGTGAAAAGGCTTAAATTCGATTGCGCCGAAACTTTGAATATCCTCCACAAATGTCCACCAATAATTTAAAAAAACTTTATAATTAAAATTATGGAGGTAAAAAAAATTTTTTGAGGTGAAAAACTTTTTTGGATATGAAAACAAGTTTTGTGGTTGGACAAAAATTTTAAAGTGAAAAAATATTTTGCGGTGAAAATTTTTTTAGGGTGTAAAAAATTTTAGTGGTGCAACAATTTTTTTGACGTAAAAATATAAAAGGTGAATATAAAATATTATTCAATTCTAAGGGACTGGCTTGAAAACAAGTAAAAATATTTTACTTGCCAGTCGCTACTATAAAACTGTATTAAAATAAACCCCATTTGTATGGAAAATTCGCATTTTCACTTCTAACCGATTTTGCTTATTTTCAATACCAAACTGATTGGGAGGATGTACATAAATCAGACAGATAGATGCGCAACGCTAGCTCGGCTTAAAATGTCATAAGGATCACAAATATATATACTTTGTTAACCAGGTGCAAATTATAATATATGTTTATATGTCGTCATATATAAAGTGTGTCCCAAGAAGAACGCAATTTTTAAATCTGGCAGCATTCGAAGTGTCATTGTTTGACATTTGAACAATTGTTATTGTTTGCTAGTAGAAGGTACGAGGTTAGTAAAAATGGAGCGCTACACGAATGAACAACGCATTCTCATTGTGAAATTGTTTTACCAAAATGGTGAAAGTTTTGCGGCTACAGTTCGCAAATTGCGATCAATTTGGGGTCACAATAATGCTCCAAAAGAGTCAACTGTAAAGAGATTAATGGATAAATTTGCCGAAACTGGGTCTGTTAGTGATGTAAAGACAACAACGCGCCATCGACCAGGTCGATCGACAGAAAATGTCGCAGCTGTACGTGATGATGTCGCTCAAACTCCATCCACCTCAATTCGACACCGAGCTCAGCAAATTGGTGTCTCCAAATCCACTTTGCAGCGAATGTTGACGAAAGATTTGCATCTTCATGCATACAAAGTTCAATTGACTCAGGAACTGAAGCCAGCTGACCATGGACAGCGAAGGGAGTTCGTTAATTGGGTATTGAAGAGACATCATGAAAATGCTGATTTTGCCGATAAAATCATCTTCAGTGACGAGGCCCATTTTCATCTTGATGGCTTCGTCAATAGGCAGAATTGTCGCATTTGGGGTGAGGAAAATCCTCGAGTGATTCACGAGAAGCAAATGCATCCTCAACGTGTCACTGTGTGGTGTGGTTTTTGGGCTGGAGGAATCATTGGACCTTTTTTTTTATGAAAATGAGGCAGGTCAAGCGTAAACAGTCAATGGTGTTCGGTATCGTGAAATGATAACTAGTTTTTTCTTGCCTAGAATTGAAGAAATGAATGTGGAGGGCATGTGGTTTCAACAAGACGGCGCCACATGTCATACAGCCAGAGAAACAATTCAATTGCTGCATCAGTCATTTCCCGGTCGTGTTATTTCGCGTTTTGGAGATCAGAATTGGCCGCCTAGATCGTGCGACTTAACACCATTAGATTTTTTTCTTTGGGGTTTTTTGAAGTCGATGGTTTACGCGAATAAGCCGACGACGACTCAAGCCTTAAAAGAGGAAATTGGACGCTGCATTAATGAAATACCGCAGCATTCATGCAAATCGGTCATTGAAAATTTCATTAAAAGATCGCGTGCATGCCAGCAAGGCCGCGGCGGCCATCTACACGATATATTGTATGGACATAACCTCATTCTGTCTACTTTACGATATAATAAAGTTTCACGATTTTTTTTTTAAATATCTGTGTTTTATTTAAAATTTAAAAATTGCGTTCGTCTTGGGACACCCTTTAGTGTCATGAATGAGTACATATATGTCATGTCTGTTAGCATATATGGGCAAATAATTGAAAGAAAAAGTTTAAAATATATTGTAATATATGTATGATAATATTGGTCCATGTATTGATTCGTATATGCCATATATGTTCATATATGAATGCGTGTATGGCGTGTATGGGGAATATGTTCTAATTTTTTTTATCATATATGGCCATATATGAAAGCAATTTTTTTTTTTAATTTAAACTCTTGTTCTACCGAATTAAGATCCAGTTCAAATTCTTAAGCGAAAATTGGTGTGAGTATAAGATTTCCATACATATAAGTATTAAAAAGATCAACTATAAAATATAAACATCACTATTAAAATATTACTTGGCACAGTTGAAAAAGAATTGTTTAAACATATGTAAAAAACAATTTTTAAAACACATGTCTTTAATATTAGCCAATAGCTAATTTGGACATACGGTAAAAAAGGAGAATATAAATAACACAAAAATAGTTAGTAAATTTCATCTAAACTCAATAATAAAAATCAACAGTATGTTAGCGTAAATAGATTCTTCCGTTGATTTATGAGTTAAACAGAGATATTTACAATTTGCATTTCGGCACGAAGAATGTTGATGAAGGTCGTAGCTTACCAGAAAATGTATTCCATTCAGCTTTGGTCTAATAACTTTTTCTGTGTATTCTCCATGATTACTAAAATAAAAAATAAGAAAAATTTTTTATTTGGAAAAAAATTTTTCTATGATCTCGAACCAAACTAAAAATACATTTTCATACATATAAGTATTAAAAAGATCAACTATAAAACAAAAACTTCATTTTATAGTAATTTTAATAATTTTTTTTATCCCAGAAAGATCTTTAATACAGATTTTAAAATGTTTGAAGAAATATTAATTTTTAAAAAGAAGCCATTATGCCATGACGGGCCAGTCTCGAAATCTCAAGGTTAAGTACGCCAAACGGCAAAAAATTAATGTTGAAATGTCAAAGAAAAAGATCCATTGTTGGTTGTACTTTGTACGTGATTTATGTATTATTTTGATTTTATTTTATTAGTTTTAAAAATAAGATATACTTTGAATGTTTGAAATGTGTTGGTTAAATGTTCGTTAAAAATTTCTAAATTTATTCAAATGTCTGAATTCATCAGCAAAATGTAAATAGAACTATAATATTTACATTCAGTTTTAATAAAAATTATTGTTATATATTTTTTATTTTTATCAGGCTCGAGATCATAATTAAATAGATGGAAAAAAGCTCAGTTTGTTCGGGTAATCATACAGTAACTATGAAAAGAGGAATTTTGCGTAGTCATATTCTTTAGGGTGTGTAATATATAAGCCTTTTCAAAATCATGTGTTGCTTGAGGGTTGGGTGTTTCTTAAGGAGGCTGAATATGACCTGGTCGCTGAGGTCGAAAGTGTGCATTCCCTCTAGCGCTGATCCTCACAATTTTTTCCATTTAATAAAAATGAGTGTTTACTATTCGTTAGTAATATTAAATTATGATCTTGAGGCTGATAAAAATTAAAAATATATAATTAAAAAACAAATAGATCGAATAATATACAAAATTTACATAAAAAATAATTTTTGTTGAAAAATATTTTTTTTTTATCTACGGAGAAGAACTCATATGTGATCATGTATAAACATTCATATATGTCCATTACCGTAAAATTACGGTTCCCAGAATGTATGGAATTATATACATATGTTACCATATAAGAACATTTAAATCTGGATAGTCTAAGAAGGTAAAGCTTGTTTATATTTTAATGCACATATTTAGTTTTCTTTAAGTTCATCAACTGATTCAAGAGTTTAAATTATATCAATTCATTTCTTTCGAGAAAAAAAAAAAAAAACTACAAGCAAATAAAAATATTAAAGTAGCAATATATTTCCAAAATTACAGCTACATTATGTTGAGTTTATACACTCAGAATATTATGTAGTTAACTGTTTGTAGTTTAATAAAAAAGTTGTCCGTTCCATTTAAAAATAAAGGAAGATACATTTATTTTTCAAAGAAACATCTATATTAACTTTTTTATACATTTATTTGAAATAATTTACTATCATTTACCGATTTTTTTCAGTTTCATTTATTTTTTTCATTTGTTTGAAATTTACCCACAAAACGGAAACTTGTGGTTTATTTGTGTCCGTAACAGTTATTACAAATTTAAATTTTGTTTGCTGTCTGTTTCAAAAAAAAATATTCAAAAAATTTCAATTTGTTTTTTTATTTAAATTGGTTGTATATATACAAAATTTTTCAATACAATTTACAAGAACTTCATAAACACACATACATATACAAATACATTCCCACAAAAAGTGTTCATAGCTTCATATGCATACATACATTTTGTATTGTACGAGTATATTAAAAAAAAACAAAAAATACAAAAACGGAAATAATTTCAAATAAATGAAAAAAACATTTATTTTTTAAGGATTGGTGGGTAAAATTTTGACATTTATTTTAACTGATTATATCAGTTGTTTCTTACGGATGTGTCAGTTGATTAATCAACATTTAAAAATAAATAACAAATGACATTTAATTTAAATGAAAATTAAGTAGACCGGTTTTTAAATGAAATATCATTTCTTTTAAATGATATTTTCAGTTATTTTAACTTACAAACTTTTTTAAGTGTATTAAAAGTAAAAATGTTCCGAGAGCTTGACACATTTTGTCTATTGTACAGACAAATATCAGCATTCTTAGAAAAACTTTGACAAACTTTGAAAAAGCACATTTTTTATACACTGAAAAAAAAGGAAGTTCAGTCAGCAAAAAAATGTTGCTGCGTCAGCACATTTTTTGTCAGGAAGATGCTTGTAGATATATTGCAAAAAAAAAATTAGTGAATTCAACAAACAAAAGCACTTTAGAAATCATATAAAAATAAATTGGAATATCTTAATTTTAAGATAAGCTTTCAAACAAAATTTTGTAAATATACAATATTTTACACATTTTTTATTAAGCGTTATTTCTTTATAATATATAGTCTGGAAAATTACTGTAAACTATTGTGATCTTCATACAAAATTATTTAAATATGACACCTCCTCCTCCCACAGAATATACAAATAAAAAAACGAAATGTTTACCTTTTCATTTAATAAAAATTTTACATCAAATTCATTTACACTAATTTCCGTAAAATTGTTGACATTGTTAAATGGCAGAAGAAACAAAACCCCAAAGGCCTTAAAACAACACCCATATAACTACAAGTATCGGAAATATCTTAACTTTTGTATGTGTATGTATTTGACAAACAACATGAAACATTTGTCTTTGGTATTTTTAGTTGCTGTTCTTGTTACATTATATTTCCATGGGGATATAAGAAATAAATTTCTGTATGATGACTTATTTTCTAACATTATCAAAAATATTGAATATGTACTTGAGTTATATGGAGAAGAAGAATTTGTAAACGCACTCAGAATATTATGTAGTTAACTTTTTCTAGTTTAATAAAAAAGTGTTCCATTCTATCTAAAAATAAAGGAACATAAATTTATTTTTCAAAGAAATATCTATTTTAACTTTTTTATACATTTATTTGAAATGGTTAACGATCATTTACCAATTTTTTCAGTTTCATTTATATTTTTTTTTCATTTATTTGAAATCTAATAAAAATTTTTCCATAAAACGGAAATTTCTAAGTTATTTGTGTCCGTTACAGATGTTTGAAATTTAAATTTTGTTTGCTGTCTGTTTAAAAAAAAAATATAAAAAAATTCTAATTTGTTTTTTATATAAATTGGTTTCTTATTTACAAAATTATTTTAATTGAAATTACAAGAACTTCATAATCATACCTGCATATACACACAACTTCACACAAAAAGTGTCTATAGCCATGCATACATACATTTTGTAGATTTAAAAAAAAAAATAAAAATATAACAAATATAATTATTTTAGTTTTCTTCGATCTTCTCTATTCATGTAATATTCCTTATCGAGCTAAAGATCCTTTATTTATAAAAAAATTATATTATAAATATTTATTTATCTCAATATTTCGTCACCACATTGGGTGACTTCTTCAGGGGAAATTATCCTTTTTTTTATAATTAATAAATTAAAATTATAAACTGAAAACTTATATATAACAATTTTTTTTTTTAAAAGGCGGTAAATCAAAAATTGTTTTTTGTCAATATTAAAAAATAAAAATATCACAGAAAACAAAAATAACAATATTTGAAAAATTAAAATATTACATGAACAAAAATATTTTATATACATGTTATTTAACATAATAATATTTATCCTAGTTTTTATTAACTAAATGTCTGTAATTTTATGCAATATTCGCTATGTCTGTAATTCGTTGTGTAGATGGTACCTTCATAATTTGTAACATTTCTAACATATATCTGCGTCTGGAATTATTTTCCGTGTTTAAAATTGACGTCCTATCAAAATCAGGATAATGATTAAAATTCGTGCAATGTAATGATAAAACTGTTTTCTGTGTAGAAGTAGTGTTCCTGTATTTTTGATCAGATTTGTGTCCTGCAATTCTTGTTTTAAATTTATTCTTTGTTGTACTAACATATACATTACTACAATTCTCATTATCATTTCCACTACAAGGTATTTTATAAACTAAATTGGACATTTCAGATTTATCTATTTTATCTTTCTTTTTGCTAAATAATCTACCTAATGTGTTATATGTTGTATGTGCTACTATATATTTCTTATTATCATAAATTTTCGATTTTTCTAATCTTTCAGATATAAGAGGAACATAAGTTAGAGATTTATAAATTTTAGGTTCAATAACCGCTCTCGTAACTAAATTATTCTGTTTTTTACATTGTCTTATCAATCTACAGATTAATTGAATTGGGTAATTATTATTTAACAAAATATTTTTAATCTTTTCTATATAAGTTTTATGAAATTTTGTATCGCTTATCTTTAATATCCTTTCAATCAAATTCTTAGCCGTATTAAGTATGATTCTTTTCGGGTGTTTAGAAAAATAGTTAATAACTCTTTCAGAAGCTGTTGGTTTCTGATACCAATCTATTAATAAACTCTCACCCTTTCTTATTATCAACGTATCTAAATAAGGAATTTCAGAAATAACTAATAAAATCACACATCTTACCGATGTGCCAGTTTTTTTACAAAATATTTAAAAATAAATAACAAAAGTCATTTGGTTTAAATGAAAATTAAGCAGACCGGTTTTTAAATGAAATATCATTTCTTGTAAATAGGATTTACTGTTATTTTAAATTACAAACTATTTTAACTGCGGGTATTAATCCCAGTTTACAATTTTTGTACTGATTTTTAGTAAAAAAAAACTTATTATTTAGCAAATCTTTTCGCTATTTACATTTTACAAATTACAGAATATTTTCAAATTTTTTTTTTCTAATTTCAGAAATCATTTTACGAATTTTTGAAAACCGATTTGCTAAAATTAGCCAAAAAATTTAGTAATTTTAAAAAAGTGGATATTGAAGGAAATGTTATTGTATTTCTAATTAAAACTTACACCTACAAACTTAAATTGCCTTAAAATGTTGCATAGGGATCAGAAGCGAAGATACCGTCTAAAAAAAGAACATCTACTTAAAATAGCACTTAAAATATTTTAGTTATAAAAATCAGCCCTAAAAACAACTAAACTTTGACTTTAAAAGTAAAAAACAATTTACTAAAATATTTTTCAAAACAGAAATTACCAAATTAAAACAAAATGATAAATTCGTTTGTTTTTACAATTTTTATGCCTATGATTTTTTTTAATTTTGTCTAAAATATTTTTTGAAAAAAATAAATAAAATAAAAAGTTTTGATGCTCGATAAAAAAAAAATAAATTTGAAATTTTGTACTAATATTAATAATATTTAGTAAATTATTTTTCTGATTTTAGCAAACAGATCTTAATAAATTCCACTTTACAAAAAGTTTACTAACATTTTGTAGCGGCTACGAAATTCATTGTAATACACGTCAGCAGACATGTGTTGCTAAGATTAGCAAAATTTCCCATAATAACAGCAAAGTTTTCTTTTGCAATAAAGACTTTTTTTGGTGAGTGCACGTTTGGCTAGAAGCCTGAAATTTTATACACCTTTTACTAGAAGTATGAGCCAGCTACTAATTATTGGATTTTTTCTAGAGGACGAAAAAAGCTTCCTGCTTGACGTCATGCCCAAACTCATTTTTACCAGAAACGTGAGGACTCCTGGTAAACCCGCGGACTTTGTTAGCTTTATAATATGTAATCATATATGATATCATATATGAACATATAGTATATTTTTGGAAATGAATTTGAGGGTATTTGGATGTTAATGGTAAAATATTATAATAAATTCTCATGTATTATTCATATATGCTTACATATGATCATATATGACCAGACTCGCGTATAAAAATATCAAATTTTAAATACTAAAATATAAGATCATATATAATGCCCAGTATGATTTTTTATTGAACTATGCATGGAAGTATATAATCAAGCATGCATATGTATGATAATATACATACCTATGTACTATCATGTGTCGTTATATATGTACATATATATTTTTACATGGGCCTATTTTTATTTTGGAAAAAATTATTAAATAGCCTTTTTAAATAGATCAATATCCGATACTCAAAATTTTAGATGTACACAAAATTCGTTTAAGTGACATGAAAAAAATTGCTTAAATCTAACTATTTTGAATGTTTTGTTAAATAAGATTAAACAAAAATATATATTAAACTAGCTGACCCGGCAAACGTTGTTCTGCCTAGGAATAGGATTACATTATTATCTAGGTAGCTCGCACAAAGTTTGAATATTCTCACAATAATAGTACCCCAGATATGCAATAATAAATTTGTACTTCGTATGGGAGGTGCCACGCCCATTGCTTGGATCCCCCATATTTTTTGGAAGATTATGAATATTATTATCAAAGAAGCTCACACAAAGTTTGAAGACTCCCACTTTAATAGTACCCCAGATATGCAATAATGAATGTTTTCTTCGTATGGGAGGTGCCACGCCCATTGCTTGGATGGCACTCATTTTTTTGGGAGATTATGAGTATTATTATAAAAAAAGCTCACACAAAGTTTGAAGACTCCCACTGTAACAGTACTCCAGATATACAAAAATACATTTTTACTTCGTATGGGAGGTGCCACGCCCATTGTACCCATATAGGTCAATTGTGAATCTAAACCATTCAGGGATCAAATAAAACAGACACAACAAATTTCATCGAAATCGGCCCAGCCGTTAAGGAGGAGTGCAGTCACTAACACACGTACAGGAGAATTATATATATAAAGATAGAGTGTTAAGAAGTTTAATAATATATTATTATATATATAGAGGGTCCGCCATCTAACGTTTTTCTTTCAACTAGTGCTTATTTCGTGAATGGTAACACTTAGCTCATGTCTGATTTGACAGATAATTAGTTTTATCCTTCCGCTGAATAAATATGGTTGTGTATACGCTTGAACAACGCCAGGAAATATTGCGACCTAACTTTGAAAATAATGGTAATATTGTAGAATGTCATCTTTTCAGATGAAGCTCATTTTAATCTTGTCGCATTTGGGGCACAGAAAACCCGCACGCATATGAATAGCCACACAATCGATAATGTGCTTAAAAATTGGACCGATCGTGTATGCTACTGCATGGTCAGCCGAGGCAGCCATTTGAATGAAATTATTTCCCATTATTAACCGAAAAGATTGTACTTTCAAATAAAAAAAGAAATTTGAGAAAATATTCAGTAGTTTTATTTTTATAGCATTTTCAAAAAAAAAAGTTATTTGGCGGACCCTATATATATATTTTTTTTGTATATATTTTATATGTCACTATATAATTTTATATATTTTTTTAATATAAATTTTTTTATACGTTTTTTAATAAACTAAATTCCGTATATATTTTATTGTTGGATTCAATCTGATACAATTCGATCTGAGAATTTTCGGATAAATTTGGATCTTACTTAATTCCTAAATATATTGCTGGATCTAAATTAATCTGCCAATTTTGTATCAATTTAGATTAATGGTTCCCAAATGGTGTTCCGCGGACCCCCAGGGGTCCGTGGAGGTTTTCCA